>JAWZYU010000017.1:36462803-37849803 GCA_038380435.1 Ryuthela nishihirai | reverse complement strand
GCTTTCCAGCCTGAATTCTGTCCAGCTTATTGAATATAAAAATTACTGTGGCTATTTTCATCTTCATTAAAAACTACTTTACGTAATAATGTAATTCTTATTCCGAAATAACTACTTATATAGTCAAATATTTATTTAACTCTACCTAGCTAAAAATTACCTGACTTTTAAAATTTATTTAGCCCTACCTGTTCTAGAGGTTAGCGTACCTGACTACTATTCTAGAGGGGCATGTCCTTTAATGTTTCCATATTGTATTCTTTGTGTACGTGTTTGTATTTTGTATGAGAAATCAACACAAGCCAAACGCTTACAGTTATCTCATTTCCTTTAAAAATTAAATTGATTCAACGTCATTTGAGAAATATGGGCAGATGCTCGGAAACCTCTCAGAGATCCGGGGTGATTAGACTTACATGAACCACAGGACAGTGGGAAATTTTGTTGTATGCTGCAAACGATCGGTCTTGGTTGCCGTGACTAGATGCGAATGAATAGTGACTTTTCGAAAGGAATTATAAGATACTTCTTTTCCTTGTGATATTAAATCAGGATGTCCAATAAGAATTGTCCTCAAGAAAGGTCGGTTTTCCATCGTGTGACCCAATTCAGGTACCTAAAATATAAGTGGTTGTGTGAAACCAATACCTATCATATCATTCAAGTGTAACGACAGCCTTTCTGCTACTCTTGGACAGAAATATTCTCCACAAATGAATTTGCGTGTTTCAGTGGGGGCGGCGATGGCTCAGTCGATAGCGCCTCAGGCTCATAATCTGCATTTCCCAGATTCGAATCCCAGCTGCGCCAACGTTGACATTTATCTGCCAAAACTCCCTGTCCACGGCCAGTAGTGGAAACCAATGGACTTGGAAAGGCCGCCATCCGTCCGATGGGAAGTAAAGCCATGTCCCCGTGAGCGAGAGAGCCATACCCTTTGCACGTTAAAGAAAACGCTGTATGGCCTTAATGGGAGGCTACCATATGTCTCCTAACAGCTATCCAATGGGTCTCCTCCTTCCAACCTTCATCGGGGTCCTTGTGACCTGGCCATTTAGCCCATTGTGGGAAACAAAGTGCCGGTCAGAGCAGGGCCGGATTAAGGCCAACTGATGCCCTAGCGCAGCCCAACAATGGTGCTCCCTCGGCCCTTCTACTGCTTTACTGACAAGACATTAAGACTAAATAAGTTCCGAAGATACTTACCTATGAACTTTAGTCACTCACCATACCAATGAAAGCGTTTTATTTAACTATTCAGATTAAAGTCGAACACGGCAGATAAAAGAAAATTATAAAAAATTGAACTAAAGTCGAGTTAAAAAAGTGTTGAGAGTTAAGGGTATGATAGCTAGAGTAAGAAACTCTGTGGTACCCCCCTTCCCTTGGTGCCCTAAGCACGTGCTTATTTTGCCTAATGGTTAATCCGGCGCTGGGTCAGAGGTAATACACCCCAATCAATTTCTCTCCTTACACCGAACACAAGATTGTAGCGACTGGTTTTTGGTCCTGGAACTGCTGACATTCCCCGGCTTTTCAGAACCAATAATAATAGAAATGCAGATCTCCGATAAAAATTCTAATTCCAATTTAAAAATGGAACACTTTATTAAAATTCAACATTCCCTTTAAAAATTGTAACCACTTTAAAAACTGAAAAAAAAAACAAGTCCTAGAAATTGAAACATATTAAAAAGCGTAGCATTCTCTTAAGATTGGGATACCATATTAAAATTCAAACACCTTTTTTTAAAACCGCAACTCTTTTTAACAAATGAAACAGTTCTTTAAAAATTCGAGCTCTTCTAAAAATTGCAACATCTCACTTAAACATTAAAATTCGTACATCTTTAAAATTTGAATCGCCTTTTAAAACTGGAACAATTTATTTGAAAATTGGATCCTTTTCTTTAACCATTTCACGACAAAGGGAAACATTTTTCCCATTTTAAAATTGGTGATTGTCGTATTTAATTATAACGCTATCTGCATTTTTTATGCAGAATGTCAAAATAGAACGTATGCCGAACGCAATTACGTAAACGGGAACGTTTAGTCCATGTCCATCTTTGCAATAATGTTGCATCTGTGCAATGTCCATCTTTGCTTCACAACCAAAAGAAATTGCTTCGCAGAATATCATAATTAGCACATCATTTTGTATAGTAATTTTATTTCATAATTTTGCATTATTTTAGTTAACATTTTATTCTAATAAACCAATAAATAAAAGACATTGCATAATAAGCCTAACTATAATTTGTGTTACCTTTATAGTCCATTGGGAAAAATATTCCCCATAAAATTGCAAAAAAACTGCACATTGTTATGTATTTTTCTTATGATTTTTATTTATTTTACGTCTAAACAAACTAAAATAAACAGTTACATACTAATATTTACTCTTAGAAACCTTATGGTCCTGAAAGGGTTAAATTGAACATTTTCGTTATTCTTTTAGAATACTACTCTTAGAATTAGAACATTTCCCTAATATTGGAACTCGTTCTTATAATTCGAAGTTCGTCTTTAAAAAATTTGAGCATCTTTAAAAATGCAACATTTTTTTAAAATTGTAATATCTCTCTAATTTCTATTCGTATGAAAAATAGTGTCTGCGCAAAGTAGGGAACACTCTTGACTAGGGAAGCTAATCAATCTCTGAAATCTGTCCAGCGAGCATGCGCTGTTCTAAGTCCTTGAGATCTGGCTATTCATCACAACAGACAGCTATGCATCTTAACTGCAAAACAACCCAGCTAAGTGTTGGGATAACACAAAGTATTATCCAAATTTTAAGTATCCAGTCATTCAGTCTAAGGCAAAAGAATGGAACCAAATGATGTTTTCTTTGTGGTTTATGGGCCTCTAATTGCATTCCATTAAGCAAACAGTCATCAGCATCTTGACAGCATCAGTATGAAAGAGGAAACAACTTCCGTAGCAATTACGAAAAGCACACCTTTTGATCCCTTTACCTCTTCTTTCAGAGTAACTCTTAATTGCTGGGAAAGGACATAGATTGGTGGCAATTAAAGTCGTTGCTTAGCAACGCCGTCAGATAATCGAACGTCCACGTGATAGAATCAGTTAGTTCCAGAAATAATGAAACTGTCTAGCGGTGACGAGACGAAACTTCATTAAAAGACTTTGAAAAGGCTTGAAGTTGCTGCCAATAGCAAACACTCACTACGCGAGAAAGAAGAAACACTGATGGGTTTGGAAGAGCCTAAGTCCATGGAATGAAATTTTAAGAAGCTGTGGAGAAGGATGTATTCCTGCTTCTCCTTTTTTCCTTTTGATACCCAAATAGATGAAAACATCACAAATCTTCCTTGGGATAAACAGTCTTGGATAGCTTATCTGTTATTTGTTATGATTGGTTAATCGCCTGTGCTCGTCATGTTCTAACTTGGTTCGTTTTATTCTAACTTGGGCCTGAGGGATTTAATGACCCTTATGGTAGGATTGGCTCAGTCGGTTAGCGTCCCAAGGTCGTAATCTGTAGTTCTCATGTTCGAGTCCCGCCTTTGTTAGCGTTGACATTTATATCTGTTAAATCTTTTACCCTGTCCTCGGTCAGAAAGTGGACACAGTTGGGCTTCGAAAAGCCGACTTTATCGTATGGGACATAAAGTCGTAGTTCCGTGGGCTGGGGATCTATACCCTGTGTACGTTAAAGAACACACTCAATGGCTTTACGGGAGGTTTTCATCTCTCACCTAACAGCTATCCTGTTGGTACTCTTCCCAACCTTCTCTGAGATCTTGGGGTCCTTGTGACCTGGATATTTAAACCATTGTGTGCAAAATAACTTAGCTCAGATGTAAAATAACCCAGCCCAAATTACGACGCATTGCTCTTGTGAAATATTCTAACATCCATCTCTTTAAATGCTGCACAAATATTGTGGAAAATCGAGATTTAAATAGATTTGATCATGGTCTTTACTTTCTCTTCAATCATTTGCATTCAACATTTTGCTCTTAAATGTATATTTTAGAAGTTATAGAGCTTCGAAGTTAGATTCCCATTGACATAACATGGAAAATTTCTTATGTTTTGATAGGGCAGTTTCATCATCGGCCTGTAAATGGTAGCTAGGCATAAACTGGAAGGAGAGCTGGGTACCAATCACTAGTGATGATGCACAGAACCAGCGTGGTCTAGCACCTAATGTCCGACCCCGCCTTCTCGTGGTGCAGGCCGTTAGTACCTTTCAAAAGAGATATTCTCTTTTGGAAGTGAACAGAAGGAGAGGGCTGCCAGTTCAGTATGGCCTACTAATCTGGTCATCTATGGGCACTTTTTTCTTTCTTCTCAACCCTGCTGAGGAGTGGTCAACTTCACAGGATCCTAGTGCTGGCCATTTATACCTACTAGACAGGACTTTTTTATGGACTTGAACTTGATTATTGATCCTGGCCTTGCTGCACTGGTGGGCCTCTGTTGAGGGAGAATCTGCCGTTGTGTTTTCTGTTTGCTTCTGGGTTGCCAGCCCTAAGTGAACAGAGGCATGGGATACCTTAAATCATCATCATCATCATCATCATCATCAAGCAGCAATGGGCTACGGAGGTCCAACCAGACCGTGCAATTTAGTTCTCCAAGCAAGTCTATCCTGAGCTACATCTACTGTATCTGGCCACTGTACACCAATTCTAACAAGGTCCTGTTTGACATTGTCTGCCCACCGCATCCTAGGTCTCCCCTTCTTTCTGAGGCCTTTAGGCACACTGTTCATAACCCTATTCGCCAATCTATAATTATTCATACAGGCAACATGGCCAAACCAACGGAGTCTCTCTCTGCACAATATGCTGCTTAGAGGAGGTTGCAAACTCGTTTGCCTAACCTCATCATTAGTTAAAAAGTTGAACTACCTAATGCCCAAGATACTGCGTTAGCATCTGGAATCAAAAGCATCTAGTTTCCTGTCATCTTGTGTACAAAGTATCCACGTTTCACTACCATAACTAACCCTAGAGAGAACCAAACAATTATACAGTCTAATTTTAGTCTTTAGGTGTATACGGCTATTTCTCCACACTCTCCACAGATTCTTAAAAGTCCCGGCAGCAATCCCTATTCGTCTGTTAATCTCATGCCGCACATCACCATTATCGTTACATATCTCCAAAGATAATTAAACTGTGACATCTGCTCAAGACTGCAACCATTCAGATTAACTGAATCACAGCCTGCCTGACCAATTTTCATCACTTTACTTTTCTCTCTGTTTATAACCAAACCTACTCTACTACCAGTTTCGTCAACAGCTCGAATAAAAGAGTTCATCTCATCAACATCATTTGCCAAAAGGGCTAAATCATCAGCATAATCTAAATCCTACATTTTCGTATCTCCAGTTTATTTAAGGCCAAATTCTTTCCCTTGAAGTGAATTTCGCATAACATAATAACCAAGCTAAAGAGAAAAGGAGACAAAATGCACCATTGTCGAACGCCAGAAGTAATGCTAAACCAATTGCTACAAGCCTTACCAACTCTCACACACGACTCAGTGTTATTATAGAGAGCTTTCATTATGTTAACTAACTTGTCAGGTATACCATAAGATTTTACAATCAACCACAAATAATGACGATCAACAGAGTCGAAAGCCTTTTTGAAATTAACAAAGCTAACAACCAAAGGTTTCTGAAACTCTAAACATTTCTCAAGAATCTGCCTAAGTGAAAATATCTGATCCACACATCTCCTACCTCTTCTGAATCTACATTGGTCATCACGCAATTGACTGTCAAACAGATTCTTGATTCTACTAAGCACAATCATGGAAAGAACTGGAACAGAGAGTAGGCTGATACCCCTATAGTTATCACAAGAACTGCGATCACCTTTTTTGAAAATAGGGATAACAATAGCTCTGGTAAAATCCTTAGGAACCATGCCTTTATCATAAAAGATATTCAGAATTTCAGTCATCCAAGTGGTAATAGAAACATTCCCAGCTCTAAACATTTCCGTAGTAATTTCATCTATCGCTGGGGATGCATGTAGTTTAAGTTTAGAAACAGCCAAAATAACTTCAGATTGTGTTATAGGGCCAATATTAAAGTCACCAATGCATCTATCATCATTACAAACAATGGGAGTAGAACTAACTACATTGTTTAGAACATCATTGACATGCTCAACCCACCTTACCCATGACAGAATCCTCCCCTTCTATAACCTTTCCTTGTTTATCCTTCAATCCTTGTACGCCTGCCCGTTTTCTACCACACAAAACATTAACTATCTGGTACAGCTCTCTGCTGTTGTGCTGTCTAACTGCTTCCTCGACTTTGTCAGCCAAACCATCAAGCCAAAGATTCTTATCAGCAGCTAACTGATCTTTTACACGTTTATATAGTTCTCTGTAATGTTTTCTATTAGGACTAGTAAGGTATTGATTAAGGACATTCCTGCAGTTCCTCCTTTCCGAAATAAACTCAAGTGCCTTCACTCAGATAATTCTGTCTCTTCTGCTCCTTTATTCCTAAAAGAGTACTGTTAGTGTCCAAAAAAGCCCGTTTAAAATGGCCCCATTCTTCCTCAACTTCAGTAGTAAGCATACCATGACTGTCATAATGACTAAGTAACATATCATGGAAAGATTTAGCTATAACTGGTTCTTTCAGAGCTTCAGTATTAAAGGTAATTTTTTAACTTTAGCATAACACTTTTTAAGTTTAAGTTGCAAGACACTTTTAACAAGGTAATGATCAGATCCAATTTCAGCTCCCCTATATGCCCTGGTATTCCTAACAGAATTAGCCCATTTGCTGTTAATTAGTATGTAATCAATCATATTCTTATGCAGCCCATCAGGTGAAACCCGTGTGTATTTATGTTGTCGTGGTGTTTGTAACATGTGTTAATTATTCTAAAACCATTTAGCTTACTTACCTGTAGGTTACGTTGTCCATTGCCATTGCAGCTACCAATACCAAAGGGGCCTATTACTCCTCCCCAAAGGTCAGAGTCAGTATCAACTTTGGCATTGAAGTCAACAAGAACAAGGGTAATATCTCCTTTCTTGACAGAATTCAAAATATCCTGAAGTTGTTCATAAAACCTATCCTTCTCATCCTCATCGGCATCCTCAGTGGGGGCATAACATTCAAGTCTTTAACGCTTGTCTGAAATTTTGCTGTAAGAAACCTTTCATTAATTCACTCATAGCCTAGAAGAGCATCACTAGCGTGTCTGCTGAGAAGCAGACCCACGCCTTGGTGATGCTTATTATCGTCTCTCCCTGAAAAGAGAAATTTAAGATTATTTTTAATAATATGACCTTTATCAGTCCATCTGGACTCTTGCAAGCCGAGAATATCTAAATTATAATGGTGGAATTCTTGTGTGAGGACATCAAGAGAAAAAGCTCTGTGCAGAGTCCTCACATTCCAACTACCTATAGAGAGAAAATGGTTAGTGGGATGTTTAAAGAAACTCTGTTTATTGAGAGAGGGAATGCCGACAATATCAAACAACCCTCTAATCGTAGACATGGGGCAAAGACCCGTTCCCCCCACCACTAAAGGCTGAAACCATCTACACTGGAAAACTTCCTCCAATGTAGAATTTGACGATGCCAATAGAAGCAAAGAGTTCAGGTGCCTGCGATGACCTCTGCTCAGGATTATCCACCAGCTGATAAACATATCCTGTGAATCTATTCATTTGGGGCTGTCAACCCACAAACAAACAGAAAACACAGCGGAAGATTTCCCCTCCACAGAAGCCCACCTGTGCAACAAAATCAGGATCCATAATCAAGCTCCGAGCCATATATCTGTCCAGTCCAGTGGGTTTATATGGTCAGCACCAGGACCCTGTGTGTTTGACCACTCTTCAGCAGGGTAGAAAAAAAAGAGAAAAGTAGTAATAGTTGTCCAGATCAGTAGGCCACACTAATCTGGCAGCCCTCCCTTTCCGTTCATTTGCACAAGAAAGTATCTCTTTTGAAAGGTACTAACGGTCTGCACCACAAGAACGCGGGGTCGGACATTAGGTGCTAGGCCTGGCCGGTTCTATGCATCATCACAGGGGATTGGTGCCTTATATCAGCTGGTGGATAATCCTAATCAGAGTCCATCGCAGGTACCTGAACCTTACTTAGCTAGTTGGGCATCGTCAAGCCTAAACTGGAGTAATGTGTCTCAGGCAGGCCATATGGCTGTTGAAAAAGTCGACTTGAAAAGGTGGTGCCTGAAGTTCCTAACAGCATCGGTGACTTCAGCCTTTAGCGGAGGAGAAACAGGTTTTGCTCCATGCCTGCGATCAGGGGGCCGTTTGATATTATCTCAATAAACCAATCTCAATAAACTTAATTTCTTTAAAAATCTTACTAATCATTTTCTCTGTGCAGGAATGTGGAATATGAGGACATTACATAGAGATTATTCTCTTGATGTCCTCATGCAGGAATTCAAGCGCCATAACCTAGATATTCTAGGCTTACAAGAGACCAGATGGACAGGTAAAGGTGAGATACTTAGAAATAACTTTAAATTTCTCTTTACAGGGAGGGAGGATGGAAAGCATCACCAAGGCGTGGGTCTGCTGCTCAGAAGACATGCTAGTGATGCTCTTCTAGGATAAGAGTACATTAATGAAAGGTTTCTTACAGTAAAATTTCAGACAAGCGTTAAAGACTTGAATGTTATCTGCTGTTATGCCCCCACTGAGGATGCTGATGAGGATGAGTAGGATAGGTTTTATGAACAACTTCAGGATATTTTGAATTCTGTCAAGAAAGGAGATATTACCCTTGTTCTTGGTGACTTCAATGCCAAAGTTGGTACCGACTCTGACCTTTGAGGAGGAGTAATAGGCCCTTTTGGTATTGGTAGCTGCAATGGCAATGGACAACGTAACCTACAGGTAAGTAAGCTAAATGGTTTCAGAATAACTAACACATGCTACAAACACCACGACAACATAAATACACACGGGTTTCACCTGATGGGCTGCATAAGAATATGATTGATTACATGCTAATTAACAGCAAATGGGCTAGTTCTGTTAGGAATACCAGGGCATATAGGGGAGCTAAAATTGGATCTGACCATTACCTTGTTAAAAGTGTCTTGCAACTTAAACTTAAAAAGTGTTGTGCTAAAGTTAAAAAAAATTACCTTTAATACTGAAGCTCTGAAAGAACCAGTTATAGCTAAATCTTACCACGATATGTTACTTAGTCATTATGACAGTCATGGTATGCTTACTACTGAAGTTGAGGAAGAATGGGGCCGTTTTAAACAGGCTTTTTTGGACACTAACAGTACTCTTTTAGGAATAAAGGAGCAGAAGAGACAGAATTATCTGAGTGATAAGGCACTTGAGCTTATTTCAGAAAGAAGGAACTGCAGGAATGTCCTTAATCAATACCCTACTAGTCCTAATAGAAAGGATTACAGAGAGCTTAATAAACGTGTAAAGGATCAGTTAACTACTGATAAGAATCTTTGGCTTGGTGGCTTGGCTGACAAAGCTGAGGAGCAGTTAGGCAGCACAACAGCAGAGAGCTGTAGCAGATAGTTAATGTTTTATGTGATAGAAAATCGACAGGCATGCAAGGATTGAAGAATAAACAAGGTAAGGTTATAGAAGGGGAGGATTCTGTCAAGGCTATGTGGGCTGAGCATTTCAGTGATGTTCTAAACAATGTAGTTAGTTCTACTCCTATTGTTTGTAATGATGATAGATGCATTGGTGGCTTTAATGTTGGCTCTATAACACAGTCTGAAGTTAATTTCGCTATTTCTAAACTTAGACTTTATAAATCCCCAGGAGTAGATGAAATTACTACTGAAATGCTTAGAGCTGGGAATGTTTCGGTTACCACTTGGATGACTGAAATTCTGAATATCTTTTATGATTAAGGCATGGTTCCTAAGAATTTTACCAGAGCTATTGTTATCTCTATTTTCAAAAAAGGTGATAGCAGGTCTTGTGATAACTATTAGGGTATCAGCCTATTCTCTGTTCCAGGTAAAGTTCTTTCCATGATTGTGCTGAATATAATTAAGAATCTGGTTGACAGTCAATTGCGTGATGAGCAATGTGGATTCAGAAGTGGTAGGGGATGTGTGGATCAGATATTTTGACTTAGGCAGATTCTTGAGAAATGTTTAGAGTTTCAGAAACCTTTGGTTGCTGGCTTTGTTGATTTCAAAAAGGCTTTCGACACTGTTGATCGTCATAATTTGTGTGAGTCTTGTAGCAATTGGTTAGCAACACTTCTGGTGTTCGACAAGGGTGCATTTTATCTCCTTTTCTCTTTAGCTCGGTTATTGATTCATCATCATCATCATCATCCTCAAGCAGCCATGGGCTACGGAGGTCCAACCAGACCACGCAGTTTAATTCTCCAAGCATATCTGTCCTGAGCTACATCTGCTGCATCAGGCCACTACACACCAATTCTAACAAGGTCCTGTTTGACATTGTCTGCCCACCGCATCCTAGGTCTCCCCCTCCTTCTGAGGCCTCTAGGCACACTGTTCATAACCCTATTTGCCAATCTATAATTATCCATACGGGCAACATTATGACAGTCATGGTATGCTTACTACTGAAATTGAGGAAGAATGGGGCCGTTTTAAACAGGCGGAGTCTCTCTCTGCACAATATGCTGCTTAAAGGAGGTTGCAGACTCCTTTGCCTAACCTCATCATTAGTTACAAAGTTAAACCACCTAATACCCAAGATACTGCGTAAGCATCTAGAATCAAAAGCATCTAGTTTCTTGTTATCTTGTTTACACAGCGTCCAAGTTTCACTACCATAACTAACCCTAGAAAGAACCAAACTATTATACAGTCTAATTTTAGTCTTTAGGTGTATACGCCTATTTCTCCACAATCTCCATAGATTCTTAAAAGTCCCGGCAGCAATACCTATTCGTCTGTTAATCTCATGCCGCACATCACCAGTATCAGTCACATAGCTCCCAAGATAATTAAACTGTGACACCTGCTCAAGACTGCAACCATTCAGATTAACTGAATCACAACCTGCCTGACCAATTTTCATCACTTTAGTTTTCTCTCTGTTTATAACCAAACCTACTCTACTACCAGTCTCATCAACAGCTCGAATGAAAGAGTTCATCTCATCAACATCATTTGCCAAAAGGGCTAAATCATCAGCATAATCTAAATCAGAAATTTTCGTATCTCCAGCCCATTTAAGGCCAAAATCTTTCCCTCGAAGTGAATTTCGCATAACATAATCAACAACCAAACTAAAGAGAAAAGGAGACAAAATGCACCCTTGTCGAACACAGAAGTAATGCTAAACCAATTGCTACAAGACTTACCAACTCTCACACATGACTCAGTGTTATTATAGAGAGCTTTCATTATGTTAACTAACTTGTCTGGTATACCATATGATCTCACAATCAACCACAAATTATGACGATCAACAGAGTCGAAAGCCTTTTTGAAATCAACAAAGCTAGCAACCAAAGGTTTCTGAAACTCTAAACATTTCTCAAGAATCTGCCTAAGTGAAAATATCTGATCCACACATCCCCTACCACTTCTGAATCCACATTGCTCATCACGCAATTGCCTGTCAATCAGATTCTTAATTCTATTAAGCACAATCATGGAAAGAACTTTACCTGGAACAGAGAGTAGGCTGATACCCCTATAGTTATCACAAGAACTGCGATCACCTTTTTTGAAAATAGGGATAATAATAGCTCTGGTAAAATCTTTAGGAACCATGCCTTTATCATAAAAGTTATTCAAAATTTCAGTCATCCAAGTGGTAACCAAAACATTCCCAGCTCTGAGCATTTCTGTAGTAATTTCATCTACCCCTGGGGATTTATGAAGTTTCAGTTTAGAGATAGCCAAACTAACTTCATATTGTGTTATAGGGCCAACATTAAATCTGCCAATGCATCTATCATCATTACAAACAATGGGAGTAGAACTAACCACATTGTTTAGAACATCACTGAAATGCTCAGCCCACCTAGCCATGAGAGAATCCTCACCTTCTATAACCTTTCCTTGTTTATCCTTCAATCCCTGTATGCCTGTCCGTTTTTTACCACATAAAACATTAACTATCTGGTACAGCTCTCTGCTGTTGTGCTGCCTAACTTCTTCCTCAGCTTTGTCAGCCAAGCTATCAAGCCAAAGATTTTTATCAGTAGCTAACTGATCCTTTACACGTTTATTAAGCTCTCTGTAATCTTTTCTATTAGGACTAGTAGGGTACTGATTAAGGACATTCCTGCAGTTCCTTCTTTCTGAAATAAGCTCAATTGCCTTATCACTTAAATAATTCTGCCTCCTCTGCTCCTTTTTTCCTAAAAGAGTACTGTTAGTTTCCAAAAAAGCCTGTTTAAAATGGCCCCATTCTTCCTCAACTTCAGTATTAAGCAAACCATGACCGTCATAATGACTAAGTAACCTATCATGGTAAGCTTTAGCTATAACAGGGTCATTCAGAGCTTCAGTATCAAAGGTAAATTTTTTAACTCTAGCACAACACTTTTTAAGTTTAAGTTGCAAGACACTTTTAACAAGGTAATGGTCAGATCCAATTTCAGCTCCCCTATATGCCCTGGTATTTCTAACAGAACTAGCCCATTTGCTGTTAATTAATATATAATCAATCATATTCCTATGCAGCCCATCAGGTGAAATCCATGTGTATTTATGTATGTCGCGGTGTTTGTAATATGTGTTAGTTATTCTGAAACCATTGAGTTTACTTACCTGTAGGAGACGTTGCCCATTGCCATTGCAGCTACCAATACCAAAAGGGCCTATTACTCCTCCCCAAAGGTCAGAGTCGGTACCAACTTTGGCATTGAAGTCACCAAGAACAAGGGTAATATCTTCTTTCTTGACAGAATTCAAAATGTCCTGAAGTTGTCCGTAAAACCTATCCTTCTCATCCTCATCAGCATCCTCAGTGGGGGCATAACAGCAGATAACATTCAAGTTTTTAATGCTTGTCTGAAATTTTGCTGTAAGAAACCTTTCATTAATGCACTCATATCCTAGAAGAGCATCACTTGCATGTCTGCTGAACAGCAGACCCACGCCTTGGTGATGCTTTCCATCCTCCCTCCCTGTAAAGAGAAATTGAAAGTTATTTTTAAGTATCTCACCTTTACCTGTCCATCTGGTCTCTTGCAAGCCTAGAATATCTAGGTTATAGCGCTGGAATTCCTGCATGAGGACATCAAGAGAATAATCTCTATGTAATGTCCTCACGTTCCACGTTCCTGCAGAAAGAAAATGATTAGTAGGATTTTTAAAGAAATTAGGTTTATTGAGATTGGTAGGGCCAACAATATCAAACAGCCCACTGATCGCAGGCATGGGGCAAAGACCCGTTCCTCCTCCGCTAAAGGCTGAAGTCACCGATGCTGGTAGGAACTTCAGGCACCACCTTTTCAAGTGGACTTTTTCAAGAGCCACATGACCTGCCTGAGACGCATTACTCCAGTTTAGGCTTGATGATGCCCAACTAGCAAAGTAAGGTTCAGGTACCTGCGATGGCCTCTGATTAGGATTATCCACCAGTTGATATAAGGTATCCCATGCCTCTGTTCCCTTAGAGCTGGCAACCCAGAAGCAAACAGAAAACACAGCGGCAGACTCTCCCTCAACAGAGGCCCACCAGTGCAGCAAGTCCAGGATCCATAATCAAGCTCAAATCCATAAACAAGTCCAGTCTAGTAGGTATAAATGTTCAGCACCAGGACCCTGTGAAGTTGACCACTCCTCAGCAGGGTTGAAAAAAAAAGTAAAAAAAGAAAAAAGTGGCCGTAGATGACCAGATCAGCAGGCCATACTGAACTGGCAGCCCTCCCCTTCCGTTCCTTTCCAAAAGAGAATATCTCTTTTGAAAGGTACTAACGGCCTGCACCACGAGAAGGCGGGGTCGGACATTCGGTGCTAGACCTGGCCGGTTCTGTGCATCATCACTAGGGATTGGTACACAGCTCTCCTTCCAGTTTACGCTTAGCTACCATTATGTTATGCGAAATTCACTTCAAGGGAAAGATTTTGGCCTTAAATGGAACTGGAGATACGAAAATTTCTGATTTAGATTATACTGATGATTTAGCCCTTTTGGCAAATGATGTTGATGAGATGAACTCTTTTATTCGAGCTGTTGATGAAACTGGTAGTAAAGTAGGTTAGGTTATAAACAGAGAGAAAACTAAAGTGATGAAAATTGGTCAGGCAGGCTGTGATTCAGTTAATCTGAATGGTTGCAGTCTTTAGCAGGTGTCAGAGTTTAATTATCTTGGGAGCTATGTAACAGATAATGGTGATGTACAGAATGAGATTAACAGACGAATAGGGATTACTGCCGGGACTTTTAAGAATCTATGGAGAGTTTGGAGAAATAGGCGTATACATCTAAATACTAAAATTAGACCGTATAATTTTTTTTTCTTTCTAGGGTTAGTTATGGTAGAGAAACTTGGACACTTTTTAAACAAGATAACAGGAAACTAGATGCTTTTGATTCCAGATGCTAACGCAGTATCTTGGGCTTTAGGTGGTTGAACTTTTTAACTAATGATGAGGTTAGGCAAAGGAGTCTGCAACCTCCTTTAAGCAGCATCTTGTGCAGAGAGAGACTCCGTTGGTTTGGCCATGTTGCCCGTATGGATAATTATAGATTAGCGAATAGGGTTATGAACAGTGTGCCTAGAGGCCTTAGAAGGAAGGGGAGACCTAGGATGCGGTGGGCAGACAATGTCAAACAGGACCTTGTTAGAATTGGTGTGCAGTGGCTGGATGCAGCAGATGTGACTCAGGATAGATATGCTTGGAGAATTAAACTGCACGGTCTGGTTGGACCTCCGTAGACCATGGCTGCTTGAGGATGATGATGATGATGTTTACAAAGCGTTTTATATATATATTGTTTTTTGCTGTAATCAAAACACAGCGGAGCCTCCCCCCTGTCTTGAGGCGGTGGTGGCTCAATCGGTAGCGCTCCAGGATGGTAATCTGAAGTTCCCAGGTTCGAGTCCGGCTGGGTCAGCATTGAGATTTCTCTGCGCAAAACTCCCCGCCCTGCACACGGTTATAGGGGACAACGATGGGCTTGGAAAGCCCACCGTCCGTCGGATAGGACGTTAAGCTGTGGCTCCGTGGGTGGGAGAACCATACTCTGTGCACGTTAAAGAACACGCAGTGGCTTCTTGACGGGAGGTTACGATCTGTCTCCCAACAGCTATTCCAGTGGGTAATTGAAACACTACCCCAAACTTCTCTCAAAACAACTGTTCCAGCGGTAACGAAAAACTCCCCCAACCTTCTCTGAGCCTTCGGTGTCCTTATGACTGGCCACATAGTCCATTGTGTGCAAAAAAGTGCTGCTCCGAGGTAAAACAACCCAACCAACGCCCCCCCCCTCTGTCTCTTCAATTGTAGTGTCATTATTAGTCTGCATTATTACTTTGGACAATAACAGGGATTGGTAGCGCATTCTACTTTAAAAGACGTCCGCCCACTCATGATTTTAGCTGCAACTCGTGTTCATAAAGAAAAACATCTGTTGGATTTTAAAAGAATGTACCATCAGTTTCAGTTATCACATGCCGACATTATTATCAGTTTTAAGCGATGAAGGAGTCAGAAGAGAGATTTCATCACAGAAAAGAAGAAATGACAATTTAATTAATGTGCAGGTAATTTAAGCACTTAAGGAGAGTAGAACAAATATTATGAAGGGTAACTCAAAAGAAAAACGGAAAATGCCTTCAACTCAGGAAGAAAGTTAGCAAGAAGGCAGACCGAAGCGTAAATATCAAGCGATTCTTTACAGAATTCTAGGAGAACTTAAAATGAAGCATACTCGTGCAATGGGCAAGATTTAATTGATTACTGCATCGATTAGTCGAAGATAATTGCAGAAAGTATAAATTTAGCAGTTAATAGATATTATAGGTTTTTGAAAAACTGTGAGGATGGATTTTCATCTTTCTTGGCAAGTTTTATAGCAGACAACTTAAGAAAAAGATTGTTTACTGTCTGTCTCGATTTGTGTTGGCAAAAGGAGATTAGGTAAACAGTTTCTGGAAGAAACGTTTTTCAGAAACCGTTTTCCGTTAAACCGAGCCGTAAACAGTTCAATGAGAACGGTTTTATCACTCTTGCGTAAGATAAAAACGGAAGCAATCAAAAAAGTACAATCCGTTTTTCAGCGTATTGGAAATTGTAAAGTTTGCTTTATCCTTGCTGCGAAGTGAGTTAAAAGATAGGGACACAAAGATAGCAGCAGACTGGAAATAGTAATCAAGGTAATCCAGGGTATTATTTGATGCATAGCCGACTATAATCTATAAGTAATCATAATTTAATATTGAATCCCATGTACGATAGTCTTTGCAAATCCAAGGAAAATTCAGAAGAAACCGAAAAATAAAAAAAAAAACTTCATTTTTAGCATGTCTTGATTCGAACTAGAAAACTATCAACTACAAGTTTACTTTTTTTAAGTCTGGTATCCTATGAAAAAGATTCGCATTCCATTAAAGAAAACACTCCATCCTTTGAAACCGTTCAGGAAATTCACTCACGGTAGAAACAATTAGCATCGTTGCGACTGGAATTTAACATACAATGGAAAGTAATTCTAACTCACTGAAGAAGTTCTCGTTTCTTGAAACTCTTCAGTTTATTCACATCTCTTGGGTGTTAGTTTATTCACACCAGTTTATTCGCATCCCTTGATGCGAATAAACTGAAAAGGGAAAACTGAGAATAAATCTCATCCCTAGGATACGATTCCCTCTCTGAATACGCTTAAAAGTTTCGCTGGTAACAATACCCAAGCGAAACTTTTAAGGCATATGGAAACATTCGGGACATTCTAATCAGGATTTTCCTCTGCTCTATATCCTGTTTCCGATGTTTCTCTCTTCCTCTACTTCATATCCTACCCACTGTTTTCTCTTCCTCTACTACATATTATTTTCCATTGTTTTTCTCTTCCTCTATTCTATATCCTATTTCCTATATTTCTCTCTTCCCCTACTCCATATATTTTCCTATTCCTCTACTCCGTATCTTTTTCTGTTGTTTTCCTCTTCCTTTACTCCATATCATTTTAGAACCTTTTCTCTACTCTATTCCTGTTTCCGATGTTTTCCTCTTCTTCTATATGTTATATCCTGTTTCCGATGTTTCTCTCTTCCACGACTCCACATATTTTTCGTTATTTTCCTTTTTATCTATTGGAGGCGGGGGTGGTTCAGCATGTAGCACATCAGGCTCGTAATTTACAGTTCGCAGGTTTCAGTCCCAGCTGAGCCATCGTTGAGATTTATCTCCGAAAAACTCCACGCCCTGCCCATTGTCAGTAGGGGGCACCGATGAGCTTGGAAAGGGCGCCTTCCGTCGAATGAGGACGTTAAGCAGTGGCTCAGTGTGCGGGAGAGTCATACCCTGTGCACGTTAAAGAACATTCTGGATGACCTTGACGGGGGGCTACCATCTACTTCCGGCAGCTGCCCAGTGGGTCCTCTCTCTACTCCGTCCCAGGGGTGGGGGTGGCTCAGTCGGTAGCGCGCCAGGCTCGTAATCTGTAGTTCCCAGGTTCGAGTCCCAGCTGGGTCAGCGTTGAGATTTATCTCCGCAAAATTCCCCGCCCTGCCCACGGTCAGTAGGGGACATCGATGGGCTTGGAAAGGCCGCCGTCCGTCGGATGGGACGTTAAGCCGTGGCCCCGTGTGCGGGAGAGCCATACCCTGTGCACGTTAAAGAACACGCTGGATGGCCTTGACGGGAGGCTACCATCTGTCTCCCAACAGCTGTTCCAGTGGGTCCCCTCCCCCAACCTTCTCTGAGCCTTCGGGGTCCATGTGACCTGGCCATTTAGCCCATGGTGTGCAAAAAAGTGCCGCTCAGAGGTAAAACAACCCAACCCAACCTACTCCGTCCCAACCTTCTCTGAGCCTTCAGGGTCCTTGTGACCTGGCCATTTAGCCCATTGTGCGCTTAAAAGTGCCCCTCAAAGGTAAAACAACCCAGCACAACTCTCTTCCTCTACTCCATATGGGGCGGGGGTGGCTCAGTCGGTAGCGCGCCTGGCTCGTAATCTGTAGTTCCCAGGTTCGAGTCCCAGCTGGGTCAGCGTTGAGATTCATTTCCTCAAAATTCCCCCGCCCTGCCCACGGTCAGTAGGGGACACCGATGGGCTTGGAAAGGCCGCCGTCCGTCGGATGGGACGTTAAGCCGTGGCCCCATGTGTGGGAGAGACATACCCTGTGCACGTTAAAGAACACGCTGGATGGCCTTGACGGGAGGCTACCATCTGTCTCCCAACAGCTGTTCCAGTGGGTCCCCTCTCCCAACCTTCTCTGAGCCTTCGGGGTCCATGTGACCTGGCCATTTAGCCCATGGTGTGCAAAAAAGTGCCGTTCAGAGGTAAAACAACCCAAAACAACCTCTACTCCATATCCTGTTTTCCTTTTTTTTTGCTTCCTCTACTTCATGTCCTTTTCTGTTGTTTCCCTATTTCTCTACTCTATATCCACTCTCCCTATACACTCATTGCTCCTTTCTCGGAGTGATACATGATCTCGGAGTGATCACCACACACAAATCCACAAACTCCTACTTAGCACAATGTGGTCGTAAAATGAATGCAAACTACGACTGCTGTTGGAGAAATACCAAAAAAGAATTATGGCCACAATTTATTTTCATCTCTCGGTTTCGCTGAAGCGCCTGCCGCACGTAACAATTATGCAATGGAATGAGTTTCCGTACTCTTTTCGTTATTGCGAATGGTCTAATTAGTTAGTTGGGCGTTGATTTCGTTTTCTCGGAATTCGGAGAGAAATTCGCAAACATTAAAGAGAAAACATTTTGTGGAGCAGAAATTGATCTTGAGCAAAGTGCCGATGAATTTTTTAAGGTCTTTAGTTATATCTGATATTTATATTTGTTATGACACTAAAAGCCATTTTTTGTGTCCGGATATTTTAAATTATGTTTTCAAGATCATCTGCAATTTTCTTTTTCCGTTAAGTGCACTCTATAATTGGATTTTTTTACTTTTTGTAATTTCGTTTCACAACTTACGCATTCGCAAAATGACTACTTCTACCCAAGAACATATTTGTCGCACACCTATTTTAAAACTAATCCTGTTGCATTACTTCACTTATGCAATATTTTACTTCGGTTATGAATTGAAATCACAAGGTGACAAACTAAGATTTAATCACTCTTAACGGAATATAACAACGTCGATTTTTGATCGTGAATTTCGCCATGGTGTGGATTTTGAATTGTTTCTAAAACCATTAATTCATTGTTCAAAACTTTTATTTCTTTCCACTACATTAATTGCCGTCCCGTGGCCGAGTGATTAGCGCGCTTGGCTACTGATCTAAGGGACCTGGGTTCGAGCCCCGGGTTAAGGCATGGATGTTGGTGTTGTTTTCTGCTGAGGTCCTGCCATCCTCACAGACCTTCTACTATGGCATATAAACTGACAGGCTCCTGTCAGACCTCTGTGGCAAACAGCTGCTTGAGGGGGTATTTATTTTTTTTTATTTACATTAATTAATTGCGCGAATCTTTCATCTGTTGCCGACCTTTTATTCTTAAGTAGAGTTAAAACTTAAAAAAAAAAGTCCCTTCAAGCAGCTGCTTGCCACAGAGGTCTGAAAGGAGACTCTCAGTTTATACGCCATAACAGAAAGTCTGTGAGGATAACGGGACTTCAGCAGAAAGACAACACAAATGTCCATGCCTTACCCAGGGTTCGAACCCAGGTCCCATTGGTTAGTAGCCAAGCGCGCCAATCACTCAGCCATGGAACGGCTAAAACTTCATCGCTTTATAAAAAACGAAAGCTGTTGTTTTATTTTCAACACCTTATTTGAAAACAACTGAAAAACTGCGAATTTGCTGTATAGAAACCAATATAAAAATAATCTTGAACATTTGTATTAAACCGAAAGATCTTCGTATATGTATTTTCTTAAACATTTTGATTAAGCTGAAAGAAGATCTTTCTATATGTATTTAAAATAACGTAAAATACAGCAGGATCACAATTTAGCTAAATTTAATTTTCGCGAATTCGACTTCTCACGATTTGTTCCGATCCCCTAGATACTTCTCGAAATTTAGCTGCTACGTGAATTTTAAATCTGGGGCGTTGTGAGTGTGAAATCTATTCTGCGCTCTACCATATTTGTTACAGGCTTAGAATCAGGAGGGTGCTGCCAATTCGTTAACAAGGGAATCTCTTGCAAACTTTTCTGAAGTCAAATACGGGAGAGGTACACACAACAGATTGAAACTTTTTTTTTTTAATAACATTGGTCAAACAGGATGTTTTTAACTAATTTTGGGGAACTAAATTCAAATATGGCTTGAAAAATCTGCAGCATATACAGTTTTTTTTTATTACGGATTGATGTATTTCAAATTTCAATGAATACGAATATCTGAGAAATGAAAATAAATGTGACTATTTTATTAAATTGCAACTTAAAACTCATTAATTAATTACATGACTACAGTGAAAAAAATTAGAAACATCATAGTTATAGACCACTGAACAGAAAGTAACAAGTGAAATAATATTGAAACGCAAAATAAAAAAAAAACATGGGTAAGGAACTTTTATACTTACAAGAAGTTTATTTTTGTCTTTTATGCGCTGAGGTATCTTTCTCCTGCAAGAACCAGCAGTAATCACCCATTATTGCTGGGTGCCACCTGCCTTGGTATCTCTCCTCCATGGTTAGGATATCCTGTTGAAATATTTCCCCTTGCCCCTCACTGACATCTAAGTTCTTGGGAAAGTACCTACGTTCAGAAACTTTCATAGGATAATGACTTATAAACATTTTTCTTCTCCCTGTTTTTGAAGTTTAAAGACAAAAGTAAAGTTTAAAGTAACTCATGACATTGGATTCCCAATGATAAGCTTCGATCTAGTGGTTTTTTTTATGTACACAACATAAAATTATGAGCTTGGACAGGCTGCCGTATGTACACAACAATTGTATACATCAGGGGTGGGAAAATAGCGCCCCGCGGGCCACATTCGGCCCGCTAAGAGTTTTTTGTGGCCCGCCAAAACAGTCAGAAAAATCCGCCTTAAACCGAGATTTCCTTTCCGTGCGCGACCGAAGATTCGTCTCGTATTTTCCACTAGGACGGTCACGTCAATACGCATGCGCAGTGTAGATTCGAAAACAATTGCCCACCCCTGGTATACATGATACTTTTGGAAAATAAATTTGAATTTGAAGAAGGAAAAAAATAAATACGATGTGTTTTTTCACCTTCCTTGAAGTTAAGAAGGCAAATCATTTCGTCAAATGTTCTGCCTCATAACCATCATAATTTTACAACGAAAATTTTCAAATTTCTAACATAAATAGATCACTTGTTGCATTAGTTTAAAATTTGGATAAGGATGATAATAGGTTTTACGGACAACTTCAGGATATTTTGAAATCTGTCAAGAAAAGAGATGTTACCCTTGTTCTAGGAGACTTGAATGATAAAGTTGGTACTGATCAACCTTAGGGGAGGGGTGATAGGCCGCTATGGTAGTAGCTGCAATGGCAATGGGCAAAGTTTCCTACAGGTAAGTAAACTTAATGGTTTGAAAACAACTAGCACTTAGTGCAAACACCGCGACATACAGGGGGCGGGGTGGCTCAAACGGCAGCGCACCAGACTCGAAATCTGCAGTTCCCAGGTTCGAGTCCTAGCTGTGTAGCGTTGAGATTTATCTCCACAAAACTCCCGCCGTGCCACGGTCAGTTGGGTACATCGATGGGCTTGAAAAGGCTGCCGTATGTCTGATGGGAGTTATACCGTGGCGCCGTGTGTGGGAGAGTCATACCATGTAAATGTTAAAGAACACGCTGGATGGCATTGATGGGAGGCTACTATCTGTCTCCCAATAGCTCTTCCAGTGGGTCCCTTCCCCCAACCTTCTTTGAGCCTTCAGGCACTTGTAACTTGGTCATTTAGCCCATTGTGTGCGAAAAAGTGCCGCTCAAAGGTAAAACAATCGAACCCGCGACATTCACCAGAGAGCTGAATAAGAATATGATTGATAATATATTAATTAACAGCAAATGGGCTAGTTGTGTTAGAAATATCCCGTAATGTAGGGGAGCTGTAATTGGATTTGACCATTACCTTGTTAAAAGTGTATTGCAAGTTATACTTAAAAAGTTCTGTGCTAAGGTTAAAAAAAGCTCCCTTTAACATTGAAGCTCTGAAAGAATCAGTTATAGCTAAAGTTTACCATGATAGGTTATTTAGTCATTTTGACAGTCATGGTTTGCTTACTACTGAAGTTGAGGAAGAATGGAATCATTTTAAACAGGCTTTTCTTGAAACTAATAGTATTCTTTTAGAAAAAAAGGAGCAGAGGAGGCAAAATTATTTGAGTGATAAGGCTCTGGAGCTTATTTTGGAAAGAAAGAACCGGAGAAATGTTCTTAATCAATACCCTATTAGTCCTAACAGAAAACGTTACAAAGAGCTTGATAAACGTGTAAAGGATCAGTTGATAAGAATCTTTGACTTGATGGTATGTCTGACTAAGCTGACGAAGCAGCTGAACAGTGTAACAGCAGAGAGCTTTACTAGAGAGTCAATGTTCTGTGAGGGAAGAAACGAACAAGTATATAGGGATTGAAAGATAGACAAGGTAAAGTTATTGAAGGTGAGGATTCCCTCATGGCTAGGTGGGTTGAGCATTTCAGAGATTTTCTAAACATTGGTTAGTTCTACTCCCATTGCGTGTAATGATGACAGATGCATTATTGGCTTTACTGTTGGCCCTATAACACAATCTGAAGTTAGTTTGGCTGTTTCTAAACTTAAATTGCATAAATCCCCAGGGGTAGATGAAATTACTACTGAAATGCTTAGAGCTGGGAATGTTTCGGTTACTATTTGGATGACTGAAATTTTGAATATCTTTTATGATAAAAACATTGTTCCTAAGGATTCTACCAGAGTTTTTATTACCCTATTTTCGAAAAAGATGAACGCAGTTCTTGTGATAACTATAGTGGTATCACCTTACTTCCTGTTCCAGTAAGTGTGCTTAATAGAATTAAGAATCTGGTTGACAGGCAAGCGTGATGAGCAATGTGAATTCAGAAATAGTAGGAGATGTGTAGATCAATATTTTCACTAAGGCAGATTCTTGAGAAATGTTTAGAGTTTCAGAAACCTTTGGTTGCTAGCTTTGTTGATTTCAAAACGGCTTTTGAATCTGTTGATCGTTATAATTTGTGGTTGATTGTGAGATCATATGGTATACCAGACAAGTTAGTTAACATAATGAAAGCTCTCTGTAATAACACTGAGTTGTGTGTGAGGGTCACTTAGGATTATAAATAGGCGTATACACCTAAAGAATAAAATTAGGCTGTATAATGGTTTAGTTCTTTGTAGAGTTAGTTACGGTTGTGAAACGTGGATCCTTTGTAAACAAGATAACAGGAAACTTGACGTTTTTGATTCTCGATGCTTACGCAGTATCTTGATCATTAGGTAGTTTGATTCTGTAAGTAATGATGAGGTTAAGGAAAGAAGTCGGAAAACTCCTTTCAGCAGCATATTTTGCAGAGAGAGAATCCGTTGGATTGGCCATGTTGCCCGTATGCATAACTAAGCTATAGTTTAGCGAATAGGTTATGAAGAGTGAGATTAAAGGTCTCAAAAAGAAGGGGAGACCTAGGATGCGGTGGGCAGACAATATCAAACAGGACTTGTTAAAATTGGGCTATAGGGGCCAATATATTTATATATTGGCTAAGGATAGACGTGTTTGGAGAAAAAAAATTGCACAATCTGGTTGGACCATCGCAGTCCATGGCCGCTCAAAGATGATGATGATGATGACATGGAAAACACGAAAAGAATTTTTCATTTATATTTTAAAAGGAGAAAGTTGTGTTCTCCCCCATGGGTAACGGGAGGAGGGAGAATGCAACTTTTTTGCTGACACTTAAACCTATTGTCCTTGGGGGAGGGGTGGCTCAGTCGGCAGAGCGCCAGACTCGAAATCTGCAGTTCCCAGGTTCGAGTCCTAGCTGTTTAGCGTTGAGATTTATCTCCGCAAAATTTCCCGCCCTGCCCACGGTCAGTAGGGGACACAGACGGGCTTGGAAAGGCCGCCGTCCGTCGGATGGGAGTTATGCCGTGGCGCTGTGTGCGGGAGAGTCATACCATGTAAACGTTAAAGAACACGCTGGATGGCCTTGACGGGAGGCTACCATCTGTCTCCCAACAGCTGTTCCAGTGGGTCCCCTCCCCCAACCATCTCTGATCCTTCGGGGTCCATGTGACCTGGCCATTTAGCCCATGGTGTGCAAAAAAGTGCCGCTCAGAGGTAAAACAACCCAACCCTATTGACCGTCATATTTTAGCACCGAAATTTTAAATCTTTGTAATTAATATATTTTTTTCAATATTTGTTTAAAGTTTTGGCATTTTCCGAAGATTTTTAGCACCCAAAGAGCGATAGTAGAAGCTGTTGGGAGAGTTGGAAAATGGGAATTGCAGAGCTATGGCCCAAAAAGAATTATTGATTTCTCTCTAAAAACAAAAATCTAAATGTATACAGACGACAAAGTGAAAATCAGCTGTTTTTTTTTTTTGTTGAGAACAAACTAATATATCATTTCATGTAAATCTTGTTATTTTGCCACACTGGTTTCAGAAATATGACGAACAAAGGTTTTCATATATCAGCAAAGAAACACATACACACAAAAAAGTCATAAATTCTAAGCCAGAATTAATATGTAGAATGACGTCACATTTGTCACAGATTGTTTCATTCCTCAGAATTTCTAAACTAATGGAACGAAATTCCGAAATAATTCTTTTGCATTGTGCTTGAATCGAATTTACTCTTAAGCTGAACTTACAAATATTCATTACACAAGGATACGAAACAAATAACCAAATCTTTGCAGAGAGATAGGAAGATAGGAGTATTTTCATCAGCAACATATTGTCGGCACACAATGTTTGATTTTAATTCTTTCTCAAAAGATCCTGGCTTTGTCTTCAAAATGATCTTCTTTGTGATTTTAGTTCTCCCGGACGTTGTTAGTGCACTTGTTTCTCATTTCACAGGTTTCTTTTTCTCTCGGTTTGGGAGACGAATTGCTTTTGCTTCAGTTTTTCTCTATTCCTGTATTTTTCTCTCTTTTACGAAAGTTAATAGTTGCGAGGGAAATCGGCTCTCAGTATACATTTAATACGAACTCGTTTTTATTTTAAAACTTTTTCTTGCTTATTTCACAGCGTATCCTTTTCATCTAACTATTCTGACCTAGTTTTACTAGCTAGGCAAAACTTTTTATTTCCCTTCCTATTGATTTCATTTCTAAGTTTTTTTGCTATTGGATTCTGACTAGTTTTGTCGAAACAGTTAATTCACCTTTTTCCAACTATGGTACTAACGGAAGCACATTAAATACTCCTAGCAGAGGCGTCTCATCCAATCCGCAGGAGGTGAAGCTGCACCAGGACCCTGAACTCAAGAGGGCCCAAAAATTAAAACAAGGTTTACGTTTTTCGAAAATTTATAATCACTGATAGAAAATATCTTTTTACATATCAGTTTTAAGAGCAGTGTAAACATTCGCAAAAGGAAAAGGGATAATTTTATATTTCCGATATACAAAAATAGCAAATATCGATTAAGCAGCACAAGTGGTGTCCAGAAAACAGGATTTAAGAAAAAGATACAAATATTTTCTCATAGATTTCTCCTAGATATACTACCCTGGTTTCCATAAATTAAAGAGAATGAGAAAAATCGATATAATTCGCCATTGGGGGATTGAATCAGCTTCTATTATGCGTAGAAGGCTTCATAAAGAAGGTCTGTACACTCGAAGGCCAGTAATTTGTATACCCCTTACGTCACGTCCCAGAAAGAGCGTTTAGATTGGGCCGTGTTAACTGTACAGAAGAGCAATGAAGATCCGTACTCTTCACAGATGAGTCCAGATATTGTTTGCAGAGTGATTACGGACATTGTTTGATATGGAGAGAACGAGGTACCAGCTATCATCCCAGTAGCACCCGTCAAAGAGACAGTTACGGCGGTGGTAGCGTGTGTTTGGGAAGGTATTTCCTTAGGTGGATGCACAGACCTCTATGTGTTGACGAGTGGGAACTTCAATGCTCAAAGGTATAGAGATGGTGTCCTGGACCCTTATGTAGGTCGTTACGCTGGTGCAATAGGTGAAACCATTCATCTTACTAGACGATAACACTCGTCCACACAGAGCTCGACTAGTAGAACAATACCTTCAAGAGAAGACGATTATGCGCATGGAATGGCCAGCTCGATCTCCCGACCTAAATCCGATTGACCATTTGTGGGATGCTCTAGGGAGACGTGTTGCTGCCCTCAATCCGCCACCTGAAACAAAGGGGGAGTTTTTATTGCTTTAAATGAACAATGGTCGTTACTCCCAACTGAGCTGATTGACAACATCATAAACAGCATGGAACATCGCTGTCGTGCTTGCATTGCTGTAAGGGGTGATCACATTCCTTATTAAAGAACTTTGCATATTTCATTCTGACACCTTATTTTTGGACAAGTTATTTTTTGACGAAAAATGTTTCTAGTGTAAAATATTTTATGACATTCTGAAACTAGCATTGTAGTTCATGTTTCCATCAAATTTCATTACAATAATTTATATAGCTTTTGTTTATCATATTTTTTCTGAGTTCTCCTTAATTTATGGAAACAAGTGTATTAAACATTTTGAAATCGACAGTTTCTCTCTCTAATTTCTGCAATTTACGGATGTTGGTTTTTCGAAATCCTTCCAATTGCTGCACACTGACTGATTATAAGGCCTGTAAGAATCGAAGAACGAATCAAATAAATATAATGAAAGTGCACAATAGGTGGAATTAATGTGAATCATAGAACTAAGATTCCAGACTTCTCGTGGGTCTAAAATAAAACGTATGGATGGTGAGCACGTGAATACCAGAGGCTTAAGAATTAACAAAATGTCTTCAAAATCGAGATATTCACTGTTATTTCCGACAGACCCATTATTGTACTAAAAAATGCTTTTTAAAATGATATTGTGGTACTCTAACGGAATGCCATCTTAAATCTTGAAGAAGCAATTTTTTTTATGGAAATGAGATTGAAGATAGATTAAAGCTTTATCAAACCAGGCAAATTTCGAATTTCGAAATATTAATTCAGTAATCAAAGAATTATAAACGTTTAATATTTAGCATAAAATATGACATTCGTAAGGATTGATATGAAAACTAACAAAACAGAAGTTATTATTGTGATATGATCACTTATTATTGCGATGTGAAAATGTCAGTTATTAAAATAATTGTACATTTAGAGGCAACGGAAAGAAAAAATAAAACCATCCATATGTCAATGGAGGACCAAATTCAAGGCTCCATAACTGGTTAAATATTTTTTTTTGGAAACATATGACTGAAAATAAATATAAGATGTTATATTATTTATATTAAGTGACCCATTTCTGGTAGGAACCTAATTTTTTTTCATCCAACATGGGATCAGAAAGGGGGAACCCGCATTTGAAATTTGGGACCTTTCGATCAAGTGACTCAGAACGGTTCCAGGAGTTTTAATATCACAGTGAAATTAGCCTTTAATGAGGGGACCAAAATCTGCCGAAACGGAAATAACAATTTCGATAATTTTTCGAAACGAAGCCATTGCTATGAGAGAGCCTGCTGACGTCAGCAACGACCTGAGTGATACAAGGTAATTCTTCTAGTCGCTAATATACCAGTGTTAAAGAAATTATGCTTTATTTTGTACTTGGTAAGCTTTCGAAATTAAAGACTGCATTTTGAATACATTAGAAAAAGTACCTATTTCTCGCATAAGGTGTGGAACTATGTAATTGCTGTGGCAAAATTACAACTGCGATTTATTCTTGTAAGAGCTCATGTGGGTTGAACTCTTTTCATTGATTGATTGCTTTCTCTGATCTTCAGATTTACCGCTCCATTTTTTATTTGGAACGGGGTATATCCTATTTTTACATAAAAGCTTTATTGCAGAAATTGCAGATCTTCGAATTTGAATCTTTATTGACTTCACATGTGAATGTTTCCATTTTTCCGTCCAATATATCTAGAAGTTCACTTATTAATTCTTTTCTTTTTTGTCAGTTTAGACAAAAATTTTAAGAGGGAGTGACGCTGCTATTAAATATTCCAGCTGCCTAAGAATTCGTTGATTATCCCAATTTATAAAAATGGTGATAAAAAGCTTGTAGAGAATTATAGGTCTATTTCAATACAAACTGTCTTCTCAAATTTATTTGAAAAGTTAATGCATTTTAGGTTAACTAATTACCTTACTAAATATACTATACTATTGGAACACCAATATGGGTTTAGAAAAAATAAAGGTACAGCTGATGCTACAGCTGAAGTAGTAAAATTAATTTATAATGATCTCAACAAAAATGAAAGAGTGGTGGTTTTGTTTTTGGATATGTCTAAAGCTTTTGATTCCGTCTATTGATATTTTACTAAATAAATTGATAAATAAATAAATAGATTTTTTGAGTGAAAAAAAAAATCATTATGGTGTTCCACAGGTTCTGTTTTGGGACCATATTCATTCTCAATATATGCGAACGATCTGTTGCACACTAAATTCAAAGGTGAGATTATTTCGTTTGCAGATGACACCGTCGTGGTTTACTGTGATAAAACTGATGAAGAGCTATTAAGTAATATTGTTGCAGATTTAAGAACACTTCAAATTTGGTTCTAAAATTTAAATGTAAATAAAACGAAATATATGTATTTTGATACTGTTAGGGTAAAGTATAGATATCTTGGAGATTTATTCTATCATATGAGTGATTGTAAGTTTTTCGAACAAGATAAAATTGGGTCTCTAAACTGTTCTTGCCCAAGGATTAAAAGTACTAAAACAATAAATATTTAGGAGTTAATTTCGTTTTTTATCTAACCTGGCATGATCATGTTAAAAACTTAGTGTTAAAAATCAAACAAATTATTCCTAAGATGTATTTTTAAGAGATAATATGAATATAAAAATTTTAAAGAACATATATTATGCTTTAATCTATTCCAGAATACAGTATTACAATTCTAATTTGGGGAGGAACATCTTCATGTTGTTTAAATCAATTGCAGCAATTGCAAAAATATATAGTAAAAGATTATGACATTTAAAAGGAATTACGACTCGTCTGAGCAAAGTTTAAAAAAACTTGAAATACTCAAGTTAAAGTAAATACACTTAATCGCTTAGCAAAGCATGTATTTAATAACATGGGCAAATTTGATGTAGTGATTAATAAATAATATTTAACAAGAGTGGTAGTGGCTCAGGATTTTTGCATTCCAAAACAAAACAAAGAGTTATTCAAAATATATTACGTTTATAGTGGTTTAAAACTATTCAACTCACTGCCAGATGTAGGAAAATTAAAAATAATGAAATATATTTCTCTAAAGAACTAAAAAAAATGGTTTTCGAACGATGGAGATTGCGATTGATGTTTTACTTACTGTATTAACTGATTGCATTGTATAATGATATATGAGTAGTAGGAGATAAATTTATATATTACAGAGGCTGAAATTGCTATTTTTCGTTTACATATTTATATATATTGATGTACTCAGGACTGCAGGATATATATGTTTTGTAAATATCCACTTGCGAGTTAAATACTAACTCTTGTTGTCTTGACTATGTATTAGTTACGTATATAAATATTTTGCAAATAAATTGAAAACTGAAATATTATTGAAATTAAAGATTTTGATAGATTTGATTTAGATTTTTTGTTCAGTCTCATTTCCATGAAAAGTTCATTCTTCCAGATATTGCCTATCTGATTAAGCCTTCCAGTGACATAATACGGAAAATTTTTACATTTTTTAGCCACTGCATAACTAAAGCTGACAGTCTTCCATAGGTGAAATAAGAACATTTCCAGAAATGTATCAGAAATGTATCAGTGAATGTTCTTTTTTTTTCAGCTTTTTGAAACTGGGGCATTTTTTCTTAGGTATCCCTTTCGCATGTGTTATAAAGTCAACTTTTTATCCAGTTTTGAACAATGAAAAAATTTAATTAATTAAAAAATTCACGGTGAAATTGACACTAAATCTCTAGTCATTATAAAAATGTATATTTCTCTTAAGATTTGTTTCACGAAACAGAAGCGATATCAATTAACGAAAGCTATGTAGGTACATGCATGCAAATCATTCATGCAAATCATGTGTTAATAGACATGCCAGATGCGAAAACAAACATTAAACACATTAACTGTCATTGTTATTATTTAACAAGACATTGTTCTCCATTAATTGGCCATTGTTAAGAATAATATGAGCCTCGTTTCCTGTTCAAACTACTTTGTTGCATTGCACGATTTATTTATATTTTCATTTCCTCTCTCACCAACTTTAGCAAATTTTGAAACCAGTATAAGTGTGGCGTTTTTTTTTAAATCTTTCGGAACTCCGGGAACTATGCAATGAATGCTATGCAAATGAGAACCGGTTTGAAACCGGTTCTCATTTGCATAGCAAACGAATTTCGGTTGTTTGGGTTGTTTTTATCTCTGAACACAATGAACAGTTTTTGCACACAATGGGCTATAAATGGTCAGGTCACACGGATCCTGAAGACTCAGAGAAGGTTGGGGGAGGGGACCCACTGACGACTGTTGTGAGACGGATGGTAGCCACCCGTCAAGGCCATTCAGTGTGTTCTTTAACCTTCACGGGGTCATAGCTTAACGTCCCATCCGTAGCTTTATTCTGTAGTTGTATTAAATTATAGGTCTTCATTTTTTGGCATAGATTAAATCTTAAGGATGTTTTTCTCTATAAAGGCCCCCTAAATATATTTGTGTTGCTAGTGGTAAAGTGAAGAACAACAGAAAGTTATTAAGTGCAGCACAGAAACTGGATATTATTAAAAGTAGAGACAGAGGCGAACTGTCGAAAGGTATCTGTGCTCCCTTCAATTTGTCGTCGTCTACGGTGAGGAGTGTCTTTAGTTTATCCAAAAGGATAACTTCAAGGCAGCAGAAACATATTATTGAGCAAAGTCTTGAAGGTTCAATAATCTGCTTGTGCTGCTCATTTATTTCACATAAAGAAATCGCTGGATGCAATATTAGAACAGGTAGAAAAACCTCTATCGCATTCGATAGGCAGCCATGCTCGTAAGCATTGAATGCTGCCCTTTAATATAATTCTGAAGAAGGCGCTCTCGTTATTATGTGATTTAAAAAGAAAAGCCGAAGATGAAAGAAATCTAATTAGTGCAGATTTTGATTTTAAGCAAGTCACGAATGCTTTGAGCGGTCCAAAAAAAGGTGCAAATTTATATAGCACAAAAGTAAGCAGTAGAAAACGAGATCTTGAAGCAGCATCACCAATCCAAGATGAACTTCAAAAAATAATAAACGAAGACGGATTTCGCCGAAACAAATATTCAACGTTGATGAAAAGAAATTTTTGGAAAAAAAATGCCTTCTCCTACTTTTATTCCCACGAGCATCGTGATTTAAAATGTCTAGCGAACATCTCTCTTTTTTTCTCTGTGGCAATCTAGAAGGTAGACTTAAGCTAAAAAATTCGATTTCTCATTGACAAACTCTTGGGCACTAAGGGCATCCTAAAAACAAAAATGTCACTACTTTGGTACTGGAACAAGAAGGCTTGGATCGACTCTCAAATTTTAATGCATTATTTGAGCACATACCTTTCACCCTTCATTGAAAAAATATTGTGCCAAGAAGAACCTCGGTAACAGACGTTTTTTTTATTTTGAATAATGTTCCGGATATTCCGAGAATATTGAAAATATTGAATCTAATATTCGTTGCATTTTTTGCCTCCTAACACGACCTCACTCCTTCACCAAATGACTCATAAAATCATCACAACTTTTACAGCTTATTATTTAGAGTTGGTGATACGATACATTTTATTAGATTTGGATTCCGATGACGGCTCAAAAATCAAAGAGTTATAAAAGAAATATAACCAGGGCTGGAGTAAGTAATTATATGGCCTGGGGCACAATAAATATTTAGACCCCCCCTGCCCCTCATGTTTTCAGAAATGAAACATAAATAAATGAGTAAATAAATAAAAGCACCAATCTTATACCACCTTTCTTTAAATGGAATATTGTTGATGAAGTAAAAGTAACAATCTCCTCAAGCAGCTTGCAACAGAAGTCTTTCAGTATAGAGACGATCCGTGAGGAAGGCGAGACCTTAGCACAGTGGTCCTCCTTTTATACTTCACGTACCCCCTGGATATGTGTATTGCATACACATATCCGGGGGGTAAGTGAACCCTAAATATTTCTTGTGCCCCAGGCCATATAATTGCTTACTCCAGCCCTGGTTATATTTCTTTAACTGGCGTATCCCTTGTATAGATAGATAAAACTATAGTTATAGTATAACAATGGTTATTTTTACTTTGTTACTAGATCTAGCGACTTTTGAGCTCTCACGGCGTACCCCAAATATTTTTACCGCGTAACCCCAGGGGTACACGTACCCCACGTTCAGGACCCCTGCCTTAGCAGGAAGACATAAAAAAACAAAAAAAACAAAACAAAACGCAAACATAAAAAATAAAAAATTATAAATTAATAAAACATAAACGCCTTACCTGTCGCTTGTTGCCCAGGTCCGTTTAATCAATAACCAATCGCGCTAATCACTCGGCCACGGGATGGCTTATAACAGTATGAAATTTTCATAATTTTAAAATTATTTTGATTTTATTTATAATAATGCTTGTTGTTAACAGCTTCGAGGTCCCAAGAAAAATGGGAATTGATAATGATGTCAGTACATGATGCAGATTTCAAAATTTTTTAATTAGTTCTAAGAGGCAAATTGTGGTCCAGGATCTCATATTAAAGCTGGAGTGTCTTGGAATTTAAAGATGCTCCGAACGAAACAGCTACGTAGATAAAATGAGATGTGCGTCATTAAACAATATTACTTTCAGAAATTTAAGCTTATATATTTTGTCATACGCTAACGTCATGAAGATTTTGTTCCAGAAACTCAAGAAATGCATTGACAAATAAGCACTGCATGCAATATGCAGTTCTTTATTTAAATAAACGAAACACTTTTTGCCATGTATAAATGATACGATTTAGGAGTGATGATCTAGGACATATTTAAAAGGAACGCAATAGGGTCATGATATAACCCCTTCAGACCCAAAGTTTGGTTTATAGAAGAAAACACGTTTGCATTGAAATGTGCTTTATTTAATAACCAAAGGATCAAGAATATACGAAAATTATTTTTAACATCATTTTAATTAAATTTAACATATACATTATAAGGTATAAACAGTTCCAAAAGTTACAAAATTCTTAAATCTCAAAATGCAGAAAAAAGGAGCATAAAAAATTGAAATTATAATTTATATGCACTATTGTCATGATACGCCGTCCCATGGCCGAGTGATTAGCGCGCTTGGCTACTGATCTAAGGGAACTGGGTTCGAGCCCCGGGTAAGGCATGGCTGTCTGTGTCGTTTTTCTGCTGAAGGCCTGCCATACTCTCAGACCTTCTACTATGGTATATAAACTGACAGGCTCCTGTCAGATCTCTGTGGCAAGCAGCTGCTTGAGGGGGTATTTATTTTATTTATTTTTTGTCATGATAAACACAAAAAATGAATGGCATTTATGAAATGTAGTTCAAACAGCTCTTGTGGCTTGTTGTGATATATAGCAAAACAGTTCTTGTTGAATGTAGGTTTAGTTATTTTCAATGTTGTTGTATGTAGTTGCTATTACCTACATAGATGTCACCAAATTACAGTTATTCCTGTACACTGAAGACAGGTCTACACTTTGCAAACTTTGCAAGATTATAGAAACTCTTCCTGTGTTTCAAAAAAATTCTCAAAAACAATATATATTTCAATGTAAATGGTAATAAAAGGGAAATCGAGATAGCGTTTTTTAACTGATTTTCACTTAGATTTATTTCGATACCATAAGCAGTGAAAAAGAAAAATTGCATATGAGCAGAAAAAAATAAGACACCTTCCATTAATTGCATTCTTGATAGAACTTACTCTAAACGCAAGTTTATAGTTTTTTCGTTACTTTCGCCATTCTGTTTCTTCGCTTCTAAAGAGTCAAATAATAAATATCATTCGAGAAACCGGAAATTGTTTTCAGGATGAAGAAAATTGTTAAAAAAGATCATTAGAAAACAATAGTGCAGAGAAAATAGTCTAGTAGGTCAGTGTGACTCGGATACTGTCGTTCTAGGGCTCTTATTGGACAAAGAGATAAAAAGATGAAAAAGTTAGTAAAAAATGCATTATTTTATTTTTATTTCGTATTTTACGAAACAAAAAATAAATAAATATTTTTGTTTTACTGTGAAGCATAATTACTTTGATAATAGCGTCCATAACGGAATAAATTCAGGGTTGCCTACCAAGTCTGAATTTATCCGGAATTTCTAAGGATGTGGATAGTAAGAATGATGTCTTAATACTTCAACTTTAAGAACAGGAATGGCAAGCTCTCGAAACTTTGCTTAACTTAATTGTCTTAAAATAATTAAAAGAGCATATTTTCGGTGTACTGTTTAATTTTTTTCAGTATAACAGTATGTAATCAACTGCGAGTTTTTAACAATCATTTTATAACTTAAATATCGATCTTTTTCTGACTAGCTTTGGCAATTGAAACAACAATTTGTCTCGTGAAAGCAATAAACCTGAAACGTCATTTGACATTACCTAGATAGGTTTATCGAGTAAACTGCAAATAATCAAGGGAATGCCACAAATATTAAATAATGTAACGAGACTATTATCAGTAAATGGGGGGAGGAGGGCATAAAACTAAGAAATAAAATTATTTTCTATTACTGATAGAGAAAATGTTTCATGTAAACTCTGATCTCATATGAAAAGGATTTCAGTTGGGTCCAATTTTAACGATGATCTCAAAACAATTAAAGGAAACGTCAAACTGAGTTTCCTTTAAATTTAAGACTACAGTCGCTCAAAAAAAGTATCCAAACGCTATGGTTGATTACAGAATTCAGAAAAAATATCTCGCAACGATTTTTTTTGGAAATTAATGATCTGGCACGTGGTGTACGTACACGAAGGTTGCCAGATCACTAATTTCGAAAAAAGTCGTTGCCAAATATTTTTCCTGAATTCTGTAATCGACCACAGCTTTCGGATACTTTTTTGAGCGACTGTACAGTGAATCTCCACTTGAGAAAAATTCATTCCCAAAGAGAAGAGGTAAGACTTGCTTCGGAAGGAATCCATTCAGCCTCATCTTCCTAACGGAAACACTGTAATAATATTAAACAGATGAACGAGCAATAATGAAATCGTGATGTGATGTATCATTTTGATGCTCGCGTTTCTTTCAGCGTGAGAATTACGTCACTAACCACTTTGAACGAACTTGGAAATATAGAATAAGAGGACTGTAATTAGGAATAATTTGTGTGAAGGAAAAGGTAGCTTGTCTTAGTCTGTGGACTATAGTGCATATAAAGAAAAAATGGTTTTTTAGTTGGTGTGTGTTCGAGAGGTTAAATAATCTTGTTAGTGAACAAGTAGGGAAAAGTCACCTGGAGTCCCTTGTTTCCAATGCAAAAATTTCCCGTCTCTACTATGAGGTCTATTCTTCACTTAAATTGCAGAAAACGTCGATTGTAGACTTTTAACAATGATTTAAATACTGAAAAATTCGTATCTAGTAATTATTGGAGAACTAAATTGCGTTATCTGGTTGGACCTCAGTATCCCATGGCTGCTTGAGGATGATGATGAGGAGGAAAAAAATGATCCCACCTATTTTGTTGAGAGGAACATAAAAGGAGTCTATCTTCGTTGTTTCGTTCAGAAATGCAAAGTGTTTGTTCTGCATTTTTTCCTGAAGAAGCTACAAGAAAAATAGAGTATATCATTACTGGCGAAAATGAGATGCTCGTTTTCAAAGAGAATGAAGTTTTTTAGCAGTGGGAATTCGAACTAATGGATAATTAAAAAAATTCATAGAGTAATATTTTATTAGTACCTATAAATTTTGTATTTATCATTTGAAGCAAAAATGTTGCCTTCTAGGGATAAGGGGAAAATAATTGCTACCAATGCAAACTTCTTGACCATCTCATTCTACCAAAGAATCTCAAATTTCTACGAAAAGAGATCATTTTCCACATTTCGTTTTAATTTTAACATTTCCTAAAATTTTCCACCATTAGTGGGCACTATTGAAACTCCTTATTTTCTACCTTTAGTATCCGCAAACAGTGGAAATTTGACCTAATAGATAATTAGAGAAATACAAATAATAACATTTGTACCTATAAAACACAAAGGCAATTTTCGTTTATCTCTTAAAACGAAAAATTCAGGTTTTCCCACCCCTCCTCATTGTAAAGGAGAAATCATTGCTGCCAACGTAAAAAACTTTGGCCATTACTCTCTATCACCAAAACTTCGAATATTATCATGAATAGATCGTTTGTAATATTCGTTCAAATTCGTTGGCCATTTACACAGGTTGCACAGTTAGTTGACGCTGTTAAAACTAGAAATTCGAATAGTGCGTTTTGTAATATTTCATTAATATCTATCTAACTCAAACATAATTTTTAATTTATTTACAAAAACAAAAGTATTGAATGTCTAGATAAATAACTTGAATAATATAAGCCATTAGAGTTCTGTGAGGAAGACAAGACTCAGTAGAAGGATAACACTAACAGCCATGCCTTATCCTTTACTCGAACCCAGGTCCCTTTGATCAGTAGCCAAACACGCTAACCGGCAAAGCTGGTTTTATTAACACGAGCGAAAAACGATATATCCCCTTTCTCTTAGTAATATGATGCTGTTCTTTGTTTTCTTTGAAGAAGAGTACAATTCATTCTTTATGTTACGTGGATGAAAAATATATCATTCTCCCATTTTATTTTAAATGACAATGATGTTGCAAAAACAGGTTTATTTTTGAAGAAAGAAACAGTTAATGCTCCATGCTTTATTTCGAGACTTAAGAGTTTATCTTGCCTGTTTTGTTTAAGAAATAATAGCTTATTTGTCTCGTTTTCGTTAAAAAAGTTTATTCTGTATCTTTTGTTGAGTTAACACCAGTTTCAAATTTTATTTTGCTAAACACGTATGAATATTCAACGTGAGAATTCATTTATCTCTCATATTTTGCTAATAAAGAAACAATTTATAATCCATGTTTTGCGGAAGAAAAAACAGTATATACACGTGTTTAAAAAATTTAAAATGCTTCTCTGACAAAGGGAAAAAACAACTATTTTTCAGTTTTAGAAAAATAGCTTTCCTCCCTTTTCATAATTTTAAAAAGTTTATTCTTTATTTTTCTGAAAAAAAAAAAACGTGGAAAATAAAAACAATTTAGTCTTGTCGTTCGTTTAAAAAAATATCCTTGCTGCTTTCCGATTAGGGGAAAACACTATTCTTCCCAATTTTATAAAAGAAAAATTGATATTCCATGTTTTACTAAAGTTTATCCTCTTGCTTTCTTTAAGAATAAAAACAGTTTATCCCTCCACTTCTTATGAAAATAGTCCCTATCAATGTTCTGTTTAAGCAGATTACCTTGAGCTTCTCTTTAAAAAAGCTAGAATAGCATATCGCCTCTGGCGGGTATTGTATGTTAGTTTTTAAAGAGAATGGAAGTTTTTATTTTATGCATTTAATAACCTCTACGAATGGCAGTTCGAAATAAAAGTCGATTGGGAAATCGTACATGGCAATATTGCATTAGTCACAAAAGTTCAATATTTCATAAAACACAAAGAGAGATTTTTATTTATCTCTTAAAAGGAAAAAGTGACATTTTTTTTTCTCGCGCCTCTTCGTGGTACGGAGGAAAATCATTGCTGCCAATAAAACCTCCTCTTGTCCATCACTCTCTACCACCAAATATTAATTTTTTTTTAGCATCAATAGACCTTTTGCAATATTCTTCTAAGGTTTTGGCATTTAACAAAAATTTCTACCCATCTAGAGGGCGCTATTAAATTTTTTTGAGAGATTCGGAAAAGGTGAATCGTGAGATTTCTGTGGCATTTTCCAAACATTTTCACCGCTAGCGGGTTCTATTAAACTTTGTGAGAGAGTCGGATAGAAAAATGGCGAATAACTATATTTAATCAATACCTATAAAACACAAAAAGTTTTGTATGTTCTCTGAAAATAAAGAAATTTAATGTTTGCAGACGACAAAGTGACAACTTTAGTTTGTTTTCTGAAAACGAGCTAAAGCAAATGATCGTCTATTCATTCTTTTGTATACCAAAGATAAAGATATTTTCCCAGTTTTCTTCAGAAAGAAACAGTTTGCTCTACCTATTTTCTTTTTGAAAGTCTATAGCCCTATCCCGTCATTTCCTTTCCTTGTGAGAGACAACATTAATATTCTATTTTGTTTATTTGTCACTAAAATCAATATTTACATTTAAAAAAAATAAAAAACCCTCAAGCAGCTGCTTGCTTCAGAGGTCTGACAGGAACCTGTCAGTTTTTATGCCATAGTGGAGGGTCTGTGAGGATAGCAGGTCCTTAGCAGAAAAACAACACAAACGTCCATGCCTTTTTTTATTTCAATGGCAGTCTAACTTCAAAGTTCTATAACTTTTAAAATATGCATTTAATGCAAAAAATGAGATTGAAGTTGAACCTAAAGATTATATTCAAATCTCGATTTTCACCAATATTCGTTCAGCAGTAATAGAGTTATGGAAACTGAAATATTTAACAATGAATTATCGTGAATAATATCATATTTAACAATGAATTATCGTGAATAATCATTCAAAATTGTCCAATATTGAAATAGTCATTAGGTAAGCTTCTAAAATCTATACACATTTCATTAAATGATTTTAAGCAATACTTATTATTTAGGTTTAAATTATTTTATCTGGTAAATTCTTATTGAGCATTATTCTTGTGAAATATTCCAGCTTCCATAATATTTACATATTAAACGAAAAGTTTTGAAAATCAAGATTTAATTATGTTTTTTTAATTTATATTCAATCACATGTGTTCCTTTAAATGCATGTTTTAGAAGTAATAGATCTTCGAAGTGAGATTCCCATTCACATAACATGGAAATTATCATATATATTTGTAGCGCAATTATTATTTGTTACTCTTATTAGTTCAAGAGCATTTAAGCAAATACACGAGTGATAACACTAATATACATAAATATCTTTGCTATTGAGGGGGAACTATGGAACTCCAACGAGCAGAACCACTGCTATTAACAGTTTGTTTGCACATAGTACCAAGAGCTCTTTTAAATTACCATACCGAGTGGTTAGAGCGCTTGGCTACTGATCTACGGGACCTGGGTTCGAGCCCCGGGATAAGGCATGGCTGTTTGTGTCGTTTTTCTGCTGAGGTCCTGCCATCCTCTCAGACCTTCTACTGCGACATATAAACTGACAGACTCCTCTCAGACCTCTGTGGCAAGCAGCTGCTTGAGGGGGTATTTATTTTATTTTTTATTATTTACAGTTCTTACCCTCTGTACCATAATTTCCCTCTACAATGTTGTGTTGATTTTGTTTAAAACTAGATTTGTACTTTTGTTTTCTACTTGCTTTCGAACTTTTATATGACAATGCTGGCATATAAAAGTATACTCAAGGGGGGAAGCAAGGGGACATGCCCTCCCCCCTTTAGGAATCCTAGAATGGGTAATGAAAGGCAAAATATTATTGAACTTTTGCGTATTTCACGAATTTTGCAAAAGACCCTTAAAACAGAGAATAAAATGTTATGTTGCAATGAAACTCCAGTCTCTTGGCTTCCCTTTTGCTTTTTTGTGGCTCGATTGCATTACCTCTCTTTATGTTTTTCTGGATCTGGGCCTAGTAGGTGGAAACATCACTTAATTTCATTATAGGATTAACATTGCATGAAAAATATAATACGAAGATACTTGTGCAAAAAATAATTGCCCAGAAATACATATAATTAAAAATCGGATAACTAATGAAGTCGTACTATTGACATTCTGAGTTCCAAAATCTGTATAATGCAGGTCAGAAAATCTGCATGAGCTACGTAGAAGAATAATTCCTGAATTGACATTATAGATTTTCGAATATTCGAGATTTAAAGATAAAAAATGGAAATTAATGATATATTTTTCACCCAGAATTTTATTTATTTTATTTATTTAACAACTGACACACCTTGGTGAATTTAGTGTAAACATTTCTACACCAGAAATTTTTTTATTTGCTATCAAAATATTCCCCAAATTACCCGCATTCCCAGAAAAAAAAAAAGAAAGCTTTTAAGATACTTTTTTTTAACAATTTAAAAATTCTTTTCATTTTTTTCCTGTATTTTCTTCTGTGTAAAAAAACTTGATTTTATAGATAACCTAATTCCTTTGGCCATAGCCACGAGTTCTTCGGAAGAGTTCTTATCTTCGCTTTTTCGAATCCCTTGGTAATCACTGTGGCCGACCCCCAGAAGTAGCACGGAAGCCACGAGTTCTTTTATCTACATCCTCCTGCATCTAGCCATACGATCGGGTTCAACCACGTTTTGACCACATGAATTGTGGCAGCCGCATGCGATTCTCATCCACTCAGAGCAATCGTTTTGTTGTCGACATGGAGGAGAATGGGACACGAGTCGTCGCATCGGAGTGGAGAGAAGTAAGAGGGAGATATACGGAAACGATTATATAAGAAAGCTCGGTGCGCATGCGCAGAATAAACCTAAATCGTCTTCATACGTCTGACACATTCATCACTTATAAAATAATGTCAGTATGTGGGGGAGCAGATTAAGAATAGCTAATCTTCTATTTCGGATTATAGCGATCTAATTTTAGTTTTGGGTTGTTTTACCTCTGAGTGGCAACATTTATGCTCATAATAAGCTAAATGGCCAGGTCACAAGGTTCCCAAGGTCTCGGAGAATGTTGGAGAAGATTCATCGGACACTGTTAGGAGAGTCGGGATAAAGGATCCACTGGTCATTTGTTAGGAGAGTTAGGGAAGAACAACAAAATGGGTCATGCCCCGCACTCAGATCCGGACCTGTAGGGGGCGGGGGTTGGCTCAGTCGGTAGCGCGCCAGGCTCGTAATCTGTAGTTCCCAGGTTCGAGTCCCAGCTTGGTCAGCGTTGAGATTTATCTCCGCAAAATTTCCCGCCCTGCCCACGATCAGTAGGGGACACCGATGGGCTTGGAAAGGCCGCCGTCCGTCGGATGGGACGTTAAGCCGTGGTCCCGTGTGCGGGAGAGCCATACCCTGTGCACGTTAAAGAACACGCTGGATGGCCTTGACGGGAGGCTACCATCTGTCTCCCAACAGCTGTTCCAGTGGGTCCCCTCCCCCAACCTTCTCTGAGCCTTCGGGGTCCATGTGACCTGGCCATTTAGCCCATGGTGTGCAAAAAGTGCCGCTCAGAGGTAAAACAACCCAACCCATCCGGACCTGTTGTTATCCTTTCTTTGATGATGGTAGTAAAAGTAATAGAGGCAAAATATTATGAAGCTTATATATATTTCATGCATTTTTTAAGAAAAAAATTAAAGACCTTTAAAAGGGATAGCAGAAGGGAAAATCTTAAACTGCAATTGAAATACAGTTTCTTCTCTCCCCCTCCCCCACAGTTTAATTTTTTTCAGTTAAATTGAGTTTCCAAAGTAAATAATGTCGCAAGAGATATGTAAAAATATTAATTGTAAACTATATTTCTAAAGTGCATTAGTTATTTTTACACATTGTTATTATTATCTCAGAAGTTTAAAGGCGAAAAACCATCACAATAAAGACAAAAACTAAAATGGGAAGTTATTCTTTAAATTGTTGGAGTAATTTCTTTTTTGGTGAACTGGTAGATCTCTTTCTGTTGTTTCTCCACGAATTATTTTTTATTCGTTCTCTTCATGAGAATGCGCAGGGCAGAAGGGAGGGGGGGGGGAGAGGAGCGTTGCCTTTCCCCTGGAAAATTAGATCGCAAAATTAAAATTTGTTGAATAATACAAGTCTACCAAAAATTAATGTCGTTTTATCTTTTAGTGAAATGTAACCTTAATTGTTTTTCGTTTACTTTTGTTTTCGAAAGCATATAATTTGTGTTACTTATTTATTAATACGGAAATTTTTTTACCTGTATTTTAATAATAAGTTTTCTTTTTATCGTTTTATTTTCGTGCATTATTAGCTGTATTGTGGTATGACATATACGTGATTCAAGTGTTCGCAAATGCGCTCATTCGTGAAATAGCGCGACCTAAATATTTCTATCTTGAAACATTGATTCGCATTTAGCCTTAACCCCTGAAAAATCTTTGTCTCACTCTAAAATAATTTTCTTCCCGGCCACTGAAAAAACTTCTCCTTACGCGCTTATGCTTTTGTCGTTATCTGAGTCGTCGTAAAAGAGAATGAATTGGAAATGTAAAGCAGACTTGGAAATGTAAGCAGACAAAATAAAATCGTTTTTACCTAAAATCCATTACGATAACAACTTTTCACAAGTTTGCGATTAAGGGGGACTTTACAATTTTGTATTTTGAGTGGCATGCAATCAAAGGCATGCGCTGTCTAAGCCATGGCAGAAGAGATTTGAGACAGCGGTCTAAATGCCATTGTCCTATTCTCAGTCGGTAGCGCGCCAGGCTCGTAATCTGTAGTTCCCAGGTTCGAGTCCCAGCTGGGTCAGCGTCGAGATTTATCTCCGCAAAATTCCCCGCCCTGCCCACGGTCAGTAGGGGACACCGATGGGCTCGGAAAGGCCGCCGTCCGTCGGATGGGACGTTAAGCCGTGGCCCCGTGTGCGGGAGAGCTATACCCTGTGCACGTTAAAGAACACGCTGGATGGCCTTGACGGGAGGCTAACATCTGTCTCCCAACAGCTGTTCCAGTGGGTCCCCTCCCCCAACCTTCTCTGAGCCTTCGGGGTCCATGTGACCTGGCCATTTAGCCCATGGTGTGCAAAAAAGTGCCGCTCAGAGGTAAAACAACCCAACCCAACCCATTGTCCTATTTCTTTTACAGTTAGACATTTGTTTTTGAGATGATAACAACCTCACCGCGCAAAGTTTTGCGTGGTGTGGGTTTCTGATCCTCACTTTATGGATTTGTGATTCTTAACCTCCCTTTGTGGATTTGTGATACTTAACATCGTTTTATAGATTTGTGATTCTTATGCTCTCCTTAAGGGCTTGTGATTCTTATCATCTCCTTATGGATTAAAAATCTTTCAGTTGGATACTAAAGAAATATTATGATTCACATTTTTCGAATCCTCAGGTAGCATTAATATCCATCGTTAGATGTCGCTAAATGTGGAAAATACGAAAATTTTAGCGCATATTTCAAGAGATCTATTTGTTCTAAATATTTGGATATTTAGGTGGTAGTGCATCCAGAGATATTATGCTGACAACAAGAATGGGCCCTTTTTTATCAGAAAGGTGTGGGGGAAACGCAGCGTTTTCGTTTTAAAGTACAAATTAGAAATAAGTTTTATGTTGAATTATTACCAATGAAATATCACTACTCACATTTCTCTCCGAATCACCACTTTTAAAATGTGCAAAAGTCGGGTTGGGTTGTTTCTCCTCTGAGCGGCACGTTTTTTTGCACACAGTGGGCTAAATGGCCAGATCACAAGGACATCGAAGGTTGGGGGAGGGTACCCACCTGAAGAACTGTTGGGTGACAAATAGTAGTTTCCGTTAAGTCCATCCAGCGTGTTCTTTAATGTGCACAGGGTGTGGCTCTCCCGCACACGGAGCCACTGCTTAACTTCCCATCCGAAGGACTGCGGCCTTTCCAAACACATCAGTGTCCCTTACTGACCGAGGGCAGGGCGAGGAGTTTTGTGAGATAAATCTGAACGCTGGCCTAGTTGGAACTCGAACCTGGGAACTGCTGATTACGAGCCTGGCGTGAAACCGACTGCGCGACACTCGGCCAAGGGGCTCTTAGGCAAATGCCAAACAAGCCTTACAGGAAAATCCGCCCTTGTTTTGAAGATTACTTCCAGATGAAGTAATATCACATATGAAAAATAGAGAAGATCTCTAAATAACTTCAATCGGTAGGATGGAGACCGGATTTTGAACAACACTATCAGAATGTGAAACATTTTATATTAGTATGAAGTTTTGTTTATGCAATTAACACTTACATTGATGTGTGTAATGGTTACCTGGCTATGTAAATGGTGTAACTATTATGCGTATATGTGAGCTGGCGGATTTTAAAGAAGGGGCAACAAGTACATCAAAATAATAACATTTGAAATAAACACCCCGAGGTCACGGCTAAACGTCCCATCCGACGGACGGTTTCCTGTTCAATCCCATCGGTGTCCCCTACTGACCGTGGGCAGGGGGGGAATTTGCGGCGATAAATCTCAATGCTGACCCAGCTGGAACTCGAACCTGGGAACTGCAGATTGCGAGCCTGGCGCACTACCGATTGAGCAACCCCCGCCCCATGCAAAAGTCGTAAAATGGAAAATTTCGTTCTCTTTGAAAATGAACATTCCATATTCGCCAGAGGCAATGTGCTATTTTTCTAGTTTATAAATATACTCTTCATATAATCTCTCTTCTCACATTCAGAGAGGAATTAAATCCGGGTCTTAAAACATAAATTCCATCAACAATTACTATAATTTGTGCAACAACATGGAAAAACAAACTTTATTATGTAATTATGATTTTACGATATTGTTCGTCTAAGATATTTCCCCTTTCCAATTTCATCAGTACTGCCGACTGTTCTTCCGTAGATTGCTGTAGATTGTTTAGAAAGGAAATAGCGTTCACTCCAGGGGCCTAGTTATTATGATATTTACATAAATAAATAAAATTTCTCGAGGTCTATTGGGAAGCAACCAGGTAGAGTAAGTTTTGTCTGCTTTATTAAGTCACTGTCAACACTTAATTAGTATGGCCAAGAAACATATAATTGAAATCAGAGTTGCTTGAATAATTCATGCATTTATACAGGTTTCTCAGTACGGAGGTTTTGAACTTTACATTCAGTAGTGTAATTTATGAATTTGAATATACATCAAGAGTGTCTTTGAAGAGGGTAACTGCTTGTGTTATAATTATATATTGACTTTTCGTATTAAACGCGACTCATTTCTAAAATTTGGAAGCCACGTAAATTATAATTCCAAATTTCGATAGAACGAATCGTATTCCCACTGAGACTGCAGAAATCACTTGAAATTCATTTGCCAGATTCAGATTCTGTTGATTGAAAATCTCGGCTGAAAGTCGTTGCTTTAGTAAACTTACGATCTTATAAGAAAGGTCTGGAAAGAGTTGGCTTGGTTTGCATTTCAGCTAAGTTAAGAATTTTACTATGTAACAATGGACAATAACCAGAACACAGTCAATTGCAATGTTTCGAGAACGGTATAACACAACGCTTAATGCAGAAATGTGAAAATGCTTCATGTCTGCATTTTATCCCCCCCCCCTCTTTCTTCTTTCATTGAGTACTACCTTAACACAGCTCTCCAATTTAATGATTGAATATTTAGTTTAGTCCAAAACAGGTCGAAAACTATATTAAATTAACATACTGTGTTTGGCGAGGCTTAAATAGTGCACGTACTGTCGCAGAAATGACTTAAATTGTATGAAGAACAGTGCTTGAAACGAAGCGTTTTCAAGTGGCACAAACATTTTACAGACTGGTGCGATTCCGTGGAGGATGACCCAAGATATGGGCAACCAAGCTGCAGTCCTCTTACACTTGAGTCATTTCTCAACTGTCCACCATGAAAGCCTCACCGAACACCTATCACGTACTGGTTCTCAATTTCCAAACCAGCCATAGCCTACAAAAAACCACACATACAAAAACGAACACCTTTCTATAACGAGAAAACGATAGACTGCCTGCGTACTGTTCTGTTGTTACTTATTATAGTATCCCAACTTTTTACACTTAGCACATGAACTGTACCAAGTCTAATAGCACACACAGCATCCTTCGTGCCCTTAGAGAGTCGGTATGTTGCCACATATAATATTTATCTCGTACGAAAAACTGCTAATTGTTGACGATGACAGTCGACCAATTAAATGATCCACCCTTGTATATATATATATATTGCTCGTATTTTTCTAGAAATTTGCTATAAGCCACAAAAACGGAGGGATTCTTTTACCTGAACATCATTCCGATTCATTTCATATCGATCTTGCCCACCCGATTTCTCTCTGGTCACTTACCCCTCTCCCCTTTTATTCTCTCTATGGCTAGCCTGTATGCAAGTGTCCCAATGTTCTAGCCACTTTTAAAAGAATCGCTGGAAGTTTCCAACTGTGATCTGGTTGAGTTACACTTTCGAATTTCTGTTGGATGGTTGAAATGTCATGAAATCTTCATCCTTTCAGCTTTATTTTCAATTATGGATAGAGAAAAAAGTCACATAGTGGAACGTCAAGTGAATATATAGTAGATGGTAGGGCATTACAGAAATATTTTTTTTTGCTCGGGGGATTCTTTAATGGAGAGGGCAGGGTGTGCCAGAGCTTCCATTACGACAGAGATCCGAGACAGTTTTGAACTTGAAAACTCTCTGATCAGTACTGGTTCAGTGGAGGGAGAGGCGGTTCAACCCAGGAAAGAGGTGACTCCTCCGCTACCCTTATTGGTCTGCTACCTCCACTGCTTTTTTGTAATACATAAAACCTAGAATATTTTGATCAGATCTCGTGTAGCATCTACTCTACGCATAGATCTAAGTTAATATTCATTTCATATTAATACTCTACATAAAAATGTGGTTGTTTGGTTATGTTCATTCTAAAAATTCGATATCAGTTCAATGTTTTCTTCGTAATCAGAAGTTTGTTACGCTGCATGCGTCCAATTCAAATTCAAGAGCAACTCCTTATTAGATGAAAGCAATAGAAACAAAGATGGCTAGGCTGCGTATCTTTTTTATTTCGTTAGAATGAACAACGCTCAGCAATCTTTATGCATTGATTGAATGAGAGAGCAACAGACTCAGCCTGAAGTTGAAGAGAGGATTTTTTCCATATTATTCGTTTCAATGAATACAAACGGAGAAGAAGAAACAATGCCAGTGGATGGTTATCAATCCTTGCAGCAGCAGATCTCCTCCGACAGAGAGATATTTCCGTTCTCTTTGAATTCTGCCTGATATGATCTACGACGGAGCAGACGGAATAACAAACTGAATGCAGAAGACTCGAAATTCGGGTTTTTTCTTCCGGAATATCTGGAAATTTCCACCAGTCAGAAGGAGGAAAGAAGGTGGAAACCGATTGGAGGCCAGCAAAAGATTTTGACATCGCTCAAATTCAGCGATGGAGTGTTCTCTCGGAGAACTAAATTGCCTGCTTCGAAGAACTTCATGCTGAGGATGGGAGGCATCAAGTAGATCCCTTCCCCTCTCCTCCCCCCCGTGATGCATATTGCATTGTTTCTTCTGTGAAACAAACTCATCTTTATCCTTTCGGATGCTTCAATCATCTCCGATCATCATCCATCACTCTGGAATTTCATTTCATGGGCTATTTTTATTTCCAGAGAGAAAAAGAAAAACCTTTCGTGCCACCGTTGAAACGAAAGAGAAAGGGTTAAGACATTGAAACAATATCATTTGTTTTGCTAACGAATTTCGTGACTGATACGTGTTTAATCGATCCTTTGGAAGATTGCGATTGTTTCAAAAGGTACTTGGAGTTATTTAAACAATGTTTAGTGTTTTTTATTGCTATGCTGTGTTTATTGAGTAATGAAGTCATCACTTCTACGAAACGTAGCTAAAAATTGACTAGTCATCATTGTACAGCTTATTCCTCCACAAAAATATAGTTCCAAGAGCAGACTAATCTCCCGATCAGTTATGTACCAATATTTAAGTGATAATATCTAAATAAGTTAAAACCTCCATTATAAAGTTGAACAGAAACTAAAAATGTGAAATGTAATCGCTTGAAATCAGATTGTTCACATGCATCTGTTATCAAAACCAACACCAACGGAAAGACGACTAGATGAAATTTGACTATTTGTAGTGATTAGGTAAATACATTTTCAGATTAAAGTTGCATTTTACCTCAGAGAAAGCCATTCTTCTAACAACTTTTAAAATCTGATTTCTGGCGTTTTCCTCAGAAAAGCTAAATAATATTTTGAGGTACGATTTCTCACTCATTTTAAGAAAGAAGTAAATTTTATTAAACTACGAGAAAAAAAAAATCACATTTCTTATTTTTACTATTTAAAAATGTTTTGACGGCAAACTTGGAAGTGTACACACTTTTCAGTTCTGCAGTTTTACGAAGATAAATCACTGGCTATGATCAAAGGGTATACACATTACTACTTTCTTGTTTCACAAAAATAGGGGGTGGGGGATAAACTGTGTTTTAGTTAGCATTATAAATAGAGCAATGTAATTGACCTGTTAATAGCGGCTAGCCATACACTGGACGGGGCGGGGGTGGCTCAGTCGGTAGCGCGCCAGGCTCGTAATCAAAGGTTCCCAGGTTCGAGTCCCAGCTGGCTCAGCGTTGAGATTTATCTTCGCAAAATTCCCCGCCCTGCCCACGGTCAGTAGGGGACACCGATGGGCTTGGAAAGGCCGCCGTCCGTCGGGTGGGACGTAAAGCCGTGGCCCCGTGTGCGGGAGAGCCATACCCTGTGCACGTTAAAGAACACGCTGGATGGCCTTGATGGGAGGCTACCATCTGTCTCCCAACAGCTGTTCCAGTGGGTCCCCTCCCCCAACCTTCTCTGAGCCTTCGGGGTCCATGTGACCTGGCCATTTAGCCCATGGTGTGCAAAAAAGTGCCGCTCAGAGGTAAAACAACCCAACCCAAGCCATACACTGGAAGGAGAATTGTGTACTAATCCAGTGCAATTGGTGCACAGAACCTACCGCAATCCCATCAAATAAATTTCGAACGAGAAACCTCGTGGCGGTCATTAGTATCTTTCAAATACGATATTCTCTTCTGGAAGTGAACTTAAAAGGAAAGATTCTGGTTTTCTATGACAATTTTTTATTTTATTTTTTCCTCTCTTCTGAGGAATGGTTAATTTCTCATGGTCTTTATGCTGATCGTTTATACACACTGGACTGTCTCACTCATGGCTTTGATCATGATTATGAATCCTGAAGTATCTGTACTGTCAGCTTTTGTTAAAGAAAAATTTATCGCTTTGTTTTATGTTTGTGGGTTGACAGCCTTGAGTAAATAGATACATATGATACCTTATATCAGTAGGGGGATAATCCTAATCAGAGTCATTTTTTCTGACTAATCTGGATTCGAGTACTATCACAAGTAATATACGTATTGGAGGAATGTGTTTCAGGCAGGCTAGTTTCTCTTTTAATTCTGGTTCTTGAAAAGGTCAGGTGTAAAGGTTGTGGCTGAAATTCAGACTAGCAATGGTGGTTTGAGTCTTTAGCGGTGGGGGAAGCTGATATTTTCCCTAGATCTATGATTAGTGGTAGTTGATAGCGTTGATCCTACCTCTCTCAATGGACCTAGTTACTTTAAAAATCCTCTAATCAATACTTGAATATTATTTGTTGTACCGAGGATTGTAAAGTTTTACGGACCTCAAACCACCGAGGACAATAGGTTTTACTGAGAACTTCGGGATATTTTGAATTCTGTGAAGAATGGAGATATTACTCTTGAACTGGGTGATTTCAATACCGAAGTTGGTACTAACTCTGGGCAGGAGTGATAAACCTTTTTTATTACTAGTTGCAATAACAATGGGAAACATTTACTACAGGTAAATAAGCGGTTGCGTAGTAATTTGAGAGATAATATGAGAACAAATAAGTAATAGTAATATGAGAACAAACGGGCTAGCTTTTTTAAGAACATAAATCGTACAAGGGAGCTGATATTGAGTCTGACCATTGCATTGCCAAAGTAACTTGCAACTGAAGCTTACGAAGTACTGTGCTAAGATTAAAAGAATTATCTTTAAGTACTTTAGTGAGAATCTGAAAAACTAAGAAATTGTCCAAGCGTACGATGATAGGTTTCACTGACGTTGAGGAAGAATATGATCAGTTTAAATAAGCTTTTCTTGAAAGCAACCGTACTCTTATGGGTAAAAAAGAAAGGAAACAAAATCATTTGAATGATAAGGTATTGGAGAATATTTATGAAAGAAGGAAGAGTATAGATAAACTGATCAACACCATACCAGTCCTAACAGATCATTACAGAAAACTTAATAAACCTGCAACTTATTATCCCCATTCTTAAAGAAATGTTATCACAGTTCTTGTAATAATTTTCAAGAAACGAAAAGAAATATCCCTTCAAACAGCTGCTTGCCACAGAGGTTTGACAGGAGCCTGTCAATTCATATGCCATGAAGGTCTGTGAGGTTAGCGGGATCTCAGCAGAGAAGAACACAAATATCCATGCCATATCCGGGGTTCGAATCCGGGTCTCTTTGATCAGTAACAAGCACGTTACAGTAGATTAATTTATACTCTGTTCTGGGGAAAGTTCTTTGTATTATTGTGTTTAATAGAATGAAGAATTTGGTTGATGGGCAACTTTGCAATGAAGGTTTGTTCTCAGAAATGGTTAGGGGATGCCTAGATAAAATATTTTAGCACAGACAAATTCTTGAGAAATATTAGAAGTTCAAAAACCTGTGGTTACTAACTATGTAGATTTCAAAAAGGCTTTTAACTCTCTTGGTCGTGATATCGTATGCCATAACCGATAAATTAGTTAACATGATGATGACTCTATATAACATGTGTCATATGGAAGAGTTGGTGACTCTTATACGATTATATATTCTTGAATGAATATATAAAATTGAATAAAGATGATTTGATTGATATATAGGATTGATTGTGAAATGTATTTGCTTAAAACATGTGATACAATAAAAAACTCTATAAGTGTTTTAATTTTCCTAATGCCACAAAAATTTTGTAGCAAAAATGTAAAATTGCAGGAAAAATGTCACAAATATTTCCTAAAAAATTCCATTTCATGCATAATTTTTTATTACGCAAATATGAAATAATTCAGCCGTGGGGAGGAGCAATAAGGAGAGAGAAACAAGGAATAATGGGGAGGAGAGAGAAGTATGCATCATGAGACTGTCATACCTGAATTATTTAAGTTACCCTTTTCTTTATTAACTACTCTATGTTAAAATGGAAAAGCTGTCACAAGCTAAAGCTCAAAAAGTCAGAAAAAATATAGGGCTACTATAACCAAATATCTTTATGTCAGCTATAAACTCTTCATGAGAAACCAATAAAAAGAACCTAAGTTACTCATCTGAATTCGGAGAAAAATTTATTCTGGGTAGAGAGAAAGAGTTATCTGTGTAAAACATATTGCAAAGGTTATAGTACATTTTTTTTTACGTTATTGTTTGTTTCTATGGGAGGGAAGGAGGAATCTTCCCCTATCCATTGCTCCTCCTTCGCCTATAGAAGTTATTGTCTATCTTATCTAACTTTCTTCCTGTTTTCATTCCGTACATTTTTCGAGGAGAGAAAATTCCAATAGAATGCATAAGCAATTAATTACTTAAAGATAATCAATTTAAGAAACATAACTTTCGAACCATCTTCTTTGGAATATGTTCTTCTAAAAAACAATGACCTCGAATCGTTGTAGAGAAATAATATTACAGAGAACTATTGACAAAGTGTACAAGTGAGTCTTAACATATTGCAGTTAGGAACAGTCTAAGCGTCTCACTCCACTCCCAACACACCAGCTGTCTATTGCACCTGGGGAATGTCAGACATTGAATGATGAAGAATTCCATGTTGCCTCGCACTATGCACCCACTCCTATCTCCGATAATGGGGAAATGATTAAGTTCTTAGATTTGAAGAAGGGAGCTGTGCATTGTGTCTCAACACTGAAGTCCTCGATGTCAACGCCAGAAGCAATAGGGATCCGAGAGAGGAAGATAAATTCTTAGGATGCTACATCGTAGGATAAAAATTATGTTGCATTTCTTCATGGAATGAAGAAATTCAATGTAATGACACCTTACGAGCATTAGTTAATTAATGATAGTGAATGAACCAAGAAATAATAAACAATAAACAATAAATTAAAGATTTTTTTGTGCAGTCTATAATATTTAGAACACGTTGTTTATGAAAACATTTTGCGTAAGAGTCTGAAAAATACAAAAAGGGCCCTTCGGGGAGACTACAAAGATGTTGAATTTTAAAGTATATTTTATTTCTTTTTGCAGAACATTTGAGCCTCAAATAAAAAATTTCTATCGCTTGCAGTTGTGGTAACTCATAATAAATTAATATATTCATGATTCTTATGAGTGGAATTTTTTTTCACATCATTATGCACTACTCACTTTTTGTCTTCTGCTTTCTAACCTTAATTATTTCCATTTTTTTTTTCTTAAATTGAACTCATCAGTTAATTTTCTACAGATCGCAGATAACTTGCGCAAAAATCACCCGTATTATAACATTAGAAAAAAAAGAAAGGTTTCTGATAATAACAATAAAAAAATTAGACGAACATAAAAAGTGATAATTCTTAACTACACTGTTTTCCATAAATTAAGGAAAAGCCCTATGTTAAGTCAATGGGAAGCTAACGTCAAAACTTCTAAAATAAGTTTTTTTGTTTTAAAAAATGTGATTGCAGATAAAGATGTCAATCAAATAAATCAATATCTCGATTTTCAACAATATTCGTTCAGTATTTAATGAGTTGTGAAAGTTGGTATATTTAACAACAGCAGTGCCAGTCCTAAGAAATTCGTACAAAACTGAAGAATAGTGAAAGAATTCTTTACACAAAGTTCTAAAATACAAACTTATTTTATTAAACTCTTTGATACAATACTTATTACTAAGTTTTAATTAACTTCTGAAGTTATTTTTTGTGGCTGACATTGTTATCGCTAAATAAACTTCTATAACTCATTAAATACTGAACAAATATCATTGAAAATCGAGATATTGATTTATTTGATTGTGATCTTTATCTGCAATCACATTTTTCAAAACAAAAAAACTTATGTTAGAAGTTATAGAGCTGTGACGTTAGCTTTCCATTCACTTAACATAGGGATTTTCCTTAATTTATGGAAACCAGTGTAATTTCACTCATAGTTCAAGTCATGTTTTTTTTTGATTGCCTTTTTTTAAATTTTCATCTCTTTTTGTTTCACGAAAAGCTGAATCTTGCTTCTTTGCGTCATCGTTTGAATGGAAGTGAGAAATTAAAATGGGCCCATTACGATGTGCCTAATCACGTTAGCTCCGTCGAGTAGTCTCATGTATTATGCAAAGTCTCTTTCCAACACGAGCCGAGTCGGAATTGCCCACTTCGTCATCATCATTAGGATGGCAAATGAGACGATGATGGATGAGAGGAAGCCCTCGTGAGAAGCAGCGTGACAAACAAAAAATGTGTCCAATGAGGAGTGCAATAGTCTTTTTCGTACCCATCGCCGAAAAGCTTTCGTTGACCGATTCTGTTCTCTGTACACTAAAATCATCAACTGATGATGAAAGCGAAATTTCCTAAGTTTTTCTGACCTCTGTAAAGAGGAGACCATTAACAGTTCGTTTTGTGTGCTTTGTATCCACTATTTTCGTTTAAGATGGAAAATGGGAAATGCTAAAAAGATTGATGACTTTTTTTGCACACAGTGGGCTAAATGGCCAGGTCACAATGACCCCACTGGCTCAGAGAAAGTTGAAGAAGGGTATCCACGGGACAGATGCTAGAAGACAGAGGAAGGCCTCCCGTCAATAGCCATCAACTGTGTTCTTTTGGGTGCACAAGCCATGGCTCTCCGACACATGGAGCCATGGCTGAACTTCCCATGCAACTGAAGGCGGCCTTTGATGGGTTGGCAAGTTCCTTTGCCAACCCATCGATGTCCCCTTTCTAACTAAGGGCAGGGTGAGGGTATAGCGGAGATAAATCTTGACACTAGAGTCGCACAGTTCCACAGGTTGAGCCACATGGGACTTTACGACGGGGTGTAATCGAAAGTAGATTGCGTTGTGTAAGCTTATATCGTTAGTCAAGAAATTGTATTTGCTATGTAGGGCTGACATGAATATCAGGTAAACTGTAGAGATTGCGGTTAAAGATCGCCCTTTCCCGCATACAAATAAATCCCACAAGGAAACCTGGGCACCAATGATAAAATAAAGCAAGTTCACTTCTAAGAAATAAATGCTTAACTCTAAACGTATGCTAACGTGGCTAAAATGACACTGCAGTATAAGAATAATGCTTTCCATTCGAGGACACTCAATTCGACTCGAGCGCGCTAGCTAACTGAAAATAGCAAAAGCGTTCTATTTGACTGTCTCTTGCATAAGATAGGGACACTCAAGCTTCAGGAGCTCACATGTCTAAGCGAGAGTGCTGCGGCACCTAATGCCCTCTCCCACCCTTCTTTTTGATAGCAGGTCACTTAGCTCAGTAAAAATGCCTTTCACTGGGCAAATAAAAATACACTCTAAAATCATCATGTAAGACTGGCAAGAAAGTTTAAAAATTAAATATTGACAATTTTATTTAAAACTTAAAAAAATAAATAAAGAACAATGGGGTTAAGCTCTTAACTTCAAATACTAATTCAAATGTAAATTTAATTCACAGTTGTGCTTTAAACGATTGATGTTCACCTATACAGTGGAAAAGAAATACACTCCTATCTCCTGCTATTTTCTGCTTAAGGCAATTCAGTAATCACATGCAACATATACTCCTGACCAAGGCTAAATTCTACTTAACATTGGGTTGGGTTGTTTTACCTCTGAGCGGCACTTTTTTGCACACCATGGGCTAAATGGCCAGGTCACATGGACCTCGAAGGCTCAGAGAAGGTCAGGGGAAGGGACCCACTGGAACAGCTGTTGGGAGACAGATAGTAGCCTCCCGTCAAGGCCATCCAGCGTGTTCTTTAACGTGCACAGGGTATGGCTCTCCCGCACACGGGGCCACGGCTTAACGTCCCATCCGACGGACGGCGGCCTTTCCAAGCCCATCGTCTACTTAAATAAATTGCATATGAATACTGGGCAAAGCAAGGCATTAGAGTTTTTTAAGACCCTTACTAATTAGTCCACTTGCATAGCGTTTGAGTCATTGCAAAAGGTAGATCCAAGTTCGTCTGATTTCTGACCACCCGCAGAGTTACATTTGTAATTATTTACCTTTGCATTGACATAAAAATAATCGCTGGTAGATCACGTTTTGTTTCCATATGGCAGTTTGCCATTGATGAATTTAAAATTTGCAAGGGATCTTCAAAACATTCTTTACATGCATCTGCAGAACAAAATTCATTACACTTACCTCAACAAACCTTTTACTCTCTTTCAAAGTACTCCCTCCAGCATCTATATAAAGTCGCAGACTTCTAGCCAATTGTAGAGAGCTTGGTGGTACTCCGGTTGGGGCAGCTCTGAATGAACGCCTCTGCAATTCTGAGTGAACCCATTTTGCAAGGTCTTGCACCCTTAAAAAAGGCTTCCCAGCAAGTTTCTTTCTAATTTTTAGAAACAACCAAAAATCGCATGGTACGTGTCCGGATGAATATGCAGGATGAAGTAGTTGTTTGATTTTTTCCTGCTCCAGGTAGGCCGTAACTTGACGCGTTTTGTGAGCACTGGTATTGTCATGAAGAAGGAGAACCCTTGACATGCCTGTTGTTGGACGCTGCTCCTTCATCTTATTAACCATTATTAAAATCTTCTGAAAAAAATTATCGCTGAAGCGGCGGGAATCTAAACTGTAACTTTTCAGATACATGCCAGAGTGCTGTACCCTTAAACGATGCATCAGACGCTAAAAGCTTCTAGAATAAGACCTATAAATCTTTCACTAAGATGTGGCGGACCTTGTGCCATCTACTTCCGGAGAGGCAACTTTTCCTATTGTTGCTAATGATTTAGATGTTAATGAAGAGGTCAATCACGTTTAAGCATTTATTATTAAAAAATCCATCCATAGTAAATACACAGATTATCTGTAGAAATAGACTTCAAAAATTATTAAAAACTTCTGAAAAATATTATCGCTGACACGGAAGAAATCGTGTAGATGGAGTATAGATGGCGCAAGCTCTGCTACATCTCAATGAAAGATTTATAGGTCATGTTCTGGAAGGTGTCAGCGTCTGATGCGTGGTTTAAGGGTAGATCGCTCTGGCGTGTATTTGTGGAGTTGCGGGTTCGATTCTCACCATGTCAGCGATAATTTTTTTCAGAAGTTTTTAATAATTGTTGAAGTCTATTTCTACAGGTAATCTGTGTATTTACTATGGATATCCTTAACCATTTTGGGCAAAACAATGCTGGTATAGTATTGGGATTTATGGTAAGGTTTTATGGTGGTTTTCAGGTAAGGTGTCCACGGCTACCACTCCTTAGAAATTGAAAAAAATTGTGAACATCATCTTCCTTGAGCGAAAGTCTTGTCAGAGGATTTGGGGATGCAGTTCATTTCCGCAACCCAAACATAGTTGTCGACATTTTTGGGAGTTGTAAAGTAATAAAATCACGTTTCAACACCTGTGACAACATCTGTTAATCGTTTGGGGTCACTAGGTTCAAACATTGCCTGCATCTCCATGCACGAGTCGACGCGAGCCTTTTTTGCTGTTCTGTCAGTTTGTGGGGATACCTATTTGATACAGATCTTTTGGAACTATAAATGTTCTACTTAAATGTTAATGAATAATTATTTGCACACTACCAATCGATACACTTGCATCTAAACTTATTACCTGAGCGGTGATATGTGGATTGACCTTAAATGAGTTCACGAACAGCAGCGATAAGTCTCTCGTTCACGGCCCACATAGGCCTTCCTGCGCACGAGAGGTCTTCGAAGTTCACCGTCTTTCTCTGAATTTACACTTCCATCACATAACAGTGCGATATGAAGACATGATCCCCATGTACTTGTGAGAATCCGGCGTGTTTTTTTTTCGTGCCGTCCCTAAGCTGCGTGCGTCCTTGCTAAAATGTAAAATCTTTCCCCTTATTTAGTAGGCTCTTTATCAACAACGCACAGATTTTCAAACTAAACTTTACGCGCCTCCAGCGAAGAGAGATGTGATGATATGGCCTTTGTTTTTAACACGTAATGACAAGTTTAGACAAAATCCATCAAGCCATAGCTCGTTAACGTCGGAGGAACGAGTGCAAATCTACAGGCATGTCAAGAACTTTTTGAACACCCTCCATAATGCAAGTTTTGGGAATGTATTGAAATCTTAGGCTTCTAATGTTTTCTCTTTCAGTTATTGTTCAATTGTAAAGCTTAGCTGTAATATTTTTAATATTCTAAGTGAATAAATGAATTAATTCATAAAAATTCAAATATTGCTCTCATTCATTTCTTCAGTCTCCAATCGACCCAACAAAAATTAATTAGCAGTGTCAATAGCTATAGAATAATCGCCTAGAAACAGTTCTTTAAATTTTAACTTCCTTTGGTTAATATTTGTTTGTCCACCGACTTCATCCCTGAACTCCATTGCTCATTAAGAATTCCCTCTGTGACATCTTTCCTACTTTTATTCTTTTCCAACATCAATCTCTAAACACTCAAAATAATATTTTTTAACATGCCAACCAAAGTTTTATAATAAATCCTCCTCCAAACAGAAATGTCCAACAAAAGAAACGGAAGGTGATTAGCCCTTGTCAAGAAACATAAGACCACATCAAAAGGAAATATCTCTTCTAGTCCTGTTTCTTCTATTATTTTTTATCAAACCTAATCCTCATCAGGGAACAAATTCATTGTTTTACATCTCTCCCTCGTTACAACCATTACTTTCATAAAGAAAATAATCAAATATTAATGCGATATTTATCCTGATGAATTTACATTTAATGCAGTTTGCCTAAACAACTATCACTTCCAGATGAAGGTGAAAGCACATATTTGAAGAGTTTGTTTCTCAGGTGTTATTTTTCTAATTGATTTCAATCCTAGAGGGAAATCTCTTGCTTATATAAAGGAAAAGAACAATTTTCTAGACTTGCACATCAAGAATGGAGTTATAGCAGCGTAAACAATAAATAATAATCATATTCATTCAGAGCCTGATCTAGGGAGGGTATAAGGGAGCCAATCACCCCACTCTCCTCCGCCCCCATCTTTGAGAATGCTAGTAAGGATAACAGAGGCAAAAAAAAATTAAACTTGTGCATATTTCTACATTTTTCAAAACCTCTAGAACGAAGAGCAAAATGTCACACTGAAATGGAAATCCCGTCTCTTGCTCCCCCCCCTACTTTTTTCCGGCACGATTGCCCGCTTGCTCCTCTCCTTTCCTTTATTTTTTTTTCTAGATCCGGTTCTCTATATACATTTAACTTTTGTAAATTCAAAAATATAAAAATCCGAAAATAACATATAGCTGTTGTTGTCCTCTTTCAGTTGCTTAGTTTTGTTTTTAACGCTCGGCCAGTTAGGAAATGAGGAATTGATCACACCGAAACCTCAACTGATATTTACGATTTATCTGTGGTTTTATTCTCCGTGGAACTGAGTGAATTTCGTTACTTTAAACTGCTGGAAAATGTGATATGAGTTAATTGTTCGTATTTGTCTTCATATTCTAGTTCTATTTTTGTGAACTAAAAAAAAAGAACTTGATTATTTTTGCATATGTGTGAAAGATCTGTACATTCCCTCGCAAACATTTCTTTATGTTATTTAACTAGCAAAGGTAACAGTATAATTTAAATAGGCGGGTATTTAATTGAAATATTTGCTTAGTATACTATTTGGTATTTCTGAAATGATGATCCAGTATTCAATTTATGTAGTTATCAAAATATACAATATATATCATCGTATTTGGTAACTAAGCAGGCTAGGGTGAATGAAAGCGAAAACGTTTTCAATATGTTCAACATTGGCGTACCCTTTTTCTATACCCTGTTCACGTTAAAGAACCTACTGGATGGCTTAGAAGGAAGGTTTCCTTCTGTGTCCTAATATTGGTAGTTTTAACTTTCGGAATCTTTCGAACATTATAATTGCTCACACTCTTTCCAAGGACTATTTCCAACACTCTTCCAAAACGAACATTATAACATTCCAAAACGAACATATAACTCTCGAACATTATAATTGCTCACACTCTTTCCAGGACTCTTTCCAACACTCTTTCCAAGGAGGTTTGGAAAGAGTGTCCACATGACAGCTAATAATAGCTGTCATGTGGACACTCTTTCCAAACCTCCTTGGGGTTCTTGTGACCTGGTCATTTAGCCCATTATGCGCAAAAAGTGCATCTTAGAGGTAAAACAACCCAACCCAGATAAAATGACACATATTTTTCCCTACTGAGTGCGTTTATTGATGTACTGTAAAAAAAGGTGCAGAGTTTCACCAATTTATCGTGTTACTTTACACTATAAACTGGTGTAAGACGGTAGGTTACACCATTTTTTTTAAGTAACACCAATTATCCGTTATAGTTTACTTTAGAAAGCTACATAAAAAAATCAAATGGGCTGAGATCTGAAGAGTACTATGAACAGAATCAGCTACATATTTATACTGTATATAACATGAAGGAAACCGATTTCAGAACTTGGTCGGGAAAATGAAAATTTTGAACATTTCATCATTGCATTTGATGTATGTGGTCGAGACGCATCCTGTTGGAAAAATGTTCCCTCGAAATTAACGCGCAGGGCTCCAAAAAATAGGAGTTATTATTCTTAGAGAACACGGAGATAACGGTTAGCATTCACAGTATCTTCGAAAAACATTGGTTTATAAAACATTAAATTCCAGAATATTTGAAAACATTCTCTCAAGCACGCTAAATTACTAGGTACCAGAGTAATGCAATGTAGTCAATGCAAATGCTTAGTTAAAACTACTAAGCATTTGGAAAGTTAGAATTATAATAATTCATTAGTACCAATCAAATTAAAAAAGAGTTTTCTAATTATCATTTTTCCAACGGAAACTTCATGACGTTCACATTCCAGCACCAAAATTTCATACTTCTATCATTAATCGTTGCAATATTCGTTTGAAATTTTGGAATTTTCAATCTTTTTCACCATTAGAGAAAGCAATTATAATGTTCGAAAGATTCCGAAGGTGCGAATCATAATATTTTATCAATTCCTATCTAACCCTAAAAAGTATTTTTCATTTATCACTAAAAACAAATAGTTATAAGCTAAAACTGAAAAGATGTGTTTTCCCACCCCCTCTGGTCTAAGGGATCAACTCATTGTTGATAATAGAACTCCGTGATTTTCACATTCCAACACAAAATTTCAAATATTTAACATAAATCACCGTTTGCAATATTCGTTTGAAATTTTGAAATTTTGAAATTTTCCACCGCTAGAGGGCATAATTATAGTTTTAGATAGATTCGGATAGTGCATATCGTAATATTTCGTCAATACCTACCCAATGCAAAAATAATTTTTAGTTTTTCTCTGTAAACAAAAAAGTTCGATGTCGACAGACAGACAGACAGACGAAAAAGCGAAACTATTTTCTCGTTTTCTTTAAAAACGAGAAAAAAATATTCAGATCTCTCTACATTCCGATTTTCCAATAATGTACGTTTTAAAGAGTTTACGAAGCTGAGACATTTAATATCATGATCGCTAGTTTAAAATTGAACTGAAGTTTGATGAATCCATTAACAAACTTCCGAAAAAACAAACCGACTTATTTTGATCAAAGTTTCTCTGTGGCAGCAATTATTTGTTTCTTTTTTTTTAGATAATTTTTGACAATTGACAGGGTCTGATGAAATATTTGTTATCATAAATCTGAATGTTGTTGAAAGTGGTGATACAGATGAATTAAATCATACAATCAGTCTCGTTCCCAAAAGCAAAAAAAAAAGTTTACTTTCAAGTTTAGAGTACTTTTTTCCATTTGAGAAACAAATATCTGTCACATTTTTAGTATTTTTCCTTGATGTATGAATAAATCTCATTTGTGAAAGCGCTAAAGTTTCTAATTTAAACTTCGAAGTATTATTATTACAACAGAGTGATGACATATTCCTCAATGTTATAAACGTGCAAAAACTAAGTTACTGCATATATCATTCGCATACGTTAAATGAATTTCTTCTCATGACAGTTTGAAAAAAAAAAATTCCAAAAAAGAAAATTCTGTAGACCGCACTGAAGTTGAAGAATACTTTTCCCTTTAGAGAAAGGGAAAGCTCAAATGAAAGCATTTAACGTCGGCCATTACTCTGACGTAAGTGGTCCCCACATACGAGACAACTTGAAGCGTGACACTTTCTCGTGCAGCAAAATGGACCATTCGATCGCCCCCGAGAGAGACATTGTTGCGCCGCATCATACGTAACGGAGAGGAAAAACACGACATTGGCAGGAAAGGAAGACGACGCCTTCTGTGGACAACGCGGCTAAAAGAGGAAACGGTGGGTTTTGAAAGTCGTTACGAACTACATAATTGAAGCGGCTGCAGTTAAGTGGGACGTTTACGGGACTCAATTTACTGTACATAGTGACGTAAGATTCAGAAACCATTAAGTTACACACTGACTTGGATATTAGAATAGATTTAGTAGCTGTGTAAAGATTTCAATACTAAGAGGACCGAATCTAGAAAAAATCCGGGGGGGGGGGGGAAGAGAGAGAGCAAGAAACAAAATCGAGCCGGAAATATCTAAAAGGTGGGGGAGGGGGATAAATACTGGAATTTCAATACAGCATTTCATCCTCCTTTTTTACAGGTCTTTAAAAAAATTCTTGAGAAATGCATGAAAAATTATATATAAGTTTAATAATTTTTGCTTCCATTACCCTTACTAGCATTCTGAAAGGTGGGGGTCACCTTTCCTCCCTTCAGAATGCTATTGTATATTTTTCAAACCATATGCAAATTTATTAGCTTGCAACATGAAATACTAGTGTTTATTCTTTAAACCTTTAAGCCGCTTGTTTGAAATAAAAAAACTGAAATCGAAGGTAAAGTAGTTCTAAATCTAAAAGTAGTCTCGATTATTATCAAGATCAAATTCGGGGGAAAAAGGGACTTAATCGACAATACTCCATATAACAATTTGATAACCCCTAGGGAATGTAGCTTTGAGAGAATTTAGGGAAAGCATACTTCCCTAACTCCCATTGTTATAAGTCACCGAAACAATTGCAGTTAGGGAGTTAAGTAGTTAATTGGGTAGCCAGTTTAAGTAGTCAATTGGAAAGTTAAATAGCATATCGTAAAAGTATCTAAACATATGTCCAGATGGAACATAAAATTTTCTTTCAGTTTCTATCAAGCTTTGTCGAAACTTCTCTGCAGTATGATTTCGTTTCTTGATATTTGACAATAATGATGTAGATACAGAATGAGTATGGTGCAAAATTCAAATCTATAGAGATATACATATATTGAAATCATTATTTTTCAGTCACGTTTTTCCATAAAAGGTTGGATTCCAACTTTTTTAAAATATGGCTATCCATTGGCATAGCATGCGCTTGTTTTCATTCCCTAAGTGTTTTGGTCAATGTAAAAAATAATATACGAACCAAAAATCGAAACCATTGAGTGGAACCGACTCATAATGGTCGGCGGGATGAGAAGCGTTTTTTTGCACACAAATGGGGCTAAAGTATTTAGGTCACAAGGACCCCAAAAGGTGAGAGACAGGGACATAACAGAACAGTTGCTTGAAGACAGACGGTAGCTTTCCACCACGGACATCCAGAATGTTCTTTAACATGCGCAACATACGATTTTTCTTCATACGGGGTGGCTCACTCGGTAACGCGCCAGGCTCCTAATCTGTAGTTCCCAGGTTCGAGTCCCAGCTGGGTCAGCGTTGAGATTTATCTCCGCAAAATTCCCCGCCCTGCCCACGGTCAGTAGGGGACACCGATGGGCTTGGAAAGACCGCCGTCCGTCGGATGGGACGTTAAGCCGTGGCCACGTGTGTGGGAGAGCCATACCATGTGCACATTAAAGAACACGCTGGATGGCCTTGACCGGAGGTTACCATCTGTCTCCCAACAGCTGTTCCAGTGGGTCCCCTCCCCCAACCTTCTCTGAGCCTTCGGGGTCCATGTGACCTGGCCATTTAGCCCATGGTGTGCAAAAAAGTGCCGCTCAGAGGTAAAACAACCCAACTCAACTTCTTCATACGAAACCACATCTTAACGTTTAATCTGACGGATGGCGGCCTTTGTGGTTGCCATCCGACCATCGATGTCCCCTTTCTCATCGAGAGTAGGGTGGAGGGTGTAGCGGAGATGAATCTCAGTTCTAGCACAGTAGGACTTGGAGCTGACTACTTCAGATTACGAGTCTACCCCTCTACCACTGAGCTAATCTTACCCCAGAAACGTCATGTAATAATAAAGATTTCATTTTCATTTTACATTAGTTAAGAACACATGGCAATTTTGTCACTCAAGTAATTAATGGAAGACAGTAACCGAGCTAAAATGACACAATTGCGTTCGCCGTACAGTCTGTCAACGCTTCTTTAGTATGCCGCGAGTAAAGGGAGTCAGGGTGAGATTAAAATGACGTGCATACAAATGAGCTTAGTTGACGTCATACTGATGAGAGGTACCGATTAATATATTGACTGACTCATGTCGTCATTGTTGTAAACTTTGGTTTAGATTTATTCCATCGATTCAAATGTGAAGATTGAAACCGAACCTTTTTGTTACGGCTGATACAATAGCTGTACTACGCTGGAACCATTAAAAAAACGCTTCAGTGGGAAAGATGCTGTATCACAGGTTTCGTTCAAAATCACCGACATTTGATTGCTTTCGCTACACAGGAGGAAGCAGAGGGATCTGTTGTTATCAGGTGACACATCTCAACTCCTCAAGATTCACCCACTTTCTCTATTCTTTTACAATACGCAAAGAAAACTGTCAATCACCTCCTCTTAGAATGATCACCCTTACTTCTTGCTTGTCTTCACAGATGTCTCAAGGTCCGGCACATCAGTGGAATCAACCATGGTCTGATATGATGTCATTATTGGAGATCAGATCCCACAGCAATGTTCTGTCTTCACTCTAGAGTTGCACGCTCTCAGTTTTTTGCTTGGACCACATAGCGGCTAAGCGTCATCGTCGGTGAGTGCCTTACACCAATTCGTTTAGCATATTTACAGGGTTTGATCTCGATGAGGTCTCTACCTAACCCTATTCTTTGTAAGATCCACCAGCAGCTCGGTCGTCTGGCAGCAACAATCACCATTCGCCTTGTTGAGAGCCCGGCCACATCGGCATCAGGGCAATGATTTGGCTCTACACTCCAATTCCATACTTTGACTTCCGACAGTTTTTTCCACCGATTTCCTAGCACAGTGGCTGAGATCTTGGTCGCAACAAATTGCTAACAAACGTTTCGAGATCAAACCCGTTGTTCAATTGTGGCGGTCATGTTTCGCAGGAAACTCAAGGAGGAATTGTAATCGCTAGGCTCCGCTTATGTCATTCGTTCATCACACGTTCATCTTTCCTTCGGGCGGACGATGGAGCAATGTGCGTCGTCCGTTTTGTGACACCATTTTAACCATCAAACATAATTTAATTGATGTACTGCTTTTAACCTCGAACGTCTTTTTTTAATTTACCTTTCACGATTTTATCGTTCGAGCCCCTTACATTCGGACATCTTTTATCTAATGACTCGTTTTAATCCCTGTGTTCCATTTCACACGTTTTTTTTCACTTGTTTATGCTTTTACACCCATTGTTAATTTTTATATATTTTTTACCTTGGTTTTATACCCATTGATTCTTGTTATACACTTTTTTTTGTCTTATAGTGTCCTTTACAATTATATTCCTTTCTTCTTGTAGGTGTGCTGATTTTAACTTTGGTTGTGGGGTTTGTTTCTTTTATCTTTTTATTTAACCTCGTTTGGTGCAACATAGGCTTTGTTGCTCTTGCACCATTAAACCTCAAACAAACAAACAACCAAATCCAAACTTCTCTGAGCCGTTGGGATCCTTGTGATTTGGCCAGTGAGCCCATTGTGTGCAACAAAGTGGAACTCAGAAGTAAAACAACCAACTCAACCTCCGTTTAGATCGTTGGTCAACCCGACTGTTGACCGTGGCTGTGCAGAGTTCAGGAACTTTTGCAAAAGAAGGTTGGGTGAAATTAAAACAGTTTTTTTTTGCAGTTTCAGAAGGCAATATATATTTTGAGGCCTCCGATGTCAAAATGAAAAGCATAATAATTTATCTCGAAAACTATCAATTTACGTGTGTACCTATACAATAACGAATCCTGTTTATATTAATCAAAATCGATATCAAACGTATATTAAGATTACCAATATATCCTCCAGACGTTCCATAGAGCATCCTGACTTATTGACCGTCACCCTGACCCCTATATGACCTTGATTTCGATCCCGGATCCGAGATTTTCTAGCATTTATGATATCCGAAAAACCTTTTTGCATCATTCCTCATCTTTCTATACATAGAGAGAATTTTTACCTCTGATATTGAGGAATTCATATGATCCTAAATTTTGCAATTTTCTAAGATATAGGAACCAAAATACCCTTCAGCATCAATTTTCATGTTCGTAGCATATGTGGTTCGAAATTTGACGTCAGACCTCCTCCTTGGACCAGTCGGATCCAAACTTTCGTAACATTTGTGAGATGTAGGACCTCAAATACCCTTAACATCAATTTTCAAATTTCTAGCACATATAGATCACGGTTTGAACGGAATTTGCCCTTTATTGAGCCTTAAAGTATACGTCATATTCGAAATTTCGGATTTTTCACCAAATATACGACCCTAATTATGCCTAGTACAAACTTTCAGAGCCTTACATTCCTATTCATCATTGCTAAAAGAATTTGCGTTATCCCTGCTTTTATCAGTTAAAATGAGCTGTATTGGAGAATATACAATAAAGTATATCATGATATATCACGATAATAAAATCTCCTCGACTATGATAACTAAATTCAGTTGAAAAACTGTGCAATTTCTGTGATTTAATTATAATATTTATCTCATAATTATTAATATTTCATCAAGTCAGAGGCGTAACTAGGCTTTTGGCGCCCCTGGCAAATTTGCAATTGTCCGCCATTGTTCAGTTATTGATAAAAAAAATGCCCGTTATTTATATTATATATATTTATTGTCGTTATTTTAATACAATTACATGAATAAGTATTAATTTCAAAAGAAACTGCAATTAATTACGCAAGTAATTATTTTTTAAAGTAATTTAATTTTTCCTACTTTTTTGTTGGCAAAATCGTTAATAATCTCATCAAAATTAATTTTATGAGTCAGTTCTCGCTCGATGGATAGGAAACAAAGTGATGATGTACGCTCCTGTCCTGATGTTGATCTTAAACAATCCCAGGGTTTATAAACATAGTAATTTAATACAATATACAAATTATGAACTCACGTTCAAAGAAAAAGACACCTATGTAGCAAAATTTTATTTTGTAACGGCATGATTTGTAAAAGTAATATGAATAGTTGGAAATTGCGCCCCAAAGCTGTTTTATGGCATGCGCGGTGCAGGGGGCGGGGGGGGGGGGCTAACTGTCCACCGATAAAAGGAAAAAATAATTTTTTAGGATATAACGAAAATTTATAATATGCTGTCTGACGATACCAAGGTATAAACAATACGTATTAAATTCAACGAACTACGGGCGGCTAATCATTCGAATTTATTTTGCACATCAACGTCAGATATCGTGGAACGGCTCGTACCGCCACAGCACCGCCCTGTGATTCCGGTAACCTTGGCAACTGCCCCGATGTCAATATGTTCCTACGCCTCTGCATCAAGTACCAATAAAAATGAAAGACAACGAAATACTTATGCTTTTTATATACCTTAATTTCTTATGAAGGAAATATATCTGTGAAAGATTTAAATATTTTACAAATGTAAAGTATGATGCCCAATTTCCTAATGATATCTTCCTTTAGTCACCTAAAGTTCATTAAGAATCCCATCCACAAAGCAACATAATCCAAAACGATGACTTATTTTTTTGCTATTATAAAGTATCTTTTGTGCAAAATCTTTCATATTCATATTTTAGCATGGATCTTATATTTTCGTGTACACTTCCACTTATTCTGATAGGAAACTATTTTTTAATTCTTTTATTTCCCCACCTATCATTTCAAAATGTCCAGCTTGCCTTTAAATCTACCATTGTTAGACTGGAGGTCATTTTTTTTCCTTTAAACGAAAATGATTCTTCTCTCGTGATTCATTCTCTTCTCTCTCCCTTATTTTTTTCTTCAATTTTCTGCTCGAGTTTCTCAAAAAACACGCTATCCACTTCTATTTTTATCTCTTACCACCTGATCCGTTCGTCTCGTACGCACGCACCACTCAAGCAATGCTTTATATATATATTTCTTCCACTCCCCTTTTCTTCTTCCGATTCTTTTAACCTCCACTTCTTTCTTCTTTCCATGGTTCGGTGATCATTTCGCAAAGTTCTCTTTTTTTGTCTTTTATCTTCGTCCTGTTTCTTTTAACACATTCCCTTTTTGCTTCTTGTTACAAGCTTCAAACTTCACGACATTCCTCGAAATCACTTTAGGAGATTATGAAACTTCTTTCTCCACGATTTAACTCTCAGTATGTTTCGCTGACGGAAGGTAAAATGAAAAAAATGAGACACAGCGGTTTGTTTTCACTTCAAGATCTTGTGCGTTTAAAGCAGTTGTTTCCAATCTGTCATTGGCAGAGATCCACCATTTAAAGAGCAGTGGCACATTGCAGTATTTAAAATGAGCAACCCCTCTAGTAGTGATTTACAAAGCTACAAACTGTTTTTTAATAATGAATTCAATGGTCGTGATCTTTTCTAATAATCATTTAAAGCGCTTTTTAAATTTAAAGCCATTTTAACAATAATTCAAGGCTACGATTATTTTAACAATCATTTTAGAGCAGCGACACATTTCAATGATCATTTGAAAATCCACTAATTATTTAAATAGTCAGTATTTTAATAGTCGCGATTCATTTAAACAATCATTCAGAAACTCATGTATCATTTTAACAACGATTTTAATAGTCGTGATCTATTCTAACAATTTTTTAAAAAATCACAAGAATCCTTTGAACAATGATTTCAATAGTCGCGATCCATTCCATAAATCATTTAAAATGTTTTGACACATTTTAACAATCATTAAAAGAGTCACAACTGTTTTAAAAATCGTTTTAGAGCAGTGACCTATTTCAATCATTATTTACAGCGCTGTCATTCATTTCAACAATCTTTCAAAGCCGCGATTCATTTTAACGATGATTTCAAGAGTTGCGATCGATTTGAAGAATCGTTTAAAAAGACTTAGCTCATTTTAACAATTGAGTCGCGGCCCATTTTAACAACCAGTAAAAGCGGCTAATAAATTTTTGATCATCATCATCATCATCATCATCATCATCATCATCATCATCATCATCATCATCATCATCGTCGTCGTCGTCGTCGTCGTCGTCGTCGTCGTCGTCGTCGTCGTCGTCGTCGTCGTCGTCATCATCATCATCATCATCATCATCATCATCATCATCATCATCATCATCATCATCATCGTCGTCGTCGTCGTCGTCGTCGTCGTCGTCGTCATCATCATCATCATCATCATCATCATCATCATCATCATCATCATCATCATCATCATCATCATCAAGCAGCCATGGGCTACGGAGGTCCAACCAGACCGTGCAATTTAGTTCTCCAAGCAAGTCTATCCTCAGCTACATCAACTGCATCTGGCCACTGCACACCAATTCTAACAAGGTCCAGTTTGACATTGTCTGCCCACCGCATCCTAGGTCTCCCCCTCCTTCTGAGACCTCTAGGCACACTGTTCATAACCCTATTCGCCAATCTATAATTATTCATACGGGCAACATGGCCAAACCAACGGAGTCTCTCTCTGCACAATATGCTGCTTAAAGGAGGTTGCAAACTCCTTTGCCTAATCTCATCATTAGTTACAAAGTTGAACCACCTAATGCCCAAGATACTGCGTAAGCATCTGGAATCAAAAGCATCTAGTTTCCTGTTATCTTGTTTACAAAGTGTCCAAGTTTCACTACCATAACTAACCCTAGAAAGAACCAAACTATTATACAGTCTAATTTTAGTCTTTAGGTATATACGCCTATTTCTCCACACTCTAAAATAGGTTCTTAAAAGTCCCGGCAGCAATCCCTATTCGTCTGTTAATTTCATGCCGCACATCGCCATTATCTGTTACATAGCTCCCAAGATAATTAAACTGTGACACCTGCTCAAGACTGCAACCATTCAGATTAACTGAATCACAGCCTGCCTGACCAATTTTCATCACTTTAGTTTTCCCTCTGTTTATAACCAAACCTACTCTACTACCAGTCTCATCAACAGCTCGAATGAAAGAGTTCATCTCATCAACATCATTTGCCAAAAGGGCTAAATCATCAGCATAATCTAAATCAGAAATATTCATATCTCCAGTCCATTTAAGGCCAAAATCTTTCCCTTGAAGTGAATTTCGCATAACATAATCAATAACCAAGCTAAAGAGAAAAGGAGACAAAATGCACCCTTGTCGAACACCAGAAGTAATGCTAAACCAATTGCTACAAGCCTTACCAACTCTCACACACGACTCAGTGTTATTATAGAGAGCTTTCATAATGTTAACTAACTTGTCTGGTATACCATATGATCTCACAATCAACCACAAATTATGACGATCAACAGAGTCGAAAGCCTTTTTGAAATCAACAAAGCTAGCAACCAAAGGTTTCTGAAACTCTAAACATTTCTCAAGAATCTGCCTAAGTGAAAATATCTGATCCACACATCCCCTACCACTTCTGAATCCACATTGCTCATCACGCAATTAACTGTCAACCAGATTCTTAATTCTATTAAGCACAATCATGGAAAGAACTTTACCTGGAACAGAGAGTAGGCTGATACCCCTATAGTTATCACAAGAACGGCGATCACCTTTTTTGAAAATAGGGATAACTATAGCTCTGGTAAAATCCTTAGGAACCATGCCTTTATCATAAAAGATATTCAGAATTTCAGTCATCCAAGTGGTAAGCGAAACATTCCCAGCTCTAAGCATTTCTGTAGTAATTTCATCTACCCCTGGGGATTTATGAAGTTTAAGTTTAGAAACAGCCACAATAACTTCAGATTGTGTTACAGGGCCAAAATTAAAGCCACCAATGCATCTATCATCATTGCAAACAATGGGAGTAGAACTAACTACATTGTTTAGAACATCACTGAAATACTCAGCCCACCTAGCCATGACAGAATCCTCACCTTCTATAACCTTACTTTGTTTATCCTTCAATCCTTGTATGCCTGTCCGTTTTCTACCACACAAAACATTAACTATCTGGTACAGCTCTCTGCTGTTGTGCTGTCTAACTGCTTCCTCAGCTTTGTCAGCCAAACCATCAAGCCAAAGATTCTTATCAGCAGCTAACTGATCCTTTACAAGTTTATTAAGGTCTCTGTAATGCTTTCTATTAGGACTAGTAGGGTATTGATTAAGGGCATTCCTGCAGTTCTTTCTTTCCGAAATAAGCTCCAGTGCCTTATCACTCAGATAATTTTGCCTCTTCTGCTCCTTTTTTCCTACAAGAGTACTGTTAGTGTCCAAAAAAGCCTGTTTAAAATGAACCCATTCCTCCTCAACTTCAGTAGTAATAATGACTGTCATAATGACTAAGTAACCTATCATGGTAAGCTTTGGCTATAACTGGATCTTTCAGAGCTTCAGTATTAAAAGTAAATTTTTTAACCCTAGCACAACACTTTTTAAGTTTAAGTTGCAACACACTTTTAACAAGGTAATGGTCAGATCCAATTTCAGCTCCCCTATATGCCCTGGTATTCCTAACAGAACTAGCCCATTTGCTGTTAATTAATATGTAATCAATCATATTCTTATGCAGCCCGTCAGGTGAAACCCATGTGTACTTATGTATGTCGCGGTGTTTGTAATAAGTGTTAGTTATTCTGAATCCATTGAGTTTACTTACCTGTGGAGACGTTGCCCATTGCGATTGCAGCTACCAATACCAAAAGGGCCTATTACTCCTCCCCAAAGGTCAGAGTCAGTACCAACTTTGGCATTGAAGTCACCAAGAACAAGGGTAATATCTCCTTTCTTGACATAATTCAAAATATCCTGAAGTTGTTCATAAAACCTATCCTTCTCATTCTCATCGGCATCCTCAGTGGGGGCATAACAGCAGATAACATTCAAGTCTTTAACGCTTGTCTGAAATTTTGCTGTAAGAAACCTTTCATTAATGCACTCATATCCTAGAAGAGCATCGCTAGCGTGTCTGCTGAGAAGTAGACCCACGCCTTGGTGATGCTTATTGTCGTCCCTCCCTGAAAAGAGAAATTTAAGATTATTTTTAAGAATCTGACCTTTATCTGTCCATCTGGTCTCTTGCAAGCCGAGAATATCTAAATTATAACGGTAGAATTCTTGTGTGAGGACATCAAGAGGAAAAGCTCTGTGCAGAGTCCTCACATTCCAACTACCTATGGAGAGAAAATGGTTAGTGGGATGTTTAAAGAAACTATGTTTATTGAGAGAGGGAATGCCGACAATATCAAACAGCCCTCTAATCGCAGACATGGGGCAAAGACCCGTTCCCCTACTACTAAAGGCTGAAGCCATCTACACTGGAAGACTTCCTCCAATGTAGAATTTGACGATGCCAATAGAAGCAAAGAGTTCAGGTGCCTGCGATGACTTCTGCTCAGAATTATCCACCAGCTGATAAACTTATCCTGTGAATCTATTCACTTGGGGCTGTCAACCCACAAACAGAAAACACAGCGGAAGGTTTTCCCTCCACAGAAGCCCACCAGTGCAGCAAAATCAGGATCCATAATCAAGCTCAGAGCCATATATCTGTCCAGTCCAGTGGATTTATATGGTCAGCACCAGGACCCTGTGTGGTTGACCACTACTCAGCAGGGTAGAAAAAAAAGAAAAGTAGCCATAGTTGTCCAGATCAGTAGGCCACACTAATCTGGCAGCCCTCCCCTTCCGTTCACTTCCACAAGAGAGTATCTCTTTTGAAAGGTACTAACTGTCTGCACCACGAGAAGGCGGGGTCGGACATTAGGTGCTAGGCCTGGCCGGTTCTATGCATCATCACAGGGGATTGGTGCATAGCTCTCCTTCCAGTGACTACCTAGCTACCATACGAACCATAAATCATTTTATCAAATACATGATTTTCATAAATTGAGAAACAGCACTATGTTATGTCAATGGAAAACTAACATAGAGGCTCTAACTTTTAAAATACATATTTGTTTTGAAAAATGTGATAGCAGATAATGATCTCAATCAAATATATAAATATTTCTTTTTTAAACAATATTAAAACGATCGGTATTCAATGAGTTAAGGAAGTTTGAATATTTAACAAGAGCATTGCCAGTCTTAAGAAACTTATACGTAGCTGATAAACAGTGAAAGAATTCGTTACACAAACTTCTAAAATGCACTTATTTTATTAAACACTTTGATACAACACTTATTAATAGGTTATGATTAACTGCTGAAGTCATTTTTGGTGACTGACATTGTTAAATATTCAAACTTCCATAACTAATTAAATACTGAACGAATATTGTTGAAAATCGAGACATAGATATATTTGTTTATCTGATCTCATGTTGTTTTTAAAAATATTTTAGAGGTTACAGAGTTTCGACGTTAGCTTCCCATTGGCATAACATAGGATTGTTCTAATTTTTGGAAACCAGTGTATATATATAGTTCAAACACGTGGCCTCTGACGTTTGGGCCGAGTTCAATTGCACCACTCGCACCGCCCTAGTTGTGATCATTATTATACAACAGATAGCACATTTTTTGAATTATGATGCTGCAAATTCCAGTTAATGATCATCACTTGACCAACGATAACACACATTTTGAATTACATACTTTACCAACCACGGTTATGATTATATTGCCAAAAGTAACATATTTTTGTATTGCCTATGTACCTAAGCTCAATAGATACAACAAAGACAACATAATCTTCATTAAGAAGCGCAAAACGGCTAGTTAAAAGATTACTTTCAGTTAAAACTGATAACTTCAGTTTTTTTTATCTCAAAAGAGGAAAATACAGTATTGATTTCCTTTGCTAAACAACATCATTGAATCACCGAGGCAAAAGAATCAACAGCAAACCATTTCCCTTCTGCACGGACGTTTAGAGCGTACATGTAACATGTGGTTCTCAACCGGTCAATACGACAGGAGCGTGTTTACCCACAGAAAAAAAATCGCAGCAGATATAAAGCCTTCGTACGCAATTCCCTCGTCATTTGACAAGACCTCGATTCGCCGAAGCCCGTTCACTGTTCATTTGTTCATTAGCCGTTCAGCAGCATTGCCAGCCTACGAAAACTTGTCACTGTTTCCATGTCTAGCTTTTCCATTTAGGACAACAGTTAATCCATTTTTAGAGGGTTTAGTTTCCTTGACAAAGCTTTAACGATACGTTTTTTGGGGCTTCTTGTTCAGTTTATCTGAACGAAGTAGTGATCGAAGTAGAGTAAAAAGAGTTTGCTCTTTTTGAGAAAGTTTTTTTTCCCTTATCTTTGTGTGTGAACTATGCTTGTTTTTTTGCCTCAAGAAGTTTCGAATGTTTTAAAGTGAAGGAAACGAACTGGGTAGCTTAAATAAATGGTAAACAAACGTGTAATCTAAGTACATATAGTTCTCGATTTGCTCGGTTTTGATTTCGCGAATTTCGATTTACACGATTAATAATATTATGAGTTTTCTTAATTGGAGCGGTTCAAAAATTTGAATTTAGCGGGTTTGAAACGAATCCTCAAAGCTTGACGAGAAATCCTAGTAGCTCTATTAATAAAACATTTACTTGGTACACTTTTTGGAAAAAAAAGTTGAAAACAATTTCGCATCTCGTTTCCAACTGTATGTGACAAGGGCAGCATCTCATCTCATGAGTTGTTTTACACTGGGATCGGCAGAAGTAGCCGTTTAGCGTAGCAAATCCGAGTCCCTTATTGACAGCCAAAATTTCAACCCAAGGAAAGTGAAGGACAGTGAGCAGACCCAAGGACAGTGAAGCAATTAAAATTTCGTTAGTTTTCATCTTTAATTTCTTAGAAACACCTTTTTTTAGTTCAAGATAGTTTTCATTTCATTTGGATCTCCTCCCCCTATAACTCTTTCACTCAGTACACTCCATCAGCTACAGTAGGCTTGTTCAGAGTATCAGTTAATGGGCCTTTCTTACTACATATTTGTCTCAGAATTAAATTTATTTTCTACTTTAAATTATTGTATTACATTTATTGTATTGTACCAATGGTTTGAGCCGTCCCATGACCGAGTGGTTAGCGCGCCTGGCTACTGATCTAAGGGACCTGCGTTCGAGCCGCGGGTAAGGCATGGATGTACGTGTCGTTTTCCTGCTGAGGTCCTGCCATCCTCTCAGACCTTCTACTCTGACATATAAACTGATAGGCTCCTATCAGATCTCTGTGGCAAGCAGATGCTTGAGGGGGTATTAATTTTTTTTATTTTTTATTTACCAATGATGTAATTACCACTAGGGATGCCTGGGCACATCCCGGGGCCCACATCTCGGAGGAAAGCCCAAAGGAATCCTCTGTAGCTGGGATACCAAATTGATAAAATGTGTATTTTTATAAATTTATTATTTTTTAATTTTAAATTCGAATATTAAATATAACTTTTTGTATTAATTACCTTTTGGTTCATTAATAAAATATTCATTTTTTTTTTATAATTCGGTTGAAAATACTTGCGATCTTATCTTAAAAGTAGAATTACAAAACTGACCACTGTAAAAGAACTTGCAAATCTGTTGATTACTGAAAGCGTTGCCTTTCTTCCATTTTCCCAGATATGTGTACAATTGTGATACATTTACTAATCATACCTGTAACAGTTGCTACTGCTAAAAGATCATTCTCAAAACTAAAGTTCGTAAGGAACTGAGAGCCACGATGGGTCAAGAATGTACGAGCTGTTTAAGTGTCCTATCAGTTGAACACGAGGAAGCTAACCAATGAAGAAAAATTTTCCAGGAGCGACTACGTAAAAGACTACTATTTAGAAGTAGCTACTTTCTAATAAGCTGAAAATGAAGAGTTTTATTGAACTCATACTGGGACATCAATAATAATACTTATAAAAATTTGATAAAATAAAATGGTTTAAAGTTATGAATGTTGATTCTCCTGAGTAATTAATGCTTGAAATTTTATTGTTAGAATTAAATGGGATGAACATTCAATTTTGTGTCCGAGGCAACTTGTTGTAATCACGCCACTGCATCGTACGCTACATTACTTCTAAATTTCGGTAGGCTATCATCACCGAAACTTACTCCTCCTGGGAATTTCAGTTATTTTTATATGACAAAATTGTTTTCTTTCTGAGCGAATTTCATTTACACGGTAGTTTTCAGGAACTTATTAACCGCACAAATCGAATGCTATCTGCATTATTATTTTTTCGCTCAGTGTTAAAAACCTACTTGATTGTTAATAGGTAGACAGAGACGGTTTAGGCGGGTGCGAAAAGTTCATCGCATCCAACCCCCGGGGTCAGAGTGATTCGCGCTTGAAGGGGAACTGATACCGATGATAAATTTGCCGTCAAGCGTAATGTTTGTATGTTACTTTTCGTAAGGCCAAATGTTTTGTAAGTTAATGGCCGATTCAATTTCTAACCATTTATGTTTTGTCACATGACAAGGAGGCCCGCAATGACCTCCGCTATGAAACATGAACTGTTTTACAGCACAGAAAAAGAAATACCGAAAGTTTCTTCAGCGAAATCCTTCATTTAGAGTTTTTTGGTAGCTACGACACTATGAATAGCAGTAAAAATCTATCTGAAGAAATTTTCGTCAGCGGGCATGTATGTCATTATGAATATTATCTTTCGCCATTTTAGAAAATAACTATATTTTGAAATAAAAGGTTTTTGTAGGTTAATGGCCGATTCATTTTCTAATTTTTTATGTTTTGTCACATGACAAGAAGGCTCTCTCGATGGCCAACGCACTCAGCCCAAAAAAATACAGCAGGCTCCAGACCCGGAGCTAGGAAAAAGAAAGAGGGAGGAAACTGACGCAATCGAGCCGGAAAAAAGTAAATAAAAGTGGGGAGGAAGAGGCTGTATTCCCATTACAGTATAACATTTTCATCTCTGTTTAAGAAGTCTTTAAAAATTTCTTGAAAAATGCCTGAATTTAATATTATCATGTCACCATTCTCGGAGATGGGGCCATTGCCCCTGCCCCCTCCCCCGAGATCCGACCCTGGCCAGCTCTGTACGTAAATGGTCTATGCAAGTTTTGACAGCTAGAATGACATTAATCAATATTGACCACTTCCCATCAACCCCAAACTCCGTACACACAAAACGAGGAGGTTGGCGTAGTCTATTGGGTTGGATTGTTTTACCTCTGAGCGGCACTTTTTTGCACACAATGGGCTAAATGGCCAGGTCACAAGGACCCCGAAGACTCAGAGAAGGTTGGGTAGGGGACCCACTGGAACGGCTGTTGGAAGACAGATGGTAGGCTCCCTGTCAAGGCCATCAAGAGTGTTCTTTAACGTGCACAGGGTATGACTCTCCACACACGGGGATCACGGCTTAACGTCCCATCCGACGGACGGCGGCCTTTCCAAGCCCATCGGTGTCCCCTACTGACTGTGGGCAGGGCGAGGAATTTTGCGGAGATAAATCTCAACGCTGACCTAGCTGGGATTCGAACCTGTTCAACTACAGATTAAGACCCTGGCACGCTAACGACTGAGCCACCTCCGGCCCGGCTCAGTCAATAACGCGCCAGGATCGTAACGTAGTATTACCAGATTCGAGCCTTCACTACTATTGTATTAGACTCTTTTCGTTAATCACCACTCTACATTGTGAGATAAAGGGGATCAATGGGCTGGCAAAGGCTTCAGTACATAAGACATGATGCTAACCCCACATGCTGAAAAACAGTACTCTTCACGCGTTAAAGAACACATGATAAAACACACTTCCTCTGTCGATGTGTGATAAAACACACTTCCTCCTTTTCCTACTTGGCCTGTTCATTCCTTGTGGCTTGTTCATTTAACGATTTGGGGGCGGAAAGAAGTGTCACTTAGAGGTAAATAATTCCAACCCACATGTCATGACTTTGAGTTTGTAAGTGAATTGTTATTGAGAAAGTCAAAAATTCTCTTCTAAGAGAGTTTTGTCACCTGAACTTGAAAGTCCAATCAACTGTGGTGAATAGGATGTGCCCGTTTTCAAAGATAATTTTTTTTCAGAATTTGGAACCCTTTAATATTGGAAATTCAAACTGAAGAAGAATTTGAAAACGTGAATAATATTTTCTCACTACTAGTCTCACTATCTTTAAAGAGTTTTCTATAATTTCCTTTAAAAAAATGACAGTCTGCAGCCGAAAAGATAGAAAGACGACAATGCGAAAATAAAAACACTATTTTTTAAACACGAGCAAAAAGTATTTTTTGTAAACACGTGTTTCATAGAATAGGTGCATATGATGAGAGGATAAGGCAGGATTTTCAGAATAGTTTCTAACGGGGATATTTATATCATATTACAGGTGCCCAGTGACCATGGGTCCGATTCCCACCGGGTACGAGTGTTTTCCCCTCTACCCAGTGTTAGCAAAATACAACAGGGAAGATAGTGGTTTAAAATAAACCCGATGATCTCTGTGAATGCCAAAGAAGATGTTAAAAATTGCATAAAATATTATCAATATGAACTCTATAAAATTTCAAATAACTGAAATTAATGGATTTTTGCAAAAGGACTCGACGAGAATTTTCTGTACACCGTCGGTTTAAGAACACGAATGCAAATATTATTTTCAAAATGAGAGTCGTTCATACCACGCTTCCTATGAACGATTCTCATTTTGAGAGGCCTACTCAAACAAAGTAGGTTTGCATGGGGCTCAATGTGAAGTCCAGTTTTGGCGCCCCTTTTTGGATATTTTACAGGCGTCGCGTTTTGGATGGTACAGTCGCTCAACAAAAGTATTCGAATACTATGGTTGATTGCAGAATTCAGAAAAAATATCTGGAACGATTTTTTTTGGAAATTAGTGATCTGGCAACCTTCGTGTACGTACACGGTTAGTCACTGATTATTCACTGGACATTTGTTAGAATATAGATGTTCAGATTCACTGGACATTTGTTAGAATATAGATGTCCAGATTCACTGGACATCTGTATCCTAACAAATGTCCAGTGAATTCCCTTCCCCCTACCTTCTCTAAGCACTTGTGACCTGGCCATTTATGCCAATGTGGGCAACAAAAGTATCGTTGAGAGGTAAAATAACTCAACATTCGAACTCAATGAAAGCTTTCCAGAGAATTAGAGGATGCATCAAATAAGATAAGGATCACCACCATCTCACTATTGACCATGAGAAATTGCTTCTTATTTAATAGCTTTATTTACAGTAAATGCTATTAAATGCGGATAACAAATTAATACTAAAGAAAAGAAGAAAGAGGCGAAACATAGAGGAGATGATGCAGAGAGAAGACTCCTTTTGGTCGGTCACTTGAACCAATATTCCTTTTTCAACAGAAGTTTTGAAACTTATGAGAATTGCAGTCAGAATTCATTAAAAGGAAACTACAGTGTGTTTAGTTTTCCCCCACGAGCGAAACAAAGTTAAAAAAAGCTCCATTCTACACCTACTCTTGGTGTTAAGCTTCTTCCTCCCTTTCTCCCTTCTGCGTCTAATGATCCCGGTGTGTGCAGCGCTGATGAGGAGCACATGTTTCTGTGGCTCCATCGATTCCAGCACTCAGCCTAATCACGACCGAAACTGCGATTGTTGGATGCGTTGGGTGGGATGGGATCACGTTGGGAGATGCTAATGGCCAAAACTCGCCCTCGACCTCGAGTTAACGGTTTTGGCTGTTAAACATTTCCCGCACAACCTCTTTATTTATTCCCGCAATTTTTTTCTCTTTTTAATCCTTGTTCTTCTGTTCGGTGATGACAGGTGGCCAGCTGCTACGTTGTGCTTAATGGTTGGGATAAAGACTCTGCGATAGTTTAAAGCTTGGACTCATTGATATATTTACAAACACACTGATAGATGATACAGTTAATGCTTCAAAAGGATATAACATCTCACGATTAGACTGTTCACACAGCTGACTTATCTTTGATGAGAAAACGATTGAGATATTAACTTTGAGATTTCCGATTGTTTGCAATGGTGATAGATGCATTGGTGGCTTTAATGTTGGCCGTATAACACAATCTGAAGTTATTTTGGCTGTTTCTAAACTTAAACTTCATAAATTCCCAGGGGTAGATGAAATTACTACGGAAATGCTTAGAGCTGGGAATGTTTCAGTTACCACTTGGATGACTGAAATTCTGAATATCTTTTATGATAAAGGCATGGTTCCTAAGGATTTTACCAGAGCTATTGTTATCCCTATTTTTTAAAAAAGGTGATCGCAGTTCTTGTGATAACTACAGGGGTATCAGCCTACTCTCTGTTCCAGGTAAAGTTCTTTCCGTGATTGTGCTTAATAGAATTAAGAATCTGGTTGACAGTCAATTGCGTGATGAGCAATGTGGATTTAGAAGTGGTAGGGGATCTGTGGATCAGATATTATTCACTTAGGCAGATTCTTGAGAAATGTTTAGAGTTTCAGAAACCTTTGGTTGTTAGCTTTGTTGATTTCAAAAAGGCTTTCGACTCTGTTGATCGTCATAATTTGTGGTTGATTGTGAAATCATGTGGTATACCAGACAAGTTAATTAACATAATGAAAGCTCTCTATAATAACACTGAGTCGTGTGTGAGAGTTGGTATGACTTGTAGCAATTTGTCTAGCATTACTTCTGGTGTTCGACAAGGGTGCATTTTGTCTCCTTTTCTCTTTTGCTTGGTTATTGATTATGTTATGCGAAATTCACTTCAAGGGAAAGATTTTGGCCTTAAATGGACTGGAGATAGGAAAATTTCTGATTTAGATTATGCTGATGATTTAGCCCTCTTGGCAAATGATGTTAATGAGATGAACTCTTTTATTCGAGCTGTTGATGAGACTGGTAGTAGGGTAGGTTTGGTTATAAACAGAGAGAAAACTAAAGTGATGAAAATTGGTCAGGCAGGCTGTGATTCAGTTAATCTGAATGGTTGCAGTCTTGTGCAGGTGTCACAGTTTAATTATCTTGGGAGCTATGTAACAGATAATGGTGATGTGCGGCATGAGATTAACAGACGAATAGGGATTGCTGCCTGGACTTTTAAGAATCTATGGAGAGTGTGGAGAAATAGGCGTATACACCTAAAGACTAAAATTAGACTATATAATAGTTTGGTTCTTTCTAGGGTTAGTTATGGTAGTGAAACGTGGACACTTTGTAAACGAGATAAGAGGAAACCAGATGCTTTTGATTCCAGATGCTTACGCAGTGTCTTGGGCATTAGGTGGTTCAACTTTGTAACTAATGATGAGGTTAGGCAAAGGAGTTTGCAACCTCCTTTAAGCAGCATATTGTGCAGAGAGAGACTCCGTTGGTTTGGCCATGTTGCCCGTATGAAAAATTATAGATTGTCGAATAGGGTTATGAACAGTGTGCCTAAAGGCCTCAGAAAGAAGGGGAGACCTAGGATGCGGTAGGCAGACAATGTCAAACAGGACCTTGTTAGAATTGGTGTGCAGTGGCCAGATGCAGTAGATGTAGCTCAGGATAGACTTGCTTGGAGAACTAAATTGCACGGTCTGGTTGAACCTCCGTAACCCATGGCTGCTTGAGGATGAGATGATGATGATGATGATTTCCGATGGACGATGATTATGACTAAGGGTGCAATGAGATCTATAAGGCGCCAGAGTTGGCCAGGGCTCAAATTAGTAAAATGGTCAACTCTTTCCCTCATGCACTCGCAATACATCAATTACACAGTCGTATCAGAATAATATGACCACCTACCTAATAATGGGAATAACCACCCTTGGCCCGGATGACAGCGGCGAGACTGCGTGGCATGGATGCAATGAGGCCCTGGAAGGTGCCAGAGGCACACGTGCCCATTTGGACTCCAGCAGAGTACGGAGGTTCCAGAGATGACGTAGTTGTGGGTCCGCATGCCGAACCTGTCGATCCAAATGGTCCCACAAGTGCTCTATGGCGATTGAGGTCAAGCGATTTCGCCGGCCAAGGGAGAACGGAAACACCTTAGTGACATGGCAGGGTGCATTATCTTGTTGGTAGACACAATCACCACCAGAGTAAACGTTCAACATGAAGGGCTACATGTGGTCAGCGAGGATGGACAGTAGCCATTGGCGTTCAGGGACCCATCCAGTGATACCAGAGGTACCAGATCATACCAGGAAAACATCCCCCAGACATGCACACTGCCACAACTGATCTGTACTTGATCGACAAGCGTGTACGGATGTTGGTTTTCGTGTGTCTGACGCCGTATCCGCCACCGCCTGTCACTTCTGTGGAGTAGGCCTTGGCAGGCGATTTTGCCAGCCAAGGGAGAACGGAAACATCGCTGTCATGTTCATGGAACCACCTTAGAGACATGGCAGGGCGCATTATCCTGTTGGTAGACATAATCACCACTAGGGTAAACGTCCAACATGAAGGGATATATATGTTCAGCGACGATGGACAGGTAGCCATTGGCGTTCAGGGACCCATCCAGTGATACCAGCGGTCCCAGGTCACACCAGGAAAACACCCCCCAGACATACACACTTCCACCAACGGCTTGTACTTGACTGACAAGCGTGTCCGGGTTTTGGTTCTCATGTGTCTGACGCCACATCGCCACTACCCGTCACTTCTGTGCAGCATAAACCTCGATTCGTTAGAGAAGGCAACCTTTTTCCACTCACCCACTGCCCAATGACGGTAGTCCCGTGTTAACTGCAGGCTTCGTTGCCTATGGACCTTGGTTAACATGGGGTCTTTACGCAGCCTGGACTCTGGAGACCAATGCATAATAGGGTTCGCTCTACTATTATCGGGAACACGTACCTGGGTGCCCCAGCATTCATTTGAGTGGTCAATTCCTACACTGTTGCTCATCAATTGCCCTTTACCAGTCGACGGAGGTGACGTTCTGCTCTGGGATCGATGGCCTTTGTGGCTCCACAGTTATGATGTCTGGAGGTACTTGGTGTGCCAGTGCTACATTCGTGGTACACCCTTACTCGTGAACAGTAGTACCTCGTGAACAGCCCACGAAATCTGCTGTTTCCGAGATGCTTCCACCCTTGGTCCAGTAGCCAATGATCATTCCTTTTTGAACATCCGTCAAATCAATACCTCTGCCCATTGTGCTCACATTAGCACTATGTCTCATCTGTCCTGGCCTGCCGCTTATATATCCGTGTGGTCGACCTTGTCATGTGCACTTTGTGACGCACCTGGGTGGGTACACTGCGATTCCGTGTGTGGTCATATTATTTTGATACGACTGTGTATATTGTATAAGAAACGATGGTTGTATATATGAATAAAATCGTGCGATATGTAAACGTGAAATGCAATCGCCAAATCAATATATATATATTTATAACGATAGATGTAGTTGCATTATAGAGGTACATTTGTGCCGGCTAAGCAACTTCCCCTAGCTCTATGGCAATTACACCGCTCCTTGTGACGGCACTTCCATTGTTATTCTTTGGTGCTACTACTTAGGTTTTATTTATATACATTACATTAAATAAAGGCAAGTCCCAGTTGTACCGCAATACATTGACTGCACACCAACTATGGGGAGTTTGCCATGAACACCACTATCTACACCGGGGCAAGACAGTGCCACAAGGACACAGCTCATCCACGGCTACCTATGGCGAGCAATCCTATAGAAAGAAGGCTCATCCATCGGTCAAAACCTAAATTTAATCTGTTCCCTGGTTAGCCACAAAGATTGTATATAGAACAAAATTGACTCGGCTCCCGGGGTGGAGACGCTTAGTCTGCCTTTTCCATCGATAACCCTGTCAACCAGTTAATGCTTCCAGTCGCAAGCCTTCAACTTCGTCCTCTCCATAGTGCCATGCACCAGCTGGCCCCTAGAAGCAGTCTGTACCCCAACATTGTTGTAGCTGCACCGATGACATTGTGGATGATGCATTGTTGGAGCTGCACCGATGAGTCTGTACCCCAACATTGTTGAGCTGCACCGTACCCCAACATTGTTGGAGCTGCACCGACCCACTGGACCGTGCCCCCCTAACACCAGTCCGCAGAACCCTCAGCCACAGCCACAGTCGGGGCTGTGAACCTTCAACTTTCCTGAGTCAGGTCAGTGAGCCCACTAGTCTGGAGGCTCTCTTACCAGTCCTCAGGCCCGCAACCAGCTCTGCCACCAAAGGCGATATCCCATCGTGCAACGAGCCGTGACGACCCTTCACAGAGGCACAATTCAGCCCCCCCCCCACCACCACGTCAAGGTGGTCCCCTATCGGGGGGGGGGGGTATTTATATACAGTATAAACTCGTTTACCCGGACCCGATTATCCGGATATTTGATTATGTATGGATATTCAAACTGCATGGGATGTTTTCAGAAGTCGCCCATCATTCATTTATTTGTTATATTTTTATGCAATTTTAAACTTTATAATTTTCAAAATTTTAAATAGCCAAATGTGTTTTGTTGTAATGCTTTCTTTACAATACAATAGAAAATAAAATATGAAATAAACATTTTTTATTCATAATATACATACCTGTTTTATTCGAATTCGATTATCCGAATTTTCTATTATCCCAACTACCTACATTCCCAATTAATCTGGATAATCGAGTTTTCGCTGTTCGTAAGCATTTATGATAAATTGTAAGTCTTAGTAACATGTAATAATAGTATCAGTGGTGGTTGGATCTCCTTAGCCAATGACTGCTTGAGGATTAATTACGCATGAAAATTTTTGGAGACTGATCATTTGATAAATTGACTGTTTTGTTGACAAATATATGAATTCAACTCAAATGCAGCTAAAATATGTGCATTGGGATCTGCAGAAAACCTTACCCGTGGCAAAATCGAACTATAAACACCATTAACAGCATTTTTTCCAGCCCATTAGCAAAATGTTTTGGAAAGTAAGAGTACGTTATCTACATAGTCTGGAAAGAGTAAGAAATTGCAACTTTTGAAACAATTCACAACAGTTCATTCGTGAAACATTTATTCTCGGAGTTTGTGTTTGTCAGAGGCATACGAAAGGGAAAACTACTTATCCGTGATTTTAAGTTAAATTCCACAAATAAACTTTACAGCGAATGGAATGCCATTTCACGGTTCGCGATCGATTAAAATACTTCCGGGGTTTGTTCTCATTTTCTTTATCTCCTACAGCAAAAGAAAGTGCATTTTTCACGCAAAAAGAATAAAGAAAAAAAGATCGCATCAAAAATAAAAAAGACTGAAGATTAGTATCCTTTCCGTTGCAAGGATGCTACTTTGCTTTTATCTTGGAAGTGCAACTTCATCAAAACACAACAAAATCCATCTGCTGGAGGCATTGGAAAGATTCCCCTGCTGAGAACACTTTGAAAGATCATCTATCAGGAATGGGAAAAGTGGTCAGAAGCTTACGCACTGGAGCACTTAAAACTGGGGCATCAGTTCTTCCGTTTCGACCTTTTTTCTTTCTCTTTGTTTTTCTTGAATATAATGCCTTTGTTCGTATTGATAGGTTTCCTTTTCCCTTCTTACCAAAATAATTTAGCAGCTGGTTCAGTTACTGCGTCAGATTCGTATTCTGATGTTCCCAGGTTCGTAATTCGATGTTCCGAGTTCCGTAATATGATGTACCCAGGTATCATCGCAGGCCCGTAATATAATGTACCTGGGGACAACAGGTAAGCCCGTTGTTCCTAGGTTCATAATCTGGTATTCCCACTTTCTTATTCTAATGTTCCCAGGTTCGCAATCTAATTCCCGGGTTCCTAAGCTTCTGTTCCCACGTTCTTATTCTAATGTTCGCATTTTCATTAGCTGCTGTTCCCACGTTCTTATAATGATGTTCGCATCCTCGTTAGCTGCTGCTCCCACGTTCTTATTCTGATGTTCCCAGATTCGTAATCTGATATTCCCAGGTTCATAAGTTTCTGTTCTCAGATTCATAATCTCATGTTCCTAGATTTATAATTTGATGCTCCGAAGTTCGTAATCTAATGTTCCCAGATTTTTAATCTAATGACCCCAAAATTCATAACCTGATGTTCCCAAGTTCGAGTACCCACTGAGACTGCTTTGTGATTTATCTCCTCTAATCCCCACCCTACCCTCGGTGAAAAAGAAGGCACCTATGGGCATGTAATAGACAGCCATGTGCAGGATGAGGCATTAAGCCCCATGTCATTGTTGCAACCTTTCTTATATTCATGAACGTACAAATTAGCTGAAATTTGACATGTCCTTAAACACTTTTTGATGTTCGCAAACGTAATAACAATGTTTTGTAATTTTTAACAAATTTCAATAAGAGATTTTTTTTTGCAATCGTGCAAAAAATTGCTTTATTGTTGTCTTATGTAGTTTTAATTTGGGAAAATTCGTAGTATAGTGAGAGTATACAACAAGATTATTTTTAAAGAACCGAAGATCTTGATGTTTGGTACACCGTTATTTCATATAAAAGTACATGCCATGTTTGAAGATGAGATGGATCTATTCAATAGAACAAAAATGTCTGTGGTAATCGTCTGAGTAGAATACAAAATTCATAACATAATTCATCTCTAAATGCTAAAACGGTACAGATATTTGAAGACGGTTTTCCTCTATCGTATGTTTCGCCGTTTTCTGATATTTTATTTCGTTTACAGTATAATGGTAAATATGTTGAAGGTAACAACGTAGGTATAGTAATAGGAGAAGTGACGGTTGAGAAAGAAGGAGAAAAATTAACGTATCCTATATGTTTAGTAAATTAGGTAACATTGAAGAAATTGAATTAAATGTTGTTTGTAATGTTAAAACTATAATGATATTATTTCAATAACAAGATTTGTTTTGCAATCGTGCAAAAAATTACTTTATCGTTGTTTATTTGATATTATTAAATTTTATTTTATTAAATTGAGGCAAGTGACATCTGCTTCGAATTTCTCGATCGGTTAGGTCGAGTCAGGAGCGTCATTTTGTTGCAGAACTTTACCTAGCAATAACAAGAGCAGCTCCAGGCAGGATGAAAAACAACGTACATGTTTAATAAAGTTCCGCGCTCAGATTACACTGTAGAAAGACCTCCACTAGCTTGAAACCTCGATGTACTACTTGATTGGGTAGGGTGAACCTTCCCCCCCCCCGAAATTACCGCGTGAGAGCACTGGCGGCATTGCCAACGAAAGAAATGAATTTTTCTTAAAGACAGTTGTACCTTGGACTCTGGTAGGGGGTGGTCGTGAACACGTTGCCTTGTTTTGGGTCAACAGTTTTCCGTTGTTGCATAGCTGTTGGGAACACCAGAAGGCTTGGTTATAATGGGCCTTGCTAGTAGGATTGAGATCCTGCTGCATTGCAGAGCGCCAGTCGCTATTCTATTTATATGATTGTGCATTGTATTGTTTCAACTGTAAATAAAGATGTAGATATGTATATAATAATACTTACGAGTGCAGTAGTTTAAGCAAACGAGTAGTGCCATCCTGACACCGTAAGTTAGCAGTGAAAAGTACCCAGAGGTTAAAGCTCACAGACATGGAGGAAAGAAAGCACGAAAGAACCTCTATAGTTATATTAATAAATGTTACACTTGCCTAACATTTCATAATTATGAAGAAATTTAGGGAAATTTAACGAAAGTTCACCTAAAAGTTTTAAAAATTCACCCGCCCATTCTGAAAAAAAATATATGTTGTTCTTCACTCTTCTGTTCAGTTGCGAGAGAGTTTTTAATGGCAAAAAAATGCTGATTTTTTCCTCCACTGACGACGGAGCAAGCACATTTTTTCAAACATTTTCAATATAGTCCTTTCATGAGGAAGAAAAATAAAAAACACGACACGTGGGGAAAAAAAAATGTTTTCCTGAGGAAGGAACAAAATGGCACTTTACGATTTATACGAGTTGGCAAACATACGAATGGAGGTATTTTTAATGGTACTGCGAATTTTTAAAAGGGGATCGATGAAGGACTAAAACACCTTTGCTACTAGGGATAAAAATCCGTCTTTTTTAGTTATTTTTGTTAATACCAGGGCGAAATTGCCATAAATATTTCATCAAAGAAGAAAATAGCAATTGCACGATTTTCAGCATTTGGAACAATACAGTATTGCACAACATTTAACAATATATTATTGAACAATATTTTCAGCAGTGAAACTCAGATGAGATCCAGATCGCAATGAATTGGAAGTGTAGAATTTAGAGGCATATTTTTGAGTTCAGATAGATTTGAAACATACATAGGTGCTCAAGGAAGTCATTTTAATATTGTAAGCTCTGAGCGAACCTTTGAATTAGTATTTTTAAAGCAATATTTTTTTTTTACTAAAGCAATATTTTTACAACAATATTATCGTTTTTAAATAGGTAGCACGCGTATAGTATATTATATCTAAATACAGAAAAGTGATACACATTATGAAGTAGGCTGTGGAATTTTGATCTAGCCAATTGACAAACAGTCAATTGCATTCTAAATCATTAGTCACTCCTCTAACCAAGTAGTCTTCGACGTGAGCATTTTCATTGGACTTAACGAACTCACTAAATGCTATTCTAATGTTACTTTAATATGGTAAGTTGGCCGTATATCAAAACAGGTTGAAGACCCGATTAATGTAAACTAGAAGTGAGTTCGAACCAGGGCTTTGTTGGTTTCAAAATATGAGATTCCATTTTGGGCGCCTTTGGGCTCAGTCAGAATTATATTTGAAATTTTTCTCGTAATTGTGAAAAATTAAGTAAAACATTAATAATGATTTCTTTTGATTATAATCTTTAACTTTTCAATCAGTCTTTAGTGATTAAAATCGAGATCCATTCGGACTTCGATTGTTTTTAGATAATTTTCTCTCCTTCTGTTGATGAACTTCTCTTAGAAAGTATCCTATGATATGTTTAGTAAATTAGGTAACATTAAAGAAATTGAAATAAATGTTGTTTGTAATTGTTATTGTATAATAGCTAGCTTTTTTAATAATGTATCTTCAGAAATTTCCGTTTCTGTGAACTATTGTTTAGCATTTTTTGTTCCAAATGAACATTTAAATGATAATTTGCCTTCAAATATTTGTATCATATTAAAGTTTATAGTAATATTTTATTAGCAACAGAATAACTTATATGTAATATAAGTATAATGCGAAGAATTAAAAAATAATTTAGCGGTATGCATTTGTTTATATATATGTATGTTTTACGATATGTCAGGGGAACTTTTTTTTCTTAACCGTGCTGGTGAGGGTGAGGGTTTAAATGTCGATCCCCAACTTATTTTTAATGTATAGAAAACTAGACATTGATACTATCAGACCATTACCTATCATATCCCTCATCATACCAAGAAAAATATTAACGTTGTAACTCATCATTTCAGAGAAATGAGCATTTCACATAGAGAGAAAAGGATGGGTTGAGTTGTTTTACCTCTGAACGGCACTTTGGGGCACCTAATGGGCAAAATGACCAGGTCACAAGGATCCCAAGAGATCAGAGAAGGGTAGGTAAGGTATGGTAGCTTCCCGTCAAGGTCATCCAGCATGTTCTTTAATGTGCACATAGTATGGTTCTCCTACACACGGCGGGCGGGGGTGGCTCAGTCGGTAGCGCGCCAGGCTCATAATCTGTAGTTCCCAGGTTCGAGTCTCAGCTGGGTCAGCGTTGAGATTTATCTCCGCAAAATTCCCCGCCCTGCCCACGGTCAGTAGGTTACACCGACGGGCTTGGAAAGGCCGCCGTCCGTCGGATGGAACGTTAAGCCGTGGCCCCGTATGCCGGAGAGCCATACCCTGTGCACGTTAAAGAACACGCTGGATGGCCTTGACGGGAGGCTACCATCTGTCTCCCAACAGCTGTTCCAGTGTCCTCCCCCAACCTTCTCTGAGCCTTCGGGGTTCATGTGACCTGGCCATTTAGCCCATGGTGTGCAAAAAAGTGCCGCTCAGAGGTAAAACAACCCAACCCAATCCTACACACGGGGTCAGGGCTAACCGTCCCAGCCAATGGAGGGAATCATCGTCCCAAGTCCATCGGCGTCTCCTACTGACCGAGGGCAGAGGGATTGTTTAGCAGAGATAACAGAACGAGATAAGGTTATCTCAACATATTCACTGTTTTGGCTCAAACTTTATTAAGAAAAACTGATGTTTTGAAGGAAGTTACTATAACGTTTCAACTCCATTGTATACAAATTGGGAACTGTTCTACTGAGAATCTGCATAACAATAAGCATGATTTAAATTCAACACTTAACAGTAAAACAATTCTATGGTTTTTACGACGAATCATACAAACTCTTAATGGAATGTGAGGTGAATCAAATTTTAATTCTCTTACAAGCACACGTTTTCTTTCAGTAAGCGGCTTTCTTTTATTTAAATAACTGTCAACAGCAGCTCCATTTGAGATGAGGTAATGTGTCTCGAGCTGTATCATAAAAATTCTAACAGAAACAAAACGTTCAAATATTTGTTCTCATTTTAAGTCAAGATATCTTTGAAAATGCTGACAAAGCGTCTATTGAAATAATTTTAGTCGCTCGAATCTCCATAAATTAATTCCTTTCCGTTATTCATTCAAATAGGTACCCTAAAGAATGTATTAATTCCCATCAGAAACAGATTTTTAATTAACGTAGCGTGTAATTCGCTAACTAGCTGGATGTCCTTAGATTACAACAGTTAGTTATCATATCCTACACATGGTGGCCATTTATTTGAATCTTTTTCTTGGCCACAGTTGAAGTCAGAGAGATTTAAACACTCGAGGGGAATGATCACTTTATTCCAACTTTTAACAATCTTGTTTTCCCGATAGTAAACTTCTATTTAAAGTTTTGAACATACTTCGAAACGCGAATTCGTAATATTGAAATTCGTTGACATAACAGAATTCTACACATGATGTCAAAGACAAATCTGCCATCTCTTGAGACTTACGATTCTTCTCAAGTCAATAAGTTTTCTATCATCCTAGATATTGAGCAATGTTTATCGAAAATTATTATTTCCTACTGCATTGTTATGCTTAGTTCATCGGTTAGATCATATTTATGTTCCCGTGGGTACATGAGAAATAAACCATCCGTTTCTCTATTGTCTAGGTTAATGATTGTTTGTAAGGAACAGGGATATTTCAGATTCTCATCAATTAAGAAATCTCTTGTGTTTCAATATACAATTAGACATGAAAGTTCCTAAAGTACGAAGTTGCATTTCGTGTGTGACTAAAGTTTACCTGTGTTAGTAAAGAACATTATGCATCTTAAATAAAGTTAAATTTAAAGAATCATAGTTATCTGAGTGACTGTAGTTTTCTGTGGTGTTGAATAAAGATTTAACGAACAGTAGTCATGAATTGAAAAATAATAGTTCTCTGGGATGAATCGGAAATTATTCGTTTAACAGATATGACTGATGTTAATTTTATCAATGAATACGATTTCCTTTGAGATTCTTGGCACATCTGAATAAAAGATATGGAGCAAGGATTTAATAGGAAGATGCTGATTTATTGAAGAAAATAAACAAACGAGAAGTGATGAACATTTGTATCTAATCTTAACAAAGTTGACTGGAAAGAAATGATTTAAAATCGTGTCTTCGTATTTCGCCTTTTAAAAGGCTAAAAATAATCGCATTTATGCTCATTTTGCAGCTGTAATATCACATTGAGTCATTTATTTATAATTATGTAGTATACTTCTAGCATAATCATTTGATTTTAAGTATTCTAAGCATTTTGTGGATTAGTGTTCAATATTTATGTTCATGATTTTGTATTTCTTCTCAGTCGTTTCACTTGTACAGAAATCTAACAGGAACTTCTCAGTGTTGCTGAAGTATACCTATGAGGTAAAAAAGTACACCTGTGAGGCAGGAAAGTCCTTAACAAGAAACCAAAGTAAAAATGAATGATTTAAACAGGTTTCTTAACTAGGTTCTTTTTCAGTCAAGATATCTAACCTCATGGCCACTGGGATTAATTGGTTTATCTCTGAAGAGCATCTAGACTCACACAGTGGGGTAAATGACCAGGTCAAAGGACCTCCAACAGCTGAAAGTTAGTTAGTGGAAGGGTCCCTAAAAGACAGTTGTTAGGAAACCGTTCAAGACATCCAGCTTGTTTCTTAACGTGCACAAAGTATGAATTTTTGTAAGTTATACATGATTTATGTTATATATATACAGGATTTGTGAAAGTTCAAACATTGAATTTACACAGAACATAGGTTCACTCTAAGAACTTACACAAAAAATGGGTTCATTGTGTAAATTGATATTGAAAATAGGTTCACTGAGTGAATATGGATAGAAAATAATTTCACTATGTGCATTTACACAGAAAGTAGGTTCACTGTGAGAGCTTACATAGAAAGTAGATTCACTTTGCGAACTTACTTCGGATATAAATCTCAATGCAGTCTAGTTGAGAATGGGAGTTGGGAACAGAAGATTACGAAACTGACGGGGCTACAACAAATCACTAAAATAGAACTTCTCCGTGGGGGGAGGGTCCCATTAATTTTACCAAGTGCCTCGATTTTGCAACATCACCATGATTTATATAAAACAATTCCTTACCTTTGTATCTTGCATGAAACTTTGCAATTCACTTCGAATTTTGGAAAGTCCTCAATATTATGCCAAGTTTTATCGATTTCGCCAACTTTCCTTATTTTCACATCACCTACCCAATTTTCACAACTTACCTACATTTTACCAGGTGGCTACGTATTTTGAAAACTGCCCTATATTTTGCCAAGTTATCTTCGTTACGCCAACTGCCGTAGATTTTGTCAATTCGCCATAATTCTACAGGAAAAAAATCCCAATTTTTACATCGCCCCTGAATTTGCCAAGTCACTTCGAAATTTGCCAACTCTCATTAATTGCACAAAAACAGTCCCAAGTTTCACAACTTACCTGCCTTTTACCAAATGGCTTCGACTTTCCCAACTCCCCTAGATTTTGGGAACTTGCCATAGTGTTACAGAAAAAAAAACCAAATTTTTACATCTCACCAGAATTTCACCAAGATGAATTTGGTCAACTGCCCTAGATTTTGCCAACTCGCCATAATTTTACAGAAAAAAATCCCAGTTACTTCAAATTTTGCCTACTCCCAAGATTTTCCCAACTTGTCCAGATTTTTCCAACTCTCCTTAATTTCATAAAACGAATCCCAATTTTCACAATTCACCTGTATTTTACCAAGTGGCTTCAAATTTTGCCAACTGCCATAAATTTTGAAAAGCTATCTAGATTTTTCTAACTTCTTCTAGTTTTACAAAGAAAAAAATTCCAATTTGCAAAATTCACCTGGATTTCGCAAAGTTTCTTGGAACTTTGCTAACCCCAATTAACATCGGGGGGGGGGGGGAGAAACCTTACTTCATAGCTATGCTTCTGCACTTCTCTATTTTGTAGTTGCATTTATAAAATAACTCGGGTAATGGGATAACACTTTAATAAATTATCCTGCAAATTAGAAAAGTTCGATTTCAGTGATTTGTAACTATTTTATAGTTTAAATAGTGGCAGTAAAATTCAAATGAAATTGTTAAGTTTAATAAATTAATGAAGTATAATTTTGTCCCATTCTGAGTTATATTAGAATATTTCTTACCACCCTGTTAATGAAATTTTTCGGTAGTACTGGAGAAAGTCGGTGGTAATAACTATTAGATAGATAAAATGTTTAAAGAAAATTTTGTAATTTATATTGCATCGGACAAAGAAGTTAATGGTACTTAGTATAGTGAAAAAAAGTTAATGGACATCGAACAAAGAAGTTAATGGTACTTAGTATAGTACTTAGTATAGTTAATGGTACTTAGTATAGTGAAAAAGGTTAATGGACATCGGACAAAGAAGTTAATGGTACTTAGTATAATACTTAGTATAGTTAATGGTACTTAGTATAGTGAAAAAAGTTAATGGACATCGGACAAAGAAGTTAATGGTACTTAGTATAATACTTAGTATAGTTAATGGTACTTAGTATAGTGAAAGGACGGGTTAGTGGTATGTAGTGTAGTGGAAAAAAGGGTAAATTGTGCACAAAATGTTGAAAAGAGAGGTTAGTGGTATGTGGTATGGTGTAAAGCAAAGTATCGTGGCAGTAAGAGAGATAGTGTGGGGAAAACGATGAACCGAGAGGCTAACAGTGAAAAATATGACACAAGTTGAGGTTAATGATACACACTCTGGTAGAAAGATATTAGTGGTAATTAAAAGAAAATGAAAAATTAGAGGAAAATGGAAGAAAAGGAATTTGTTCTAAGAAAAGAAATATATCCTAAATGATTGAATAAAAGGGTGAAGTCAAGATTCCGATATTTAAGAGAAATTGTGAGATGGTTGAAAATGTTTAGCATAAAGAAAAAGTAAAGAAATTAATCAAGAAGACATTTTGAACAAAAAGATGTTAAGAACGAGGAAAGAAAGCTGCGATTAGATATTAACGAATATCAAAATAAAAAGGAAAGGAGAAAATAATCAAATCAGATGATTAAAAGAAATTGGGGATGGTAGGGAAGGCAAAGGAAATCGATTAAGGTAAAGGGAATCGATTAAGGTAAAGGGAATCGATTAAGGCAAAGGGAAACGATTAAGGCAAATAGAATAGATAAGACAAAGGGAAAAGTTGAAGACAAAAGGGAATCGACGAAAGAAAAACTTTTTAATTTTTTTGAAAGTCGCTTTTTAAAAAGAAGATGAGAAATAGTTAAGAATAATCTGGAAAAAATGGCTCAAAATGATGGGAAAATGAAAGTGATCGAATAAGTATGATATATTAATTTTTTTGTATAAAAATGTTTCATGTATTATAGAATCATATGCAGTAGTATCGAGCTGCATTTAAAAGACGTAAACCACTCAAAACCGCAAAAAGTTAAATAAAGAGTAACAAAGGGAAAACAAACGTATATTTTTCTTACTTCCAAATGTAAAGTTCCTCGGTACTAATACACAGGTTGTATGTTCCATCCCCCTCAATTCTTTCGTATCTTGTTTACCATAATATTGTTCTTTACATAATTCATAAAGTCTGGTTATTGATTTCAGTCGCGAGTCTCCTAAGGTGGCCAAAGACATCAAAGTCTCTATCTCTTCTTTTCCCATGAATTCACATCTTTTTGATTCCGCAGCGCGCATTACCTGTCGGAGAAGAATCTTATTTGGAGGTTGAGATTCGCTCAGTTGGTTTTGTATTTCCATTTTCCTCTTTGTTCTTCTCGGAATGTTGTATGTGAAACGGAAAACACAATTTGGCAGGCTTTCTCGCAGTGCACGAATGCTCCTGATCCACATTCATCAGGGCAACGTTTTGTTTTCAGTGGAAAAATGCACAGAAAACTGTAGCTCGAGGCAAATAAGCAAATGGTTCTCTTCGTCTGTATTTCGAAAGCTAATTTAGTTAATTCCTTTAGTCTCTTTATTCAAATTCTTTGTTCAACCAGCTACACACGTACTTCGGCAGTTACTCTTGCGAAAGTAAAGGTTTTTAAAAAGGATCGTGAAATACGTGAGATGAATCTAAGGTATTTCCAACACGAAATCTCACTTCCTCTGCTATTGTCCAGCCCTTGTGTTCTGTCATTAACGCGACCCCTGTAACTTTTTTTTCTTAACGAACAGTTAAAATCCATGTGAATAGACAGCCTGCCTTTCCAAAGACCATTGTTTCGATTTACTATTTTCTATTTATTTACCTATAAATCTCGTTCTTTTAGGAGCACCGGTTTCCAAAGCTAGTATCTGAGATTTTTATAAAAGTGGTAACTAATAAACACTAACCTTCAAATGTTAGTTCTCTATGTGTACGTCTTATCTCAAACTGCACGTCTCAAACTGTACGTAAAAAAAGCAAACAGAACATTCCAATGAAGGAAACTTATTGACAAATTTTAACTTTCTGAGGAAGATATTATAGAAAAGTCTACAGAATCTAAACAGAAATTTTTATCACGTTTTGATGAGTATGCAGTACTCTAGAGAAGTGGTTCCCATCCTGTGACCCCCACACCCCTAGGAGTCCGCGCGCTATTTTCAATATTTCAGATAGCTGTAACGGAAATAGTGCATTTATCGCGTTAAGGATTTTTTTTTGGCTTGAAAGATATCAATTCATTATGGAAAAATGGCTATCTGATGCTGTTAACAAGATGTAATTGGCGGGTGATGATAGATTTTTTGGAGAAATTTTGGAAAGAATTTTTGGAGAATCGAATATCTTCTTTCAAATGTTTAGATTCAAATTATGAAATAGCAAAGAATGAACAGCAGATAAAGAATTAGCGGATACAGTGAAATGTCAGTATAACGAGCAGGTGACCAAATTATATTCGTTATACCGAAAACGGTATTCGTTATACTGAAAATTATATTCGTTATACTAGGTGTGTAAATAGAAGCTAGGCATAACTGGGAGTAGAGCTGTGTACCAATCCCCAGTGATGATACACAGAACCAGTCAAGTCTAGCACCTAATGTCCGACCCCGCCATCTCGTGGTGCAGACCGTTAGTACCTTTCAAAAGAAATATTCTCCTTTGGGAGGTAACGGAAGGGAACGGCTGTCATATCAGTGTGGCCTACTGATCTGGTCATGTATGACCACATTTTTCTTTTTTTCTTCCTTGCTGAGGAGTGGTCAACTTCACAGGGTCCTGGTACTGACCGTTTATATCTACTAGACTGGACTGGTTTACGGCTTTGAGCTTGATTATGAATCAAGGACTTGCTGCACTGGTGGGCCTCTGTTGAGGGAGAATCTGCCGTTGTGTTTTTTGTTTACTTGTGGGTTGCCAGCTCTAAGTGAACAAAGGCACTGATACCTTATATCAGCTAGTAGATAATCCTGATTAGAGGACATCGCAGGTACTTGAACCCTCACCTAGCTAGTTGGGCATCGCCGATCCTAAACTGGAATAATGTGTCTCAGGCAGGTCTTATGGGTTTTTAAAAGGTCCACTTGAAAAGATGGTGCCAGAAGTTCCTAACAACATGGGTGACTTCAGCCTGTAGCAGTGGGAAAACACGTCTTTGCCCCATGTCTGCGATCAGGGGACTATTTGATATTGTTGTCCCTACCTTTCTCAATAAACCTAGTCTCTTTAAAAATCCTACTAATCATTTTCTCTCTGTAGGTACGTGGAAAGTGAGGACATTACATAGAGATTATTCTTTTGATGTCCTCACACGGGAATTCCAGCATTATAACCTAGATATTCTAGGCTTGCAAGAGATCAGATGGACAGGTAAAGGTGAGATACTTAAAAGTAATTTTAAATTTCCCTTTTCAGGAAAGGAGTATTGAAAACAACTCCAAAGTATACGTTTGTTTCTCAGCAGATACGCCAGTGATGCTCTTCAAAGATATGACTACATTAATAAAAGATTCCTTACAGCAAAATTTAAAACAAAAATTAAAGACTTGAATTTCATCTGTTGTTATGCCCCCACAGAGGACTCTGATGAGAACGAAAATGATAAGTTTTACAAACAGCTACAGGATATTTTGAATTCTGTGAAGAAAGGAGATATTTCTCTTGTGCTATGTGTCTTCAATGCTAAAGTTAGTATTGACTCTGACTTTGGGCAGGCGTTTAAGGTATCTTTGGCATTGGTAGTTCCAATGGCAATGGGGAATTTCTCCTACAGGTATGTAAACTTAATGGTTTGTGAATTACTAACACATACTACAAACATCGGGATATTTATAAATACACGTGGATTTCACCTGATGGGTTACACAGGAATATGATAGATTACATTTTAATTAACAGTAAATGGTTCTTGCTCATGATTCCAGCAAATGGACTAGTTCGGTTACGAATACCAGATCATACAGAAGAGCGGAAATTGGGTTGACCATTGCGTGGTAAAAAGTGTCTTGCAATTGAAAGTTACGAAATGTTAAGAAAATTACTTTTAACAAGGTTAAGAAAATTACTTTTAACACTGAAGGTAATAATGATCCAGTTGTAGCCAAAGCATACCATGATAGGTTATTTAGTCATTATGACAATCGTGGTTTGGTTAGCACTGAAGTTGAGAAAGAATGGGATAAGTTTAAATAGGCTTTTCTTAAACTAACAGTACTTTTCTTTAAAAGGGAACAGAGGAAACAAATTATTTGAGTGATAAGGCTATGGAACTTATTTCTGAAAGAAGGAAGTGCAGGATTAATATGAATCAACAGCTTATTAGTCATAACAGATGGCATTACAACGACCTTAATAAACCTGTAAAGGATCAAGTTAACAGCGGATAAGAATCTTTGGCTTGATAGTTTGACTGATAAAGTTGAGGAAGCAGTTAGATAGAACAGGAGGATATTGTGCCAGATTGTTAATGTTTTGTATGGAAAGAAACAGACAGGTACACAGGGAATGTGAGATAAACATGTTAAGGTGATTGAAGGTGAGTATTCTGTGATGGCTAGGTGGGCTGAGCATTTCAGAGATGTTGTAAATAATGTGATTATTTCTACCTCCATTGTTTGTAATGAGGATAGATGCATTACTGGGTTTAATAATGGCCCTACATCACATTCCAAAGTCGCTTTGGCTATCTCTAAGTTAAAACTGCATAAATCCCCAGTGGTGGATGAAAATGAAATGCTTAGAGCTGGGAACATTTGTGTCGTCACATGGGTGATTGATATTTTGAATATTTTTTATGATAAAGGTTTTGATCCTAAGGATTTTACTAGAGCTACTATCTCTGGCGAGCGTCCAACAGTAGTCAGCCAACATTGAAGTGGACCAGTTTCCCTGGTATCGTTTCTCCATCTTTGCAATGTCCTGGTGAAAACCATACCGCATTTGCCGCTCATCACTAACCATACCGCAGTTGTCGGGGAAGAAATCTAAGTGCGAATGGAGAAAGTGGATCTTTAAGGACATATTGCAGTCAAGTTTCTGATATAGAGAAAACATGTCCTTAACCCCTTTGTTGTAGTTGTCTGCCCTGACATTCCCGAGGAATTTAGTAGACACCAGACGAAACGCTTCCCAAGACTTTTTCTCATCACTCTGAAGAAGGTTGTCGAACATCTAGTCTCTAAACAGCTCGCGGATCTGAGGACCCAAAAAAATTCCCTTTTTAATTTTCACTTCGCTGAATCGAGGAAATTTGTCAGCCAAGTACTTGAAAGCTGATGCAGTCCGGTCCATGGCTTTTACGAAGTTTTTCATCACGCCGAGTTTGATGTGTAGGGGCAGTAGCCGGATTTTGTACATTTCTACCAGTGTTGGGTGTTCCACATTCTTCTCTCCGACCTTCAGAGATTTCCTCTGAGGCCAGTTTCTCTTCACATAATGCAAAGGTTTTGCTCGGCTGTCCCATTCACATAATAAATAGCAGTACTTCCTATATCCCAGCTACAGACCCATCAACAGAGCCGCTACCTTCAAGTCAAGCAGACATGCCAGCCGTACTTGCTACATTGACGACAGTTCAACAGCTGTTTTAGGTTGTCATAGGTTTCTTTCATGTAGACAGCATGTCTGACTGGAATGGATGGAAGTCGATTTCCATTATGCAGTAATACCGCCTTGAGACTCAATTTCGAGGAGTCTATAAATAATCGCCATTCTTGAGGGTCATGTTTTATTCCTAGGACATTCATCAGGCCATCCACCTTGGAGGTCAGTGAGCAGAACACAAGGTCATTTTCCTATCTGAAGTAAGGTGCAAACTGCTCAGGACGAGTTCGAAACGAAGTCACTCGGATATTTTCCTTGAGATGATTCAATTGTTTAAATCTTGATCCAAGCAACTCTGCTTTGGCTTTGGACAGCTCCAGATCGCGAACAACATCGTTCATTTCTTCTTCGGTGAGAATGTGTGGCACAGATAATTCACCGTGGCAGATGTATGGATCATCATTAGACACCGAACGCTATGGAGAAATGGACATTGGTTCGCCTCCCTCCTCATCGTCTGAATCGATGGAAAATTCATTTGGGGGTTCGGGAATGGGAAGGCCTTCGCCGTGCGGAACTGGTCGGAGAGCAGATTATATATTCGGGTACGCTATTGTCCACTTCTTTTTCCTTGTGATACCTCCAGAAACAGGTGGAACCAAGCAGAAGTAGCATTCATTTGCGTGATTGCTTGGCTCTCTCCAAACCATAGGAACAGCAAACGGCATCGCCACTTTTTTCGCATTTCAGCCATTTCGGAAGATTTCTTGCACATGTACTGCAGCAAATGTGTGGGGCCCAGGCCTTGTCCTGGTCCCCGATCTTGCATCCAAAATAAACCACATACACCGCTTTCACTATTGGGAGTGATGTAACAAGATGTATCTGCACTATTAATACAGTTATGAGGCATCACTACTGCTGGATTAAAACTGCAAGGATCACTTGTGTTGTACTTATGACTCAGGGGTAAATGTGAGCCACTCAAAAGATTTGCTCAACGTACGAGATGTCGCTTACAACTAACGATTGCATCATCTTTCGTCCGCGATCATAAAGCTACGATGTCATGACTCAACTACATTGCATCAGACAATGATGCAATGCTTCCGGGAGTTGTGTGTATGGCGAACTGATGCAAATAGAACGCAATATGTTGCTTGCTTGCTTGCTCAAATCACCGGTTGAATACTCTTGCTACCAAAAACTTATTCGGTAGCAAACTCATTCAGAAAATATTTTTTTTCATATATATATATTTTTTTATAGAATGTTAAACATCTCTATCTGTTGTTAAACATCTATGTTGTGTGTACAGCGGGGTGATGCAATACAACGCAATATGTTGCAATCTGAGTTTAAAATACAGCTTTGCGAAATGGTTACCTATGTACTCAATGCGGACTGAGTCGTTTATACATGACCATCTCTGTCTCTCCTAAACAAGAGACAATCGACAAATTTTATTGTCAGTTTCGTGTTCAGCACCTCGAAATCAGTAAAGATTGGCTATTTTCATTTCAAAGGTTTTTTTCTGTGTTGTCCAGTGTATTCAAACTTCCATAACTCATTAAATACTGAATGAATATTGTTGCAAAACGAAATATTGATATATTTGATTGAGATCTTTATTGCTATCACCTTTTTTAAAATAAAAATAATATATTTGTATAATTTAGAAGTCATAGAGCTTTGGCTTTAGCTACCCATTGACATAATATAGGATTTTATTAATTTTTGGAAACTAGTATATATTATCCATTTCAATTTTTCCATCTATAATAATTTCAGGACATAACCAGTTACACGATCTGGGACTACTGGAATGGATAGAAATGGAAATGGAATGCGAAATGGAAATAGTGATGTAAACAATTTTGCTAACCGTGGATAAAAAAATTATCTAAATTTTGTGCGTATTTTGCACCAACGCTGTACAAATTACCTTTTGATGTAAAAAATGGAAAAAAATACTTTTTTATATGCTGAGTATTTATATATACAGTTAATTATCAATAATGATTCGCAGGATGGTAATAAATGCAAATTCCATTGCATCATATTTGCATTGTTGGTAGCAGAGCAATATCCAGAGGAGAGGGGCTCCCCCCTCCCCTTCAGAATGTGGGTATGGATAATCGAGGCAAAAATTATTAAACTTATTTAAATTTCATGCATTTTTAAAGACATATTTAAAACACCTGTAAAACGGAGGGAGAAATTTATACTGCATTGGAAGTCCGGTTCTTGCCCCACCCACCACTCGATTTTTTTTCTAGATACGGGCCTGGAGAGTAAGGCGTTTAGACTATAACGCTCGTTACAGTTTAAGATTAAATAAAGATTAAATACTTTCATTTTCAACAATAAGTATAAGCATGAGTAGCGAAGGTTTCGTAGAGGAAGTGAGAATAACACCGTGAACTGACGAATCAACGATTCTCACAAATATTTCATTGATCGATCGATTAATTACTTATTCAGGATGACGTACCAACTGGAAGACAATCGGTCAATTCGTTCTGTACTTGATTCAGACTATAGAGCAGTAGCCCGCACTAATGACCTAGTGGACAAGAGTCAGAAGCAGCCACACATACAACTGCTCTGTTATTAACGTGTCCTTTTGCAATTCACATTTGAGGTGTGGTTGATTGACAGGCAATTGATAATTCAATCAACCAATAGCCAATTAGAGCAATGAATACGTTACTGAGCAGTATAAATTGCTACTGAAAAACATCATGGTGTTATTATTATCGCTATTTCTATTGTTACATACAGCTCACATTCCTTCCTATAGTGTTTTTCTCTATTTTCGGCTGTCTTCTGGGTAGTGAGTATCTCCCAAGCAGGAAAGGCATCCGGAAAAAATATATTTGAAAATAACCTAAAATTCCAACTAAAACAAAATTATTATAAAATAATCACCTGTGTTCTGCTTTAAAATTATGCAAGTTCGTTGCTTTTTCTTTAATTCATATGGAGAAACTTAAATATAGCAAAATGACAAGTAAATTTGCGGCATATTTTCGCATATTTGTATTTATTTATTTTTACACGTTTTACAGCCCCTATAATTTCGCAGCGAGACCAGTACCTCACGTGCACGCCCCCCTTGTCAGCTCTGGTATTATATACTATTAGTGGCCCACCTAAGGAGGGAGGGGTGTAATATATTCATTGTGATTATCTAGTATTAAACAGAAGAACAGAATTACAACCTTCGCTCTTAAAAATTTGAATAACCTATATTTTTAAAGCATTTCCCTGAATATTAGAGACTCAAGCATGTGAAATTATTTTCTCTCTCCCTTTAGAGCTATCTAGGTAAGCCAATATATATTGTTTACTATTATTTTGGCAATGAATAGACTAAAATTATGGCTCATTTTAGGTTTCAAATCTCACAAATATATTCATTTTGTGAATTTTGAAATTTTCCGCGTGTCTTAATGTAGCAGGTTAATGTATTATTTTTCTGGTGGGAACAAACAAAAGAAAATAAGACAAGAGTTAGTTTTATTTCCAAATAAAATATTATTGTTAAAAGGTATCAAGTTTTGTTCCTTCGGAAGTGTTAAATCATTATTTGCGAACTGAAAGCAGCAATCGTTTCTGTTTATTGTTCCGGTGAAGTGGCTGTTCCTTACTGTGAGGTCAATCTGCTGAGATCACTCAAGAACTGAGAGAATTCCTATGGGAATTGGTAACGCTCGGAGCGACAAAGATAACACTCGTCTTCTCGGGCAAATAATCCCTCAAGAAAATAAATAGGATGAGGCAGATCGAAGAAACACCAGAGAATTGGGAGGCGTCTCAAGATTTCTCGCTGCTTGGTGATTTTCAATATGATTCTGATTCAGGTGATGCTTAAATAACGATAAGAAAAAAGTTTCTGAATGACGGATTTTTTTTTATCAAGGTACCAATGTTTATGAAAGATCCTATCTTATTTCAGCACTCATTTTGATTTTTTGACTTGAAAATCTTTTTTTTTTGAGAAAGTTAATTCGTTTTAAAATTAGAGTAATGAAGAAAGAAAGTGGTTGAAAAAGGATTTAGTTTACTATTTGATTCGTAAACTATTTTTCTTATCCAAACTTAATATGCGTTTTACTGCTTTAATTTTTACAATTGGTGAATGGAAATTCTTTGAAACAGAAACATGCGACTAAAAATTAAAAGAGTTTAGATATCGCTTTTCGCATTTGAACATTAAACAGAGATAATTGTATATATGAAAAAAATATTTGAAACGATCTTAACATATAACACAACAAGACTCAATCGTTCGGTGTTTTTAACAAAAATGATCCATCACCTCTGAAGAACGTAAAATGCTCACTTTCAAAGAGAATAAACTTTTGTCATTCTCCTTTCTGGGGGATTCAACTGATAAAAATTTGGCAAAATGCGATAATATTTTCGGGTATCTATTCAATCCGAAAAAATACTTTTTTCATTAATCTGTTAATAGAGGGGAAAAATGCATTTCTACCCCTCTGCCTCTTGTGGTTGACATAATAAGAAATTGCTGCCGATGTAAACCCCATGACCATTAAACTTCCACCTAACTTTCTTGAATTAACAAACTGTTTAGAAAAGGCTTAAAGTTTTGCCATTTCCTGAAATTAACTTTTTTCCAACAGTGTAAATAAAAACTATTGTAAACTACGAATGGTAATAAGCTCTCCGGACAAAAAATTAGTCACCTCTGGCTGAATGTCACGTAACAGCGCGTAACGCCTCGTGCGACCGAAGAACAGCCGAAATCCTCTCTGGCATGGATGCTGCCTGTGTGCGGATGTAGCGAACATCAATATTCATACACTCTTCCAGCAGCAAATGCCGCAGTGCAGCCAGATTGGCCGAACTGCGGCACTACTACACATCAAACTGGGCATCACTACACACAAAAAGCTTTGTAAAGGCTATGGACAAAACTGGTAAAGTGATGCCAAGCTCAAAGAAGGGATCATTGTTGGTCCTCAGATCAGGAAGCTACTGAATGATACTGTCTTCGAAGAAAAACTGAATATGAAGGAGCGCCCTGTATGAAAATCCTGCACGTCTGTGGTCCAGGGTTTTCTGGAGAATCATCACAAAGAGAAAAACTACCGTCAGCTCATTCAAGATCTCAAAAACTATGAAAATCTTGGCTGCCGAATGTATTTGAAGATCCATTTCTTGCGCTCGCATCTCGACTTCTTTCCCGAGAACTTAGGAGCTGTCAGTGATGGGCAAGAGGAAAGATTTCATCAGGATATCCGAACCATGGAGGAGAGTACCACAAGGAGAGACCCAGCAATGATGGGTGACTACTGCTGGTTCTTGCAGAAGAAAAATGTCTCAGCGCATAAAAGACAAAAATGAACTTCTTGTAAGTATAAAATATCCTTACCCATGTTTTCTTATTTTGCGTTTCAATATTATTTCATTTGTTACTTTATATTCAGTTGCCTATATATATATATGATGTTTCTAATTTTTTTTCACTTTAATCATGTAAGTGATTAATGAATTTTAAGTTTCAATTTAATAAAATAGTCACATTTATTTTCATTTCCCAGATATGCGTATTCATTGAAATTTGAAATATATCAATCCGTAAAAAAAACAAACAAAAAAAAAAAAACTATACGTGCAGTAGATTTTTCACAGCTATATTTGAATTCAGCGCACCCCAAAATTAATTAAAAGTATCCTATATTTGACAATGTTATAAAAAGATTTCAATTTTTTGTCTAGTGTTATTCAATAATCAAAATAAAGATTTTTCGAACAGATAAGAGAAATGTAATTATTTTGAAATTTAAAATAAAAACATAAATATTTTTATAAAACATTTTCTGAAAAATATTTTAGCTCTTTGTTTTTAAAAAAAGAGCTAAAATATTTAAAAAACAGAGCTATTGCTTGCACTTTATCATTTATCCATCTGTAAACATTTTGTTGTTGTTGTTGTTGCTGTCTTAATCGATAAATGAACTAACAGGATATTACGATTTTCATTGCACTCTGTTCCGCTTCCAATAATATTAGCGTTCTCAGTCATAATATGAAAGCATTTAACAACTTTAACAACGAAGCCATGTCAATTGGTGAATGCCCTGCCTAGCCAAATTATTATGGACACCTACTCACTACATCATCTACATATCATGGTATAGTTCTCCAATTTCAAAGTTTTCATTTATCTGCTCATAATTCTCATTGAAATCGGTTTTGAAGTACTGCTAGCAGTTGTCTCTCTCAGCTGATGAACTGTAGCAGCTCAGTTTTGCCGTAGAGTTCATGCCAACAAACCCTTACAATGTCTGTCAGAGCATTTTTTCTCTCTCATTTGAAATTTAAAATTTGCGATTGGGAGACGATTTTTCAGATCATTGCCAATCTCCATACAGTTGGGATAATGTGCCCCGTGATTTTTGACTGAGTTCCATTACCTCCGTTAATTTAGCAAGTTCCATGATACTTCGTGTACGATGCAGTTTACATGCTAATTTGGCTTGGCAGTGTATTTCAACGACATATTCAAATACTACTATTTATAAGAGATCCTGAATAATAAGGGGAGGAGGGTATTATTTTTTAAACAGAGTCCTGGTTAAAGTTCCGGATATTTCTACTGATTATAAGCTTAAAACAAAGTTAAAATTCCATGAAGAAATATATGCATTTGAGTCTGTCGGATGCACTGATAATTATAAATTTGATGTAAATATTGCATTTTAACTACTATAAGTACCATTACAGCTATTCCAAAGTTCTAACGACAAAACAAAAACACCAATGGGATGGAAGTCTCATCTGACGTCATACCATCACAAAGTTAATACTAGGGAATACATTAACACATATACGGTACATAATCCCCAAGCATCGATAAGCTACATAAATATTGGACATTTGCAAATTCTTCTATGTCCCCCTCTTTGCATAATAACGAAGTAAAGACATAGAGATTAATCAGTAATGCTCTCAAGTGCCTTTAATTCTAATAACGTGTCTTGTACGATATTTGAGAGATTATCACTTAACGTGAAAGAAAGGATTGGAGATTTGATTTTACATGTCACACTTCGAGAGCTTAATAAACAGCTTAATGTGATGTTTGTGAAAAGAACGACATAATGGAAAAGCACTGCTTCCTTCGTAAGGGAGAAGGAATCAAAAAGGATGAGAAAGGGATTGCCCACTTCAAACTTCTCTAAACTCTATAATTCATCAAAACATTTGCTCAGTATCCCATTTTGAAAAAAAATTACTGTTTTTTCAAAAGATTCTCTTTGTTTTATTTGAATTCTCGATTTTATTGTTTAAAAAATCACGGGCTATTATTACTAATTGTTTAAGAAAAGGATAATTTTTTTAATGTTTTGTGTTTTTCTAATCCATCAATCGCAAAAAAACTTGTGTATTAGTTACATTTTTTAGAGCAATCGGTTTAATATTTTTTATTGATTTGGATAGAACTGCTTTTTCATTTAACCTCATATAATTATTGTGAACGACTACCTAACACTTTATCGTATGTATTATGGCACAGTACTCAAAATTCAAAATTTTCAGTTTTCTGCACATAGTTCTTGCTGAAATGGATTTCGAAGTACTGCTAGCGGTCATCTCTCTCAGCTGATGAGTTGTAGCAGTTGGATTCTGCCATAGAGTTCGTGCCAACAAATGCTTGCGCCTGTCTGTCAAAGACCTTTTTCTCCCGCATTTTCCATGATTGGCGAACGTTTCCTGAGACCTTTGCCATTTTCCATACCTTTTTACTTATGTCCGTGGCCATTTAGCCATCGTCTGCCTTTTTACTCCTGTTCAGAGCGGGTGGGGGAAGGGCAAGGGAGGGCATGTATCCCCACCCCCTTTGAGAATACTAGTGTTGGTAACAGAGACAAAAGAATAAATAAACTTATGTAGTATATTTCATGCATTTTTTTTCAATACATTTTAAAGACCTCTAAAACGGAGGGGGAGTGTTATACTGCAACGAAAATCCATTCTCTTGCTCCCTGTCCCAATTTTACTTTTTTCGCGCTCGATTTATTGAGTCTCTTGGCTCCCTCACCCTTTATTTTTTTCTAGATCCGGAATTGCTCGTTACCACTTTGCTCTCCCCATACCTTTACGATTTTTATAGGGCTTCGTAATGACGTAGATTACTTAACGTCAGTAAGAAAATTTGCGTTTATTGGCATGTTTCTGCACGCGATGTAGTTAGTGTTCGTAACATTTTAGCTAGGCAGGTATTTTGATGTCTTGGTGCCGATCAAAAAACTTGGGTTAAAATTCCAATTAAAGATGGAAGCTTTTGGGATTTTCTGCTGAGGTCTCTCCTTCTTAACATATATTCTCTATGCCATATAATAATAATCTTTATTTTATTCCGCCTGTCAATACAATATACATTTACAAAGCATAATTATCTAATAACAATTAATATATACATGAGAAAAATTGAGAAGTGAAATAGCTGAGAAATATCAATTGCATCAGAAAAGGTAAATAACAATCATATTAAATATTAGTGATTAATAGGAAAGGCGAAACAAAAAAGGAGAGCATAGTAAGCTGACGCTTATTTATAGTTAATGCTCCCTATTTCCTTTAGTTCAATTATGACAACAGTAAAGTATACAATAATTCAATAGTATAAAAGGTCAAATGGTTATGAGACATATTACACTGATTCATAGAAGAAGGTTTCATTGCTTTGTAAGAAGAAACGTTCTACATTTGATTTTAAATAATTTTAAAGATTTTGCATTTTTAACATCATCAGGCGCCATTTAGACATTTGTAGCAAGAAACTGCTTGAGAAAGAGGATACGACGTGCTGGGAAAGGGCGCCGTTCGTCGGATTGGACTTTAAGCCTTGGGCTCGTGTGCAGTAGAAGACCATATTATGCACGTTAAAGAGACACTGACGGGATAGCCATCTGTCTCTTAGCTGTCAGTACAACCTTCTCTGAGCCCTTGGGATCCATATGACCTGGCCATTGCAGAGTTGGGGACTCGAATCTAGAAACTGGAGATTGCAAGCCTGCCTCGCTACCGAATGAGCCAACCTCCATTCCAGTCTTGTGTGAGTTCCCCATTTGTTTTTAAGATCTGGCCAGATGTTCTTCTTATATCCTGTTTTGCTCTTAACCTTTTTTCTCACCTTATTGATTTATATTAATGTCACGGCCATCCTGAATTATGGTCCAAATGCAATTATTAATGCCTTGTACTACCTGCTATAAAATATGCACATCTGCATTATGGGCAATTATCTGCTCTTACATAGAAATCTAGTGATCCTTGGAACAGCTAATAACACTATTAAAATGCATCTATTGAATGACTGTATATTGTAAGTTTCTTGTATGGTTGCAGCATTGTCCAATCTCTCATCATGATAAATGCCTCCAGAACATGGACGCTGTTTCATTTTTAAACTTTCCTAGTGCAAATGCGAAACATGCACCGGACAACTCACCCCATTACCCTTTATCAATATTCATTCGCATATCGAGTGGCTTTCCCGTTCCGAAAGCAACTCAGAGCTAGTCATGCAAATGCGAGATTATTCACTCTACATCAGTATGTCCAGTGCTTAGCAATTTACCTTAACCCGGATGCAAAATTAATAAGCTATTGTAGAGAGGGAGTGTGCATTAAACTCATATAGCCACAGACATTACAGAGAGTGTCCTCCATTAAACCGCGGGAGAAAGTTTCCACACTAACAGAGTAATTGTGGCGGGAACTGTGCAAGCCATTCACGTGGAACAAAGATAAACCAGAGTGAGTTTCGCTCCGCGAAGGCAGCTATTAGATGGAATGTAATATTGAGCGCGTCACAATCCTCGTTGGTACTTCGAAGTATAGGTTATCACATTGGCTGGGAGTAAGACTCATCAGAGCAAGTACAGCTTGGGGTCAAACTCTCTTCACACTCATTATCTTCCGTAATCACCCTCTTTACAGAATATCTTAAGAGCGAATACGCGAATGCATAATTTTCAAGAGATTCTCCTCCCACATCCTCACATGTATTCATCCCATCGCTGAAGGTAAGACAAATCTGATAGTTGCTGTTCACAACGATTTTGAAAAGCAAAGCCATATTAGCGAAAAGGAGGTGATTATTGCAATGATAACGTTTTACTCGAAACGTGCAGTTATTGAAATAGCAGTTCAGTTTGTATTTGACTTAGTGAGAAATAAGAGATGATAATTGTTACCAAAATCGGTAGTAAACGACCACAAATAATAGAGCAGTTGGTATCGCTATGGCAGCAGGAAGTGAAGCAGAAAAGAGAGCCAGTCTCTGTCCATTTAATAGCAGTTACTATTAATAGGATGAAAATCAATCAGTTAAATATCTCCAGCTTTGTTTCAGTATAGTTTCAGTTAATTAAAACTGATTGGAGCACCAAATTTAATGGGGGGGGGGGAAATGGTGGAAGAAATAACATAGGTAACACAGTTTAAAACAGTGTCTCGCAAACTATGTGCCGCGAGAGATTTTCAAATTGACACTAGATATTCCAAAGATTTCCTTTTGACTTGACTTGTGTTATCGACGTGCTTTAATAAAAATCTTTCAGATTTTATCAACTGGGATCTTGTAAGTATTTATGAAGCTTTTTCCAAATTTTGGTATTAATTTTTGATTATTTCAAGCCATAGAATGGACAAATATTTAAAACAAACACCGAGTTATGAATTAAAGAACGAGAGCAAATCTTCAAGTAAAACCAGGCTGATGACTTCAACAAAGCGCAAATATAATGACGATTTTATAGAGTTTGCTTTTATTCTTTTTTAGGTGTGCCGCGGGAAAAAAATTAGATTCAGTGTGCCGCGGAAAAAGAATTAGATTCAGTGTGCCGCGGAAAAAAATTAGATTCAGTGTGCCGCAGAGTAAAAAAGTTTGCGAGACATTAATAAAAAAAAGTTATTTCGCCTTACATCATCAAAAAATCATCAAGCCTGTTGCACTCCTCAAGGAAGTGGTTCTTAATCTATTTTCATTCTTACTTCCCCCCCACCGAAGAATCGATCCACTTTTGCGTATACACATCTCACTTCTTCATACATAAGTATAACTTTATTTACATTATACCACTTCGTCATGAATAACTTTATACTATACCTTATTTTCACATATACAAACACTTATAGGTTACGACAATGGAAATTCAAATTCAAAGCCCCTTTGGGGCCGGGGTAGACTGAGTCTGCAGCGCGCCTGGGTCGTAATCTGCAGTTCCTAGGTTCGAGTCTCATTTGTACCAGCGTTTAGAGTTTATTTCCGGTAACTCCCTCTCTGACCTCGGTGACAAAGGGACACCAATTGACTAGGAAAAATCGCCGTTATCGGATGGGATGCGACACAATGCTGGGGCTCCGTGTACAGAATAATTATACCCTGTGCACTTTAAAGAACGCACTGATAGCACTGATGGGAGCCTTTCATTTAAAAGAGTTATCCAGAGGGTCCTCTTACCCTACCAAACTTTGAACCCTTAGGATTCCTGTAATCTGGGAATTAAACCCATTTTGTGAACGTAAGTGCTTCTCAGAGGTGAAACAATCCAATTCAAAGCTTCTTTAACTTGTAAAATAAGCATTTTTAGAGACATATGTCAGTACAGATAAAATTCTGAAACTAATTTATTTAAATTTAAATTTTCAAAAATGCTCATTCGGAATTTAGAGGGTGATGGAAACTGGCGATATTAAGTCTCGTTTGTGATACAAAAAAAATTTACTTTAGAATGACAGGAATTGGAGCAATCCTCAAATGAATGAAATATGTACTTGTTTTAGGAAATCATTTGATAGAATTGTATCTTTGAGGTTTAATTAGTTTTTGAGATAAATTCTTCAGACTGCCCACGGCTATTGTTAAATACCCCATCTTCAATAACACTACAAAAACTGTAAAATTAGTTTTGAAAATTCAGAGTTATCGCATCTGTTGTGATGTTTTCCCATAAATTTTAGGTTACAGAGTTTCAACGATGACCTTCTCCATAGAGAAAACATAGAAACATCTACTTACTTTTGGTACACGGTATACACCCAGTCCCCGATTAACATGAATTCTACCAACGCGATTTCGGTTTATCAAAATGTTTAAACGTAAGGATCGATTTCGACTAACACGACTGGTCCTTCGTCTAACTCAGCGGTTCTCGAACTTTTGACATGAAGCCCTACGTTTGATTGTTGAGAGACTCTCACGACTCCTCGCATCTCGTTCATCATCAGCCAATGACTAAAAATAAACACAAAAAACAGACATTGCGCCCTAATTTGGAATGTCTTCACCCCCTCGTTTGGGAACCCTGGGTTGGGTTGTTTTATCTCTGAAGAGGCACTTTTTTGCACACCATGGGCTAAATAACCTGGTCATATGGACCCCGAAGGTTCAGAGAAGGTTAGGGGAAGGGAACCCACTGAATAGCTGTTGGGAGACAGATGGTAGACACTGCCCGGATTGTTCGAGAATGGTTCGCGGAACATGAGGAAGACTTCCAGGTATTGTCCTGGCCTCCAAATTCCCCAGACATCAATCCAATCGAGCATCTGTGGTATGTGTTGGAACCGAATATCCGATCTGCGGCGGCTCAACCACGTAACTTACAAGATTTAAAGGATCTGCTAGTAATGTGTTATTACCAGATACCACAAGATACCTTTAGAAATCTTGTAGCGTCCAATGCCTCGCCGGGTAAGAGCTATTTTGGCGGCACATGGAGGACCAACATTATATTAGGCAGGTGGTCATAGTGTTTTGACTATTCGGTGTACATAAATAAGCGTAATAATATTTTCTCTCTATAACCCTTACTAGCATTCTGAAGGGGGGGGGGGCATGTCCCCCATCGCCCTCTAGATCGGGTTCTACCATATCTAAACAACAAAATATCATTTTTATATTCTTTTTTTTAATTATTATTTGCCGTATTATGTAGACATTCAAGCATTCATTTTGTGAACCAACGCAACATCGTCTGCGTTAGTTTATGCAATACGAATTTTTTCATTACGGCCACGCCCCAGAATTTCGTCATTATCTATTACAGCGATGACACAAATTCGAATGAGCTGAAAAACAATAGCGATGAACGGCAGGAAGCAGTTCACTTATTCAAAGTGATGCGTGAAACTTGATTTTCTGACTCTACCAACAACTAATAGTCAAAGATCTTGTTACCTGGCGAAAATCTTCATTTGACCGCGCCAGACTCAACAGCTCTAAACTTTCCTGATAAGATGCGTTTGAACTGAAGTTGAAATGGGTTACCGACTTTTTATTTTACCAAGGAAGAATAGTTATGCATTAACAGTTTAAGAACATTTCTTAGTCATTTCGCGTCATAATTCACTTTATGATCATTTATTACGAGTAATTCATTTTAAAATTATAATATAAATTTATAATCGGAAAGGAGTAAAAATAGAAACCCTGTATAAGACATATTTTTCACGAATAGTTTTCTTAAAACTCTATTGGAAGAAAGAATAATAATAGATATAGATATAGGTAATTGTTATATTGAAGGGGTAAAATACTGAATTAAACTAGAAAAGACCAAAACATCGTTCGTGTTGTTTTTTTTAAGAAATATTTTGACAGATGATGCATTTTGAGAATAGATTTAGAAAAAAATAAAATAAAGAATATATGCATTATGGAATATTTCTTCAGTCTAATATCAGTTGAATTCAATATCAGGCACCTGTCCAATTGTTTTCTTACATCCGGACCTTGCCTGTACTAATCAGAGTGTACCACAAAATATTTAAGTCACGAATCACCACTGCGCCTAACGAATCACTTCCTGCATCGTGATCCACTTTTAAGTTTCATTTATTTATTTCTCTACAGTGCGAGTCGTGACGAAATGTCATAACTTCGGGATCTCATGGCTGAGGTCATTCCCAGTCGAACGATTCATATGAAATATAGCTCGGATTATTAATCGTTGTAGAGCTACAATTGTTTGCAATTCAAGCATGCGAGAACTTGAATCGAACTGAGAGTTACTAACCGAACCAAACTACATATGTAATTGATTGTTGTGCCTGACAGCGTGCAGTTGATGTTTCGTATCTGATTTCAGTACTCCTTTTACATTTCGAAATATTGAATATGTCGATATGGTGCATGTTTAAGGATTTGGCGAGTGAAATACCACTGCTTCTGTCGCTGAGTACCAACGACCTTTTCTGAATCAAATAATTTCTGATAGACAATGTTGCAACTTTTTTAGAGATTGCGAAAGACTGGATCTTATCTAACGTTTATCTTCTATTTGAGCGTTCGGTACAATAAAATGTGTCTGAACAGAAAAGATACACAGCCTGACCAAATTATTATAAACACTCTACCTACCTAATGCATATTTTTCACGAAATCTATGTATTCCCACATTTCTCACATTTCAAAGTTTTCAATTCTCTGCGCATAGTTCTCGTTGAAGTAGGTTTTGAAGTACTGCTAGCGATCATCTCTCTCAGCTGATGAATCGTCGCAACTCTGTTTTGCATTATAGTCCTGTCCCTGTCAGTCAGAACCTTTTTCATTTCACATTTGCCACAATTGTCGGACGGATTTTGAAACCGTTGCCATTCTCTGTATACTTGGGATATTGTGTCCCGCGATTTTCTGCTGAGTTCCGTCACCTTAGTTGCATTTGCTCGTGCCTATCGTGTTCCAACAATGAGCCTCCTTTCGAAGTCAGTCAGATCAGTCTTTTGATCTATGTCGCACTTGACTTTGCTTTCCATCAAGCCTTTATGACTTTTGTAGGACTTCGTAATGAGGCAGTATACTTACGTCAGTAAGGATTCTGCTTACATTGGCATGTTTAGTGGTACTGAGAGCACGAAGCAGTGTTTCTAATAATTTGGGTTGGGTTGGGTTGTTTTACCTCTGAGCGGCACTTTTTTGCACATCATGGGCTAAATGGCCAGGTCACATGGACCCCGAAGTCTCAGAGAAGGTTGGGGGAGGGGACCCACTGGAACAGCTGTTGGGAGACAGATGGTAGCCTCCCGTCAAGGCCATCCAGCGTGTTCTTTAACGTGCACAGGGTATGGCTCTCCCGCACACGGGGTCACGGCTTAACGTCCCACCCGACGGACGGCGGCCTTTCCAAGCCCATCGGTGTCCCCTACTGACCGTGGGCAGGGCGAGGAATTTTGCGGAGATAAATCTCAACGCTGACCCAGCTGGGACTCGAACCTGGGAACTACAGATTACGAGTCTGGCGCACTACCGACTGAGCCACCCCCGCCCCTAATAATTTGGCCACTTTTAACCGTGTCTGCGGCACAACGCTCGCAATTCACATGTCTGGTCAGAAATAAATCCTAATCCATTGTGCAAAGTAACTTTTGTATATTTTTCAGTTTAATGTGTGATGTGGCATTCTCTAAGATCAGCTGTTTGCATTGTTTATCTTCGAATATTGTTTTCCAGTTGTCATTTTTCTGCGATTTCAGTGAGGCAAACTGCATCTAATGTTACAAATTCATCCTTTGCTAACACGATTGTGTATGTCCTTCCAACAAGACGGAGATCGTCAATATTTTAGCCGTGCAGATAAATGTGAAAAAACATCTTAACGATCTTTTCCCTGGTTGATGAATCTGTCGCAGTGCTGCCCAAAACCACTACCAATACCACAAGCCATCCAGATCTCTGATCCTAAATCCAATAGATTTTTATCATCAGAGAAAAGGGGAAACTGGAAAAGTATTCCTCACACATGTTATTGAGTGGTTGTGTAGATAAATTATCCTTTCAGTGTATATATATATAAATATATACTAATTACAGCACCCCCAAAAACTTTGATGTGAAACGAATTTTTCCTTCGTTCGTTATTTATAACTTCTTCGTTTATAATTTATAGTCAACAACACACCAGCACCACTCAACGCTATCAGTTTCCCCAGTTGTGCATTGCAAGTTGCAGTTTCCTTCCCATTACAGTAAGGGACCTAGGTTTTACCCACTATGAGGTCAGACATGAAGAACCCGCTTACGAAATTTGTGTGCATTCAGTCAAGTATTCGGGGAATTGCAAGGCAGTGAAATCTGCCGAAAGAGATGCACAACTGTTCTAAGCATTGTGTGTACCATTTAAGCTACTGTAAGCGATGACGTCAGCAGATCATAGAAGAAACACGTGTATTTTTTATGGGTGTTCGCCCATTCGGATATTTATTATTTATTACTAGTTAAACCCACGCCAAACATTTCGCGCAAAATGTATGTCCATTCATAACTGTTTTCATTCTCAGCTTTCCCTACATGCTATTCACAACGCATTATTCCGGGGCGGGGGTGGCTCAGTCGGTAGCGCGCCAGGCTCGTAATCTGTAGTTCCCAGGTTCGAGTCCCAGCTGGGTCAGCGTTGAGATTTATCTCCGCAAAATTCCCCGGCCTGCCCACAGTCAGTAGAGGATACCGATGGGCTTGGATCCGTCGGATGGGACGTTAAGCCGTGGCCCCGTGTGCAGGAGAGTCGTACCCTGTGCACGTTAAAGAACACGCTGGATGGCCTTGACGGGGGGCTACCATCTGTCTCCCAACAGCTGTTCCAGTGGGTCCCCTCCCCCAACCTTCTCTGAGCCTTCGGGGTCCATGTGACCTGGCCATTTAGCCCATGGTGTGCAAAAAAGTGCCGCTCAGAGGTAAAACAACACAACCCAACGCATTATTCCATTCACAAGGTAATGGATGACCGCTCCCCCAGAAATTTCGAATAATTTTCGAGGGCTCACTCCCGACCCACAGCATCCAGGAACCCGATCTGTTAATCCAACAGACCAAATTTGGCACCAATTGCTCGAGTAGTGACGGAACCACAAGGAGACCGACAATTTCTGCCCCCGATTGAGGTTACACATACCCGGATTTACTGCTCTTATATAATATGATGATTTATTTGTATTTTTAGAAATAAGTTGGTGCCTTTGAACTTCTTGATTTGTAGACCGCCACTGAAAGCAACAACGCGAAACATCCTTAGACACTAATTTTCACTTTTGTAGTACTTGTAGATCAGGGTTGGATCTTTATGTGACCTCTGTTTGACCTTAAATATAAGTATTTCGGATTTTCTCCGAGATCTACTATTCGTATTTCTCCTAGGCGCAAATTTTCAAAACTTTGCTACTTCTGCATCATAGTTAGAATTAGCGTGATCTATTTACTTTTAAATTCTTATATTTGTAGAACAGTCTGAACTTTCCCATCTTCTCCTCTACACGATAGATAGATAGATAGATAGATAGATAGATAGATAGATAGATAGATAGATAGATAGACAGACAGACAGATAGACAGATCAGTCGAATCAGAAGGTCAGTTCAGGTAATTGTTTACTTCTAGTCGCAATCAACGATAGATGATTAGGATCAATGTCTAGGCTCTCTTTGTGAGACTGGCATGCATCCTGAAATCTCCCCAACATTTTCATCACCAGCCTCATTATCATATGATCAGGAGACGAAGAAGACTTTGGAGAGAGAGATTGCGGAAGACTAACAAGAGAAAGATAAACAAATAAGACGAAGTCACGTGCGTTGTTGGTTAACCTCTAACGAGGAACAAGCTGGGACTAATTAGGGAAAGGAATAGGGATTTCCTCCTTCACCTAATGTGTTTCCTATTATCCAAGGCAAATGCGTGACTCCGCAAATCTCTGGGCTTTTAGACTAATCAGGCAGCTACCGACCCAGTGAATCAATCAGCAACGCATCTGAGACTCTTGCTCCCGCGCAATGTTCTTTCGTCTGCTTAATTGGGGAGCGAAACCGTAGCGGCTGCATCTCGTCTCGCTGAAACATTTATCACTGTCTTTAATACAAATGAGAAATATCTCACACATTTGGAAAAGTTATGCACCACGGATGAAAAGTCACATTTCCGTAAAGAAATACGTAAAAGTAAGCTGGTTTTCTATATGGAAAGATATCCTTGGAGAAAATAATATCAATCAATATCTCTAAATCTGTGATTTTCAAAAATATTCGTTTAATGTTTGAATATTTTGGGTCGAGTTGTTTTACCTACGAGCACTACCTTTGTTTACATAATGGGCAAAATGGCCAGGTCACAAAGAACCCAAGGGGTCAGAGAAGTTTGTGAAGACATTCACTAGACAGCTGTTAGAAGACAATTGAAAGCCTCCGGTCAAAACCATCCTGCGTGTTCTTTGACGTGTACATGGTATGGTTCTCATGCACAATGTGACAAGGCTTAAAGTCCTATCTAGTGGACGGTGGCTCTTTCAAGCCTAACGGTGTCCCTTTTCTGACCTAATGATGGGTGGAAGTTAGCGGAGATAAATCTAAAGCTGATGCAATTTGGACTCGAGCAATTTGACCTCGATTTGGATTGTTTTACCTCTGAGTGGCACTTTTTTGCACACAATTGGCTAAATGGCCAGATCACAAGGACCCTGAAGGTTCAGAGAAGGTTGGAGGAAGGGACCTTCTGGAACATCTGTTGGGAGACAGATGGTAGCATCCCGTCAAGGCCATCCAGCGTGTTCTTTAACGTGCATAGGGTATGATATACGTATGCACGCCATCCAGCGTGTTCTTTAACGAGCATAGGGTATGATAACATATAGGTTCTTTAACGAGCATAGGGTATGATATTCTTTAACGAGCATAGGGTATGATATTCTTTAACGAGCATAGGGTATGATATACATATAGGTTCTTTAACGTGCATAGGTTGATTCTTAACGTATATAGGGTGCTCTCCCGCACACGGGGCCACAGCTTAACGTCCCATTCGACGGACGGCGGACTTTCCAAGTTCATCGGTGTCCCCTACTGATCTAGGGTAGGGCGAAGAGTTTTGCACAGATAAATATAAACTCTGACCCAGCTGTAACTCGAAACTGGGAACGGCAGATTACGTGCCTGGCTCGCTACTGACCGAGCCCCCCCCCCCCCCCGATAGGGGACCACCTTGTTGTGGTGGTGGTGGTGGTGGTGGGGGGGGGGGTTAGGGCTCAGCAACCCGGTCGAAGGCTGTGCTGACCGGATTGGTGCCCCGGTTGGACATACCCAAGGCCAACCGAGGCCAACGATGCCGCTGACCGGTCGGAAGGCCAGTTGGATGGTGACGGTGTCCGCGGCCTCAACAATCAGGTGCTCTGGGTGAGCAGTTCGAGGGCTCTGCTGAACGGTCTGAGCCCGCCTAGTAGGCACGAGCCCTCAAAAAAGTCTGGGTCTTACTAAGAGTCTCCACCCCGGACGCCGAGCGAACTTGGATCTATATATCCTTGTTCAAGGCTAACTGGGGAATAGATTAAAGTAAGGTTTCTTCCGGTGGTCAGCTTTCCTTTTGTAGGACTGCTGCCATGTGAGGTTGGGGTTGAGGTGCGCCTATAGGGCGTATTCCTTGCCCCCGGCTCTAGATAAGCACGGCTTTTCATAACCAGGTAGTGCTGTACAAGCGGAACCGGGAATTGCCGTGGTTGCATAAGATCGCAACAAAAGAGATCAATTGACCGAGCCACCCCCTCTCTGTCTTACCGAGGGCAGTGCGGAAGTTAGCGAAGTTTTCTTAAAGTTGGCGCAGTTGAGACACGAACTTAGGAGCTGCCGATTACGATTCTGGAGCAGTACCAACTGAACTCTCCTAAGATATATAGTAGAAGAGCTATTGCAGAAATGATAGTATTCCTTTGATCCCGGCTGAATGATTAGCATACTTTAGTAGGGATCACCACTTCATGCTTCTTTTCTTGTGTTATTTTCTCCCTGAAGACTCACCATCCTCACAGTTCTTTTCTATGTCGCATTATACCGACAGTTCCAGTCAGACCTCTGTGGCAAGCACTTTCTGGAAGGGTAATTTAGTTTCTTAAACATAGCAGAAGTACCGTGCTTTATCACCAAGGTGTGTTGTAGCAGTTTATTAAAATTATTATAAACTGATTTAAACTTATTTTGCTTATTATATTATTATAAACTGATTTAAAACTTATTTTGCCCCTTTTATTATAACATTTCAATTGGCGATCACATTAAGTTTAAATCACCATAACTGCATTTCATTTAAAGATTTAAACTCTTTTATATTGGAGTATTTTCAACCCCATTTTATTTCTGTTTCCTTTTCGTTTAAGTATTCGTTTGTTTCAATTAATGTTTGGAGCTGAAAAATTCTTATTTGACCAGATTAGGAAGAAACGATAGGAAATAAAAATTAGTACCTGTCGTTGCTTTAATATATCATGTGCATAATTTTCTGATTGGTCCAGGATACTCATGTGGTTTTCAGTTCCATACCTCTGCACTCTGCTTCTATTCAGAATGTGTGTGGTTTTGCAGCTTACGTTTTAATTTAAACAAAACTGATATTTATCATAGGCTTCAAATTTTGGTGGTTGAATATGATACTCATTGGGGTTTACAATGATAGCAATGCTTTCCTCCTCCCCCCTTCACCCCTGGGTTTCGGAAAATGCAAATACTTTGTTTTAAGAGTTAACATTCCTTGGAGTTGGTTAAGTATCAGTTAAATATCACGATTCGTATTTTCCCAATCATCATCCATTTGTCCAAATTCCCGCCACAAAGGGCACTAAAATCATAAGATGGGGTTTGGCTCAGACGATAGCGCACCAGGCTGGTAATCTACAATTCCCAGATTCCAGTTTCAACTATGCCACAGTTGAGATTTATCTCCGATAAACCCGTACTCTGCTCTCGGTGAGAAAGGGGATACAGATGGGCTGCAAATGACCGTCGTCCATCGGATGGACGTAAAGCCGTATACTCGTATGCAAGAGAACTATACCGTGTACATGTTAAAGAATACGCTGGATGGACTTCTATCTGTGTGAATGTTCAATTGGTACTGCTTCATTAATTCCCATTCCCCAACATTCTCTGAATTCTTGTGAATCCTTCTGACTTGGCTATTTAGTTCACTGTGTGCAGAGGCGGGGGTGGCTCAGTCGGTAGCGCGCCAGGCTCGCAATCTGTAGTTCCCAGGTTCGAGTCCCAGTTGGGTCAGCGTTGAGATTTATCTCCGCAAAATTCCCCACCCTGCCCACGATCTGTAGGGGACACCGATGGGCTTGTAACGGCCGCCATCCATCGGATGGGACGTTCGTGGCCCCCTGTGCGGGAGAGCCATACCCTGTGCACGCTAAAGAATACGCTGGATGGCCTTGACAGGAGGCTACCATCTGTCTCCCAACAGCTGTTCCAATGGATCCCCTCTCCCAACCTTCTCTGAGCCTTCGGGGTCCTTGGGACCCGGCCATTTAGCCCATGGTGTGCAAAAAAGTACCGCTCAGGGTAAAACAACCCAACTCACTGTGTGCAAAAAAATGACGCTCAGAAATTGAAAAATTCAACTAAACTCATAAAATGTTGAACTTCATTCATTTTGGAAGCGGAGCCTTCTTTCTATTTCCTAAGTGAGTCTAAAGAAGTCACATTCCCCATACTAAAAATCACACAGAATGATCTTACTAGAGTTTTCCATTCCCCAAAACGACAGATGTGTGCTCTTTTTTTTTCTAACCTTTTGCTTTTTGTGACAGAATAGTCTCCCCCCCCCCGTTGCACGTGCAGAGAAAGGACTTCTCAGGGAATAGTGACACCCACATTAGTCTACAAGATAATTTACTGCCAGCACTCTTCCTAAGGAAGCGAACCATTTCAGTTTCAAGAGTTTCATCACCCTCGTTTCAGAACGACCTCTTTTCTGTTTTCCTTGAGCGTTTTCCGGCATCGCAAAGTGTTTCGAAGTCTGCTACTTTGTATTCTGAACATTCCTGAGCTTTAGGCGAGGAACGTTCGGGCGTAAACAATGTCTTCGTAGCGATAATGAAAACTCGTAGATTGGAGCTTCGGTTAAAAGGAATTTCTTGTCTTGGCTCTCAGGAGCAGAGAGAAAGAGAGAAAGTAAAATGGAAATTTGGATGGATCCCACGTTGCCATGGGAACTAATTCCGATATTTAATTTTATTATCGCAACAAGAAAATAGAAAAGGAAAAATAAATTAGGATTTTAGGTGTTTCCAAAGGAGGGGAGATGCCAAGGGCGATTTGTAAAGCAGATGCACAGAATAAGAGATCAGAGTGGCTCCTAACCTAGCAGTTTTGAGCCTTTTCGAAGTCAATAATCAGCTTTATTAAAGGTTACGGACCTACAAATCTGGTATTTCTGTTTAAAATTATCTTAACAGTAAAATGTTATGGAAAAATAAATAATTCTTTTTAAAGAACATAACTCTTTTTCCAATGCTGCTTTGTACTTAGGGACAGAGGTTGAGTCAGTCAGTAGTGCGCAAACTCGTAATCTACAGTTCCCAGGTTAGAGTCCAACTGCGCCGCCGAAGAGACACCGATGTTTTAAGAACACAAATGAAAAGAGACACCGAAGAAAGGAGACACCGATGTTTTAAGAACACAAATGAAAAGAGACACCGAAGAAAGGAGACACCGATGGGCTTGTTAAATCTGCCCTCTGTCAGATGGGACGTTGCACCTGTTACTCCCTGGTGCAGAAGAGCCATACCCTGTGCACGTTAAAGAACACGCAGGATAACCTTAATGGGAGACTTCCATCTGTCTCCTAAGAACTGAACACTGGGTCCCCTTCGTCTATTGAACCCTGAACCCTTGGGATCCTTGTGAGCTGACTATTTGGTCCATTGTGTGCACAAAGTTGCTGCTCAGAAGTAAGACAATCCGACAACCCAATTTTTAAATTTATTTCATTTCGCTGAATTAATGGTTTTAATTTTGATTACCAGCATTCATGTCATTAAAATATTGTTTTAATTATGCTACACAAAAAATATTAATTTTAAATTAAAATATCTACGATACACAAGTGAGGTTTTGAAGCGTAATGTTTGGGAGTCCATCTCTTAAATAGGGGGCGGGGTGGCTCATTGGGTAGCGTGCCAGGTTCGTAATCCATTGTTCCCATGTTCGTCGCAAATTTTCCACCCCGCCTTCGGTGAGAAAACGGATACCGATGGGCTTGAAAAGGCCGCAATCCGTCGGATGGAATGTTAAGCAGTGACCCCATGTGTGGGAGAGCCATACTCTGGGCACGTTAAAGAATACGCTGGATGACCTTGACTAGAGTCTACCATCTATATCCGTGCAGCTGTCCAGTGGGTCCCCTTCCCTCAACCTTTTTCCGAATTGTAATGACTATAAAATTTTTCTGAATCAACATGACTATAAACGTTTCCCGAATTGCCGATGACTATAAACTTCTTTCGAATTGGGTTTATTATTATGAACTTTTTCCGAATTGGAATGACTGTAAACCCAATTCGGAAATTGTGTCCGAATTGGGATGACTGTTTCCTGAATTTGGATGATGTTTTTTCGAATCTGGATGAATATAACTTTTCCTGAATCGAGATGACTATAAACTTTTTCGGAAACAGGATGACTATAAACTTTTTTTCGAATCGGGATGATTATAAATGTTTTTCGAATCGGGAAACGTTTATAGCCCCAATTAGCTGAGAAATAGTTAGCCGTTGATTGTTTAGGTGGTGAGAGTATCCAGCATGTAACTGGGAGTCGTGGGATCAAGTCCCGCTACATTAAAACACAATTTATTCAGCTAACTCTTAATGAATTTCATGTTTACAGGATATCTACTGCGATACTTTACTGTTGTTAGAGTGAGTTACATCTCATAGTAGAACACTAAAATCAATCGCAGCTAACGAAAGTTGTCAAAATGAGCCACAGTTAATGAAAGGTTGTAATGAAGGTGGTTAATGAATGCGCATAATGAGCTAGAGCTAATTGAAGGGTGTCAAAATGTATCTCGAGCAGTGAAATGTTACCAAAGTGAGCAACGGATAAGGAAAGATTGTAGAAGTGAGTTACGTTAATCAAGGTTTCCCAGAAATGAGATGTAAGCTAACGATAGCTGGGTAACCTCTACTGAAAGGTTGAAAAATGGTTCCTGGCTAACGAAAAATCACGAAATTAGGCACTGTAATGTGAAACGGCGTCAAAAGGAGCTTGGCTTTAAAATGTTTGCCATAATGAGACATAATTAATAAAAGTTTGCGATCAGCTGTATGAGGATAAGAAACACATTTTGTTGGATACTTAAGTCAAATATGACAATTTTCCACAAGCCGAGAACAGCTTTTGCAACCTTCTGTTAGAGGGGACTCCGTTTGACAAGCTTTCATTCTCCATGTAGGGGCGGGGGTGGCTCAGTCGGTAGCGCGCCAGGCTCGTAATCTGTAGTTCCCAGGTTCGAGTCCCAGCTGGGTCAGCGTTGAGATTTATCTCCGCAAAATTCCCCGCCTTGCCCACGGTCAGTAGGGGACACCGATGGGCTTGGAAAGGCCGCCGTCCGTCGGATGGGACGTTAAGCTGTGGCGCCATGTGCGGGAGAGCTATACCCTGTGCACGTTAAAGAACATGCTGCATGGCCTTGACGGGAGACTACCATCTGTCTCCCAACATCTGTTCCAGTGGGTCCCCTCTCCCAACCTTCTCTGAGCCTTCGGGGTCCATGTGACCTGGCCATTTAGCCCATGGTATGCAAACAAGTGCCGCTCAGAGATAAAACAACCCAACCCATTCTCCATGTTCATTTTTTACAATTTTTCATGGAGCGCGTCACTAACCAACACTGGGCTAAATCAAACAAGTAGTTTATCAGTAGCTGAATGTTTTAGAGAAGAGGGGAGGAATCCTTATTTGATTCGGATATTTTTAAAGACAGGAAATGATATTTTGATGTTGATAGATGATTATTAGAGAGGGGGGCAGGGGTTGGTAACAGATGGTATGACCATTTTCATTTTAGGCTGACATCTGGTAGCAGGCATGTAGTGAAAAATGATTTTCTGAGAAAGGAGTGGCGAATTTTGATTTCTTTGGGATATGGTACGAAAAATAATCATGTAAATGAAATATTTTGCGTTTTTTGGTGAAATTTATTGTAATAATACAACTAGCACGTAAAAATGCGTATCGAAATTCATATCTTAAACCTTCTACAATTTTCCCTTTAACTTAATTTCAGAGGTGGGAGTGAAGGATTGAACCATCCTCCATAGTTATATGCCTGTTGGGTGCGTCATTTCTACTTCTTTTTGTTTTTTCAAATACTTATAGTTACTCATATACTTGGGTTAACTTCCGTTAATAGGTTAAACGTTAAGTTAAAAATTAATATTTTCATTAACTTTTAACTTAACTCCTTAACTTTTTGTATATTAAACTTTTCAACTTAGTGCGTTAGTTTTATGAATTAACGTTAACGATTTTTCCAGACGTTAATCATTAATTTTCAAATGCGAAGTTTTGACGTTATCTTGACCGTTGTCGTCGAATCAAATATCGCGGGATCAGTTAAAATGATTGAAATGAACCAGTTAAAATGAGCAATACCAGTTAAGATCGGATCTTATAGATGCAGTGACTCCTTAAAAAGCTCGAGGTGTGGAACAGCGAGAGCCTGACAAAAGAATTATTTCAATCTGAAGAAGAGGAGATTCCGATTTTTGAAAAGTCGGTGAATCAGTATTTGACCTTCTCAACTGGAGAGATGACAGGTGCTATTAACAAACTTTTTGTCGTGTACGAACACTACTATTCCTTATTCTGCACAGGGGCGGGGATGGCTAAGTCGGTAGCGTGCCAGGCTCATAATCTGCAGCTCCCAGGTTCGAGTCCCAGCTGGGTCAGCGTTGAGATTTATCTCCGCAAAAATTCCCCGCCCTGCCCACGGTCAGTAGGGGACACCGCTGGGTTTGGAAAGGCCGTCGTCCGTCGGATGGGACGTTAAGCCGTGGCCCCGTGTGCGGGAGAGCCATACCCTGTGCACGTTAAAGAACACGCTGGATGGCCTTGACAGGAGGCTACCATCTGTCTCCAACAGCTGTTCCAATGGGTCCCCTTCCCCAATCTTCTCTGAGTCTTCGGGGTCCTTATGACCTCGTTATTTAGCCCATTGTGTGGAAAAAAAAGTGCCGCTCAGAGGTAAAACAACTCTTATTCTGCACATATTGAGAGATTATTTAGCATTGGTGGCCATGTTTTTTTGGTAAGCTGATGGGCAGAATCACATACCAATTTTCAACGGCTGTTGTTGAAATTTAACAGATTTGTAAATAATGCTTTTTTGTGTGTGTGATCTTGTAAATAAAGTCCTTTTTTGTGATATTGTAAACAGCGTTTTTTTTACTTAACTTTTAATAAGTTAATCTTTTTGATCAATAACTTTAACTTAGTTAACTTTTTCGTTAACTTTACCCAAGTATGGACTCAGATCTTGAGACAACGGCTATATATCAATCGACGTTCCTAAACATAAACAAAACAGTCAATCATTTATCAAAATAAAATTGCGTAATTAGTAACTCTCACTAGGAATGCACAAACTGAAAAAAGAAGAAGAAATGTTTACAGTGATATTAAAATAAGAGCACCAAGTTGAGATTGCGTATTAAATGCTCGAGTGCAAAAATATATTCTTAATAGAAATCGATCGGTGCCTTATTTTCTAGCCCCTTTAAAATGACACTGGATCTGCAAATTCCTCTTATTTCTCAGTTCTACTGTCTCATATAGCCTTTTTTTGTTTTCTAGAGCATTTTTTAGTGATGAGCATTTTTTAGCATTTTAAAAAAATGAGCATTTTTTAGTTTTCTAGCATCGGTATATCGAAATTTAACATTTGACCTCAAAGGACCCATCACGCCCACATTTTGGCATACCTTCTAGATCAACGACTTAAAATACCCATAGGCACCAATTTCTAGCACTTTAACATTGGTAGATCTATATCTGACCTTTGACCTTGAAGGATAGATTGCATCCAAAAATTCACTTGATCTTTGACCTCGAAGGAGCCTCCGGAACCGAAATTTCGTAACGTTTCTGAGACCTAGAGCGGGAAACGCCATTGATACCAATTTTTCACGTTCCCAGAACTCATAACTCATAGTTTGACCTCTATGAGACCTATATTTGAAGAACACGTCGAAGGTCAAATTTCGTATTATTCCCGAAGACTGTGATGTAGATTACAACTAGGTGCAAATTTTCAGAGCTCTACCATTTCTGATTCACGGTTAGAATCAGCATCATGTTCACTGTTAACTCAGATTCTCACTGTTAACTTAGTCAATCACTCGCAATCAGTGATTCAATCAGGACAGGGTGTCCCTGAATTCATGGCCCAAACATGAAGGGATGGTAGTACACATCGAACCCACCAATATTCGTCATAAAATATGCGGCCGCAAACGCAGCCTGGTGCCGGTAGGGGGCGCAGATAAGATGGCACAACTTAAAAGCTCTGGATCGGCCAAACCCCAGCATTCTCAGCCGCCGATGTGCGTGACAAGCCCGGTGTTTACAAGCAGGTACGCCGATCACAACTCCGCCGTTGTGCTGCCTGTATCAACGTTGGTGAGCGGACGTTTGAGCATTTGTTGTAATTATTTCCAATAAATGTCACTCTGGAAACCTCTGTGGCTGTCCTTCATTTCCCACTCCTCACTGCGTTTGCGGCAGCATATTCCATGACGAATATTGGTGGGTTCGGTGTGTACTACCATTCCCTCACGTTTGGGCCATGAATTCAGGGACACCCTGTATATTAGATACCCAGTGTTCAATGTAGGCATACTTCATGTTAGCCTCCTATCGTCACTACAATTATCGGGTGGCGTGTTATCAGGCCTATAACATTATTAGCCTTTAGTGTTAGCTGTCATCAGGTTGTTCCTTTTGGAGCCATCAACTGAATATTGAAGAAGAAACTATTTATGTGTTCATTAGAAGTAGTGTTATTTCATACCTATTTGTTTTAAACATCAACGACGAATATGCTCTCCAGATATAATTTTGCCAACCATGGTAAAAATATCTGTATTCTGATATTTTCACCACCTATTTATATCTGAAAATGTTCAGCACCAGTTTTGTAAATATTGATGAGCAACACTGCTCTCTAAACATTTGCAAAAGGTATTCTTAATTAAGAATAAAAGTTTATTTTGTGCAGTGCTTTATTTCCCTGGTCACCATTCTTTTTATTATATCGTAATTACGAATCTACCTTTCTTGTTTCGAACAGTTCATGAATAAATTTTAGTCTCATACAATGCACTTTCAGTATGAAGTGCTGCCATCTCTCGACGGCATAAGGATTTATCAGTTTTAAACTGTAAATATTTATTTCGACACGCTTCTGTTCAATAAGGTTATCAAGACAGAAATACTCCAAGTTAAATGCTGTCATTTGACTCTCTATTTTTCACCGTTAAAATATTCAGTAAGGGAAGTCTGTCTTCGATTATAACCGAAAGTTTAAACTGTAGTAATTTAAATTTAATTCTTTTAAATCTATTCGTTTATTGATCTATGCAGCAGCTCACAGGAAAGAAATATCCTGTTGTGTTTGTTACCATGAATGTTTTAAGAAAGCAAATATTTCTGTTTCTTAATAATAACTAGAATAGGTAGTTAGTTTAATTGGAGCAATTCCATGCCATACACGTGGAATCATATCCCTTGTTACTTGGTTAGTTGCTTCTCTTATTCTAGTTATATTTCTATAGTGTCAGATCAAGGTTCCTTTATGACCATAGTATTGGACTACCCCTGCCAATACATCTGTCAGGAAATGTTGCACTAAGAACATATCAACATTTGCAAGAAGTTATGCAAATGTGACGATATTTAGGGAGGCGGTAGTATAATGAAATGCATGGAAATGATTAGGTTTGTAGGACGTTCGAAATGATTGGATAGGCTCGAGCTGACGTCACAGGTGCGGAGCAATGAAACACAGATTAAAACAACCAACCTTCTTCCAACAGATTAAAGCAACCCTGGTTGACAAAACGTTTTGCAAATTGTTCTAAACCGCTAAAAACGCCTTTATGCAGACGTCGACAGCCGTTCCAACAATTAACAGATTTTGAGTGTGGAAGAAGCATGGCCTTAGAGAAGCTGGTTTGTCGTACAGAGATGTGGCCAACCTTGGTGGTCGCATTCCCAGAACCATCATACTTTTTTTCAAATTATCCATATTTTTCTTTTGATAAAGTAATCAATCGTACATCTCAGTGTATGCTAACAGCTTCCTGCGTTTCAATAAAATGGCATTAATCATTCCAAATATTACAATTTATTTTCCTGTAGTGTATTTCTTGATAAATATGATGGTGCGCCATTTTGCTGGTATTTGCCCTTGAAACTATTTGAGTGGGTGAATGTACAGGTACAACGCCCAGTGTGATGCCTTTTGTCTATTTGGCGACAGTGCTTTCCGAAATTCCACCTTAGTTGTCGGACACCCTGTGTTTTAAGCATACTAAAAATCCAAGAACTTTTGACATGCATCCATATTCAGATACGTACAATGCAAACATGCTTCAAAGGATTAAATCGTTCCGAACCTGCCCACTCCATTCGTAATTATCCCACTCCATTACTGCCCATTCCATTCGTAATTATGTTCCATCTGAAAGTGCTTGTGAAATCTTCGCTTTTATACAATTTTCATTTATTGCAATAGAATAAACAATATTTCAAGTATTTGGGAATTTATAGGCAAATTAATACTACCTTAGATATGATATACGGTAAAATATTAGCCTTAACTGGCATAGTGGTTAGGCAGCTAGCGACTGTTCCAGCAAGGCAAACTTTGTGTGTTTTATTAGCTCTAACTAAGGCAGTGGTCAGCAGTGACTTCGGTCTTAGTAGGGCATGTCCTTGTATGAGAAGGCCTGTAAAAGCTAGGAGTAACTTCTAGGATTCTTCTCTGTCCTATATGTCGCAAATAAAAAAAAACTAGAGCGTTACTTGTGAGAAATTCTGTGGACAGTTGCACGACGCAAGTAAGATTTACTACTGAAAGGTTTTGATAGCATGTATTACGCAAAAAAGAAACATAATGTGTTGCAATCGTTCCAAGGACTGCGCACGTTGTAAAATATTATTTACAATGTTCGAAAATGTAATTTCTTGCTCACTTGTGCTTCGAGATCTAAAGGTGTAGGTTTTGACCTGCAGTGATTTTAGTCTGGTTATGAAAATGCCACTAAAGTTGCATGTAAATATGACCATTTGACCATTTTCGTTAGGATATAATTATCTGAAGCATCAATTTATCTCATATGAATGTCAAATGTAAAAATCAATATGTATTCGCTAAGTATAAACCCGTTTTCTTTATAAAAGATCTTGAGTAACAATACATAACTAAATCCTACATTAGAGATTTTAGCATAAACTACGACAAACTACAATGTTATTTTTTTACAGTTAATAAAACACAACATATCTAGACATATTTTCTGATGTATTCCAGTCAAGGAACATGCTTGGTCTACCAAATATATTTAGGCTAAACGTCCGAAATGGTGTACGGTCATGTAAAGAAATCCATATGCTAGGCTCGTAAGTGATATTCCCAGGATTGAGTCTTTATTATGTCTGTGTTATATCCTCGAATTAATTTGCTGATTTATTGTTCTGTATATATCTCTGTAATATATGCATTGTCAGAAGTGCCTTAAATGCGAATACTGCTCATTAGTTTCATTTGTGGCCTTGCTGTCTGGTTTTTTAGATACTCGAGGAAGTAAACTCACTAAATGGCCTTCTGGCGTCTCCGTCACTCGTCCACCATTCGTAGCAGGAGGGGTTAGGGTGTGAATCATCGAGAGAGAAGACGGTGCGAGGCGGAAAACAACCAAGTCAGAGAGCGAGTCGCTGAATACCTAAAGGGGCGGGGGTGGCTCAGTCCGTAGCGCGCCAGGCTCGTAATCTGTAGTTCCCAGGTTCGAGTCCCTCCTGGGTCAGCGTTGAGATTTATCTCCGCAAAATTCCCCGCCCTGCCCCCGGTCAGTAGGGGACACCGATGGGCTTGGAAAGGCCGTCGTCCGTCGGATGGGACGTTAAGCTATGGCCACGTGTGCGGGAGAGACATACCCTGTGCACGTTAAAGAACACGCTGGATGGCCTTGACGGGAGGCTACCATCTGTCTCCCAACAGCTGTTCCAGTGGGTCCCCTCCCCCAACCTTCTCTGAGCCTTCGGGGTCCATGTGACCTGGCCATTTAGCCCATGGTGTGCAAAAAAGTGCCGCTCAGAGGTAAAACAACCCAACCCAACCTGAATACCTAAGGAGTCGGAAACCTCTCGTCAGAGTGACATAGCTCTCTCTATCTCGGAAACTTCTCGTCAGAGTGACATAGCTCTCTCTATCTCGGAAACTTCTCGTCAGAGTGACATAGCTCTCTCTATCTCGGAAACTTCTCGTCAGAGTGACATAGCTCTCTCTATCTCGGAAACTTCTCGTCAGAGTGACATAGCTCTCTCTATCTCGGAAACCCTAAAGGAGCAAAGTTATGTTCTTTGGTGAACCAGAGTATGTAGGCAGGGATTAGGTTATCCTCTCGCCGAGTTCTGAGGTATGTAAAGTGATTTCTGTATGAAAAAGTGCAAATTTCCACCTCATCAAGTGAATGTAAAAGCAGAGCAGCATTCAAGCTATGTTAACCTGATTGTAGAAAGTCTCCACAGCATATCAAATTAAGCCATTTCATCCAACAAAATGTTGAGCACAGCTGAGGCCCCAGAAACAAGCGCATTCCCATATTGCATATATATGTGTGTGTGAATGTAAAAAATGCCAATGAAAGGTGTGTCGTCCTCTACATGGTGCATTGGACATTTACTTCTTTCATCGGCATCTGGCACTCATCGAGTCCGACGCACATCGAAGCACAGGTGTAACACAATCGCGGATTTGTCGATTCACCTAGAATTACAGGTGAAGATTAATTAAGAGAAATAATTAATTAAGGAAAAATGAAAAGGAAGTTGGTGGGTACACCACCACTTGAGAAAAATCGCTACTTCCTAGGTTCGAGTCCCAGCTGGGGTGGAATTGAGATTTATCTCCGCAAACCCTCCCCCCGCCCCTACTTCAGTGAGAAAAAGAATATAAATTGGTTTGAAAATCTCCCAGCCTGTCAGATAGGACGTTAAACTCGTGCCTTGTGTGCGGGAGAACCACATCCTGTGCATTCTAAAGAATATGCTGAATGGCTTTAACGGGAGGCTACCATCTGTCTCCTAACAGTTGTCCAGTTAGTTCTTTTCCCACAACCTTCTCTGAGCTATCAGGGTCATTGTGACCTGGTCATTTAGCCCATTGTGGTGCTCAGAGATAAAACAACCGAACAACCTAACTCTTAAATAGTGCTATAAACTGGGGGTATATTATGGTTCTCAAAATGGGTGATCGTAAATTAAAGATGAGAAAAGCGAGTTGTGGCCAATAACAATTTGCCTCAATGGACAAGGATAACGAAAGTTTGTCAAAATGAGACACGGATATTGAAATGTTGAAAAACGAGTCGTGGTTAATGAAAGTCTGAAATCGAATCACAGCTAATGAAAAAATTGTGCAATTGGGTCACGGCGAATTAAAGATTGTTAAAATGAGTTGGAAGTAATAAACGTTTGTGTAAATGATTTCCTCCCCATCTTTTGGATGGGGTATTAAGCTTCGGCTACGTATGCAGGAGAACTATACCCTATGCAAGTAAAAAAACACGCTGGATACTCTTGATGGGATTTTTTTTATCTCTCTCCTTACAGCTCTCCAACGGGTTCGATTCCTCTACCCACCTTTTAGACTTTGGACTTTCCTACTATTCCTTTTTGTAAGAGCATAATACACTTTCAGACTTCATGGCACGTAACACCCTTGAAGAGTAATTTATATATTTGTTTTTATGAAATACACTCTATTTTTAAAGATCGTTAGGTCAATTGCTGCAATGCTAATACAATAACTAACTTATTCATGATCTCAGCTCTACATTTTTAATGCTATGAAGTTTTGCAACAAAATCCATGCAATAGTAAAGCACATTAGTAGTGTATATAGAAAATTAATATTCACAAACTTAATTAAGTTTATTTGAACAAATCTTAAATATTTAATGCCCCTAAGTGTTAAACCTAACCCCATATTCGGAAAAGAAATTCAGCAATACAACGTTGCATTTGTATTTAAAAGATGAGCAAAACAGAACCGAAAATATTTACTCTACCGAGCTTATGAGCTTTGAATATCTTCAGGAATAAAAAGAAAATGAAACATTTTCTTGGAAGCTGATAAATTTCTAAAATAACTTAGAAATAGATTAATAAGTGCTTATACTTATGCATAATATTTGCCGTGAAGGCTTTCAACTAATTGGAAAGGTTTATCTAAACAATAAATGCGAGACGTTCAGCGAACAGTATCATTTATTGATGATAATTTAATTTATTTGCTAATGAATATATGTTTCAAAACAAAAATTTTCATTTCGGGCCAGTTTTCAAACGTCAATTTGCAAGATTTCCATTTTCATTTTAAGATATTTTTGAAGCCATCATGACGCTTAAATCACACTTTTCAATCAATCAATTTTTTAAGGCAGCCAATAGCTTTCCTACAAAACCGTAAATTGTTTCATATAATTTCCAAACGATCGGCTTTTATATTGGAGAGATAAAATGAGAAGATTTTACAATAATTTTTCTGCTTTTGGATGAAGAGTAGTGACGTAACTAGGAGCAGAAGGACCCTTGGCAAATGGGCCCTCTAACTTCACCACTTTTTGTGTATAATATGGATACCTCAAACTTTTTTTTAAATCTTAACTAACCATGAATGTTTGTTTCGTTAGAAAGAAAATATTAGCTATATATAAAGTATAGTAATTTATTGAAATATACATACATACAAAATCAGAATTACTAAATAATCGCGAAAATTTCAATCTTTTCGATTTTGGTATAGTATGAGTTTGAATTTTAGTGCTCCACCAGAACCCTTAGGCCCTTGGTATTTTGCCACCTATGCCACCCTATTCTTATGCCACTGAGGAGGCCAGGCTCGTAATCTGCAGTTCCCAAGTTTGAGTCCCAGCTGGATCAGTGTTGAGATTTATCTCCGCAAAACTCCCCACCCTGTCCACGGTCAGTAAGGGACACCGACCCTGTGCACGTTAAAGAACACGCTGGATGGCCTTGACGGAAGGATACCATCTGTTTCCCAACAGCTGTTCCAGTCGGTCCCCTCTCCCAACCTTCCTTGAGCCTTTCTGGGTCTATGTGACCTGGTCATTTAGCCCATGTTGTGCAAAAAAGGTGCCGCTCAGAGGTTGGGTTGGGTTGGGTTGTTTTACCTGTTAAATGGCCAGGGCACATGGGCCCCGAAGGCTCAGAGAAGGTTGTGGGAAGGGACCCACTGGAACAGCTGTTGGGAGACAGATGGTAGCCTCCCGTCAAGGCCATCCAGCGTGTTCTTTAACGTGCACAGGGTATGGCTCTCCCGCACACGGGGCCTCGGCTTAACGTTGCATCCGACGGACGGCGGCCTTTCCAAGCCCATCGGTGTCCCCTACTGACCGTGGGCAGGGCGGGGAATTCCGCTCAGAGGTAAAACCCAACCCAAAGCCATTGAGGAGATGTGGTGATCAGAAGTGATATTCCCAGTGTCCAAAGCTGCCATTTCAATCATAACTTGCTACGATTGATCCTCCGGTGGGGTTGGGAAAAGATTCCTTGAAGGGCCGCATTGGAAGCAAGACGACAGTGCCTACTCTTTGAGAATGCTAATAACGGTAATAGAGGCAAAAATTATTAAAGTTATGCATGTACGAGTACATTTGATGCATTTTTAAAAACCTCTAAATTGGAGCGTGAAATGTTGTAAAATAAAATAAATACCTCCTCAAGCAGCTGCTTGCCACAGAGGTCTGACAAGAGCTTGTAAGTTTATATGCCACAGTAGAGGATCTGAGAGGATGGCAGGACCTCAGCAGAAAAACGTCACATACATCCATGACTTATCGGGGGCTCGAACCCAGGTCCCTTAGATCAGCAGCCAAGCGCGCTAACCACTCGGCCACGCGGACTGCAATGGAAATCCAGTCTCTTCCCCTCCCGAGTTTTACTTTTCTTCAGCTCGATTGCGTCACTTTCCCCCTCCTTTTATTTTTTTCTAGATCCGGGCCCGTGCAACGGTATTTTATCCATTCACTCCATTTTGTGACGGTGCAGGGAAGTTTTCTTTTTAACTTGTACTATTCTATAAATAATGAATTTCCATTTGATGTACAACTAATAAAGATCTTTCAGTTGTTTTACCTCTGAGCGGCACTTTTGTGCGCACAATAGGCTAAATGTCCAGACCACAAAGACTCCGAAGGTTCAAGGAAGATTGGGAGAGGGGAGCTGTTTTGAACAGCTGTTATGACATAGATGGTAGCCTCCTGTCAAGGCTATCCAGAGTGTTCTTTAATGTGCAGAGGGTATGGTTCTCCTGCACAGGGGCCGCGGCTTAACGTCCCATCCGACGAACGGCGCATTTCCAAGCTCATCGGTGTCCATTACTGACCGAGAGTAGGGCGTGGAGTTTTGCGGTGATAAATCTCAACGCTGACCCAGCTCGCACTCGAACCTGGGAACTGCAGATTACGAGCCTGGAGCGCTACCGACTTCGATATTCATATACCAGGTGATCCAAAAGTAACAGAAAAAGTAAAGATGCAATAATTCGAAAACTATAGACAGTAGCACGATGCGGTTTTCACAGAAATGCACAGAAAGACATGGGATTTCTTTTAATAACGAAAAATTTTATTGCCAGAATAGTAACATTTGTCACCGACAGGTGGCGCTGTAGCGGTCGCGGAGCTGCTGCCTGTCGCTATTTAAACAGATCGGCCGGCCGCCACTCTTCAAACGGTGCGAGACTGCGAACATTGATCAATCTGACTTTGCTGTGAGGTACGTAAATTTCAGATGTAGTGAATACTGAAGTTAAACTTTCAGCATTTAGAGTTTATTACCGAAGTTAAACGTTCTGCCAAGGTGAGGCACACAACTGAAGCGCCACCTGTCGGTGCCAAATGTTATTATACTGGCAATAAAATTTTTCGTTATTAAAAAAATCCCGTCTTTCTGTGAATTTCTGTGAAAACCGCATTGTGCTACTGTCTATACTTTTCGAATTATTGCATTTTTACTTTTTCTGTTACTTTTGGATCACCTGGTGTACTTTGCGATACTTTATATAAGTAAAGACTCCGCCCCAGGAGACAGATGGAAGCCTCCCGGCGAAGACTTTCAGAGAGTTCTTTAACGTGCACAGGGTATGGCTTTCCTGCACACGAAGCTACGGAAATTGCCAAGCCACAATGACTCAGAATGCGATACGTATAATGGATCCTCTGAACAGCTGTATGGAAGCTCTAGTGAAGCTTTTCCAGGTTCAACGCTGTATCCTTTCTGACCGAGGACAGAATGGGGGTTAACAACAGAGAAATTTTTCAACTTAGGCACAGTTGACAGGTGGGACCTGAGAACAGCAGAATACGAGCCTGACGCGCTACCTGCTGAGATCACCCCTGTTTCGTCTTCTTTCGAATTGGGGTAGAGGTGCGTGGTCTAACAACAATTCTTAAAATTCACTCAGGACGCTTCATGTGAAAACTATTTTCTAGCAGAGTTTTAAGGGGATGTTGATCTTTTGTACAAGGGGTCACAACTTGCATATGATCTGAAGGACGGTGTTTGAAAGCCCATAAAATATTATATTATGGACACTGAATTTAATAATAAATAAAATGTTATATTTTTAAAGTCATCGGTAGATCCTTTTTCCCCTTACCATAGGAATGTTGGGTTGGGTTACCACTGAGCGGCACTTTTTTGCACACAATGGGCTAAATGGCCAGGTCACATGGACCCCGAAGGCTCAGAGAATGCTGGGGGAGGGGACCCACTGGAACAGCTGTTGGGAGACAAATGGTAGCCTCCCGTCAAGGCCATCCAACGTGTTCTTTAACGTGCACAGGGTATGGCTCTCCCGCACACGGGGCCACGGCTTAACGTCCCATCCGACGGACGGCGGCCTTTCCAAGCCCATCGGTGTCCCCTACTGACTGTGGGCAGGGCGGGGAATTTTGCGGAGATAAATCTCAACGCTGACCCAGCTGGGACTCGAACCTGGGAACTACAGATTACGAGCCTGGCGCGCTACCGACTGAGCCCCCCCCCCCCCCCGCCCCCACCATAGGAATGTACTCAGAAAGAGTAGTGAGCCTGATGGTGAAAAGGGCGCATTTCCAAGCTCATCGGTGTCCCCTACTGACCGAGAGTAAGGCGGGATGTCCTGGTGGTCGTGTGGTGACGCCTTTGGCTACTAATCCAAGCGACCTGGGTTCGAGTCTCTGTTAAGGTTCGAGTCCCAGGTTCGAGTCCCAGCTGGGTGAGCGTTGAGATTTATCTCCGCAAAATTCCCCGCCCTGCCCACGGTCAGTAGGGGACACCGATGGGCATGGAAAGGCCGCCGTCCGTCGGATGGGACGTTAAGCCGTGGCCCCGTGTGCGGGAGAGCCATACCCTGTGCACTTTAAAGAACACGCTGGATGGCCTTGACGGGAGGCTACCATCTGTCTACCAACAGCTGTTCCAGTGGGTCCCCTCCCCCAACCTTCTCTGAGCCTTCGGGGTCCATGTGGCCTGGCCATTTAGCCCATGGTGTGCAAAAAAGTGCCGCTCAGAGGTAAAACAACCCAACCCAACTTCTACTGTCTCGCTATCCTCACAGATTATGGCGTATTAAACTGACAGTCTCTGTGAACCTTTGGGGAAAGCAACTGTTTGACAAGTGATTTATTTTATTTTTTTCACGTGGAGTGTAAAACTGACAAAAATTGACACAGGAAAACGTTAAAATTAGTTTAAATTAGGTTTTGCACAGTTTTAAAAATTTCGAATTAAAAAAAGCGTGTATCACAATAACTTCGAAGATATAAAAAGATCCTAAAATGTCTTTGTAACGTATCGTACAGCCTACATGAAGGAATAATACCTGAGTAACAATTTAGTGTTTTTCTCCCTTTATATTATGATATTTCATTTTATGTCTCTAGTGATATTGTCGGTGCACTCTTTAGTATATAATATATAAAGAACTCTGTGTAATATTCACTAGTAAAAGTGATTATTCCCCCTAATGCTTATTTTTAATCAGAATCTTGAATGTTACGTATCGTTTCATTTGATTGACTAATAAAACATACCATTATTTTTCAAGGCTTTTGCCGTGGAACTTTCCATGATTTTTCCATTATTAAAACTTTCCATTATCAAAACTTTCCATTATTTCTCAAGGCTTTTGCCGTGGAAAGAATTGGAAAAAACCCTTGTACAGGAAAAGGAAAATAGGGTTGGCTCATTCGGTAGTAGGCAAGATTCGCAATCTGATGTTCCCAGGTTTGAATCCCCCACTGTGACTGCATTGAGATTTTCTCCACATCAACTGTGTTGCCATAAAAAGCCATAAACAGTGTTGATTTGTATTGGGTCCTCTGAATTATATACAGATACAGGACGATGTTCCGGTATATAATTCTTTCCTTGTTATAGAGCCCGTTTAAATATTATTTCAAAAGTTATACTATATACTTATTTCACCTTTGTTCCGGTTATTAACATTCTCAGCGTAGGTGCTTATGTGTTGTGGGAGGGGGTTGGGTTGTTGTACCTCTGAGCGGCACTTTTTTGCACACAATGGGCTAAATGGCCAGGTCACATGGACCCCGAAGGCTCAGAGAAGGTTGGGGGTGGGGACCCACTGGAACAGCTGTTGGGAGACAGATGGTAGCCTCCCGTCAAGGCCATCCAGCGTGTTCTTTAACGTGCACAGGGTATGGCTCTCCCGCACACGGGGCCACGGCTTAACGTCCCATCCGACGGACGGCGGCCTTTCCAAGCCCATCGGTGTCCCCTACTGACCGTGGGCAGGGCGGGGGAATTTTTGCGGAGATAAATCTCAACGCTGACCCAGCTGGGACTCGAACCTGGTGTGGGAGGGGGAGAAGGGTGTGGAAATAAACGATATGAAGCAGGTAGTCGAATCTTGGAACAGTGTATTCAAAGCTAATAACAAGTATCGGTTACTTACGGGATGCAGCTAGTAGAGTTGGGTTGTTTTACCTCTGAGCGGCACTTTTTTGCACACCATGGGCTAAATGGCCAGGTCACATGGATCCCGAAGGCTCAGAGAAGGTTGGGGGAGGGGACCCACTGGAACAGCTGTTGGGAGACAGATGGTAGCCTCCCGTCAAGGCCATCCAGCGTGTTCTTTAAAGTGCACAGGGTATGGCTCTCCCGCACACGGGGCCACGGCTTAACGTCCCATCCGACGGACGGTGGCCTTTCCAAGCCCATCGGTGTCCCCTACTGACCGTGGGCAGGGCGAGGAATTTTGCGGAGATAAATCTCAACGCTGACCCAGCTGGGACTCGAACCTGGGAACTACAGATTACGAGCCTGGCGCGCTACCGACTGAACCCCCCACGCCCCTAGTAGAGATGAGTTCGGGTTCAAATTTTCGAGAATGCGCCTCTTCCAAGCTCGATGTTATTGAGTTCTAGTTCGTTCGATTTGGGGAAAAGAATTTATCTCATGTATTTATAAGTCATATATACAGAAATGCATGTCGCTAATCAGTTATTTTGTTCTAGTATTAATAATTTTAATCATTTTATGTCAAAATTAAAATGCTAATTTTATGTGAAAAAAATTAATTAAAATGTTAATTGTATGTGGACAAAACAATATGTTTGAAATACGAGATGAGCTCTAGTAGTTAGCCATCGTTTGCATGAAAGTCAGTGAAGTGTATTTGCATTGTATTTGTTCTTGTATATTGTAGTTAGTTGGTGCCGTTAAGGAAAACGTAAACTGACGGTATCCTTTTCAAGCCAAATTGGTGGCCCTTTTCTCATGGATACTGGAACGAGAGTTAGCGGAGAACATTCTTCAAAAGCTACAAGAACTGAAACAAAATGTCGTTGAATTATACTAGAAATGTTCCAAGCTCTCTATTAATAAGTCACCCTTTTCAACAAAGACTGATTTTCGAGACGCAGAGAAACTTTGCATCCTGTGCTGCCCTCTGTTGAGAGAATAAATAGTTCTTTCATTTTAAATCTAGTATTGCAAATGTTCTGCTTCTTTTTAAAGTATCTCGACGCATATTTTTTTGACAGTTGAGTTTTTCTGGGTTCTCTGAATTTTACCTTGTCTGGGAAAGCAGACACGGACGAAATAAAATAATACATTTTGAAGAGTGGGGAGGAATCATAATCATGGCATTGCAGTTACAGTTTAAGTTTCCTGAATACATTCTATCATCCAGAATGAATGGGCGAAAAATAAGCATATCCGGTTAATCGTACTCCCGTTAATCTGCTATCCATATAAAAACTTCCAAAATCTTCAAAACGTTTAGAAAATATCGTAGCATAGATTTACTTTTTTCATTTGAAATAGGATTACAAAAATGGTGCATCTCCCCTTTATTCTGAAAACATTGTGATGCGTTAAAACTTTTACTGTCGTATTTTAGCTTCAACTTTCCCGTATCTGATATTATTTTCTACATTTATTATTATTTTTAATATACCGGTTAATCGGCATCCCCTTAATCTGATCCCGATTAATCGGTAGTTTACTGTAATCATAAACCAAGTCATAATTTATGAGTTATAAATAAATACGTGTACACATATATTTCGATTATGCGGTGACTATTATAATTCTATAATATACCGAATACATTTGTAATACAGATAATTCTTAACACAACTTTCAGCTCTAGTAAGTTCTCATTTGTAGAAACAAACTGTATTTACTCCTATATAGAGCATAACTAAATAAAGTAAATCGCAAACGCCATCAAAGAAATAACTAGAGTAACAAATTTTCCTTTGACGAATATGGAAACTCATTTTTAAAGAAAAAGCTAATAAAAAAATAAACCATCTCCAAGATTGAGAAAATGCGGCTAATAATGTTTCGTCAATATATATCCAATATAAAAAGTATTTTTTCATCATCTATAATGGTGGAGGTTGGTTCGTAAATTTTTACTTCCCAAGTTCGAGTCTGAACTGTGCTGAGGTTGAGAATTTTCTCTCGAGAAATCTAGTTATGTTCCCTGTGAAAAAGGGGACACCAATATCAAAGGGGATACCAACTATCCGTCGGATGGGGCGTAAAGCCGTGGATCATTGTGCAGGAGAGCCAACCCTACGTACGCTAAAGAACCCGCTGGATGCCCTTAATGGGAGGGTTGTTGGGTTATTTTACCTCTGAGCGGCACTTTTTTGCACACCATGGGCTAAATGGCCAGGTCACATGGACCCCGAAGGCTCAGAGAAGGTTGGGGGAGGGGACCCACTGGAACAGCTGTTGGGAGACAGATGGTAGCCTCCCGTCAAGGCCATCCAGCGTGTTCTTTAACGTGCACAGGGAATGGCTCTCCCGTACACGGGACCACGGCTTAACGTCCCATCCGACGGGCGGCGGCCTTTCCAAGCCCATCGGTGTCCCCTACTGACCGTGGGCAGGGCGGGGAATTTTTGCGGAGATAAATCTCAACGCTGACCCAGCTGGGACTCGAACCTGGGAACTACAGATTACGAGTCTGGCGCGCTACCGACTGAGCCACCCCCCTTAATCAGAGACTTACATCTGTCTCGTAACAGCTATCCAGTAGATATTCTTTCCTAACATTTTCTGAGTCTTTGGGGTTTTTGTGACCTAGTTATTTTGAACTACTTTGCTCAAACATAGTGCCGCTTAGAGGTAAAAATAACACAATCCATTAATCTCTGAGCACAAATGAGTTATCTACAGTCGACCAACACATGGTTAAAAAATATTTTTTTTTGTAAAATAAAAAGTTACTCTTTAAGCAGCTGTTTACCAGAAATCTAATAAATAACATACCACAAAGAAGATTATTTAGTCTATATGGCTAAACTTCAGCAGAAAAACCAGCCAAAAATGCAACAGAACCTGCGTTTATTTAATCCAAAAATGTTTTTTCCTTTTATAACACAAGATATAACAGATCTGCGCTTTTTATTATGTTAAAACCAGAAAAATCCTTTGTACCAAAAATTACATTTAATTAGCTCAATTAGTTTTAATCTATTACCTAATTTTGTCAAAATATATAAAAAAAATATTTTCCAAAATACATCGATGATTGACTTAATAATGCTGAAAGTTTTATTTGATTCTCTTGGCGTTTTTTGTCCTATTTGTCACAATCAACATTTATTCTCCCTAATCTTTGTTTTGCTCATCAATTGAAAGAGGGATAATCTCTATAATAATTTAAAGTATTTTTATCACAAACTAGTTATTACTCTTGTGGTTTCAAACTTCCGCATTATTCTTTATGTTTTAATGAACACAATTTCGTAATGCACATATATTTGTGGAAATAAAATTGCATTGTAAAATAAAATCTCAGATATTCAAGAATACCTCAGCTTCATTGAAATAAATAATACACTGTTAACAAAATGTATATAATTTTGAACATTTATCAGGGTTAAAATAATATTCACGCATGCAGTTTTTTTTAATAACTGATATAAGAAAAAATTTTTTAAATTTTTTTTCTTATATCAGTTATTAAAAAATAATAACTGAATGAAGATAATAAATAATAACTTAAAAGATAATAACTGAATGAATGTTTTTTTAATAACTGAATGAATAAAATTGCACTGTAAAATAAAATCTCAAATATTCAAGAATACCTCAGCTTCATTGAAATAAATAATATACTGTTAACAAAATATATATAATTTTGAACATTTATCAGTGTTAAAATAATATTCACGCATGCAGTTTTTTTTTAATAACTGATATAAGAAAAAAAAATTTTTAATTTTTTTCTTATATCAGTTATTAAAAAATAATAACTGAATGAAGATAATAAATAATAACTGAAAAGATAATAACTGAATGAATGTTTTTTTTAATAACTGCATGAATAAAATTGCATTGTAAAATAAAATCTCAAATATTCAAGAATACCTCAGCTTCATCGAAATAAATAATATACTGTTAGCAAAATATATATAATTTTGAACATTTATCAGTGTTAAAATAATATTCACGCATGCAGTTTTTTTCTGTACTCTAGTGGAGAGTACAACTGAGTGTTTTTGTATTCCCCACCTACTGGAGGGCATCTTTATCTTTTGTTCTTTAAGCCAGTGGTTCTCAACATTTTATGCTTCACGTACCCCCTGGAAATGTGTATGTAACTGACGTACCCCTTGAATAGATAGATAAAACTATAGTTATAGTATGACATGGGAATAAAATTTTGTTACTAGATCTAGCGACTTTTCAGCTCTCATGGTGTACCCCAAAAATTTTTTATCGCGTACCCCACGTTGAGAACCTCTACTTTAAGCTACTAATGTAGAAGAAAATAATCAATAATTTAAAAACTGAAATCAAATATATATATATATACAGGGTGAATCTGAAAAAGTGGGCAAAACTTTACGGGGTGGTAGAACGCAGCTATAAGAGCAATATTCGTCATAGAATGTATGGTCGGAACGCAAACGGCGAGCCGCTAGGTGGCGTTGGAAATGGTATAAAAGGGTCGGTCCTCGCACCCAACGGCATTTCTACCGTGGATTGCCGAGAGGATGGCTGGTTATACTAACCATTACAGCTGGTGGCAGCTCTTTTGAGCAATTTCTTTGAGCATGTACCTCAATTACATTCCTGTTAATAAAATGTTTTCTGAAGTATCTCCTCTCCATCTTGTGTTCATTCTTTAAATGTGACAGTGGAAAACTACCTTTTAACTTCTCACCGCTTGCGTTCCGACCATACATTCTATGACGAATATTGCTCGTATAGCTGCGTTCTACCACCCCATAAAATTTTGCCCACTTTTGCAGATTCACCCTGTACATATATATTTTTTGCTTTTTATTAATTTACTTGCTTTAAATAATTTTATTCATTTAAAACATCACTGATACTCCTAACTAAAAAAATAATATATTTTCGCTCAACTAATGTACTTTTTAATATGGCTTATATCAATTTGCTAAGAGACTGATATATTTCCTGGGACCGCTAGGCACTTACTTGTTCATCTTGGAATTTGCCAGCAATAAAAAAATGAAGCTGAAAATTTGTCATTGAAATGTGTTGTTTTAAAATTATTTGCACTTGAAAATTCATTAAAAGGAATCTATCACATGGCTACATAAATATAATTTTTTTGACATAAAATGTAAATTATTTGCATATAAAAAAAGAATAAATTTCTCTCGAAGCAGCCCACTTGTTAAGATGTTCTAATGATTATTTTCCTTACAATACAAATTAAACCACTTTATTCCATCCAGCTCGTGCTAACTGTTAAACAATATTTAACTGATATCTTTCCCAAAAAATTATTCGTTGATATTTGCATAATAAAGAAAACCATTCAAACTTTTACCTTAAGAGAAATTTAAATTTATTGTAACTAGTTTGTGTGCTGCTGCACAGATGGCAGCACGGGGATATGCTCTTTGATTTCGTAGCTTCGTATTAACCCTTTCAGGACCATAAGGTTTCTAAGAGTAAATATTAGTATGTAACTGTTTATTTTAGTTTGTTTAGACGTAAAATAAATTAAAATCATAAGAAAAATACATAACAGTGTGTAGTTTTTTTGGAATTTTATGGGAAATATTTTTCCCAATGGACTATAAAGGTAACACAAATTATAGTTAGGCTTATTATACAATGTCTTTTATTTATTGGTTTATTAGAACAAAAATGTTAACTAAAAATACAAAATTATGAAATAAAATTACTATACAAAATGATGTGCTTAATTATGATATTCTGCGAAGCAATTTCTTTTGGTTGTGTAAAAAAGATGAACATTGCACAGATGCAACATTATTGCAAAGATGGACATGGACTAAACGTTCCCGTTTACGTAATTGCGTTCGGCATACGTTCTATTTTGACATTCTGTATAAAAAATGCAGATAAGGTTGTAATTAAATACGAAAATCAGCAATTTTAAAATGGGGAAAAATGTTTCCCTTGGTCGTGAAAGGGTTAAGAGAAATCAGAGATCATTTTTGACAGGTACTGGACTGGTGCCCTTACCTATTTCATCTGATATATTGCGTTGGCATTAACAAAATATTTAAAATAAACCAAAATGGAGCATAACTCTTGTACAATGACAATCAGATAAAGTAATAAACTAATTTGAAACAGTCTTGCATTTCTTATATACTTTTATTGAACAGAAGCATCATACTTCATATTAAGAGCGTATTTCTTCATGAAAAGCAACATATTTTAAATTTGTAGTGGTGCCCAGTGCCGTATCTAGGGGAGGGGGGTAAGGAGCCATGCCCCCTTGTTCTCCCTAGCTATTTACTAGTAATAGAGGAAAAAAACTGCTAAATTTATTTGTCTTTCATGCATTTTTCACGAAAATTTTAAAGAACTGTGAAACGGAAGGGGAGATGTTATACTACATTGGAAAGTCAGTCCCCCCCACTTCACAGTTTCCCGGATCGATTGCGTTTATTTTCCCCCTCCCTCGATTTTTTCCTAGATCCCGGGCCTGGTAGTGTCCAACAACACCATGTTATATCAAGATGTAACTAACTTTGTTGCTCTCTAATTTCTAAAAAATAAAAACATTTTATGGAAATAAAATGACTGAAATAAAATTTAAGATCTCGATCAATTTTTTTTAACCACAGCAATGCTACTCATAAGAATTTACTTTTGAAGTTAATTAAAACTTAAACAATATGCATCACTTCAAATCATTTAATAAAATAATTGTTTATCTAGTAGTTCACGTTAAAAATTCTTTAAATATGCATCAGATTTCAAAGATTTCAAAAAGACATTGATACTGTTAAATACTCTTGGTTTTTATCGAGTTTTTTTTTTTATCTTCAATTAAAGTTTTCAAAATAGACTTATTTCAGAAGTTATAGAACACGGACGACAATACGTGGCAACACGTGTAATACTTGATACTCGAAAAAAAGTTATATCAGTAAGATAAATAAATCTAAACTGCTCAATTTATCAAATGCAATGATCAAGTAAAGATATTGTAAAGGCAATAAAATATTTTACGAAGCTACTAACATCACCACAGGGTCCTCAGAAATGAAATACTGATTCCCTCAGGGACCTCAGGAATGAAACAGAATTCAAGAATTGAAAACAAAATTCTTCAAGAATGAAATACTTATTGATTCCGGGTCCTCAATAATGAAACACCTAATACTTCAGGGTCCTCAGGAATGAAATACTGATTACCTCAGGATTTTTAAAATGAAATAGTGATTATCTCATCGACCTCAGGAATGAAATATTGATTACCCCATCGACTTCAAGAATGAAATACTGATTACTTCATCGAATCATAATTACATTAAGAATGAAATGCTTATTACTTCTGAAACCTCAAGAACGAAATGTTAATTATCTCAGGGTCCTCAAGAAAGAAATCATCATCGCTACTGGGACTTCAGAAATTAAATTGTCTTTCCTCAGTGACATCTAGGAATGATATTGCTACAAATTTAAAATGGATTAACACTGAGCGTGAGTATAAATAAGTATATTTTACAATACAAATTACAATACAATGCAAATTATTACAAAAGTATGGATGAAATAACTTATAAACGAACTACATACTATCGTATATAAAATAATAACTTTTTCCTATAGAACAGTTAAGACCAGCTCTGTCTGTTCGACTAAATTATTGTCTCTTCACTTTGATTGCCATGTCTCTTGAATATCTTTACTTTAGGTGTAAACAATCCTTTTATCTCACTGGTTTTTACACTAATAAAACTAAACAATCACCCGCGCACTAACCACATAAAATTATATCTTCTTTTTGACTATCGTGCACTGACTAAGACTATTTATGCCTCCTTTTTGATCTCCAAGTTCTATCATTCTTAATTTTCAGATCGGTTCTATGTTTAAATTTTTTTGTTACGTTAATCTCACGCAGAAGCATAGGCGAGCGTTCATGTCACGTTTTTCATAAAGTCACTGCGGCACGTTCATCTGTCGTAACAATATTATCGTTACTTCAAAGGCCTCAGAATTGAAATCAGAGAAGTGTTTTAGTTTTAAGGGAATAAAAATAGTTTAGACTTTAAGACTATATGTTCAGTTATTTTGCTCACAAAGAGCAGGGTGATTAAACTGAGAACTTTGCATGTAATAAGTTATTGCCTAATAGGGGTTGTTGGATTGTTTTACCTCTGAGCGGCACTTTTTTGCACACCATGAGCTAAATCGCCAGGTCACATGGATCCCGAAGGCTCAGAGAAGGTTGGGGAAGGGGAGCCACTGGAACAGCTGTTGGGAGACAGATGGTAGCCTCCCGTCAAGGCCATCCAGCGTGTTCTTTAACGTGCACAGGGTATGCTCTCCCACACACGGGGCCACGGCTTAACGTCCCATCCGACGGACGGCGGCCTTTCCAAGCCCATCGGTGTCCCCTACTGACCGTGGGCAGGGCGGGGAATATTTGCGGAGATAAATCTCAACGCTGACCCAGCTGGGACTCGAACCTGGGAACTACAGATTACGAGCCTGGCGCGCTACCGACTGAGCCACCCCCGCCCCACCCTAATAGGGGTGTATGTGAGAGAATCGAAGAGAAGTGTATAGAAATTCCTGACTGAATTTCACCCTAAAGGAAAAGATAATTTTATAACTCAAGGTCACAAGTGTTATGAGGATTCAAGCCTTTAATGAATAATATCGTGTTGTCTGTTTTCATTCCGATAGTCAAAGTCAATACGATTGAGAAAGTCCTGACTACGAACTGATCAGTAGTACACCAGAAATGTGAAAAAATAAAATGTTTAATAAATTGTTAAGATTTGAAGGAAATGCTAGACTGAAAAACAGATCTAAAGTTGAAGAGTGCTTGGGATCACGTGCCTGGAGAAACAAATAATCATCCCTGTTTCAGTCATTCACTGCAATTCTTTGGCTAATCAGATTTTAGATCATATTTGAAGTAGTGTGCCTTGCTTGGATGTTTTGGGTTGCTTTACCTATGAGAAGCACTTTTTTTCACACAATGGGCAGGTTACAAGGACCTAGAGGGCTCAGGAAAAGTTGAGAGGATGGTACCCACAGGACAGCTGTTAGGAGACAAATGATAGTCTCAGGTCAAGCCATCCAATGTTTTGACTGTAATATTCAGAAGGTATGGGTTCTCTCATATACGGCGCCATAGCTAACGTCCCATCCAACGGATGGTAGCCTTTCTAAGTCTATCAATGTCGCTTACTGACTGGGGAAATTTTGCAGAGATAAATCTGAAAGCTGCCCAGATAGGACTCGAACTTGGGAACGGTAGATTACAAACCTGGCACGTTACCGAATGAGCCACCTCCGCCTCGTTCTTTCTGGAAACTCAACTATTGTTAGTGTAATCATAATAAATAATAGGCGTATCCAACAGAACAAATAGAAGGGTGGGTTTCCACCGATAGAAAAATGCACATATTTCTCCTACAGCGTTTTGACGTTAGCTCGTGCACTAGCTTAATTATGACGCAAATTATTGAGGAAGTTTTATCGATAGATTTGGGTCCCTTGTAAGTCCCCAGATTTCGTATGAGGATTTCCCCTCTCTGACCCCGTATTGGGTTACGATATTAGTTCCCTACCTGCATTGGGACGGAATTAATGCCTTTGAGAATGCGGGTGATCTGACAACGGCGGTTGGCGTCACACAGCTCTCTCGGGTGTAATTTGCGAAAGTTATCAATGGAGACCAGAGGATGAGAAATTCGTTTTCTGTCTATGTTTCAACGTTAAAACCTAGAATAAATGTCTCTATATCTTAACGGAAAATGATAATATCTAATGATCACTAACAATAACAGCGATATAGAAACAGAGATTGACCAATAAGAGCGATACAGTAACACAGATCGACCAATAAGAGCGATACAGGAGCACAGATCGACCAGTAAAAGAGCTATACAGAACACAGATCGGCCAATTAGAGCGATATGGGAGCACAGATAGACCAATAAGAGTGGTATAAGAACACAGATCCCCGATAAGAGAGATATGAGAACATGAATAGCAAAAACGATCTAGGAACATTATTCCAACAATAACGACAATATGAACATCGATCCAATAAATATATGAAACTAAAAATATTGATTTAACAAAAATAGCGATCTAGAAATACATCCAATAACGATATTCTAGGAAGACTGAATGAACAACAGCCTTCTAATAACAGCAATCTACAGCAGTAATCGAATCAAATAACAACGACATCGTAACGCTAATATAATCAAACAATGATATAGTAACACTAATCCAAACAATGATGATCGACGGATACTGATTCAGCAGCAACAACAGTGACTTGAAAGACTGATTCAACAATAGAGATAATCCGGGAACACTGATCAGCAACACCAATAACTGTGTTGGATCAGCAGTTACGAACGCATCCAGTGATATCAACGATGGAACATATCGAATGACTACAGCGATGGAACACGTGCAACAACAACACTCTTAGAGCACTGATTCAATAGCTACCTCATTTCGAGAGCAAAGATACAGCACCTATAGTAATTTAGGTGCACATAAAACAGTTATAACAGTTTCGAAACATAATAATATCATTTTCTTCTTCCAACGAACACAATAACGACTACCTAGAGCAGGGTTCTCAACGTGGTGTACGCGCAAAATTTATAAGGGTATGCGGTGAGAACTCAAAAGTTGCTAGATCTAGTAACAAAGTAAAAATAACATTGTTATACTATAACTATAGTTTTATCTATCTATACAAGGGATACACCAGTTGCATACACATTTCCAGGGGGTACGTGAAGCATAAAAGGTGAGAACCACTGACCTAGAGGCACAGTCAACAACAGCAAGAGTAGCAACAATTAAGACGACGACGACGACGACGACGACGACAACAACAACAACAACAATGTAGGAACAGTGAACCAGCAACAACTATTTGGGAACATCAGATGCATCAACAACAGCACGAGTAGCTACAATTAAGACAACAACAATGTAGGAGCAGTGAACCAGCAACAACTATTTGGGAACATCAGATGCATCAACAACACCTAGGGGACTAGATTCATTAAAAGCAACGAAGGAACATTGAAACAATAATAAAATGTCTGAAAACACCAGATCCATCAACAACAATCTAGGAACATGGGCTAGGCACACTATGCTTTAATTAAAATGGCAGGCCTTTGCACAATTCTATAATTATTATATACAATTAGGAGCATCGTCATTTTCGTAAGAACTGATTCAACGGAATAGAGTTTTATGATAATAACGAAAAGGAAAAACGTCTTATTATATAATTATCACAAAAACGTTATTTTTAAAAACTCATTAACACTGCTTGTTAGCGACGCGTAGTTAATTTTAGATTACATTATGAGCTTAAGGGAAGCATCCGCAAATTGTGATTAAACTGCAATGAAAACATCGCTTAGCAACAAGGTCATTGAAAATAATTTATCAGCTACCTTCAGTGCCTTTGTTTTGTTTCTTGTCTTGGAATGAGCCTTTAACACAGTTTGGAGGTACAGAGGTGAAAACAAAAATCCGTAAATGTCATCTTCAGTTCAAAAACCGTCGCTGGAATAGAGCCAGTCATCTTGGAAGAATAAAGTAAGTACAGTCGTTCAAAAAAAAAATATCCGAAAAAATATCCGTACAGTCGTTCAAAAAAAATATATATGATTACAGAATTCAGAAAAAAATATCTGGTAACGATTTTTTTTAGAAATTAGTGATCTGGCAACCTTCGTGCCAGGTGACACGAAGGTTGCCAGATCACTAATTTCTAAAAAAATCGTTGCCAGATATTTTTTTAATTCTGTAAATCAACCATAGTGTTCGGATATTTTTTGAGCGACTGGTATAAACAAGGCTTAGCGAGAAAACAACAATCCTTTATGTAGTAGAGTGAAATTCAATAAAAAGAAATCGAACGGATGACAAAAATAGAGGGTGATCCAAAAGTAACAGAAAAAGTAAAAATGCAATAATTCGAAAAGTATAGACAGTAGCGCGATGCGGTTTTCACAGAAATGCACAGAAAGACATGGGATATTTTTAATAACGAAAAATTTTATTGCCAGAATAGTTACATTTGCCATCGAAAGGACTTCAGTTGTGTCATTAGTTTGTACAGTGGCGCAGCACACTTCGCAACGCAGCTAGGATTACAAATGTTTAATGTGATGGCCGTCATTCATGAGAATGGCCGTCAAACGTGGCACGACACTCTGCACAGCATCGAAGAGGGTTTCAGCTGTAATTCCTGTCACAAGATGGCGAATAGCTTCTTTCAACATGGTCAATGACGTCGGCTGACCTCTGTACACCTGTGACTTCAAGTAGCCCCATAACCAAAATGCACAAGGTGTAAGGTCCGGAAACCTTGATGGCCATTCGTGCAGAAAAGAGCGACTGAGGACACGGTCATCGCGAAATGTCGATCGCAGCAGGTGCTGGACAGGGCCTGTGATGTGCGGAGGTGCTCCATCCTGCATGAATGTTAATTGAACATAATTGATGAATATAATTGATATGAACATAATTGATATGGAGCGCTTGCCTCTCTTGCAAGAGGGAATGATGCTGTTTCTTAAAAGCGCTGCATAACGCTTGCCTGTGACAGTAGCAGTTCGAAATGTACCACTGTGGACTTCCTCAAAGAAAAAGGGGCCTGTAACGAATGACGCAGTGAACCCTCACCACGCTGTCACCTTTGGCTGATGCAAAAGGGGTTTCCACAATCGCATGTGGGTTTTCTATCGCCCAGATGCGGCAGTGCACCTCGTCAGTCCACAGGACGTTTGACAGCCAGTTCGCATTGTTTTCTATCTGTTGAAAAGCCCAATTTGCAAATTCATGACGTCTCTCGAAATCGATTGGTTTCAGTTCCTGTACGTGTTGGATTTTGTAAGGATACCTCTTGAGGATGATCCTGAGTGATCGCCACACAGTCCCGTACGAAATGCCAGTTTGTCTTGAAATTTCACGCGCACTGCATTCCCCATGTGCGGAAGCTGCCGATTGTGTGTCGGCCTCGTGTTTGACCTCGTGCACAACTGCAATAGTTTTTTTTGGGTCTCCCACTTCTTGCACGTGCTTCCAAACTGAAAGTGTCCTCAAACCTTTTCATCATAGTTATCAGTGAGGAACAAGACATCGGTCCCTTTCCACTTCTAATACCCTGCATCGAACGATAGGTGCGCAAAGTCGCACATGCACATTCGGAGTTCTGATAATACAGCTTTACTAAAAGTGCTTTATCTCGTAACGATAACATGCCTCACCTTGGCAGAACGTTTAACTTCGGTAATAAATGTTAAATGGTGAAAGTTTAACTTCAGTATTTACTACATCTGAAATTTACGTACCTCACAGCAAAGTCAGATTGATCAATGTTCACAGTTTCGCACCGTTTGAGGAGCGGCGGCCGGCCGATCTGTTTAAATAGCGACAGGCAGCAGCTCTGGGACCGCTACAGAGCCACCTGTCGGTAACAAATGTAACTATTCTGGCAATAAAATTTTTCGTCATTAAAAAAAATCCCATGTCTTTCTGTGCATTTCTGTGAAAACCGCATCGTGCTACTGTCTATACTTTTCGAAATATTGCATCTTTACTTTTTCTGTTACTTTTGGATCACCTGGTATATGAATATCGAAGTCGGTAGCGCGCCAGGCTCGTAATCTGCAATTCTCAGGTTCGAGTGCGAGCTGGGTCAGCGTTGAGATTTATCACCGCAAAACTCCACGCCCTACTCTCGGTCAGTAGTGGACACCGATGAGCTTGGAAATGCGCCGTTCGTCGGATGGGACGTTAAGCCGCGGCCCCTGTGCAGGAGAACCATACCCTCTGCACATTAAAGAACACTCTGGATAGCCTTGACAGGAGGCTACCATCTATCTCATAACAGCTGTTCAAAACAGCTCCCCTCTCCCAATCTTCCTTGAAGCTTCGGAGTCTTTGTGGTCTGGACATTTAGCTTATTGTGCGCACAAAAGTGCCGCTCAGAGATAAAACAACTGAAAGATCTTTATTAGTTGTACATCAAATGAAAATTCATTATTTATAGAATAGTACAAGTTAAAAAGAAAACTTGCCTGCACCGTCACAAAATGGAGTGAATGGATAAAATACCGTTGCACGGGCCCGGATCTAGAAAAAAATAAAAGGAGGGGGAAAGTGACGCAATCGAGCTGAAGAAAAGTAAAACTCGGGAGGGGAAGAGACTGGATTTCCATTGTAGTCCGCGTGGCCGAGTGGTTAGCGCGCTTGGCTGCTGATCTAAGGGACCTGGGTTCTAGCCCCGGATAAGGCATGGATGTATGTTTCGTTTTTCTGCTGAGGTCCTGCCATCCTCTACTGTGGCATATAAACTTACAGGCTCTTGTCAGACCTCTGTGGCAAGCAGCTGCTTGAGGAGGTATTTTTTTATTTTACAACATTTCACGCTCCAATTTAGAGGTTTTTAAAAATGCATGAAATGTACTCGTACATGCATAACTTTAACAATTTTTGCCTCTATTACCATCTTGATTTTTCCCCCTCGACACGAACTATACAACAAAGTTTTATTCGAAAGACTTCTGTATAATCTTTAATATTGATTGTTGATTCCCGTGACATAAAATCTGTTATGAGCACGTCTTTGCAATCAAAAAACACCAGAGCGATTTGTTTTCCAGCTGACCTCATAACCCGAAATTTCGTTGGTCCCGATGAACTTGAGAGCTTTCATTTGACGGATTGGCGTTTGTTTCCGGATCATATTGGAAAATCCAAGTCTCGTCTCCGGTCTCAATACGCTGCAATAATCTTTCACCCTCTTTCTCAAACCTTACCAACAAATTCCGACACAGATCTATACTTTTTTGATTTTTGTTCGGTGCTTAGATTGCGAGGAATCCAACGAGCACAAATTCTTGATATTTTCAAGCTTTCCATCACTATTGCATGAACTCTGCCGTAAGAAACGCTCAACCTTACTGCTAGTCTGTGCAGAGCTATTTTTCTGTTTTCACTGAAAATATCCTAGACTTCGGTGATCTGTTACGCATTGACGGAAGTGCTCGGTGTCCAGATCTTAGGTCGTCTTCACGGAATCGCTCACGTTTGTGCTACTTGAAAAGCGCGCTTCATTTTAAACGCTGTATCCCATACACTTGAAATATTTCTGTGACTGTCTATGCACCATTTAAGCCACGCCGAACACAACAACGTATCACAGGTCGCTTCTCAATTTCTAGATCAGCCAGAACCTCAAAAATCGCACAACACAAAAACGAACGAATTTCGGAAGCGAATTAACAACAGAAATTGACTGCGTACTGTTCTACAGTTTCTTGCGACCTCATCGCAACCTTTTTCAACTTGCACACACTGTTCTGTGCTTTTAAAGAGTCACTATGTTGCCACATATAATATATTAACTCGTAAGCTATTAATTGTTGGCGACGGCAGTCCCAGAATTAAATGATGCACCTACGTATATATATTATTGTGTATCGTGGCATAAAAAATGTTGATTTCCAAATGATAAAGTTTTTAGAAATGACCAGTATTTTATGAATTAAACATAATTTAGCAATGTTTTTCCTAGTTGTTCCGGAGCGATGGTTAACTCAGTTCGTAGTGCGTCAAACTCGCATTCCTACTACGACGACGTTGAGATTTCTCTGCTAATCGTAACACTTCCCTCGGCGTGGAATAAGCTCACTCGGTCAAGAAGTTTGTTCGTTGTGACACTGTAATTGTTGGGGTCCGGGTTCGATCCCGGGAAAGTATGGTCGTTTGTTCTGTCATAACTAGCAGATAAGTTAGTGCTTTGCGTGTCATTGAAAAAAAAAAGACCATCGGGTTTCGGTAGATCACCGCAGAGAGCCTAAGTCGAAAGAAATTTGCAAGGAACAATTTGGCTATGTTTTTTCGTTTGCATGATCAAAACCATAACATAGATTTCTTCTTGAATTATTAGTGATTAAATCAGCTGTTAGGCTTGTTACATACCGTTTTACTATTTGAGAAAATTTATTCGAGATAATTTCGATGGAAAACTATAGAACAATAAAATTTCATCCGTTAAAGTATCTACGAAATGGAAGTGCCTAGGGCTTTCAAGGAATGTCCTGATGGGACATTTAGCCGTGACCCTTTGTGCAGGAGAGCGATACTCTGTGCAGTGTAAAGAACGCATTGTATGGCCTTAACGGAAGGCTTCTATCCATTAGATCATCTTCCTCTACGCTCTGGCTATTAAAATCCTTTTATTGTTGTTTGGGCTGCTTTACCACTGAGTTGCCCCTTTGTGAACAAACGGGCTAAGTATCCAGGTGACAAAGACACAAGGGTTCAGAGAAAGAAGGGGAAAGGAATCCAATGAGCAGCGATTATGAGATAGATGGATGCCTCATGTCAAGAGTTGGGTTGTTTTACCTCTGAGCGGCACTTTTTTGCACACCATGGGCTAAATGGCCAGGTCACATGGACCCCGAAGCCGCAGAGAAGGTTGGGGTGGGGACCCACTGGAACAGCTGTTGGGAGACAGATGGTAGCCTCCCGTCAAGGCCATCCAGCGTGTTCTTTAATGTGAGCAGGATATGGCTCTCTCGCACACGGGACCACGGCTTAACGTACTATTCGACGGACGGGTGCCTTTCCAAGCCCATCGGTGTCCCCTACTGACCGTGGGCATGGCGCGGAATTTTGCGGAGATAAATCTCAACGCTGACCCAGCTGGTACTCGAACCTGGGAACTACAGATTACGAGCCTGGCGCGCTACCGACTGAGCCACCCCCGCCCCTCATGTCAAGGCAATCCAGCTTGTTATTAACGTGTTCAGGGTATAACTCTTCCGCACGTGATGTTACTGCTTAACGTCCCATTCCACAGACGGTGATCTTTTCAACCCCAAGGTGTCCGTCCCCTTTCTCGCCGAGGGTGGAACGGAAGATAAATTCCAACGCAGGTACAGTTGTGATACCTGGAAACTGCAGATTACTTATCTGGTGTTCTACTGACTGAGCTAAATCTGCTCCCAAGTTCCTTGTCACCTGGGGGGGGGGGGGCTCAGTCGGTAGCGCGCCAGGCTCGTAATCTGTAGTTCCCAGATTCGAGTCCCAGCTGGGTCAGCGTTGAGATTTATCTCCGCAAAATTCCCCGCCCTGCCCACGGTCAGTAGGGGACACCAATGGGCTTGGAAAGGCCGCCGTCCGTCTGATGGGACGTTAAGCCGTGGCCCCGTGTGCGGGAGAGACATACCCTGTGAACGTTAAAGAACATGCTGGATGGCCTTGACGGGAGACTATCATCTGTCTCCCAACAGCTGTTCCAGTGGGTCCCCTCCCCCAACCTTCTCTGAGCCTTCGGGGTCCATGTGACCTGGCCATTTAGCCCATGGTGTGCAAAAAAGTGCCTCTCAGAGGTAAAACAACCCAACCCAACCTTGTCACCTGGGTATTTAGTCCACCGAGCATAAAAAACGTGCAGTTCAGAGGTAAAATAACAAAAAAGAGCCCTTCTTTATATTGCTTTGAACCTATGACGCTTTTACGACCTGGCCATTTAGATTATTATATACAAAGAGGTTCCTCTTAGAGCGAAACAGCATCCGCAATTAAGCCATTCTCCGAAACCGAAGCTATCATTTGTCTGTACAATGTACCCTCTAATTTTGAAGATATTTTAAATCACGATCAAGTGACAAAAAATGCGAAGATTCAGACGATAAGAAATTGAACAGTTTAAAATCTTCTGCTCATATAGCTGAAGTTAATACACTGGTTTCCATATATTCAGGAAAATCCCTATGTTAATTCAATGGGAAGCTAACGTCAAAGCTCTTAAACTTTCTTTTGTTTTGAAAAAAAGTGATTGCAGATGAAGATCTCAATCAAATAAATCAATATCTCGATTTTCAACAATATTCGTTCAGTATTTAATGAGTTGTGAAAGTTGGAATATTTAACAACAGCAGTGCCAGTCCTAAGAAACTTGTACAAAATAGTGAAAGAATTCTTTACACAAAGTTTTAAAATACAAACTTATTTTATTAAACTCTTTGATACAATACTTATTACTAAGTTTTAATTAACTTCTGAAGTCAATTTTTGTGGCTGACATTGTTATCGCTAAATAAACTTCCATAACTCATTAAATACTGAACAAATATTGTTGAAAATCGAGATATTGATTTATTTGATTGATATCTTTATCTGCAATCATATTTTTCAAAACGAAAAAAAAAAACGTTTTAGAATTTATAGAGCTATAACGTTAGCTTCCCATTGACTTAACATAGGGATTTTTCTTAATTTATGGGGCGGGGATAGCTCAGTCGGTAGCGCGCCAGGCTCATAATCTGTAGTTGCCAGGTTCGAGTCCCAGCTGGGTCAGCGTTGAGATTTATCTCCGCAAAATTCTTCGCCCTGCCCACGGTCAGTAGGGGACACCGATGGGCTTGGAAAGGCCGCCGTCCGTCGGATGGGACGTTAAGCCGTGGCCCCGTGTGCGGGAGAGCCATACCCTGTGCACGTTAAAGAACACGCTGGATGGCCTTGACGGGAGGCTACCATCTGTCTCCCAACAGCTGTTCCAGTGGGTCCCCTCCCCTAACCTTCTCTGAGATTTCGGGATCCTTGTGGCCTGGCCATTTAGCCCATGGTGTGCAAAAAAGTGCCGCTCAGAGGTAAAACAATCCAATACAATCCAATTCTTAATTTATGGAAACCAGTGTTTAAGCGCAAAAGAATCAAAGCCAACAAGAAGTGTCCTAATGGTACTGCCATAAAAGAAAGCGATTTCAGTTGTTTAGCATTATTAATAATACCAAGTTTCTGACATTTTAAAGTAAACATTGCCAAGAAATTAAGTAATGCATTATTACTATGGAAATCTCATTCTAATATCAGAGGAGTTTAACAATAAACGGGGTTGAGTTGTTTTACTCTGAGCAGCACTTTTTTGCACATAATGGGCTAAATGGCTAGGTTACAAGGACTCCAAGGCTCAGAGAAGGTTGGGGGAGAGGACACATTGGACAGCTATTAGGAAACAGATGGAAGGCTCCTGTTAATGGCCTTCTAGCTATTATTTATGAAAAGCTCCAGCCAATAGCCTATAGGCTATTTAATCATCCAACGTGTTCTTTAACGTGCATAGAGTATGTCTCTTTTGCACATGGTGCCACGGCTTAACGTCGCATTCGATAGACGTCGGCTTTTCCAAGCCCATCGGCGCCCCCTACTGACCGAGGGCAGGGTGGGGATTTAGCGCAGATAAATCTTAACTCCGGGATGGGTGGGACTGGAACTTAGGAACTGAAGATTTCGAGCCTGGTGCGCTTTCAACTTAGTTGTTTGTTTGTTTGGGGTTTTTTGGCGCAAGAACAACTAAAGCTATATTGCGCCCTTCAACTTAGTAATGTTGCAGCAGTGGTTCTCAAATTTCGGATGATATTATAGTTAATTTATCAATCATTTTGTTGCTACTTGCTGCCACTGATTCTTCATTTAAAATGTTCCGTTTAATCAAAACACTAATCCATATTAATGTTAAAAAAAAATGTAGTACAAAACATACCTGGAACACGTACATCGTACGCACTAACTTCAATATACACCAGAACTTTAGCAACATAACTCTGTGTTTACAAACGACTCCAGAAAAATGACTGTTATTGAAAGGAACTGCGCATGCGCGAATGAGGACCGTCGTTTCCAACTTTGCCGCGAGTATTCAAGGCGAAAAATAGTGTACCGTGAGTAAAAAAAGTTTGAGAATCACTGTGTTACAGCAACCTACTTTGTCGGAGTGGTCGATAACCGCGTGCAGACTAGACACGTTCCAATTTGCTGTTAACTACCTACGCTATTGATGATCGTTTCTCTTAAGACGTCAGAAACTACGGAAATATTAACAACTTAAATCATTTCTTTTGTGACTGAACCTTAAAATGAACATTTCACAAATTCTGCAAGTGATACAGCAAGAAAAATGGAACGATCGTTGGTGCAAGGCGTTAGTTCCGATTCGACACCCTAGAGCAGCGCAGTCCAGTTCTACTAAGAAACGGCAATTTTGGCGCCGGAGCTGACATCCTCTAATGATATCAGCGGCGATAACTTAAGCGTCTTGAAGGGCAAGCGGTAGATTGCAAAATGGAAATCCTCCGAAGGCGAAGAAGATGTGAAAAACAAAATACCAATATTCCTGCATGCGCCCTAAAGAGGGGGAAATAAAACTAAAGCATATCGATGTGGCAATCAGTCACTGATCTTATTCACGTCAAAGGAAGATAGGGCGCCGGCAATCTTGTTGAGTACGTAAATCGGCGACCTATCTTCTGAAAAAGTGAAAGATATACAAAAAAAAAAGATAGTTTTTTTAATTTATATTTTTTTTGTCACTAAAAACAACTATCTGAAAAATCTTTAATTTGACATAAAAAAAATATTCCTTCAAGCAGCTGCTTGCCACAGAGTTTCGAAAGGAGTCTGTCAGTCTGTATAGATTGCAGGACATCAGCAGAAAGACAACACAAACATCTATGCCTTGCCCCGGTCTCGAACCCAAGTTCCGTTGATCAGTAGCCAAACGTGCTAACCAATGACTCATAAATCATCCTCATCCTCAAGCAACCATGGGCTACAGATGTCCAACCAGACCGCGTAATTTAGTTCTCCAAACATATCTGTCCTGAGCTGTATCTGCTGCATCTGGCCACTGCACACCAATTCTAACAAGGTCCTGTTTGACATTGTCAGCCCACCGCATCCTAGGTCTCCCCCTCTTTCTTAGGCCTTCAGGCACACTGTTCATAATTTTATTCGCTAATCTATAAATATCCATACGGGCAACATGACCAAACCAACGGAGTCTCTCTCTGCACAATATGCTGCTTAAAGGAGGTTACCAACTCCTTTGCCTAATCTCATCTTTAGTTACAAAGTTGAACCACCTAATGCCCGAGATACTGCGTAAGCATCTAGAATCAAAAACATCTAGTTTCCTGTTAGCTTGTTTACAAAGTGTCCAGGTTTCACTATCATAACTAACCCTAGAAAGAACCAAACTACTATACAGTCTAATTTTAATCTTTAGGTGCTCTGCACAATATGCTGCTTAAAATAGGTTGCCAACTCCTTTGCCTAACCTCTTCATTACTTACAAAGTTATCAACCACATTTCTGCTCTCTCTTTTATTTTGGGGTGGGGGGAACAGTTGAGTTTGAGGTAGCCCATGGCATTGGGAAACATAACAATCTTTAATTTGAGATATAACTCGTTAAGGTCGGCATCCACGAAATTTTTGATCCTCATTTTGGGACTAGAAAATGATAGGGGTATAATTCGAAGTAGTCTACGTCGATCCTCATATGAGTTTCATTTGGCACCTAACTCGTAACTTTAGGTCCTCGCGTTTGGAAGATATAGTAGAAATACGACTTTCACTTTTCTTTTTTAGGGGGAATAAAGTAAGAGAGATATAATTTTATTCCCCATAACACTTTCCACGTCACAAGCTTTCCTTTGCCATACAACTTGTTGCATTGGGCCATCGATTTCGAAAGATACAGTAGAAAAATCTTTCACATGTGCTTCCCCCCTTCTTTTTGGGAGGAGGGAAGAGGGAATGGGGGAATTTTATAACCTGTGATACTCCCCATATCACACGTCATCATTTGACGCTAGCCCGTTACTTTCTAATTCTATTTTCTCTATCAATTTATCTATTCTTTTTTAGCCTTGCTTTCCAAAGATATAGCGAAACAATCGTTTTCTTATTTCCCCTTTTTGAAGAGGGAAGAAAGCATGGGGTGTGTTTTTCATAGTCTATAACACTCCACGCTTCCCAAGTTTTCGTTTGACACATAAATTGTTAAGTTTGTCGGTCGCGTTCGAAAGATATAGTGGAACAACTCTTTTAAGTTCACAAACGGACCAAGAACCGGCGAATAGCAATAGGAAGATAGGTAAAAAACAACTTCGCGATAAACAGGACGTAAAACATTTTCAACAGAGAGAAAATATGAAAATCTTGCAATGGTCAAAGATAATACTCTGGCGTAGTTCGGGTAGACCAAACGATAAAGGTATATCCTCAAGAAGAGGTCCAGAACTAGGTGGGGTTTCTAACCTACCCGGCTTTTAAATTTCTAGAAACCGGAATGGAGGATAAAAAAATGCAATGAAAAGTAAAAAAAATACCAAGACTGGGAAAATATTATGATGCAACGGCGATCCAGTTACTTGACTCCTCCCTTTATTTTTTTCAGCTCGATCCAGTCACTTAGCTCCTCCCCCAACCTCCTTCATTTTTTTCTAGATCCAAGCCTACTCAAGAAAAATGCACCAGAGGACTTTGTCTCCGAATGCCCCCCCCCCCCCCAAAAAAAAAAGGCGATAAAGGAGAGAATAAAATTTTTGAATTAGAAATATTGTAAACAAACAATTGAATGTACTTAACACTTTCATGTATGACTGTAAGGGAGCATAAGTTAATAAGACTTTTTTGACAGAACTCTGAGGCAAGAAGCACTGACCCCAACCGATGAAGTCTAGTTTGAAGAAAGAATAAACAGATGAAAGATTCAGTAATTTAATACGGGTAGATTTTGTATAACGAATCAATTGATTTCTATAGAAAAATCTGTCCCTGTTATCAATTAACATAACTTTTTATGTTCTCCGAAAGAGATGGGGTTATAAGGATAGATGGTGTGGAGAGAAGAGGCAGAGGAATCCCTTTTCAGTAAATTCTGCTTTTCTTGCCGAACAATTAAGAAAAATGTAAACCGAATTTTTCTGGAGAGATAATGTTTATATTTATACATGTAACCGACTATGCCAATGTAATAGTGATGATTGCGTTTGAAAAGAAGTATATGACTAACTTTTAAAAAAAAACACACCTGTCTTAAGGATATAGAATGTTAATTCTTTAGTTTAAATAAATGACAAAAGTGAATATATATTCAGCATATTGATCTGAATGGCCAGGTCTCAATATCTGTCCAAGGAATAGTCGATAGAACACCATTTGTATAGTAATATATATATAAGCAGAGTTTATCCGCTATTGAAAACATGATATGGTTTGAAAGATCGTGAGCTTAAAATCTTGAAGGTATAAAAGGATTACTACTTTTAAAGACTTGTTAATATCCTTATATAGTGTATGGTTTGATTATGAAGTACAATTATGTACACGCTAAATAAATGTGTAGAGATTTTAAACTTAATGCTACACTGAACTGCAAAACGTAATTGAAAACAACTGAGATATTTAAATCCAGAGGAATGCGGAATTGTAAACATAGCGTTAACCTTAATCACTTTAGAAATAACCTTTGTTTCAAACTGGTTTGAGAGAGGTAAGAGTAATTTTCTCTCCTGATTCATCTTTTTTTTACGTCATTGTCGTGAGTGATGGGGTTTCTTAAAGCTTCCCGAGTAATGTCGGGATTCAAAAAGAAAGCAAATAAGAAATGCTTAATAAAAAAAGTGCGATTTCTTTCCCCCGATGTTAAAGTTAAATGCCAGAGTCAATGCTGTTGTTTCCATTAGTGGACAGGTAGATGAATCCGAAATCCGTTTTATCTCTACTTCTAAAGTAATTTTGTTTGACTTGCACATTTGATGAATTTGCATCTGGCTCTGGGGAAATTCGATTTATTTTTGGCGCCATCTTTTGGACAGATAGCAAATTGAATTTAGAAAAAAAAAAAACATAATAAAGGAAACAAACGTATCTCGGCATCAACAGAAAATCAAGTAGGAGTGAAATATGCAGCCTTTGTAATTGGGGCTGATCTTAATGGAAGTAATGAAAGTATAGAAGAATTTCTTAATGTCTGAGTTTTATTTAATCATTGACACTTTTTCAAAAGCATTTCGAAGAAGAACATAAATATCTAAGTAACAATGTAATATCAGCATCTCTTTCCTGAATATTTATCAGTTGTATATCCTTAGAGAATGATATTATTAGATTTTTAAGGCAATAGTATATATCTACTCTCAGAAATAGTATCGTTTCTTTTAAATTATTCACGACAAAAAGGTTTTGAAAGCGATGCAAAGTTTATAATTTGTTTTTCTCATTCTTTACCTGCAGCTAATTTCCATTAATTAATAATATGTTCCTCTTTGAAGCGCATTAACTAATGAACACTGAAGTGAAAATAAGAAACAAGTGAATAACGTAATCTAGGAAAGCGATATAATATTAATCACGGAAAGTATTATCTCGAAACCTGGAAATCCAAATAGATAGATAAAGAAAAGTGATTTTGTATCCTAATTTCACCTCCTTTATTTTTTTTTTGCCTACACTAAGAAGGATAATTGGTGCATGAATTCTGCAGAATTACTTTTAAATATATTTACTTCGATAACACATTATTTAAATCATTCTGGACGTCCTACATAACAACCTGGATTTCTAAAGAATATTTAGGTAAATTATAAATCAATAATCAGTAAAACACCTTGAGTTTACCTTATAAATAAAAGCCCTATACAGGCAAAATTATAGGTCTAGGTCTAATATCTGCTCTACTACGGATTTATTTTAAGCTTCTTCAAGTGAGAGCTAATAAATCCATAAAGAGTTTCTGTTTCCGCACAGAGTTTATGAGATATTATTTTAGGGTTTAAGTTGAGGAAGAAAGAATAGAGAGGCAAAGGGAATGGGCAGAGGGGTGGGAAATTAGCAAAAACAGGAAGCAAAAAGCTGTCAGTGGATAATTAGCTTTCAGTGAAGTTAATACTCGAGGATTCAGCAGAAAACGTTTAAGCTCAGAATTTATTTTAATGTAGAAATATTCTAATGAATCTTGTACTGTAGGGTCTGTAAATGGTAGCTAGGTAGTCACTAGAGGAAGAACTATGCACCAATCTCCTGTGATGATGCATAGAACAGGTCAGGCCTAGCACATAATGTCCGACCCCACTTTCTCGTAATGCAGGACGTTAGTACTTTCAAAAGAGATACTCTCTTGTGAAAGGGAACGGAAGGAGAGGGCTGCCAGATCAGTGTGGCATACTACAACTACGGCTACTTTTCGTTTTTTTTTTCTTCTACTGTGCTGAGGAGTGGTCAACCACACAGGGTCCTGGTGCTGACCATATATACCAACTTGAACGGAATTATGGCTCTGAACTTGATTATGGATCCTGAATTTGCTGCACTGGTGTGCTTCTGCGGTGGGAGAATCTTCCGCTGTGGATTCTATTTATTTGTGGGTTGACAGCCCCAAATGAATAGATTCACAGGATATGTTTTATCAGCTGGTGGATAATCCTGAGCAGAGGTCATCGCAGGCACCTGAACTCTTTGCTTCTACTGGCATCATCAAATAGTAGATAGGCGTATACACCTAAAGATTGAAATTAGACTGTATGGACACTTTGTAAACAAGCTAACAGGAAACTAGATGCTTTTGATTCCAGATGCTTACGCAGTATCTCGGGCATTAGGTGGTTCAACTTTGTAACTAAAGATGAGATTAGGCAAAGGAGTTGGTAACCTCCTTTAAGCAGCATATTGTGCAGAGAGAGACTCCGTTTGTTTGGTCATGTTGCCCATATGGATAATTATAGATTAGCGAACAGGGTTATGAACAGTGTGCCTAAAGGCCTCAGAAAGAGGGGGAGACCTAGGATGCGGTGGGCGGACAATGTCAAACAGGATCGTGTTAGAATTGGTATACAGTGAAGAAATGCAGCAGATATGGCTCAGGACAGATATGCTTGAAGAACTAAATTGTGCGGTGTGGTTGAACCTCTGTAGGTCATGGCTACTTGATGATGATGATGATGATGATGAATATCAATGAAAGGTGGCTGCTCATATTGCAAATTACATTTGTATTAATTTTTTATAATAAATGAATTGAATTGTGCTCTTATGTCAAGAGAGCAGTTAGTTTTATATTTTAAATTATTTGTTGAACATACCATGTTTTGGAGATATCTGTTGCAGACTCTTTCTCAGAATTTTTTCTTTATTTTTTTAATTTTAGGTGTAGATTTATACGTTGGTTTGGCTTATAACTTGATGAAGACTAAGCTGCAATGCAAATCGTTATTTTTTTTCTTTTTATATTTTTTTCTGATTTTGCTGGAAGTCTGATGGATTGTAATGATTCAGATTTTATCATTATTATAGATATTAAGAAATGTAGTTTGATAAGGAAATAATGAGTTTATATCCTTTGAAATAAGTTGGTAACTTGTAGGTATTGAAGGAGGATCTTGAATGTGGGGGATTCCTTTTTCTTTCTCATTTGGTACTAGTAGATACCAAACTAAAAAAATAATAGATACCAAAATAATAGATAAAAATAGTAGATACCAAAATAAAAAAAAATTAACCTGATATAGGTTAATTACTTTATTTTCATTTTTATATATTTTTCATGCTGATAATTAATTATTTACTTCCCGAATCATATTTGGGGCAGTCCATAAGAGCATGTGTCACATTTTCTGTGACATTGCAGTGATTGCAGTTAGGAGAGGCAATGATCTTGAAGAAGTGCTATCATTTAATGTGGAATGTCCTGTTCTTAGTTCTTGTGATAATCACCTGTTGATTAGGTAGCATTGGAAATATTTTTTCTTCAAGATTTCCTCGGAATGAATATTTATGATTGGTGATCATTGTAAATCTGTCTTGCTTTTTTTTAATCAAAATATTGGTTGATTTCTGATTTTATTTTTTCAGTGTGTTTTTTAATGTTAATATATTTATTAAGTTGGGATATGTCTTTGGCCAGTTGGTCAGCTATATTTTTTCCTACGATGTCTGTGTGCCTTGGTATCCATTGAAGTACATATTTATTGTTGTTTGTAGTGATTAGATGGTGGAAGCTGTTGTTGATTTCATTGATGAGGGTTGGATATATAGAAGTATCTGAATACTTTTGAATGGAGTTGAGGGATGATCTGCTGTCATTTAATATTAGAAATTGTTTGTTGTTTTCAAAATTTGTCAGATAAAGTTATTCTCTAATGATCAGTAGTTCTGCAATGATGATGGTAGTGTGATCTATTATTAAGCTTCTTCTCAAGTTGTCTGAAGGCATTAGTATTCTCAACTGAAGGTATTTGTTGTAGGATTGTATGAACCATTGGTATAGATATGCTTATGATTAGGATATGGGTTATTAATTTCAGCCATAGTCATTTGTTGCATCTCCCGGATAAAATGATTATCTTTTAATTATTCCTTTGATGTTGAGTTTAATTTTTGGTCTGTGATATTTCCATGGTCGGTTAGTAGGTAGAATTTCTTTTACGTAGTTTTTTTCATTTTTAATAGTATGAAATAATTGTATGATATTATAATTGGTGGGTTCTTATTTGCTTGGCCAGATCTGATTTGCTGCTATTTACCGAGATATACTTACTCAAACAAATTATAAATACATTTCGATAAAACGGGCTTTAATTAATATCCATATATAGTCAATGCGTATATAGTCATCCATATATAGTAATATCCATATATAGTTCGCGACACATTTTTGCACAGCTTTCTTTCCTGATCTTTTTTATGAAAGTAATATAGAATCAGTGAAAAAATCTGTCGAAAGAAATAACATTGAAAAACTAATTTGGAACGACAAGTCTCTCACTGTGGGGACTTTTCTGTTTGGTTATTAATTTATAAGTACAATTCTACTAAAAAGGACTTAAGAAGTTTTTTTTTTATATGAACAATGTTATTTACCGGAATATACTTAGTCAATTAATTTTCGAGTACAGTTCTACTTGAGAAGAGAGGCTTAAGTTGTTATTTTCCTTATTAACTAGTTCAATACGTTAAATAAAAGCTGCCAATCTTGTAACAGCTTGAGTAAAAGGAATAGAGAGCACAGAATAATGAACAAACAAGGAACAGAAATTAAATATAAAGAAAGTAATTCTAGATTTGCATCCCAACTGAACTGAGAAAAATTAAATAAATTTAACACCGTGAATACGTCTTGATGAAATGTGTAGTCATAGATATTTCATTTTCGTTTCATTTTGTTTCTGTTTTTCTAAAAGCGAACGAATGATGAGTTCTTGCTTAAACGCTTCAGTAAAAACGATCACTGTAAGAAATGGAATTATTTTTGAAGCCGCTTTCTGAAATCAATTTAAAGGGAAAAGAAATTGCTCAACACAAAGGAAAACAGAGACTCAAGATACAATCAATAATATTCCCTATTTTGCGAAATAGAAGCAGAAAGTATGAAAGAAAGTAAAATGCTCGAAAGAATCTGTCCTAGCTAAGCGAAGCAATAGTTTTCCATCAGAATATGATTTGAAGGAACAGTTGTTTGTTCTCGTTGCATCAGATTAAACTGCGCATTAGCTTGGAACAGACTCAAAGAAAATACTATTAAAGTTAAATTTAAATCTCTCTAATGCGTCCAGTATTTAGCTTTCTTTCCTGCTCTTTTTTATAAAAGTAATATAGAACCGGTGAAAAAAATCTGTCGAAAGAAATAACATTGAAAAACTAATTTGGAACAAGTCTGTTACTGTGGGGAGTTTTCTTTTTGGTTCTTTGACATTTATGTAAATATCATGTATAATTTTAAATTTTGAATTTATTGAAAAACAGAAAAGTTTAAAAAGCTAGAAGAGTGGAAGATAATAAAAAAAAAAATTGTTAATTGTCATAAGTTGGGTTGACAATTAAAGATTGACTATTTAAACCAGTGTGTGCAAAAACAACTAAAGGAAAACCCTTAGTTGTTTTTGAACACACTGGTTTAAATAGCCAAGTCACAAGAACCCCCAACAGGACATATTTGGAAGACAGCTGGAGGTGTCCCATTAAGTACATCTGGTATGTTCGTAACATGCCCGGATCTCGAAAAAATTAAAGGGAGAGGGAGTGGGGTGGAAGGGGCAAACGACGCAGTCGAACGAGGGGGGAAGAAACTGAATTTCTATGAAATGTATCATTTTTCCCCTTCGTAGTAGAGATTAAAAAAAATCACGAAAAATGCTTGAAATATCCACAAGTTTAATATTTTTTTGGCCCAATTACCCCTTTCTAGCATTGCCAAAGAAAGGGAGAGGAATTTCCCCTTACTCCTCCCTTTAGATTCGTCCCTGGTTCTTAACGCGTGTCGAATGTACCTTGCATAGCTTAACGTCTTATCCGACGAACAGTGGTGTTTCCATTTTCATCGGTGTTTCTTGTCTGGTCAAAGGAAGAATGGTGTATTATGAGAGAAAATCTTAAAGCAGTCGCAGTCCGTAAATGAACCTGAATATATCAGGTAACGATCCTGACGAGCTAGCTACAGGGCTGGTACGATATCTAATCCTGCCAGCAGCCACCTATGATCCTTCGATATGAATAAAATTTAAAGGGAAATATTAAAATTCATTAACATGGAAATGGAGGACGATGATGGAAAAGATTTAGAGGAAAAATATTGATCAGAACATGAAAGTGTTCAGTGTGGTGGTTTCAGCACTGAAGTGGTAAAGAATGAAAAATGTGACAGCACTAAACAAAGTAAAGAATGAAAAAACTGCTGGATCAGAGATAATGCTATAGAACTATAAGAAATGCTATGGAAGTAAAAGAAAATAATTAATTGATAAATAATACAATAAATTCTGTTTTTTAAACAGCTAACTGAACTGGTGGACAAAAGTTAAGTTACATCCCTATATTATGTAAATGAGAAGCTAACGCAGATAAAGATCTTTTCAAAAAATGTGAGTGCAGATAAAAATCTCAATCAGATATTTGAATATCTCGATTTTTCAACAATATTCGTTCAATATTTAATGAGTAATGGAAGTAGTAGCATAAATGAGAGTTCTGGCACAGTAAAAGGGGCTCGAGAATTCTATGAAAATACATGGGAAAAGTTATGGGGGATGAGAGAAAAAGTATGTTTCTTGCGGTTTTTGCGAAAATATGTGTGAAAATTAGAAAAAACGGGGGTGTTTTTTAGCATGTGAAAAATTAATTTAAGTTTTTTTTAAAGATGAAGTTTAAACTAATTTGTGAATTGGTTTAAATGAATTAAGTTGAAATGAGGTGTGTGTATATGAGATAAAAATGATGTGTTTTGTTGAGTTATCATACACTTTACTGGATACAGCAGAATCAAAACTTTTATCTAAGCAAAGTCCAAAGTATTAATTCTGTTATCAAAGAAGAATATTAAAAGTTTTATCCAAAAGTGAATAAATTTGTTATCATAGAAGAATATTAAAACTTTTAATCAAAGTCCTAGCAATTATTTTGCTACATGAATATTAAAACTTTTATCTAAGCAACGTTCAAGTAATAATTTTGCTAAATATTAAAACTTTTATCTAATCAAAGTCCAAAGTAATAATTCTGTTATCAAACCGAAACTTTGTGAAGTGTATGATAATTTAACGTAGAAGAATATTAAAATTTTTACCTAAGCAACGTTCAAGTAATAATTTTGCTACAAGAGTATTAAAACTTTTATCTAACGAAAGTCCACGTAATAATTCCCGTTCCAGCTTTACAATTAAATGTATTTAAATAGTACTTACCTTAGATTGGGATTCTACACCGGATGGGGAACTTAAACTGACTTAGAATCGCTTGAGACCTTTCTTAAATACTCAACCCTAATTTAAAACAAAACTGAATAAATTTCTCATCATAGAAAAATAGTAAAATTTTTATCTAATCAAAGTTCAAGTAATAATTTTGCTACAAGAATATTAAAACTTTTTATGTAACGAAAGTCCACGTAATAATTCTGTTATCAAACCGAAACTTTTACTCAAAACCGAAGCATATGATAATTTAACATAGAAGAATATTAAAATTTTTATCTAATCAAAGTTCAAGTAATAATGTTGCTACCAAACCGAAATTTTCATCCAAAACTGAATCGCTTGAGACCTTTCTTAAATACTCAACCGAAATTTAAAACCAAAACTGAATAAATTTCTTATCATAGAAGAATGTTAAAATTTTTATCTAATCAAAGTTCAAGTAATAATTTTGCTACAAGAATATTAAAACTTTTTATGTAACGAAAGTCCACGTAATAATTCTGTTATCAAACCGAAACTTTTATTCAAAACCGAAGCGTATGATAATTTAACATAGAAGAATGTTAAAATTTTCATCTAATCGAAGTTCAAGTAATGATTTTGGTATCAAACAGAAATTTTCATCCAAAACTGAATCGCTTGAGACCTTTCTTTAAATACTCAACCGAAATTTAAACCCAAACCTGAATTAATTTCTTATAATAGAAGAATATTAAAATTTTTATCTAATCAAGGTTCAAGTAATAATTTTGCTACAAGAATATTAAAACTTTTATCTGACTAAAGTCCACGTAATAATTCCCGTTCCAGCTTTACAATTCATCATCGTCGTCGTCGTCGTCATCATCGTCGTCGTCGTCATCATCATCATCATCATCATCATCATCATCATCATCATCATCATCATCATCATCATCATCATCATCATCATCATCATCATCATCATCATCATCATCATCATCATCATCATCAAGCAGCCATGGGCTACGGAGGTCCAACCAGACCGTGCAATTTAGTTCTCCAAGTAAGTCTATCCTGAGCTACTTCTACTGCATCTGGCCACTGCACACCAATTCTAACTAGGTCCTCTTTGACATTGTCTGCCCACCGCATCCTAGATCTCCCCTTCTTTCTGAGGCCTTTAGGCACACTGTTCATAACCCTATTCGCCAATCTATAATTATTCATACGGGCAACATGGCCAAACCAACAGAGTCCCTCTCTGCACAATATGTTGCTTAAAGGAGATGCAAACTCCTATGCCTAACCTCATCATTAGTTACAAAGTTGAACCACCTAATGCCCAAGATACTGCGTAAGAATCTGGAATCAAAAGCATCTAGTTTCTTGTTATCTTGTTTACAAAGTGTGCAAGTTTCACTACCATAACTAACCCTAGAAAGAACCAAACTATTATACAGTCTAATTTTAGTCTTTAGGTGTATACGCCTATTTCTCCACACTCTCCATAGATTCTTAAAAGTCCCGGCAGCAATAACTATTCGTCTGTTAATTTCATGCCGCACATCACAAAACTGAATCGCTTGAGACTGCTGTTACATAGCTCCCAAGATAATTAAACTGTGAGACCTGCTCAAGACTGCAACCATTCAGATTAACTGAATCACAGCCTGCCTGACTAATTTTCATCACTTTAGTTTTCTCTCTGTTTATAACCAAACCTACTCTACTACCAGTCTCATCAACAGCTCGAAGGAAAGAGTTCATCTCATCAACATCATTTGCTAAAAGGGCTAAATCATCATCATAATCTAAAATCAGAAATTTTCGCATCTCCAGTCCATTTAAGGCCAAAATCTTTCCCTTAAAGTGAATTTCGCATATCATAATCAATAACCAAGCTAAAGGGAAAAGGAGACAAAATGCACCCTTGTCGAACACCAGAAGTAATGCTAAACCAATTGCTACAAACTTACCAACTCTCTCACACATGACTCAGTGTTATTATAAAGAGTTTTCATTATGTTAACTAACTTGTCTGGTATGCCATATGATCTCACAATCAGCCACAAATTATGACGATCAACTCTAGTCGAAAGCCTTTTTGAAATCAACAAAGCTAGCAACCAAAGGTTTCTGAAACTCTAAACATTTCTCAAGAATCTGCCTAGTGAAAATATCTGATCCACACATCCCCTACCACTTCTGAATCCACATTGCTCATTACGCAATTGACTGTCAACCAGATTCTTAATTCTATTAAGCACAATCATGGAAAGAACTTTACCTGGAACAGAGTGTAGGCTGATACCCCTATAGTTATCACAAGAACTGCGATCACATTTTTTTGAAAATAGGGATAACAATAGCTCTGGTAAAATCCTTAGGAACCATGCCTTTATCATAAAAGATATTCAGAATTTCAGTCATCCAAGTGGTAACCGAAACATTCCCAGCTCTGAGCATTTCTGTAGTAATTTCATCTACCCCTGGGGATTTACGTAGTCTAAGTTTAGAAATAGCCAAAATAACTTCAGATTGTGTTATAGGGCCAACATTAAAGCCACCAATGCATTTGTCATCATTTCAAACAATGGGAGTAGAACTGTCCTCATTGTTTAGAACATCACTGAAATGCTCAGCCCACCTAGCCATGACAGAATCCTCACCTTCTATAACCTTACCTTGTTTATCCTTCAATCCTTGTATGCCTGTCCGTTTCCTACCACACAAAACAATAACTATCTGGTACAGCTCTCTGCTGTTGTGCTGTCTAACTGCTTCCTTGGCTTTGTCAGTCAAGCTATCAAGCCAAAGATTCTTATCAGCAGCTAACTGATCTTTTACACGTTTATTAAGTTCTTTGTAATGCTTTCTATTAGGACTAGTAGGGTATTGATTAAGGACATTCCTGCAGTTCTTTCTTTCCGAAATAAGCTCAAGTTCTGTCTCTTCTGCTCCTTTTTTCCTAAAAGAGTACTGTTAGTGTCCAAATAAGCCTGTTTAAAATGATCCCATTCTTCCTCAACTTCAGTATTAAGCAAACCATGACTGTCATAATGACTAAGTAACCTATCATGGTAAGCTTTGGCTATAACCGGATCTTTCAGAGCTTCAGTATTAAAAGTAAATTTTTTAAACCTAGCACAACACTTTTTAAGTTTAAGTTGCAAGTCACTTTTAACAAGGTAATGGTCAGATCCAATTTCAGCTCCCCTATATGCCCTGGTATTCCTAACAGAACTAGCCTATTTGCTGTTAATTAATATGTAATCAATCATATTCTTATGCAGCCCATCAGGTGAAACCCATGTGTACTTACGTATGTCGCGGTGTTTGTAATAAGTGTTAGTTATTCTGAATCCATTGAGTTTACTTACCTCTAGAAGACGTTGCCCATTGCCATTGCAGCTACCAATACCAAAAGGGCCTATTACTCCTCCCCAAAGGTCAGAGTCAGTACCAACTTTGACATTGAAATCACCAAGAACAAGGGTAATATCTCCTTTCTTGACAGAATTCAAAATATCCTGAAGTTGTTCATAAAACCTATCCTTCTCATCCTCATCGGCATCCTCAGTGGGGGCATAACAGCAGATAACATTCAAGTGTTTAACGCTTGTCTGAAATTTTGCTGTAAGAAACCTTTCATTAATGCACTCATATCCTAAAAGAGCATCAGTAGCGTGTCTGCTGAGAAGCAGACACACGCCTTGGTGATGCTTATTGTCGTCCCTCCCTGAAAAGAGAAATTTAAGATTATTTTTAAGAATCTGACCTTTATCTGTCCATCTGGTCTCTTTCAAGCCGAGAATATCTAAATTATAATGGTGGAATTCATGTTTGAGGACATCAACAGAAAAAGCTCTGTGCAGAGTCCTCACATTCCAACTACCTATGGAGAGAAAATGGTTAGTGGGATGTTTAAAGAAACTATGTTTATTGAGAGAGGGAATGCCGACAATATCAAACAACACCCTAATCGCAGACATGGGGCAAAGACCCGTTCCCCCACCACTAAAGGCTGAAGCCATCTACACTGGAAGACTTCCTCTAATGTAGAATTTGACGATGCCAATAGAAGCAAAGAGTTCAGGTGCCTACGATGACCTCTGCTCAGGATTATCCACCAGCTGATAAACATATCCTGTGAATCTATTCACTTGGGGCTGTCAACCCACAAACAGAAAACACAGCGGAAGATTTTCCCTCCACAGAAGCCCACCAGTGCAGCAAAATCAGGATCCATAATCAAGCTCAGAGCCATATATCTGTCCAGTCCAGTGGATTTATATGGTCAGCACCAGGACCCTGTATGGTTGACCACTCCCCAGCAGGGTAGAAAAAAAAAAAGAAAAGTAGCCATAGTAGTCCATTTCAGTAGGCCACACTAATCTGGCAGCCCTCCCCTTCCTTTCACTTCCACAAGAGAGTATCTCTTTTGAAAGGTATTAACGGTCTGCACCACGAGAAGGCGGGGTCGGACATTAGGTGCTAGGCCTGGCCGGTTCTATGCATCATCACAGGGGATTGGTGCATAGTTCTCCTTCCAGTGACTACCTAGCACTCATTTACAGAACATACTTACAATTAAACTTATTACTTTACAATTAAATCTATTTAAATTGTGCTTACCTTAGATTGGGACTCTTCAGGAGGGGAAAGTCAAAGTGACTTGGAATCGCCTGAGAATCTTAGTAAATACTCAACAGAACCAAAACTGAATCTTGAACTTTGGTTTTCGATGAAAATTTCGGTTTGATAGCAAAGTCCAAGTAATAATTTTGCTATGAAACCGAAATTTTTATCCAAAACCAAGGTTAAAGATTCAATTTTGGTTCTGTTGAGTATTTAAGAAGGGTCTCAAGCGATTCCAAGTCACTTTGACTTTCCCCTCCTGAAGAGTAAGTAGTTATTTTTGTATGTTTTTCAAATTTCTTAGTTGAATTGTTGGTCGCCCGTTGTTGCGGGAGGCCGTCAAATTTTCTAAGTCCAGCATTCACTATAGAAGTTTGAAAAGAATGTCTCGTGAGGTGAAAAAGTTCGTTAAAACAATCTTAATAATCAGAATTTTTAGGATCTTCATCAACATTTGAACGGATTAATTGAAATTTTCTCTTAAAAACATTTCATCAGATTCAATTAGAAGATTAAAAAAAACGTTCCTGAAGAAAGAATAATTCAAATACTTACGTTTGATTATCTGACCGCACCCAGCTGCCGTCACGTGAGAAATATTCTATCAAAAATTTGGGAAGATCGTGGCACACGTTATCTCGATGTAGCTGCATTTTCAGTTTCGTAATCAGGTCAAAGTGAGAGGTCATGAGACCAGACGAAGATCAGGATGTTATCGAAATAAACACAGCTGAGTTGAACTGATAAATGAAATGATAAGTTGGGAAGAGTCGTCTTTTTGAACAAAAATTAACCTTAGTATTTAAAACTATTTATTAAGACAAAGTTTTTTTTTTTATTTAAGGGGGGACTCCACCCTGAGGGTTTCAAAAAATCGATTTTTTTTTGCATTTTTCGAAAAGTTTATGAAATGTAGAATATGGTCCTGAAACTGTTTTTCAAAATTCGAACTTCTTACGAAGTTACAGCGACAAATACGATGTCGTGTCAATCCCGGTATAAAGGCAGCTAAATCTTTAAACGCGTTTTTCTCAATACAACATTTTTTTAGCTGGTAGAGGGCGGATCTCTGGAATCATTCATCCGATTTACATATTTTTTTAATGCGTAGAAACGAATTTTCTAAATCTTAGCGTAGGATTTTTTTGATATTTTAATTATTCGATTTTTAGCGAGCAATTTAGTGCCATTTTTTTAAGGAAAAAAAATTAAGGAAAAAGAAAAAAAAAATTCTTTTCAAAATGCCGTCATTTTGTCAATTTCGAAAACATCCTACGCTACGCTATAGCCAATGTCTCAAAGTTTGTAAAACTGTTAATAATTTTGTTCTCAGATGTCCGGTGCACTCTACCAGGAGGGCGCGTCTTTCGCGCTGAGGTCAACCAATGAGGAGTCACAGAATGACCGTTACAATATTTTTACTTAAAAAAAGAATTTTTTTGATACAATAAACATGCCTTAACAACATGCAAAAAGTTTGGAGTCATTGCATTGTTTATTATACCCAAAACAATTCTTAAAGTTTGACTATTTTTAGAGCCTCAGGGTGGGGTCTCCCCTTAAGAGAAAATTTTCAATGTTTCACTAGTGAAATTAAGAATTTCAGTAATTTAATTAATTCAATTAATTTTTCGCTAAATTAAAAATTTCAATTTTTTGCATTATTGAACCATGATTTTTAGACCATGATTTTTACTACTATATATATAATAAAGAGGGTATAACTGCTAACTCAAAGATGAGCGCAACTATTCAGTGTACCAAATCTGGAAAATCTATTCGCAAATCCAATATGAACCGTCATGTGAAAACTGCATGCACTTCTCGCACATTTGAAAAATGCGGATTTTGCAATTCCAGCTTCAACAGAAAAGACAATTACAATTATCATCTGAATCAATATCATAAAAATAAAAGCAGTGCTTTTTGGAAAACGTTTCGCACATATAAAATTGATAACATAAATGTCAGAGAAGACATAAAAGTTTCCTGGAGAAAAATAACAATAAATGAAAATATATAATTAAGAATAAACTCAGTCAGCCTTTAAAAGTTAGATTCATATTACAAATAAAATTTAAAAAGCAGACGGATCCTGAAGGACAGAAAGAAATACGTGCACATTTTTCGACATGTAACGAAATAAACAGTTTGTCTACCTATCTCAATGAATTACTAAAAAATGCTTATGAGAAAATTGATAACGACTTTGAAAATTTTATACAAAAGGGAAGTGGATGGGTGTTTGACAAAATAATTTCTATGCAAATTCAAATGTCTCAGTATAATGCAGTTGGAGCATTTGCTTTCGTAAATTTACCAGAACATTTGAAATCTACAAAAGGAATAGTGAATGTTAAAAACAACGACAACAAATCTTTCTTGTGGTCAATATTATCAGCTCTACATCCTGCTAAAGGCAATTCGCAAAGTGTGGAAAAAATATAAAATATTTGAAAACGTCTTAGACACATCTTCATTGACTTATCCAGTAACCCTCGATCAAATCCCGAAGTTCGAGGTTTTAAATAATCTTTCTATAAACGTTTTAAATTCTAAGAAAGAGGGTTTGCATATACTATATATTTCACAGAATCCTGTTAAAGAACCCATAAAACTTTTGCTTTCAAAAGACTGCAGTAATTCTCACTATTGTTGGATTAAAAATATTAGGGTTGCAGCATACTTTTCAAGACATAATGGTAAATCTTATCCCTGTCCATACTGTCTCCATAATTCCACTCCCGAAGATTTATTGAAGAATCACGTAGATATTTGCAAATCAAACACTTTACAAACTGTCAAGTTTCATGAAGCGAATAGTGCGAAATTCCATAACGGTTTGAATCACCCATATATGATTTATGCAGACTTCGAATGCTTTTCGAAATGTAGAAGAATTGAGAATAATCCATGTAGGGTGCGAACTAAGTATTTAGTACCGTCAGGATTTGCATATATTATAGTTGGACCTGAAGGTAAACTATTCAAAACCAGAATGTACAGAGGGAAAAATGTAACAGAACAATTTTTGAATGAAATGATCGAAGCCGAAACTTTGATCAATGATTTGAAGAAAAGAAATGTTAAGATGATTGATTTTGATTGGCAAATTTTTACTGGAGCAAAATATTCTAATATTTGTGGGAAAATTCTAGGAACTGATAGAGTAAGGGACCACGATCACTTAACTGGAAAATACAGAGGTGCTGTTCACAACAAATGTAATCTTCAATAGAAATTCTCACTTGAAATACCAGTGTTGTTTCATAATCTCAAAGGATTTGATGGCCACTTTATAGTAAAAGATTTGTGGAAATTTAAAGATAAGAAGAAAATTTCTTGTATTCCACAAAGTACAGAGAAATATATATGCATTAAATTCGGTCAAATTAAATTTATTGATTCATTCATGTTCCTCAGTTCTTCACTGGATTCACTGTCGAAAAATGTGGAAAATTTCTACATCCTATGTCATTACTGCAGACAACATAATCTGAATGACTCACAGAAAGAACTTTTGAAAAGCAAAGAAAGTTTTAAGAAGAAAAGCAGAATGCTCAGTTTTTGCAAACGTCACTTCCATCCAAAGAGAATTTTCAAAACAACGAACAATACGAAAGAGCTCAAATTTTATGGAAAGCCTTTTCTATTTCTACCTTTGGGGAATATCACGATCTGTATATGATCACTGATGTATTACTGCTAGGAGATATATTTGAAAACTGCAGAAATTCGTGTATGAATAACTACCAACTCGATCCTTGTATTATTTTAGCTCTCCTGGCTTATCCTATGCTGCCTGTTTAAAAATGACAGAAATTGATCTGGAACTTATAAAAGGTGATATGTATTTTTTCATAGAACTCTGCGAGGAGGAATATCTTTAGTATCTAAGAGATTTGCACAGGCTAACGATCCTTTAGTAGATCCATATGAGAGAAGCAAACCACAAAACTATATCATGTACTTTGATGCAAACAATTTATATGGCTGGGCAATGTCTTAACCTCTTCCAACTGGTAATTTCAAATGGGTAAATGATATTGACTTCTTTAATATTTCAGACGACAGCAAAAAGGGTTATTTCTTCGAAGTTGATCTAGAATATCCGGCACATCTACACGATTTACACAATGATTTCCCTTTGGCTCCTGAAAAATTGAAACTCTCTAATAGTAATGTGTCATTCTTGATTCCAAATCTGTTCGACAAGCAAAATTATGTCATTCACTATAGGTTACTTAAACTCTATGTGGAACTGGGATTGAGGGTGAAACAGGTGCATAGAATCTTGGAATTTGATCAAAACCCTTGGCTGAAACCTTACATAGATTTTAATACAACAAAACGAATTAATGCCATGGTAAATGTTTAGAAAATAAGAGAAAGAGAATTAAATGCCACATTATAAATACTGAAGAAAAGCTTAAAAAATTAATTGCAAATCCTTGCTACGTTTCTTGTGTTCAACTTGCAGAAAATTTCGCAATTCTCCATATGAAAAAGAAAAATATTATATTAGATAAACCATATTACATTGCAGTAACGATTTTGGAGTTGAGTAAATTACACGTGTATAATTACTTCTACAATATTCTGAAGCCAAAATTCAATGCAGAATTGTTATTTACAGATACTGATTCCTTCTGCGTCGACATCCAGCCAGATGACATATATCAGAAATTTAATTCAGCTTACTTTGATTTCTCAAATTACCCCACAAACCATGCATTATACAGTGAATCAAATAAAATGGCTTCAGGAAAATTTAAAGACGAATTAAAAGGTCTTCCAATCAAAGAGGTTGCTGCGTTAAAACCAAAATTATATTCTATAATCGCTCCAATTCCCAAAAAAAGCAGCTATTGGAATTAAAAATGAATTTAGTCACGACGATTATCGACAATGTCTATTTGATGAAAAAATCCTATATACACAACAAACAGAATTTCGATCTGAGCAACATGATATACAAGTATACCAAATTAAAAAAATTGCTTTATCCCAAGAATACAGAAAACGATATGTCAATGGGATTGAAGCATGCTTTTGGAAATTATCGAACCTCAGATATGTATTTTAAAGAAGGCGATACTATTTACGAAACATTGAACTGAAAATAAATCGGAAGACACTATAGTCATGTCTAATCCGAAATTGAAATAGACGTGACTGTAGTGTGCGTCCAAGAGTAAATTTCTAAACAATACCGATGTTATTGAACATAATCTTATGTTCCTTTTTGGCAATAATATCGTTTTTTAGCAAAATATCTACAATTTCGACAATTTCATTTACTACTTCTGTACTGGTGTTTCCAGCTCGTTTATTGGAAACCAAGATTGGTAATTTTTCGCATATGTCGTCGAAACTCTTGTATAGTCCAGAACCAAACTGTTGACTTTCTATTACTGTGAGAATCATTTTAATCGACTTTAAATATTTTCTAAGTGCCTCAATGTGATTATCGATAATTCGATATTTCTCAGTAGTTCTACCATAGCGTTTGGTTTCTGTAACCTTATTTCCCCCCAGTTTCTGAACATGCCCGATTGTTTGGTAAATAATTTCTTTCAGCTCAGGAATGGGGTTTCTCGCCTGCAAGATATCACTCGGAAGTTTTAGTTTATATTGGTTTAATATTTCAAATTGCAAGTTGGAATCTGGATTATAAACGAACGTTTTTTCTGGCATCTCAGTGGGCACTTCTGGCTCTAAAGTTTTCACTACATCTTGTATGTTTTTAATGGTTTGTCCACGCACAGTTTCCAGACCTTTTAACCGTTCGACCACTGGCTTGTGAAATTCTTCGAGCGTTTCCTTAACTCGTTCCTCTCCCAAAATAGTGTCTTCAATTTTCGATTTTGTAGTAGCTCGCGATTTCAAGATTTCATCTATAACACAAGATTTCTATAACACTGTGTAATTGCCTAAGATCCTTCATCTTTATTCATATACAATAAATACATATACCCAGTGATGAAAGTCTCAAACCAGACGTCCAGGTACTTTTCTTCTTTCTTTTGGATCTGCATAGTGTCTAGCAAGTGAAACACTAATCTTGCTGCCCCTGTCAAATTTCTTGTTTACTGCAATAACAAATAGAAAAAAACTGCTGAAGTTGTGGTCTTACTACTTCAATGAATTTTTGATCGTCCAAGTTGATACTATAATTTATACTAAAAGAAAGATTTGTTGTGCAGCAGATTACCTTGCTTATATATCCATTAGAAATGCATAGATGGTAATTATGTTTGAAAATAGGTGGCGTTAGTAGTGACGACAAAGATATTATTCAGAGAGTTGCTACTACGTATACGCTACGTTGTATAAATTTGAAATATCTCACGTATCTTGGTTTATTCCAAAAGTGGAACCATCACTACAAGTACTTGCAAAACTAGAATCGCAGTTAGCAAGCGGCAATCCACATGAAATCTTTTGGGAATCGTGCAAACTGTAAAAATCTGATACTCGAATTGACTCTCATGTCAGTTGGTGGGTTACTACAACTCAAAATAAACCTGTCCATCTTTATGTCGTCTTACAAAAGTCTAACGGATTAAATAATCAAACCAGAAACAATATGGTGTTTGATCACGTTACTAGAACGGATTCAGATCAGAGTGAATAGCAAACAGTTTCCCGAACAAGAATTCTAGTGCAACTTTGAACCCAACACTTTAGACTATGCGCCAGTTTACAACAGCTTTTTAGCCGCAAAAAATATCGATATCGACTCGGGTACACAAGTCAGTTACCAAGATTTTATGAAATTGTATCCGATATTCCACTTTGATGTCAGCAAATACGAATCACATCTATATGAATTATCAGCAACTGCTGACATCGAAATACGATTTAAATTAAATAGACCGCCAAACGGTATATATCACGTATATTGTGTAATTGTCTCAGAACGAAAAGCAACTTTACAACCACTAGAGGGGAAAACTTTTAGTTGCTGGCAAAAAAAACTATTTTAAATACAATCATTTCAAATTCTGCATCTATTTGCACGTTTTAAAAAAATATGTATGTTCCCCACTTCTAATTGAATCTGATGAAATGTTTTTAAGAGAAAATTTTCAATTAATCCGTTCAAATGTTGTTGAAGATCCTAAAACTTCTGATCATTAAGATTGATTTAATGATCTTTTTTTACTTCAGGAGACATTCTTTTCAAACTTCTATAATGAATGCTGGACTTAGAAAAATCGGGGGGCTTCTGCCCCAATGGGCGACCAGCGATTCAACTAAGAAACTTTGAAAAAACATACAAAAATAACTGCAAGTCAGAAAGAAACATATACTACTTACTCTTCAGGAGGGGAAAGTCAAACGGACTTGGAATCACTTGAGACCCTTCTTAAATGCTCAACAGAACCGAAACTTTAAACCGAAACTGAATCTTGAACTTTGGTTTTAGATAAAAAATTCGGTTTGATAGCAAAATTATTACTTCGACTTTGATTAGATAAAAGTTTTAATATTCTTTTATGATAAGAAATTTATTCAGTTTCGGTTTAAAGTTTCGTTTCTGTTGAGTATTTAAGAAGGGTGTCAAGCGATTCCAATTCACTTTGACTTTCCTCTCCTGAAGAGTAAGTAAGATTTTAATAGTTTTAATTGTAAAGCTGGAACGGGAATTACTATGTGGACTTTCGTTAGATAAAAGTTTTAATATTCTTGTAGCAAAATTATTTCTTGAACGTTGCTTAGGTAAAAATTTTAACATTATTTTACGTTAAATTATCATACACTTCACAAAGTTTCGGTTTGATAACATAATTATTACTTTGGACTTTGATTAGATAAAAGTTTTAATATTATTGTAGCAAAATTATTACTTGAACGTTGCTTAGATAAGAGTTTTAATATTCATGTAGCAAAATAATTACTTGGACTTTGATTAAAAGTTTTAATATTCTTCTATGATAATAAATTTATTCAATTTTGGAAAAAACTTTTAATATTCTTCTTTGATAACAGAATTAATACTTTGGACTTTGCTTAGATAAAAGTTTTGATTCTGCTGTATCCAGTGAAGTGTATGATAACTCAACAAAATACATCATTTTTATCTCATATACACACACCTCATTTCAACCTAATTCATTTAAACTAATTCACAAATTAGTTTAAACCTCATCTTTAAAAAAACATTTTTTCACATGCTAAAAAACACCTTCGTTTTTCCTAATTTTCACACATATTTTCACAAAAAACCGCAAGAAACATACTTTTTCTCTCATCCCCCATAACTTTTCCCATGTATTTTCATAGAATTCTCGAGCCCCTTTTACTGTAACAGAACTCTCATTTATTCTACTACAAATGGAAGTTTGAATATTTCACTTTAGTTTTAATTGTTATTAATAATAATTTTGTTATTATTAATAACAATTCGAACCCTTGTTGTGTTGTTGTCTTGCTGTGAAAGGTTGAAGCTCTATAACTGCTGAAGTAATTTTTTGCAAAATATGATATCCAGACAAAGATCTCATTCAAATATACTAATATCTCAATTTTTTCAATAATATTCGCTCAGTATTTAATGAATTATGGATGTTTTATTATTTCACAATAACAATGTCAGTCTTAAGAAATTATCTCAGACCTAACATTTAATTAGTATTATTATTTAAAACGATTTAACTATTTAAAGAAAATGTATATTTAAGAAGTTTGTACAAATTAATCTCTCAGTATTCGTCAATTTTGTATAATTTCTTAGGACTGGCATTGTTACTGTGAAATATTCAAACTTCCATAACTCATTAAATACTGAACGAATATTGTTGAAAAATCGAGATATTGATATATTTGATTGAGAAATTATCTGCGATCACATTTTTTAAAAAAATATTAGGAGCTTCAACATTAGCTTCCCATTTACATAACATAGTGTTGTAATTTAACTTTTGATCACTAGTGTACATTAGGGGCGGGGGTGGCTCAGTCGGTAGCGCGCCAGGCTCGTAATCTGTAGTTCCCAGGTTCGAGTCCCAGCTGGGTCAGCGTTGAGATTTATCTCCGCAAAATTCCCCGCCCTGCCCACGGTCAGTAGGGGACACCGATGGGCTTGGAAAAGCCGCCGTCCGTCGGATGGGACGTTAAGCCGTGACCCGTGTGCGGGAGAGCCATACCCTGTGCACGTTAAAGAACACGCTGGATGGCATTGACGGGAGGCTACCATATGTCTCCCAACAGCTGTTCCAGTGGGTCCCCTCCCCCAAACTTCTCTGAGCCTTCGGTGTCCATGTGACCTGGCCATTTAGCCCATGGTGTGCAAAAAAGTGCCGCTCAGAGGTAAAACAACCCAACCCAACCCAGTGTACATTATGAATTAAGTATGCATAACATCCTCGTTTAAAAAAAGAAAGAAAAGAGGAATGTATGCGTTATTAATGAATCAGCTCATTAAACACATTTATGATATTAGTTGGATAGGTTATTTTGAGAGACTGAACTGAAATCCATTATAGAACAGCATAGGAAAGAACCGTTTCGCAGTCGTGTATTGACCATATTTTTGATTAGACAGTTAAATGTAGGAAAGTATTGGTGGAAATCGGGAGATAGATCTTGCTTTTAATGACTTAAAGAAAGCTTAGGGCAATGTACATCGCAAGGAGTTTTGGATTGCTTTACAAGAAAGAAGAATAAGAACTCATAAAGGCTACGAAGTGTTTATGCAATGGAAATGAAGAAAGAATAATAGCAGATTATTTGATTTCCCTGATGCTTCAAAAACCTAAACAGGGTTGGTGTTTATCACTAACGCGTTTCAAAATATTTATGGAGAAAATTTTGCAAAAATAGGAAAAAATATAGAGACATGGAAATGCTTGTAAAAAAATTCTATTTATTTTTCGCTGAAGTCCTTCTTATGTAGGAGAAAAGATCTAAAATATAGCATGATAAAATAAAAAAAAGGAATATGAGAAACGGCATATGAAAGTTAAACATTGCAAGGAAAAAAGAGCAGGTTGAAATTGGAGATAACACTACAGTGGATTTGGACATAGAAAATTTATTCAAATAACTCAGAGATTTAAATATGCAACATCGGTGCTAGAAGAAAACTGGAGAACTGTTGAAGAGATTAGAAGTAGAATTGGAAAAGCTAAAAACGCTTTTAGAATTTTACGCTCGGCTGCATTTAATAAGACAATTTCGAAAACGGAAAAGACTACAATTTTGAATTACAGCATTAAAGAGATCTTAACTTATAACTGCAAAACATAAATAAGAAAAAGAAATGAATAAAATATTATATCAGTGAAAATGGACTTTCAGAGAGAATACCGTCAGAAAAATCGATTAGATAAAATTAGGAATGAGGTAAGTGTAAAGAAATACGGAAGTCAAAGTAAACGTGAATGAAAAAAACTAAATCTAAAAGACTGAAATGGTATGGACGTGTTAGAAGAATCACGGAAGATAGGAATTTGGAAATAGGAATCGGAGAGAAAAAGAGGGGAACGTCTAGGATATTATGGATGTATGGAGCAGCCACTCACTTTAGGGAAAAAAATCAGCGGGTTCGGTTACCAAATTTTCATATTTCAGAAACGATTCTCAGTAGAATTTTAAATGTCATATTTACTCCGTAAGTTCCACACCCTCCCACACTTTCTACTTTGTATTAGTCTGACCGAAACAATTTCAAAAGGTGTTTGTCATTTTTGAAAATTATGTGAATATTTTTGCAGCTTAAAATTATGGTTTGGTGCATAGAACATTCGATTGTGGGACTCAATAGCAGTTTATTCCTGTGGCTTCTTAATAATGTTAATGTGATGTTAACTGACTTTTTAAGGCAACTTTTGTTTATACGTTATTGCTGTTTTCAAAGGAAAATCATATGCAGAGATAAAGTGATATTTGCTTGTTTGTAATGTCTGTGAGTTTACCCCAGAGTCTGTTTGGTTTATGGCCAAGCAGTGTGTTTTATAATTCCTTTTTTTTTTATCACAGCTAGGTTTTATGGCTTAGTGGTAGATACTTTCAATGCGTTTTATTTTTCCAGCGTTCTTATTAAGATATAAAGTATCAGTTACAATAACTAAGAAAATATTAATTTTCTTTTGAGATCGTGGTAGGGAAGTATGTTTATCCATTTTGAGAAGTACTTTTGGTCTTTTCACTTGTTTAGAATGCTCTAAACTGACAATCAATCAACTTAGGCTTTTAAGGAACTTTTAGTGCAAAAGCTTTAACTAAAATGTCATGAAGTTGCAAATAAGGAATTATTGGTTAGTAAGGAATTCTATGCGGCGTTTTTACTCGGTTTTTCCTCAAACGACATAAAAACTGGGTTGATTCAATCCAATCGTCCGTATTGTTTGGGATGTTAATTACGAAAAATTTTCATAATTCATAATGAAGAGAGATATGTTTTTCCCACTGTCGAGAATTTTTTCCTTTTGTTTTTTCTTTGTGACATTCTTGAATTTCAGTTTTGAAATCTCATTTTTTGCTCATGAGGAAGTTTTGATACAATTTGTGAACAACGAATATTGGACAAACTATACTCTACATCATAGTTTGTCTTTTCTCAAATCATATCCCAACTCCTAAATCTACTGAAGTGTGTTTAAAGTTAACAACACTGGAATGTACTAAAAGAGGACACGAAGGAGAGGAATTTGGAAAAGAAGTACTAAAATAATTGTGAAAACGGAGGCTTAAGTTACTCGAGACCCTAACAAACTATACCAAAAAGTAGGAAAAAAACAGAAAAATTAAAAAAAATAAACTTTTGTGTTAATTTTGCTTTAACAAGCCTAAAATCTGCTTAGATATTTTAACTATAAAACTGTGACGCACTGCCTTTTTTTAAATTTGATTTCAACCGATTATTTTTTTTTCTTTTTCTGTAACTAATGTGGAAAATTCCGAAAATTTACAAAAAATTTTACTGGAGTTAAAAACACTGGTTGAAGGTCATGAAGGAGAGGAATTTGGAAAATGCAGACTGGGATGCCTGATGAAACGGCTTGAAGAATTAACGTGAAACATTTTCAATCGCTTTAACGACAATAGAGAAAATGCACCAGTTTCTTCATTAATTCTTGCAAATTTTATTTTAAATCATATGCCATTTTTATCAACAGCATAATGTAGTTATGTATCAAATTATAATAGTGGGTGTTATCCCAATTTCTTAACAACTGGTTCTCTCTCTTTAATTGCAGTTTAAAACATACAACAGCAGAAAAAGCATTTCAGGGAGTTTTGCCTTTTTAAAAATTAGTAAATGAAAAGAGCAACCATGATGGTTTTATTTATTTGTATATATATATTCATTACAATTTTTAAAGACTGCCTAATAGGCTTAAGTGGTGCGCAAAATATCATATTTCGAACTTTGAGCTATTTGAGAGGCAAGCTGATTTGTATTTTTAATTCTGTATCCAGAAAATCTGAAAGCTAGAGAATCATGTGATAGATACACATCAAGGATAGTTTGCTAGAAATTGGTCCATGGTGCATAGGTAAGGAGACAAATTCAAAGCCCAATAACTTCGTAGGGAAGAAAAAATGTGGCTGTAAATAAAGATCTCAATTACACATATTTAAATCTCGATTTTCAACAATATTCGTTCGATATTTGAAGAATTACGGAATCTTGCGTGTGAAATGTTTGAAGGTTAATTTTTAACAGCACCAATAGCTGTTCAAATAATTGATCCGAAAAACTAATTCAGCTGTTTAAATGAATTCTGTTGTATTCAGTTCTGTTGAAGTGGCTGTTACATAAAAATTTACTAGAATATATGTATTTTTTTTAAAGTTTGATAAAGATTTCATACCGATGTAAAAATCATATTAAATATGAAAAGAAAAATGAATATTCCCTCAAGCAGCTGCTTGCCATAGAGGTCTCACAGCAGGCCGTCAGTTTAATATGACATAGAGATCTGTGAGGAAGGCGAGACCTCAGTAGAAGGCAACATGTGCACCATGTCTTAACCGAGGCTCGAACCCAGGTAATTCAGCAAAACCAAATTAAAAAAAAAAGAATGTTAATTTCTTAATATTTTATGTGTTTTTTTTTTCGAGTTATAAAACACATAGGACCATATATTGGAGTATTTTTCGAAACATAATTTACAAAATTATGGTAAATAAACGAAAACAACGTGTCAGAGAAAGAGACAGCCGTAAGAGGAAGTTGGATCACGGAGAAAAGACCGAACGCCCTATATAAAATAAATAAATACCCCCTCAAGCAGCTGCTTGCCACAGAGGTCATACAGGAGCCTGTCAGTTTACATGCCATAGTAGAAGGTCTGTGAGGATGACAGGACCTCAGCAGAAAAACAACACACACAACCATGCCTTACCCGGGGCTCGAATTTTTCTGGTGTAGAAGAAAATGAAAGTGCACTTTAAAGCGTCTTACAAAGTAAGCCTCAAATTGCCAAAGCCGGAAAGGCTCACACAATAGGCGAGTCACTCATTCTTCCAGTAGCGGAAGAAACAGCTTCTTGTACGTTTGGTCAAAAAGAGGTGAGCCTTGTCAGAACCATTCCTTTGTCAAACGACACAGCTTCCAGGAGAATTAAAGGTATGGCCTCTGATATTAAGGACCAACTTATTCAAGCTATTCAATGTAGCCCGTGGTTTGCCATACAACTGGATGAGTCGACAGAAAGTAGCTGGTCTAGCTCAATTACATGCTTTTGTGCGTGGAAAAATTCCAGGATGCAATATTTGAAGATATTTTATTTTGTAAGCCTCTCAAAACTTCTACTACGGGTGAGGATATTTTTAATATGATTGATTCATTTTTTGCCGAAAACAACTTTGAATCGAAAAATTGTATTTCTGTATGTACTGACGGAGCAAAAGCAATGAGTGGTTATATCACAGGACTGGCAGGTCGTATAAAACAAGTTGCACCAGAATGTAAGCTCACTCATAGTTGTCTTCACCGTGAAGCGCTGATAGCTAAATTTCTCCCTGATGATTTGAAAAGAGTTCTGGATGAAAGTGTACAAATGATTAATTTCATCGAAACCTGACCATTGAAGTCTCTACTATTTTCAGTTATGTGTGAAGAAATGGTTAGCCTGCATAAGAGATTGCTGCTTCAAAAAGAAGTACGTTGGTTGTCACGAGGAAACGTTTTTTGCCGTTTATTTGAACTCCACAATGAAGTACGCCTTTATTTCATGGAGCACGAGTTTCGACTTTCTTTGAGACTACAAGACTTAGAATGGCTTCTAATAAATAAATAAATAAATACCCCCTCAAGCAGCTGCTTGCCAGAGAGGTCTGACAAGAGCCTATCAGTTTATACGCCACAGTAGAAGGTCTGTGAGGATGGCAGGACCTCAGCAGAAAAACGACACACACATCCATGCCTAATCCGGGGCTCGAACCCAGGTCCCTTAGATCAGTAGCCAAGCGTGCTAACCACTCGGCTACGGGACGGACGTGACCAAAATTGATGCTTCTTCTGTAGGATTAATAACTCGTTTTCAAGTAACCTAATCTTGAAGTCAAACGAAATGTTTCTTCATAAAGTATATGTTTCGAAAATATAAGTTTTTTTCTGTGTAAATCATTGAGAAGAAACACTCAGAAATAAAACAAAAATGTAAACCAAGAATTTTCAGTAGAATGAGAGATTTAAAACTGGAAGATATATAAATTAGTGTGATTTTTATTCAGTTAAGCTGAATCAGTAAGAATTGAATTATAATTTTACTATCCTAACCTAAATTGAAAGGAAGTATATAATAATTATTTAAATAATTCAATTTTGGGTAAACATGATTCGACACTGAAAAAACGAATCGATGTCTGTCTATCGATCCTGTTGACCTTATTTTCTTGGAGGCATTGGGCTATGGCCAAAGACACTTTGACCTTGGAGTAGGAGCGCTCAATACCAGGAATCTCATTCACTCTGCGCTATCTCAGAGGCGAATATTTGAAGAAGTGTCATGTACGTAATGTTTGATGCACTTGGCAAATCATATCAATTCTGATCATCCTATATGGTTTTCTGTAGCATTTAAAATGTTAGGCTTTCCTTTTTGTGGCCAAAATGATTTTTAATTTTTTTTTTGAAGAAAGCAAAATTAACTTTAGAATGTAGACAAATGCTTGGCTACTGATCTTTGTTACTATGCTCTTTGATTTAGTGGATCAAAGATCGTCTATGATCTAGATCTACTACTGATCTTTGTATCTACTTGACTTAGGTTCTAGTCCCGGATATGGCAAGGATGTTCGTGTTGTCTTTCTGCTGAGGTCTCGCCTTCCTCACAGACCTGCATGACGTATTAAACTGACAGGCTCTTGTGAGACCTCTGTGGCAAGCAGCTGCTTCAGGAGGAGTTTTTTGTTTTTTTTTAAATAGCGAAAAATAATTGCGATCAATAATTGCGATCTTTTTATTTAGGTGGGAATTTCAAATTATTCGAAGGAAAATTTTTCCTAATTGCTGAAATTTGAGAGGAGGGAGGATTCCAATTTTAAGCAGCTTTTAAAAGTGTTGGTCGAATTTTAAAAGAATTTTTAAAGAGATATTTCATTTCTAAATGAGTAGAATGGAGGAATGAAAGTGACTAAATTGAATAACATGGCATATATACATATTATATATTATGATAACTGTTATGAAAAGTGAAATTGAGAGAATTGCACTGAGGTGTGTAGGTGAAGAAATGTTCCATTTGAACAGAGCAATTTGCAGAAAGACAATTTCACTGTTTTCGCGTGCAAATACGCAACTAATGACGGCAGTTCACTGAGACTCTTTCCAGTCGTTAGTAAAACGAGAGTTAATGAACTCGCCAATAAGAGCTATTAAAGCGGAACATCTCTGCATGCATTACGTGCATTGATTGGTTTCGCGTCCGGTCACTTTAGATATTAAACGTTAATTACTGTTTGGCTTGAAACTGCTAAGCCAGTCAGCTGGCCGCATAGAATCACAAGATATAAAAACGAAAGTACCAGCAGTGCTACCGTATAATGTAAAGGAGAGATTGTTTTTTCAACGATGATAAGCGTTATCTACCTCCCAGCGCGGAAATTAAATTTTGAGCTTGTTATTCATTTACATAAAACTGTGAATTTTTTAACTTCGTCAATGATAGTTTCCATTTTAAGCAAAGGAGAACTTCGTTTGGCATTTAACGCTAACGCAACCCAAGAAGAATACAAAAAAGAAATTAAACGAATCTTTAAACGTTTATGATTGGTTTTGGTTTAACAAAATGAAACTTTTTCTCCCAAAGTGTAGAATTTTAAAACCCAAGTTAAACAGAAGGAAGCAAACGATTATTGGAAGTTAAATTAAATTTCAAATTTTTGTGGTTTTAGTTTTCTCCAAACTATTAGTAGATGCCTTTCAGATTCATTACATTCAATGTTTATATTACTAGAAAAGTTTCAATTAATTTGAAGCTTAATTTATTGAGCTTATAGCTTACCTCCATTAACCTACAGACTATATTTGCGATATATTAATAATATGTTCTAAACCGAAACTCTGAGATTAAACAAGACAAGCATAAGAATAAAAAGCATCCAGTAGATGCGGACCTCCAAATTAAAGTTTAAGATAAACATTACTATTAGTGGTAAATATTTATATAATAAATGCTTTAATAAATTACCACAAAGCCACAGATCTAGTGAACGTATTTGCACGTTCATTTACATAAACTGAATAATCCCAGTAACAAGCAAATAAAATATGCGAAAAAACACTAATCACATAAACAATCCCAAGTTTTACGATGCAGAATATCGATTTCACATAACTATTTACAAACAGTCTAATGCAGGTCCGGATCTAGAGAAAAAAATAAAGGGGGGGGGGGTGGAATAAGAGACGGGTTTTCCATTACAGTGTAACATTTTCGACTTCGTTCTAGAAGTTTAAAAAAAAGGCTTGAAAAATGGGTGAAATATGCGCAAGTTTAATATTTTTGGCCTCCATTACCCTTACTAGCATTCTCAAAAGGGTCGGGACCATCACCTACTCCAGATCCATCCTTGCTATAATTCACATACACATTTTACGATGTATCAAACGCTACTACTTTCATAAATACCGAATTTGCACCTCCTTACATCAAGAATTTAGGCTTAAGAATCCCTCCACCAAATCTTTGTACACTGACCTTCACAAGACTAATATTTTCTGCTTTCAATTTATCCATTATATTAACTTCCGAATCACCCTATCCCCAAAATTCGCGCATGACGAAATAATATCTGCTGCTCTATTACGGGAAATACCTCACTCTCTTAATGCTCTTCGTTGTACACGAAGTATCAGTTTTCACTAGAGGTCTTCAATTCTCTTCAATGAGACTCGTACAGTTCCAACCACAGAGATGAAAATAAAGTATTTTGCTAATTCAGCCACTAATAATGGCAGATTGTAATAATACGAAAGATATTTCATACTAGTGAATGGAAAGCCACATGGAAAGCTTTCAAACTTTAACAAAAAGCATTTTATGCAAAAATATCATTAGAGATAAAGATCTCCATCCAATTTATCCAAATCTCGACTTTCAATAATATTTTTAACATTTAAAGAGTTTCGGAAGTTGAATCGTTTAACAGCTGCGCTACTAGTCTTAAAAATTTCAAAATTTTGATAAAAGCAATAATAATAGCGTTTAATAATCTTTAAATATTTAATGAATATTGTTCGAAGCTGAGATTTAGAGAGATTTGAGTGAGAATTCAATTTATCTTAAGCAATATTTTTCTGTAACAATTCAAAAGGGATCTTTAGAAAAAAACTTAAAGCTTATTTTTAAAGATTTGAATATGGCTTTCCATTCTTATGATATGAAAATGTTTCAATATTTTAGTAGTATAGTGTATGTAATGTAACAATGGGCACTACCCAAAATATCTGACTGGCCTTCTTGAGCTTCCTTAAAATTTGAGACTAGTGACATCACTGAATATGATGTCTGAAACTTTTAGAGAATCATCTAAGAATGAGAAAGAAAATAAGAATGGTCTCAGAAAAGAAATCTAAATACAGTATAGATTTTCGGCTCTTTATTAAAAAAAAGATAGAACAGATTATTTGCGGAAAGAGTTGGGTTGTTTTACCTCTGAGCGGCACTTTTTTGCACACCATGGGCTAAATGGCCAGGTCACATGGACCCCGAAGGCTCAGAGAAGGTTGGGGGAGGGGACCCACTGGAACAGCTGTTGGGGGACAGATGGTAGCCTCCCGTCAAGGCCATCCAGCGTGTTCTTTAACGTGCACAGGGTATGGCTCTCCCGCACACCGGGCCACGGCTTAACGTCCCATCCGACGGACGGCGGCCTTTCCAAGCCCATCGGTGTCCCCTACTGACCGTGGGCAGGGCGGGGAATTTTGCGGAGATAAATCTCACCGCTGACCCAGCTGGGACTCGAACCTGGGAACTACAGATTACGAGCCTGGCGCGCTACCGACTGAGCCACCCCCGCCCATTGCGGAAAGAGAATTATTTTTGCTGGAGAGAAGGAGGGTTTATAGTTTCAATTATCATGTTGAATAAAAGCAAGAACCTCGCGAGAAAATGTACATTAAATTTGTCTGATATTTTAATTTCCATACTGTGGCATATAAACTGACAGGCTCCTGTCAGACCTCTGTGGCAAGCAGCTGCTTGAGGGGGTATTTATTTATATTTATTTATATTTATATTTTCATGGTTATCTCCTTGATGACACCGTCTATTGGATATAATATTAAACTATGGTACCCCATGCAGGAAAGCCTGGATATTAAAACACTTTAGATGAGAGGCTCCTATTTGCTTCTACTAGTATTTCTACAGTGAGTCTTATTACCGAATCTTCAGAAGCAATGGAATCCTTGTGACCCGCCATTCTGACACTAATAAATAAATCTAACCCAATCGAAGATTTCAGATTTGTTGGATGGAAATAAAAACTATTAGCTAAGTTTTGTTTTTCTATTGAGCTGGTTATGGACTTAGGAAAGGTTTTTTTTTTTCTCACCCATGCTTTCGATCGCTTAGAACTGGCCTTGTAAATTTTGTAGCTGAAGGGCTGCATAGAAAACTTAAATGGAATGGGGGGGGGGGGCACCAAAGGAACATAAAATCAATAATCTATGTATAACCAACGGGGGGAAAATCTAAAGTGAGATATAAACAATATAATTTTATTAAAATTAATTAATTTAATGATAATTCGCTTTGCCGAAGTTGAACATATTGTCGTCTAAACGTTCTTCTTTATTTAGGCCTGGCCTTGAAAATTTTGCACTGCTATTAAAAGTATTCCAGTTCCCATGCTTTTCTTCTCTAGGATTAGATAAAGTAAAATATTGCTTCCCTACCTCTCAACCTTTTTTTAAGTTTGAAGTTTTTATTTATATTCCATAACATTTTTTAGTACAAAATCAAGTTTCACGAGGTTAAACCGATCCAAAAAGCAAATTGCTTCTTGGATCCTGACTTGTCAATTGGTCTAACGATTGAAGTTTTAGGTTCAATAAGAATTATGTGGGCATTATGAAGTCTATTTAGTAATTCAAAAATCCGCTCTGAGAAGGTAAGTCCACAAAGTTGAATTGATTATCTGATCTTATTAATGCCAGGAGAAGATTTAGTGTCAAAATTCATACTGCTATTGTGTACTGCTAAAGGTGTTATATCAGGAAGACAAACAATTTATGGACATGTGCTAAATATAGGAGGAGATCTAATAGAGGAGTTAAAATTATTTAACTGTTGACCATGTGTTTCCTGAAGTTTAAGTAGAATATTTAAAAATTAATCGTTAAAGCCATTATCAATATCTTCGGTGGAATTAAAGTGTTTAATGTTCAGCATAATTACGTCCTCCAGTAAATAGCTTCTGCTTGCGACCTTGATTTCTTTAATCAAATTTCCACGTTGAATTCATGGAGATATTGAAATGAATAATTTTATTTGAATAAAAGTTTGTCTTTGCTTTATGAATCACATTTGTGACTTCTTCATTTCTTAATATTTTATAAGATGTTCTGTATTGGTCATTACTTTTTTCCTCTGAGAAGCAATTTTTTTTTGCAAAGAGTGGGTTAAATGGCCAAGTCACAATGATCCTGAGGGCTCAGAGAAGGTTAGGGATTCATGGAAGCTGTTAGAAGACAGATGGAAGCCTCCAGTCAAGGCCATCTATCGTTTTCTTCAACGTACACAGGGTATGGCTCTCCAGCACAAGGAGTCTCGGCTTAACGTCCTATCCTATGAACGGCTGTTTTCCAAACCCATCGGTATTACCTTTTCCATCGACGTACACAGGGTATGGCTCTCCAGCACAAGGAGTCTCGGCTTAACGTCCTATCCTATGAATGGCTGTTTTCCAAACCCATCGGTATCACCTTTTCCATCGACGTACACAGGGTATGGCTCTCCAGCACAAGGAGTCTCGGCTTAACGTCCTATCCTATGAACGGCTGTTTTCCAAACCCATCGGTATCACCTTTTCCATCGACGTACACAGGGTATGGCTCTCCAGCACAAGGAGTCTCGGCTTAACGTCCTATCCTATGAACGGCTGTTTTCCAAACCCATCGGTATCACCTTTTCCATCGAGGGAAGAATGGTAAGCGGAGATAAATCTCAAAGCAGGCATAGTTGGGACTCAAACTTGAGAACTGCAAATTACGATCATGGGGTGCTATCCACTGAGCCATCCCTCATCTGCTTCTCAACGATACTTTGATAATACATATTAAAGCAAATGTAATTTAATCTAAATCTGATACACATCATTTATTACGTTTCGCAAAAGGTCTTTTCATTTCCTTACTCCGAAAGAAATGAATGAAATGCAGAATATTGTTCATTTTAGCTTATATTTAGGTATGATATTATGCGAACGACATTTGCTCACTTTTATCTATTACATCACTGGAGTAGCAAAAGGAAAGATGATCTTATCTCTATTTCTCTGTTCCGATGTTTCCTCTTTTCCTCTTTTTTCATCGAGAACGTTCAAAATAAACATTCTTTTTTCTGAGAAGACAGATAGCTGAAAGTGGCAAAGGAAGAGAAAAAGCCTTTCTCACCCTCTGTGCTGGGGATAATAAATAGAAAACTGTCAGTTACATCCACTGGGAGTCCAACAAACATTGACATCTACAACTCCCATTCTGACTCTGGTCAGCTCTCACCCAAACCCTCACGAAAGACGAAATAGATCCACTAAACAGATGGAGAGTTTTCAATTTACCAAGACACGAGCATCAAAGAATATTCTTTTTTCTTCTTCGTGCGTTCAACTCACTTGAATAACAAAAATTGAGTTCCGAATGGTAATTCGTAGAATTTTCTTAAACTATAAAAAATACCGTACTGCTGTTTGTAATATATTAAAAATATTGTCACTAAAATTTATATTCTATTCTAAACAATTAATTGCGTTGATTTTAAATTGAAAAAAAATAATAAATGTATATATATATATACACACACTAATTGGCCAACATTAAAGCACAGATCACTGAAATCGTGTTCCGCAAAATTCTCCGTCCTGCCTACGATCAGTAGGGGACACCGATGGGCTTGGAAAGGCCGCCGTCCGTCGGATGGGACTTTAAGACGTGGCCCGTGTGCGGGAGAGCTATACCCTGTGCACGTTAAAGAACACGCTGGATGGCGTTGACGGGAGGCTACCATCCGTCTCCCAAAAGTTGCCCAGTGGGTTCCCTCCCCTGACCTTCTCTGAGCCTTCGAGGTCTTTGTGACCTGGCCATTTAGCCAATGGTGTGCAAAAAAGTGCCACTCAGAGGTAAAACATCCCAACCCAACCGAAATCGTGATTTCTCGTACACTGTAGAAAATAATCTATTGTAATCTTTTATTAAAAACAGAACATACCTATCATGTGTATTTCTGTGTTATATAATACAACTGAGTCAGATTTAGAAATGACTAACATGATAAATAAGCTTTGAAGTAAAGAAATAACTAAAGATGCATTAACCCTTCCCAGGTCAAGGACGTCTATAGACGTTTTTTGTACAACACATGAAACGATTCGATTAAAAAAAAAATATCGTTTGAAAATATTCTTACATATATCCTTTAAACCTACGTAATTCAAACTTGAAAAATAATATTTTATTTTTCATTCGATGCGCATTTTATCAAACTACAATATAAATAATTAGATAAAGCCATCTGATTGTCATATTTTAGAAGCGCTATATAGTATTGCCGATTTGTTTGCTAACTTTGCTCTGTATTAAAGCAATCACCTGATTTAAGCACACAAGCTTGATTTGAACTATTTTCAACATATTTTTCCTTAAAATTTCGAAAATCTCCTAAAATTAACAAAAAACTGTATTTTTAAAAACGGATGATTTTGGAAGTAATTATGAAATACGTACTAATTTTTTCGGTATATCACTGTAAAAACTGTTATTAATATTAATATATCACTCCAATTCATATTTTTTACCTCAATAAAATTTTGAATTAAATTCTTTTTAATTTGGTATATAACATGACCTATTTCTGTTGATTAGTTGTTTATTAAAAATATTCTAAAGTTGACTTCTTTATTGGACTCTGCAACAAGCCTGGACTTTTCTCAAAGTGTGGTAAGGAGAAAAAATTTTACCTTTGAGAGGCAGTTTGTTTTGTAAAGAGTGGGTTAAATGGCCAGGTCACAAGGATTAATAAGGTGATTGCTTCAATACAGAGTAATATATTTAACACAAAATGGAATAAATGTTTACTTTAAACAATAAAATTATTTTTTTGTTATTCAGAAACAAATAGCTTTTCTATTCATGCGCATTATAATAATTTCTGTTTCTTAGAGTGCTTTAAATAATTTTTTTTGTGTTGCCAGATGCATATTTTTACTACACGACTCTAAAAAAAGGTCCTATTAAAATAAAGCTAATCGTCTTTTTTGCTAAATATTTTATTTTCAGAAAATCCAAAATTAAATGTCTATTTAAATGACGATCATAATTTTTTTCATTAGTTAAAAACTTCGAAAGTTAATTTTTTAGCCTGATCAGAATAATAAAAAATAGCTGAACCTGGGAAAGGTTAAAGGTCTCAATAAAATCAACCAAAATTTCGAATTTAGATATATGAATTACGTTTTAAAAATTTATGGAGTGTGAAATCATTGGAATTCGACCAGACTAGGACTTAGAGATCTATCTGTTCATCCTAACAACAACAGCAACGGATAAAATCGGAGCCAAGTGAAAAAAACTACATGTGTGTTTTATTAAAATCTCGCGCATCCAAAAAACTCGGTTCTGAAACGGATGTCCTGCAAATGCAGGAAGGTGGATTCATCGAAGTGCTCGAGAGAGTTTGGGGCGGGGGTGGCTCAATAGGTAGCGCGCCAGGCTCGTAATCTGAAGTTCCCAGGTTCGAGTCCCAGCTGGGTCAGCGATGATATTTATCTCCGCAAAATTCCCCGCCCTGCCCACGGTCAGTAGGGGACACCGATGGGCTTGGAAAGGCCGCCGTCCGTCAGATGGGACGCTAAGCCGTGGCCCCGTGTGTGGGAGAGTCATACCCTGTGCACGTTAAAGAACACGCTGGGTGGCCTTGACGGGAGGCTACCATCTGTCTCCCAACAGCTGTTCCAGTGGGTCCCCTCCCCCAACCTTCTATGAGCCTTCGGGGTCCATGTGACCTGGTCAATTAGCCCATGGTGTGCAAAAAAGTGTCGCTCAGAGGCAAAACAACCCCAACCCAACTTGAGAGAGCTTCTCACGTCTGGAAAAGTGTCAAGTTATTGTGCCTAGTGGCACTTTAGAAAGGAGGGGGTATTTTTGAATGTGATATTTTCGACTCGACTGCTGAACGATTTGAATATCACGATCAATGGCTCAGTGATGTATTTTAACGAATGTCCTTTGGTAGGTGGTGAGACCCGAAACCTAGTGTAACATTTTTTGTTAGCGCTAAGTGACTGTGCCGAGTGGATGCCACTGTATTTTGTATATATTTAATTGTGTATCTTAAAGGGTCCTTTTGTCTGGAAATAAAAGTTGTACATTTGTGAAAACCGTACGAGTCTTATGTACGTAATCGGCTCGCAGGTAGTGCAAAGCTTAACTAGAAATAAGAATTACCTTTCAAGGATTTAAAAACTCCTCTGACCTTATAAATATCCGTGCTACAAAAACATTTAACAACCGAAATCGTTCTGGAAAAATCATATAAAAATGGCTGTAACTGAAATTATCTTTCAAGTGATAAAATTTTGAGTTTTGAGTGAGTGGGATCGGAACTCACGATCTCCTGTTAACATGTCAGATACGAATAATTAACTCCCAAGTCTAGTTTGTTTCCAGCTAATTATAATCATTGAATTCCACGATCTGCACATCGTAGAATTGCAGTCACTATTTTCATGTTTATAGTGCACGTTTTTAAAGCTAGCTGTTTGTGTATTTCTTGATTACAGGACATTTTTTGTGCTTTATTATTATTGAGCAATGATAAAGTGTTTTTTAAAGAAGTGCCATGAACGCATCCATAGCTTTAAGCAGGTTGTTGTTGGGTTCTTCTACCTCTGAGCGGCACTTTTTTTCACGCAATGAGTTAAATGGCCAGGTCACAAGGACCCCGAAGGCTCAGAGAAGATTGAAAGGAGGGGAATCACTAAACAGCTGTTGAGAGACAAATGGTAGCCTCCGTCAAGGCCATCCAGAGTGTTCTTTAACGTGCACAGGGTATGGCTCTCCGACACACGGAACCACGCTTAACGTCCGATCCGACGGTGGGAGGTCTTTCTAAGCCCATCGGTGTCTTCTATTGACCGAGGGTAGGCCGAAGTGTTTTGCGGAGATAAATCTGAACTCTGGCCCAGGCGGGACTCGAACCAGGGATCTGCAGATTACGAGTCTGGCGCGCTACCGACTGAGCACGCTCATCCCTCTTCAAGAAGGAATTACTATCTGTATTAATAGACAGTGTACACTACATCCATGCTAGGTGATTGGAAAATCACATTCAGAATCCCTAAGTTTGAAAATAAGATTTGCGTTTTAGTGGGCCTTTGAAGTAAATTTATGATCGCTGCTTATGAACGCTGCTTTTAAATGGTTCAGACTCCGTAACTTTTTAAATATCACAGGAATAACATTAAAACTGAGAATTAGAAAGATTTGAGTGATATCTTTAAATTATTTTCGTAAAAAGCTCATTTTCAAAGTTTCGTAGCACTGAAGCTGACTTCGAAGCAACTTGAAAGTTTGAGAAAATGTTCTGTAACATAGTGAATGTATTGAAATAATTTTTAGTACCATCTGTTTGTTTAGCTAAATGTTAAATAGCCCCGTAGATTTAATGTACTTCTCAATATATGGGCTGGCAAATATTTAATCATTCTAGAGTTATGAATTGTAGAATCGAAAGCTATCTTCCATTTCTTTCTTTCGTTGTGAAAGTCGTACTTGGAACTTTTCCAAAATCGCCATTACAGAATGGAAAGCTTGCAAATACAATTTCACACAGACCTTGAAAAGATCGTTTTGTATCCGAATTGAGATGACACTTCCAAAACACATCCATTTCTAATCTCATATAGGTCTAATTACCATCGTACAATTCTTTAGTGGTGTATCAAGAAACTTGTGTGTCATTCAAAATATTATTTTAGGAGAAATCTTATTTACGATATGTCGGTGGTTACAATTTATGTGAGAAATTGTGTGCATACTGTAAAGGAACAACTGATGTCTGTAGTGAAGAAGAAATGTTGAGGTTATCGATTCTTCATCTCTTTCGTCAACAGACTCCTATTCCCTCTCCCCAGATAAAATAGCCTAGATAAGCATTGCCAAAATCAATGACGAGCAACAGAAGAATAGTGGCAGCCTCCCAGCATCTTCGGATCTTTTGCCGCTCCCGAATAATCGTCTGTTTGATCTACATCTTCCCAATCTGACTCTCTGCCAGCCCCTTCTTTCTAAGAAGCTTGTAATTCTCTAATACTGCCAAGATAAATCTGCGCTGTCTTTGAAATAAAATAAAATTTATATATTATAACAGACACTTCTTTGAAGAGTGATTTTATATTGTCTGTTGCTTTACTTTTGATAACATCTAAACTTCGTGGATAATAAGGAAATTATTTTGCAAACTGAATATTTGATGAACGAATTGGGGTTAATAGAAGAATGGGAAATATTTCTGAACCTTTCAAAAAAATTTCAAGATTGTGAAAGAATAGCCGAATATACCACAGAGTTCCTTTAATACATAGCAGAAAACAGGCTTGATTTAGGGGGTATCAAATGACTAAATCGAGCAGTAATATACTGCGACGTTGTACCGGTATATTCAATAGTTTTATAAGAGGGAAGAAAGTAACTCTCTACACAAAGGATAGAGATAACCTAGAAGCTTTTCCTGGATTCTTATACAACCTACAAATGCATCAGAAGGACACACCAATTGTACTAGAAGTCAGGGTTGGGTTGTTTTACCTCTGAGCGGCACTTTTTTGCACACCATGGGCTAAATGGCCAGGTCACAAGGACCCTGAAGGCTCAGAGAAGATTGAGAGAGGGGATCCATTGGAATAGCTGTTGGGAGACAGATGGTAACCTCCTGTCAAGGCCATCCAGCGTATTCTTTAGCGTGCACTGGGTACGGCTCACCCGCACACGGCTTAACGTCTCATCCGACGGACGGCGGCCTTACTGATCGTGGGCAGGGCGGGGAATTTTGCGGAGATAAATATCACCACTGATCCAGCTGGGACTCGAAACTGGAAACTACAGATTACGAGCCTGGCGCGCTACCGACTGAGCCACTCCCGCCCCCACTAGAAGTCAGGTATGCTAACCACTAGACTAGGTAGAATCTAAAATTTTACACTCCAATTATTTCCCCTAAGTTTCAGTGGTTTCAAAAATTTCTTGTAAAGCATATGTAATATATGTATATAACACGTTAATATTTTTCTCATCTTGGTTAGATTGTTAACATCCTCAGAATGCACATGGTCACCTTGCTCTATCCTATTTTGATCATGCACCACTAGAGACCTAACAAATAGTGTGGTTGCAGAATTAATGATTATAGAAGGAGTCGTTATCATGTGCAAATAAGGTGGAAAAGACCTCCTTTGCCTTTGATTGTTTTGGAATTTCGTGCGAATGTATAAATCACCATAATATGTTTAAAATGCAAATAACACTTTCGAAATTTGCGCTAAATCCAAAACTGTAATGTAAAACTTAGTTTTAAATAACAGGTTTGAAGGTACTCGTTTAACGCACGTTAACAGTTGCAACTCATTAAGCTTTAAAAATAGGATGGTTGTTGGCTCAGTCCAGCCTCGTAATCTGCAGTTCCCCGGTTCGAGTCTAACTTTACCAGCATTGAGTTTTGTCTCTGCAAAACCCCCATCCTGCCCTCGATCAGTAGAGGATGCCAAAGGACTTGGAAAGGCAGCCGTCCGTCGGATGGGATGTAAAGCCATGACGCCGTGTGAAGGGAAACCATACCCTGTGCACGATAAGGAACAAGCTGGATGGCCTTGATGGGGAAGCTACCATCTGTCTGCTAATAGCCTTTCAGCGGGTCCCTGAACCTTCTCTGAGCCCCTGGCGTTCTTGTGACTAGGTTAATTAGCCCACTGTGTGTAAAAAAAAGGTGTCACTCAAAGATAAAAAACCCATTTTTAAGAATTCACTTTTTCACTCAAATTAATTCAGTCAACACAATGTAAGAGAGATGTAAGTCTACACATTATATTATTGTTTTAACAGTTACTATCTGTAACGTAGTGTATATGTGCCATATAGATATCTGTTAAATGTGCAAAATCGGTTACTTTTCAGCTGAAACGTGTACTTCATTTTGGGAAATATTTTTATTTTTTATCGAAAATTTTGAAAAATATGTAAAAACGCAACAGCAAGGTTTCGTTAATTTTTGTTTGCTTAGCTTTGAGACAAGATATGAAGTGATTATAATACGAAAGAGAAGACAACTATCAGTGCAGAAAAGAGGCGAGGGTGGCTCAGTCGGTAGCGCGCCAGATTCGTAATCTGTAGTTCCCAGGTTCGAGTCCCAGCTGGGTCAGCGTTGAGATTTATCTCCGCGAAATCCCCCCCCCTGCCCACGATCAGCAGGGGACACCGATGGGCTTGGAAAGGCCGCCGTCCGTCGGATGGGACGTTAAGCCGTGGTCCCCTGTATGGGAGAGCCATACCCTGTGCACGTTAAAAAACACGCTGGATGGTCTTGACGGGAGGCTACCATCTGTCTCCCAACAGCTGTTCCTGTGGGTCCCCTCCTCCAACCTTCTCTGAGCCTTCGGGGTCAATGTGACCTGGCCATTTAGCTCATGGTGTGAAAAAAAAAAGATCCGCTCAGAGGTAAAACAACCCAATCAGTGCAGAAAAACTCTAACTCAGAAATCGATGTAGAATCTACAAAATGTCTCATAAACTCTACATCTGGTTAGACTTTTTTTTTTGTCAGGGTTGAAAATCAACAAATCCCTTTTGGATATCAAAAATGCACTTATGCAAAACAAAGTCGTTCATCTCTGTAACCAACATGATACGGTGGTTATGATATGGCGACTCTTAAGAGATGGGAACGACGCTTTCTGCGGCATAACGTCACCAACAGCGCGAAACTGAAAGAAAAGGAATTTAACGAGGAAAGTTTAGTACGAAGTGGGAAAACAAACTCTTTATTTTCTGTAAACATCACGATAAGTTGGAGAAATAACAACGACGTCTGTGGCAGAAAAGGAACAGCTGATTTAAAATCAAGCAGGAAAACGTTTTATTCCAAATGGAAAAACCTGCTTATTCTTTCGCACACCACGATCAGCTTGGAGGGAATAACTCTCTGCAGCCTGAACGATGCTTTCTGAGGCAAATAGCAGATTTAAAAGAAATGAAACCGGAAAAGTTTTATCTGAAATGGGAATATTAACTGTTTATTCTTCCAAACATCACGATACGTTGTTGGTAGTACTCAGAGGAGATAGGAACGATTTTTTTTAAAGAATATAAAAGAGTAGAGCAGTGGTTCTTAACCTTTTATGCTTCACGTACCCCCTGGAAATGTGCATGCAACTGGCGTACCCCTTGTATAGATAGATAATGCTATAGTTATAGTTAGCAATGCTTATTTTTACTTTGCTACTAGATCTAGCGACTTTTGAGCTCTCACGACGTACCCCTAAAAATTTTACCGCATACCCTACGTTGAGAATCCCTAGAGTAGAGGAATAATGCTTTCTGAGGCAAATAGCGGATTTGAAACAAAAGAAACGAAATTTTTAATACGAAATGGGAATACTAACTGTTTTTTTTTTAAGTATCATGATAGGTTGTTGGTGGTGAGTACTTCTATGGAGATAGGAATCATGCTTTCTGAGGCCAATTGCAAAGTAGAGGATTTAAAACAAAAGAAATGAAACCGGAAAGTTTCATCCGAAATGGGAATTCTAACTGTTTATTCTTTCATATATCACGATACGTTGGTGAATGTAAGAAACTCAGTGGAGATAGGATCGATGCTTTCTGAGGAAAACAGCAGAATAGTGGTTTTGAAATAAAAGAAACGGGGGAAAAGTTTCGAGTGGAATAGGAAACACAAATTTTTTATTCTCTGCAAATATCACGATAAGTCGGTAGTGGTGGAGTGACTCTGTAAACAAAGGCGATTTCTCAGGTAAACTATAGAATGGCGCATTTAAGACAAATGAAAAAGTTTGCGAAATGGGAGGGGCGGGGGTGGCTCAGTCGGTAGTGCGCCAGGCTCGTAATCTGCAGTTCCCAGGTTCCAGTCCCAGCTGGGTCAGCGTTGAGACTTATCTCCGCAAAATTCCCCGCCCTGCCCACGGTCAGTAGGGGACACCGATGGGCTTGGAAAGGCCGTCGTCCGTCGGATGGGACGTTAAGCCGTGGCCACGTGTGCGGGAGAGCCATACCCTGTGCACGTTAAAGAACACGCTGGATGGCCTTGACGGGAGACTACCATCTGTCTCCCAACAGCTGTTCCAGTGGGTCCCCTCCCCCAACCTTCTCTGAGCCTTCGGGGTCCATGTGACCTGGCCATTTAGCCCCTAGTGTGCAAAAAAGTGCCGCTCAGAGGTAAAACAACCAACAACTTGCGAAATGGGAAAATAAAGCTTTTTCCTTTTCTCTGTAAACATCATGATAGGTTGTGTTGGAGGGAATTCGGGAGGGATAGAAAAAGATGCTTTATGAAGCAAACAACAGAATCACGGATTTGAAACGAAATGAATGTAACAGGAAAAAGGAAAAGTTTTATTTGAAATGGAGAATGAAACTGCTTATTATCTTTAAATATCACGACAGATTGATGGTGGTGTGATAAATCTGAAGAGAGAAGGGCGATGCTTTCTGAGTCAAATAATCGCGAATTTAAATAAAAAATAATGGAAATAGTACTAGAGACTATTAGTTCTGCTTAATCTTGAATAAGTAATAAATATTCGGTCTTGGACCAATCAGTATGAATTTTTATATGCATGCATTGTCATTGGCCACTCGCAATTACTAGGGTGATTCATAAGTCTGATGGGGCGGGGGAGGTTCAGTCGATATCTCGCCAGGCTCGTAATCTGCAGTTCCCAGGTTCGAGTCCCAGCGGGGTCAGCGTTGAGAGTTATTTTCGCCAGACTCCCCACCCCGCCCACGGTCAGTAGCGGACACCGATGGGCTTGGACAGTCCGCCGTCCGTCGGATGGGACGTTAAGCCGCGGCTCCGTGTAAGGGAGAGCCATACCCTGTGCACGCTAAAGAACACGCTGGATGCCTTGACGGGAGGCTACTATATGTCTCCTAACAGCTCTTCCAGTGGGTCCCCTCCTCCAATCTTCTCTGACCCTTCGGGCTCCATGTGACCTGGCCATTTAGCCCATGTGTGCAAAAAAGTGCCCCTCAGAGGTAAAACAACCCAACCCACAAGTCTGTACTTTCTCTCTATGCAAAATGTGCATATATGTCTCCTAACAGTTCTTCCAGTTGGTCCCCTCCCCTAATCTTCTCTGAGCCTTCGGGGTCCATGTGACCTGGCCATTTAGCCCATGGTGTGCAAAAAAGTGCCGCTCAGAGGTAAAATAACCCAACCCATAAGTCTGTACTTACTCTCTATGCAAAATGCATATGGTGACACATCGTGTTGCATTTGCATACCTCTGAAAGCAGTACCGAGGAAAATTATAAAGGCCACTGCTTCAATTCATAACTATTACAAGTATCGGAGTCTTGGTTCCCCTTGTTAGAATGTGTTCAGTGAGTTAAATATTGAAATTCGTGAATTTTTTTGCCATTATTGGAAAAACGTATTAAAATCTACCGAAGTGACCGGAGAAATATGCGAAGTGCAAGGTAAGAGAGTAGTCTACATTCGTGCTGCCTAAGCTTAGTTCAAGAAGTTCAAAGGTGGTGAACTAGCCTCTAAAAGTAAGTCGCGGTCAGAAAGGCTAATATCGATAAATCGCAATATTCTGTGCCACGATGTTAAAGCTGATCCATTGACAAAGCACTCTCAGGCACTCGTACGAATTTGATTGCTCACAAGCAACTTTAATATGGCATCTGCATCGCATTGGCAGTAGGGGACACCGATGGGCTTGGAAAGGCCGCCGTCCGTCGGATGGGACGTTAAGCCGTGGCCCCGTGTGTGGGAGAGCCATACCCTGTGCACGTTAAAGAACACGCTGGATGGCCTTGACGGGAGGCTACCATCTGTCTCCCAACAGCTCTTCCAGTGGGTCCCCTCCCCCAACCTTCTCTGAGCCTTCGGGGTCCATGTGACCTGGCCATTTAGCCCATGGTGTGCAAAAAAGTGCCGCTCAGAGGTAAAACAACAAAACAACAACAAGCATCGCATTGGCCATATAGCGAAGAGTTGCCGAAATATTCCACATGAAATGATTACTGAACAAGCAAACCGTCGTATCGAAATTTGCAGGAAACTCTTCGCTAATCCGAGTGACCAGCGTATCATTAAGCGAATCGTTACATGAGATGAAGCACGTATCTTCTTCAACAAAATGTCGATTCCCTCAAATTACGTTTTATTCTTTTCTTTAAATTCATTAGAAATGTATGTTATTGTTTTAAAGTAGAAAATTTCTCCTACGGCTCTCTAAGAATATTTTTTTCCTTATGGCTCTTTATTAAATTTGGGTTGCAATTTTGGGTTTGGAAATTTGATTTGAAATGTTTTCAATGTCATCTTAATTTTGAAAACAATAAAAGAGCGATGAAACTATATTTAGTGAAATTTATTTCTAATAATATGTTTTTTCTTAATGAACACAGTGAAAAATTAGTCAAAGGGTATGAAATAAGTAGACTGCAGAAAGGGAACAGCAAAAGTACGGCATTCGTCAAGTAATTTATGATCTGCACATGCATGGAATAAATAATAGAGTTTCTTTCCTGCATTGGCATTCATTACACAATTATTGACCAGCAGAATTATTGAATTCATCACACGATTATTGACAAGCCTATGCAGTGAATTCTTAGTGAGAAATATATTCCGAATTAATCTATCTTCCATCGCAACAGAGATCTTGGTGAGAATCATTTAATACGGTCGTTAGAACTACACAAATTCTCACCAATTAGAAATAAATTTACAGGAATGAAGAGAAAATCCGTTGGATTGGAAACGACATTCTACTATCATTTTTTATCAGCAGATGTTTTCAGTGTAGAGTGTAATATGTATATTTTTTTTCCGTTCTCTCTGGTTATTAAAATTCTCCTGAATTTGAATCCGGGGCTCCTTGTATCCCTCTACTTCCCCCTTTTAAACCTAGGAAACCTGAAAAAAAAATCACATCTTAATTAATGTTAGTATTGGGTAAACACAACAATGTTTGTTGTTTCATTATTAACAGGGGGGGGGGGGGGGTCGTATCTGCAATTCCCAGGTTCGAGTTCCACCTGTTCCAACGATGAGATTTATCCCCGCTACATCCACACCCTAGTCAGAAAGTGGCACAAATGAACTTGGAGAGGCCGCTCTCCGTCCGTAGGGGGGCGGGGGGAACTTTAAGCCTTTGCCACGTGTACAGAAGAACCATAGCCGGTGCACATTAAATAACACGCTGGATGGCCTTGAAATGAGTCTACGATCTGTCTCCCAACAGCTGTCCAGTGGGTTCCCTTCCCCACCTTCTCTGAGACCTCGGGGTCTTTCTGATCTGGCCATTTAGCCCACTGTGTGAAAAAAAGTACCGCTTTTTCTCTATAAAAGACATAAAAAAACCGAGTTAATATAATATCATGATTGTCAAAAGACTGAATTCTTCAAGTGTGTAAAATATATATAAAAAAGCAAAATAACATCTTTTAACGCTTATAACATACATTCGAAATATTCAATATTTGAAATTCTAGAGAGAGTGAAAATATACATCAAGCTGTCTTTATCATAATTTATATAAAAGACATCTGTATTAATTTTCGAAATAGAAGTTCATTAATTCTAATGAAATTCTTTCACATAAAACACAATATGCTGGCACAAAGCGCATTGTGTTTTAATTACTTTGTCTCAGGGCCCAATGCTAACATATTACAGAACAGTTTTCTTTCAAAACACAAAATCTTTTATTCACTCATTGATTAATTTCTGTTTTCTTCTGCAACTCCTCTGTGGAACTAAATGCTTCAAATTACTTTGTCTTTTTCCTGATTTCACTTTTTCTCGTAAGTAATTAGGAACATTTTGATTGAATAAAACAATAATCGACTTTTGTCACCCCATTTCGTGCGGAAAGATTAATCGCAAAGAAATTTAAGCTGAAGCAAAGTGAAAAAGTGGTATTAATTAAAATTAGTTTCTCAGTTAAGTAAAAGTCATTACTATAATTATTCCTCCGTTATTATGTTTCAAAACTCCACTTCTCGTAACGAAGCCTTTAAAGATGAGTTCAAGATTCGGGCTTTGTCGGAGTCAAAACAACACAGACGACTTCAGTCTCAGGAGGGCGCGGGCTCAGAATAATTTAAATTTCGAATATTTCTTGCAGTTGTGAAAATACAAGTAAAAACATAAAATATTATTCGATTATAATTTCAATCTTTTAATCAATCTTTAGTAATTAAAAATTAGCGCTGTGAAGCTTTTGATTATTTTCTGCGTGTCCTCGCTGATATAAAAAAAATATTTTGATGGCTCCTAGCATTTGTTATGATGTTATCCATGTATTTTTAGTTTTCACTAGCATTTCTAATATTTTTCGTTACATATACAATTAACATTTTAATTTTGTTACAAAATGATTATAATTAATTAATAATAAAAAATTATTATTAATTTTTGTATATTTCTTTTATAATGCGTCAGAGAATTTGTTGGAGTTTTTTTTTAATCGGGCTAAGTAGCACATAGGATAAATAACTTCAGGCTCGAGTGGCTTTGGTCTCGAAAAATTGATCCCGAACTCATCTCTAGAAGCAATTGCCAGAGGATATTTAAAATTTTCTAACAAACGTTGTTAACGAAAGAGATCGAATTTACTATGTGGCCAGATTCAAAAATAAAAAAAAAACACTATATTCATTTTTTACTTGTTTTCTACCTGGCTACGTTTCCAATGTATGGCTGTACTTTTTGCTGTTTGGTTTTTGTTTGGGTTAGGTTGTTTTACCTCTGAGAGGCATTTTTTTTGCATATGATGGACTAAACGGCGAGGTCGCAAGTACCCTGAGGGCTCGGAGAATTTTTTCGAGAAGAGGACTCACTAAACAGCTGTTAGGTGACAACAGATGGTAGTTTCACGACAAGAACATTCGGCGTGTACTTTAATCTGCACATCTCCGCACAGGAGACCACGACTTAATGCCCCATCCGACGGACAGCAGCCTCTCCAAGCTAATCGGTGTCCTGCTTCTCACCGGGGGCAGAACGGGAGTTAGGGGAGAAAATCCTCGACCCTTGCAGAGTTGGAACTCGAACCTGGGAACCACTGATTTTTCAGTACTTGACTATAATGTTATCTTTCTCTCTCTGGATATTGCTTTTCCTTGTGCAGATGTGACCTTTGCTGCGCTTTGTTCTTACTTTTTTGTATTTGTCTGATTTTTTCTTCTGTACTTAGCAGTAACGTTTACTATATTTGTCCGATAATTCCGCTATATTTAGCAGTTATTTTGCACTTCTTAGTTCTTTGCATCTTACACTGCTTAACACTTTATCCGTTATCCCGAAAAACCGGATTCACCTGATATCCCAAATATCTATCGATGTCAGCCACATTCAGAATAATATTCACAGACATGAAGAAAAAAGTTCATCACTGAGAAGAAAATTTGCAAGTGCACAAAATTTTAGAAGAAATCATTGAGGAAAAACAAAAACAGGAAACAAACAACAGCAAATCTGTTGGGATTATAAAAAGAAACACATTGGACAAATATTATGGGAGACATCATTCTTCTATGAAAGCCATCCTACATGCTTTTTTAGTATTCTTAGGCTGATACGAAGCTTTTGCTAGTGACAGTAACGAGGGACCCCTCCGCCTCAAGCACCCACAATTCATCATCTCTCTTACATTTTAAAAAGAGGCCTCTTCAGTCGCGAACCAACGGCTAACTCTTTATGATAAGTATATCTCTGGCTGATAACATCGTTGTATGGTGGTATTGATTGAATTGCTATATAGATACACTTACGTATTTAAGAGAAATAAATGGATATAGAATTTATGAGTCTTATCGTTAGTTAAAATTCTACTACAACACTAACAAATTAATTTGTTTTGGTGACAGAATTATGAGTCAGTTATGCGGAAAACCTGGTAAGGCATGAAGTCTCCTGAAATGGTGTAGAGACCGATAAAAGGAAAGAAAGACACAAGGTCCCGATCCCGTCTGAACCCATGTGTGATCTCACCTTCTGCACCATCTAAGTTACGCCACTGGTTTCTGCATTAGTATCAGAGCTTAACATTTGATTAACACTGTCTCAATATCTGAAGATTTTTTTCAAAACTTGTATGACTTGATGAAAAATACGTAAAATGTTTGAAACGAAAATAGGAATGAGAAAATGATCTAAATGCTAAAAATAAAAAAAGTGTTAAAATTCGGGAAGAAACTGGGGTTTTATGAAGACAGAACGTGAGTTGATAGTTATTAAGCTAAAAATAAAGCAAAAAAATTGAAAAAAGAGATAATAAAATTGTTGCTAAAATGTAAAACAATTTAAGTGTCCAAAAATGTTATTATTACTCGTAGTAATTATGAATCTTCAACGTCATTAAAAATGAAGTTTGGAAAAACATAATTCGTTCATAATTTTAAGAGTGACTTGAAGCTACAACTTAGACGTTTAATATAAGATTTAATGAAATTTCTCCACACTCTCACTAACTAGGTAGAACAAAAGAAGTAGAAGCAGCAGAAAAAAGTATTATTTTCTAGAGGAAAAATAAAGGCATTTTTATGTCAATCGTTCTAAGGTAAATAGATAAAGAACAAAAAATTTATTGGTGGAAATTTAGTCTTGAGTAATGGCATCATCCCGAAAAGAATGCTTTGTAATCTAGACCAGTGGTGCGCAAACTATTTTGAAACACCACGCTCTTTTTTAAATATGAATTTGTTGCAACTCCTAAAACTTTTTGGCTTGTTTTTACAGTATTTTGTGTTCATGTAATAAGGGCTTTATTAGATTTTACCGTTTATAACATATATATTTTTAAATATAAGTAATGAATAATGGGTTATTTTGACGGTTTATATTGAATTAAATTTTTCGCAATCCCTATAGTTTTTCGCTCGACCCCTTTGGTATGGGGACCCACAGTTTGCGTATCACTGATCTCGACAACAAGAATTCGCTATCATCACCCGCGTTTAGATAACTGGCTAAAGAAGACACTAAACAAAATAACTGAAAAAGCGATGCTGATTTCATACGTAAGCAATTACTAAGAATAAAGATAATAATATTTACATCACTGGATTATTATTGTTAAGATACATTTCTAGAAATATATCATAACTCTTCTGGTATTTAACGTTCGTGTTGTGTAAGAAATATTCTGCATTTATACATTTCTATGAACAGAACAGCTGGTGAGGGCTGATGACAACATCTTTGTGCGAATCGAAACTCAAAAGCTCTCTCTGTGCGATCGATTCAAATGTCATAAAACACCCGCATTGTTATCATTAGCCATAATGGCATTTTGACTTGATGCGTGCGATCATCAAAGGGGACCGAAAGCTCTGGAAATGACAATCAGCAGATGATGACTCTGCCTAAGCGAACAGATGAGCAGTTAATTACAGTTCATTTCTGCTAATCTTCTGTTGTTACCTTCGTAATCAGTCCCCAATGGAATCGTACAATTTAAGATATTTAAGATGATTACTGTGCAGAATGTAAAGCTCCTCAATCATCAGAAGGAAGGTCCTGCTAATAAGTCACTTTACAATATATTGAAAACATCATTTTTAATGCCAAAAGAAAATATATACATAAAGTATGTATTACAGTATGTATACACGTCTAATTAAATATAAATATTATATATATATTTACAAATTTGGGTAACAATATTGTTGTGCTCCTTGCTAATTATTTATGATATGCCTGTTTTATCTTTTCTTATCAAATCTAATTTAATTACTATGCTTCAGTGTTAGCATTATATATATATAATACTATAAATTAATGTTTGTCTTATGTTCCGGTCAGTATTCAATTTGCAGGAAAGGGCTGGTAAAATACCATTGCGCAGATCTCACACCCACACCCGGAGAATTTTAAATACCGTAAAGGAGACGAAAATAATATTTTTGTTAAAAATATTTAAATAGAAACTGAGCGTAAGTTAGAGAAAATGATTACCAACCAAATGATAAACGAACCAATTTAATTGCAAAGGTAACTAGATCACAAATGAATAATAATTTAAACTGAACACAAATTTGTCTACCAACAGTATGAAATTAAACATCAAAAAATGATTCACAATATCTAATTATGCTTCAAATAGTCCTATTAAATTCTTACAGACTCTATTCAAAGCATATAGATAATTTTTACAACATTAAATAAGCGACACAATTATCTTTGTGAATAAACCAAGTTACCAAGGTTTATCTTTACAATTCTATTTTCCTTTACTTTAAATAGCTCGCTAGCATCAAATCTCCTTTGTTTATCCGCTAGTAGACTTCTTCAACACTTTACTTCCACTGAAATTAGATTTCATAACGCTAACTTCGTACTTAAATTACTTTATACAAAACTCTACTGAAAAGTAATTCAACTCTTTACAACACGGTGAACTTCCAAAGTTTTTCTTCACTCCTTCTATTTTTAAAGTCTTTTTCTCTTTCAACAGATTAGCGAAGAAATTCTCACGCTAAGGCACAATATGAGTATCAAAAGGACACATCATGGTTTTAATTTTTCACGTTCATCTGTCTTAACAATGTATATATGTTTCAGGTATATTGCAAGAAAGTTTATAGACACCACTGAAAACAGTGAAGTTAATATCCCACTCAAGTAGCTGCTTGCCACAGAGATCTGACAGTTTTAATGAGCCATAGAGTAGGCCTGTGAGACCACAGCAGAACGACAACAGAAACACCGAGATCCCTTTGAGCTGTTGTGCGCAAGCGCGTTAACCACTCTGCTAGCGGTACAATACCAAACCACTAAAATAAAGGGAAAATAAATATTGCGTCTCTCGACGAAAATAATTCTTTATAAAGAAATGTGGACTGAAAAATGTGAAATGCTACTTAGATAAGACCGGGCCTGAGCAGCTGTTGAACAAAGACAGGGAAAATGAGGGACTTTATTATGTAAAGATATTAAGTGATTTTTTTTACTTAATAGCTTTTCAAATTAACTGTAATACATTTAACAATAATAATAACTGTAATATTTACATAATAACTGTATAATTTAATGAATATTTAATGAATATAATATAATTAATATATTAATTATATTATATTCATATATATTATTTGAATATAATAAATTGAATACTTAAAACACGTCAATCGGTTCGAACCATTAGAACCTAACGCACGCACTGTTTACTGTGACGTTGCAGTCAAGTTGCCATTCAATGAAACTTAATCTTCTGTCAATCTAGTAAAATGCATAGTCGTTCCTCTTCTGGAAACGGAACTTTGTTACACACTGACAGAGGAAGTATATTATTATAGAGGATAAAAGAGACAACGAATCTACTAAGAACAATGATTATCGTAATATTGTTAACATCAATGTTTATTCTGTTAGTGACAAACGCTCTACTAAAATCAGTACTTATTAGTAAATAAATAGCGACAAACACTTTATTAACAGCGATACTTATTACTATCGTGACACTTTTTTAACAGCAATGTTTATTACGATATTACAACTCTGTTAGCAGACTGTTACTTATTATAGTAACGATAAACTTTTTATTAATACTTCATTAGCAGAAATACTGATTTTAGTAGTGGCGAACGCTATACGTATTAACACGTTATTAACCGAAATGCTTATTGTAATATAGACATATACAGGGTGAATCTGAAAAAGTGGGCAAAACTTTACTGGGTGGTAGAACGCAGCTATACGAGCAATACTCGTCATAGAAAGTATGGGCGGAACGCAAAAGGCGAGCCGCTAGGTGGCGTTGGAATTGGTATAAAAGGGTCGGTTCTCGCACCCAACGGCATTTCTACCGTAGATTGCCGAGAGGATGGCTGGTTATACTAACAACGAAATGGCGGATATGCACTTTGTGTACCTTGTTACCTCAATTACATTCCTATTAATAAAATGTTTTCTGAAGTATCTCCTCTCCTTCTTGTGTTCATTCTTTAAATGTGACAGTGGAAAACTACCTTTTAACTTCTCACCGCTTGCGTTCCGACCATACATTCTATGACGAAAATTGCTCGTATAGCTGCGTTCTACCACCCAGTAAAGTTTTGCCCACTTTTTCAGATTCACCCTGTATATATATATAATATGATAGAATATAGGCTTTCCCCTTTTAGCACCTCCGAGAATTTAGTTTCGGGAGAGAGAATTTATTTTGGGAGCATAATTTATTGTTTTGTGTGTATCTCTATTATATGTGAAGTTTCAGAAGTGTCTTAGATGTGAATGCTGCTCATTAGTCTTCATTCTTGTCCAAGCTGTGAGTTTTCCAAATGCTCACGGAAGCAATGCAACTAAATGGCTTTATGATATCACGGAAAATAAAGCCATTTCAGGACGTACCCAATACTTATAACTTATGATATCACTCAGCCCAGTTTTTAGCTGGAGGGTTTAGGGTATCAGTCACAAGAGGAGCGATGGTAAGATGTAGAAATAACACAAACAGAAAGAAGAATGAATGGAGAGAAGAAGAAGTCATGTCCATTTAGAGTGTCAGAGTGAAGTAGCTCTTTCTCAAAAACCCTAAAGCAGGGCTCACCTACGTAACCTAGTTCTGCGTGAACCAGGTTATGTAGGCAAGGATTAGGATATCCTCTAGTCAAGTTTTGAGCTCCTTAAAAAGATTCCTTTATGGGAAAGCACAGATTTTCAACTCATTAAGAGAATATCTGCAAAAGCAAAGCTGCATTCAAACTACGTTAACCTGACGGGAGAAAGTCGCCAAGGAATAACAATTTAAATCATTTCATTCAGCAAGATGTTGAGCACAGCTAAGGCCCACAGAATCTAGCACTTCTTTTATCTAAAGTACAGTACGTCTGATATACACCTTAGCACGGGTGTAGAAGCCAGCGGATGTGTCATTTCACCCAGAATCACGGGTGAAGGTTGATTCATTGGCATAGTTAATTAAAAAGAAAAATTTAAAGAAAGTTAGGAGATCACAAATCATCGAGTGGTCATGAGATGAGGGCTTTGGAATTTAGTTTAGAGGGAGAGGGTGGGGGAGCGGCTGAGATAACGACTTGAGTAGATTTTTCCAATTACTAAAATATTCCACTAAACAGAAAAGTTTAAAATAATATGCTATATGAAATAAAATTTTATAGTTGTATTTTAAATCTATTTTTAGTGTCGGACATATTCTATGGGGCTAAAATAAAATTATACAAATACAGCTATTTTGGAAAACAGGTAGACAAATTTGAGATTTCGTAAAAGACGACAGGATGTTTTTGGGGGAGGGGCGACCCCTCCCCCTTGGGTACGTCCCTGAACTATATTGTTCAGTACTGTAATGGAGTGATATATAGATTATATTTTTAAATATAAAATTATTACTGAGACCAACAGCGCTATAGCGAATCAGCGCTGTATGAGACACAGCTGTATCAGACAGCACTGAACAGCTATGCCTGTAGTGATAATAAACATCTGTTAATATAGCGTTTATGATTTAACTCTGTTAAAATTTAATCACGATACGGACAAACAGTATAAATGAATCTGTAGAAGTTAGTCTGCTAATACAAAACAGCCATGCACCTTCATTCAAGAAAGTTCTACGAGCTCACCGTTAAACTGCATCAGTTCTTATTTTAGAGACAAAGAAAAAGTGTTGCTGACATAAAGCTTAGCGATTACGTACTAGGAAACTTTTCTATCCAAGGTAGAGAAAGAAAAAGAAAAGCTTTTCCTCTGATGTTTGTTCAGCTATCTTAAGGCATTTGAAGTCGTAGGTTAACAACGTTAAAATCCCTTTCAGCTAACTCTTCGAAGCGAAAGCCGTCGTTACCAAGACTCGTTTCCAAGGAACGAAAGGAAAAGGCAAGAACACAAAAAGGAAAACTTTTCCTAAAGCAAAAGAGGATACTAGGACAAAGAAAAAGGAATTTTTTTAATCACTTTAGTACGACAGAATTTATCTGGCTTCTTTTTTGGTAAAGAAATTTTTTGCGTTATTTTGAGAACTTGGAGCTGCAAAAAAAAAAATGAACGCAATCTCACACTAAAAGAAAAAAAGGAGGGTGAAAACAATTTTTTTTCCACAGAACTGCGTTTTTGTTTTTCGTTTTACATAAACTTTTGAATTGGAACAGACTTTTAATGGTAGATTGTGAAGTACAACTATTTTTTAAAATGTAGTCGCGCTTGTTTCGCTTCTAGAGCCGACAGTTAGGCGAAACATTTGGGTGTGAAAACGAATATTTTTCTCACCGAATTAAGAGTTGACATTGAATTTGGATGCATATCTTTGATAAATGGAATAATAGGTTGGGTTGGGCTGTTTCACCTGAGCAGCACATTTTTGCACACAATGGGCTGCATCGTCAAGTAACAAAGACATCGAGGGGTCAGAGAAGGTTGTGGGAAGGAGACCAACTGGACAGCTATCAGGTGACAGATGGCAGGTACCAGTCAATGTCATCCAGCATGTTCTTTAACGTGTAGAGAAAATGGCTCCCTCGCACACAGGAACACGATTTTAAGTCTCATGCGACGGAAAGCCGCCTTTCTAAGCCCTCCGATGTCCCTTACTGACTGATGTAAAGATGCGGGTTCATCGGAGATAAATCTCAATTCTAGAGCAGATGGGTCTCGCACCTGGCGACTGCAGATTACAAGCCTGACATGCTACAGGTTGAGTCAACTCCTACTCCAAATGTAATATGATGCAGTTTTTATATATTCGTATACATACGAAGGACTTTCAAAACGTTCTTGACATGCATCTGCAGAACAAACATCATTGCACTTACTTGAACAAAACTTTTACTGTCCTTCAAAGTACTCCCCTCCAGCATCTGTTCAATATGGCAGACGTCTACGCCAATTATGGAACGTTTGGTGGTACTCTTGTTGAGGAATACTTCGCAACTCTGACTTGCACCCTTGTAAAAGACTTCCAAGCAAGTTCCTTTTTAATTTTTTGGAAACAACCGAAAACGCAATGTGCAAGATCGTATGAATATGCAGGGTGAAGTAGCTCTTTGATTTTTGTCTTGCTCCAGATAGGCTGTAACTTGCCATGTTTTGTGAGCACTGACATTGTAATGAAGAAGGAAAACCCTTGACACGACAGTTGTTGGACTCTGCTCATTCATCTCCTTAACCATTTTGGGTAAAAAAATGTTGGTGTAGTATTGCCTATTTATAGTCATTTTTTCAGGTAAGATGTCCAGGCTACCACTCCTTAGGAATTAAAAGCAATTTTTTTTAATTAGAATATAATTTTTATTCATAAGAGTAAAGAATACAAATACATTTACACTTTGACCCGCAAAGCTAAATAGCTTATCTGCAGGAAAATGAATAAATTATATTAACATAGGTCATTCAGCCAAAAAAATGGTGTACATCAAATAAATCCACAAAACACAACACATAAAAATCAGCTAACTAGAAAATAACAAATAATTTTTTAATTCCATTTTAAGTCTTCTAAAAGAATCTATATTTAGTAATTCTTTTGGAATAGCATTAAATATAAGTGGTACTTGATATTCGGAGGTATGTTTCCCGTAATTATTTCGAAAATTTGGCAATTTGTAATAACCCTGGTTTTGAAGTCTTGTATTTTTATTATGTTGAATTTTTAGCTTGTAAGTTTCCTCAAAAATGTTTTTAATTATTACATTATATTTATATAAATTGCTGTAGGACAAAAGATTTAAAAATTTTAATCTATCAGTAGAAGTTTTATAAATTTTTTGCAAATGAAACGGAATAATATTTTTAGCTATTATAGACTGCAGTTTTCTATTTTATTTATGTTAGTTAAGTTAGTTGTTCCATGCACAATTATTCCATAATTTAAAATAGATTCGCATATTGCTTTATAAAATAGGACACATGTTTCCATATTTAATACGCATTTCAATTTTTGAATTTTTATCGCCGATATTCTCAAGCTTTCACATATGTGGGATATATGGGCATTCCACCTAAAATATTCATCAAAAATGATTCCTAAGTAATTTATTTTATTTACTTGCTCAACAAGTGGGCAGCTGCATAATGATTCACAATTCGAAGCATCCTTTTTTCTGCAATTTATTTTATGAGTTTTGATAAAGAGGTTTTGATGAATATGAAATCCTGGTGAATGAATAATCATCAGTTTTGTTTTTTTCTCATTTAAATAGATTTTATTATGATTTAACCATCTAATAATATTATTGTAATCTGTTTGAACCTCTGAAATGCTATCATTTAAATATTTGTGACTGTTTATTAAAACAATGTCGTCAGCATATAGATAAATAGCACTATTTAATTTTGTATTGAACAAATCATTTATGTATACTAGGAACAATAAAGGACCTAAAATTGAGCCTTGGGGAATTCCACATCGTGTAATTAATTTTCTGCTGTAGCAGTTTTTTATTTTAGTAATTGTGTATCTGTCTGATAAATAATTTCTAAACCAATCTAACAATGTACCGCGAATACCGTAATTTTCCAATTTATTTAGTAAAGTGCTATGATCTATTGTATCGAAGGCTTTCTTTAAATCTAAGAACATAGTTATAATTTTTCCCTATTATTCAATGATTTATTAATATTATTTGCAATTTTGGAAATTAGTTGAATTGTGTTTTTTCCTTTTTGAAAGCCAAACTGATTTTCATTAATTATGCTGTGTTTAAGTAAAAAGTTAAAAACAGTATTATAAATATATTTTTCCATTATTTTCGAAAAAATAGGCAGAATTGTTATTGGTCGATAGTTAGAAAAATCCTCCTTAATACCACCTTTAAAAATAGGTCTTAAAATACCTGTTTTGAGTTCAGTAGGTATGTTCCCAGTAAATATAATCTGATTTATAATTTTTGATATAATATTTAGTAGTGTCTCTTTATTAAATTTTATATGTTTAATGCAAACATTATCGTAACCAGGTGATTTATTGGTGTCTAATGAAGTATGAGAAGTTTAGATAAGCTTTCGAACAAATCGTAGCACTTTAACTTCGGAGGAACGAGAGTGAATCTAGAGACACGTGTCAAGAATATTTTGAACCCCCTCCATAAGCAAGCAGAAAGATACTATAAGAGAATTTATTTTACAACTCTTAAGGAAAACTCTAGCATTCGCCTTTGGAAATGCTCATTGAAAATTTTCCTCTTCGTATTTGGGAACCTAAAGTGATAACTCTCACTATGGTCTTTTTGGAAGTCCAACTGAAATTCGAGAATTCTCACTGCCGATTTTTGGAACTCTCAATGACAAACTTAGTGTTCGGAAACTCTCAACGATAACGCTCCCCATCACCTTTAGAAACTCTAAATGAAAATGCTCCCCTTTGTGTTTTGGAACGATCAATGGCAAATCTCATCATAGGGTTTGGAAACTCTCAATAATGACGCTCACCATTGTCTTTGGGAACTCTCAAATAATGAAAATTGTCACCTTAGTCTATGATAACACTCAATAAAATCAATTTTCATCGTAGTCTTTCGTAAATCTTAATGACAATTCTAACCTACACAAAACAGACAAATCATTACGACCAGAGCGTTTTTATGCAAATGGAAGTAAATTGCAGGTAAACGACGGCGCATGTGAAGGTCATGAAATGGTATAAATAACACCTGACACTGAGTTCTGTTAATCAGTGTTATTCTTGTTCTTCAGATGGGAAAGGCAGACGACTTGAGTGAGTTTGACAAATGCCAAATCATAATTGCCAGACAACTGATTCAGAGCATTTCAGAGATGGCAACGCTTGTGGGGTGCTCACGATCAGGCATGGTTAGTACCTTCAAAAAATGGTCCAAGGATGGAAAAACCACGAATCACCAGCAAGGACCATGGCTCATCGATGCTAGAGGTGAGCGAAAGATATCCTGCATAGTACGAGCCAACAGAAGGGATACTGTGACGCAACTCACCCGTAATTTGAATGCTGACGACAGGAATAATGTGTCACAACACACAGTACATCGAACCCTGATGAAAATGGGGCTCCGTAGCCGTATGCAACTCCGAGTGTCCATGATAATTTCGGTTTACCATTGAAAGCGCCTACAACATGCACGCGAGCATCAAAACTGGATCTTGAATGAATGGAAGAAGGTCGTCTGGTCCGATGAATCTCGCTTCCTGTTGCACCATGTGGACGGCTGGGTATGTGTGCGTCGTTTACCAGGGGAAGAGTTGGCACCAGTATGCACCATGGGACGAAAACAAGACAGTGGAGGAAGTGTAATGCTTTGGGTAATGTTCTGCTGGGAAACCCTGGGCCCAATCATTCGTGTTCAGGAAACTGTGACATCTGCCACCTACCTAAACATCATTGCAGACCAGATACATCCTTTCATGGCAACGGTATATTCCTCTAGTAGTGCCTTCTTTCAGCAGGATAATGCGCTAGGCCACACTGCCCGGATTATTCGAGAATGGTTCGCAGAACATGAGGAAAGCTTCCAATTATTGCCCTGGCTACCAAATTCCCCAGATAGTAATCCAATCGGGCATCTGTGGTTTGTGTTGGAAAAGCACATCCGATCTGCGGCGGCTCAACCACATAACTTACAAGAGGTAAAGTATCTGCGGTAACGTGTTGGTAGCAGACACCACAAGACACCTTTAGAAATCTTGTAGCGTCCATGCCTAGCTGGGTAAGAGCTGTTTTGGCAGTACATGGAGGACCAACATCATATTAGGCAGGTGGTCATAATGTTTTGGCTCTTCGGTGTATATTTTTGTAAACTCCTAATGGCAATTGTCACCTTTTTGGTAACTTTCATTATTTTTGGAAACTCAGTGAAAACTCTCACCATCGTGTTTGGAACCTTCAGTGAGAACTATCACCTTCTTCTTTGGAAAAATTCAATAACAATGCTCACCTTAGTCTTTTGAAACACTTAACGAAAAAGTTAATTAGTTATAGTAGTGAAACTTGGACGCTTCGTAAACAAGATAACAGAAAACTAGATGCTTTTCTATTCTAGACGGCTTCCGCAGTATCTTGGGCATTAAGTGGTTCAAATTTGTAAGTAATGAAGAGGTTAGGCAAAGGAGTCAGCAACCTCCTTTAAGCAGCATATTGTGCAGAGAGAGTAGTAGTAGTAGTAAAACATTATCTTCCTTCTTCTGGATCACTTTGGAAGAAGGACACTCCGTTAGTTTGGCCATGTTGCCCGTATGGATAATTATAGATTAGCGAATAGAGTTATGAACAATGTGTCTAAAGGACTCAGAAAGAGGGGGAGACCTGGGATGCTGTGGGCAGACAATGTCAAACAGGGCCTTGTTGGAATTGGTATGCAGTGGCAAGATGCAGCAGATATAGCTCAGGACAGATATGCTTGGAGAACTAAATTGCATGGTCTGGCTGGACCTCAGTAGCCCAAGGCTGCTTGATGACGATGATGATGAAGGTAAAATTCTTCCATTGTGTTGGGAAGTCTCAGTGAAACTCTAGATTGCAAACTCTCACTTATCATATTTAGGTACCCTTAATCAGAACTTCCACTTTTTAACTTGGGAACTCTCAATTACGATATATACATTTTTCTTTGGATACTCTCATTGACCATACACACCTTCTACTTTGCAAACTTTCAATGACGATATACACCTTCTACAATGGAAACCTCAATGATGATACACACTTTCTACTTTGGAAACACTCAATGACGATACGCAGTTTCTTCCCTGGAAATTCTCAATGATATTATTAATCTACTTTTGAAACTTTCAATGAAGACACACGCCTTCTACTTTGGAAACACTCGGTGAAGATGCACACCTTCTACTTTGGGAACTCTTAATGACGATATGCTCTTTCCTATCTGAAAACTCTCGATGACCTTACCCATCTTCTACTTTGGAAACTCTCAATGGGGATATGCACTTCCTTCTCTGGAAACTCTCGATGACTTTACGCATCTTTTATATTTTGGACTCTCTCAATGACAATACCCATTTCGTTCCTTCTAAACCATCAATGGCAATACTCATTTCGTTCCTTGTATCAATGACGATATATACCTTCTACTTTGAAAAACTCAATGACGATGCGATCTTCTTCTCTGGAAACGCTCGATGACGTTACTCACCTCCTTTGGAAACTCTCAATGACGTTTCTCACCTCTACTTTGGAACCTATCATTGATGATACCCAATTTGTTCCTTGGATACTATCAGTGGCGATACTCATTTTCTTTGGAAACTCTCAACAACGATGCTCATCTTCTAACTTGGAAATTCTCAACTTGGAACTCTCCCTTTTTTGGAACTCTCCCTTTTTTTTACCTTAAATGAAAATTTTCCCCATCGATTTTGAAAACCTTTGGATGGTTTTTCTCCCGTAACGTTTTTAAATTTTCAGTTGAGAACTTTGTAAGTGAAAGCCCGCCTTCTTTTTTGGTATGTATGAAAGAGAAAGCTCGCTTTCATCTTTCGACACTCTGAAAAATGTTTCAGAAAAAAAACTTGCTTCTTTACGCGGCTTGTTGTGAATCTGAAAAGCGTTTCGTATTTCTGCCCGAGGTATTGCTAAAGTCAAATTCACAATGTGTAAGTACATTGTTCATAGTTTTATCTTTCTCATCAGAGGATAAGCTGTTTAATGGAACTTAAAATACCCAAAGAGAATTTATGACAATGCCAATTATTAACATAGCCAGGAACGGCCTTGAATGCAATAACTTTTCGGTGTTAAAATTTGCAATATTTATTTAATTTGTATCTAATACCTCGACATGCACATTTCTCTATAATGTACATAATCTCTAGTTACGTCACCTAAATTCTCTACAACGTCGCATGTTGCCCTCCTTTTCATCCTAGTAACCCCATCATTAACATTTCCGCTATTTACTTGTAAAATAAATGCATCAAAGTTTAACTTATTGGTCAAAACTTGCATCAAAATGTTATCTTATTGGCAAGGGATTAGAGTTTAAATGAAAATATTATTGTTTATATTTTGTATATATATATATTTTGTGTATATATATATATATTATAAATATTATAATATATATATATATAAAATATATCATAGCACAGTCCTGTAACATCCCAATAGCTGGGAAATACCTCAGTATATGCAAGAAAAGCGAATAAAATGAAAGCATATCCCTAGTGTCTATATTATGGGTTGGATTGTTATACCTCTGAGTGGCACTTTTTTGGCACACAATGGACTCGATCCTGGTCACAATTGACCAGATTACAAGGACCTCGAGGGCTCAGAGGAGATTGAAGGTATAGAACCCACTGGATAACTATTAAGAGAGAGATTGGTAGCCTCCCCTCAAGGCCATTCAGCTTGTTCTTTAACGTGCACAAGTATGGCTTTCCCGCACACGGACCACGGCTTAACGTCCAATTCGACAGATGACAGCCTTTTCAAGCCCATCGGTGTCCTCCTTTCTGACCTAGGGCAGGGTGGGGAGTCTTGAGGAGATAAATCTCAACGCTCTCCCAGGCCCTATATTTAAGGCCCAACTTCTAAAGAAACTTCTCTATAAAGGGCAAAGTTTGGTTCAGTTTGTAGCGCATCAGACCCGTAATCAGTAATTCTTAGGTGAAAGTCTCAAGTATGTCTGCTTTGAGAATTTTCTTTGTTATCGTGTTTTACCTTCTGTTAGAAAGAAGACACTGCTAGAGAAGGAAGTCATCCGTCGGATGGAACTTTAAGATGTGGACCTCCTGTGCTTAAGACCTTCCTGTTCACCTTAAAGAGTAGACTGGATGGGTTTTATAGGAGGCTACCAGCTGTCCAGTGGGTCCCTTCCCCATTCTTCTCTGAGTCCTTGGGTTCGTTGTGACCTGGTGATTTAGCTTGCTCTTGTGTTCAAAAGTTAAAACACGTGCCGCTCAGAGGTAAAATAACGCAACCTAATCCAACTTGCTCTTGTTATATTGCGGAGATACCCTCTGTAGAAGGTATAACCTCGAAATGATCAGCTTTGCTCAAATAAAAGGAGCGTAATAAAAAACTACCACTCCAGCTGGTCCCTTTAAAAAGGGATACAAAACGTTGCATTTATACAATTTCACTTTCTTCAGTTATTTCCCACTAAAAAGAGTTTTTTCCTTTCTTTTGTAATGGTGTACTGTGAACAAAAATATTGCTCTTCAAGAGTCCACTTGCAATCAAAAGATTTACAACAAAAAATTTCAAGCTAATTCGGGATTGGAATACTGATCTCTACAGGCAGACATTTTAACTGCTCGGCAACTGAGACGGTGCTATACTGTGGAAGTTGTTAATTATGTTTAATTTTAGATGACTAGTTTTAATTTTTATACAAATATTTAACATTGACATAATAACTGCCCATTTAACCCATTGTCTGCCCAAAAGTGCCGCTAAAATAACCCAACACTCCCCATTCCACCCGCTCCAATAAATTTAACATATAATAATATGCATACTTCGTATGGAAATTACTTAGTTAATACTAAGTAATTTCCATACGAAATTTTAATTAATTTCTTAGGAAAAATCTTATGACCCATTAATGTGAAATATTTTAGCTTTAATAACACTTTAATTGCTAAACGAATATTATAAAAAAAATCGAGATTTAAACACATTTGATTATAATCATTAATTTATCATCAGTTACATTTTTCTTTTAAATGCATATTTTAGAAGTTATGGAATTTCTAAGTTAGATTTCCATCGATCTTTGTACGACAGTGTACTATAGATACTATAGATTTACTTTGGATGCGATGAATGGAGAAAAAAAATGGAAAGAATAAAAAGGGGCTAATTTATTTCACCCTCCATAATTCCCCTTTATTTAATACTTCAGTAATGGAGAAAATGTTTGCAATGTTATTTAGTGTTTTTTTTACTTTAACTCTGCCACACAGAACTGCTATTTCCTTTATTCCGTCAGAGTAACGGGACACTCTTTAAACAAACCATAAACGAGTCGATCCTCGGAACTAATTGCGAGCTCCATTCGTTGTTTAGTCGTCTTGAAAGCGAATGCACGACCTCGTGAAATGACGAAGAGGAGAAAAAAAAGCCGGAAGTGCAGGTGAATCATCTGCTAGGAACGAGGATATCGATTGTTAATCGTAATCAGCTTTACGGGTATGACGGAAGGAAGTGCAGTGTGGCTTGTTCCAGCGTGCTCGTTAGCGTTTTCTGCTTTGTTAAACAAACCTCGAAATGTGCAATGATCCAGAGATTATCTGCATCTTCTTCTTGCTGAATGGGATGAGACAAAATCCCCCTGCTCTCTGTATCTCTCTGACCCGTTGCTACGGCAACTGAAGAAGGTGGGAAAGAGGAGAAACGATACCACGAAGCTGACGTAAAAAATGCGGAGAGGAAGCTTAAAGTGCGGGAAAATAATCCGTTTAATGTTGTTGTTACTGATACAATAAATATTTAATAATTAAACTGATTATGTAAATGTCAGTTGAGTTCGTATTCAATAATACTTATATCTTGTTATGGGTGAGTTTTGTTGTTTAAATCCCTAAAGATTATGTTTTGAACTGTGTTTTGAAAGCTAGAAATATCGAGCTCAAAATGGGTTAATTTTGAAGTATCTTCTCCATCAAACTATTTCAGCGATTTATCGGAATAAAGTTTTTCCATATCTCAACAGAAATTCTCGTCTGTTTCTAAATACCTTAAAAAAAACTAGCAAAGACGAATTGAGATTCCCACGATATCTAATAGAGTTTAGCTTTGAAGTTTCAGTTGAAGAAAGTTGCCTTTGATAGAGCGAATCGACGTGAGGGATTTTTCTCCCAAAAGGATAAGGACCAATGGGAAAAAACGAGCGTAGGTGTTTATACAGTTATATAAATTATAAATAGAAATATAAGGGATTTCTTATGAAATTACCTGTGGTCGGTGAAAATCGAATTAAATATCAAGGAGATATTTATTTCCTTTCTCTCTTTATTTATAGAAACTAATTTAGGCTAATCTTGATCATTTTAACAATTTTCCTCTGAAACTAATTAAGTTGTAAATTTTTACAATTGTTTACTTCATATTGTTATTACAAATATTCTCCTAATTTCTTTAATTAAACAATATTTTACAATGAGCGATGTTATTCCAACTTCCATTTGTACGAAACAAATATTAAATTTCGAAAAATTTGTTTTAGATCTCTGAAACCTTTTTTTGGTGATATTCTTTCGTAATGTTTAGAGAAAATAAAATAGCGATAAACATAGCGATGTCTCCCAAAGACATCTCTATACGAGATGTTTCGCATAGCTGTCTTAACTGTTGTTGAAGACTCTATTCGCCCATAGCTGTCTTAACTGTTGTTGAAGACTCCATTCGCCCATAGCTGTCTTAACTGTTGTTGAAGGCTCCATTCGCCCATAGCTGTTTTAACTGCCGTTGAAGACTCCATTCGCCCATAGCTGTCTTACCTGTTGTTGAATACTCCATTCGCCCATAGATGTCTTAACTGTTGTTGAAGGCTTCATTCGCACATATCTGTCTTAACTGTTGAAGGCTTTATTCGCACATATCTGTCTTAATTGTTGTTGAAGACTCCATTCGAACATAGCTGTCTTAACTGCTGTTGAAGGCTTCATTCGTACATATCTGTACTAATTGTTGTTGAAGGCTCCATTCGCACATAGCTGTCTTAACTGTTGTTGAAGACTCCATTCGCCCATAGCTGTCTTAACTGTTGTTGAAGACTCCATTCGCCCATAGATGTCTTAACTGTTGTTGAAGGCTTCATTCGCACATATCTGTCTTAACTGTTGAAGGCTTTATTCGCACATATCTGTCTTAATTGTTGTGAAGACTCCATTCGAACATAGCTGTCTTAATTGTTGTTGAAGACTCCATTCGAACATAGCTGTCTTAACTGCTGTTGAAGGATTCATTCGCACATATCTGTTTTAACTGTTGTTGAAGGCTCCATTCGCATATAACTGTCTTAACTGTTGTTGAAGGATTCATTCGCACATATCTGTCTTAACTGTTGTTGAAGGCTTTATTCGCACATATCTGTTTTAATTGTTGTTGAAAGCTCCATTCACCCATAGCTGTCTTAACTGTTGTTGAAGACTCCATTCGCCCATAGCCGTCTTAACTGTTGTTGAATACTCCATTCGCCCATAGATGTCTTAACTGTTGTTGAAGACTCCATTCGCACATAGCTGTCTTAACTGCTGTTGAATGCTTCATTCTCACATATCTGTCTTAACTGTTGTTGAAGGTTTTATTCGGACATAGCTGTCTTGTTGAAGGCTCCATTCGCATATAGCTGTCTTAACAGTTGTTGAAGGCTCCATTCGTACATATCTGTCTTAACTGTTGTTGAAGTCTCCATTCGCCGCTATCTGTTAACTGTTGTTGAAGACTTCATTCGCACTAACTGCCATAACTGCTGTTGAAGGCTCCATTCGCCCATAACTGTCTTAACTGTTGTTGAGGTCTCCATTAGCCCATATCTGTTAACTGTTGTTGAAGACTCCATTCGCATAGTACTACTGTGCAGATGGGTACGACCATCCACAACACCGCTACGACCTCGACTGGCCTTTTCTTATTTGAGTAAATCTCTATTACACGCACACATGCACACTGTAATCTGTAGGTGCGATCGACCTATGTCATTGGCTTAACATCTTCAACAGAGGAGAGATTGATCAACGGCCAGTAGCTCAGCGGACAGAGCACCTGACGTGTTATCAAGAGGTCGTGGGTTCAGATCCCACCCGACTCTAGACAGTTTTTTTCTCTGTACCCAATTGATATAATCATACTTCAACAGTGTACTAGTGGCTAAAAACCTTGTATATATGAGTATTAAATTGTTTTCATTTCAAGAATATTTAGCTTTCACTTATTTCTAAGAGATGTGCTCGATGTCCATCATAAAATGAAGGAAGTGGATCCAAGACCTTTTAGTTCATGTATGGAAAAGGATCGCAACTCTTTTCCCAATTTCTATGATTGTTAAAATTTGTAGGGATTTTTCGGGTATTTTGGTCGCACACAGAATCAAGACAGCTATGTGCGAATGGAGCCTTCAACAATTATGGATGGATAGTCTTCAAATGGTTGTCGAAACGGGTAGATACCTTTTCGAATGATTGTTAAATTAGGTGATATACTTTGACTGGTTATTCAAATGGGTCCATGCTCTTTAAATCTTTATTAGAATGTTTCACGGCTTCTTAAATCGTTAAAATGGATGGATTTTTTGAATGGATCACTATCGAAATAAAGTTGGGAAAAACTGTTTTAAGATAAAAAATTCAATTTTTTTCAGCTCTACTGGATGCATTTCGCTGATTAAGAATTATAATCTTTGCTCTTAAATATTTTAGAAATTTAGTTGGCAAATATGTTTAAACTCAAAATTCGTTTATGGTAGCCTGTTTGCTATCTTTTTGAGCCTAGTGACCCCCTTTATCCTTACTAATCGGATTGTCCGCACTTTAACCTTTCTAACGCCTATTTGCTCTTTCTACAGCCCTCCCCCTTCATAGAATTCAAAATATATTTCCCTGCATAAAACTTCTTGGAATAATATTCATCGTTTATACAAACTTACGTGTATTTTTATACTGAATTTCTAAGCTATTTCTGTCGAAACAAAACATACAGAACTATGTTATTCTAAAAACTATTCGACATTCTACTTATTCCACCTGCTTAAGAAAACGCCCCCATTAAATTTCTGAAAAAAATTCAATTAAATTTCTGAATTTCTTTTCCTCATTAATTCCTGTTTCCTACAGGAACCTATTTCTGTCGAAACAAAACATACAGCACTATGTTATTCTAAAAACTATTCGACATTCTACTTATTCCACCTGCTTAAGAAAACTCCCCCATTAAATTTTTGAAAAAAATTCAATTAAATTTCTGAATTTCTTTTCCTCATTAATTCCTGTTTCCTACAGGAACCTATTTCTGTCGAAACAAAACATACAGAACTATGTTATTCTAAAAACTATTCGACATTCTACTTATTCCACCTGCTTAAGAAAACGCCCCCATTACATTTCTGAAAAAAATTCAATTAAATTTCTGAATTTCTTTTCCTCATTAATTCCTGTTTCCTACAGGAACCTATTTCTGTCGAAACAAAACATACAGAACTATGTTATTCTAAAAACTATTCGACATTCTACTTATTCCACCTGCTTAAGAAAACGCCCCCATTAAATTTCTGAAAAAAATTCAATTAAATTTCTGAATTTCTTTTCCCCATTAATTCCTGTTTCCTACAGGAACCTATTTCTGTCGAAACAAAACATACAGAACTATGTTATTCTAAAAACTATTCGACATTCTACTTATTCCACCTGCTTAAGAAAACGCCCCCATTACATTTCTGAAAAAAATTCAATTAAATTTCTGAATTTCTTTTCCTCATTAATTCCTGTTTCCTACAGGAACCTATTTCTGTCGAAACAAAACATACAGAACTATGTTATTCTAAAAACTATTCGACATTCTACTTATTCCACCTGCTTAAGAAAACTCCCCCATTAAATTTTTGAAAAAAATTCAATTAAATTTCTGAATTTCTTTTCCCCATTAATTCCTGTTTCCTACAGGAACCTATTTCTGTCGAAACAAAACATACAGAACTATGTTATTCTAAAAACTATTCGACATTCTACTTATTCCACCTGCTTAAGAAAACGCCCCCATTAAATTTCTGAAAAAAATTCAATTAAATTTCTGAATTTCTTTTCCCCATTAATTCCTGTTTCCTACAGGAACCTATTTCTGTCGAAACAAAACATACAGAACTATGTTATTCTAAAAACTATTCGACATTCTACTTATTCCACCTGCTTAAGAAAACGCCCCCATTACATTTCTGAAAAAAAATTCAATTAAATTTCTGAATTTATTTTCCCCATTAATTCCTGTTTCCTACAGGAACCTATTTCTGTCGAAACAAAACATACAGAACTATGTTATTCTAAAAACTATTCGACATTCTACTTATTCCACCTGCTTAAGAAAACGCCCCCATTACATTTCTGAAAAAAAATTCAATTAAATTTCTGAATTTATTTTCCCCATTAATTCCTGTTTCCTACAGGAACCTATTTCTGTCGAAACAAAACATACAGAACTATGTTATTCTAAAAACTATTCGACATTCTACTTATTCCACCTGCTTAAGAAAACGCCCCCATTACATTTCTGAAAAAAAATTCAATTAAATTTCTGAATTTATTTTCCCCATTAATTCCTGTTTCCTACAGGAACCTATTTCTGTCGAAACAAAACATACAGAACTATGTTATTCTAAAAACTATTCGACATTCTACTTATTCCACCTGCTTAAGAAAACGCCCCCATTACATTTCTGAAAAAAATTCAATTAAATTTCTGAATTTATTTTCCCCATTAATTCCTGTTTCCTACAGGAACCTATTTCTGTCGAAACAAAACATACAGAACTATGTTATTCTAAAAACTATTCGACATTCTACTTATTCCACCTGCTTAAGAAAACGCCCCCATTACATTTCTGAAAAAAATTCAATTAAATTTCTGAATTTATTTTCCCCATTAATTCCTGTTTCCTACAGGAACCTATTTCTGTCGAAACAAAACATACAGAACTATGTTATTCTAAAAACTATTCGACATTCTACTTATTCCACCTGCTTAAGAAAACGCCCCATTACATTGCTGAAAAAAAATTCAATTAAATTTCTGAATTTATTTTCCCCATTAATTCATGTTTCCTACAGGAACCTATTTCTGTCGAAACAAAACATACAGAACTATGTTATTCTAAAAACTATTCGACATTCTACTTATTCCACCTGCTTAAGAAAACGCCCCCATTAAATTTCTGAAAAAAATTCAATTAAACTTCTGAATTTAGTTTCCCCATTAATTCCTGTTTCCTACAGGAACCTTTTTTTGTAGGATATGCTTTCTAGCTATATTTTTATGTTATTTATCATAGATGAAGAATTTCGTGTAAATATTTCTTTAATACTGTTGAACAAGAACTAATTGTGTTGTACATTGAGATTTTAAGCCTTAGCAGGACTACTGGATTATTTGATTTGTTTTAACAAAAAGATGTAACTTAGATACAATCTACTTAGCTTCAATTATCAAATCCTGGTCTTAAAGATATGAAACGTTTTCTTTGAGCTGATACATTTTCCTTCAGTCACAAGTCTTTTCTTTGCCACTTAGTTCTAAAAGTGTCAGGCCGTAACACTTTTAATAAAGTAAATTAAATCAACTAAAGATCGATTTCCCTAAAGACATTTTTGTTCTAATTTGGAGCTCATCAAGGAAAGGAGTTCGGCGAATGAATCCTTTGTTTTCGCAGAATAAACTTTTGTTGTTGGCGTTTCAAAGTGAAGTCATGAGGAAGGAGGTAAAGTTCGAGGCTTTGTGATAAGGAAGAAGTGTGATGCTTTTGTTGAGAGGAAATTGGCAGAGCGTAAATCTCACATATGAACGAAGAATGGAGAGAAGATTTGGGGAGGAGGTAAGATTGCAAGTGGAGAGGAAGGGGAACCTCTGAAGTGATGAGACCTTTGAAGTGACTAGATAGAGTGGAAAAGAAAATAGAGAGAAAAATTTTTCATGGCAGGATGAGAAAGTTTATAAGATTAGTGACTCGTAAGGAATGACTTGGGGTATTTGTTGACGTGTGTCATTACTGACTCGTGAAGTCATTCTTTGACTCGTGAAGTAATAAGATATTTATCGACATTATCTAGTTACTGATACATAAGAAGATGAATCAAAAGGTATTTACTGACATTGCAATGTCCCAACCACTATGGAGAATTATTGTGAATTTGAAAGGGGAAACAATTTTTAGTATTGATTTGAAGACAGGGACTTTTAAAAGAAATTGTTGGTTTTATTCTATTTTGCATGAAGTATATTATGATGTATATTCACTCAGCGAGCATTGAATTATAAAACACTCCACCCTACGTTTTGTCAATGGGAAGTTAATTTCGAAGATCCATACCTTCTAAACTGAACTTTTCATATGAACTATGATTGAGGATAATTTAAAGATATCACTCAAAATTATTTAACTCTCTATTTTCAGCAACATTCTTTCGGTTTAAACATTCAATTCTAATTTTTCAGCAATTCTAAATTTTTTTTCAAAAATATAAACGGATATTGAAGGATTATTTAGACATTTCCAAAATACGTGGTTATTTATGAAATGTTTTGAAATTATAATTGTTCTATTTCGGTTTCACTTAACTTCAAACGTAGATAATTTTCTCTAACATTGCTGTTGTTAAATGTTTAAACTTCCACAACTAAATACAGAAGGAATATTGCTGAAAAGCTAATGTTTTGTGCACATGTCTAGCTAAATGACCAAGTCGCAAGGACTCCAAATGCTCAGAGAAGGTTGGGTAATGTTTTTCATTGGATAGTTATTTACATAAAATTGATTGACATATTTAATTTACTTTTGATGACATTTTCCCACAAACCGCTTATTTTGAAAGTTATAGAGCTTCGAAGTTGGCGTCCCATTGATATAACATCGGATGGGGCGGTCATAATTCAATTATCACTGTATAGTTTGATGAGAGAAAATATGGCATTCGGTTGCTGAGATCCTAATTCCATACTTTGAGGAAGACTAGACAGGGAAGTGGACCCTCGGTCAGGGATCTTGAAGAACTGAGGCGTGCACTGAATGTCTACGCAAGGCCATAAAAGAAAGAGGTAACAAGATCATTAAATATAGCAAAGAGATTCATAGAGAAGGAAGATGAAGAGGAAGAAGTAGAAAACGAAATCCAAGACAAAGAATACTATTCCTGATTCTCGAGAAGAGACGACATGCGATTGCCTCCACATTTCTGAAGAGGCAAACCAGCCAAGCAAAGGAAGCTAACTTGTTTAAATACTTCAAGTGTAAATCACATTGTTCAGTGAGAAAGAAAATGCGAAATACAACACAACCAACTGAACGGACTGAAGCCATAATTCATCTGAAGAATTAAGTATTTTACGAATCGCGGATGTTCCTACATTTCTGTGGTGCTAATATTGGTACCGAAATATGATAACAAGTGTACTATGGTGAAGGATAACGAGTTACACGTCACACTGAAATAACTGAGACAAAAGTTGAGTTGTTTTACTTCTAAGCAGCACTTTTGTGGTGCTAAATGGCCAGATCTCAAGGACTCCAAGGGCTCAGAGAAGGTTAGGGAAGGGGATCCACTGGACAGTTATTAGGTGACAGATGGAAACCTTCCGTCAAGGTCATTCAGCGTGTTCTTTTACGTGCACTGCTCTACTGCAAACGGAACCACTGCCCAATGTCCCATCCGAAGATGACGGCCTTTCCAAGCGTATCGGTTTTCCCTTTCTCATCAAGGGCAAGATGGGGGTTGGCGGAGAGAAATTTAAACACTTGCACGAACTTGGGAACTGCAGATTACCTGCCTGATGCCCTACTGACTGTGCCATCCCCCCAGCTCAAAATGGTGTTCGAATGCCGAAGTATTTTGCGTATAATGAAAATACACTTATGTATAACGTAGATAGCCATAAAGAAAGTGCTCAAGAGAATTATCAAGAAACGCAAAATTGACTATGAAGTTTTCTTTTATTCAAGAGAATTATCAAGAAACGCGAAGTTGACTATGAAGTTATCTTCAATAGGGGAAAGTAGTTTTAATAGGAACTACTTTTCCCTATTGAAGAACAAGCAGGACCAAATCTAGAGATGGTAGAAAGGGGATCTGTACCCCCCTTTCAGAATCCCAGTAATGGTAATAGAGGCAGAGATATCAAACGGAAAGTCAAATATTATACTGCATTGAAAATCCAGTCTCTTGGCCCTCCCCTTTTTACAATTTTTCGGGAAGATTAGGTTTCTTGCCCACTCCCCTCGATTTTTTTTCTAGATCCGGGCCTGAGTCCAAATATGATAAGATGATGTTTGATATATCTGTCACTTCATTCGTGTCCCATTAAAAATACTAAGCCAAATACTTCCCGTTAATAACATAATTTTTAGTTTAGTTATTCTAACTCGGAATTAATTACTCAACCATCTTTTCTGTCCGTTATTCCTCCACTCCCACTCGAGTTTCTCTCTCCAATCGTCTTTAGCAGCTTCGCTTTAGCTGCTTCGCAAGACATCCTCAACGTTCCACTTTCGCGATGATTATCGTTATTAGCATCGGGAATAAGCTTCCTTTCTATCCTCTTAGGATGTCATTTTAAGCTGACACTTGTCAAGTGATAATCATCGAGAGAAAAAATGCTAATTATTTCTCAGTCACTGATGTTACTCGTGTTCAATTACACTGAAATGATTTGTGATTCTGAGAGATTATCTGTGGTCTTATCTGTGGTATTATCTAACTGCATTAAGCTAGATCTCTAAAGAGAATTGCTGTTTTCTAAATGGTAGATAGGTAGTCACTGGAAGGAGAGCTATGCACCAATACCCTGTGATGATGCATAGAACCAGCCAGGCCTAGCACCTAATGTCCGACCCCGCCTTCTCGTGGTGCAGACCGTTAGTACCTTTCAAAAGAAATACTCTCTTGTGGAAGTGAACAGAAAGGGAGGGCTGCCAGGTTAGTGTGGCCTACTGATCTGGACAACTATGGCTACTTTTCTTTTTTTTCTACCCTGCTGAGGAGTGGTCAACCACACAGGGTCCTGGTGCTGACCATATAAACCCCACTGGACTGGACAGATATATGGCTATGAGCTTGATCATGGATCCTGATTTTGCTACACTTGTGGGCTTCTGTGGAGGGAAAATCTTCCGCTGTGTTTTCTGTTTGTTTGTGGGTTAACAGCTCCAAATGAATAGATTCATAGGATATGTTTATCAGCTGGTGGATAATCCTGAGCAGAGGTCATTGTAGGCACCTGAACTCTTTGCTTCTATTGGCATTGTCCAATTCTACATTGGAGGAAGTCTTCCAGTGTAGATGGCTTCAGCCTTTAGTGGTGGGGGAACGGGTCTTTGCCCCATGTCTGCGATTAGGGGGTTGTTTAATATTGTCGGCATTCCCTCTCTCAATAAACATAGTTTCTTTAAATATCCCACTAACCATTTTCTCTCCATAGGTAGTTGGAATGTGAGGACTCTGCACAGAGCTTTTTCTCTTGATGTCCTCACACAAGAATTCCACCATTATAATTTAGATATTCTCGGCTTGCAAGAGACCAGATGGACAGATAAAGGTCAGATTCTTAAAAATAATCTAAATTTCTCTTTTCAGGGAGGGACGACAATAAGCATCACCAAGGCTTGCTTCTCAGCAGCCATTGTCTGCTTCTCAGCAGAAATATTAGTGATGCTCTTCTAGGATATAATAAATAATAAAAAATCTTCTAGGATATAATAAATAATAAAAAATCTTCTAGGATATAATAAATAATAAAAAATCTTCTAGGATATAATAAATAATAAAAAATCTTCTAGGATATAATAAATAAAAAAATAACCCCCTCAAGCAGCTGCTTGCTATAGAGGTCTGTCAGTTTATATGCCAGAGTAGGTCTGAGAGGATGCAGGACCTCAGCAGAAAAACAACACAAACGTCCATGTCTGATCTGGGGCTCGACCCCAGGTCCCTTAGATCAGTAGCCAATCGCGCTAACCACTCGGCCATGGGACGGCCCTTCTAGGATACGAGTGCATTAATGAAAGGTTTCTTATAGCAAAATTTCAGACAAGCGTTGAAGACTTGAATGTTATCTTCTGTTATGCCCCGCTGATGATGCCGATGAGGATGAGAAGGAAAGGTTTTACGGACAATTTCAGGATATTTTGAATTCTGTCAAGAAAGGAGATATTACCCTTGTTCTAGGTGACTTCAATGCCAAAGTTGGTACTTACTCTGACCTTTGGGGAGGAGTAATAGGCCCTTTTGGTATTGGTAGCTGCAATGGCAATGTGCAATGTCTCTTAGAGGTAAGTAAACTCAATGGATTCAGAATAACTAACACTTACGAACACCGCGACATACATAAGTACACATGGGTTTCACTTGATGGGCTGCATAAGAATATGATTGATTACATATTAATTAACAGCAAATGGGCTAGTTCTGTTAGGAATACCAGGGCATATAGGGGAGCTGAAATTGGATCTGACCATTACCTTGTTAAAAGTGTCTTGCAACTTAACTTTAAAAAGTGTTGTGTTAGGGTTAAAAAATTTACTTTTAATACTGAAGCTTTGAAAGATCCAGTTATAGCGAAAGCTTACCATGATAGGTTACTTAGTCATTATGACAGTCATGGTATGCTTACTACTGAAGTTGAGGAAGAATGGGATCATTTTAAACAGGCTTTTTTGGACACTAACAGTACTCTTTTAGGAATAAAGGAGCAGAAGAGACAGAATTATCTGAGTGATAAGACACTTGAGCTTATTTCGGAAAGAAAGAACTGCAGGAATGTACTCAATCAATACCCTACTAATCCTAATAGGAAGCATTACAGAGAACTTAATAAACGTGTAAAAGATCAGTTAGCTGCTGATAAGAATCTTTGGCTTCATGGTTTGGCTGACAAAGCCGAGGAAGCAGTTAGACAGCACAACAGCAGAGAGCTGTACCAGATAGTTAATGTTTTGTGTGGTAGAAAACGGACAGGCATACAAGGATTGACGGAGAAACAAGGTAAGGTTATAGAAGGGGAGGATTCTGTCATGGCTAGGTGGGCTGAGCATTTCAGTGATGTTCTAAAGAATGTAGTTAGTTCTACTCCCATTGTTTGCAATGATGATAGATGCATTGGTGGCTTTAATGTTGGCTCTATAACACAATCTGAAGTTATTTTGGCTGTTTCTAAACTTAAACTTCATAAATCCCCAGGGGTAGATGAAATTACTACGGAAATGCTTAGAGCTGGGAATGTTTCGGTTACCACTTGGATGACTGAAATTCTGAATATCTTTTATGTTAAAGGCATGGTTCCTAAGGATTTTACCAGAGCTATTGTTATCCCTATTTTCAAAAAAGGTGATCGCAGTTCTTGTGATAACTATAGGGGTATCAGCCTACTCTCTGTTCCAGGTAAAGTTCTTTCCGTGATTGTGCTTAATTAATAGAATTAAAAATCTGGTTGACAGTCAGTTGCGTGATGAGTTGTTGTTGGGTTGTTTTACCTCTGAGCGGCACTTTTTTGCACACCATGGGCTAAATGGCCAGGTCACATGGACCCCGAAGGCTCAGAGAAGGTTGGGGGTGGGGACCCACTGGAACAGCTGTTGGGAGACAGATGGTAGCCTACCGTCAAGGCCATCCAGTGTGTTCTTTAACGTGCACAGGGTATGGCTCTCCCGCACACGGGGCAACGGCTTAACGTCCCATCCGACGGACGGCGGCCTTTCCAAGCCCATCGGTGTCCCCTACTGACCGTGGGCAGGGCGGGGAATTTTGCGGAGATAAATCTCAACGCTGACCGAACCTGGCAACTACAGATTACGAGCCTGGCGCGCTACAGACTGAGCCACCCCCGCCCCTATGCGTGATGAGCAATGTGGATTCAGAAGTGGTAGGGGATGTGTGGATCATATATTTTCACTTAGGGAGATTCTTGAGAAATATTTAGAGTTTCATAAACCTTTGGTTGCTAGCTTTGTTGATTTCAAAAAAGCTTTCGATTCTGTTGATCGTCATAATTTGTGGTTGATTGTGAAATCATATGGTATACCAGACAAGTTAGTTAACCTAATGAAAGCTCTCTATAATAACACTGAGTCGTGTGTAAGAGTTGGTAAGGCTTGTAGCAAATGGTTTAGCATTACTTCTGGTGTTCGCCAAGGGTGCATTTTGTCTCCTTTTCTCTTTAGCTTGGTTATTGATTATGATATGCGAAATTCATTTCAAGGGAAAGATTTTGGCCTTAAATGGACTGGAGATACGAAAATTTCTGATTTAGATTATGCTAATGATTCAGCCCTTTTAGCAAATGATGTTGATGAGATGAACTCTTTCATTCGAGCTGTTGATGAGACTGGTAGTAGAGTAGGTTTGGTTATAAACAGAGAGAAAACTAAAGTGATGAAAATTGGTCAGGCAGGCTGTGATTCAGTTAATCTGAATGGTTGCAGTCTAGAGTAGGTGTCAGAGTTTAATTATCTTGGGAGCTATGTAACAGATACTGGTGATGTGCGGCATGAAATTAACAGGCGAATAGGGATTGCTGCTGGGACTTTTAAGAATCTATGGAGAGTGTGGAGAAATAGGCGTATACACCTAAAGACTAAAATTAAACTGTATAGTAGTTTAGTTCTTTCTAGGGTTAGCTATGGTAGTGAAACTTGAACACTTTGTAAACAAGATAACAGGAAACTAGGTGCTTTTTATTCTAGATGTTCACGCAGTATCTTGGGCATTAGGTGGTTCAACTTTGTAACTAATGATGAGGTTAGGCAAAGGAGTTTGCAACCTCCTTTAAGCAGCATATTGTGCAGAGAGAGACTCCGTTGGTTTGGCCATGTTGCCCGTATGATATTTAATATATATTTGAATATTAACCTGAAGCTGGTGTCGATTTAGTCAGTAGTGCTTCACGTTCTAAATCTAATATTTCAATGTCTGAGCTCCGCTGTGACTGTTAGGAGATTTTTCTCTGCTAAGTCCTACTCTATCCTCGTGCAGGAAGGAGTCACCTATAGACCTGGAAACGTCGCAGTCCACCTGATGGGATGATAAACCATTGTCTCGTGTCCAGGGAAAGCAGCATGTTAAAAAACGTACTAGGTTTCCTTGATGGGATATTTTCATATATTTTCTGGAGCTATCCAATAAATCTCCTTCTGCTATCCAGCTGAGTCTTTGAGGCTTTTATGACATAGCTATTTATCCTGTTGTCTGTGCAAAAAATTCAGCTCAGATGTAAAATAATCTAATATAAATAATCCAATTCAGTAAACACATAACATCAAGGGATACAAGAACAGATAATTAACATTTTAAAGTTATATTGTTTTCCTTCGTGTAATTTATAGGAATACCGATGAGTGTCTCTAACTGATCCATCATATTCAGAATGTGCAACATTCATAAAAACTGATGGAATAGTCACTAGTTTCGTAATCTACAGTTCCCAGGTTCGAGTTTCAATTGTGCCGCCATTTAGATTTATCTTCGCTAAATCTTACCATGTTAGCGAATGGAGTAAAAAAAGGGACAGAAATAGTCTTCGAAAGTTCTCCCTCTGCCGAATGGGTCGTTAAGACGTGCTTCAGTATGCACGAGAGCTAAAGCCTGTGCTTACCAAAGAACACGTTGGATGACCTTGAAGGGAGGCTTTCATCTGTCTACTTTCTAGTGGGTCCCCTCCCACAGCTTTTTCTAAGCCCTTGGGATTCACAAGATCCCCAAGGGGGAGTTATGATCCGGTGTGTAAAAAAAGTGCTCCACGCAGGTAATGACACTTCATAGAACCTGTCGCATATTAAATTAAGATATTGTTGCGGGCTGCAAATGTTGAAACATGATATTCTATCTGCACAATTTTTTATTATAGCAAAATAATAATTTATCAGAAATATGTCGAGAAAAAATCTAGCTTTAACGAACAACGTTTGATAAATAGATTAGAAACAAATCACTGACTAAACGTATACGGCAAAATGGTTCATAAGTTTTTAAGCAGGGAATCTGCCTCTTCTCAATCAGTACAATTATCATGGCATATAATGATCTACCCTTACTGATATCTGCCCATACTGAGATTAATTAAAACATGCAATTGTTAAAAGTCCTCCATCACAACAGTATTTTTTCTTTCCAAAACTTCTTATCCTACGTTAGCAATTTCTTCGAATTTGTGGTTGGCAGAAAACTCTCTCGTCACTAACTTTCCTATTTCCAGGAACATCCTATATTCCCTTCACCACATTGTTAACCAGTTTGAAAGAATTTATCGTCTCTCTGTTCAAGGCATCCTTTTCGAGCTTATAAATTCCGTAAGAGCACAAAAAGATCCGAAGTCGGGAACCGAAACAGTTTTCTTTTCCGAAAAAGAACCTTGAGATAAGCGCATAATTCTCCAGTCTAAGAAATCGAAATATCCGAAGCCGGGAGCCGAAACAGATTTCTTTTCAGAAAAAGAACTTTGAAATAAGAACTTAAACTTTCCAGTCCAAGAAATGGTAAGATAGAAACAAGTCAACACCTACCAGATTATTTGCCCCAGACTCAAACACATTTTATTCAAGTTGCGTTAACATGAGAGGATCAGGGCAGAAACTATTTAAAACTTATCTGCTCTTGAAGAACTTAGATGATGAGAAGAGTAACTGAGTAAATAGACATTAAAGTGATAAACATCTATGATGATTCTTATTGTCATTTGTTTGTTCCCGCTACTTATCTATTTATTGATGTATATTCTTTAAGGATAGATTTTTTCCTGCAATCGAAATTTTTTGGAAATTTTATTCCTAATGATTGTCGTGTTGGTTAGATATCTTCATCGTATTGGTTTGGTACAAAGTCATATCTAGAGGACCCTAAGGGGCCAACCTACTTTGAGAATGCGAGTAAGGTAATATGAGCACAACGTTATTAAACTTAAGAGTATTTCATGCATTTTTCAATATTTTTTTTAAAACTCCAAAACTCAGGTAAAAGTATTATACTGCAATGGAATTCCAATCTGTTGCCCCCCCCCCCACGAATTTTCCTTCTTTTCCTACTCGATTAACCCACTCCCCCCAACCACAGTTTAATTTTTTTCCAGATCCCTGCCAGGCTTTATATGTTCTTCTTCTCCGTATTCTACGCCGTTGAATGCTGTCGTATATAATTCATATCATATCTAATTTTGCTTGTTTCTTCCATTAAGGATTTGTCTTTTTTTCTCTTTCAGCATAATATTTTTTTCTGTTAATTCACGTGTCTTTCTTAATATCAGCAACATTTCTCAACATCCTTGTGGAAAATTATGAAACTCGCCTTAACTGGTATAGTGGTTAAGGAACTGTTCCAGCAACTTTGTGTGCCGTGTTAACTCTAATGAGACATGTAGTCAGCGGTGACTTCGGTCTTAGTGGGCATGTCCTTGTATGAGAAGGCCTGTTAGCTTTTAGGATAGGGATAATCTCTGTCCTATGTGTTGCAAATGAAATAAAAAAAAAGTGAAGAAAACGCAGAAATAAAAGATACGAAGAACTTATTAAAGTTATACTCAATGACGTACTCAAAAATTTTCCAATAGACAGTGGAGTATAGGGAGGAAACGTTTGAGTGTAGTAAGAGAAACGGATGGTTGAAACCTTGAGCCCCTGTTTTTCGAAGATTTACTTAGAAAATATACATTATTCAAATTCTTGAGATCTTGACTATACCACCCCTCCCCCCACCCAGGTAATAGCCCTAACTAGGCGGGATCTAGGAATATATAAGGGGGTGGGGCGGGAGAAGATACTGGATTTCCATTTCAGTATACAATTTTTAATTTCGTTTTAAAAATTTAAAAAAATCTTGAAAAATGCTTGAATTATGCACAAGTTTAATCATTTTTGGCGTCTATTATCATTACTTGCATTCTTAACGGGAGGAGTCGACATGGCTCCTTGCCCCCTTAAATCTGGCTCTGTCCCTAACTATACTAAATTGAAACTCAACGATACATTAGGAACATCGGTGGATTAATTCGTCCGTCGGATGGTACGTTAAGCCGTGGCACTGTGTGCAGGAGAGTCATACCCTGTGTATGTTAAAGAACGCATTGAGTGGTCTTGATGGGAGGTTACCATCCGTCTCCTAACATCTGTCCCGGTGGGACCCCAACTTTCTCTAAGTCTTTGGAATCCTTCTCGCCTAGGTCTTTAGCCCATAGAGTGCGAAAAAGTGCCGCTCAGAGCTAAACCAACCCAATGCAACAACCACCATACGTTGAGATAAAAGACACAAAGAATTTTTCAAAACGATTAAACTATATTAAACTGTACCTACAAAATAATAATAATAATAATTTGTTCATATGAAAGTATCATAACAAGTGATTAGTGCAATATAATATATTCCGACGGACGATTTAATACAACATGCGAAAATGGAAAGCAAAACTCAAAATAGACAAAAGTAAAATATTTCACAAATAGCATCAAGGAGCATGTCAGCCCGTCCTGATTCTATTAGCAACTTATGAATGAAATTTGGCAATATTGACACATAATCTTTTTATATACATTATCTGAGAATGTTTCCGAATCTGACATATTTAGAACAATATTACGCAGTGCTTTTGAAAATTGCTGGATTTTTTTCAGTTTTCATTCGAAAACTTAACGTATTAAACAATTTAGGTGCAAGGTATAGAAAATATCTTTGCAAGATGTTTTTTTTTTGGCTAGAGCCACTTCAAATAGTAAACTCTTTTGTTTTGTTTTCTACCATGAGCTAATTTCTGAGCTAACCAGTGTTGTTTTTGATGCAACAGCAATATAATATAATTATATAAATTTGCCTTAAATTATGTAAGTGATAAAGTGTAAAACCCAGATTTCTGAACCTAAATTGAAATACAAGTTTAAAATTTTTTTCTGCATTTTAAATAAGTTATGTAAGTTATGTAAATAATCTTCTCCCCAACTCGTGATTCTATACTCTAAACTTCTAGGGGTTACCTTTTTCATAAAACAATATAACTTGTATAAAACTAATCTAAGTCTTACTGTTAGTATTTCTGCAGGATTCTTCCATTTCATGCTAGAAATAATATCACCAAGGTAATTAAATGCATACTCTCATTCAAATACAGAACACGAACAACTAATCAGCAGAATTTGAACTGTGATACTTGGTATTAAAATGTGTTACTTTTTGAATGTTTAAAGTTAAATTGTTAAAATTTACCCATTCGTGTATTTTAAGTATTTCATTCTCCATTGAAACTTTTAGGTCAGACATGTTATCACTGGAATACACAATTGCAGTGTCATCAGCATAACACAGAAGTGAGCCATTTAAATTTACCTCACAGAGATAATTAATAAAAAAAAAATGTAAAATTGGATCTAAAACTGAGCCCTGAGGGATTTCTTGTTTTTCCTCCAAGAAATTACTGTAATTGTCCATTAATCTTAACTGCTTGTTTTCTCTTTCAAAAACCAGTTAAGCGCATGACCTCTGTTCCATAATGATATAGTTTATATAGCAATAAAGTAATATTAACAGTGCCAAATGCTTTTCTTATATCTAAAAATATTACTGCAGTTTTTTTACTGGCATTAATACTTTTGCAAATTTTCTGCATTAATTTTAATATACGCTCTTCAGTGTTTTTATGTTCTAAGAATCCAAATTGTTTATTAGAAAAACAAAATAGTTTTATTTAAGGAACGTAATAAACCTGCGCTTAATAATTTTTTCAATAACTTTAGACAGACTCAGTAAAATGGAAATAGGTTAATTACTAATCAAACTCTAGTTACCTGATTTATAAATAGGTGAAAGAGAGACAAATTTTAACTTATCATAAAATTTTTAATGATCAATAGAAATATTAATTATCTATGTGAGACTTGGAAGATGGTAGCACTGAACTATGATTTAGCACTGAACTTTATCTTTTCACCTGTTATTCTATCAAAACTTGGGACTTTATTATTTCCAGAGTCTGAATAATTCTAGCTATTTCAGTCTCAGTTGAGTGTTCTAAATAGATGGAATTTTGGAGATAGATTAATTCCTTTTGAAAGTATGAACAAATTGTTTCATCAGTATTAGATGTACCAGAGGTTGTTGCAATAAAATTTTCATCAATATCTTCAAATAATTCCATTATGTTCTCACAGTTTGGGATTATGGGGGATTATGGGGACTTTCTTGTAATATATTAAACTGCCAAAAATATTTAAAGCCAAGCACATACACCAAAGAGCCAAAACATTATGGCCACCTGACTAATATGATGTTGGTCCTCCACGTGGCTCTTACCCGGTGAGGCATGTAGGCTACAAAATTTCTAAAGGTGTCTTATGGTATCTGATACCAACTCGTTATCAGCAGATCCTTTAACTCTTGTAAGTAACGTCGATGAGCCGCTGCAGATCGGATATGCTGTTCCAACACAAACTGCAAATGGGTCGATTGCATTGATGTCTGGAGAATTTGGAGGCCAGCGCAATACCTGGAAGTTTTCCTCATGTTCCGCGAACCATTGTCGAGCAATCCAGGCAGTGTGGCATGGCGCATTATCCTGCTGAAAAAAGGCAGCTACTAGAGCGAAATGGCGTTGCCATGAAAGGATGTATCTGGTCAACAATGATGTTTAGGTAGGTGGTAGACGTCATACTTTCTTGCACGTGAATGACAGGACCCAAGGTTTCCCAGCAGAATATTTCCCAAAGCATTACAGTTCCTCCACTGGTTTGTTTTTGTCCCACGGTGAGTCCTGGTGCCAAGACTTCCCCCAGGTAAACCATGCAGTATTCTAATATTGTGTGTTGTGACATATTCCTTCCATCAACAGCATTCAAATTACGGGCGAGTTGCTCCACAGTATCCCTTCTGTTGGCTTGTACCATACGGGATAGCCTTCGCTCACCTCTAGCATCGGCGATCGGTTTTTCCCTCCTCGGACACCTTTTCGAAGGTATTAACCAAGGCTGACAATGAGCACCCTACAAGCCTCGCCGTCTCTGAAATGCTCTGACCTAGTCATTTGTCCATTACAATTTGACCCTTGTCAAACTCAAGTCCACTGCCTTTCCCACTGAAGAACAAGAATAGCACTGATTAACACAGCTCAGTATCAGGTGTTATTTATACAGTTTCATGACCACACACGCCGTCGTTTACCTGCATTTGCTTCGATATGCATAAAGATGCGCTGGTCATAAAGTCTTGGTTCCTCGATGTATATCATCTTCATATAGAGTCGCTGCTTACTTTGAAATTAATATCTACCATTTTTTTATCTCTTAGAAGTCAGTTAATTACACGTATTCCTATTTAACCCAATTAATGTAAAACTTCATAATTGCAGGAGATGTCAATAATTCAAATAATTATTTCAATATATTTGATACATTTTGAAAGAGGATTGTGTTGTTTCATATCTGAGCGCCATTGTTTTGCACACAACGGGCTAAATGGCCAGGTCACTCGAGGGCTCAGAGAAGGTTGTTGGACGGGGACCCACGGGAGAACTATTAAGAGAGAGATGGTTATCTTCAGTCAAGGTTATCCAGCGTGTTCTGTAACGTGCACAGGGTATGGCTTTCTCCCCCCACGAACTACGGCTTTACGTCCCATGCAATGGACGGAGGCCTTTCCAAGCCCATTGGTGTCCGCTACTGACCGAGGGCAAGGCGGGGGGTTTTGCGGAAATAAATGTCAACGCTGGCTTAGGTAGGACGCAGCTGCTTCTGACTGAACCATCTTCTCCCCTTTTGGAAGCGGAATTTCTAATTAAGTTGTTTCCTTTACTTTCGGTAATTAAAGCAGAATAAGAAATAAATCTGAAGCAACAGAGCTCTCAAGTGGATTTTTTTTCTCACTTGCCTACTTTGGAAAATATAAGTCATTTGACTTTCTTAAAATTTTTATCAGTCAGGTAAAATTCTAAATTTCTTTCTCACCTAGAAAGAAAAAGTCTTTTATTATCTACCATTCAAAAATGTTTATCATTTATTAAATAAATATTGTATTAATAACAGAAAGAAAACATTCGTTTATTCAAAAATGAGAATTGTGCAAATGTGAAATTTATTTCCAGAATCATTTAAAAATACCATTCCTCAAAGGGTTAATCGGATCAGGAACAGAGAAATAAATTTAAAAATATTTTTCATCTCTTACCAACAATTCCGAAGAATTTTAAAAAGCCTCACAAATTTTACCCCAGAATTTCAGCTTCATTTAAACGACTGGAATAGAAGTCTGAAAAGGTGTTTCCTTTATGAAGTGAGATGTAGGATTTGCTGGCTGCCTTTGTAGAGGGTAAATTCGTCTCCACCCGAAAGAAGATGTTTCTGCAAACAAGACTCTTTGGACAACCAACCTCATCCTTTTGCTAAGATGAAGGGAAAAAAGAAACGAAAATGGAATCCCTATGCAGTTAATTACTTGCTTTTTATCTTTCCTGAGAGGCCAATGTGACGAATGCATTGATGCAGTTCATTCCATATGAAAGGAAAAGAACTTTGTCGTTGTTCGAAGGAAAAATGGAAGTTCTTTGCGAATAAAATGTTCGTCTGCGTTTTTCTCAAAACATTCGCTGCATTATTAACATTCCGTTCGACATGGAAGCTTCCATTACCTCATTACGACTAGGTTCTACTTTCGGATTTCGAATACATTCATTGCTCTGCTGAATCTACTACAAGAGTTCAAAAATGCTTAATACAGATCACTCTCGTTTAACCGCGATTGGATTACCCGGTGAGAGATTAATCGTGCCGTCTTTCTGATAATCTCGAAAGCAATAGCAATATTGATGATGAAACGAAAAAGGAGACTTTTATTATAAATCATGTAGACGTAGCAAATTAGTTTTAAAACCAAATTATAACTATACAACTGAAGTTAAAGAGATATCTTGAATCTCTCTCTTCTTTTTTCAATATTAATAGCTGTCATGTCCCTCTAATTTATTTATTTTTATTTATTGTTGCATTTTATTGTATTTTTGTTATTGTAAATATTTTTATGTATTAAGTGTGTTCTTGGAAGTGCTGTTGTGGGGATGTGACTCATAAGATGTTGTTTTCGGGTCTGAGCTGGCTGCCTGTACATGTCGATGTCCGAAAAGCCCTTTTATGGCCTTTTACAACTGGCCTGAGGCGCGAGTGTAAGCGCCGGAGACGCCGCGCAATAAGAAAAGGACAGTCTTGAGTGTAGCTGTCGAGCAGGAAGGACGTTCGAACACGCGTCAAAAGGACGCCGCTCTTACTCGGACGAAATCTTTAAGGAGAGGATTCGATTATAAGTGAGAATCAAGATTCTTATTGAATCTGATACAGTTCTGTGTGAACCACATTGTAGACAAAGGTTAATTATCCTTTCGCCGAGGTTGATATCGGTAAAGCGAGAATCTGCAAAGTGTGCGGTTCTCCACTACATTGCGTAATTGTTAAGAGCAGCAAAGCAGCAAATGCCTACGGAGTTGAGAGCATCCCCAGATTGTATATAAGTGTAAATAAACTGTATCGTCCCTATTCAACTCTCGTGCGTGAATTGTTGGACATATTTTTATGCATCACTTGACGCAGTAAGTCTGAGACGTAAGTCGGTACGGGTGTAAGAACCCACAAACCTGAAGTAAGGGTGAAGGTAATTATGAGACAAATTCATCGTCCTCCGGCGGCCACGACATTTGGCCAGCCCATCACATCCGGAGCGGAGAGTACATCACATTCTGGCGCAGTCCAACAGGATCAGAGGAGACCATCACAATAGCTTCCCCTATTTTGTGAACAATTTCTAATATGTTTTCCTTCGGGCTTTCAATAAATCCATTTAGCTCTATATTTTCATATCTGCTATATTGCTGAAGGTGTCTCACTTGTTGTTTTAAATTGGTATTTCTTTTTCTTGTAGCTTATTACTTGCTTCTAATGTTTCATTATAATATGAAAGTTAATTGTTTTTAATAATTTAATTTCGTTATTTAAATGAAATATTATTCAGTCACATCTGTTTAAATGAAATTTTTTGTCTCACCAGTATAAATGAAATGTTATCGAGTCCTATATGTTTAAATGAAATGCCATCGAGTTGCATTTATTAAATGAAATGTTATTGAGTCTCACCAGTTCAAATGAAATGTTATTGAGTCTCACCAGTTCAAATGAAATGTTATTGAGTCTCACCAGTTCAAATGAAATGTTATTGAGTCTCACCAGTTCAAATGAAATGTTATTGAGTCTCACCAGTTCAAATGAAACGTTATCGAGACTCACTTGCATAACTAACTAACAAAATACAGTGGACCTTCGTTATAGCGCTGCTCGCTATACCGCGCACTCGGTTATAGCGCGGGCGATGTTCGCGATAAGTTATATCTTTGTTTTTACATATTTTCAAGCGTATCGTATGTACGTAAATAAAATAATAAATATATGTACTTATTAAGATGTATAACTTTGTTATGTGAATTTTAATAAAACACTTAATAAATAAATTGGTTTTTTATTAAAATACATAATATATATATAGTTGATGGGATGTTTCAGTATATAGCTCAAATCGTTCTGAGTAAATTTATTGTGTCGCCACCGCGCCGCTCGGTATAACGCGGTTCACCTTATAACGCGGGTGTTGTTTCCCGCCCGACATGCGCGTTATATCGGGGGTTCACTGTATGTAGATAAGTCAACAGAAAGCACCCTACGTCCACTTACAGCTCGCCAACTTACTTATGTAAGTGTGACTCGCCATCCACTTAAAAGGTAACACAATTCGCGTACTGACCAGGAAATCTCGTGTTCAAGTACGAGAGAGTGAGGAATGGATTTTCCACGCTTGCAAAAGTGTGATATAAGTGTTTTTTTCCCGTGTTTTGCATTATTGAGGTTATTTTCACTATGCCCAAGCTGCTTTTTCAGTTATCCTGAATAATCAAGATTCTGCATTCAATTTCTACATCTGGGATGAAAGTTATGAATAATTTAAAGCCCATTTATCTTTGGTGAATACGAAATGCTAGTTTTCAAAGAGAAAGCATTTTGTCATTTCGCAGCTTTTCAACCCTCTAGCGATGGGAATTGAAAGTACCGTAGGATTCGGAAAAAATACAAATAATATTTTATTGCTGCCCACACTAGTAAAAATGAATTTTTGGTTTTTCTCTTTAAATAAGTGGAATTTTCCCTAATACCATCCTGAGTGTAAGGGGAGCGGTAAAACGATGACGTTCCCTTTGAACCACACTCTATCTTCAATTTGATATCATATATACATTTCAACTTTCTGTCATGAATCGATTGTTTGCAATAATCATTTACAATTTTGCCATTTCTTAATTTACCACCCTGTGATGGTAGAAATTGATCGCTGTGGATAATTTGGTAGATCCGGAAGGTGATATATTGTTAGTACCTTAAAAAATTTAAGAACAAATTTTTCATTTATATCTTAAAACAAGAAGGGTGAATCTCCACAGGCGGATATCGTTCAGACGAGAATGTAAAAAACAGGCTAAAAATATGGAAGAAAAAAAAATATCTCTTAGGCAGCTTTCTTGGCAAGAAAGTATGAAAAGAGACTTCGATATAAACGCGTCTCAGAGATCTTTGAAAAGACAGGCGTTCAAAAGAAAACCAATAAACTTGTTTATCTGGGATTCCAAACGAGACTCCTTTACCATATAACAAAGCACACGAAGCACTCTGTTCTGTTGGGAGAGTAAATTATGAATAATGGAGAGTAATCCCTTTTGAGTTACATGAACTCGATTTTTAAATTATATTGGCATGAAAAATATTTATATACAGATATACAGTTGGGAGTATAAATATTATTTTGACACGAAATGCACTTTCTCCTTGTGTAACTTTGTAGTGACTTAAAATAGGATATCCTAAACTTTTATATAGTTGGAAAAAAAGTTTTTTTTTTCAGTATATTTCTTTTTTTCGCCAAAAAATGTAAACTCATATAAAAGCAAATAAGATTTGACTCTTTCTCTAACTTTATAACAATAAGTCATTTGTTATGTGTGCACGTTATAGCCTTTTAATAACCAAGAACAAAAAACGAAATATGCGTGGGGGAACAGTCTTGTGTTTCCGCTTTCATGAATGTGAAGCTATAATAATAGGGCCATGCAATTATATGCACATTTTTTAAAGACCTGTATTTTCTTTTTCAAGGATCGAGACAGGGCCGTAGGCCACACTTTTGGGAAATGATAAATTACAGGAACGACTTGTTGTAAAGGAACCTTTGAGAGGACTTCTCATTCATGGAGATTTTGCTTTAGCTGCTTTGATCGTCGTTACTCGTCTGCCGGTACAGTCGAGTAAGAATATCTACCTCTCTAATATTATAAATAGATTTCTGAAACGCTGGAAGTGCGAAAATCCTTTTCAAACTAGCAAAGAACTGTGCATGAAGTTCTTAAGTTAACATAACTGTTAACTGCCCTCCTCCCCATTTGGAAATGCCAGTAAGTCTTGTCCCTCTTCACTTTTGCTTTTTCCTGCTGGATGGAGTTTCTAGCCCCCTCCCCCTCTTTAACTTTTTTTCTAGATTCGGGTTTGACTGTACAAGATAAATATGCTTTCAGTTTCCGTATTCGATGAGGTTTACGTCATGCAATTATGGTATTCGTCTCCTACATATACCTTATTCATTACACCTCTACATGAAGCTAAGCCAATATAATACGTTTAAAAGGATACCACAAAAATATCTTCGCATCAATATTTGTGAAATGATGTTGTTGGATCTTTTATAAGCAAAATAAAAGGAGGCTGAGTAGCATTGGGTTGTTTTACCTGTAAGCGGAATATTTTTAACTGTTTATTAGTGAATCTGAACACGGATATTCCCCTCAAGTATTTGGCCACACTGTTCTGCAAATCTATAGTTCTTGGTGCATAGGTAATATGACCAAACCAACGCAATCTCTCACTACACGAGATACTGCTGAATTGGGTTGTTTCACTTCTGAGCGGCACTTTTTTGTACACAGTGGGCACACAGTGGTACACACTTAAGGCTCAGAGAAGGTTGGGAGGGAGGACCCACTGGAACAGCTGCTGTGAGACAGATGCTAGCCTCTCGTCATGACCATCCAGCGTGTTCTTTAACGTGCACATTATATGTCTCTCCCTCGTAAGGGACACGACGTAACGTCACATCCGACGGACGACGGTCTTTACAAGTCCACCGGCGTCCCCTATTGACCGAGAATAGAGCGGAGAGTTTTGCGGAGATAAATCTCAACGCTGACCCAGCTGGGACTCGAACCTGTGAACTACAGATTACAAGACTGGCGGGCTACCCACCCCTGCCCCTAGATACTGCTGAAAAATGGTTCATGATTTATTTCATGTAACTTCAACATTGCGCAGATAATTAAATCACATAATGACGAAATGTTACCTAAACAAATGGAGTCAAAGCCAAGCTTCCTTTAATTATTTTCGGAGTTTGAATCAGTCTCTAGCATACAAGTATCGAGATTTCGTAACCCGAGGTCTCATACTCTGATGAGACTGAGGTGAGATTTTCTCCACTGAACTTCGCTTTATCTTTGGTAAACAAAGGAACACCGATGAGCTGGGAAAAGCTGCCGTCCTCCAGATACATTAAGCCATGGTTCTATGTATTGGAAAGATATTCTGTGCACGCTAAGGAACATGCTTGATGAGCTTGATTGACAGTTTCTTTTGTCTCCTAAAAACAGTCCAGTGAACTCCTACCCAGCCGTAGCACCTGGCATCTTTATGACCTCACCATTTACACTAACGCATACACAAAACTTTCGCTTTTATAAAGAATCCAAACACATCATTTCACAAATATAGATACGAAGAGATATTTGTGCAATTCTTTTAAACGTATTACATTAACTTGGTTTCATGTAGAGGAGTAGTGCATAAGATTAATCTTAGTACATTTGCGTATATTCTGAGGGACAGGTTCAAACATTCATATTTTGAACCAAATTGAAGCGTAGTTTAGTTCACATTGCTGATGTTCGAGACCTAATTTCATTCGTTCAGAATTCAGCAGGACTGGTTAAGAGTTGAAAGAGAACAAGACAGATTGTTCCTTGAGGAATCCTCATTACCTTAATACACGAGGATGCTCTGTTTCTATTCGCGAGGAAGCTGTCACATGTTCCCTCTCATCCATCACCGCGTGAAGGCGTTAGGAGTGAATTCATCTCGGTATCGAGATTTCGGACTAAGCAATTGCTGCTGCCTCGAGGGAAATGTTCCCACAGAAAGCAGTGACATTCGAAACAGTTAGAAAAACCATCAGCGGCTGAAAAGACGACGCATTAACGGGCAGCACATAAATAATGCATTTGGGGATACCAAGTTGCTCTTTTTGTTTTCTTTGCGATACGAAGTGAAGGACGTTTGACGTCATCAGGGATAATAATCGCGATGGCGATTACGATTTAGAAGAAATGAATAAAACAGAAAATTAATTAAACTAAAAAGCACCAAAGGCACTTAAAAATCATGATGACACTTTTTATTCTTCCTCCAATTTTTACTTTTTCTTTACTTCCTGTTGCCTTTGGCTAATAAATATTTATTAATTAACAATCTTCGATTCTTTCTTAATGCAGATAAGAAACGGAAAGAAAGCATCTCCTCCGTTTATCAGCACGTGACTGATGGAAGAAGAGGCAACAATTGGAGCTACAAACTTTTCTACACCGTTGAAACATTTTCCACCGCACAGAGCAATAAGATTCATTACTGGGACCATTCCCCCGCGAGACCTTGGGAGCATCTTGAGTCCATAGAACTTCCATTGGATAGAAGATTTAATACAGATGCTGTCAGTAGGAGGGATGATGGATGGTGAGTGCTCATCAGAAGGATGCAATTTGCTGCAACACAGTCCCGAGTGCAATTGGGTGCGACTCCACAAAGACACATCCTCCTTTGGTATAAGAAATAGAACTGGGTAAAGTAAGAAAATGAGGGTTAAATGAGGCAACGCTCTTCAGGTGGAAGACTGCCAGGTGTACAAGACGGTAAGGAAGCATCACACAATGAAGACTGCATCTCTTACGACTGATACTTTTAAAGAAAACAGAATATAGAACCTAAATATAACACGACGCAAAGGCAACAGCTAACGATGGCTACTTCTGAAGTATTTTAATCACAGTAATATAATATTCGTAGATAAAACATTATTTAATACTGTAGCGCGTCAGGATCGTAATCTGCAGTTACCAGGTGTGAGTCACATTTGCGCCAGATTTGAGATTTATCTTCGCAAAATTCTCCCACTCTGCTCTCAGTCAGTAAGAGACACTGATGGGCTTGGAAATTTCGCCGTCAATCGGATGTGACGTTAAGTCGTGCAATCGAAGCAACAAAAAAGTGCTTTATGCAAATCGAAGCAACGGCAGGTAAACGACGGCGCGTGTGAAGGTCATGAAACGGTATAAATAACACTTGATACTGAGCTCTGTTAATCAGTGATATTCTTGTTCTTCAGATGGGAAAGGCAGCGGACTTAAATGAGTTTGACAAAGGCCAAATTGCAATGGAATGATAACTGGGTTAGAGCATTTCCGAGACGGCAAGGCCTGTGGAGTGCTCACGGTCAGCCGTGGCTGGTACCTTCAAAAAGTGGTCCGAGAAGGGAAAAACCCCGAACTTCCGGAAAGGTGTGGGCCGACCAACGTCATCATCGATGCTACAGGTGAGTGAAGGCTATCCCGTACGGTACGAGCCAACAGAAGGGGTACTGTGGCGCAACTCGCCCATAATTTGAATGCTGGTGACGGGAGTAATGTGTTACAACACACAGTACATGGAACCCTGCTGAAAATTGGACTGCATAGCCGCAGGCCGCTCTGAGTAGACATGCTAACCTCGGTTCACCGTCGAAAGTGCCTACAATTTGCACGCGAGCATCAAAACTAGACCTTGAATAATTGGAAGAAGGATGTCTTCTGGTAAGATGAATCTCGTTTGCTGTTGCACCATGTGAACGGCTTGGTACGTGTGTGTCGTTTACCTGCGGAAGTGTTAGGACCAAGATGTACTGTGGGATGAAAACAAGCCGGTAGAAGAAGTGTAATGCTTTGGGCAATGTTCTGCTGGGAAACCTGGTTCCAGTCATTCATGTGCAGGACACTATGACGTCTACCACCTCCTAAATATCATTGCAGACTAGGTACATCCTTTCATGGCAACGATATACCCCTCTAGTAGTGCTTTCGTTCAGTAGGATAATGCTCCATGTCACACTGCCCGGATTGTTCGAGAATGGTTCGCATAACGTGAGGAAGACTTCCAGGTATTGCCCTGGCCTCCACATTCCCCAGACATCAATCCAATCGAGCATCTGTGGTTTGTGTTGGAACAGCATATCCGATCTGCGGCGGCTCAACCACATAACTTACAAGATTTAAAGGATCTGCTGGTAACGTGTTGGTACAGTCGCTCAAAAAAGTATCCGAACACTATGGTTGATTGCAAAATTCAGAAAAAATATCTGGCATTGATTTTTTTAGAAATTAGTCATCTGGCAACCTTCGTGTCACGTGACACGAAGGTTGCCAGATGACTAATTTCTAAAAAAATCAATGCCAGATATTTTTTCTGAATTTTGCAATCAACCATAGTGTTCGAATACTTTTTTGAGCAACTGTACCATATATCACAAGACACCTTTAGAAATCTTGTAGCATCCAATGCCTCGTCGGGTAAGGGCTGTTTTGCCGGCACGTGGAGGACCAAACTTATATTAGGCAGGTGGTCATAATATTTTGGCTCTTCAGTGCCAAAAGGCAATGTGAGTTTTGCAAAAGGCAATTATGTGAATTGATGGTGTTAATTTTTGCATGATTTAATACAGTGGTGGCGAACCTTTTTATGTGCGTGTACCGAAATTTTACAAATAATATTTATCGATTTGCTGACGTGCCGAGCAGTTTTTAATAGAGGAAAAAATTAATAAAAAAATTAATTATGCAGAATTTTATTGAGACAATTTTAAAAATTAACATTAATTTCATAAAGACGTACTCATAACTTGTCATTAAGTTTGTCACATAAAAATCAAAATCAATTATTTATTAATGAGATTTTTGCTGTTGTACATTGGATGCGAAATCCTTTATATAAGGTTCATATTTCGTCACTTTTAGTAATGCACATGCCGAACTAGATTCATCAGTCATTCTATTTCTTAAACTGTCTTTTATAAAATTCATTTCGGAAAATAATGACTCACAAGCATATGTAGAGGAGAAAATTGATAATATAGGCGTCGTTAGTTTTTTTTTAGATAACTAAAGGCTTCGGGAATGGTATTCCAAGTTCTCACTATTTCCTCATCAGCATTCTTTTTATATACGCCCAATAATCGATCATTTTTAATTATTTCCAAGTCATTTCTGAAATCGACAAACTTTTGTTTGCATATTGAACTGGATTAAAAATTGATTAATCCCATTTCTATATCTTCCAAATTCAGCCACTCGAAAATATCCAAATTGAGTTTATCTGCTGATGTTGTGTCCGGATGTTAAATAAATTTTGAGGTTTCTGCAAATTGCCTGAACTGTGTAAATCTTGAAGAAAATTCGTTGATTATCGACTGAATAACTGCAGAAAACTCTTTTATCAATTTAACTTGATCTGGTTTATCATGAGATTCTAGATCTGCAAAAGACACGTTTGCATTTGGAAAATATTTGAAGATGTTGGAAATATCGTTACGATTGAAAATTTGTAATTTAGTTTCTAATGTTTTGATTAAATCAAACATGACAATAACTGTCTTGTTAACAACTTGCAGTTTAACATTTAATTCATTTAAATGTAAGCACAAATCAGTAAAAAACATTACTTTGGAAAGCCATTAGACGTCCAATAATTAATCACATGTTTCAATGATATTCTCATTATGTAAAAAAAAAAGTCTAAGTTCATCTAAACACTCAACAAATCTTTGAAGAACTTGTCCTCGACTTAACCATCGGACGTTGTCGTACATAAATAAACCGTTATACATTAACTTTACTTCACTTAATAATTCTAGAAATTATCGTTTAAAGCATGTGCAGATATAAAATTGACCATTTTTGTTACAAAGCTCATAACATCTTCCAGCGACTTGAAACTGGCCATTTCGCATAAAACCTGATGATGTATATTGCAATGAAAATCCAGAACTGAATGTCCAATAAGTTCGGTAAGTAAATTGACAAAACCATTTTTCTTTCCAGTCATACTGCGGCACCATCAGTAGTTAAAGATAGAATGTTGGAAAGACCTATTTCTCTTTCATCCAGTGCATTTACAACTGCGTTGCAAATATCTATTTCTTTTGTTGTTGTTGCTAATGGTTGTTAAACTGATCAATTCTTCTTTGATATTATTCTCAACACAATAACGAATAAAAATTGCTAAACAAGCTGATCCAGTTATGTCAGTAGAGAAAATAAAGCAGAAGAGTTTATATTTATTTTTTGCTGATGAGTTATATTTTTAGCCATTTCCAAGATTCTATCTTTCACCGTGTTTCTAGCCAAAGGAATATCTTTTATTCTTTGAATAAATATTCCCTTGTTTTCAAAATCTTCAAAGAGTACTGGTGAGCATTTTAACCATGCTTCTTTCACCTATTCCCCCATCACTAAAAATTCCCGTGTTTGTCAATTACGTTTGAGGCAAAAAAACTAGCAGCAGTTATATTTGAACGACTGCCGATAAATTTCATTAGGGATGTTGACTCAATATTTCTATTTGCACCAGAAATAAATTCTTTTTTTCCCTCCTTGGTTTTCTCAAGGAGCGATTTATGGTTTGTCTCATAAGGCCGTTTTACTGATGACGTTCTGCATACAACTGTCCCTGAGCATGAAACACATACTGCTTTATTGCCTTTGTTAATCATGCCATACTCTTCAGTCCACCAAATTTGGAACTCTCTGCTGGGGCGGGGGTGGCTCAGTCGGTAGTGCGCCAGGCTCGTAATCTGTAGTTCGAAGGTTCGAGTCCAGGTTGGGTCAGCGTTGAGATTTATCTCCGCAAAAATTCCCCGCCCTGCCCACGGTCAGTAGAGGATACCGATGGGCTTGGAAAGGCCGCCGTCCGTCGGATGGGACGTTAAGCCGTGGTCCTGTGTGCGGGAGAGCCATACCCTGTGCACGTTAAAGAACACGCTGGATGGCCTTGACGGGAGGCTACCATCTGTCTCCCAACAACTGTTTCAGTGGGTCCCCTCCCCCAACCTTCTCTGAGCCTTCGGGGTCCATGTGACCTGGTCATTTAGCCCATGGTGTGCAAAAAAGTGCCGCTCAGAGGTAAAACAACCCAACTCTCTGCTGTTTGATTCTGATAATTTTTTGTTTTTTATTTTCACTAGCCATGGTAAGTAAAACTGTAACAAATTTATTAAAAAATAAAACAAACGTTTTATTAAATTCCTAAATTAAATTGCCTTTATAATTCACACACACACAGCAAAAACAGTGCACATACGCGACAATAATTAATACACTTGCTGCTGCTTTCTGCTTACTTTCAGACGCACGGAGCGAAGGAGAAATGCATCAGAAAGTACGTGCGAGTAGAGACGGGAAAAGTCCGGGAATCCTACGCACGAGTTAGTCGCCGCCAGTTATCTACAATGTGTCGACCACAGAAATAGAGAAGAGGATAGAAGGCGAAAGTATGCTTTGCGCAGTTTATCGCGCACGATTTCTGGAGGGCAGCCATTTGTACACATCGTTTAACTGCCATTACGATAATTTTATATTATGGCTAATGTTGTCAACTATATCAAGCAAAAAAAGGCAAATTAAAAAACTTGAATTATTTATGTTACCACTTTATTATGTATTAAAATTGTTATAATATTCAATATGTAAAACCTGGCGTCTCAATCGGAAAACAAAAACATACAAGTTGTCAAAACACATGAACTGTCAGAAAACGGGTATTTAAAACTGGAAACACTGATTCTTCGTACGATCGCAAATATAACAAAAAAATCAACCGGCCGCAACAAAACTATCACAAATTTTGCAATTGCAACACGTACAGTCGCTCAAAAAAGTATCCGAACACCATGGTTGATTACAGAATTCAGAAAAAATATCTGGCAACGATTTTTTCAGAAATTAGTGATCTGGCAACCTTCGTGTCACGTGACACGAAGGTTGCCAGATCACTAATTTCTAAAAAAAAACTTGCCAGATATTTTTTCTGAATTCTGTAATCAACCATGGTGTTCGGATACTTTTTTGAGCGACTGTACACCGCTAACGATGCGTAAAAATGGCCACATTCAATTTTAGACGCATCAGGTGATCATATTCCTTCTCTATTTCTGGGATGTCGATTGACGCGAGGAAAAATCGTATTTGTTTCTTTCGTGTAAAACAATTTTACTTGTACATATTGTAACAATTGAAAGAAATTGCATAATTAATAAGCACATAAAATGATATCACCTGTAAATCGTTCAGGTGCCAGCAAAATTTTGGAACGTGCCACCTCTGGCACGCGTGCCATAAGTTCGCCAACACTGATTTAATATATTTATTTTTATATTTTATTTATTTATTTATTTATATTATATTTTTTTATTTATTTATATATGTATTATATTTTTATTTTTCATTCAATATATGAGAGAGGTTCAATAACTAACATCGATGGCACGGGCTGGAAGAATCGGGTTGGGTTGTTTTTCTTGTGAGCTGTACTTTACAACACACAATGGACTAAATAGCCAGGTCATGAGGACCCTGAGGGGTCATAGAGTGTTGGGGAAGGAACTTAACCACTGTGGTTAGGTGATAGATATTAGTCTCCCTGCAAGGCCATTCATATACATCCCGTTAAAAGCCCATTAGTGTCTTGTACTGATGTAGGGCAGGAAGTTTTGCATTATTAAATTTCATTGTTTTCCCAGCTGAGACCCGAACTTGGGAACTGCAAATTACGAGCCTGTCGTTTTACTAATGCTGGAAGAAATTAATGTGCAATGTGAATGCAACCACATGCATTTAAATCTCCCCCTAAATGGTATCCTCTTCCAAAGTAGAAGCATTAAAAAGCGAAGTGGTAAGGGTCATCATCAGTTGAACATACAACTCATCTCGAAATGTGGTCCTGGAAGGAGGTACAAGCAGTAAATGTGTTTCTTTGGGAAAGGCATGCCGGCATTTGCTATTCTTCGCCAACTAAGGGGCGGTGTGAGAGTAACTTTAAAAGGCGTATAATCTCGCAATCACAGGACTGACACTTATTGTGGTTAAAAAAAAATAAATACCCCCTCAAGCAGCTGCTTGCCACAGAGGTCTGACAGGAGCATGTCTTTTTATATGCCATAGTAGAAGGTCTCAGAGGATGGTAGGGCCTCAGCAGAAAAACAATGCAAACAGTCATGCCTTACCCAGGGCTCGAACCCAGGTCCCTTAGATCAGTAGCCAAGCGCGCTAACCACTCGGCCATGGGACGGCATTATGGTTACGTTGATGGAATTTGGCTATTATTACTCGTGTAACATTGTACATCAGTTCATCTGCCATATATTGTTTATTATGGCTACGAGTCATTTGAATATGGCTGCTCAACTGGAAGAGTGGTCCAAACGAAGTCGTTGTTGTAATTCAGTTTTTGAATGCAAGAAATATTTCGCCAGTAGAATGTCATCATCCAAAACTTGGGGAAATTTATTGGGAATATCTTATGAATCGGAAAAATGTAGTGAAATGGTGTGAGGAATTTCGCAGTGAAAGAACCAGAACGGGGGATTGTGAAAGAGCACAGACCCACAACCGAAAAAATTGCTAAGCACAGTAACACTCGCTTAAAATCTAGAGATTAACATCTTTTTCTTGACGAAGTTTCAAAATGATGACGAAATTTCGATTTCAAAATCAAAAATTCATTCACATCTTTGGAATTGATGTGAAATTTGCATTCTGAAAATGCTGACGTTTTTATTGTTCGAAAAGGTAAAATACTTTACTGGTGACCTGCGATTTGTTCGTATTTCAGAAATTATAAATTTAAAAAAATTGCTATATATATATATGACTTATTACATCTTGAAATATTTGAACACTCTGAACTAGAAAACCACATTTCTTAGCAATCTTAGATTCCAGTAAGAAATAAAATTCCCTTCTTGCAAACACGTTGGACGATGCAATATTTGGTAAATCTTCTTTCTTCCCTTTTTTGTTTCTTCCCCAAAACAAAAAAGTACAAATAAGATTATCGAGAAAGGCAGAAAGATTTATCAGAGTTTGCCCCGAAGAGAGAGACTCAACTGATAAAAGGGTTCCTTGCACAAACACGATGAATCACAGTGACATCGTCTTACACTTTGCCTTGCTAACAAATGCTTCTCACTGATAGGCAGATTTCTACTGAAGCAAACAGCTTCAGGCCCCAAGGCCTAGAAACGAATGGAGTTGGTCGGCTGGTGGTTGTTAACTCGCTACCCTAGTGAGAAGAAAACATCGTTGCTCACCTTAAAAAAAAAGCAAAATATGTTGGGTTTTTTTCATTGTGGATGTTGTGTTGACTCAGTTTCAAATATAGACACTTCATTTTTTTACAGGCCTAGTGTGTCGTTTGTGAAACTCCATATTCAAGCTGTCATCTATGAGGTTAAGTTGGTGATTTTACCAAAGAACGATACTTTTTTTCGTAACAAAGGGCTAAAAATGTCAGGTTACAAGTACCCTGAAGACTCAGAGAAGATTGGGGAACGAAATCCACTGGACATCTGTTAGGAGACGGATGGAAGCATTTCGTCAAGTTCATCCAAAGTGTTTTTTAATGAGTACGTAATATGTCTCTCCTTCACACGGGGAGGAGGAGATTGGAGAATGAAATCCACTGGACATCTGTTAGGAGACAGATGGAAGCACTTCGTCAAGTTCATCCAAAGTGTTTTTTAATGAGTACGTAATATGTCTCTCCTTCACACGGGGAGGAGGAGATTGGGGAATGAAATCCACTGGACATCTGTTAGGAGACAGATGGAAGCACTTCGTCAAGTTCATCCAAAGTGTTTTTTAATGAGTACGTAATATGTCTCTCCTTCACACGGGGAGGAGGAGATTGGGGAATGAAATCCACTGGACATCTGTTAGGAGACAGATGGAAGCACTTCGTCAAGTTCATCCAAAGTGTTTTTTAATGAGTACGTAATATGTCTCTCCTTCACACGGGGAGGAGGAGATTGGGGAATGAAATCCACTGGACATCTGTTAGGAGACAGATGGAAGCACTTCGTCAAGTTCATCCAAAGTGTTTTTTAATGAGTACGTAATATGTCTCTCCTTCACACGGGGAGGAGGAGATTGGAGAATGAAATCCACTGGACATCTGTTAGGAGACAGATGGAAGCACTTCGTCAAGTTCATCCAAAGAGTTTTTTAATGAGTACGTAATATGTCTCTCCTTCACACGGGACCACAGCTTAAAGCCAAGTCTAAAGGACGGCTACCTTTCGAAATCATTAGTGTCTCCTTTCTCACCGAGACAAAAAAAAATATCTCTCATATATCTAGAAGGCAAAGTGGGGACTAGAACTTGGTAATATTAGATTACGCGTCTGACAATGTGTTGACTTTGAGAGCGCATCCTAGTCTTTTTATGTAAATTAATCAATAATTTTAATTCCTTTTCTCAAATGATAATTTTCTGCGCTACAGTTCGAGAATTATTGCGGAACGAATAAACAAGCAAACAACCCGAAATGTATCCAGTAGAATAAGATATTTACGGTTTGCTCTTGCAAATAACATCTGCAGAGAAAAACATTCGCCATCCAGATCTTCGATAAATGTGTCTTTTGAGATGAACGCTTGGGCTCTTGAATGAAAAATTATATGCATTAATTATGCGAAAACTGTTCTATACTTTAGTTCATTGGTTCTTAACCTTTGATCCGTAGGCCAATCATGACCCTTTATTTCATAGTAAGAGTTCCGTGGTGTTAAGTTATTTAGATTTCAATATTGATAAACGTTTGACAGAAAATCAAGCGCTTGTTTTTTTTATTTGGCCATATGCAGCAGTTGGGTTGGGTTCTTTTACCTCTGAGCGGCACTTTTTTGCACACCATGGTCTAAATGGCCAGGTCACATGGACCCCGAAGGCTCAGAGAAGGTTGGGGGAGGGGACCCACTGGAACAGCTGTTGGGAGACAGATGGTAGCCTCCCGTCAAAGCCATCCAGCGTGTTCTTTAACGTGCACAGGGTATGGCACTCCCGCACACGGGCCACGGCTTAACGTCCCATCCGACGGACGGCGGCCTTTACCAAGCCCATCGGTGTCCCCTACTGACCGTGGGCAGGGCGGGGAATTTTGCGGAGATAAATCTCAACGCTGACCCAGCTGGGACTCGAACCTGGGAAGTACAGATTACGAGCCTGGCGCGCTACCGACTGAGCCACCCCCGCCCCTCAGATGCAGCAGATGTAGCTCAGGGCAGATATGCTTGGAGAACTGAATTGCACGATCTGGTTGGACCTCCGTAGCCCATGGCTGCTTGACGATGATGATGATGATTGTCGCAGACCAGTGGTTCTGAAACCTTTTATGCTTCACGTACCCCCTGGAAATGTGTTATAACTGGCGTACCCCTTGTATAGATAGATAAAACTATAGTTATAGTATAACAATGGTTATTTTTACTTTGTTACTAGATCTAGCGACTTTTGAGCTCTCAAGGCATACCCTCAAAAATTTTACCGCGTACCCCAAGTTGAGAACCCCTATCGTAGACAATAGTAAGGAACATCTGGAAATTGTAATAAGAATTGGTTATCGATATTTTTCATTTTTTTAATGTATTTTAAAAATACGAGATATTTTTGCAGTTTAATCTGAATAATATATAGTTAATAATAGTAATAATCTGAAACTTGAAATACAGGTTAAAAATAGTATTATATTTATCGATGCTGTACTTTGAAAATTTTAAATTACTGATTATTACCTAGTTTCAATCCAAATAAAGATACCTAATATTATAGATTCCAGTAAGCATGTTAACAGTTAAAGACATAAGCAGTTAACAGTTAAGAAGTTTTTAAATATCGAAAATTTTAAAATTATATTAAAAGTATCAAAATTGATGAAACTCAGTCCAGTAACAAAAGTGTCAATGATTTATGTAACACGTTAATTAGTTTAGTTTTTCCTATGGTTAAAACGTTTTCGAAGCTTAAAAAATAATCTGGACAGGGAAGAAAAAAATGGATCTCTAAGGATCTGATAAAATTATACGATAAAAAGAATAACTTGTAACATAAATACAGTGTGTTTATAAAGTAATTATCGATTTTCCTGAAAACGCTGACTGATCATTTTCTGTTGCAGGTTTGGTGAATCATGCTGACGACTGAAGAAATAATAGCAGCATTTGAGGCAAGTCTGCGAGGTGTGTCGTTCGAAAGGGTAAGACAAGAGTTCACTCGTAAATTCCATAACCACCGCCAACAAGAGCAGCAATCAGATCCCTGGTGAAAACATTTCATAGGACAGAGAGTGTTCATGATGAGAAACGTTCTGGTCGACCTCCAGTATCACCAGAAACTGTGAAACACATCGAGGATGCAATCAACAAGGAGACTAAGCAGGGAGCTTGGTGTAACGCAAAAGGTTGTTTGAAAAACCCTACTTTTCACATTGAAAAAACGGTGTTATCTTATACAGATGCTTCATAAACTACACGAGGAGGACTATGCAGCTCGTGCGGACATGTGTAGTGATCTTTTGGAAGCGGTGGAACGAGAAGCCCTCATGAATAACGTTCTGTTCAGTGATGAGGCGATGTTTCACACATGTGGATCTATCAACAGGCACAATTGCAGGATTTGGGCTGACGAACATCCACATCAGTCTGGAATGAGTCAGAGATTCTCCAAAGGTTAATGTTTGGTCGGGCATCACAAAGACCAAGGTGTATGGCCGTTTCTGTTTTTCTGAGAACACAATTACTGGCGACATTTACAGGGATATGCTGGAGATCTTTTTGATGCCACAACTTGTGTCTGATGGAATTATCGACACTGTTGTCTTCCAACAAGATGGGACACCACCCCATTTTTGCAAAATTTGTCCGTGACTACCTACATGAAACTTTTCCGGGTAGGTGGATCGGAAGAGGTTCCGTCAGATTTTGGGCCCCATGGTCACCTGACCTCATACCTCTAGATTTTTTGTGTGGGGTTACATCAAATCAGAGGTGTACAAGGTGAAAATTAACAGCATTAATCAACTGAAGGAGCGGATCAGAGCTGCAATGGCTAAGATTACACCTGATATCTTGGAAAGGGTTTACCGTGCTCCACTGAACGTTGGGTTGGGTTTGGGTTGTTTTACCTCTGAGCGGCACTTTTTTGCACACCATGGGCTAAATGGCCAGGTCTCATGGACCCCGAAGGCTCAGAGAAGGTTGGGGGAGGGGACCCACTGGAACAGCTGTTGGGAGACAGATGGTAGCCTCCCGTCAAGGTCATCCAGCGTGTTCTTTAACGTGCACAGGGTATGGCTCTCCCGCACACGGGGCCACGGCTTAACGTCCCATACGACGGACGGCGGCCTTTCCAAGCCCATCGGTGTCCCCTACTGACCGTGGGCAGGGCGGGGATTTTTTGCGGAGATAAATCTCAACGCTGACTCAGCTGGGACTCGAACCTGGGAACTACAGATTACGAGCCTGGCGCGCTACCGACTGAGCCACCCAAGCCCCACTGAACGTTGGGATTTGTGTGTTGACATGCAAGGGGTCATGTTGAATCGTATTAATGTTTTGGTGTTTTCATATTTTTGATTCATTTGTAACACAAAGAGAGTTATTAAAAGGTTTGTTCACAGAAATGGATAGTTGTTTTATAAACACCCTGTATAAAAATATCGAATAAATAATCAAATTAAAGAAGAATATAAAACTTTTAATAACTTTGTTAAATTAAAAATTTCTAAAGCTAAGGAATAATATTATCAGACTGAATTTCATAAATGTAATAATAATAATTCTAGTAAACAATGGACTATTACCTGATAATACAAATAGTTTGATAAACGCTGTGAGTAAAGGTTTCAAAGAAAGTGGTAGTGATACTGAAGATAATCTTAATTTAATAGTTAATGTTAAAGAACATTTTACTTTATTACCTAATGCAGTATCTATGGTACTCTATAATGTTTGTGAAAGGGAGGTTAGTTCCACTATCTCAAATATAAATTCTAATAAAGCTGCAGGTGAAGGTATCTTAACTGCTCAAATGCTGATGATTTTAGTAAGTACCACTTAAAGTTCATCACTCATATTATTAATGTATCTTTTGAACTGGACATTTTATAGATGCATTAAACGTTCGATTGCCACACTGATTTATAAATCAGGAGATACAAACTGCTTCTTGAATTATCGCCTAGTCTGATTTATTTCAGTATTCTCAAAAGCTCTTGAATAACGTATGAAAAAACGCCCTATGAATTACTTAGAAAATAAGGAAATAATATAAAAAAAATTAAATACGTTTATCGAGAGAAGAAGAATAAAGAGCAAGCAATACTGCATTTTACTGGATATATTTATAGTATTATTGATAAACATAAAAAACCGAGTTTTGTTCATTGATATCCATAAAGCATTTTACTCTGTAGAGCAGCGCTGTCGAACTAGCGGCCAGCAGGTCGCATACTGCCCGAAAATGATTTTTATGGCCTGCGAACAAAATCAAGTTCTTACTTGAAATTTTAAATAAATATCTGTAATCCACCAAATAATTTCTTGTCAACTTATATTATTTTATTTGATATGCAATCTTCTGCAACGTACTCATTCTATAAAGTTTACAAAACATTCTTAAGCCGATTCGCAAACTTCTGAAACCTTTTACGAGCGGTGTGGCGTCATCAAACAAATGTTTTTATGAAGCTGCAGTAATAAGAAGAATCTAACGACAGCACGAATCGCTCTCACTGCGTATGCATATGACATGTATTGTGGAATGTTGCACTGTATTATGCACCAGGAGACTTATGTTTCTACAATATAAAAGGGAAAATTATTATTTATGCTGATGACGCTGCATTTATTTATTCTTCTGAAGATGTTGAATTCTTGGTGTCTGATATTGAGTCTGATTTAGCAATTATAAATGAATGGTTAATGTATAATAAATTAAAATTATATGTTGAAAAGTCTAAATATATTTTTTTCAATTGACTGAAGGATAATTCAGTTTTAAATGTCAAATGCCATTCTCCCAAATGCTATCTTTTGAATAATTCTCAGTGTTCTTCAACTCGTAGAATTTACAGCTGTAAATACTTGGGAGTTGAAATTGACCACAACCTGAAACGGAAACGTCACGTAAAATTGTTACAGAAAATATTCCGATATTTCTTGTGTAGACTATATGTGAAAAAAGAAAAAAAAACCTCTTCCACCAGAGTTTTTACATACGTATTATTCTATGAATTTATTTCAGATGTCCATAATGCATGGATTTATTTCAGAATTCATCATGGCATCCGCAGTTGGGGAGGAGACTGCAAGACTCATCTGCTGTCATTGTGCAACACTCATCAAAGAAAAATTAAAGCATTTTTGGATATTTTCTTTTATGTTCCAAAATGTTAATATTTTCAAACATCATCTAACAGCACTAAAACTGTTTAATTCTTTAGACTGAAATTCTTAGAAATGAAAACGGCTATTCTTTGCTTAAAAGAGAATTGAAAAAAAAATACATTAATAATATTAATGATTTTAAGAGCTTTGTTGTTTTAACTTTTGATTCAATTCAGCTGCATATTTTGGTAAATTGTATATTTTGAGATTATCAACTGTAATAGATAATTTTATGTAGTTTGTCATACCTAGTTGTGATTTGTTGTCTGAATTTCATTTAGAAGTGAACTTAGTACTCTAGACGAGTTTAAACCCCTTGGCACAAAATGTTAAAAATAATACTTTTAATTTTGGTTTTACTAATTCTATTTCTTTCTCTTCTCAGCTTATTATTGTTTTCGTTATTTTGATGTTCTTATTCACATCTAAACTAAATGTGTTTCCAAAGTTTTGCACTATAAATTTGTAAGAAATATCTGTTGAACTAGATTATGAATAAAGGTTATTATTATTAAACCTTGCCGTCCCATGGCCGAGTGGTTAGCGCGCTTGGCTACTGATCTAAGGGACCTGGGTTCGAGCCCCAGATAAGGCATGGTTGTATGCGTCGTTTTTCTGCTGAGGTCCTGCCATCCTCTCAGATCTTCTACTTTGGCATATAAACTGACAGGCTCCTGTCAGACCTCTGTGGCAAGCAGCTGCTTGAGGGGGTATTTATTTTATTTATTTTTATTATTAAACCGAAGAAAAAAAAAGTGCATCTCTCGTGTTGTTGTATTTTTGATTAGAGACTCTCACGGAAAATACGTTCTAAAATTATTTTTTTAATTTTAATTTAAGTCTTAAGATTCTTGATAATATTTTTGAAATGGTACGCAACTAAAGAAAGAGTGGGAAAGGCCGCTTTAGATGTCAATGCTTAGAATGTCCGCTTAGAATGTCATGCTTTGCTGTTTCTTAAAGTTAGTTTCGCTTTGTTTTATCTCTTCTAAGTTCCTTTTTCTTCCAAATTGTTAAGTGTCAAAAATGGAAAATTGCAATATATATTTGTCTCGCCTTGTTTTTCATTGTCTTTCGCAGTTAAATGTAATGTACCATAATTAGACAACAAGCTGAGGAGATTTTCTCTCCATTCTCTATGTGGAACAGTATAAGTGGGAAAGCAGCACCGATGCATTTGGAAATCTAGCGGTTCTTCTTTGGATGAGATCTTAACACGTGGCTGTGCAGAAGAAAAATCCTACTGTTTCAAAGGAGAATTTTACGGAAAGTTTCCGCTTGTCTCTTAACAGCTGTTTATTGAGTCATCTTCCCAATGTTATCTGAACCTTGGGATCTTGTGATCTAACCATTTACTCACGTGTGTGCAAAAAATGCCGCTCACAAGTTGAACAACCCAACTTACGCTGTACAGTCGCTCAAAAAAGTATCCGAACACTATGGTTGATTACAGAATTCAGAAAAAATATCTGGCAACGATTTTTTTAGAAATTAGTGATCTGGCAACCTTCGTGTCACGTGTCACGAAGGTTGCCAGATCACTAATTTCTAAAAAAATCGTTGCCAGATATTTTTTCTGAATTCTGTAATCAACCATAGTGTTCGGATACTTTTTTGAGCGACTGTACAACTGAAAAGGTTTAAGCTTTGAGTTAAATCGATATGATGAAAGCATGGTTAGTTATGTTAAAGTGTAGTTTAGCTGAAAAGAAATCATCATGAAGTATTTTTTGTAATTTACAAGAGCTGTGCACCAATCCCCTGTAATGATGGATAGAACCGGCCAGGCCTAGAACAAATGTCCGACCCCGCCTTCTCGTGGTTGAGGCCGTTAGTAACTTTCAAAAGAGATACTTTCTTGTGGAAGTGGAGGACTGCCGTATTAGTGTGGCCTACTGACCTGGACAACTATGGCTACTTTTTTTTTCACCTTGCTGAGGAGTAGTCAACCACACAGGGTCCTGGTGCTGACCATATAAACCTACTGGAATGAAATAAGACTCTGAGCTTGATTATGGATCCTGAATTTGCTGCAATGGTAGGCTTCTGTGGAGGGAAAATCTTCCGCTGCATTTTCTGTTTGTTTGTGGGTTGACAGCCCCAAGTGAATAGATTCACAGGATATGTTTATCAGCTGGTGGATAATCCTGAGCAGAGGTCATCGCAGGCACTTGAACCCTTTGCTTGTACTGGCATCGTCAAATTCTACATTGGGGGAAGCCTTCCAGTGCAGATGGCTTCAGCCTTTAGAGGTGAGGGAACGGGTCTTTGCCCCATGCCTGCGATTAGGGGGCGGGCTGTTTGATATTGTCGATATTTCCTCACTCAATAAAAATAGATTCTTTAAACATCCCACTAACCGTTTTCTCTCCATAGATAGTTGGAATGTAAGGACTTTGCACAGAGCTTATTCTCTTGATGTCCTCACACAAGAATTCCGCCGATATAATTTAGATATTCTTGGCTTGCAAGAGACCAGATGGACAGATAAAGGTCAGATTCTTAAAAATAATCTTAAATTTATCTTTTCAGGGAGGGACGACAATAAACATCACAAGGCGTGGGTCTGCTTCTCAGCAGACACGCAAGTGATGCTCTTCTAAGATATGAGTGCATTAATGAAAGGGTTCTTATAGCAAAATTTCAGACAAGCATTTAAAGACTACAATGTTATCTGATGTTTTGATCCCACTGAGGATGCCGATGAGGATGAGAGGATAAGTTTTACGGGTGATAGGCCCTTTTGGTATCGATAGCTAAAATGGCAATGGGTAACGTCTCCTACAGGTAAGTAAACTTAATGGTTTGAGAATAACTAACGTCTATTACAAACACCGCGACATAAGTACACATGGGTTTCACCATATGGGCTGCATTTCTCTTAGTTCTATTAGGAATACCAGGTCATATAGGGGAGCTGAAATTGGATCTGACCATTACCTTGTTAAAAGTGCCTTGCAACTGAAACTTAAAAAGTGTTGTGCTAGGGTTAAAAAATTTACCTTTAATTCTGAAGCTCTGAAAGACCCAGTTATAGCTAAAGCTTACCATGACAGGTTACTTTGTTATTATGACAGTCTTAGTTTGCTTAATACTGATGGTGAGGAAGAATGGGACCATCCTAAACAGGCTTTTTTTGGAAACTAATAGTACCCTTTTAGGAAAAAGGGAGCACAGCAGGCACAATTGTTTGAGTGATAAGGCACTTGAGCTGATTTCAGAAAGAAGGAACTGCAGGAATGTCCTTAATCAGTACCCTACTAGTCCTAATAGAAAGGATTACAGAGAGCTTAATAAACATGTAAAGGATCACTTAGCTACTGATAAGAATCTTTGGCTTGATGGCTTGGCTGACAAAGCCGAGGAAGCAGTTAGACAGCACAACAGCAGAGAGCTGTAACAGATAGTTGATGTTTTGTGTGGTAGAAAACGGACAGGTATACAAAGATTGAAGGATAAACAAGGTAAGGTTATAGAAGGGGAGGATTCTGTCATGGCTAGGTGGGCTGAGCATTTCAGTGATGTTCTAAACAATGTAGTTAGTTCTACTCCCATTGTTTGCAATGATGATAGATGCATTGGTGGCTTTAGTGTTGGCCATATAACACAATCTGAAGTTATTTTGGCTTTTTCTAAACTTAACCTTAATAAATCCCCAGGCATAGATAAAATTACTACGGAAATGCTTAGAGCTGGGAATGTTTCGGTTACCACTTGGATGACTGAAATTCTGAATATCTTTTATGATAAAGGCATGGTTCCTAAGGATTTTACCAGAGCTATTGCTATCCCTATTTTCAAAAAAGGTGATCGCAGTTCTTGTGATAACTGTAGGGGTATCAGCCTACTCTCTGTTCCAGGTAAAGTTCTTTCCATGATTGTGCTTAATAGAATTAAGAATCTGGTTGACAGGCAATTGTGTGATGAGCAATGTGGATTTAGAAGTGGTAGGGGATGTGTAGATCAGATATTTTCACTTAGGCAGATTCTTGAGAAATGTTTAGAGTTTCAGAAACCTTTGGTTGCTAACTTTGTTGATTTCAGAAAGGCTTTCGACTCTGTTGATTAGTCATAATTTGTGGTTGATTGTGAAATCATATGGTATACCAGACAAGTTAGTTAACATAATGAAAGCTCTCTATAATAACACTGAGTCGTGTGTGAGAGTTGGTAAGGCTTGTAGCAATTGGTTTAGCATTACTTCTGGTGTTCGACAAGGGTACATTTTGTCTCCTTTTCTCTTTAGCTTAATTATTGATTATGTTATGCGAAATTCACTTCAAGGGAAAGATTTTGGCCTTAAATGGACTGGAGATACGAAAATTTCTGATTTAGATTATGCTGATGATTTGGCCCTTTTGGCAAATGATGTTGATGAGATGAACTCTTTCATTCGACCTGTTGATGAGACTGGTAGTAGAGTAGGTTTGGTTATAAACAGAGAGAAAACTAAAGTGATGAAAATTGGTCAGGCAGGTTGTGATTCAGTTAATCTGAATGGTTGCAGTCTTGAGCAGGTGTCACAATTTAATTACCTTGGGAGCTATGTAACTGATACTGGTGATGTGCGGCATGAGATTAACAGACGAATAGGTATTGCCGCCAGGACTTTTAAGAATCTATGGAGAGTGTGGAGAAATAGGCATATACACCTAAAGACTAAAATTAGAGTGGATAATAGTTTGATTCTTTTTAGGATTAGTTACGGTAGTGAAACCTGGACACTGTGTAAACAAGATAACAGGAAACTAGATGCTTTTGATTCTAGATGCTTACGCAGTATCTTGGGCATTAGGTGGTTCAATTTTGTAACTAATGATGAGGTTAGGCAAAGGAGTTTGCATCCTGCTTTAAGCGACATATTGTGCAGAGAGAGACTCCGTTGGTTTGGCCACGTTGCCCGTATGAATAATTATAGATTGGCGAATAGGGTTATGAATAGTGTGCCTAAAGTCCTCAGAAAGAGGGGGAGACTTAGGATGCAGTGGGCAGACAGTGTCAAACAGGACCTTAGTGGAATTGGTGTGCAGTGGCCTGATGCAGCAGATGTAGCTCAGGACAGACTTGCTTGGAGAACTAAATTGCACGGTCTTGTTAGACTCTCGTAGACCATGATTGCTTGAGGATGATGATGACGACAAAATAAACTATAAATCTTACTAGAAAACATGCTGAATTTTCGACTAATAGAAATTCAAAATGTAAGACATTTTTACTAAATAATTACTTAAATCTATATTGAAAGGAATACTTTAGTAGAAGAGATTAAATCAGTTCTAAAATTCCTTCTCCATTACGAAAAGAAATGAAAAAGAAATATATATATATATTCGAATGATTTTTACACTTTCTGAAAAGACTAATACATTTTTGAAAGTTGTTTTCATCAAAAACATCTAATTACCCAAAACGTTTTCTGAACTTGCCCAGTAGTAAAAGGATATCTTAAGGGTCTATTTCTGAACTGTTTAAGCAACATCTTCCGTGCTTGTGCATTATTTCTGAACTGTTTAAGCAACATCTTCCAGAACAAATATCGACTCTTGCTATTTATTGTGGCCAGTGGCAAAGCATCAATAATCGGTGCGCACAGAGATGCTATCTCAACTCCCGTGGTATGCTTGACGATAAAAAGAATGCAGCAATTTCTTCATCCTGTGGATTTTACCATTTGGAACTGTTCCAGATCGCCAACGCTAAAGATTATATCTTTTTTTTCATCTTTCTCTGAACAAAGTTTTTTCCCCCGTTTCTATATAATGTTCGCGCAAATTCGAAACTTGCTGACTGAGAAGAATTCTTATAGCATTCTGTTTTGACTGTAAGTGCAGATAAAATTTTATTTTTCCCTTTTTTACGTCATTTGTCCTTAGAGCAGAAAATTCCCCGCTCATGAGAATTTCAGGGTCTGTGGTCTTACTAAAAAATTTCTTTTTAGTTTCTGCTTCGATTGTTCTGTGCTACATGATTTGTCTTTATTGCTGAGTCGATATCAAGAGCAGTTATTGGAAAAATGTTTCTCTCCATTGGTATCTAGATTCTGAGAAGTGCTTAGAGGCTGAGTAACGTTTAGTTTTGCTCTAGTTTATTTCCTAGACGATAAATGTATGTCTAAATTTAATGTTATCTCCATATCTCACTCACAAATCACTATAAAGATTACAAACTGAAAGTCATACTAGTCAAAATATTACTGAAATTCTGAAGAATTCAGTCTACTTTTTGTTCCTGATAATATTTTTTGCATTAAATGATGTAATCCTTTCCATTTGATGAGCGAACGTGATGGCCATGATTTAATTATCTCTTGGAAATATTGAAAGATCCACTGGCTAGTGAAGGTTTTATAATTCATATGCTTGTGCTTTCAAATGAGATGGATTTATACACCGATCAGCCAATACATTAAAACCACCTCTGCGTTATGCAAAGAAGCGCGCGTGCAGCCAATCAGTGTCACGTGCCAAGGTCACGAATGGTATCGCGATGATATTATATAATACCTGGGTCGGAGTTCTCGCAGAGGCAGTATTTCGTTTCGTCTCAACATGGGAAAAGCAAAGGATTCATCTGATTTCGACAAAGGACAGATCGTTATGGCAAGACGCCTTGGTAAGAGCATCTCCGAAACAGCGACGCTGCTCACGCTATGCAATGGTTAGTACCTATCAAAGATGGTCCGAAACAGGTGACACTTCGAGCCGTCAACAAGGCGTGGGCCGGCCACACCTCACTGATGCCAGAGGTCTGTTCAGGCTATCTCGTTCTGTCCGCAGCAACAGGAGGGCTACTGTGTGGCTGACATTATCCATAATTTCAATTGTGGTAAAGGGCCCAATGTGTCCGAACACAGCCGTAGACCCATTCGTGTGCCTATGTTCGCAGCCGTTCACCATTGTCAACGCCTACAGTGGGCATGTAATCATCGACATTGGACCATAGAAGACTGGAAGAGGGTCGCATGGTCAGACTGTTACACCATGTGGACGGATCAACTCATGTGCGTCGTTTACCCACGGAAACTCTCTCACCTGGATGAACTGTGGGATGGATCCAAGCGGCTGGAAGGAGTGTGATGGTCTGGGCAATATTTTCTTGGGGGAACACTTGGACCAATTATCCCTGTAGAGCAAACTCTAACAGCTGTCACCTAATTGAACATCGTGGCTGACCAAGTAAACCCCTTTATGGCGACTGTATTCCCCGGCGGAAATGGCGTCTTTCAACGAAACAATGCCAAATGTCACACTACGAAGAAGGTTCAGGAATGGTTCATAGAACATGATGAGGAATTCCATTTATTGTCATGGCCCCCAAATTCGCCGGACATGAATCCTTTCCAGCATTTGTGGTTTGAGTTGGAGAAACGGGTACGAGCAGCATCACCCCATCCACATAATTTACGGGAACTGCGGGATCTTCTGTTGCAGTCAAGATACCAAATATCAAGCGACACCTACCAACATCTCGTGAATCTATGCCTCATCGGGTGAGAGCTCTTTTGGCAGTGAGAGGAGGACCTACATGGTATTAGGTAGGTGGCTTTAATGTTTTGGCTGATCGGTGTTCTATATATTCTAACACTGCTTAAAGAGAAAAAGTAAGGAAAGAAACGTATATACGCATGAACAATTTTAGAAATCATTAAGTACATTTTTTTATAGGACAAAATAGCACATTTTACAGATTTTAAAACATTAAAATTGATGTTTTCATTATGAACCCTTTATTATGTTTACCAAATTTATCATATTTATTTATTGCAAGTTTATATCGTTTTAGAAATACCTGCGGAAGCTTTTACTCTCTAACGTAAATCGTTTCCTTCTACTAAAAGTAAAACCTGTCAAACACTGCTCCAAACAATGTTCTCTGTTAAACACACTTGTAGTCGGAAAGGGGTAATTGAAATAAACGTATTGCTGAAGGAATACAGTGAAATAAATAATGTGGCTTTCGAATTTGAACGATTTTCATGGACCCCCTGTTTTGCATTCAGTTATTGTATGTGAAAAAAAAACACCGATGGATTTGGAAAGACCGCCGTCCGTAGGATGATTCAGGGATAAAAATTTCGAAGTTACCACCCAAGAGTTGGTGAAATTCCTCTTGTGTTGCTTAGAATTGGAGATTATTACATTGCAACATTGTTTATCATACATATCCGGTTCAGTATATTCTTTTTAAAATAGAGATGTTGTTAACAATGTTATTACTAAAGATATAATTATTCTTATTTTTAAGAAAAGTGAGTGCAACTTCTTCTGATAATTAGGAAGGACACATGTTTTTTATTCCTGAAAAATTTCTGGTTATTCAAGAGTTTAGATATACACCGAATAACCAAAACATTATGACCACCTATCTAATAAGATGTTAGTCCTCAACGTGCCGCCAAAACGGCTCTTACTCTGCGAGGCATGGATGCTCCAAGTTTTCTAAAGGTGTCTTGAGGTATCTGGTACCAACACGTTACAAGCAGATCCTTAACTCTTGTAAGTTACGTGGTTGAGCCGCCGCAGATCGGATATGCTGTTCCAACATACACAACAGATGTTCGATTGGATTGATGTCTGGGGAATTTGGAGGCCACAGAAATATCTGGAAGCCTTCCTCATGTTCCGCGAACCATTCTCGAACAATTCCGGCAGTGTGGCATGGCACATTATCCTTCTCGAAGAAGGCACTACTAGAGGGGAATACCGTTGCTTCAAAAGATGTACTTGGTCTGCAATGATGATTCGTTGACGTCATAATTTCCTGCACATGAATGACCTGAACCCAGGGTCTGTTCATCTTATGTTTCTGCTCTTCAGTGTATATATACAATAGCGATCACAGTTTAAAGAAAGTTATAAAGCTAAAGTGCATATTAATATTTTACAACAATAATTTCACTTCTAATTCACCAGAAGACAGCTGAATGAAACTTTGCACTTTGGTAAGTGCAATTCATTTCATGTGAAGGCCAAATTTTCAAACCATTTTTCTTAAAATGAAGACAAGGTTTTTATTATGTTTTATAAAACGCTCTCAGCTCTTTTACTGTGTATATGCATTGTATATTTAATTCAATTTTCAATTCAATTTATTATTCCATATTGCATTTCGTACAATTTACGTTTTATGCCATTTGAGTTCACACATAAAAAATTATTAATTTGTTTCAGCGGTACAAATTTTATAGTATAATTCTTGTATATATTTAATTATAGATTTGTTAAGTAATAACATATAAGATCTTAAACATTTATTTGTTATTACAAGTACACTAGAGGAAAAAAAATTGCAACACCTGGAAGGATTAAAGTCATTTTATTGAAACGCAGATGTGCGATTGATTACATTATCAAAGATAAAAAGAAAAGGAAAATTACCACTTTACCTACCCTGTTAAGTGCTACACGCAGCGCAGCAAGCATTCATGAACATGGCGGAAAGGGCTATCGTACAGCTCTATGATGTCCTCCTGAGGGATAGAACCCCAAAAAACGCGAAGTTTTGAACGTTTGCCTCAACGTTTTGCTCGTGTAGATACTGCAGACTAATGCGGGCTCTGTGGGGACTGGCGTTATCCTGCTGGTAAAAGGTTCTGTGTTGCTGAATAAATGGGATAACCATTGGCTGCAGTATGTTGGTAACATATCATTGGGCAGTTAGAGATCCCTTTATGATGAACAGTTCTGATCGAGATGTCCGACTAATGGCACCCAGCACCAAGACACCAGGTGTTAGAGCTGTGTGACGATGTCGCACACACTGGATGGCGTTCCTTTCCCCTGGATGACGGCGAACACGTTGTCTACCATCGTGCTGACCAAGACAGAAACGAGATTCGTCACTAAACACCACGGTATTCCACTCTTGTTAGTTGCAGTTCTGACTGAGGCGACACTACTGAAGATGTGCTTGCGTGTGGGCAGATGTGAGGGGCAAATGCAGTGCCGGACGATAAGCTCGCAATGAAAAACTATAAAAGCCTGTTGTTTACCGTCCATCTGGTAGGTATTCTCTAGATGCCAGTCCCTTCGCAGTTGCGTTGAACTTGGATCAGATATTTTCACTTAGGCAGATTCTTGAGAAATGTTTAGAGTTTCAGAAATCTTTGGTTGCTACCTCTGTTGATTTTGAAAAGGCTTTCGACTCTGTTGATCGTCATAATTTGTGATTGATTGTGAGATCATATGGTATACTAGACAAGTTAGTTAACATAATCAAAGCTCTCTATAATAACACTGAGTCAGTAAGTTGGTAAGACTTGTAGCAATTGGTTTAGCATTACTTCTGGTGTTCGACAAGGGTGCATTTTGTCTCCTTTTCTCTTTAGTTTGGTTATTGATTATGTTATGCGAAATTCACTTGCAAGGGAAAGCTTTTGGCCTTAAATGGTCTGGAGAGACGAAAATTTCTGATTTAGATTATGCTTGATGTGGTTAGCACGCTTGGCTACTGATCTACGGGACTTAGGTTCGACTTGAGGAAAACAAGTTACGAACGTAGAACTCTACAATCTGAATAAAGCCCTGCAAGTTATGCAAACCGAATCAAACCCTGGAAATTAATAAACTAAGTCAAACCTTGGAAGTTATGCAAATTGAAATAAATCCCGCAGTTATACAAACTGAATAAAATCCTCAAGTTCTGGAACTAACTACATTTCATGGTAATTTTGAACTGACCCAAAGAATTATATTTCATTTTGAAACTTTCAAGTGTAGGATGTGATGCAAAAACTTCTCCTCTCACTCAGAACGCCAATCAACGCCAAATGCAGTCTCACAGCTGTAAAGTTTTACCATGCCCGTGGCCGAGTGGTTAGCGCGCTTGGCTACTGATCGAAGGGACCTGGGTTCGAGCCCCGGGTAAGGCATGGATTTATGTGTCGTTTTTCTGCTGAGGTTCTGCATTCCTCTCAGATCTTCTACTGTGGCATATAAACTGACAGGCACCTGTCAGACCTCTGTGGCAAGTAGCTGCTTGAGGGGGTATTTATTTATTTATTTATTTTTGATGATTTAGCCCTTTTGGCAAATGATGTTGATGAGATGAACTCTTTCGTTCGTGCTGTTGATAAGACTGGTAGTAAAGTAGATTTGGTTAAAAACAGAGAGAAAACTAAAGTGATGAAAATTGGTCAGGCAGGCTGTGATTCAGTTAATCTGAATGGTTGAAGTCTTGAGCAGGTGTCACAGTTTAATTATCTTGGGAGCTATGTAAACAGATACTGGTGATGTGAAGCATGAGATTAACAGACGAATAGGAATTGCTGCCGGGACTTTTAAGAATCTATGGGGAGAGTGGAGAAATAGACGTATACATCTAAAGGCTAAAATTAGACTGTATAATAGTTTGGTTCTTTCTAGGGTTAGGTATGGTAGTGAAACTTGGACGCTTTGTAAACAAGATAACAGGAAACTAGATGCTTAGGCAGTCTTGCATGCCAAAACGAATCTTTGAATGCCCAAGATGCTTACGCAATATTGGGCATTAAGTGGTTCAACTTTGTAAGTAATATAAGGTTAGGCAAAGGGGTCAGCAACCTCCTTTAAGCAGCATGTTGTGCAGAGAGAGACTTCGTTGATTTGGCCATGTTGCCGTATGGATAATTATAGATTTGCGAATATGGTTATGAACAGTGTGCCCAAAGGCCTCAGAAAGAAGGGGAACTTAGGATGCGGTCCGAGACAATGTCAAAGAGGACATTGTTAGAATTAGTGTGTAGTGGCCTGATTCAGCATATACAGTTCAGAACAGATATGATTGGAGAGCTAAATTGCAAGCTCTGGTTAGATCTCCGTAGCCCATGGCTGCTTGAGGATGATAATGATGATGATATCGATAAAAATAACCTAACGTTATTCAAAATCTTATACGCAACAAATACAACTTCAATGCGATATTTATTCGTTCATATGATAAAACGATTTTGCACGGAAACACTGTACTAATCATACAATAGTTTCATTGGCGGAACATCATTGGATAGTTTCATTAGCTCTTTCTCTGTCTTTGAGAAACTCTACTTCAGTTACATTATTTATTACCTTGAAAACTGCTGAAAATTTCCTTTTCTAGTTTCTCGCTTCGAACGAATATTTAAAAGAACCTTTTCAAAGAATTAAACAGCTCACTGCTAACAGCACCGCACTCCTCTACTGCTCTTGAAACTCCAGCTCTCGTGCACAAGACATCCTTTAAGACATAACTTAATTCGTCATTTTTTACCCCACGAAGTTTATTCATTTTGCCAAGCCGCGCTTTAATAAAGGAAGCTAATTGCCTTCATTAAGGACTATTTTCTTATGAAAGTTTTGGTGCACGAAGAGTAAGTTTTTTAGTTATTTTTCAAAATCTTTAAACAATGCGAGTTCTCTTTATTTTCTACCAGAAGATGAAACGTCCTGAGATTTCTGACTTTTCGTCTCATCCAGGCTCAGGTCTAGAAAAATTTTTTTATAAGGGGTTGGGAAAGAAGAAACTTAATCGTTCTTCCAATGCATTTATCGTGAGCAACAAAATATGTATTGGCCACTGCAGGCCAATTCTAATAAGGTCATAGTTGACTTTACTCACTCATATAATCTTTGTTAGGTATTTTCCCCTGAAAGCTTTCCAGTACCTCATCATAATTTCATTTCTTAGTATTCTATATTACTTGAAATTATGAATATGATTCTGTTTAAAAATTGTTGAGGAAATTTTCGTCTAATTGTATCAGTGCTCTCATAATGAACTTAACCTATTACTAATCAATTACTAAGAATTGCATAAGCTTCTAGATCAGTGGTTCTCAAACTTTTATGCTTCACGTACCCCCTTGAAATGTGTATGTAACTGGCGTACCCCTTGTATAGATAGATAAAACTTTAGCTGTAGTATAACAATGGTAATTTTTACTTTATTACTAGATCTAGCGACTTTTGAGCTCTCACGGCGTACCCCCAAAATCGTTTACCGCGTACCCCACGTTGAGAATCCCTACTTTAGAGTCAAAAGCATTAACCTGTTATTTTGCTTAAAAAATGTAAAAAGTTTTCTTACCATGCAAACTTAACAGTGGAATAATTTTTCACATAACTTAAATTTACTTTAAGTTGTCTTCTCATGTTTTCTAGACTTTTCAGAGATTTTTTGGAACGAAGTCCAACAGAGATGACAAAACCTCTGTTCACGATACGCTGCCCATCAAGGATGTACCCGGTGGTGGGGGGAGGGAACCAGGGAATCCGTACTCCGCCCAGAAAATCATCTTGTCGACTTTGACGAAAGCTCAAACTTCTCCGCTTGATTTGAAATCCAAAACAGTTGTCTTTATATAATTTTATTTTAGTCGCATAGTATTATGTCTGACACGAAAAATATATTTAAAAATCAACTATGAAATTTCATTCTGTATAGAATATCATTTTAACATTTCCTGTCCGGTAGACTATTTTAGCAATTGGGAAACTCTACTCGAGTCTTATTCTGACACCACCCGAAATTAAACTCTCGGACCCCCATCCCCGAAACTAAATCCTGGGTTGGGTTGGGTTGTTTTACCTCTGAGCGGCACTTTTTTGCACAACATGGGCTAAATGGCCAGGTCACATGGACCCCGAAGGCTCAGAGAATGTTGGGGGAAGGAACCCACTGGAACAGCTGTTGGGAGACAGATGGTAGCCTCCCGTCAAGGCCATCCAGCGTGTTCTTTAACGTGCACAGGGTATGTCTCTCCCGCACACGGGGCCACGGCTTAACGTCCCATCCGACGGACGGCGGCCTTTCCAAGCCCATCGGTGTCCCCTACTGACCGTGGGCAGGGCGGGGAATTTTGCGGAAATAAATCTCAACGCTGACCCAGCTGGGACTCGAACCTGGGAACTACAGATTACGAGCCTGGCGCGCTACCGGCTGAGCCACCCCCCTTCCCCTAAATCCTGTGGAGGTACCTGTTGCACATTGTCAGTATCCGTCACATAATTCATGAATTGGCAGACTAGAGACTAGATCAAGAGCGAAATTATTCAAAGGGACGGAAGAATTTCTCATCTGATTCAATTCCATCAGTTCAGCTTTCTCTTTATTAATTACCAGCTAAACGCCACCCAGCGGTGTCCGGGGTCACTTTTAATCTGTATATTCTTATTTTCACTGCACTGAAGGCAAATTTTACAACTACTATCCTCCCATCCTCCCACACAGTTTGGCGCAGATTCACACAAAGGAAATTTCTCCGTGTTTGCTTGGGTCGTTGCTGACGTCAGCGAGCTCTCATAGCCCGTGACTTAGTTTCTACCTAAACAATCGAGATTTTTATTTCCGTTACGACAGATTTTTTTGCTCTATGATTCCCGTGATACTTGACCACATGGTCCAAATGCACAGCGGTTCTCGTGTGCCCCGGTGATTGGTTTAAAATCAGGTTCTCACTTGGCCCGTGGCTTTATTTCTACAGAAATTGTTACAACTCGTGTCTCACCTTTAATCTGCACTTTACGTTGTTTGGGTTAGTTTTGTGAGTATTCCTCCTCCCCCCCCCACCCGACATTTTATCACAGTTTGAACACTAAGACTTTTCCGGTGTTGCAAAGGTCATTTCTGACTCGGCGCCTGCTCTCAGAGCCCTGGCAAATGATCGAGATATTTATTTCGTCAGATTTTGGTATTCTGTTGTTCCCGACGTTCTTCACCGAAAAGTCCCAAATTTCGTAGACGGATTACCCCTGCCTGACCCCGTGTTGTGTTAGAAAATCAGGCTCCTAGCTGCAAGGGAACGCTTCAATAATGCATTTGGAAATGTGGGGATCTGGCAAGGGCAGCAGATTTAAATGCTATTTAACTCTACGTTCACAGTTAGGGAGCAGTAAATGGCAACAATAAATTTGACAGCGATTCTATTTCCCCGTTGGAATAGAATGGTAAATATGTTTGCTTCTAGCAAGCAACCCTTTTAGACTTTCGACCTGACATTTGGTACTACAATCCGGAGGTTCGAGTCCCAGCTGCGTCAGCGTTGAGATTTATCTCCGCTAAATTCCCCGCCCTGCCCACGGTCAGTAGGGGACACCGATGGGCTTGGAAAGGCCGCCGTCCGTCGGATGGGACGTTAAACCTTTTTCCCGTGTGCGGAAGAGCCATACCCTGTGCACGTTAAAGAACACGCTGGATGGCCTTGACGGGAGGCTACCATCTGTCTCTCAACAGCTGTTCCAGTGGGTCCCCTCCCCCAACCTTCTCTGAGCCTTCGGGGTCCTTGTGACCTGGCCATTTAGCCCATGGTGTGCAAAAAAGTGCCGCTCAGAGGTAAAACAACCCAACCCAACTACAATCCGGACTACAACTTGAAACATGCTCTGAAACTTTGAAGCATGTACGTTGATTTCCCGATGAGTTATGGCTGCCACACACACAGAGAGAGAGATACCTTCTTTTATTACATAGATTAAGCGAATCCATCATCATCAATCGCTTTAATTAAATAATTCACCTCTTGAACATAAGTTAAAACTGTCTCGTGTTCAGTAGAAACTCTTTTAATCATACAATTAGTCATCTTCATTACTCGACAACATTTTTTAAGACAATCAATTTATCATTTCGAATCGTCATTCCTCGACAACCATCTATGTGCACCGTCTATTAAAATAAAACTCCATTTGACTGGGGTTGTTTCGTCCCTAAATTTATCATTGTTCCTTTTCTGTAAAAATATACTTACGCAAATAAAAAACAAAAAGCATTAAATGAAGTATAGTAAAAATAACAGAATAATATTGAAAAAAATGCCAATCGGTTAGTATTCTGAAATACCCTATTCACATTATTTCTTCAAAAATTCGTATATGACTAATGAGATTTCACCTTCCACGAATTTGTTGAGGAAGGCATCTATCGTATACGTCGGGAATTGAGTTTATAAAAAAAGCTTTTGAGATTTTTTTCATTGTCGTTTCGGTCTTGTAGCCAACTGGATTTTTGGTTGTGGAAAAGTGCTTAAATGAAACAAATAAAAATCTAATTAAAGTCAATCAGGATCAAACTTTACAATTAAAAAATAAATCATTCAATGTCTGCCAATCATTTAAGCACTGTTACTTAGAGAGTTGTAAAGAAATAGTTAACAGCAAAGTCACAAACATCACTTAGTAGCCTGTTATTCACAAAATAAAACTCTGCATTTTTCTTGAAAGGATGTGTTGTGTTTACCTCTGAGCGGCACTTTTTTGCACACCATGGGCTAAATGGTCAGGCCACAAGGACCCCGAAGGCTCAGAGAAGGTTGGGGACCCACTGGAACAGCTGTTGGGAGACAGATGGTAGCCTCCCGTCAAGGACATCCAGCGTGTTCTTTAACGTGCACAGGGTACGGCTCTCCCACACACGGGGCCACGGCTTAACGTCCCATCCGACGGACGGCGGCCTTTCCAAGCCCATCGGTGTCCCCTATTGACCGTGGGTAGGGCGGGGAATTTTGCGGAGATAAATCTCAACGCTGACCCAGCTGGGACTCGAACCTGGAAACTACAGATTACGAGCCTGGCGCGCTACCGACTGAGCCACCCCCGCCCCGCTCTTGAAAGGAATAAAACTTGTCCTTGACTCATCAATTGGAACTATATATCACAGCATCATTCAAAAAACTCTCAACAACAACTCCTTTTAGCTTATAAACCGCAATGCTGTTTTTCCAACCATTAGCTGTTTCTTTTAATAAAAAGATCTCAGAGGATTGCTGTGAGGAATTTCTCCCACAACAGTCTTCCTACATGGTCATATAGCTGTTATGACGTGTGGCTGGTAGAGCAAGTGATGAGACTGCGCGGTCCCGACGACACGATCCACGGCAATCAAATGTTCATGCTGCGGTGAGTCAAAGGAAGAGGAAATGCCAGAGCAACAACAGCTGCTGGGCCTGGCGAAACGCCCACTTGAGTGATAAAGTGAATGTCAGAGAGATGGCGAGTTCATCGGCGATTTCCAGTTTTTGAAAGCTTCATAATGTGTCATCAATAATGTCATTGTGGATGAAATATCTGTTGCTGTTAGGAACGAAACCTCTGCTTCGCTCGGTCAATAAATACTCCATAATATTAACGTGAAAAAAATAAATACACAATATTTTAATGTAGAATAACGGTTTTATAAACAATTTGAAATAAATATATATTAATGGTATAAAAAAATTAATCGCTGAGTGCTTTTGATATTTTATATCTTTGCTGGAAAAGTCACCAATAGTTCAATTTAAAAGTATGGATTAATTAAAATTCAAAAGTTCGTTAGTCTATTTCCTACCTTTAATCTATTTCCTACCTGAATAATCAATATCCTCCTCCTCCTCCTCCTCATCATCCTCAAGCAGCCATGGGCTACGGAGGTCCAACCAGACCTTGCAATTTAGTTCTCCAAGCAAGTCTGTCCTGAGCTACACCTGCTGCATCTGGCCACTGCACACCTATTCTAATAAGGTCCTGTTTGACATTGTCTGCCCACCTCATCCTTGGTCTCCCCCTCTTTCTGATGCCTTAAGGCACACTGTTCATAACCTTATTCGCCAATCTATAATTATCCATACGTTCAACATGGCCAAACCAGCGGAGTCTCTCTCTGCACAATATGCTGCTTAAAGGAGGATGCAGACTCCTTTGTCTAACTTCATCATTAGTTACAAAGTTGAACCACCTAATGCCCAAGATACTGTGTAAGCATCTAGAATCAAAAGCATCTAGTTTCCTGTTATCTTGTTTACAAAGTGTCCAAGTTTCACTACCATAACTAACCCTAGAAAGAACCAAACTATTATACAGTCTAATTTTAGTCTTTAGGTGTATACGCCTATTTCTCCACAATCTCCATAGATTCTTAAAAGTCCCGGCAGCAATCCCTATTCGTCTGTTAATCTCATGCCGCACATTACCATTATCTGTTACATAGCTCCCAAGATAATTAAACTGTGACACCTGCTCAAGACTGCAATCATTCAGATTAACTGAATCACAACCTGCCTGACCAATTTTCATCACTTTATTTACTAAACCACAGTTGGAAGATCGAACGAATGAATAAACAAACTAAAGCGCATTCAAAGGAACAAATGGAATAACGAGGGAACGATCGAATGAACGAATGAAAAACAAACAAGCAAAAGAAACCGAGAATTGAATGAATGAATGAAAAGCAAACGAACGATAAACAAAGGAACAGACAATCGAGCAAAGATAGGAACAAAAGAACTGACAGATAATTGAATGAAAAAAGTACTAATCAACGAGGTAAACGAAAGAACAAATAAACTAACGAATGAACGATAAAGAAATAGACAAATGGAAGGATAAACAGACGAATAAACTTTCGACGAGCTAGCAAGATAACAGAAAAAATACGAATAAAGGAAGATATGAAGAAAATGAAAACTAACCAATAAGAAGCGAACGCGAATGCCGAAAGGTCTGATAGAGTCAGAGACTTACTTCGCTCAGTTAAAAAAAATTCTCTCTGACTAAAATAAAATATTTAACTTTTGAGCATTTCAACAAATATATAACTTATTCCTGCGTTGCGCGTGCCAGTCAAAATTCGTCGAGTGCTCTCGTTTGCCAACTTCTGTTCTATCGCACGCATGGCATGTCTCGAGTTATCTATTGTACTGGACAAAAAATGTGCTTAGTAAAAATCCACCGAAAGCTTCTTCTTCCTACAACAGAGATCATTTCCATCCGTTCCTCTCGCATCACCTGGTGGCACATCCCAACTAAACGCCGCCAGCTGTTAGCGACGCTTTAAAAAGCATTTTGCATACCTAAGATTTCATTTTCTTTCTGTTTTTGGCTGCGTTTCCTTATCTCTCCATTGAAAGAAACTATACGACTCATTCAACGATCTAATGCGGCTCTCCTACTTCAATTCTGCATGAGGTAATAGGAACACTTTACCATGCAACGGGACTCAACACACCTAAGTACTTTTCTACTGTCTAAGAGAGATTCTGATATGAAGAATTTAACTGCGTTTATACATTGTGCAGTCAAAGAAACTGAAGAATCTCCACATTATACCAATGAAAAGACAAACTTACAAACTCGATATCTTGGAGACTGAACTGTTTACGGGACTGAAAATAAATTATTTAAATCAAGTCTATTTAACTGTAGAATTTCAGCGATATTCGTTCTGTATTTGAAATGTTATAGCAGCTCAAATATTTAACAGCAATATCAGTTAAAATGTTCCGACAGAAATTCAGAATTATATTGAACGAATTTTTAAATGTGCATTTACTTTAGTAAATAGTTTTGAAATAAAAATCGTTTCCTGTCTTTTGATTAGCTTTTGAGATAAATTCTTACGACTGACAAATTCTGCTCTTAAATATCGACTTAGATTTTGCCGAAATAGTCACCTCGGCATGTAACGAGTATCTATTGTACTGGACAAAATGTCTCATGTGTCAATGTCAAAATGTCTCATGTGTCAATGTCAAAATGTCTCATGTGTCAATGTCAAAATGTCTCATGTGTCAATGCCAAAATGTCTCATGTGTCAATGTCAAAATGTCTCATGTGTCAATGTCTCATGTGTCAATGTCAAAATGTCTCATATGTCAATGTCAAAATGTCTCATGTGTCAATGTCAAAATGTCTCATGTGTCAATGTCAAAATGTCTCATGTGTCAATGTCAAAATGTCTCATGTGTCAATGTCAAAATGTCTCATGTGTCAATGTCAAAATGTCTCATGTGTCAATGTCAAAATGTCTCATGTGTCAATGTCAAAATGCCTCATGTGTCAATGTGAAAATGCCTCATGTGTCAATGTGAAAATGCCTCATGTGTCAATGTGAAAATGCCTCATGTGTCAATGTCAAAATGCCTCATGTGTCAATGTCAAAATGTCTCATGTGTCAATGCCAAAATGTCTCATGTGTCAATGTCAAAATGTCTCATGTGTCAATGTCAAAATGTCTCATGTGTCAATGTCAAAATGTCTCATGTGTCAATTCATGTGTCAATGTCAAAATGTCTCATGTGTCAATGTCAAAATATCTCATGTGTCAATGTCAAAATGTCTCATGTGTCAATGTCAAAATGTCTCATGTATCAATGTCAAAATGTCTCATGTGTCAATGTCAAAATGTCTCATGTGTCAATGTCAAAATGTCTCATGTGTCAATGTCAAAATGTTTCATGTGTCAATGTCAAAATGTCTCATGTGTCAATGTCAAAATGTCTCATGTGTCAATGTCAAAATGTCTCATGTGTCAATGTCAAAATTTCTCATGTGACAAAATGTCGGCATGTCTCGAGTATCTATTATACTGGACAAAAAATGTGCTTACTGAAAATCCCCCGAAAGCTTCTTCTTCTTTCTACAACTGAGATCATTTCCATCCGTTCCTCTCGCATCACCTCGTGACACTCTTTACACAGGATGTTTCCGAAAGGTCTAGTCAAACTTTGGAAACGTGTTCTGCTGCATGAAGTGATGGAAAGCGTTCGTACGAACCTTGGGCCAGAAAAGTTTCCCTTCCGAATTATAGCAAATTTTGAGAGTGCAACTAAGAAAGTCTGTGGAGTTAATTAGTTTTAATTCCAGCTATTACAGTGTACTGTAAGTGATTGATGAGAACAATTATGTAACTTTACATCAGAGCAAGTGCTCGAAATATCCTCCCTGAGCAGCAATACATGCCTCCCAGCGTCTTCTCATCGATTATCGAAGACGTTCGGAAAGAGCAGGAGTGTTCTGAATTCCTAGACAACCATCCACGATCCTTTTGCGGAGATCTTGTGTATTTGGAACCGGGGTAGCGTAAACATCAGCTTAAGGAATTCAGTGAGTTCAAATTAGGAGGGTGTGCAGGCCAATTTGAATTGCAGTTCTACCAATCCAACGGGCAGGATAAATGCGATTGAGATCATCCAGGAGTTGTGGGTTTGGATTCATTGGATTGTTTTACCTCTGAGCGGCACTTTTTTGCACACCATGGGCTAAATGGCCAGGTCACATGGACCCCGAAGGCTCAGAGAAGGTTGGGGGAGGGGACCCACTGGAACAGCTGTTGGGAGACAGATGGTAGCCTCCCGTCAAGGCCATCCAGCGTGTTCTTTAACGTGCACAGGGTATGGCTCTCCCGCACACGGGGCCACGGCCTAACGTCTCATCCGACGGGCGGCGGTCTTTCCAAGCCCATCGGTGTCCCCTACTGACCGTGGGCAGGGCGGAGAGTTTTGCGGAGATAAGTCTCAACGCTGACCCAGCTGGGACTCGAACCTGGGAACTACAGATTACGAGACTGGCGCGCTACCGACTGAGCCACCCCCGCCCCAGGAGTTGTGGGATTTTGTCCAACATTTGCATACATCTACTATGTTGCAAGACATGTAAATGATGCAAATTTACCTAGCATCGTACCTTTTGGCAGGTTTCCTTATTTTCACTCTCAAAATATGATATAACTAGGAAGGGAAACATTTCTGGTTCAAAGGACCTTTTTTTTTCAGGGCATGCGCAGTAAAACGTGTTCCCAAAGTTTGTCTAGAACTTTTGTCAACATCCTGTATCATGAATAAATATTATTCATATTTCATATTTATATAGAATTCGTTTATATCTTTAATTGTTCGGTTTCATTCCCATAAAAAAATTGTTTTTAAGGTATTCATTTTTCAAAACTTTTCAAACTTTCTAAAATCTTTCCAATATCAATAGTAGAGTTATGTTACCACTCTTGGGAATGTACAGTCGCTCAAAAAAGTATCCGAACACTGTGGTTGATTACAGAATTCAGAAAAAATATCTGGCAACGATTGTTTTAGCAATTAGTGATCTGGCAACCTTCGTGTCACGTGACACGAAAGTTGCCAGATCACTAATTTCTAAAACAATCGTTTCCAGATATTTTTTCTGAATTCTGTAATCAACCACAGCGTTCGGATACTTTTTTGAGCGACTGTAACTGTGATGTAAATCGGGGATATTTGTTTAACTGTATACAATTTATTAGAAGTGGATGCCATGAAACTATTATATATTATCATATACATTTCACCGATATTTGCATTATGCAGGTGTTGGTGGCTCAGTTGGTAGTGTGTCAGGCTCCTAATCTTTAGTTCTCATGTTCGAGCCCCAACTGTTTTAGCATCGAGATTTTTATCCACATCCCCCCTTATTATTCCCTCCTTGCCTACGATGAGAAAGGGTGAATGCAAAAAATAAAATAATTCTTAAAATTCTAAGTATTATAATACTAGAATATTCTGATATAAAAATAATAGCGAATATATATATAATAGCCTATAAACTCCACGTTAAAACCGGATACAAGTTCAGACTCCCCTTCAGCAATGTCAAATGGGGTTCGATTTAACTCTGCTAAACACGAAATACTTCACATATTTAATAAAAATAAATTACCTACAAAAAATCATAATACATCTTGTAATAAAGACTAGGGCTGAGAAACGTAGACTTCCGTCGGTTGGAAAGTTAAACCGTGCCCCACTTACATTGGGTTGGGTTGTTTTACCTCTGAGCGGCACATTTTTTGCACACTTTTTTCATGAGAACTCCGAAGACTCAGAGAAGATTGGGGGAGGGGATCCACTGGAACATCTGTTGGGAGACAAAAGGTAGCCTCACGACAAGGCCATCCAGCGTGTTCTTTCGTGTTCTTTAACGTGCACAGGTATGGCTTTCCCGCACACGGGGCCAAGCTTTAAAGTCGTCCTTTCCAAGCCCATCGGTGTCTACTAACCGTGGATAGTGCGGACCGGCCAGTGAACGTTAAAGAACACGCTGGATGGCTTTTACGGGCCATTCAACGCATTGCATACCTCTGCTAACAGCTGTCCAGCTGGTCCCTATCATCCAACGTATTGCATACCTCTGCTAACAGCTATCCAGCTGGTCCCTATCATCCAACGCATTGCATACCTCTGCTTACAGCTGTCCAGCTGGTCCCTATCATCTAACGCATTGCATACCTCTGCTAACAGCTGTCCAGCTGGTCCCTATCATCCGACGCATTGCATACCTCTGCTAACAGCTGTCCAGCTGGTCCCTATCATCCAACGCGTTGCATACCTCTTCTAACAGCTGTCCAGCTGGTCCCTATCATCCAACCTTCTTTGAATCCTCAGGATCCTTGTGACTCACCATTTAGTGCACTGTATTCAAAAAAGTGCCCTCACCGGTAAACCAGCCCACAACCCAACCTTTATATTATGTTCTGAGTTCAGTTATTCATAACACCATTGCCCATTTATCATTGCTACCATTGTTCAGTTATTCAGCATTGATTACATTATTGAGACTGTTATTAAATTATAGACTTACTATTAAACGCCATTGGTTTCGCTTATTACATTTAAGAAACGGGAGATGGGTGTATTTCTTCTCTCCAGCTTTCTTTTACAATACAGGGATGCAGATTTGGGTTGTTTTGGGTTGTTTTACCTCTGAGCGGCACTTTTTTGCACACCATGGGCTAAATGGCCAGGTCACATGGACCCCGAAGGCTCAGAGAAGGTTGGGGGAGGGGATCCACTGGAACAGCTGTTGGGAGACAGATGGTAGCCTCCCGTCAAGGCCATCCAGCGTGTTCTTTAACGTGCACATGGTATGGCTCTCCCGCACACGGGGCCACGGCTTAACGTCCCATCCGACGGAAGGCGGCCTTTCCAAGCCCATCGGTGTCTCCTACTGACCGCGGGCAGGGCGGGGAATTTTTGCGGAGATTAATCTCAACGCTGACGCAGCTGGGACTCGAACCTGGGAACTACAGCTTACGAGCCTGGCGCGCTACCGACTGAGTAACCCCCGCCCCTCAGGGATGCAGAAAGAGAATGTAATGTTTGACTCCTTTTCCATTACAACATCCGATTCTCTTCTGTTTACGCATCGAGTGACCGATATCATTTCCCCAACAACAGGATTCTCGAGAAAATAATTACATCTCTTCGTAATGACCTTCTGTTTACAAGAAGAGATTAACTTAAGAATACCAAATCACATAATGCAGAAACATTAAGAATGTTTAATTACTATGTACATCTTAAATGTAATTACAGAAAGCAAATGGAAACTGCAATTACCACATCGTAATTGCTGAATAATATTAATTCCTTAGATACATCCACAGGTTTTGGGTGCAACTGAATCGATGGAGTTTAAAAGATCGTGTTTCAACAGAACGACCGCTTAAGACAAGACAGAACATAGAAATTAAAGCGCAAATAAATCACGGTTGATAAGAAAGTGCTGGGCTTCCCATCTCTGATGCATGGTACTGGTAGGAAATATATATACGATGGCTTTTGCAGGAGAGACAGGAGGAAGAAATCATATTTTCATAATGTGATACGGGTTGAGTTGGGTTTTTCTTCCCAGAGTAAGCTAAATGATGAGGTCACAAGGACCCCAAACACTCAGAGAAGGTTGGGAGAAAGGAACCCATTGGACAATTGTTAGAAAACAGATGGTAGATTTCCATCAAGGCCATCCAACGTGTTCTTTAAGGCGCACAGGAAGTGTGATGTACGGATTTCCGGGAATGTATTTAATGGTGGCGTAGCGGTGGTAGTAAGTGGGGAGACGGAGCATGCGCAGTAGTAGACACTTCGACAGTTCTCTAAATCATTGATCAGTGAATTATGTTAATAATGGATTGGCTATTAAATAATGTTGATCTCATTGGTCATTATCATTGTGCTTTTGTCAGCCAATGAAGTTGGAAAGAAGTCTCAGTTGAAACAAACATGTGTGACATAGAGAAGAATTTAGAAAGGGAAAAACTAGTTGGATTGAAGACAGCTAATTTTTACACAAGGGTCTAAATGGTCACATCACAACTACTCCAACTTTAACTTCTATTATTCACAGATAGGTTATTAAACGACATTGATTTGATTAGTGTTTTGTTAGTAACGGATTAGCTATTAACTGATATTAAACTGATTCCTGGTTTTTAATGTAACGCCTATCCTCTCTGTCTACGGTATGGCACAATTTAAAAACCATTGTCAGCAGAATATATTTTCAGCGGGTCATTACATCCAATCCCCGACTAACACGATTTTTAAAATAGAACTGGTTTTCGACTAACACGACCCGTCCTCCGTTTAACACGAGTTCTCAACTGTTTGAACATAATCGTTTATGTTATTACATTTACCATCTCCGAATACACCTTGGATCCTTTCTTTGTCCCAAATCTATATATATTCGTTCATAATTTTACCTCTTGCAATAAGATGTTTAGCCGTCCCATGGCCGAGTGGTTAGCGCGCTTGGCTACTTGATCTAAGGGACCTGGGTTCGAGCCCCGGGTAAGGCATGGATGTATGTGTCGTTTTTCTGCTGAGGTCCTGCCATCCTCACAGACCTTCTACTATGGCATATAAACTGATAGGCTCCTGTCAGACCTCTGTGGCAAGCAGCTGCTTAAGGGGGTATTTATTTATTTTTATTTTTTAATAAGATGTTTCACGTTTCCACATAGACATTAGTACGTTTAGACTGCTATAGCTTGTAATACATTTTTGTAAAGAATGGAGAACATTTTCATTAGCGCTGACTGATAACAATGTACAGTAGCTCAAAAAAATACCCGAACACTATGGTTGATTACAGAATTAAAAAAAAAAAAATATCTGGCAACGATTGTTTTAGAAATTAGTGATCTGGCAACCTTCGTGTCACGTGACACGAAGATTGCCAGATCACTAATTTCTAAAACAATCGTTGCCAGATATTTTTTTTGAATTCTGTAATCAACCATAGTGTTCGGATATTTCTTTGAGCAACTGTACGCATATATATATAAATTCACTTTTATTTGTCACGTGTAGAGTAGAAATAATTGTAAACACACAATTAGTTATCTCCATTATTCTACAACATACACTTATCCCTCGATTTACACGGTACTCATTTCACACAATTTTGGCTTTGCACGGTCAAAAAATGCAACCAGTTTCGATTTACACGGTACTGACTGAGACGTACATAGAAAGGAAATCTCAGTCAGTACCGTGTAAATCGAAACTGGTTGCATTTTTTGACCGTGCAAGGCCAAAATTGTGTGAACTGAGTACCGTGTAAATCGAGGGATAGGTGTATTTTACAACAATCAGTTTCTCATTTTCAATCTGTATTACTCGACAATTTTCTCTACACATCATTAGACAGGAAGCTGCCATTTGTCTCCTAACTGCTTCCAATTTTGTCCCCTTGTCCCAATATTCCCTGAACCCTTGGATCCTTGTGACTTGGCCATTTACCCTAATGCTTGCAAACACAAGTCGGTGAGTGGTAAAACTATCTAACGATCCTGCCTACCCAGCATGACGAATAACCGTGACTCTATAGCATACTGTCTATTATATATGTTCAAAATAATTGATAAAGACATGCACTAAATTCATTAAGAATGAATCAGTATAGATTACGATCAACCGATAACAACTGTCCTATTTTGAGTAACGTCTTTATTCTATGAAACCTGAACGTCAGGAGAAACAAATGTTGACAACTGCAGAAGCACCTCCAGCTCACTTTCTGCTTCGTCCGTCCCATGCAACTGTCAGCGGCGAATATTTATGGACGATATAAATAGTGTCCAACACTAGCGAAGGAAGAGTATACTGCACATCACCAGCATCAAGGGAACGAGTCGACACCGTATCGATCCTCTAAATCCGAGGCAAATGTTGTTCCTCTCTAGACGAAACTGGCGATGCATTATGTCGGCTATGGGTCAGAGGATACAGTTGTTGGGGACGAATGGAAACGACGTAAGGTCACACACAAGTGGATAAAGGTTTCGGATAAGAAAGTAGAGAGGGTGCACTAAACAGCATACATAATTGATTCTTCGGTTGTTCGGGAAACTCCAGTGCTAGGATACGTTCTCGAAATAAATAAAGATGGATACGATTTGCCATAAAATAATCATGGGCGGGGAGAAACAAAGTTAAGAAGAAAACTCTTAGATGAAAGATACACTGCCTAGGCAAAAACATTAGATATTGGGCTGTGTTGTGTTACCTCTGAGCGACATTTTTTTTTTTGCATCCAATGGACTAAATGACCAAGTCACGAAGACTTCTAGAGAAGGTTGGGTTGTTTTACCTCTGAGCGGCACTTTTTTGCACACCATGGGCTAAATGGCCAGGTCATATGAACCCCGAAGGCTCAGAGAAGGTTGGGGGAGGGGACCCACTGGAACAGCTGTTGGGAGACAGATGGTAGCGTCCCGTCAAGGCCATTCAGCGTGTTCTTTAACGTGCACAGGGTATGACTCTCCCGCACACGGTGGCCACGGCTTAACGTCCCATCCGACGAACGGCGGCCTTTCCAAGCCCATCGATGTCCCCTACTGACCGTGGGCAGGGCGGAGAGTTTTGCGGAGAGAAGTCTCAATGCTGACCCAGCTAGGATTTGAACCTGGGAACTGCAGATTATTAGAGAAGGTTGAAAAGGGGATCCACTGAACGGCTGTTAGAAGACAGATGGGAAGTCAAGGCCATCCAGAATGTTCTTTAAAGTTCACAGGGTATGGTTTTCCTGCCTGCACACTGTACTACGGCTCTACGTCCCATACGACGGACAGACGGAGGTTTTTGTATCCCATGAGTGGCCCATTTCTGATTTAAGGATAAGGTTGGGAGTTAGATGAGATAAATACGTACCTACTCAGGAACAGGTGGGACTTGAATCTGGGAACTGCTCATTACGAACCTGCTCGCTACCAACTGAGCATACCCACCCCATTTCTATGCAAGTTTTTCGGAGCGTTTTATTTCCTTTTCGACAGATTCCGATGCTCTGTATTTCCTCCGATACTTAACCGAATGATCCCAAATTTCGTAGGCGGGTTTTACCTGGTCCTGTGTGATCCTGGATTCGGTTGTCGATTTGAATCCCTATAGGTGATGGGACGGGATTTACGACCTCGAATGTCTTTGCATATGTGGGGATCTGGCAACGTTGGATGGTGCTCTCATCTCAGTGGCTTTCTGGACCATCCATTGGCAAAGTTATGAATGGAGAATGGAGGAGGAATTTGCTTCACTGCATTCTTTTGGCAGGCTAGAGTTTTTGGGTTGTTTCACCTCTGAGGAGCACTTTTTTGCACACCATGGAGGCTCCACCCCGAAGGCTCAGAGAAGGTTGGGGGAGGGGACCCACTGGAACAGCTGTTGGGAGACAGATGATAGCCTCCCGTCAAGGCCATCCAGTGTGTTCTTTAACGTGCACAGGGTATGGCTCTCCCGCACATGGGGCCACGGCTTAACGTCCCATCCGACGGACGGCTGCCTTTCTAAGACCATCGGTGTCACCTACTGACCGTGGGCAGGGCGGAGAATTTTGCGGAGATAAATCTGGACGCTGACCCAGCTGGGACTCGAACCTGGAAACTACAGATTACGAGCTTCACGCGCTACCGACTGAGCCAACCTCGTCCCTTTGGCAGTCTGTATCTAGTTTATATACTATATATATATGTATTCTGAATGAATATTTAATATGAATTCAGATATCTTTCATGCATAAAAACGCTGTGTCAGATGATCTATAATAATATGCATATTAAAGAATGATCTAATCTAATAAACACTTCCAATCGAAAAACAATAACTTATCCGAAAAGCATCAAACTTTTAATATCTACTATAATATTGCTAAGTTTAGTCAACTTAACAAAATCAAGCCATACGTTGTTAGATGGTATAAAAAATTCCCCAGTTTTAAAATGGAATTTTGAAACAGAAGACTTTTTGCAAATTGCATTCGATGACATTCCAAAGACAAAAAATGGTTCAAAAGAATGAAATGCAATAAATAAATAAGATGTAAAGGATTTTTTTCCATAAATAACACAAAGTGTACTCATGATAATATTAAATAAAAAAACTAAATCCCCCTCAAGCATCTGCTTGCCACAGAGGTCTGACAGGAGCCTGTCAGTTGATAATGTCATAGTAGAAGGTCTGAGAGGATGGCAGGACCTCAGCAGAAAAACGACACATACATCCTTGCCTCGAACCTAGATCCCTTAGGTCAGTAGCCAAGCGCGCTAACCACTCGACCACGGGACACATCTTTAAAAAGGGATTTCAGTTAAATTCTCATTCTGAATATATATATATATAATTTTGTACATTATAACGGATTCTTCATAATAATTCGCGGTACCTTAGAATGGAAAAATCTCATTTGTAAAAATGTTAGACTTTTGGAGCAGCTGTAACTGAAAGGTTTTATATACTACTATAATTTTTCAACAGTCCCAAAAAATTGTGCTTTTAAATGCATCAGAATTTGTCTTTAAAATGGTTTTATTTCAATATTTTATTTTGTTGCGTGTATGTAATCAAAATAAGTGGCTAAGATCCCAAACATAAACGAATTTGGGATCATAGACGATCATAGACGAATTTGGGATATTATGTTCAACGAATTTGGGATCATAGACAATTATGTTCAGCTGGGACTCGAAGCTGGGGATTGCAGATTACAAGTCTGGCGAGCTAGCGCCTGAGCATCCCCGTCCTAGTAATCACAGGGATTCAAATCCAGAGAGGTACGGTGGCCAGACGGTCCGATTCCAAACTCTTTGGGATGTTGATTACATTATCACGAAAATGTTCGGTTACGAAATCAAAAACTGTATTCGGCGTGTGTGGTCTTACCTCATCTTGTTGGAAAAACGTTTCTTACATTTTTATTCTCATATTTTACATACTTCGGAAAAAGTAATCTCCAAGGGATTTTAGGTAGCTTTCAGCATTCACTGTGTCGTTCAGGTAGATAGTTCTAACAATTTCAGCAGATGATATAGCGCCGCACACTGTGCATTTATGTGGATGCAAACACATCTCCATGATTGTGTGGGGATTTTCAACGCCGCAAACACGCATATTCTGATTACTGAGATACCCGTTCAGGTGGAAATGCCATTCCTCTGTGAACTAAATCTGATAACTGTTGATTTTCTTCTACATGTTGACGAAGTAAACCACGAAAATCGGCTGTGAATCTCTTTATGCATACATTTCATGGTTTCTTCCATCTGAATTTTGAAGGGAAATATTTTAAAATCTTTTTGAACAATGATTAAAGCGAATCTCCATTTGTATAAAACCAGCTGTTGAGGCAAACCTTTGATGGCGGATTTGGGTTGCATAAGAGTAAGAATTCCTTTATACGTGCAATGTGTTCCGGCGCTCTCACAAACTCGTTTCGGAGAATAACCCTCTCCTTTCTGCCTAACAAAGTACCAGACAGTCCGAATTTGATCACCAACCTCTGAATTGTTTCTCTTCTTGGACGTTCTGTGCAGTCAAATTTCAATTTAAACCAGGCTGCACAGTAATAACATTGCAGTGTCGATAAAATATTTTCATACAAAATGCGGGCTTCTCAATGGGGTACGCCATCTACAATTTCTTACAGAAGTTGTTGGTAGGGGAAAACACAAACTAACCTCCAACTCTTACGTTCTCTACGACACCAGATTCTCGAATTTTTTACCTGCCGAACGTCAATTAAATCGCCATTTTAAATTTCAGTCGCTTTTCCTGATGATTCCGTAAACGTAAAATATTAGGCTTAATTCTTTAATAAATTAAATTTACACTAGTAAAACACAAAAAGTTTACAAATGATGACGACAACAGAAAAAAACAACAATATTACATAACAGCCGTATTACGAAAGGGGAGGGGGGCACGTTTTTCTTGTGCGTCCGCAGTGACGTTATCTGTGTCAGAAATGTTTGATACTCTGTGATTCTGCGAGTACTTGACCAATTGTTTCCATATTTGGTGTGATGATCCTACTTATGCCTGTCTGTGTTGGGATAAGAGATCGGGTTCCTTGTTCCACACAACACTTCCTCTGATTATAAAACAGAAGTTAAATAATCCAAACTATAGCATCTAACAATGCATCTGAGATACAATTATTCGCCATCATTTTTTTATACCTTTTTACACAGTAATCACCGAAGTTAAGCAGCATTAGGCGCGGTCAGTACCTGGGAGGGTGACCACTTTGGGAACACCGCGTGTAGTTGGCAAAAAATTCTGCTCAGGATCCGCCATCCTCACAGATCCCTCTACTTGGCGTATTAAACTGACAGCCACCTGTCAGACCTCTGTAGCAAGCAGCTACTTGAGGATGTATTTTTTTTTTACACAGTCATTTTTAAATGAACAATATAATAACGTCGCAATTTTTACCACTCTCGTTAAATACATTTAGTAAGGAAAGAAGTGAAACAAACTAAAACAACTGGCAAGGGCTTAAACGTTAACAATTAAAAGTTTTATTTTTAACAATTTGCAAAAAGTTATATTTCATAATGGACAAGACAGTGTTTCGGCGAGAGTCGTCTCCTTAGAACTCTCCATCCTGCCTAGGTTGCGCAGACCTAATTATGGCCTTGCCTAATACAATCGCGCATTTTCAGATCTATGGCCTCGCCCAATGTGCTGCCCTTTTCCCTATTCATTAAGTAACTGCCCATAGCTCCGTCGTATGCTTAACCTCGTTAAAATTTAGAATGAATCTCACGCGGATTTCGAAAACTGCTTTCAGCGCTCGAGGGCAATTTGTTCCGATCGTTGCTAGATTTAATTACAGTCAAATCTTAGTGTCAGCATCCGATAATAATAATTTTCGAAGGCGAAATTTCCATCCTTAAGCGAACGTGCTTTGAAGAGTAGAAGTGCTAAAAAGTCATAAATGTATTATTGGCAATTTGACTTAAGTGAAATACGAGACTAAAGTCATAATTTATATATCTTTTCATATAAGATTTTCTGCTGTAAGCAACTGCAAATGACACGGAAAATATGAATGAAATTATAAAATACTTCAGTCAATTTTTGTATTGGTGACATTTAAAGAATCAGCTTTTTCACTTGCGCGTGTATCGAGTAATAAGCTCATCTGTTGTGCTTTGAATTGATTAAAAATAAGTATTCGAAATATGATTTATTCAAAATCATTTATCTTGCGCGAGTAACTTACATTTAGCTTTTTTCTGTCGAACTATACAGTTTAAATTAACGTTTTATTTCAGGCAGAGCAGGTGCTGATTAAAGTCCTCGTAGGTCCCAGGCTCTTCTGTTTCGCAGGCTCTTTGGCGGATGCTTTTTTACAGGTGTATCGATTTCGACGGGGGATCGAAATTATCTTGAATATTTTTTATCGGATAGCAAAACGATATGTAATAAAACAGCTGATTTGATTACTATTTATTCAAGAAACGATCTTTGTTACAGTTTTTATCATGCAAATAAAAATACATGTTTAAAAATATTTTTGTAGGTCCTAGTCAGTTCCATTGGATAATACCAACCAGCTAAAGTAGATAAAGTGCGCAATAGGTTCCAAAAGTTGAAGCGATTTGAATGACGTCTCGTCCCCCCTTTACACTACCACCGCAATGCAAAGTTTGGGTTGTTGGGTTTGGGTTGTTTTACCTCTGAGCGGCACTCTTTTGCACACCATGGGCTAAATGGCCAGGTCACATGGACCCCGAAGGCTCAGAGAATGCTGGGGGAGGGACCCACTGGAACAGCTGTTGGGAGACAGATGGTAGCCTCCCGTCAAGGCCATCCAGTGTGTTCTTTAACGTGCACAGGGTATGGCTCTCCCACACACGGAGCCACGGCTTAACGTCTCATCCGACGGACGGCGGCCTTTCCAAGCCCATCGGTATCCCTTACTGACCGTGGGCAGGGCGGGGAATTTTGCGGAGATAAATCTCAACGCTGACATAGCTGGGACTCGAACCTGGTTACTGCAGATTACGAGTCTGGCGCGCTACCGACTGAGCCACCCCCGCCCCACAAAGTTTGGGCATTAATGCGGTAAGTGTAAGTAGGTGCAAACATATGAGGCGCGAAAAACTATTGCTAATGCAGCAAAATGTTTCGCAAGTGATATACGAGGAGCGAAAAAGAAATATTGAGCCCATGACAGATCCCCTTTTTTGATAGTTTGAAAAAAAGGAGAAACTTAACAATTATATTGTTATGAATTAAATGGATGAAAACTGAGCGTAAGTTCAAATAAATAGTATATAATAAATATCCCCTCAAGCAGCTGCTTGCCACAGAGGTCTGACAAGAGCCTGCCAGTATATATGCCATAATAGAAGGTCTGAGAGGATGGCAAGACCTCAGCAGAAAAACAACAGACACAACCATGCCTTACCCGGGGCTCGAACCCAGGTCCCTTAGATCAGTAGCCAAGCGTGCTAACCACTCGGCCATGGGACGGCGTAGTAGTATATAACAATTCTAAAACAATGTAATTTATTACAAAAGTATGGATAAAATCATTTATATAAAGTCAACCAACAGCAATCCCATATCAGTATAAAAATAAATCTTCGAAAGAACTTAGTATCTGCTTACAGTTTACACTCAAATCATAAGATAAGGCTTATATCAGTCGATAGAAGTGCAATTATGTTTGAAACAAATCTGCAACCTATCGAGAATAATCTTACCAATTCTTGTAAACAAACTAAGTGTAATTATACACCAATTGGTGAACTCTTCCTACAGAAAAGTTGAAATGAGCTCTGTGTGTTCGACTAACATAAAACCTCTTCATTCACACTTTTAAGTGTGAATAAACATCCTTATTTTTCTTGTCAGTCCACTAGTAGAATCAACATTAATAACTTGCTTAATCTCCCGCGCACACAGAACATAAAACATTTCTTCTTTAGACCATCTTATCGTGTACAAATGGGGCGGGGGTGGCTCAGTCGGTAGCGCGCCAGGCTCGTAATCTGTAGTTCCCAGGTTTGAGTCCCAGCTGGGTCAGCGTTGAGATTTATCTCCGCAAAATTCTCCGCCCTGCCCGCGGTCAGTAGGGGACACCGATGGGCTTGGAAAGGCCGCCGTCCGTCGGATGGGACGTTAAGCCGTGGCCCCCTGTGCGGAAGAGCCATACCCTGTGCACGTTAAAGAACACGCTGGATGGCCTTGACGGGAGGCTACCATCTGTCTCCCAACAGCTGTTCCAGTGGGTCCCCTCCCCCAACCTTCTCTGAGCCTTCGGGGTCCATGTGACCTGGCCATTTAGCCCATGGTGTGCAAAATGTGCCGCTCAGAGGTAAAACAACCCAACCCATACAATTCTCTTATTCCTTATTTTTCAATTAGGTTCTTGGTTCCAAGTCTTTGGTGATGTAATTCTCACGCTGTAGTTCACGGGAGCATCAAGACGACACACAAGACGATCATTATGCTTAGAGCTGTAATAATACGGAGAATCTTTGCTTCATTTTGCATTCTTGCTTTCGGAAGTACAAAAATTTCAGAGTAATTTGTATATATTCCAGAAAATTAAAATTACCGTTACATCCTGAGAAAATTACCGTTACATCCATCATGATTACCATAAACAAAAAACTTTTATTAAAATATTATTTCAAGGAAACAAAGTTCTATCTTCATAGTCTTCCACCACAATGAAGTTACGGCTATGACAAGTTTCACTCTAATCTCCATAAACATTAAATTACTATTATAAATTAACAAATGCAGATTATTACATTTGAATATAGTAGCACCAGGATTATATCGTCAGGATACTGACATTATTGAGTGTGAATGTCAATCAGTTGTAAATATTTCACATAAATTAAACAGAGCAAGTTACACCTGAAATTCACCCACATTATCATTAGATGACTTCGCATGAATGAATAATCAATATATTAGTGACACCTAGTGAGATTAATAACTGAAGTCTCGAAGTTTAATTTACACATGATTATCCCAAAATAAACCACAAAGTGGATTCTAACATTGAATTACCTAACTGTGTGAGACCTTTCAGAAACTTCCTCTAAATCTCCCAGGAGAGAATTATCATCTTTCCTCCTTGGCTATTGGATATCAGATCAGTCAACCCCCAATGCGTTAGCAAATTAAACATTCATACAGAGCACATACCGGATGAAATATTCCTAGTAAAGTTTCAATTATATGTACAGTCGCTCAAAAAAGTATTCGAACACTATGGCTGTTTACAGAATTCAGAAAAAATATCTGGCAACGATTTTTTTAGAAATTAGTGATCTGGCAACTTTCGTGTCACGTGACACGAAGGTTACCAGATCACTAATTTCTAAAAAAATATCGTTGCCAGATATTTTTTCTGAATTCTGTAATCAAATATAGTGTTCGGATACTTTTTTGAGCGACTGTACTGTGCTAAACACTATTTGTTTTTTAACTGAAAGAGGAGTAATGAACGGCTCGGTCAGTAGCGCACCAAGCTCGTAATCCGAGGTTTCCAGGTTTAAATCCCAAGTGTGAGAAGGTTGAGATTTCCTTTGATGATCAAGTTCTTTGTGCGAAAGGGAACACCGATAAGCTTGGAAAGGTCGCCGTCCTTCAGATGGGATTTTAACGCATGTTCCCATTAGTTCAGGAGAGAAATACCTTCTGCACTTTAAAGAACACGAAGGACGGCCTTGAAGGGAGGCTTCCATGTCTCCCCACAGCTATCCAGTTAATCCCCTCTCACCCCAACCTTCCCTCAGCCGTTAGAGTGCTTGTGACTCAACCATTTAGCCCATTGTGTGCAATAAAGTGATATGTAGAGGTCAAACAATCCGAAGTCTCGAGGATGACAAATTTGGGACTTTGAAATGTACCGAAGTCTAAAATGCATTTTGAACCATTGAAAGTAAACCACGGGTTTGCTTATGAGTTGGGTTGTTTTACCTCTGAGCGGCACTTTTTTGCACATCATGGGCTAAATGGCAGGTCACAAGGACCCCGAAGGCTCAGAGAAGGTTGGGGGAGGGGACCCACTGGAACAGCTGTTGGGAGACAGATGGTAGCCTCCCGTCAAGGCCATCCAGCGTGTTCCTTAACGTGCACAGGGTATGACTCTCCCGCACACGGGGCCACGGGTTAACGTCCCATCCGACGGACGACCCATCGCTGTCCCCTACTGACCGTGGGCAAGGCGGGGAATTTTGCGGAGATAAATCTCAACTGGGACTCGAACCTGGGAACTACAGATTAGGAGCCTGGCGCGCTACCGACTGAGCCACCCCCGCCCCGGTTTGCTTATGTATATATGCATCTTTTGTAGGGGAGAGAGGGTATAAAAGGTTTAAACTTTACAAATTGTCAGTTTTAAACACCTGCTTTATGTTTCTGCGAACTAAATAAATCATTTATAACAATATCTTTCTCTCTTTTTTTCATTCAAATTTAAATTGTGACAGCTATCAGCATTTCCAATATTATTTTTTTAGTATTTGTACAATATACCCAAGAACCACTTCGCAGCCCTCTGAAACCTCAGTGTTGCAGTGAGGTTGCCTATTTAACTGCTTACGAGATGTGCCTGGCCAATGGTCCATCGACCGATCAATAGCAAGGCTTTACTGCTAGCTGTGCACTTGATGAAGGGGCCATTGCGACGACTCGATGGCTCTGTCAACCGCCAAAGAGTCTGCACAGTTGACACTCCACTGACTACACACTCTTCCCTTTGGGATTGCTTCCTTCCACAATGTCGATGAGAACGCCATCAAGCTGCTATAATTGCCTCTTATAGTTTGAAGGGGAGACGCTTGATCTTTAGTTAATAGGAACATTCATTAGAGTTGGTAACTTTGGACAAAGTTATGTGAAACGTGGTACCTTAAAAAGCAAGGGTACTTTTATTTTGCATGAAGCATACTATTTTTGTTAAAGGGATAGATTTAATGCAAAATATTGTAGGCTTTTGCTCATTCTGGTAATGGAGAAAGTCGATATTTTAATCTGTTGATCGCCAACAGTGGCGAACGATTACGGAAGCAAGTCAAGCAATGCTTCTGATAGTTATTGAAAAACGGATAAAAATATATCGAAAATATACATTTGTAACGACAGAAAACAGTTTTATATTTTTAATTATGACGTTCTAATGCAGGTTTTATACTTTTATAATAGTTCCATAACATACATATAAAAATGTTGAATTACACTATCCCCCAGGGACGTAGTAAAAAGGGGAGATTCCGGAACCCCCCCCCCCCCCCCCGAAACGTCTGTTGTCTTGTATTAAATCTCAAACTTGTCTAGATACTTCGAAATCCAAAACAGTTGTCTTTGTATAATTCTACTTTATCCCCATATAATATGTCCGACACTACAAATAGATTAAAAAAAACTATAAAATTTCATTACATATAGAATATCATTTTAGCCTTTCCCGATTGGAGGAATATTTTAGTAATTAGAAAACCCTGCTGAAGAGGCCAGACCACGCCACGAAGTTAAATTCTCGGACTACCCAAGGCAAAAATTCTTTGCTCCCCCCCCCGAAACTTAGGTGAATGGGAATCTAACTTCGAAGCTATATAACTTTTAAAATATACATTTAAGGGAAACATTTAAATGGTGACTGAAGATGAATTAAAGGCCGTACTTAATTAAAGAAAGTAAAAAAAAATAAAAATAAAAAAATAAAGTAAAACTTTTAAAATATATGTTTAAGGGAAACATTTAAATGGTGACTGAAGATGAATTAAAGGCCGTACTTAATTAAAGAATGTACAAAAAAATAAAGTAAAACTTTTAAAATATACATTTAAGGGAAACATTTAAATAGTGACTGAAAATGAATTAAAGGCCGTACTTAATTAAAGATTGTACAAAAAAAAATAAAACTTTTAAAATATACATTTAAGGGAAACATTTAAATGGTGACTGAAGATGAATTAAAGGCCGTACTTAATTAAAGAGTGTAAAAAAATAAAGTAAAAATTTTTAAAATATACATTTAAGGGAAACATTTAAATAGTGACTGAAAATGAATTAAAGGCCGTACTTAATTAAAGAATGTAAAAAAAAATAAAGTAAAACTTTTAAAATATACATTTAAGGGAAACATTTAATTGGTGACTGAAGATGAATTAAAGGCCATACTTAATTAAAGAATGTACAAAAAAATAAAGTAAAACTTTTAAAATATACATTTAAGGGAAACATTTAAATGTTGACTGAAGATGAATTAAAGGCCGTACTTAATTAAAGAATGTACAAAAAAATAAAGTAAAACTTTTAAAATATACATTTAAGGGAAACATTTAAATATCAAAATCAAAATATCAAATATGATATATAAAATAAATATCAAATATGTGACAGCTGAAGATGAATTAAAGGCCGTACTTAATTAAAGAAAGTAAACCTACTGATGACATCTCAGAGCAACTGACCTTCCATCAGCAGTTCGTGGATTTAGATCCCACTCGCTGAAGACAATTTTTCCTCTACAAATATAATTATAAATTATAAATTATACTTATAAATGTATGACTAAAGTTTTATAACTTACACCAAAGTGATCACATTTCGACAATTTCATAATTGTTCTAATAACAGCATTTTGCAATGGTCCATTCCTTTTACAAAGGCTTTCATTTCAAAGTCCCCGCTTCGAAAACCCCTGTTCTGTGGAAATGAGTTTTGGACACTCCATAAGGCTGATGGTATTCATCTCGAGGCATTAGTCGACTTAGAGCTCTATGAGGCTAACTATCGCCTTACAAAATGAAATTGTCCACTATTTCACGTGGATTAAGATCCTACCTTAAAAGCTGAGGACCTCATATCTGTACTTCTCAACCATCATAGTCCTGATAGCGTGTGTTTTATCTATATATCTATAGCCTACTGCATGTTAAAGATATTGGTTGTTAATTTTTTTCTTATCTACTGTGTATCGGAAAAAAGAAAATAAAAACCCGTAATAAAAAGCCAGAACTAAGAAATTAAAAGAGGTTTAAGTACTGGAACGAAATCCATCATCTGCATTAGTTAAAAAGCCTTCAAAAATAAATGAAGTCAGTGAAGTAGAAAATCCCTAAAGTTAGCCATATTATCCAATACAATCCTAAAAGAGTGAATTTTTCGAAAACTCATGTTTATAACTTTTATACTACTTTACAATGTGTATTTTTATACAAAAGAAAAAAAAAAGCAAATTTATGTGCGAAAATATAATTATTTCGCACATGATTTAAAAATAAAATAATAATAAAAATAAAATTTTCACATCATTTTAATATATTTAATATATTTTAATAATAAATAAAATAATTGACTAAATCCTTTCTAGCTAAGTTTGTTAATTTTGTTCACGATTTTTTTGAAATCTCATTCTTTTACGCTTACATTTGAATAACATGTCTAATTATAGAATTTCCTAGTTCATTTATTTTGAGGGACTTTTAAATAACGCCAATGACAGATTCCTTGTCTACACTAATATCTCTTTTCATGCATATTTCTGAGGTTTTTAGGAGGTTTTTCACTCTATAGATAGAAAAAAAATGAGCAACATAACTAGAGTGGGCGGTTGACAACAAATATCTCGGAAGACCGCACTCTGAAGTAAAATATAATTATTGGTCCTAATGCTCATTATTTCCTTCGCTCTATTTTGTCATCCTTTCTTTTTGCCTGTTGACGATTCTTTCGGCTTCTTCCTATTTACCTGCAAAAAATATTGCCTTTGGTTAATATTTTCATTATTACATTTTATTAAAATTAATGGAGAAAAAGCATCTGCTCTAGTTTTAAATAGGCAAACTACTCTACTACTATTTGACAATAAATAAATAAAATAAATACCTCCTCAAGCAGCTGCTTGCCACAGAGGAGCCTGTCAGTTTATATGCCAGAGTAAAAGGTCTGAGAGGATGGCAGGACCTCAATACAGTATTTAATATGAGAATCATAACCTTCCAAACCACGTGCCTTGTTATTTGCGAAAGACCTACATTCCTATTGAACATACATAAAACATATAGGTTCATTAACAAAACATTTTTTAACATTTGTTTGTCTCTGAAAAAACACTTTTTACGTTTTCATATTGCATTATAATTAATACACAAAAAAAAACGTTTTCTTGAATATACGAAAATAATGGGACACTAATGAATTTTACACTAGAGTCTTTAAACAACCTTATATACGACCACCCTTACAACGAATAAACAATAATTGAGATTTCCTTTGGTCATTGATTATCGTATGACATGAACAATTACTAGGCCAAAACGAGAAAGATTTAATTGTTACATCGTAAAGAATATATCTGCCATTATTGTTAATGCTGTGCAGAAATTCCCTACGGCCACCAGGCTTAGCACCTAATGTCCGAGTCCGCCTTCTCGTGGTGAAGACCGTTAGTACCTTTGAAAAGAGATACTCTCTTGTGGAAGTGAACCGAATGGGAGGGCTGCCAGATTAGTGTGGCCTACTGATCTGGACAACTATGGCTACTTTTATCTTTTTCTACCCTGCTGAAGAGTGGTCAACCACATAGGGTTCTGGTGCTGACCATGTATACCAACCAGAGCGGAAATATGTCTCTGAGCTTGATTATGGATCCTGAATTTGCTGCACTGGTGGACTTCTGTAAAGTAAAAACCTGCCTCTGTATTTTTTATTTGTTTGTGGGTTGACAGTCCCAAGTGAATAGATTCACAGGATATATGTTTATCAGCTGGTGAATAATCCTGATCAGAGGTCATCGCAGGCACCTGAACTCTTTGCTTCTATGAGTATCGTCAAATTCTGCATTAGACGAAGTCTTCTAGTGTAGATATCTTCAGTCTTTAATGGTGGGGGAACGGGACTTTGCCCCATGCCTGCGATTAGGGGGCTGTTTAATATTGTCGGTATTCCCTCTCTCAATAAACTTAGTTTCTTTAAACATCCCACTAACTATTTTCTCTCCATAGGTAGTTGGAATGTGAGGATTCTGCACAAAGATTATTCTCTTGATGTCCTCACACAGGAATTCCACTGTTATAATTTAGATATTCTCGGCTTGCAAGAGACCAGATGGATAGATAAAGGTCAAATTCTTAAAAATAATCTTAAATTTCTCTTTTTAGGGAGGAACGATAATAAGCATCAACAAGGCGTGGGTCTGCTTCTCAGCAGACACGCTAGTGATGCTCTTCTAGGATATGAGTGCATTAATGAAAGGTTTCTTACAGCAAAATTTCAGATGAGCATTTAAAGACTACAATGTTATCTGATGTTTTGATCCTACCGAGGATGCCGACGAGCATGAGAAGGATAGGCTTTATGGACAACTTCAGGATATTTTGAAATCTGTCAAGAAAGGAGATATTACTCTTGTTCTAGATGACTTCAATGCCAAAGTTGGTACTGACTCTGATCTTTGGGGAGGAGTGATAGGCCCTTTTGGTATTGGTAGCTACAATGGCAATGGGGAACGACTCCTACAGGGAAGTAAATTCAATGTTTCAGAATAACTAACATTTATTACAAACACTGCGACATACATAACTAAACATGGGTTTCACCTGATGAGCTGCATAAGAATATGATTGATATATCTTAATTAACAGCAAATGCGCTAGTTCTGTTAGGGATAGCAGGTCATATAGGAGAGCTGAAATTGGATCTGACCATTACCTTGTTAAAAGTGTCTTGCAACTTAAACTTAAAAAAATTAAATAATCTTAGCAAAACACTTCAAAAAGTGTTGTGTTAAGGTTACAAAATATACCTTTAATTCAAGCTCTGAAAAATCCAGTTATAGCTAAAGCTTAATGACTTAATCATTATGACACTCATGATTTGCTTACTACTGAAGAAGAGAAAGAATAGGACCGATTTAAACAGGCTATTTTGCAAACTAACAGTACTGTTTTAGAAAAGAAAGGAGCAGAGGAGGCATAATTATTTGAGTGATAAGGCACTTGAGCTTCTTTCCGGAAGAAAGAACTGTAGGAATTCCTTAATCAATACTCTACTAGTCCTAATAGAAAACATTACAGTCCGCTTAATAAATGTGTAAAGGATCAGTTAGCTGCTGATAAGATTCTTTGGCTTGATGGCTTCGCTGACAAAGCCAAAGAAGCAGTACAGCACAACAGCAGAGAGCTATACCAGATAGTTAAGGTTTTGTGTGGGAGAAAACGGACAGATATGCAGGGATTGAAAGATAAGCAAGGTAAGGTTATAGAAGTTGAGGATTTTGTCATGGATAGGTGGGCTGAGTATTTCAGAAATGTTCTAAACAATGTGGTTAGTTCTACTCTCATTGCTTGTAATGATGATAGATGCATTGCTGGCTTTAATGTTGGCCCTATAACACAGTCTGAAGTTATTTTGGTAGTTTCTAAACTTAAACTACATACAACCCCAGGGGTAGATGAAATTACTACGGAAATGCTTAGAGCTGGGAATGTTTCGGTTACCACTTGGACGACTGAAATTCTGAATCTCTTTTATGATAAAGGCATGGTTCCTAAGGATTTTACCAGAGCTATTGTTATCCCTATTTTCAAAAAAGGTGATCGCAGTTCTTGTGATATCTATATGGGTATCAACGTACTCTCTGTTCCAGGTAAAGTTCTTTCCATGATTGTGCTTAATAGAATTAAGAATCTGGTTGACAGGCAATTGCGTGATGAGCAGTGTGGATTCAGAAGTGGTAGGGGATGTGTGGATCAGATATTTACACTCAGAAAGATTCTTGAGAAATGTTTAGAGTTTCAAAAACATTTGGTTGCTTGCTTTGTTGATTTCAAAAAGACTTTCGTCTATGTTGTTCGTCATAATTTGTGGTTGATTGTGAGATCATATGGTATACCAGACAAGTTAGGTAACATAATGAAAGTTCTCTATAATAACACTGAGTCGTGTATGAGAGTTGGTAAGGCTTGTAGCAATTGATTTAGCATTACTTCTGGTGTTCGACAAGGGTGCATTTTGTCTCCTTTTCTCTTTAGTTTGGTTATTGATTACGTTATTCGAAATTCATTGCAAGGGAAAGATTTTGGCCTTAAATGGTATGGAGAGACGAAAATGTCTGATTTAGATTATGCTGATGATTTGGCCCTTTTGGAAAATGATGTTGATGAGATGAACTCTTTCATTCGAGCTGTTGATGAGACTTAGCAGAGTAGATTTGGTTATAAACAGAGAGAAAACTAAAGTGATGAAAATTAGTCAGGAGGCTGTGATTAAGTAAATATGAATGGTTGCAGTCTTGAGCAGGTGTCGTAGTTTAATTACCTTGGGAACTATGTAACAGAAACTGGTGATGTTCAGCTTGAGATTAACAGACGAATAGGGATTGCTGCCGGGACTTTTAAGAAACCGTGGAGAGTGTGGAGAAATAGGTGTGTACACCTAAAGAGTAAAATTAGACTGGATAATAGTTTGATTCTTTCTAGGGTTAGCTATGGTAGTGAAACGTGGACGCTTTGTAAACAAGATAACAGGAAACTTGATGCTTATGCAGTATGTTGGGCATTAGGTGGTTCAACTTTGTAAGTAATGATGAGGTTAGGCAAAGGAGTCAGCAACCTCCTTTAAGCAGCATATTGTGTAGAGAGAGACTCCATTGGTTTGGCCATGTTGCCCGTATGGATAATTATAGATTAGCGAATAGGGTTATGAACAGTGTGCCTAAATGCCTCAGAAAGAGGGGGAGACCTTGGATACGGTGGGCAGACAATGTCAAACAGGACCTTGTTAGAATTGATGTGCAGTGGCCGGATCAGCAGATGTAGCTCAGGACAGATATGCTTAGATAACTAAATTGCGCGGTCTGGTTGGATCTCCGTAGCCCATGGCTACTAGAGGATGGTGATGATGATGATTGTTAACTGCATTATTTGTCAACAATGTTAATTTATATTGTTGAAATCAATATTATTGACATATATTAAAATTTCAAACTGTCACTGTAAATTTGAAATTTAAATATTTAAAATTTGCATAAAATTAAGCTTGAACTTCAGAGAAACTTTTAAACCAACTGACAGATCTACAGATAATCTTGAAAAGGTAAAAAAGTGGTTCTCGAAAAGTGACTCATATTATTCTTTTGCCGCATAGATAGAATATCAATTAACAGATTATACTGGTCAAGCAGCTCGCTTGTCTCTTTGATGTAAAAGGATGCTGTCAGTATGATGCCCAACAGAAAAGATCTCCGAGGAAGGTGAGAACTCAGAAGAAAAAGAGCAGAAAAGGATATCCGTGCTTTGTAGGAATTCTTACCGAGATCTCAGGCACTCAGGACAGCTTCTCGACTACTTGTAAACGAAAAATAATACCGGTTTCTCGAAATCGAAGATAATGCCATAAAATACATTAAAGAATTAAGAAAACTATCTCCCTATATGCGTCTAAAAAGTAGAAAATAAACCTAAAGCATGTCGATGGTGCAATCAGTCATTGAGTTCTTATTCACTACAAAGGAAGATACGGCGCCGGCAATCTTGTTGTGTAGATAAAACGGCGTCCTGTCTTCCTTTGAAGTGAAGACGAACTTTGCAACTGATTGCACCATCGGTATGCTTTAGGTTTACTTTCTACTCTTTAGGGCACATAAAGGAAGCTAGGTATATTTAAATTTCTTAATTTATTTATACTTTTTTGTCACCAAAAACACTTACGTACCTTCAAAAAATTTCATTTAATACATGACTTATAAGCATCTCTTTTGGAGTCTTGTTTGAAGTAGCACATGTTATTGGAGAAGTCACATGCTTTTGATTTGAGATATGACTCATCAAAGTCTAACCCTGGGAAAATCTGCCCCTTTTTATAAAGAGGGGAAGAATAGTGGGGAAAAAAGTCGAAATAGTTTACGAAGGCCATTATATGAGCTTTCATTTGACACCTAAATTCGTAACTGTAGATTCTCGCTTTCGGAAGGTATGGTATAACGACTTTCATTTTTCCCGCTTTTTAGGGGAGAAGTATGGGGGGGGGGGTGAATGTTTTATAGCCTATGACATATCCCGCGTCAGAAGCTTTTATTCTACGTATATCTTGTTACATTCGGCACTCGCGATCTGAATATATAGCAGAAGAATCGATTTCATATTTCTATTTTAGAAGGGAATAAAGCATGGGGGTATTTTGTTAGTTTAGGACAGTCGTTTTAACATTTACCCCCTTTTTTGGGGGAAGAAAGCATGGGTGATCAATTTGTTATAGCCTATGACACTCCCCGCATTACAAGATTTCATTTGACATATAAATCATTAAGTTCGGAAGATATGGTGGAAAAACTATTTTGAGAAATCCGCAAAAGACAAGCTGACGAACTGAAGACAAACTGACAAACCGACAAATGTCAAAGTGAAAAGCAATAGGATTGGGTTGTTTTACCTCTGAGCGGTACTTTTTTGCACACCATGGGCTAAATGGCCAGGTCACATGGACCCCGAAGGCTCAGAGAAGGTTGGAGACCCACTGGAACAGCTGTTGGGAGACAGATAGTAGCCTCCCGTCAAGGCCATCCAGCGTGTTCTTTAACGTGCACAGGGTATGGCTCTCCCGCACACGGGGCCACGGCTTAACGTCCCATACGACGGACGGCGGTCTTTCCAAGCCCATCGGTGTCCCCTACTGACCGTGGGCAGGGCGGGGAAATTTTGCGGAGATAAATCTCAACGCTGCCCCAGCTGGGACTCGAACCTGGGAACTACAGATTACGAGCCTGGCGAGCTACCGACTGAGCCACCCCCGCCCCTAAAAAGCAATAGGAAGATAGGTAATAAAAAGTAGAGAATTCTTAAATAAAAGAAAAAGTTTTTTCATCAGCAGAAACATTTACCTTTATTTGAAAAAAATAATTTATTTTAAACAGTGGTTTTCCAATTAGGTAATTTTTACCTTTTTCCAAGTATTATTTTTTTGTTTCAATTTTATATTTTTCAAGTTTTTTTTGGTACACATTTCATGTTTTTTGTGCTTTTTGAAGTTTTTACCCTTTGTACAGTTCACCCTTCTAAAGTTTTGTGCCGGTTTTCCAAATTTGTGTACCCTTTTTAAATTTTTAAGCCATTTTTCAAGTTTAATGCACTCGTTTAAAGTGTTATGTACCTTTTCAAAATGTTTATACCCTTTTCAAATTTTATGAGTCCTTTTCAAGCTTTGCATTCTCTTTTCAAGTTCTGTACCCTTTTCCAGTGTTGTGTATCCTCTCAAATTTTGCGTATCCTTTTCTAATTTTGTGCACCGGTTAAATGTTTCAGTTACTCTTTTCATGTTTGTGTACTTTTTAATATAAAACAGGTGCTTGCAATCTTTTTGTTAATTTTGCTTCCTTTGTATTTATTAACGACATCTTCATTCGGGAAATAAAAAATAGGAAGCTTTTAGCCCAAAAGTCACCGAATGTCCATTTTACCAAGTTGTTGGTTTTTTAACTCTGATCGGCACCTTCTTGCACACAACGGGCTAAATGACCAGGTAACATGGACTCCATGATCTCAAAGAAGGATGCGGGAAGGGGAATCGCTGGACAGCTGTTAGGGGACAGATGGTAGGTTCCTGTCCAGGCCATGCAGCATGTTCTTTAACGTGCCCAGTGTATGATTCTCCCGTACACGGGACATAGCGTGACGTCCCATCCGACGGACGGTGGCTTTTCCAAGCACATTGGTATTCCCTATTGATCAAAGGCAGGGTGGGCAGTTTTCCGGAGATAAATCCCAACGCTGGCATAGGAGGGTATCGAAAGTGAGAATTTCAGATTAGGAGCCTTTCACGTTACCTACTGAGCTACTCAGCCTCCCCTTTTACCAAATATTAGTGTCTAATGCCATCTTCATGGAAATCAAGCACTTTTTCCTACATAAAAATCATTGAAATAATATCACCCTCTACAAAAATTTACGAGTAATTAGATCAAAAATTTGAATTTTTCTGCCAAAATTAACCATGCGTAACTCTGAACATCTAAGAAGTATTCGATATTCTGTTTAATCTATCTCTGCAAAAAATTAAAAAAAAGCTACAAATTCCTGAAAAGGGCTCCTTTGAGAACTACTGAATTTAAAGTAGAAAAATATATCGTAGTGTTAAAAAGCTAGAGAAGATTGCTTGATTTTTAATTAAATTTACTACATAGCAACACAAAACATTCTTCTTATTAACCTTATCGACTGAGTATAGTTGTCTGGAAGACGTTTTATTACGTTCAGCAACAGTAGGCAGAGATTGCCTGGATGCACTCCATTAATTTGCATGGAATGCCTCGAACAGATGGAAAAGAATTAATGGTTTTCCACATAGCCTAAGCACTCCCTTGGGTGTGAGTAGAGGCTCAACTTGTAGGATGCTAAAATGAAACTTTAAATACTGAAAAATCAGTTTTTCCCGTGAATCCTTGACCTTTGCAGCGTTCACCCACCACCCACCCATGACATCTGAGGGATGGGGGAGTTCAGTCAGTAGCGTGCCAGGCTCGTAATCTGCAGTTCCCAGGTTGCGTTGAGATTTATCTCCTCAAAACTCCCCGCCCTACCATTTATCCAATGGGTCTCCTTCCTCTACCTTCTCTGAGCCGTCAGGATCCTTGTGACCTGGCCATTTAACCAGTTGTGTGTAGAAAAGGGCCACTTAAAGGTGAATCAATGCCACCCGACCTCTCAGTTTCCCATTATTCGTGTCCTTTTGGGGGCAACATTCATATTATTGCTCATCACTCTGTTTCATTCTCAAATTCTAAAAAATTAGTCTCAAAATGACTCACAAGTTTCATTCTTTTTAATTACACTACTGAAAGTGGAAATCGCAACACCGCGAAGGAAGTGATGTATACGCCCGAAACTGACAGGACGGAAGCTATGAATGAATTATGGGCAAATGATCAATAAACGGAACGTGAGAACGCAAGGTACATGCGTTTATTGCACATTTATCAGTATATAGTAGGCTCAAATCGGGAGGTTATACAAACCTGTAGACCTTCGGCATTCCATCAAGTAGATGGTTAATGGTGTCCTGATGTACGGCGTTCGAAACAGCGTTCAATTTCGGCACGCAACTGTGCAAGATTTGCCGCCGGATGGAGCTAGCAAAGGTAGCGACCCATAAGGTCACACACATACTCAATGAGAAACAAGTCCGGGGAGTGTAGTGGCCATGAGAGAATGTTCACACCTTGGAGATTATCTACCGTTGCACGTGCAGTGTGTGGTATGACGTAGTCCTGCTGCAGAGTCCAGGCATGGTGGTAAGGAAAGGTCATGCCACAGGATTAACTATGCTATCGATGTAACTTTTTGCCGTTAGCACAACAGAAACACGGAGCAGAGGTGTCAGGCCACCATATGTGATGCCACTCTCTATCATGGTGTGGAGCAGTTTGGCAGCTAATGGAATAGGCTTTGTCGGGTCGTTGGGCCGCCAATGCCACGCGGACAAATGGATGTCTGGCATGTCGAAACTGAATCAGGATTCTTCTGTGAGTAACACTCTCCTCTACTGTGGTCCAATGTTGCCTCGCTTTAAACAGCAGAGGCGATATGACCGGTAATGTCACTGCCATGGCAGATGCCAGATTGGACATCTCGCCGTCATTCTGAATCATGCAATCGTTGGCTAATGGTTTGAGTGTGACCACAGTACCTGTAGCGTTCCGCAAATCACTCTGCAGCACAGTCACTGTATGTGGTCAAAGGGTCACGAATGGCCTTCCTATGGAGCATGTGATCTTCAAATCCTGTGGTGTAGCATGATGGTCCCATATTTGTACTTCATGTCATTTGATGTTCCATGTTGTTGTGTGAGATGCACTGTTGCACTGTGCTCGCATTGTACCCCATGTGTGCGATGATCGCTCGAAGGCTTAATCCGAGCTCTCGCATGTTGACGATTCACTCTCTCTCTCTCAGAAGACGTCAATTGTGCATAAGGGTTCTGCTGGTGTCTCCAAGGCATGTCCCAAGCATTTTCACAGCATGCACTCCAACCTCACTGTCAGTCGTGTTATGATACTAGTTCGTTCATGCATGGTATTTATTAACGGCTTGTCTGGGTATCACAAGTCCATTCACTACAGAACCTTCATGATTTGCATATCTGTGATGGCCGATTGCTTCCTGTTGTTTGCATCTCTCTTCTTCGATTTCTTCTTGGTGTTGCGATTTCCACTTTCAGCAAATTATGCAACAACATGCACTTAGAGATCATTGAATTATGATCACGTATCTAATATCGTTTAGGCCATCTTTCCTACGGATAACTGTCCATAGCAGCCTTGTCATCGTTTCCACTAGTTATTCACTGATGGGATTGATATCAGGTGAATTCGGTGTCTGGGAAAGATGGTTGATGTCCATTCTGTGTTCCTTGGACCACTACTGTAAAATATGGGCCTGGTGACACCGCACTGGTAAATTCCGTCTCTGTCTGAAAACATGGCGGAACACAAGTGATCTGATAAGAGTTTCTGGTTTGATCCACATGCACCAGGGATCCTACTTCGGACCAAAAAAAAGGCATCCTTCATATCATGATACCACCGTCACTGCCTGCAAACTAGGATCCATAGATTCATGTTGTTTGTGCAATACACGAAGGCATCCATCCACATGGTGATCATCCCATTAGTGAGATGCATTGCAAACCGTCGGACCGCAAGGTAAAATTATCTCTTGTGAAAGATTCAGATTTATTGCCTCTGAATAACCTTTATTGACCATGAATTGATCTGTTAGGCTTGGTTAGCCATAAGAGGGGATCATACTCGATATTGACATCAAATGTGCATATTTTTCACCTTCTGAAATCAACTTCTGCGAGTAATTGTAATACGTCATTTCTGGTCTTAAGATTTCGTTATCTACGCATTTCCTTAAAAAAAAAAAATACCCCCTCAAGCAGCTGCTTGCCTCAGAGGTCTGACAGGAGCCTGTCACTTTATATGCCATAGTAGAAGGTCAGAGAGGATGGCAGGACCTCAGCAGAAAAACGACACATACATCCCTACCTTACCCGGGTCCTTTAGATCACTAGCCAAGCGCGCTAACCACTCGGCCATGGGACGGATTTCCTTGCTATATTAAAATACATTTCTGGACAACACGTCTTTTAATTTTATCGTACGATAAAAGAATTATGCCACGTTTTGTGAGTGTTAACTTAATTTTGCCAAGCAGTATAGTTCAGCTAAAAAACTTTCCCTTCATTTCATCAGACAAAGTTCTTCGTTCTAAGAGTTGGGTTGTTTACCTCTGAGGGAAAAATGTTTTGCACACAGTGAGCTAAACGTCCAGGTCACAGGGACACGAAAGCTTCGTAGAAGGTTGGGGAAGGTGATCCTTTTGACACATGTTAGACAGATGGAAGTCTCGTGTCGAGGTCATGCAGCATATTCTTTAGCATCCATAAGATATGGTTCTCCTGTATCTGGAGCCACTGCTTAACTTCCGATCCAACAGCTTTAAGAGAGATCCGATGGAGGGCGGCTTCCCAAGACTAACGTCGTTCCCTCTTTCACCCAGGGGATAGCATGCCAGGCTCGTAATCTACAGTTCCTAGGTTCGACTACCAACTGGGTCAGTGTTGATATTTATCTCCGTTAAACCTACACTCTGCTCTCGGTCTGAAAGGGGATACCGATGGACTTGGAAAGGATGCTGTCTGTCGGATGGGACATTAATCCATGGCTCCGTGAGCAGGTGACCTATACCCCATACATGTTTAAAAACAAACCTGGATGGCTTTAACGGGAGTTTTATTCTGTCTCTTAGCAGTTTTGCAGCTGGTCTCCTTCCCTGTTGTGTAGAAGAAGTGATGCTCAGAGATAAAACAACCCAACCCCTCTCACCGAGGGTAGGGTAGGAGTTATCGCAGATAAAGCTCGAACGCAAGGGCTGTTGAGACTCGAATCTGTGAATTGCAGATTACGAGTCTAGTGCGCTACCGACTGAGTCAACCCCGCCCTCGTTCTAAAGGAGTTAGAGCTTTTATGGTCATAGAATTGTGGGTGTCCGTTATTTCTGGATTATTTCCAATTTTCGGATTATGCAGGCCTAATATTGCTTATTATTAAATGTGTCGTTCCCACTTCCAGAGTCATATGTACTCCCAGGGTTTAATCCCGACTACCATTGTGCCCCGTAATTATCCGTTGAGTTCCATAACCTCCGTCACGGATGCGCCTGACCATTGCGCTCCAATGATACTTTCCTTTCGAAATCAGTCAGATCAGCCTTTTTACTCGGGGGGGGGGGGGGGAGGCACCTACTGACTATACACTGATTCAGTCGGTAGAGCGTCAGGCTCGTAATCTGCAGTTCTCAGGTTCGAGTTGGCCTGGGTCAGCGGCTCATAATCTGTAGTTCCCAGGTTCGAGTCCCAGCTGGGGCAGCATTGAGATTTATCTCCGCAAAATTCCCCGCCCTGTCCACGGTCAGTAGGGGACCCCCTCGAAGGGAACCACCTTGTCGTGGTGGGGGGGGGGGGGCTTGCGTGCCTTAATGAAGTCGAGGGCTATGCCGACCAGAGTTACTCATGTCGGACAGGCCGAAATGGAAAGGCCAGACTAAGAGTTCCCAAGTAAGGACTGTGACGCTTAGAAGTAAGAGATAAGATATGGTGGATGGCGGTGAGGAAAGTTGGGACCCCACAAGAACACCAAGGTATGTGGTGGTCGGTTGGCAAGGCCAACAATGTTGTTACTTGAGTACAGCTGGAGGTGGGCTGTAAAAGAGGACAAGAGGATTGAAGAGAAGTGGAATGGAGTGAAAATAGCGAAGGAGAGATGAAACAGTGCAGAGGGCAGCACAAAAGATTGGGTGTATGATTGGAATGGAGGTGTGAAATTAAGTTGATGAGACGGACGAAAAAGTTGAGAAAATTTTAATTACTGCAGTCAAGGTTCTTAGAATGACTGCAGTAAAAGTTTAGGAAATGGAAAGTGTGGAGGGTGAACACACTATAAAGGTAAAGGCGTACAGACGCCTGTGGCTATGGAGAGAGCCAATATTACAGGTCTGTTGTAAAAGGGGAGAGGAGGTCTGTATCGAAAGGCACAGGCCCCTCTCCAACCCGTTTTTATTTTCTTTTTAGGTTCACTGGTCTCAAAATCAAATCATTCGTAGAGATTAGGCTGAGGTCGTTTCATTAACACGGGAGAGGATGGGAGTCCTGGTCCTTTGGACAGGGGATTCCCGTTATCCCCCATTTTTACGCCTCTGATTTTTCCATTTCCGGGTGGAGGGTAGGATGGGCTCTACCCGGAATACGCGCCTCAAGACGTCCCTGGGGCGCGGGCCTACTTCCTAGTTGGACTCAAGGGAGGAGACTGGCCGAGATTGTTCAAATTGAACAACTTATCTAATAGGGAAAAGGTGGCCAGTGTTTAGGTTTGGATTGTGCTATGATGGGCGAGGTGGGGAGAATATATCATGGTCGCCACACCTATGAGTGGCCCACCCGTTTACCGTGGGTGGAGACCCGTAACGTGGAAAAGAGGGTCCTGGGAGTTGAGGGACAGGCAAGCTGGTATCCCAATACACCGTCCTTGGCCTCCGCTTCATTAAAACGGGAGGTCCGAGCTGGCTCACTTGGATCAATCGGTACGTGAGGCATCCCCTGTCCTACCCCTTGACCGGGATGGGTCAGGGGCGGTTGCTGAGTCAACCGGGTGGAGGTGATTCTTGACGATAGGGGTTGGGTCCGGACCGGGGCCCGGACGAGTTCCGGGCCTCGGCCCGGATCATGCTCTGGTCCGAGGGGAGATCCAAAGTCTGGGAATAACCTGGGCGTATCTCTGAGGTACCTCGAGCGACGAATTTAACTCTGAGGCCTCCCCTTGTAGGGCTCCGTTGTGGGTGGAGACCGCCTAGGTCGAACAATATAACTCAACATGAGATATAAACGAGTGATGACGGCTTCAGGTGATAGTGACAAAAGGACCAGTAGAAAAGACAGCACGCCCAAGGAGGCTGCTGATCTCGAAGTGGTAGTGGAGGAAGTCCCAGAGACTCCCCCTCCCACCACAAGCTGTACTGAAGTGGTAAAGGGGCCTCCACAGGAAGGAGAGAACCCAGATAGAGGCGGGGATGAAGGGTGCTTAGCCAAAGAGGCAGCCCCGGATACGCAGAAAGAGCCCAACGGAAACGAGATGGGCTCAGGTAGGCTGGCCAATGCGGCTGGCCTGCTGGAGGAACTCGCGGTGGAGTTGTTCCGCCACAGGGTAGATACAGATCTGAAGAGCATGGTCATGGGTGTAGCACGAAAGCTGCACACCATAATTTGCGAGCAAGAGTTAGAACTCGCGACCATGAGTGGACAGTAGAAAGAGCGAGCTACACGTCCACAAGTAGTAAAGGAAAGGCCACCAACTTATGCGAAGGCAGTTGGTGGTCAAGGAAAGGGAAAGGGAGGTTTGGTGGTAGCTCAAAAGCCCACCCCCCCTCCTGCAAAGAAAACCAGGCATACCCTGCTGATCTATTCCAAGAACAAGGAAACGACAGCACTGCAGGTGAGGGATAGCCTGAAGAGTAACATCAACCCCGCAGACCTGAATCTGGGGGTTATGACTGTAAAGCCAATGAGGGCTAACGGCGTAATAGTGGAATGTAGCTCAGAGAGCGACATGGCCTGTCTTAAAAACGCAGTGGACAGCCATGAATCGCTCAAGGATACTCTAGAGGCTAAATCTGCCGTACGACTGAAGCCTAAGTTAATGATCTGTAGTGTGGATAAGGACGTTCCCCACGGGGACCTCCAGAAGATCATCCGCAGCCAAAATAGTCTAGGTGAAGAAGAGGTGGACATAAATCCACTCTTTTCGGTAAAGGCCCGAGTGGAAAACACGGTCCACTGGGTGGTGGAGGCCACTAGTGCCTCACACAGAAAAATATTGGCAGTAGGTAAGCTAAATGTGGGATGGTCTAGATGTATAGTCAAGGACTATATCAGGGTTCTGCGGTGCTACAAGTGCTATGCATTTGGGCACAAGCAGACCGAGTGCGAGTTAAAGACGCAACGGTGCTCACAGTGTGCGGGCAAGCACTCGTACAAGGAGTGCACGAAGCCCAAACCGAAGTGCATTGTTTGTAAAACCGCCAATAGGGAGCATGGGGCCAAGTATGATATTGGCCACAGTGCGATGGACACAAAGTGCCCGTCGTACTGTCGTGAGTTGAAGTTGTTGCGAAGACGCACCGACTATGGGCAGTAGGCCTCCAGGTGTTCGAGGGGTAAGTCTTAAATTTGTTCAAATAAATCTAAATGGGGCTAGGGCCGCAATGGCCCAGTTCAGCCAGGTGATAAAAGAGGAAGGAGTCGATGTTGCTCTTGTGCAGGAACCCTACTGCACAGAGAACGTTATTAGACGACTCCCTCTGACTAGCAGGCAATTTTGCGAAAAAGGCACCAAGCCTAAAGCTGGAATTGTTGTTTTGAACCCCAAGGTGAATGCCATCCTGGCATATCACACAGATAAAATTGTAGTAATGGAGATTGGGTACGGACGATTAATAGTACATGCCATCTCCATTTACTGTCCTCCAAACAACAACATTGAGGACTTGTTAACTGAGCTGCAAAACGTCCTGGCTCGGGTTAACTCTAAGACCGTAATTATCGGCGGGGACTTCAACGCGAAGCATCCCCTGTGGGGTTCAAACCGACAAGATGTTAGAGGTGATATGACTCTTGATTTTATCAACTCGGCTGACTTATATTTATTAAATGATTGGGACACTCCAGCTACTTTTACTGGCCCAAGAGGGCAGAGCTGGATAGACTTGACCCTGGTATCACCTCGGTTGTTTCCCCTGATTCAGGGCTGGTGCGTCAGCGACATGGTCTCTAACAGCGACCATAATTACATCATGTTCCAGGTGGGTGGAACATCATCTCCACCACAGCATGCACGACGGTTTGCGGTGGGCAAAGCTCCTGATTGGTGCAAGCTCATGCGCTGTGTGTCACCGGAACTGGCGAAGATCGGCCAGCGCGTCGGTGACATAGGAGATTGCGGTTCTCTAGATAACATCTTGGGAGAACTAACTGAATGTTTATGTACTGGATGTGAGATGACCTTCGGGTTCAAAAGGCGACCCAGAGTAGGCAATAAATCAGTGTCCTGGTGGACACCTGAGCTCACAGTTAGAAGGAAAAGAGTAAGAGCTCTTAGACGGAGATATCAAAGGTGCCACAATGTGGAGAGAAGTGCCAGAGAGAAACTGTACAGGATGGAACAAGCAAAGTATAAGCTCGCCATACGAGAGGCGCAGCTGACTTCCTGGCAGAAGTTCTGCAGCGAGGTCTCTGCACAGAACCCTTTCACATTACAGTACAGGCTAGCTACGGATAAAGATTTTAAACCCCTGGAAATTGTTTATGTTCGCAAGGAAGATGGATCCAAGACCACTTCCTTTGGCGAGACCATCCAGGTACTTTTAGATAATCTATTCCCTAAAGATGACAGGAGCACTGATGATGCAGAACATCAACTCCTTAGGGAAAATTGCAGGACTCCAACGGATACGCCGGATGACGTTCCGTTTACAGAAGAGGAGGTGAGAGAGGTAATCAGGGAAATGGCCCGGGGCAAAGCCCCGGGTAACGATGGTCTGACAGTGGAGATCGTTTCTCAGGTGTTTAATGAACATAAAAGCCTGTTCACCCAACTCTTCAACAAATGCTTTAATCTGGGAGCCTTCCCAACCGCCTGGAAACAGGCAGACCTTGTCCTCTTTAACAAGGCAGGTAGGGATCCGGCAGATGCAAGATCTTACAGACCGATATGTCTGCTGCCGGTGTTGGGAAAGGTGCTGGATAAACTCCTGACAAACAGGATGTACTACCACTGCCATAAGAATGGATTCTGAATCCCAAGCAATTTGGGTTCAGGACAGACCAGTCCACCACCGCTGCTATCAAACAGGTGGTGGACATTGTTCAGATAAATAAAGTGCACAAGTTGCACACCTCTCTTATTGCCTTGGATGTGACAGACGCGTTCGACAATGTCTGGTGGCCTGCAATCTTGAATAAATTGAAGGAGTGTTCCTGCCCTAGGAACATTTTCATTCTAGTGGCCAATTACCTCAGTGAGAGGATGGTCACATATTCACATGCTAGCGGGACTGCCTCAAGAAACTTGGAAAGAGGCTGCCCACAAGGGTCGTGCAGCGGACCGTTCCTCTGGAACTTAGTCGCTGATTCTGCTCTGGAGTTGACTATGCCCGAGGGAGTCTGGCTCCAGGCATATGCAGATGACTTGCTGCTTGCCATAACAGCGTCCTCCAGAGCTAAGCTGGAGGATGCTGGCAACGCAGCAATTAAAATACTGGAAGGATGGTGTCTGCGCAATAAGCTTGGGTTCAGCGTTGCAAAGACAACATCAATGACAATTGCAAAAGAGCGTGTCCTCAAGAATAGGTATCCTATTTTTAAACTAAAAGGCGAAAACATCCGCCATGCGACAACATTAAAGTACCTGGGATCACTCTGGATGAGAGGATGAGCTGGATCCCACACCTGTAGGACCTGAAAGCTAAATGCACCAATGTTATGTGTAAGCTGGGGCGTATGGCTCGCGTCTCATGGGGACTCAGAAGCGAGGTCCTCAAGGAAATTTATCTTAGGGGAACGGAGAGGATCCTAACATATGGTGCGGGTGCCTGGTGGCGCCCGATGGACCACTCCATAATGTGTAGAAAGCTGCTTGCAGCCCAACGACCAGCTTTACTGCGAATCACCAGTTCTTACAGGACAACATCTACGGATGCCCTCCTGGTACTTGCAGGGATCCCTCCGCTATTTTTGACGATCGGTAAAGAAGCGACCATATTTAGAGTCCTGCAGGCTAAGGAAAAAGCAACATTCCTCGGAGTCCAGTATGACCCTGAGGAATTTGAGGTAAATACCGCTAAGTGGGATCTGCATCCCACAAGGAGACTATGTGTGCCCTGGTCCACGGAGTTACCATCAGGTACAGATATTGAAATATACATCGACGGTTCCAAGAGTGAGGAGGGTGTGGGCTTAGACTTCACTGTCTTCAATCAAGGGGCCAAAGTGTATGATTTTCAGAGGAAGGTTTCAAATAATGGCTCGGCCTTCCAAGCAGAGCTGCTCGCTATCAAAGAGGCCCTAAACTGGGCCCTCAATGACGGTGGTCTGGACAACGACATAAGGCTGTACACGGACAGCCAAGCAGCTCTGCATGCACTTGAAGATGCAACCAACAGGCATCAGATAGTGAATGAGATCAAGTGCATCCTGGGCAATCAGAGCATGCCCAGGGTATCCTTCTCCTGGATCAAGGGACATGTAGGGCATGAAGGAAACGAGCGGGCCGACCAACTGGCCCGTTCCGCAGGTAATAACACTCAACCTGTGATAGCGGTAAAGACTTCAAAAACTACCCTGAAGTCTATAATTGGCCAAGGTACCATTCAGGAGTGGCAGAGGCTCTGGGATACGACTGAGAATGGTCTTCAAACAAAGACATTCTTGAAAAGGGTCAGTCTATCCCTGAGATCCTCTGACCACTATTTGACGCAGGTCCTAACAGGACATGGGAGTTTCCCCAAATATCTGGAGCGTTTCAAAATCTCTGCCCACAGTTACTGCGGCTGTGGGGCTCCAGCTGCAGATGTCGGGCACTATATCCTCAGATGTCCGATCACTGAAGGGTTCGCTAACGAACTCAGGGACTCCCAAGCGATCAATGAGGCAGCAGGCGAACTGGTCTCTGTGTCCATTGAGAGTGCCCGTGTCAGGGCACACTTGAGGGACATAGGCTGGCTTGTCTGCCGGCTTCGGGACTCTCTCCTTTGAGGTCCGTGGCTGCTGTCTCTCTTTGACTTATTTTCCAACCTTCTTCCCGGGCTGCACTCAGCACCCCCTTTAACGCTACCCATACTCCATGTCCCGACTGGTCTCCTCTGAGACAAACTTCATCTTCTATTTCCAAGCCTCTAGTTGCTATGCACGTGTAGTGTCTTGAGACGGAGCACGTGCTTTCCCCATGGGGAGTGGGTCCTTCGGACCCACTCCCCACCCCGTATTAACCAGAGGTCAGTAGGGGACACCGATGGGCTTGGAAAGGCCTCCGTCCGTCGGATGGGACGTTAAGCCGTGGACCCGTGTGCGGGAGAGCCATACCCTGTGCACGTTAAAGAACACGCTGGATGGCCTTGACGGGAGGCTACTATCTGTCTCCCAACAGCTGTTCCAGTGGGTTCCCTCTCCCAACCTTCTCTGAGCCTTCGGGGTCCATGTGACCTGGGCATTTAGCCCATTGTGTGCAAAAAAGTGCTGCTCAGAGGTAAAACAACCCACAACCCTGGGTCAGCGTTGAGATTTATTCCCGCAAAATTCCCCACCCTGCCCTCGGTCAGTAGGGGACACCGATGGGCTTGAAAAGGCCATTGGTGCCCCCTATTGAATAAGGTCCCTATGGTGTCCGTTGGATGGGACGTTAAGACGTGGTCCCACGTGCGGGAGAGCCATACCCTGTGCACGTTAAAAAACACGCTGGATGATTTTAACGGGAGGCTGCCATCTGTCTTCCAACAGCTCTACAGTGGGCCCACACCCTCAACAAACTCTGAGCGTCGGGTCTTTGTGAACTAGTTATTTTGCCCATTGTGTGCAAAAAAATTGCCGCTCATAGATCAAACAACCCAACCCTGTTTACCCCTGTTGCGCCTGACTATGCTTTCCACTATGTCTTTACGACTTTTATAGGACTTCGTAGTGACATTGAATACTTACCACAATAAGAAATTCTGAATACATTGGCATGTGAAATGGTACTATTTGCAAGATAATTTGGTCGTGCATAATAATTTGATCAGGAATATACAATACATAAGTTATGCACTATCCTACCAATATATTAAAGAATTTCTATGCAATGTCAACAGGAATCTAACTTCGAAGTCCTATAATTTTTAATGGGAAACTTACTGAAGATAAAGATTTAATCAAATCTATTAAAATAGCAATGATAAAAAATATTTGTTCAGTATTTAAAGAGTTATGGTTGCTGTAATTTTTCAAAAGAAACTATGTTTTATAAAAATCATTTATAATTGTCTAATACTGAAATAATCATTACGAAAGCTTTTAAAACGAATATATATTTCACTACATGGATTTCCCGTGGCCGAGTGATTAGTGCGCTTGGCTCCTAATTAAAGGGACCTGGTTCGAATCCCGGGTGATGGATGGGGTTCGTGTGGTTTTTCTACTGAGGTCCTGCCATCCCTTCTACTATGGCATGTAAACTGACAGGCTTCTGTCAGACCTCTGTGGCAAGCAGCTGCTTGAGGGGATATTTATTTTTATTTTATAAGCTTTATTCAATTTCTGAAGAAAATGTTTATGATGCATTACTATTGTGAAATATTCGAGAATCCATAACTCTATAAATATTTTATATTTAAATAAATTTGTTTATGACTTTAATTTATCTTGAATCAAATATTTGCATTAAATGTATATTTTAGAAGTTATAGAACTTCGAAGATAAATTCACATTGACATAACATAAAATTCTAACGCTATGGTTGATTACAGAATCAGAAAAAATATCTGGCAACGATTTTTTTAGAAATTAGTGATCTGGCAACCTTCGTGTACGGTACACGAAGGTGCCAGATCACTAATCACACGTTCGGATACTTTTTTGAGCGACTGTATAATACGTTAATATATACAATGTCTGACTTCGTCTTTGTACAAACCTGCGCCCTCTGTGTTTGGTCGGGTAATAAGGAAAACATTTCGTGATAGCTTTAATATCTTTTTTATCGAATCAATTTGTTATATTCATCTGAAGAGCTCTTGGATTTCTGAACACAGTGATTTACTATCTTGCTAGCTGTTGTCCCACACAATCCAGTAACTGATACTTTACAAGTTACTGAATTCACTCACCTGTTGGGCTTATGATTCCCGAGTTGTTCTCTTCCTGAATCCTCTTCAAGTCGCAGAACTATCCACATAGTCCTGCAAGAGGCTGTCTGGTCATTACATCCTCCTTCTTAATGAATATACGAGCATCTTCCAATAGCAACTACATGCATAAAAGCAGTACACTCACTCACTGCACTCACTATCAGTAGCAGCAGCAAAGGCTGCCTGCCTTCTTCCGTTTCTTCGTCTGTGCGAGAGGTTCCGATCGATCCAACAGCTCTGACCAGCTGGACGAATGTTACCGGATGCTCGCAATGTCGGTCTCCGAAAGGGGTATTAATCTCATTAGCATAGTGAAAGTCGTGTTACGAATGTTGCGGGATCATCCCACGTTCAACCTCTAGCTCTTCCTCTCGCGGGGTGATTCGGCGAAGGCGTCTAAGGTGACATCAGTAAGTTCTCCGCATCCTCTGCTGAAGACGGAGAAGAGGTGGAGACAGTCCTCACTACCGCCATGTGGCCACAGCAACGCGAAGATGATAGATGCGGATGTGGCGGTTCAGGCAAATCGATGTGGGAGACAGATTTGGAAAAATGGGAACAATGTAACGCCCGAATCATTGCTCACGATGAATAGAGAAACTAATTTTTCCTTCGGTAAGTTTGCGCATTCACAATGCACTGAAAATGATTTCTATTCGCTTTGAAACAATAGCCATTGAATCATTAAAATCGCATTAATTGATTTTTCTGCTCCAAATGTGCGTAAACTATGTAATCCTTCCAAACCCTGCTACCAATTACTTCTTTTAATTTGGAACTTCTTTCACTTGTTGCTTAAATTCCATGCTACTGAGTTTTCGTCGATTCGAAGTGATAATTAAGCTAAACTGATAGTTAAGATTATTTTTTAAGCTTCACTTAATGATATCATCGAAGTTTTCGCAAGCTAAGCTTCGAACGTTTTGGTATCTTTGATATATTTAACAGTTCCTGAGTTGGCAATTTCTATTAATGAGTTGGGTTGTTTACCCTCTGAGCAGACATTTTATCACACACTGGGCTAAATGGACAGGTCACAAGAACCCCAAGGGCTCGGAGAAGGTTGGAGAAGGGATCCACTTGACAGAAATTAACAGAATGAAACAAATATTTCTAATTAGATTCTACTTCTGACATATTACGAATTCTGTTTTTGATTGTATTTTCTGTTCTTATTTGATTCAAAAGTGTGCTTTTGCTATTTTATATCATTTATGTCTTTAGTTTAGATCAAAAACTGACTTCTATCCATAAATGCAGAGTTTTTTTTTATCTTATTATTAAATTTTATTTGATCAGATAAAACAAATTTCAGGATACTATTCAACATTTTTACCAAGATTTTAAATTTAATTTAAAATAATTTTAATAAATTTTAAATTATATAATAAATATCATTAATGAATGTTAGATAAACGAAATGAATACTATTAATTTGAATATTACTTCTCAATACTAATGGTAGATTCTTAAAGAATTCTATTAGACAGAAGACCCACATTATGAAGACTGAGAATTCTATTAGACATTGATCCATATTATCAAGTGTTTGAGTGACAAGTCTGCATTACGATTAGGATAACGTTGTCAACACAAGATTGCTCAGCTATGTGGCAAATTGAGAGATATTAGAGGTGGGATCAGACAATGCACTCTGTTTCTGATTAGGGATGATATGGAGCTCTCTCTACGCTTCTGTGATAGCAGTGAATGCATCTAGGTGTTCATTGAGCAGATGTAATGCAGTTGAACAATGTTCTAAATAGGAGTCGTAATTCCATCTGTTTAATCTCATAGGGAAATGAACGTCCCGCCATCAATTTGATCTCAGATTTGCCCACAGTACGTTCATGACACTAATAGATAATGCGCAATTCCTACCACGATATTAATGAAAATTTATTCCTTTTAGAACCAAATATAACAGTTTTTTTGGGGCTAAATCTAGATTATAAATTCCAATAGTCCGGCAACATTGAGCTGGGTTATTTCACTTTTGAGTGGAACGTTACTGTACACGACGGGCTAAATGGCCAGGTCATAAGGACTCCAAGGGCTCAGCGAAAGTTGGGTTGGGGAAGGAGATCTACTGAACAGCTGTTAGGAGACAGATGAAAGCCTTCCGTAAGGCATCCAGCCTGTTCTGTAACGTGTGCAGGATATGACTCTCCTGCAACGATTTAGCATCCGATAGACTGCTGGTTTTCCATAGGTGTCCCCTTTTGCACGGTGGGCAAAGAAGATGTTTAACGATTTGGTTTGGTTTGTTTCGCCTCTGAGGGCCCCTTTTTGGCATACAATGGGCTAAATGGTGGGGTTAAAAGGACCTCGAAGGCTGAGAAAAGGATGGGGGAGGGGACCTCCTGAAACAGCTGTTGGGAGAAAGATGGTAGCCTCTCGTCAAGACCATCCCTTATGTTCTCTAACGTGCACAGAGCATGGCTCCCCAACACACAGGGTCACGGCTTAACGTCCCACCCGATAGGTGGCGGCCTTTCCAAACCCATTGGTGTCCCCTACTGACTGTGGGCAGGGCAGGAAATTTTGCGGAGATAAATCTCAAAGCTGACCAAGCTGGGACTTTAACCTGGAAACTGCAGATTACGAGCCTAGCGCGCTACTGACTGGGCCACCCCCGCCCCATGTTTAGCGGAGATAAATCTCAACTCTAACTCAAGTGGAATTCGAACCCGAGAACTACAGATTACGAACCTGGCGCGCTACCAAATAAAGCAAATCGCGTCGCCTTTATCAGATTAAATTGTTATAATTGAACCCAATACACAACTAGAAGAAGAATATTATATCTTCTGTGACGAAATGGGAACCTCTTTTTCAAAAGTAGTTTTTCTTATTTTCAGTTTTTAACTGTCTCTAACGGTGGAAATGCGAACTAATGGATGATTGAGAAAATACAATGGCAATATTTTATTAGTCCCATGTAACATAAAAAAATGTTTGATCTGTTTCTTAAAACGAAAAAGCAGCATCCCACCCCTACACCAGCAGTTGCCAAGAGAGAAATCGTTGCTACCAGTGTAAACCTCGTGACCATGACACGCGACCAGCAAGATTTCAAATCATTAGGATAAATAGATCGTTCGCAATATTCGCTTAAAGTGTTAGCAATTTCTAACTTTTTTTTCACAGTTAGAGGCGTTATGAATTCTATTAAGTGATGATATTCATGGAGTACAAACTATAATATTTCATTAGTACTTATCCAGCCCAAAAATAGTAATTTATCACTGAAGAAAAGTTGAATTTATACTGACGAATCGACAGACGACAAAGTGAAAATATTAGCTTCTTTATTAAAACGAGCAAAAACAACATATTATTTTAGATGTTCAGTTAGTTGGTAAGAAAAAAAAAAGAGATCTTGAGAAAGCTTCCCAAGTCCAGTCTACAACGTTAAAGCATCGCTAATAGAATTTCTCCCGCATTTCCAAGATGACGTCATACTTTGATGCCAGAAGTTTCCTAGGCTTCTGATTGCTTTCCTCTTGCGAGACAAGAACGAAGATGGCAATCACAAGAGGCTAATCAAAAGGGCAGCAAACAATACGTGAACGTGGGTTTTCGCCTGGTCTACCATACGCATCAACAGGAAATGGAACAATCAGAAGGTGAGGATTGGATTGTTTTACCTCTGAGCGGCACTTTTCTGCACACCATAGGCTAAATGGCCACGCAACAAGACCCCGAAGGCTCAGAGAAGGTGGGGGAGGGGATCCACTGGAACAGCTGTTGGGAGACAGATCAGATGAACACGCTGGTTGGCCTCCCGTCAAGGCCATCCAGCGTGTTCAGGGTATGGTGTTCAGGGTATGGCACGTGCACAGGGTATGGCTCTCCCGCACACGGGGCCACGGCTTAACATCCCATCCGACGGACGGCGGCCTTTTCAAGCCCATCGGTGTCCTCTACTGACCGTGGGCAGGGCGGGGAAATTTTGCGGTGGTAAATCTCAACGCTGACACAGCTAGGACTCGAACCTGGAAACTACAGATTACGAGCCTGGCGCGCTACCGACTGAGTCACCCCCGCCCCATCAAAAGTGAGAGTAGTTTAATTTTTATAAGGAAAACTATATAATTTTTTTTTGCTTTATTTCTTTTTAAAGATTTAAAATATTTTACCACCAATAACTCAAGGAAAAATTTTGCAATTTGGAAAAAATTGTAGGCGGTACAGGTTTTCAAATCAAACAGAAAGATAGCCTCTAAAGAACTGAAATACTTGTTTTCAAAATTAAAAAAAATATATAGTAATTTAGTACCCTCTAACGGTGGAAAATCGAAGTAGTGGATAATTCGAGAATGAGAATAGTGTTATTATATTAGCGTTGAGTAGAGAAATGGAGGTCTTCTGATAAAGTTGAAGTTTAAAATCACTTTTATTTTTTTCACTGTGAAGTCCGTTGGAATTTCAACGGGAGAGTCGGTAACATGCTTTATTAATTGACATGTAACACAGATACACTTAACTGTCATTTGATTTAAGTACAGACTGTGTTGTGCTAAGATGAAGACAGATTTAGAATTTTATTTATAAAATGTCTTTGAAGATGAATCGGAAATCTCAATCAAGATTATCTACATATATCTCGTTTTTCGAAAATATTCGTAGAATATTTGAATATTATTATAGTTGGGTTGGGTTGTTTTACCTCTGAGCGGCCCTTTTTTGCACACCATGGGCTAAATAGCCAGGTCACATGGATCCCGAAGGCTCAGAGAAGGTTGGGGGAGGGGACCCACTGGAACAGATGTTGGGAGACAGATGGTAGTCTCCCGTCAAGGCCATCCAGCGTGTTCTTTAACGTGCACAGGGTATGGCTCTCCCACACACGGGGCCACGGCTTAACGTCCCATCCGACGGACGGCGGCCTTTCCAAGCCCATCGGTGTCCCATACAGACCGTGGGCAAGGCGGGGAATTTTGCGGAGCTAAATCTCAACGCTGACCCAGCTGGGACTCGAACCTGGGAACTACAGATTACGAGCCTGGTGCGCTACCGACTGAGCCACCCCCATATTATTATAGGATAAACGAGATATAGAAAAGGCGCCGTCCGTCGGATGGGACGTTAATTATCTAACCTTCATTATTGATATTTATATACTCTATGACAATTATGAGCAGAGGGTATGGCTCTCCCACACACGGCTCCACGGCTTAACGTCCCATCCGAAGGACGGCGACCTTTCTACATCTCGATTTTCGAAAATATTCATACGGTATTTGAATATTGTTTTCATTCTTTTTAACTGGCACGCCAATTCTGAATAATGGAAGGGATACACTGTCCAGGACATTACTACTGATAATTATAAAAAATACTTGAAACTGCAAATGAAGCATAAGTTTGCTGTTGTCGTCTTCATTATCATTAATCGTTATTTTGTGTAGTATATTAAACACACTAATTTAACACTGAGTTCGAAGAAGTCCTAAAACTTCAGCGGAAACCATCCAAGCTGCACCATCTTTAAGGATGGTTCAAATGATAAGTGGACAACGCCAATTGGGGCGGGGGTGGCTCAGTCGGTAGCGCGCCAGGCTCGTAATCTGTAGTTCCCAGGTTCGAGTCCCAGCTGGGTCAGCGTTGAGATTTATCTCCTCTAAATTCCCCGCCCTGCCCACGGTCAGTAGGGGACACCGATGGGCTTTGAAAGGCTGCCGTCCATCGGATGGGACGTTAAGCCATGGCTCCGTGTACGGGAGAGCCATACCCTGTTCACGTTAAAGAACACGCTGGATGGCCTTAACGGGAAGCTACCATCTGTCTCCCAACAGCTGTTCCAGTGGGTCCCCTCCCCCAACCTTCTCTGAGCCTCTGGGGTCCATGTGTCCTGGCCATTTAGACCATGGTGTGCAAAAAAGTGCCGCTCAGAGGTAAAATAACCCTAACATAACAACCCCAGTATCTGTGTAATAGACTGAGATATTTGTGCAGTGGCAAATGGGTGTAGATTGAAAGAATTCTGCAACATCAGAAATAGGGTCAATGTCGGCTTGAACGTCTTAGTCGTTGTGTGGATTAAAGACTAACCCGGCATAAAAGCATTCAAAGTTAAACAAGTAAGTTATATTGACGTTTTAACTCTCAAGGTCAGCTGCTGATTGAGATTCTGGACAGTGGTGACACCATGGACTCGCAACAACGTTGAGATAATACTGGCATATGACAGAAGACAGTGAAGTCGAAGCGCTCAATAATTTTGAATAAATGATTTGGGTTGTTTTATCTCTGAGCGGCACTTTTTTGCACACCATGGGCTAAATGGCCAGGTCACACGGACCCCGAAGGCTCAGAGAGGGTTGGGGGAAGGGACCCACTTGAACATCTGTTGGGAGATAGATGGTACCTCCCGTCAAGATCATCCAGTTTGTTGTTTAACGTGCACAGGGTATGGCTCTGTCGCATACGGGGCCTCGCATACGACTTAACGTCCCATCCGACGGACGGCGGCCTTTCCAAGCCCATCGGTGTCTTCTACTGATCGTGGGCAGGGAGGTGAATTTTGCAGAGATAAATCTCAACGCTGACCCAGCTGGGACTCAATCATGGGAACTATTTTCCTCTGAGAGACACTTTGTTTGCACAGAATGGGCTAAATGGCCAGGCCAAAGGACCTCGAGGGTTCAGAGAAGGATGGTCTTGATGGGAGGCTACGATCTGTCTCCTAACAGCTGTCCAATAGGGGGAGGGGGCTCTCCATCAGCACAGGGTATGGCTGTCCCGCACACGGGGCCCATATCTTAACGTCCCATCCGACCAACTGCAGCCTTTCAAAGCTCTTCGCCCAGTGGCCGAAGATAGTGCGTCTCAACCCTGACACAGAGGGACCCGAACTTGGGAAACTGCAGACTACGTGCGTGGCGTGCTATCGACTGAGCCACCCCGTTCCACGTGAGTAAGTGAAGCCTAAACATTATACAACTTAGCTCGTTCTGCAAAAACTGACTTTTAAATTAAATTTCACCTTAATTTAGCGATGTTATCTCTCACTTTACCTGTATTTGCATTTTATTGCATATGTTTTAGAATTATATATATTAATAACTATTCGACGTAAAAGAAATTATCTTAATTAAACATAACACGACAAATTCTTCCTATGGATAAAATAGCAGCATGTGAAATTTAGCCGTGAATATAGCTTCACGTCTAAATTTCTTCACCCCATTTTATTCTCATGTTGGTTCCTTCAGACAAGCTCTTAGAGCTCCTTTTAACGTTTGTCTCTGTGTGAGTGAATGCAAATAAAAATTATATGAATACATTAGAACAATACTAGCTTTCTTAGCTTTGAAATACGAAACGAATAGTATTGAAAATAAAGATATATAATGATTTCACTGAGATCTTTAATTTATCTCAATTCGTTCCATTATAAAATTTACTAAGAATTACTGCTCTACGAATCTCATTTCCTACTTAAAAAGGGATAACTGAATATATTTTAGACTACCACACTAATCCATGAAAATGGAATTTTCGTCAAGTAGATTTCTCCATCGACTACTTCTTCCAGAGCTTAGAGTAAAGAATGGTTACCATGGCAGCCAGATCCTCTACAATCGCAAAGCCATTCGACATTTTAAACTACGTCCCATTATAGGGAGGAACATGATTTTTTCACACAACATGGGATGGCACAGGAGAAGACAATATTTGGGACAATTCCATAAGGGCTGAATTATTTTACCTCTGAGCAGCACTGTTTTACGCACAATAGGCTAAATGGCCAGGTGACAAGGACCCCAAGGGCTCGTAGAAGGTTGGGGAAGGGAACCCATTGAGCTGTTAGGAAACCTATTGAAGTCTCTCGTCAAGGCCATTCAGTGTGTTCTTTAGTGTGCACAGAGTATGGCTCTCCTGGACACGGAGCCACGGCTTAATGTCCCATTTGACGGAGTGCGACCTTTCCAAGCTCATCGGTGTCCCCTTTCCGGCCGAGTGTAGCACGAGGGTTTAGAGGAGACATATCTCAAAGCTAGAACAAATAGGACTCGAACCTTGGAACTGTAGGTTTAAAGCTTGGCACGCTACCAATTGAACCAAGTCATGCTCCGCCAGGTATCTAGGGAATGACAGGGGACCGAAGTCTGTTGAAAGAAGGATAAAACTCTTCCAAAGCCAACAACGTGTGCATGCGCTGACGTTAACACACCGTAAACGAATCAGATGCAATCTCTAACAGTGTCCATCCGCCCACCCATTCTACCCATCAGAGCGGATACTGCTATTATTTATAATGATGATGATTGGAAACGAATATTATTCCGACATTTTTCATTTCAGTATATGCAGCTTTCCATTCTCCCTAATTATAATTCCATTTTTAAACAACGTTCCGGAAAATGAGGATCATAAGTTATTAAACCAAAGACAATAGAGAAAGAATTACCAGCGTTATATTGACATAATCCGTAGTTATGAATGCACATCGTGAATTACCATTAGAAGTTAATTCCTTTCCTGAGTTTAATACCCTGTGATGACAACACACATTCAACTGTGACACAATAAATCAACCCTGAACTGACCAGAATCTTCTAATTAGCCTCCGTTCGCTTAAATAGAAGATCGCATTCTGTGCTCTTCCTTTTACCAAGAAGTTGCTTCATTAAAATATCCTAAGGGTACAATCACACAGAAAGTGGGTGGGGAAGTTTAGAATTATCACCATCTCCAAATTTTCTCACGAGTCTTGGAACTTAACCGTTATCAATAATGTGAGGCCTCACCCCAGTTGTTTGCAATGGCTTTGTTTCAAGAAAACATTAAGTTTTGGTTCACCTTAAAGACTGCAAACTGCTCAAACCGTTTTCTGTATGGTCTTACCTCTTGTGTTGGTTGTTAAAGGAACGAGATTATTTATCATCTGAATTAAATTTGTGCCGGCAATTGTGTGGAATTTATTTACAATTGATGAAGGTAATTGTCTTTATGATGTAGACGATAATTTAGCGTAGATAATTTCCTTGTCTTTTGAAAATGACCATTTCGATGAAATTGGTTTTCGGAGAAGCACACTGGGGAGAAGTGCGTACAAGATGGTGGTGAATTATGGTGATGTTCTTTGAGTCAGGGGGGCGGGGGTGGCTCAGTCGGTAGAGCGCCAGGCTCGTAATCTGTAGTTCCCAGGTTCGAGTCCCAGCTGGGTCAGCGTTGAGATTTATCTCCGCAAAATTCCCCGCCCTGCCCACGGACAGTAGAAGACAAAGTTGGGCTTGGAAAGCCGCCGTCCGTCGGATGGGACGTTAAGCCGTGGCCCCTTGTGTGGGAGAGCCATACCCTGTGCACGTTAAAGAACACGCTGGATGGCCTTGACGGGAGGCTACCATCTGTCTCCCAACAGCTGTTCCAGTGGGTTCCCTCCCCCAACCTTCTCTGAGCCTTCGGGGTCCATGTGACCTGGCCATTTAGCCCATGGTGTGCAAAAAAGTGCCTTTCAGAGGTAAAACAACCCAACCCAAATCTTGGAGTCAGGAATTTTAAGGATGCATTTAGGATCGTAACGAATCAAGTCTTCCCAAATGATGATCTTGTGGTGACAAAAGTCCTTGAAGAAATGTTTTATTCAGCAAATGATGGTGGAGCTGATGAGAGAGGAAGAAACGCATCTGTTTTCGTAAACAAAAAAAAAAATGGAAAGCAAATAAATGCAGAAAACAAAAATACCATATATACTATATGATGTCCGAAAAAGTTCCATCTGTCGTCTTTTTAAAATGTAATAGATTCAAGTATAATCATATTATCCTTGAATCATAATATTCCATATTATCGCAGCTCGAATTTCTTCACATGGAAGAGAAACTATTCTATGTCAGTTCATTTATTTCGTGAATAGTATCGATATGAATGTGGAAAGCACGTAAGAAGACACAAATTTGGGTTGTTGGGTTGTTTTACATCTGAGCGGCACTTTTTTTACACACCATGGGCTAAATGGCCAGGTCACATGGACCCCGAAGTCTCAGAGAAGGTTGGGGAAGGGGACCCACTGGAACAGCTGTTGGGAGACAGATGGTAGTCTCCCGTCAAGGCCATCCAGCGTGTTCTTTAACGTGCACAGGGTATGGCTCTCCCGCACACGGGGCCACGGCTTAACGTCCCATCCGACGGACGGCGGCCTTTCCAAGCCCATCGGTGTCCCCTACTGACCGTGGGCAGGGCGGGGAATTTTGCGGAGATAAATCTCAACGCTGACCCAGCTGGGACTCGAACCTGGGAACTACAGATTACGAGCCTGGCGCGCTACCGACTGAGCCACTCCCGCCCCTCGATAGTATTGGCGTTTCGTTCTTTCAACTAATCCAAGGACTGAGCTGATGAAGGACTGAGCTGAGCCTTATTCTTTAATAAGGTAAGGAGTAGAGGTCATGTAACGGATTTCTGCAAATTCCTATGGGCGGGAATTAACTCAGTCGGAAGAGCTTCAGGCTCGTATGCTGCAGTTCCCAGGTTCGAGACCTAACAGGGCAGAAAATTTCATCACTAACTCTTGTTCTGCGCTGGTGAGTAAACAGACACCCGACAGCGTGGAAAGGACGCGGTTGGTTAGTAGGATGAAGAATTTTGTTAGATTAGTGAGGATTCGGTAGTTTCTCCTCTGAACAGCAATTGTTTTTTGCACACAATGGTCTTAATGGCCAGGTTGCAAGAAACCAAAGGGTTCAGAGAAGATTAGGATCCCATACAACAGACGGCTGCGTTTCTAAATCCCAATGGTGTCCCCTTTCTCACCCAGAGCAGGACTGGGAGTAGCGGGTGGGAATTCTCAACCCAGGTTTCGTTAGTATTCGAACCTGGGAACATCAGATCACTTGTCGTGCTAACGATTGAGTCGACCCCCGTTTCTGTTTGATTAAGAGTACATTTGAGTGAGTCCCTGAACTCTAAACAATGGCTTTCGTTCGTATGTGCAGGAGGTCTAGTGCTTGAGTGCGCCAATTATTGATTTTGAAATTAATTCTTCGTTTTATCATCTACTCTTCTTTACGTAGTCCATTTGCAGACATTGAACTTTCCTCTTTCGTTTCAAAAACCAAATGAATAATTCTTTTTTGGTTGGTTAGGTACTCGTAAAATAATAGGATTCGCATTTCCCTAATTTTCGAGTAATTTTAATCTCCCCGGTTAAAGAAACCTCAAGTTGAAAACAAATTTTGTTAATAACCGAATTGAATTTGGCAATTGGACAGTCGACTGTAACGGTCAAGAAGTTTTCTTCTTTAATTACTGACAGCAACGTCTTACCTTCGTGTCTGCGGAGGTAAGAAGAAGAGAGGGAGGGTGCCAATTTTTTTTTGTTGTTGTTATTCTCAGAGCAATGAGACATTAGTTTTGAGATGATTAATTACAGGGTCATTATAAATGAATAACCATATTTCAAATTGATATATTTCATGAACTAGGTGAGTAACAAAAGTAATATTTTGTCCAAAATATCAAGAAACTCTCAAAGTTTCCTTGTTATGAAGGCGTGGAGTTAATATCGTATGGCCGAACTAATTTCAACATGGTGGGATTAGTATCACATGTAAAGTCTTAAAGCCAAATTTCCAAATCGCTGGACTAGTAGAGATGACCGAGAAGCCCGATTTGACATTATTCGATTTCTTTTTGGAGGATGCATTAAAAACATGGCTTACTGGAAAAAAATGAAACTTACCATATTTTAAGTAAGGAATCACTGCTGCTCTTCCAAGAGTTACATCAATATGCTGAACAGAGTATTGATGGAAGCTGAATATCGCATGAATTGACTTCAGATATTGAAGTCTGTTGAACATAAAGTAAAATAAATAAATAAATACCCCCTCAAGCAGATGCTTGCCACAGAGGTCTGAGGGGCGGGGGTATCTCAGTCGGTAGCGCGCCAGGCTCGTAATCTGTAGTTCCCAGGTTCGAGTCCCAGCTGGGTCAACGTTGAGATTTATCTCCGCAAAATTCCCCGCCATGCCCACGGTCAGTAGGGGACACCGATGGGCTTGGAAAGGCCGCCGTCCGTCGGATGGACGTTAATCCGTGACCCCGTGTGCGAGAGAGCCATACCCTGTGCACGTTAAAGAACACGCTGGATGGCCTTGACGAGAGGCTACCATCTGTCTCCCAACAGCTATTCCAGTGGGTCCCCACCCCCAACCTTCTCTGAGCCTTCGGGGTCCATGTGACCTGGCCATTTAGCCCATGGTGCGCAAAAAAAGTGCCGCTCAGAGGTAAAACAACCCAACAGAGGTCTGACAGAAGCCTGTCAGTTTATATGCCACAGTAGAAGGTCTGTGAGGATGGCAGGACCTCAGCGGAAAAATAACATATACATCCATGCCTTAACCAGAGGCTCGAACCCAGGTCCCTTAGATCAGTAGCCAAGCGCACTAACCACTCGGTCATGGGACGGCTGAACATAAAATAGCACACACAAAAAAGCATATGACTGCCCGAAAATATACTATTTCAGGCTCATCAATTATAATAGTTAAATGTTTAATCCAAAAGGTTTTAAAATTATGAATCTGGCGAATCATACTGTGGATAATATACTCATGGATTTTAATAAGATTTTCATGAAGCTGTGTGGAGGTGGGGTGGAAAATAAAAGAATTAATTTTGATCGCTTTAGATCTATAAGAATAAGTTAAATGCCAGTTGTTTGATTATGTTTTTTTTTAATTCCGGAGAAGAAAGTTGGAGTAAGTACGTACTGGGGCGGGGGTGGCTTAGTGGGTAGCGCGCCAGGCTCGTAATCGGCAGTTCCCAGGTTCGAGTCCCAAATGGGTCAGCGTTGAGACTATTCTACCCAAAACTCCCCGCTCTGTCCACGGTCAGTAAGGGACACTGTTGTGCTTGGAAAGGCCGCCGTCCGTCAGATGGGACGTTAAGCCATACCCTGTGGAGGTTAAAGAAAATATTAGATGGCCTTGACGGGAGGCTACCATCTATCTCCTAACAGCTGTTCCAGTGGGTCCCCTCCCCCAACCTTCTCTGAGCCTTTGGGACCTTGTGACATGGCCATTTAGCCCATGGTGTACAAAAAAGTGCCGCTCAGAGGTAAAACAACCCAACAAAACGAGTAAGTATTTCTTTTGGCTACCTGAAATTTTGTTGAAGTAAAAGCATGAAAGAGAAATATATACACAAGCAAACGATAATCAAATATTAATATTAATTCCTTTCCTTCGTTCATATATTTCCTTCAAGCATTCAGAAATTCTCTCAGCCAGCAAGCTAACCGATTCCGACAGGTGTCATCTTTATTTCACCTTTGTGCCAGGTGACCACATTAGATGCCACTGCTCATTAATCCTCTGGAACAAAGAGAGTCTCCTTTATCATCCGTGACCAGCTCTGCATCCTCTCTTTGTGCATCCAGAGCATCCATTTACTCTCCGCAAAAAAGAAACACCCGAGCACCTTGTATTCTCCCAAAGGAATGCATTGTACTGCGATGCATCACATCGAAGAGGAACATTAATATCTATGTGTGATCGCATTGGTTAAGAGCGATCTCTTGCGCTTCTCTCATAAATTAACAATATCTTCCCGCAAGGGATAGAAGTTGTCAAGAGGGATTTCGGAAGTAAATTGTTTCGCTATAAATGGCAGTTCCCGACTTACGTAAAAGTAGACTTTACATAAGGTTTGAAACGGATATTTCATTTTTTGTGAAATGTTCGATGTAAGTCTAACGATGGATATAAAATTCGTAATAAATAAATTATTATTTTTTATGTAGAAGAGTGTAAAACATTAAAAAATAATATTAGTCAGATAAAGAAGTGAAAAGTAGTGCAAATTCATATTTTTTAATATGGAACTCTGACTTTTTTAAATACTCGATTTACGCAAGGGTTACAGAAACCGAACCCTTACGTAAGCCAAGAAGGGATATGATTTCGATCATTTTGAAAAGATAATTGTAATTCAGCCAATTTACCATGATTTTATTCGACATTCTGATTTCTTTGTGTTATTTGTGTGTGTGTGTGTTTGTATTAAGTGAGCATGAACTACAAATGCAGTGGGATTTTTATCTCCTGGGAAGTGTTGGGGAATTCCAGCTTTTGGGAATAGTACGGTAACATCGCAAGTGAACGAAGAGCCAAAGAAAGAGCAAAACACGGTGATGAGAGGTTTATCTATGGACTTTGATTAATGGGCAGAAGCGTAAACGAGAAAAGGCATCATTCTGAAATACATCAAAGATTTTATGCATTGCCCTACCAATATATTAGAGAATTTCCATGTTATGTGAATAGGAATCTTTAAAATTATGTACTCCTGAAATATACCTTTAATGGAAATTTGTCATTTACAATAAAGAGCGTGATAAAATCTATTTAAATCACGACTTTCGACAATATTCGTTCAGTATGTAAAGAGTTGTGGAAGTTGGAACATCTATAATAATAAAAGACCTCTGTCTGTCTGTGGGCAGACAAAAGTCATTGGGAAAATCGTGATAGACTCTTCAAAATTTTCCAGAGTGTTTCTGGATTTGGGTTGGGTTGTTTTACCTCTGAGCGGCACTTTTTTGCACACAATGGGCTAAATGGCCAGGTCACATGGACCCCCGAAGGCTCAGAAAAGGTTGGGGGAGGGGACCCACTGGAACAGCTGTTGGGTTGTTTTACCTCTGAGCGGCACTTTTTTGCACACCATGGGCTAAATGGCCAGGTCACATGGACCCCGAAGGCTCAGAGAAGGTTGGGGGAGGGGACCCACTGGAACAGCTGTTGGGAGACAGATGGTAGCCTCCCGTCAAGGCCATCCAGCGTGTTCTTCAACGTGCACAGGGTATGGCTCTCCCGCACACGGGGCCATGGCTTAACATCCCATCCGACGGACGGCGGCCTTTTCAAGCCCATCGGTGTCCCCTACTGACCGTGGGCAGGGCGGGGAATTTTGCGGAGATAAATCTCAACGCTGACCCAGCTGGGACTCAAACCTGGGAACTACAGATTACGAGCCTGGCGCGCTACCGACTGAGCACCCCCCCCCCCCGTCCTCCTGTGTTTCTGGATGTTGTCCAGATTGCAGTGGTTATTTCAAGTCGTCATTTCGAAAAGGAGGCTTTTTTAGAAGTCAAATTATTTCTCATGCTATTCCTAGAGGAAACGGTAATCACACCAAACTATATTGTTGCCATTTATTGCACCCCTGGTGAACGTAAGAGTTAAAATGCCATTTAAATCTGCTGCTCTTGTCAGATTCTCCACATTCCTAAAGAGATTATTATTTTAAGGCGACCCATTGCAGCTAGGGACCTGCTTTTTTAACTCAACATGAGGGGTTAAACAGGGGAAACCTGATACAGGTCGGGAGTTGAGGCGATGGGCGCAGAACTCACAAAACTAAACTTTTTGGTGTATGAAAAACAATATACAGATTAAGTGAAACTGGGTAGCGTCGGGAATCGTTCAGTTAGTACAGTCGCTCAAAAAAGTATCCGAACGCTATGGTTGATTACAGAATTCAGAAAAAATATGTGGCAACGATTTTTTCAGAAATTTGTGATCGGCAACCTTCGTGTAACGTGATTGCAGAATTCAGGAAAAATATCTGGAGCGTGTACAGCAACTGTACACGCTCCAGTTACCGTTCACAGCAAACTGGAGCGTGTGCAGTTACTGCACACGCTCTAGTTTGCTGTGAACGGTAACTGCACACGCTCAATATTTCCGTGAGTAAGCCCACACGATCCAGGTCTTTGTGAGCTCACACGATCCAATGTGCTGTGAACATTAAGCGCAACCGCTCCAGTTTGCTGTGAACGGTAACTGCACACGCTCAATATTTCCGTGAGTGAGCCCACACGATCTAGGTCTTTGTGAGCTCACACGATCCAATGTGCTGTGAACATTAACAGCAACCGCTCCAGTTTGCTGTGAACGGTAACTGCACACGCTCCATATTCATTGCATTATATATTCATACGCATTATATATATATATTAAAAATATCCGAACACTATGGTTGATTACATAATTCAGAAAAAAAATCTGGCAACGATTTTTTTAGAAATGAGTGATCTGGCAACCTTCGTGTCACGTGACACGAAGGTTGCCAGATCACTCATTTCTAAAAAAATCGTTGCCAGATATTTTTTCTGAGTTATGTAATCAACCATAGCGTTCGGATACTTTTTTGAGAGACTGTATAACGATAAATTACCTTGTTTTATAAAAATCATTCAAAATTGTCTAATATTGAAGTAATCATTACGCAAAGTTCTAAAACGTATATTTATTTTATTAAATGTTTTGAAACAATACTTATTATGTTTCATGAACTTCCGAGTTATATTATTATTAAAGTTTTAAATTCTGAGTTAAATTCTGATGACACATAACTGTTGTGAAATATTTTGGCTTCCATAACTTTTCAAATACTGAATGAAAGATTTAAATAGATTTTAATAACGGATTTTAATCTATCGTCAGTTGCATTTTTTCCCCATGAAATGCATGTTTTAGAAATTATAGAACTTCGAAATCAAATTCGCATTGACATAACATGGTAATTGTATAATATCTTGATAGGGAAGTGCATCATATAATATATAATAAAATATCTTTCAGGTGCCATACGAAATATCGCAAAGTAATCAGCGAATAGTGAATATCCATTTGAAAAATCAGCAATCGTCGTCACTTATGAACAATGATGTAAAGATAATGATATTCATAAAAATAAATGTTTAGTTGAAAATTTCAAGTACTGCATTATTAATGAAGGGTATAATAAGAGAGTTTAACGGAATATTATTTCATTAAAAAGGGTTAACTCAAGTTTTGGTTACCCTATGCATTACATGTTAAAGCAGAGAAATTATAATTGCAGTCATAGTGGTATAGGTGTTGGTATCGAATATTATTTTGCCATTACTTCATTTTCGTGTCATTAATTCGGGTTACTAGAACCGTAACGATGTATGATTACAACCTCGTTACTTCCCTAACTGGGGCGGGGGTGGCTCAGTCGGTAGCGCGCCAGGCTCGTAATCTGTAGTTCCCAGGTTCGAGTCCCAGCTGGGTCAGCGTTGAGATTTATCTCCGCAAAATTCCCCGCCCTGCCCACGGTCAGTAGGGGACACCGATGGGCTTGGAAAGGCCGCCGTCCGTCGGATGGGACGTTAAGCCGTGGCCCAGTGTTCGGGAGAGACATACCCTGTGCACGTTAAAGAACACGCTGGATGGCCTTGACGGGAGGCTACCATCTGTCTACCAACAGCTATTCCAGTGGGTCTCCTCCCCCAACCTTCTCTGAGCCTTCGGGGTCCATGTGACCTGGCCATTTAGCCCATGGTGTGCAAAAAAAAGTGCCGCTCAGAGGTAAAACAACCCAACAACTTCCCTAACTAACAATTCAGAGTGTTACTAAAATTTAGAGTTAAGAAAACCAAAGAAATTATGCAGTAAACACGACGGAAGAAATCGATATTGTTGCAATATTCTTTATCTGTTGCTGGGAAAAATTGAAAATCACACGAAATAGAATAATCATGAGTTAAAATAAGTTAATAACACAAAGTTTCGTTTCTTACACCTCAATCTTCTGAATGTTTTACGTCCTAGAATTTAGAAGGATGAGAGGTGTGCCGCTGGAAAAATATTTTAGTAAATATATATATTAATATTAATATTTCGTACATTTATTATGAACATCTTTTCCAGTTTGAAATTAAAATTCGAAATAAATCCCGATTACTTTCTGCTTTGTGGGATTAATTCTACTATTGTTTTATTTAAAAATAATATGTCGGTAACAGAAAATGTACTTCTACAAGAAAGACGATTTCTCAGAATGCTTTTAAAAAACTAAACTCCATCAAGGAATATATGCTCGGGGGCAGAACTTTCGGAATTAGGATTTCTGTACTTCGTATGTCATTTCGAATGTCACGAAGAAAGAAAAAAAGGCAATCTATCATGAATGCAAACAAAGACTAAATCCCGCGTGTCTTTCTAATGTGATTACTAAATCACATTTTACGTTCCCACGACGAAATACAGAGGATTCGATTTACTCTCAGCATGTCTCAATGTAAACAGCTGGTGAGTAGCAAAAGATGTTTCTTATCGTTTCCCACAAACCAACTTCTGTTGTTTGAAACCACGAAAAGTTTTCCTCCCTCCTGAACAATATTGTATTACTAACATCCTGTTGTCATAGAAACAATTTCCCTCCTAGGCATTCACTTCTTTGGATTAAACTTTAAGATTACGTTTAATTCTTTTTCCTGAAGCTAGAATAAATTAAAAAAAACATTACGAAACACGTATCGAAAAAAAAATGATTTTTTTTTTGTATTCTTAAAGAATCGAGTTATTCAATCTTAAAAGGTTCGTGTTTTCAATTTTCACATTGTTAAATATTTTATTTCTAACGCTTTAATGGAAATAATAATTATTTATTCATTTCATTTTGATTTGTTTCCAGGTACTTTTTTCCCCCATAAACATTAAGACAATCGTTACACACAGAAAAATAAAGATTAACATAGACAGAAATTGCAAACCAATTCCCGACTACTATGGTGTGGAGACAGCCTGGAAACAGATATCCAGTCAACATCAGGGAAAGAGTTTTGGAGAGGTTAGTTGTGTTGGTGTGAACAGGCATCACTCTAAATGGCATCATCTCTGAGGAGGGTCGGGAACCTCGAATGTTCGTCCTTTTCTCGCAGCAATGGATCCTGATTCCGTGTTAATGGACTATAATTCTCTCTTGGTGGACCAATATCTTGAGGGTGAAACCATAAATCGTATGGACTGGCCTTTCCGATCACTTGATCTAAATCCAATAGAACATGTTTGGAACTCTCTAGACGATGCATCGCCTGTTTCAAACCATCTCCTAGGACCCTCCAGGAGCCCCGATCTACACTTATACCTGAATGGCAATTATTCCTTTAAACTCTCATAGACACCCTGATTTGCAGCATGACGATTCGTTGTGCAACCTCTATCGCTGTCTGAAGTGATCACACACCATATTAAAGGTATATTATCATTGAACTTTTGCATGCTTTTTGAGATAATATTTTTCTAATTTGAATATATCATTAAATATTCGAATGAATTTGTTAGTTTTTCAGTTATTAGTGGGATAAATGATGTTGAACTTCATCTATACTTTTCATTAAAATCCAACGAAGCATTAGTTTGTAATAATGTTATTCTGTTTGTTGCATAACTTTTGAGCACCATTGTAAATTTACAGTTGCAAATGCAACCAAATTTGCAACAATGAAGAAAATTATAAAATCCATGAAAATAAAGAATCCGCACTGAAAAAAGCAGCATAACGCGTATGCAGTATATTATGTCTAAGCCTAATGAAATTGGTAGAAGGTTGGCTCATAATTTGCAGTTCCTTGACTCAATCCCAACTGCTCAACGTTGAAAATTCATCTCCTCTAATTCCGACCTTGACTTCGATTAGAAATGGTACAAAGGCGGCTTTGGAAGAATGTCGTCCGTCAGATAGGACTTTAAGTCAAGTTTCCGTATGAGTTGGGTTGTTTTACCTCTGAGCGACACTTTTTTGCATACCATGGGCTAAATGCCAGGTCACATGGACCCCGAAGGCTCAGAGAATGTTGGGGGAGGGGACCCACTGGAACAGTTGTTGGGAGACAGATGGTAACCTCCCGTCAAGGCCATCCAGCGTGTTCTTTAACGTGCACAGGGTATGTCTCTTCCACACACGGGGCCACGGCTTAACGTCCCATCCGACGGACGGCGGTCTTTCCAAGCCCATCGGTGTCCCCTACTGACCGTGGGCAGGGGAATTTTGCGGAGATAAATCTCAACGCTGACCCAGCTGGGACTCGAACCTGGGAACTACAGATTACGAGCCTGGCGCGCTACCGACTGAGCCACCCCCGCCCCATTCCGTATGAGAGTCATAACCTGTGCACTTTAAAGAATACGTTGGAACAAGGTGAGTATATATAAGGTGACGCCACAAAGCTATGTTTTCCCAAGGACATTCGAATGTCGTTGAGAGGGCGTGCTCGATGACGTCACAGCGGGAAGTAAAGAATTACATAATCGTCTAGTCTTTCGTGTCTTTCTTTGTTTTTCGCTTAGTCAATCTCTCTCATTGAAGTCTTTTAGGTAATTTTTATTTACTTTTTAGCATGCCGAACTGTGTAGTAACAAACCACACGAGAAAAGCAATGTCCCATATACATTCCAATTAGAAGCAAAAATTAGTAAGAAGTGGGTGTTGGTTTGAAGATAAATTCGATGCGCACATGCTAAGACGTGTGGTAAACATTTTTCAGATGACCGTGTTAAGTTCAGTCTCCTGTACGATTTATGAAGCGAACTCTTAGGACTACATATTAAACGTAAACTAAATGATAATGCCATTCCAGTTAAAAAAAAACCTGTCATAAAAATTTCAGTCTTCTTACTATGATCGATTCTACTCCGACCAAACGACTGTTATTTCGGTTAACAGTAAATGATTGTTGGAATAAGAAACCGATCACTCTGAAAACCATGACCCAGCAGAAAAGTAGAATTATCTTAGGTAATTGATAATTTAAAGACATTGGCTTATACTGTACTGTATCATGGAAATAAAAGTTTATGCCAGTGCGTCATACACATTAGAAAATTACAGCAGCAGTTTCAAATTGCTATTAAGAAACTAAATAAAGCCGAGGGTAAAATCTCTAATTTACAAACAAGATTACGATCAAAGGAAAAGCAGTGGCATAGACATAAATAAAAATTGATACAGTGGAATAAAAATTTCAGACTAAATCACAAAAAAGCAGACTTTTTATTGAATAACTGCAAGAAATGTTTTCTCAATGAATTGAAAATTGTGTTTCGAACCCTGGATAAGGCATGGACGTTTGTGTTGTTTTTCTGCTGAGGTCCTGCCACCCTCACAGACCTTCTACTATGGCATAAAAACTGACAGGCTCCTGTCAACCTTCGTGTCACGTGACACGAAGGTTGCCAGATCACTAATTTCTAAAAAAAACGTTGCTAGATATTTTTCCTGAATTCTGTAATCAACCACAGTGTTCGGATATTTTTTTGACCGACTGTACCTGAGAAAACGATCCCTGATTCCGTGTTAATGGACGATGATGTAACCTTTAAAATGAAACTATAAGTAGTATGGATTGGCCTACACCAGGGGAGGGCAATTGTTTTCGTATCTACACTGCGCATGTGTCTTTACTTGACGTGGCCGTCCTAGTGGAAAATACGAGACGCGCACGGGAAGGAAATCTCGGTTCAAGGCGGATTTTTCTGACTGTCTTGGCGGGCCACAAAAAACTCTTAGCGGGCCGCCATTTGCCCACCCTTGGCCTACACTATTATCTGACCTCTCTTGGTCGACGCATCGCCGGTGCATCTGCAGTCATGCATGAATGGGAATCACCTCCTCAAACCCCCATTGGCACGCTGATTCCAAATTTCGTACACAATTACTACGTTGTCCTTTGTGTAACCTGTGTGACACCGTCTTGAGTTAAAAAATTTGGTTCCTACTTGAAATTGCAAAAATCAATTAATAATACCTTTGGGAATGTAGTGGATGTGGAAAGAGAAGCTGATTGAAATCTTACGACTCTTACGTCATTTAAAGAGCAGAAAACGGCAACAATGGATTTGGCAGCGACTTCGGTTTCCCGTATGAGTACCATGGTAAATAAATTTGCTTGTAGCAAGCTTCCTCTTGAAATTTTCACTTTAAAATCGGCACTGCTACTCGGACGACAACCAGAAACACTCTGCAAAAATTTGAAGCTTCTACCTCGATTTCCCGGTGATGTACGCCTGACAAAGGCATTTTCTTTTATTATTATAGCTTTATCTCATAATCTGAGCAGATATTTTTGAAAATACACAGGTATATACAATTTCTTTATATTTTCTTGAAGAAATTTGCATATAGGTAAATTTGCCTAAATTGGAACGAGTCTCAATTGAAAGGAAACCATTTTACAGTTTTAAATTTATGTATAAAAAAAGATCCATCAAATGCTATTTTTCCCACTTCGCTTAATTTCCAAAGAGACTGATTTTTTTTTTTAAAGATAAGTTTTACGAATTCAATACAGTCTTACTGAATATCATTTTCAAATGCACAATTACTTATTTCTGATATTTAAAGATGTTTGGCCTTGACGGGGGGTAACCATCTGTCTCCCAACAGCTGTTCCAGTGGGTCCCCTTCCCAACCTTCTCTGAGCCCTCGGGGTTCATGTGAACTGGCCATTTAGCCCATGGTGCGCATTTATCAGAAATAACGAAGGATACAGCTCAGATGGATTTTTATCCTCCGAAATAAATCAAATAGCCCATGGTGCGCATTTATCAGAAATAACGAAGGATACAGCTCAGATGGATTTTTATCCTCCGAAATAATCACAATTTTGAGCACAATAGGCAAAATATCCCAGTCACAAGGATACCAAGGCTCAGAGCAGGGACGGATGGATCTAATGGGCAGCTGTTCAGAGACAGATGACAGAGAGCATTACGTTTATTCCCATGTAGCGCGTTCTTTAATGTCCACGGTTATGGCTCTCCCGGATGCGGAGTCATGGATTCCATCCCATCCGAAGGACGGCGTCAGCAGAAAGACAACATGCGTCAGAAAATGTAAGGAAGGCGTAAATCGGTAAAAAGAAAAAAAAATATATATCTGAACATATCTGGTATTTCTCTTCAGGTTCTTTCGCTACAAAAATATGTTCGCTAACGACTCGACAACTGATGGTTATGCTGGTGTTGAAAAGTTACAAACCCTATGTTATATCAATAGGAAGTTGACTTAGAAGCGCTATAACTTCTCAAATAAGATTTTTAGGATAAAAAGAGATTAACATAAATTAAAGATGCCAATCCAGTCTATCTAAATCTGGAATATCAACAATGTTTGTTCGATATTCAAAGAATTACTGCAGTTTTGATATTCAACAACTGCACTGGAAGTCAGAAGAACTTACCTCGATAGTTAATTAAAACTCAATAAATTTATCGTTGCTTCTTCAACTGAGAGAGAGAGAGTACAAAGTAACTCTAAGCATCAATATAAAATTTACACGAAACACAGTTTCGAGCTGTGTTAGGATATAAACCAGTAGCTTAAGCAGGATTTTCGTATTTTGGGTTGGCTTGTTTTACCTCTGAGCGGCACTTTTTTGCGCACCATGGGCTAAATGGCCAGTTCACATGGACCCCGAGGGCTCAGAGAAGGTTGGGACCCACTGGAACAGCTGTTGGGAGACAGATGGTAGCCCCCCGTCAAGGCCAACCAACGTGTTATTTAACGTGCACAGGGTATGACTCTCTCGCACACAGAGCCACGGCTTAACGTCCCATCCGAAGAACGGCGGCCTTTCCAAGCCCATCGGTGTCCCCTACTGACCGTGGGCAGCGCGGGGAGTTTTGCGGAGATAAATCTCAACGCTGACCCAGCTGGGACTCGAACCTGGGAACTACAGATTACGAGCCTGGCGCGCTACCGACTGAGCCACCCCCTCCCCATTTTCTTATAGGGGAAGGACCAAAATTTATAGAGTATATTAGGAATTTGAAAAACCAATATCAGTTCAAACAAATAATATATCAGGCAGTAAAATTTGATTAATATAATCAATCAAAAGACTAATCTTTTAAATTAGGAAGAAATGTTTTTAATTCATCCCTTACCTTACTAAAAACCATAAACTTCACTTATTTTAAGGGTGGGGGGTCCACACCACACGAACCCTTCTCCTCTGCATTACGCCACTGATATGAAGCGTAGACCTTCGGATAGTTTCCTGACACAGATATTTGAGTTGTGTGTTACACGTAGAATGCCATTAAATAGAGGAGTTATTTATTGGCTGCTGGTGGTCATAGCGCCTGACATGTTATCAGTAATTCGTGGTTCGTATTCCACGGACTCATGACACATTTTCCTCTAAACGTGATACTGAAGTTAAGCATTGCTGCTGTTAAAATTTCCAGCTTGCATAACTCTTCAAACATCATTAAAAATCGAGATTTAGTTATATGCAATTGAGGTCTTTATTTTTTTTCCGCTCATACCTCATGAGTGGGCGGGGGTGGCTCAGTCGGTAACGCGCCAGGCTCGTAATCTGTAGTTCCCAGGTTCGAGTCCAAGCTGGGTCAGCGTTGAGATTTATCTCCGCAAAATTCCCCGCCCTGCCCACGGTCAGTAGGGGACACCGATAGCCTTGGAAAGTCCGCCGTCCGTCGGATGGGACGTTAAGCCGTGGCTCCGTGTGCGGGAGAGCCATACCTGTGCACGTTAAAGAACACGCTGGATGGCCTTGACGGGAGGCTACCATCTGTCTCCCAACAGCTGTTCCAGTGGATCCCCTCCCCCAACCTTCTCTGAGCCTTCGGGGTCCATGTGACCTGGCCATTTAGCCCATGGTGTGCAAAAAAGTGCCGCTCAGAGGTAAAACAACCCAACCCTCATGAGTACGCTTTCTTTTCCAAGAACGCTGTGCTGCCGTGGTCCAGATTGCCTCTCTGGGAATATATCTGTGGTAAGAGTCCCTATGAAAATCCTGGGCAGGAGAAGATGCCATTTACTTTTCTCCAGTATCTGAGGAAGGTCATCACCGCTTGCCGAAACTTTCATAGCAGCAACAGGTGGGACTCTCGCTCCAGTCATGTTTCCCACCGGAGTGATTGTAGGATGGCGACCAAAGAAGCTGGCCACCCAAAATTTACTGGAAATGGCCCGCATGTCTCAGGGCTTCCAGCCTCACACTGATGGACAAAGAGCAATGAAGTATTTTTAATGTCGTTATGTGTAGATGAAAAAAAATCTACCAGAACAATAGAAAAAGTAATACATGTTGAATAATATCAAGTGTAATAAAAAATAATGTATAGTCGCTCAAAAAAATATCCGAACACTATGCTTGATTACAGAATTGAGAAAAAATATCTGGCAACGATGCTTTTAGAAATTAGTGATCTGGCAACGATGCTTTTAGAAATTAGTGATCTGGCAACTTTCGTGTCGCTCAAAAAAATATCCGAACACTGTGGTTGATTACAGAATTCAGAAAAAATATCTGGCAACGATTTTTTAAGAAATTAGTGATCTGACAATCTTCGTGTCACGTGACACGAAGGTTGCCAGATCACTAATTTCTAAAAAAATCGTTGCCAGATATTTTTTCTGAATTCTGTAATCAACCATAGTGTTCGGATATTTTTTTGAGCGACTGTAATTTTCTCCCTAACGAAACAGTAATCTTGATTTTTGTTTTCGCTTTCCTTTTGTTTTTGGGAGCATATCACTTATTTTTATTTATTAATATGAAAAATCGTTTTACATGAATTTTATTTTCAGTAATAAGTTTCCCTTTCCTTTTCGTTTCGTATTTGGGCATCCTTTGCTGTATTATGAGATTATGTATGCAAGATTTCTATATTCGTAACTAATCACATGAATAAATGTCTTGACATAAATATTTATAACTTAAAAAATTAATTTGTTTTTTCGCCGCTTCTGCGAAAATCCCTCCCCCGCTTCGACACCGAGCTCATTAGAAAAATAACAGGAATAAATTTATTAAAATATAAATATATAGTCTATTACATCAAACGTAACTGAAGACTTTAAAAAAAAAAGAAATGGTTTAGCTCACAAGAGTTTGCTACCGACGTATCATTTCTTTTAAATAATAAAAACAAAAAAAAAATATACATATTATTTTGAGAAAAACAAAACAAAATTATTTTACGCCAATAAGAAATGAACCATACCGTTTCAGCAAGATTGAGGAATTCAATCAACTAAAAGATAATCCTGTCTTAAAATATTTCATTTCTCGCATCTCGGTAGACAATCAGATCGATTCTCCTTCCAACACCTCCTTCATCACGAAGAAAAATCTTTATCTGCAGTCGATTTCAATGTTGGCAGAGTTTCGCCATTAAACCTGACAAGTGCACAGCGCTTAGTCCATCCAGTCTCCTTTATAAAGCTTATCTTCAACATATCGTCACGGGAAAACTGTTTCGCTCCGTTCTTTAATTGAATTACGCTCAACAAGAACGGCAAACAATCGTAAAACAATAGAACCGTTAACAAAACACCATCACTATAGCAACGTGACGTCACTCATCTTCCTGTCGAGCTGCGACTTTAGCAGTTTCGCAACTGAGGCTACGTATTGTAATAGTTATGGTTAATTAGAATAACATCGGTAATAATTAGACTCATATCTACAGACTTATAATGCAAAAAGCATTAAGACTCTATCACGAGAATGAAGAACCACATTTAAAGCTCTCTAACTTTGTAAATAAGCTTCTTAAAGAACAATGTCACTGGAGAAAAACTGAATGTCTCTCTCAAATGCCAGGTTCGTAATCTGATGTTACCAGATTCGAATCCTAGATGGGCCAGCTAATTCCCAACCTACCCTCGGTCAGAATAATCTTGGAAGGATACCGTCCATCGGATAGAACGTTAAATCATGGTCCGTGAGCACGAGGGTCATACCCTGTGCACTTTAAATAATACACTGGGTGTCATTGACGGAAGGCTTCTTTCTCTCTTCTAACTGTTGTCTAGTGGGTACTTTTCCTCTAACCTTCTCTCAGCCCTCGGGGTCCTTGTGACCTGGCTTTTTTCCTTTGTAAAAAAAGTGCCGTTCACAGGTAGAATAACCGAACTCGCTCAAATCTCCCGAAATCTCTTTTTTCAATAATAATAGCTTAATATTCAAAAAGTTACGGAAGTTAAAACATTTAAAAACTGGCCTTGCTCTTAATCATGGTTTAATTTTTTTTAGTTAAATAAAAACTGAAATATTTGCTACACAATAGACAGGGTGATTCAAAACTTATCGTTCAAATTTCGTGGGGAGCTAGGGAATACGTCAGGAAACCGATTTCACATAGGAAAGAATGTCCGCAAATGTACGCATGCGTATGTAGAGGGCGCTGTGTGTACCCAACCAGTGTACAGCTCGCCCGACCACTCCCGCTGTCATCAGTGTACGAGCTGACTTACTAGTGATAAGATGAATCGTTTTACGCATCAAGAGCTAGCGGATATGCATCTCGCATATGGGGTAGCTGGCGAAAGCGGCCGCCGAGCTAGGCAAGTTTACGAAGACCGATACCCCAACAGAAGAATACCGCAGCATCAAATGTTTGCACGTGTGCATCGCAATCTGCGCGAACGTGGTTCACTGCGCAGCAACATGCAGGATACGGGGAGAAGACGACTGACGCGGACTGTCAACGTCGCAGAACAAGTCCTACAGTCCATCGAAGATAATCCGAATACCAGCACACGAGTTATTGCTCAGCAGCTTGGAGTCTCTCAGTCAGCAGTGTGGCGGATACTGCACGAGGAACGTGTGCATCCTTACCATCTGCAAAGGGTGCAGTTACTGCATCCTGACGATTATCCGAAGCGTGTGGAATTTGCACAATGGTTCATGCAGAAAGGTGCCGTGGATCCCAGTTTTCCAGCTTCTGTCCTTTTTACAGATGAAGCTTCATTCACTAGTGAAGGTGTGTTCAATACACAAAATTCACATGTGTGTGCTTACGACAACCCGTATGGTACGAGAAGTCACGCTGCGCAACATCGTTTTGCCGTAAATGTGTGGGCTGGAATCATTGGTGACTGTTTGTTGGGACCTTACTTGCTACCGACCCGATTGGACGGCCGGAAATACCTTATATTTCTCGAGACAGTGTTACCGACTTTTCTGGGCGCTGTTCCTGCGCATATCTGCCGAGATATGTGGTATCAACATGACGGGGCTCCAGTCCATAGCACAATTGTTGCGCGTGATTACCTGAACCGAACATTCGGAGTTCGATGGATCGGTAGAGGTGGACCGATCGCTTGGCCACCCAGGTCACTTGATTTATCGTCCATGGATTTCTTTTTGTTGGGGGCCATGAAAGACCATGTGTTTTGTGGGGGAGCATGAAAGGGCATGAAAGACCATGTACGAGACCCCCGTCGACAGTGAAATGGACCTTGTTGCACGAATAGTGGCCGCCGCAGGCATTGTCCGTGATATGCCAGGCGTTTTTGAAAATGTTCGGCGGTCAATGCAACGGCGCTGTGAATCCTGTGTCCGTGTAAATGGTCGCAATTTTGAGCACCTACTGTGAACCTGTACTTTACCTTGTTGGAATAAAAGTCACATTCGTTACCACTTAACTGTACTGTTTCCTTGTGTTCACTTTACTTGTCCATTTTGTTCATGTAGATGACGTTTGCGGACATACTTCCCTATGTGAAATCGGTTTCCTGACGTATTCCCTACCTCCCCACGAAATTTGAACGATAAGTTTTGAATCACACTGTATATATATCTACAGTATTTAGATTCGAACCTTTTTAGATAGAGTTGAGATTTATCTCCACAAAACCTCCATCCTACCTTCAGTCAGTGGGGAACACGTATGAGTTTGGAAAAATCGCGTCGGATGAGACATTAAGCCGTGGCCCCGCGTGCGGAAGAGTCATACGTTGTGCACGTTAAAGAACACGTTGGATGGCCTTGACGCGAAGCTATCATCTGTCGTCTAACAGCTGTCCAGTGAGTTCTTTTCCTTCATACTTCACTGGGTCCTCGGGGTCCTTGTGACCTAGCCATTTAGGCCATTGTATGTCAAAAAAGTGCCGCTCATGGGTAAAACTACCGAACTCAAAATTCAAATGTGGTATAATAAAGATAGCTATTCTAAACATAAAGTGTTTTACGCTACCGATACTTTTTAAGAATAAAAAGTGTTTCTTTTGTTCTTAACGTCACATTTGAAAATTATTCCAGTCGCAACTGGTGCTTCCAGGCCCGGGGGTAGAGGGGAGAAGGGGTCATATCCTCCCACTTGAGATTAAAAAGCTAAAAGAGAGATACCCTCACCATGACAATTCAATAACCGGAATAGAGAAGAAAAAACATTAAACGTGTATACAATAACATATATATATTAAGATTAAAAAAGAAACTAAAACAAGCAAAGTTTTATACTGGAAAGGTGATCTACACTTTACCCCCTCCCCATACTTAATTTGTTTCAAGATACGGTCTAGTGTCATCTTACCTTAGATAGTTCTCTGGGCAATATCCAAAGAGAGAAATAATCTTTTACTAAACAATGAGACTCATAGCAGTCACAAATTCTTCAAAGCTCAGTGAATGGTACTTGAAGGATAACGCAGTTTAATTCTTAAGATCATATGGGAATCTTTCCTAAAGCCCTCAGGAATCTTCTGCAAGATATTGTAATGCTCCCTATTTTAAATCCAGAATCACACTTTAACAAACATTCTTCGAATGGACAATTGCGTCAAATTTGTTTAGGCTGAGAAATAAAACCGCCAGTAGCGGATTTATAGGTCCAGGAGCCATATCTCCCAGTTTCGAGTCCCAGCTGGGTCAGCGTTGAGATTTATCTCCGAAAAATTCCCCGCCCAGCCCACGGTCAGTAGGGGACACCGATGGGCTTGGAAAGACCGCCGTCCGTCGGATGGGACGTTAAGCCGTGGCTCCGTGTGCGGGAGAGACATACCCTGTGCACGTTAAAGAACACGCTGGATGGCCTTGACGGGAGGCTACCATCTGTCTCCCAACAGCTGTTCCAGTGGGTCCCCTCCCCCAACCTTCTCTGAGCCTTCGGGGTCCATGTGACCTGGCCATTTAGCCCATGGTGTGCAAAAAAGTGCCGCTCAGAGGTAAAACAATCCAATGTTAAAGAACACGCTGGATGGCCTTGACGGAAGGCTACCATCTGTCTCCCAACAGCTGTTCCAGTGGGTCCCCTCCCCCAACCTTCTCTGAGCGTTCGGAGTCCATGTGACCTGGCCATTTAGCCCGTGGTGTGCAAAAAAGTGCCGCTCAGAGGTAAAACAACCCAACCCAGGGGCCATAAGCGAAAAACAGAACATGCCGGGTTGCGTGTGGCTCTAATGTTGATACAAGCAAAATTATTTACCATGCTATTCGTACGAGAAACCGAAGTCGCTGCCAAATCCATTGTTGCCATTTTCTGCTCGTTAAATCTGGCGTAAGAGTCGTAAGATTTCAATCTGCTTCCCATTCCACATCCACTACATTCCCAAAGGCATTATTAATTAATTTTTGCAATTCCAAGTAGGAACCAGATTTTTTAACTCAACATGGAGTCACAAAGGACAACGTAGTAATTGTGTACGGAATTTGGAATCAGCGTGCCAATGGGGGTTTGAGGAGGTGATTCCCATTCATGCGTGTTACAGAACACGCCGGATGGTCTTGACGGAAGTGAGGAGGGACTCTGTCTCCTAACACCTGTCCAGTGGGTCCCCCCCCCCTCCCCTAATCTTATCCGCACCCTTGTGATCCTGTAACCTGATCATTTTGTCTTTGGGTGCAAAAAATGCCTCTCAGAGGGAAAACACTACAATAATAATAATAAAATTTGATATAAATGTATTATTTTAATTTTCGTAGAATTTGGAAAAAATATCGACTTTACTTCTATCATCAGAGATAAGAAATCCGCTCTTTCTACCATCGTTTTTTTTTTTCGTTGTGAATTGATGCATCAACACACGCTGAAATAAAACTTTTTTTCCACCGGTTACTACTTATTGCATGTTTTAAATATTCCGGTTCTTAGTTTTAAAGAAATGTTCACTCTCAATATATAGGCGATAGCGATTTTAAAGTTTAAAAGCCAATACATAAAAAGAATCAGAATTCACTCTATTATAACACGGCTTATCCAACAAACACAACAACAATGGTTGATGCAATTCGGAGTAATCATCACAAGAACTATTGCAAAAATGGATATCAAAATGGGTTAAAAAATTGCTCTTTTTACGAAAATACCGAATGATATTCATTGCATTTTTGCACTTATGGTGGCCAACAGTCAGTAGCTTGGGTTGTTTGGGTTGCTTTACCTCTGAGCGGCACTTTTTTGCACACCATGGGCTAAATGGCCAGGTCACATGGACCCCGAAGGCTCACAGAAGGTTGGGGGAGGGGACCCACTGGAACAGCTGTTGGGAGACAGATGGTAGCCTCGCGTCAAGGTCATCCAGCGTGTTCTTTAACGTGCACAGGGTATGGCTCTCCGGCACACGGGCCACGGCTTAACGTCCCATCCGACGGACGGTGGTCTTTCCAAGCCCATCGGTGTCCCCTACTGACCTTGGGCAGGGCGGGGAATTTTGCGGAGATAAATCTCAACGCTGACCCAGCTGGGACTCGAACCTGGGAACTACAGATTACAAGCCTGGCGCGCTACCGACTGAGCCATCCCGCCCCACAGTCAGTAGCAGAAATCGTTATGAAAAGTCTTACTTCATCGTGCCATAATGGACCTACAAGTCAACGATGACGGCCTCATAGAGCTAACACTTCATTTCCTCCTGAAGTTCCTTTCTTCTCGTTCTCCTCCTTTGGGTTGATGGATCACCTTGTCACAGTGACGAGGCATTGAAACCATGACGAATAGTTCTCCACCCCAATCGATCTTCACTCCACTCCCATGAATTTTCAGTTTCTACCTACTTACACTTCATCTGCTGCTTATACGATTCTTTTTACATGCCTGCACTTCGCTCTTCGAAGATTCTCGAAGAATGCATGAATGCAATTTCCGTACATTATGGATCTCTTACTACACTGTAATTGCATTAGGTCATGCATGTTTTATATCGGTGCGTGTGTACATCGGCTTTTATCAGGAGGTTCCAATCGATTTTTTGTCGAACTACAAGAAACCGCAACCGTAGATTTGGTGTCCGGATTCATAAGTAATTTTTTTTTGTCTTTATTTTACTTAGCAGGTGTTTAACTTTCCCTAGAATTAAGAATTATTGTTTTAAATATAAATCTATTTTACGTTTCATATTAAATAAATAAAAAAAAATATATTTCAGTTTTGACTTTATTATTACCTTTGATTTTAAATAAAGAAGTTACTTGAGTCAAATATACTGTTTGGAGTATATTTGACTCAAATAATTTGACTCTTTTTATTTCTCAAGTAATGAATATTTGAAATAATGAAAATCTTTTGAATTTCTCTCAATTAGGGGCGGGGGTGGCTCAGTCGGTAGCGCGCCAGGCTCGTAATCCGTAGTTCCCAGGTTCGAGTCCCAGCTGGGTCAGCGTTGAGATTTATCTCCGCAAAATTCCCCGCCCTGCCCACGGTCAGTAGGGGACACCGATGGGCTTGGAAAGACCGCCGTCCGTCGGATGGACGTTAAGCCGTGGCCCCGTGTGCGGGAGAGCCATACTCTGTGAACGTTAAAGAACACGCTGGATGGCCTTGACGGGAGGCTACCATCTGTCTCCCAACAGCTGTTCCAGTGTGTCCCCTCCCCCAACCTTCTCTGAGCCTTCGGGGTCCATGTGACCTAGCCATTTAGCCCATGGTGTACAAAAAAGTGCCGCTCAGAGGTAAAACAACCCAAACAACTCTCTCAATTACTTTGACTCAAGTAATAATAGTTAACATTGCAGTTTTGTGTCTCAATATGTGATCCGTGAAATTGTACGTGATCGGCGGAATTACTATCAGAAGGACACTGAATTGTTGTGAGTACTGAGTGAAATGGCGTGAGTACTGAGGGAAATGTTGTGAATGGCCTCGAAACATTTTGCAGTTCTGTATCTCAATATGCGATCCGTGAAATGGTCTGCGCAATTATTACCAGTAATGCACGGAACTATTGTGAGCTATCCGTAATGTTACTTGAATACTGTGGGAAATCAAGTAGCTCCCGTTATTGTTCAGTTGGTCAGAATATTTTTTTTTGTTAGTAGCGAAACTGTTGTGGGGAATTCCCAGAATTGTTATCGGAGACCATGGAAATATTGTGAGTGATAAACTAAAATATTTTGAGCAGGAGCATAATTGTTGTCAGTGGTATGGTAAATTATTTCGAGCAGGAGCGTAATTGTTGTGAATGAGAAGGTAAATTGTTCTGAACGGGAGCGCAATTGTTGTGAGAGTTACGTAGTTCTAATAATAAATTATTAGAACTACGTAACTCTCACAACGTAACTAAAGAGAGGACGTAACTCTAAGAAACTCTAAAGAACTGCGTAACTCTAAAGAGTGTTCCGCGTCACAGTTGCAATTTTTTTTAACTGTTACCATTAGTCGTAAATTGTTTTGAGAAGTCAGTGTTGCAAAGCACTGATATCTGCCACAATGTTGTTTTAAGGTTAACATTTACTCCTTTAACAGTCAGTTACACCCAAAACGGGATGTTTGAATGTCGGTCAATCGAGATTTTACTAGCATTAAACGATTTTATTTAACGGGGATTTACCCGTAAGTGGTTCTCACAATTTTCATCAAATTTTGATCGTATATAGAATCCAATTACAAACATTGCATACTCCAAAAGCTGCAGTGTCCTAAACAAAACTTCACACGTCAAAATTCTTAATTAACAATCCTTTCTCAACGAATATAGCATACTTTCTTGATAATCTTATGCTTTAGGGAATTCAGAATTACATCAGATACTAGAAATCATTTACTCTGAATGCATAAAAAAATAATAAATACCCCCCTCAAGCAGCTGCTTGCCACAGAGGTCTGACAGGTGCCTGTCAGTTTATATGCCACAGTAGAAGATCTGAGGGGATGGCAGGACCTCAGCAGAAAAACGACACATAAATCCATGCTTTACCCGGGGCTCGAACCCAGGTCCCTTCGATCAGTAGCCAAGCGCGCTAACCACTCGGCCACGGGCATGGTAAAGCTTTATAGCTGTGAGACTGCATTTGGCGTTGATTGGCTTTCTGAGTGAGACGAAAAGTTTTTGCATCATATCCTACACTTGAAAGTTTGAAAATGAATAGGCGTAAACTGGAAGGAGAGCTGTGTACCAATCCCTAGTGATGATGCACAGAACCGGCCAGGTCTAGCACCTAATGTCCGACCCCGCCTTCTCGTGGTGCAGGCCGTTAGTACCTTTCAAAAGAGATATTCTCTTTTGGAAGGGAACGGAATGGGAGGGCTGCCAGTTCAGTATGGCCTGCTGATCTGGTCATCTACGGCCACTTTTTTCTTTTTTTTACTTTTTTTTTCAACCCTGCTGAGGAGTGGTCAACTTCACAGGGTCCTGGTGCTGACCATTTATACCTACTAGACTGGACTTGTTTATGGATTTGAGCTTGATTATGGATCCTGGACTTGCTGCACTGGTGGGCCTCTGTTGAGGGAGAGTCTGCCGCTGTGTTTTCTGTTTGCTTCTGGGTTGCCAGCTCTAAGGGAACAGAGGCATGGGATACCTTATATCAGCTGGTGGATAATCCTAATCAGAGGCCATCGCAGGTACCTGAACCTTACTTTGCTAGTTGGGCATCGTCAAGCCTAAACTGGAGTAATGCGTCTCAGGCAGGCCATGTGGCTCTTGAAAAAGTCCACTTGAAAAGGTGGTGCCTGAAGTTCCTACCAGCATCGGTGACTTCAGCCTTTAGCGGAGGAGGAACGGGTCTTTGCCCCATGCCTGCGATCAGAGGGCTGTTTGATATTGTTGGCCCTACCAATCTCAATAAACCTAATTTCTTTAAAAATCCTACTAATCATTTTCTTTCTGCAGGAACGTGGAACGTGAGGACATTACATAGAGATTATTCTCTTGATGTCCTCATGCAGGAATTCCAGCGCTATAACCTAGATATTCTAGGCTTGCAAGAGACCAGATGGACAGGTAAAGGTGAGATACTTAAAAATAACTTTAAATTTCTCTTTACAGGGAGGGAGGATGGAAAGCATCACCAAGGCGTGGGTCTGCTGCTCAGCAGACATGCAAGTGATGCTCTTCTAGGATATGAGTGCATTAATGAAAGGTTTCTTACAGCAAAATTTCAGACAAGCATTAAAAACTTGAATGTTATCTGCTGTTATGCCCCCACTGAGGATGCTGATGAGGATGAGAAGGATAGGTTTTACGGACAACTTCAGGACATTTTGAATTCTGTCAAGAAAGGAGATATTACCCTTGTTCTTGGTGACTTCAATGCCAAAGTTGGTACCGACTCTGACCTTTGGGGAGGAGTAATAGGCCCTTTTGGTATTGGTAGCTGCAATGGCAATGGGCAACTTCTCCTACAGGTAAGTAAACTCAATGGTTTCAGAATAACTAACACATATTACAAACACCGCGACATACATAAATACACATGGGTTTCACCTGATGGGCTGCATAGGAATATGATTGATTATATATTAATTAACAGCAAATGGGCTAGTTCTGTTAGAAATACCAGGGCATATAGGGGAGCTGAAATTGGATCTGACCATTACCTTGTTAAACGTGTCTTGCAACTTAAACTTAAAAAGTGTTGTGCTAGAGTTAAAAAATTTACCTTTGATACTGAAGCTCTGAATGACCCTGCTATAGCTAAAGCTTACCATGATGGGTTACTTAGTCATTATGACAGTCATGGTTTGCTTAATACTGAAGTTGAGGAAGAATGGGGCCATTTTAAACAGGCTTTTTTGGAAACTAACAGTACTCTTTTAGGAAAAAAGGAGCAGAGGAGGCAGAATTATTTAAGTGATAAGGCAATTGAGCTTATTTCAGAAAGAAGGAACTGCAGGAATGTCCTTAATCAGTACCCTACTAGTCCTAATAGAAAAGATTACAGAGAGCTTAATAAACGTGTAAAGGATCAGTTAGCTACTGATAAAAATCTTTGGCTTGATAGCTTGGCTGACAAAGCTGAGGAAGCAGTTAGGCAGCACAACAGCAGAGAGCTGTACCAGATAGTTAATGTTTTATGTGGTAGAAAACGGACAGGCATACAGGGATTGAAGGATAAACAAGGTAAGTTTATAGAAGGTGAGGATTCTCTCATGGCTAGGTGGGCTGAGCATTTCAGTGATGTTCTAAACAATGTGGTTAGTTCTACTCCCATTGTTTGTAATGATGATAGATGCATTGGCAGCTTTAATGTTGGCCCTATAACACAATCTGAAGTTAGTTTGGCTATCTCTAAACTGAAACTTCATAAATCCCCAGGGGTAGATGAAATTACTATAGAAATGCTCAGAGCTGGGAATGTTTTGGTTACCACTTGGATGACTGAAATTTTGAATAACTTTTATGATAAAGGCATGGTTCCTAAAGATTTTACCAGAGCTATTATTATCCCTATTTTCAAAAAAGGTGATCGCAGTTCTTGTGATAACTATAGGGGTATCAGCCTACTCTCTGTTCCAGGTAAAGTTCTTTCCATGATTGTGCTTAATAGAATTAAGAATCTGGTTGACAGGCAATTGCGTGATGAGCAATGTGGATTCAGAAGTGGTAGGGGATGTGTGGATCAGATATTTTCACTTAGGCAGATTCTTGAGAAATGTTTAGAGTTTCAGAAACCTTTGGTTGCTAGCTTTGTTGATTTCAAAAAGGCTTTCGACTCTGTTGATCGTCATAATTTGTGGTTGATTGTGAGATCATATGGTATACCAGACAAGTTAGTTAACATAATGAAAGCTCTCTATAATAACACTGAGTCATGTGTGAGAGTTGGTAAGTCTTGTAGCAATTGGTTTAGCATTACTTCTGGTGTTCGACAAGGGTGCATTTTGTCTCCTTTTCTCTTTAGTTTGGTTGTTGATTATGTTATGCGAAATTCACTTCGAGGGAAAGATTTTGGCCTTAAATGGACTGGAGATACGAAAATTTCTGATTTAGATTATGCTGATGATTTAGCCCTTTTGGCAAATGATGTTGATGAGATGAACTCTTTCATTCGAGCTGTTGATGAGACTGGTAGTAGAGTAGGTTTGGTTATAAACAGAGAGAAAACTAAAGTGATGAAAATTGGTCAGGCAGGTTGTGATTCAGTTAATCTGAATGGTTGCAGTCTTGAGCAGGTGTCACAGTTTAATTATCTTGGGAGCTATGTGACTGATACTGGTGATGTGCGGCATGAGATTAACAGACGAATAGGTATTGCTGCCGGGACTTTTAAGAATCTATGGAGATTGTGGAGAAATAGGCGTATACACCTAAAGACTAAAATTAGACTGTATAATAGTTTGGTTCTTTCTAGGGTTAGTTATGGTAGTGAAACTTGGACGCTGTGTAAACAAGAGAACAGGAAACTAGATGCTTTTGATTCTAGATGCTTACGCAGTATCTTGGGTATTAGGTGGTTTAACTTTGTAACTAATGATGAGGTTAGGCAAAGGAGTCTGCAACCTCCTTTAAGCAGCATATTGTGCAGAGAGATACTCCGCTGGTTTGGCCATGTTGCCCGTATGGATAATTATAGATTGGCGAATAGGGTTATGAACAGTGTGCCTAGAGGCCTCAGAAGGAGGGGGAGACCTAGGATGCGGTGGGCAGACAATGTCAAACAGGACCTTGTTAGAATTGGTGTACAGTGGCCTGATGCAGCAGATGTAGCTCAGGACAGATATGCTTGGAGAATTAAACTGCGTGGTCTGGTTGGACCTCCGTAGCCCATGGCTGCTTGAGGATGATGATGTGATGATGGGTCAGTTCAAAATTACCATGAAATGTAGTTAGTTCCAGAACTTGAGGATTTTATTCAGTTTGCATAACTTCCAAGGTTTGACTTAGTTTATTAATTTCCAGGGTTTGATTCGGTTTGCATAACTTGCAGGGCTGTATTCAGATTGTAGAGTTCTACGTTCGTAACTTGTTTTCCTCAAGTTCGAATATCTGCTGCTCCTGTGTTGAGGTATTCTTTGCTCTGTAATTAGTTAGAATGGGAATTCGATGAGCTTAGAAATGCCTAACATCTGACGTTAACTCATTAACCCTATGTGTCATTCTATTTCGCTCATAGTAAACGCGCCTTAACTAGATCTGAGTCATTGGGGACTTTCTAACCTGAAATATTTGTTTAAAAATTTGTGGATAAAAATGCAACTCATATGAAAAATAACCCAAATAAATGGTATGGAATTTAAAGATGCAATCCTTTCATTCAAACATTAAAAAAAAGTGTGAATACCTGAATTCTGCTGAACTTTTTTTTTACAGTGCTTAGCTTACTGCGAAAGTTATTTTAAAGATTTTAAATACTCCAAAAGTGAAGAATAAGATCTAAGTGGAAGATGAGCCAGGCCCGCACCCACACCTGAAAGAATTTTATAGTTTGGAACACATGTGAAAAAACAGCTTCTGGATGTCATATTTTTGCACACAATGGACTAATTGGCCAAGGTCACAAGAACCTCAAGGGCTCAGAGAAGAGTTGCAGAGGAGCTAACCCACTAGACAGCTGTTAGGAGACAGATGGAAACATTCTGTCAAGGTTATCCAGCGTATTCTTTAACGTGCACAGGGTATAGTGTGTAAATCGTAAAGTGATGACCTCCCCTATGCACGAGGCCATCATTTTACGTCCCATCCGACGGACGGCTGCCTTATCAAGCCCATCGGTTCTCTTACTGACAGAGGACAGGGTGGGATTTGGGGAGATAAATCTCAACGCTGTCCCAGACGGGAATCGAACCTAGGAACTGCAGATTACGAGCCTGGTACACTACCGACTGAGTCAAACCCCGCCCCCGAAAAAACAGTAAACCTATAAACAAAATTTTAAGAATTTTTAGGTCACTCCGACGCAAGGAAGAAAACACATTTTTCTCTGTTTGACAAAACTAATTTCTGGAAAAAAAATTAATATCGAGAAAGAATTTTAGCTACGGTTTATCCAATAACTTCTACACCTCCCACCATTTTTTTAAAATCCGGGTCTGTTTACAAATGAAGGGGAGTTTATTTAGTGCCGTCTTTAATATGATACTTTACCGTCTTTAATATGATTTTCCCGATTATAGCTTTCAGTATTCTCGGATAATGAATTAAACTAAACGAAAATACTTCTGTTTTTCAAGAAATTATTCTTCTCAAAGAACGCAATATTTGTTGTTTTTTTTCTCCTTTCTATTCATATATATAATATAGAGTAGTGTGTTTTCGAGTTATTATAATTCACTAGGGGGCTGGACATGGCCCTCTTTCGCTCTACACATGCATTCTAAATTTTTGTTCGTCAGTTTTCCGTGAATTGTCGAAATAGCCTGTCGTTACAAAAAGATGAGTCCAGTGTTTTGTAATATCGATTCCCAAACTGTGGTATACGAAGCTCCTGCCTGTGGTAAGCAAGTTCAATGGGTTGGGTTGTTTTACCTCTGAGCGGCGGGCACTTTTTTGCACACCACGGGCTAAATGGCCAGGTCACATGAACCCCGAAGGCTCAGAGAAGGTTTGGGGAGGGGAACCGCTGGAACATCTGTTGGGAGACAGATGGTAACCTCCAGTCAAGGTCATCCAGTGTGTTCTTTATCGTGTACAGGATATGACTCTCCCGTACACGCGGCCACGGCTTAATGTCCCATCCGACGACAGCGGCCTTTTCAAGCCCATTGGTGTCGCTACTGACCGTGGGCAGGGCGGGGAATTTTGCGGAGATAAGCAAGTTCAGTGCCAATATTTATTCACACATGGACTTGCAAAACATTATAGCAAGAAAATAAATAATTTCTCAGTACACCCTATTTCATTCATATACCTTATTAGAAAATGTCTTTTCTTAGAGAAAAGATGTTTTGTAAGTTCATATTTTACCTATACAACAAAACATTGCTATATTTGGTGTTACGCGCAAAACCTAATTCCCAACCACTCTTTTAACGTGTAACTGTGAGGCTTTAAAATATGGCGAAATCATCGCTGAATTCTCCCCCCATTGACACAAAGTTTGTCACTCAAGAGAAAGGTTTCAGAATTGCTGCATTTATCTGTCACTTGACCACCGCACTATGAACTCTCAATAGCAATGCTTCTTTCGCGTCTCTTGCAATCTTGTCTCTAGTAATGTCAACCGCACACGTCGCAGTAGTCAATATCGCCCCGTCGGAATGGTTCACTGGGGAAGAAGACAGTCGGCGACTCTAAAGCATTACAGCTTATGATTTAACAGGAACAGAAATGTTATCGACATGTAAGATATATATATATAGGTAGAGTTTTCATTTCTTGTTCGTTTGTCATTATTGGTAATCTTTCAAGTGTCAGAATTATTTGGTTCTAGACAAATGACTTCTCTCATTCGAATAAATAGATTAGTATTTGCATTTAATAGTTAATAACTAACATGTAGATTCCTTGCCGTCTTCTGCTGGATTTTTTTCTTTTGGATTTGTGAAGACTACGATCGGTTCCGAGACCCCATTCTTACCCCCCCCCCCCCCGCAAACCGACCGAATTATAAAAAAGCCTCCGAAACTAAATAATATCCTCGCAGACAGCACAAACCGAAAAACATGAAAATCGGAATCAGTGTACCGCCGACCGAATTATAAAATAAAACCCGAAATTAAATAATATCCTCGCAGACAGCACAAACCGAAAAACATGAAAATCGGAATCAGTGTACCGCCGACCGAATTATAAAATAAAACCCGAAATTAAATAATGTCCTCACAGACAGCACAAACCGAAAAACATGAAAATCGGAATCAGTGTACCGCCGACCGAATTATAAAATAAAACCCGAAATTAAATAATATCCTCGTAGACAGCACAAACCGAAAAACATGAAAATCGGAATCAGTGTACCGCCGACCGAATTATAAAATAAAACCCGAAATTAAATAATATCCTCGCAGACAGCACAAACCGAAAAACATGAAAATCGGAATCAGTGTACCGCCGACCGAATTATAAAATAAAACCCGAAATTAAATAATATCCTCGCAGACAGCACAAACCGAAAAACATGAAAATCGGAATCAGTGTACCGCCGACCGAATTATAAAATAAAACCCGAAATTAAATAATGTCCTCACAGACAACACAAACCGAAAAACATGAAAATCGGAAACACAGCAAGGCCGACCAAAAGCAGTTAATGACATTGGAACACGCCCTCTTTTACACCGATGTAGGCCACCAAAAATGTGAACCCTAGTTAGTCATGAGACTAATATATGAGACTATAAATATATGTGTGGAAAAGGATTTTCTTTAGAATTTTGATACCATGATACTTCATTTCCTATAACTAAATTACGTGAGAAGAAATTTGCTTTAGAAGAGTTACTTTGTTTCAAATAATTATATGTCAGGTCAGTTATGGGCTTCAGTGCTGTTTATTTGGATAATAGCATTTGGGCTAATAGCCATCCCGTGGCAGAGTGATTAGCGCGATTTGCTACTATTTTAAGGGACCTGGGTTCGAGCCCCGGAAAATGCATGGATGTTTGTGTTGCTTTCTTGCTGAGGTCCCTCCAACCTCTCAGACCTTCTACTCTGGTGTATAAAATGACAGGACCCTGTCAGACCTCTGTGGAAAGCAGCTGCTTGACGGGGTATTTATTTATTTGGGATAATGGCCCGTCCATAAGGACCCCCATCATTAGCCCATTATGTTTAATATTTGCTAGAAAAACATGGTAGTAGCCTCCTCATCAAGCAAATCCAGTGTTTTTTTTATCACAGGGTATGGTTCTTCTGCACACGAAGCCAGTGCTCAACGTTCCTTCTGCTCTACGGCGACCTTTCCCAGCCCATCAGTGTCCCATTTCTCACTGAGTGAGGGTTAGCGGAAATAAATCTAAACGCAGGAACTGTTGGGACTTGAACGAGGGAACTGCAGATTATGAACCTGGTATACTATCGACTGGGTTAAATGTCAGGATATTCCTTCAAGTAAGGTCTACCTCTTTCAATAAATTCAGCACAAATCTTTTTCGAGGATACTTTTTTTAGGTTTTTATTGAAAGCCAGAAAAAAGTCTTAGATACAATGCATTCTCAAAGGCATTCAAACAATCCAACCGAAGGAATGTCAATATCGGAGTATGGTAACTTTCAATGACTTATAACATGAGTGTATGAGAGTGGACCTGGAAAACATCGTAGAGAATATGAGACTGCGTAGTTGACGTATCGACAGTTTTAATAGATAATAGTTCAATAACCTATCATCATCATCAAGCAGCCATGGGCTACGGAGGTCCAACCAGACCGTGCAATTTAGTTCTCCAAGCAAGTCTGTCCTGAGCTACATCTACTGCATCTGGTCACTGCACACCAATTCCAACAAAGTCCTGTTTGACATTGTCTGCCCACCGCATCCTAGGTCTCCCCCCTTTCTGAGAACTCTAGGCACACTGTTCATAACCCTATTCGCCAATCTATAATTATCCATACGGACAACATGTCCAAACCAGCGGAGTCTCTCTCTGCACAATATGCTGCTTAAACGAGGTTGCAGACTCTTTCGCCTAACCTCATCATTAGTTACAAAGTTAAACCACCTAATACCCAAGATACAGCGTAAGCATCTGGAATCAAAAGCATCTAGTTTACTGTTACCTTGTTTACATAGTGTCCAAGTTTCACTACCATAACTAACCTAGAAAGAACCAAACTTTTATACAGTCTTAGTCTTTAGGTGTATACGCCTATTTCTCCACACTCTCCATAGATTCTTATAAGTCCCGGCAGCAATTCCTATCCGTCTGTTAATTTCATGCCGCACATCACCAGTATCTGTTAAATAGCTCCCAAGATAATTAAACTGTGACACCTGCTGAAGACTGCAACAATTCAAATTAATTGAATCACAGCCTGCCTGACCAATTTTCATCACTTTAGTTTTCTCTCTGTTTACAACCAAACCTACTCTACTACCAGTTTCATCAACAGTTCGAATGAAAGAGTTCATCTCATCAACATCATTTGCAAAAAGGGCTAAATCATCAGTATAAACTAAATCAGAAATCTTTGTATCTCCAGCCAATTTAAGGCCAAAATCTTTCCTTGCAGTGAATTTCGCACAACGTAATCAACAACCAAACTAAAGAGAAAAGGAGACAAAATGCACCCTTGTCGAACACCAGACGTAATGCTAAACCAATTGCTACAAGCCTTACCAACTCTCACACACGACTCAGTGTTATTATAGAGAGCTTTCATTACGTTAACTAACTTGTTTGCTGAGCCATCAATCGACCACAAATTATGACGATCAACAGAGTCGAAAGCCTTTTTGAAATCAACAAAGCTAGCAACCAAAGGTTTCTGAAACTCTAAACATTTCTCAAGAATCTGCCTAAGTGAAAATATCTGATCCACACATCCCCTACCACTTCTGAATCCACATTGCTCATCACGCAATTGACTGTCAACCAGATTCTTAATTCTATTAAGCACAATCATGGAAAGAACTTTACCTGGAACAGAGAGTAGGCTGATACCCCTATAGTTAACACAAAAACTGCGATCACCTTTTTTGAAAATAGGGATAACAATAGCTCTGGTAAAATCCTTAGGAACCATGCCTTTATCATAAAAGATATTCAGAATTTCAGTCATCCAAGTGGTAACCGAAACATTCTCAGCTGTAAGCATTTCGGTAGTAATTTCATCTACCCCTGGGGATTTATGTAGTTTAAGTTTAGAAACAGTAAAAATAACTTCAGATTGTGTTATAGGGCCAACATTAAAGCCACCAATGCATCTATCATCATTGCAAACAATGGGAGTAGAACTAACCGCATTGTTTAGAACATCACTGAAATGCTCAGCCCACCTAGCCATGACAGAATCCTCCCCTTCTATAACCTTACCTTATTTATCCTTCAATCCATGTATGCCTGTCCGTTTTCTACCACACAAAACATTAATTATCTGGTACAACTCTCTACTGTTGTGCTGTCTAGCTGCTTCCTCGGCTTTGTCAGCCAAACCATCAAGCCAAAGATTCTTATTCCAAGCCACGTTTATTAACTTCTCTGCAATGCTTTCTATTAGGACTAGTAGGGTATTGATTAAGAACATTCCTGCAGTTCTTTCTTTCCGAAATAACTCAAGTGTCTTATCACTCAGAGATAAATCTGTCTTCTCTGCTCCCTTTTTCCTAAAAGAGTACTGTTAGTGCCTAAAAATCCCTGTTAAAAATGATTCCATTCTTCCTCAACTTCAGTAGTAAGCATATCATTACTGTCATAATGACTAAGTAACCTATCATTTTTGCTTTGGCTGTAACTGGGTCTTTCAGAGCTTCAGTATTAAAAACAAATTTTTTAACCCTAGCACAACACTTTTTAAGTTTAAGTTGCAAGACACTTTTAACAAGGTAATGGTCAGATCCAATTTCAGCTCCCCTATATGCCCTAGTATTCCTAACAGAACTAGCCCATTTGCTGTTAATTAATATATAATCAATCATATTCTTATGCAGTCCATCGGGTGAACTAGCAAAACGAAAATCTGTTGAATGCGATAAACAACACGCCGTTTAATATTTCCAAACAATGCGGGGGAAATGAATTTAATTTTAGGTGAGAACAGTATGCCCCTGTGATGACCTCTCTCGGTGGTGGTCTCCCGAATTTCCTTTTAATTCCTCCTTTAATTAATTATTCCAATTAATTAGTATTCACCCGTAATTCTGGGTAAATTCACAGATCCAGGGATTATTATACTAGTGCTTCGATGTGCGTTTTCTTCTCTCTCTGAAATTGTTATTAATGAATGTGCGTTGGATGAAAGAAGTAAATGTCCAATGCACTAGTTAGAGGACAACGCACCATTTATTTACGCTTTTTTCATTCACACGTAATACGGAAATATACTTAATTCTGTGGGATTTAGCTGTGCTTAACACTTTGTTGATACAATGGCTTAGTTTGATTCGCTTTGGAGACTTTCTCCAATGAGATCAACATAGCTTGAATGCTACTTTTCTTTTGCAGGCATTCTCTTAATGAAGTGGAAATCTGACTTTCTCGTACAGAAATCGCTTTACAGACCTCAGAAATCGTCGAGAGAATATTCTAATCCCTGCCTACATAATCTGGTTTACACAGAACCGAACTCTGCTCCTTTAGAGTGTTTTGACAAATATATATGTCACTTTGATGCGCTAAAGGAACATGACTCTTCCGTTCCCTAGCCACCCTCTTTCTGCCTTGGACATTGCAACATCTCAGGCTCCACTCTCTCAATGATTCAAACCTTAACACTTCCGCCTGCCTTGGAAAGGCCGCCGTCCGTTAGGTTAGAGGTTAAGCCGTGGACCGTGTGCGGGAAAACCATACCCTGTGCACTTTAAAGTATAACGCTAGATGGCCTTGACGGGAGGCTGCCATCTGTTTCAGCAGCTGTTCCAATGGTTCCCTCCCCACAAATATTCTTTAAGCCCTTGGGGCTGTAGTGACCTGGCCATTTAGACCATTGTGTGCAAAAAAAAGTGCTGCTCAGAGGTAAACAACCCAACCTTAACTTTAAATATTGAACGAATATTGTTAGAAATTAATTGAAATTTAAACCGATATTATTATGAGATTTAGTTATAATCTCCAGTCACATTTTTTCATTAAATGCATGTTTTAGAAGTTATAGAGCTTTAAAGTTAGATTCCGATCAGCATAACATGGAAATTCCCTAATATTTTGGTCGGGTAGTGTATATCACGCACATGCAATCCGTCGATCGATCGCAAAGCTGCTAAAATGCACGCCGATGAAATTTGCTTTTGATGCTTTCGAACACTCTCGTAATGCAAAACTTTTGTCTTTTATATTTGGTGCTAAGATGATTTAGAATTTCGTTCAGCCAGTACAAAAAAAAAAATCCCTGATATTTTATATTAATTACTGGAGCAACGTAACTTACTTCTAACGTTATTGAAACGATCTTTAAAAGCTTAAAAATTATTTTGAATAAAAATATTGCGTTATATTGTTTGATAATCGCCGAATTAAGCTGCAAAATTTTAAATATTAGGAGCGACTTGTGGTGCTCGCCACAAGTCGCCAATCTCTCCTTAGACTTCTTGTTTCTTGCCAAGTCTATATAATTGTTGGTTCTCGCCTAGTCTTCTTAGACTTTTTGGTTCTCGCAATGTGTAGTCTCAGACTATTTGGTTCTTGCCAAATCTATCTTAGACTTCTTTGTTATAGCCCAGTATTGCTAGACCTTTTGGTTCTCACCTATTTTCCTTAGACTTTTGATTTTCGTTCAGGCTCTTTAGACTTCGCGGTTCGCACCTATTTTCCTTATACTTCTTGATTTTCTTCTAATCTCTCTCTAATCTGTTATCTCTTCTAATCTCCTTAGACTCTAGTGTCCTTACACTAAACATTTATCCTTAAACTTCTAGTTTCTCGCCTAGTCTCCTTTAGACTTCTTGGTTCTCACACAATCTCCTTTAGACTTCTCTGTTCAAGCCAAGTTTCTTTAGACTTCTTGGTTCTCGATTAGCCTCCTTAGACTTACTGATTCTCGCCAAGTATCTCTACACTTCTTGGTTCCCACCTAGTCTCCTTAGACTTCTTGATTCGGGCTTAGTTTTATTAGATTTCTTGATTTTCGGTTACTCTTCTTAAACTTCTTGATTTTCTCCGAGTCTATCCTTAGACTTCTTAGTCCTTGCCTAACCTCCTTACACTTTTTTGATTCTCGCCATGCTCATTTCTGTACTCCTTGTTCCTCTCCCCTCAAGAAGTTTCTATATCTCTGTTTTTTACAATTTGGTAAAAGGAAAAATCGACCGACGAGTGGCCAGGTCACATGGACCCCGAAGGCTCAGAGAAGGTTGGGGGAGGGGACCCACTGGAACAACTGTTGGGAGACAGATGGTAAATGAAACATAAATATATCGCTTTTATTTTTGGGAAAAGAACAGACACTTCTTCAGAAGAGGAAATGAAATATAGCTTTGGGTTGGGTTGTTTTACCTCTGAGCGGCACTTTTTTGCACACCATGGGCTAAATGGCCAGGTCACATGGACCCCGAAGGCTCAGAGAAGGTTGGGGGAGGGGACCCACTGGAACAGCTGTTAGGAAACAGATGGTAGCCTCCCGTCAAGGCCATCCAGCGTGTTCTTTAACGTACACAGGGTATGACTCTCCCGCACAAGGGGCCACGGCTTAACGTCCCATCCGACGGACGGCGGCCTTTCCAAGCCCATCGGTGTCCCCTACTGACCTTGGGCAGGGCGGGGAATATAAAATATAGCATTTAAATATTAACCATTTAAAACCTCATATCATGATCGTAAGCAAAAGACGGTAAACAAAAATATCAATATTAATTCAGATAACATACGTAACATATTGTGCAAATCAAGAATGACAATTAATATTAGCTGTTTATTTGAGCAGGCAGATGTATATAAACTTTAGCAGCTATTTCGTCTTCTAAATACAAAGGAGCTATCAAAACGAAATAATCTTGAAACAAATGAAATATGTGGATTATCTTCACTTTTAACGTTATTCGCATGATAAATACAATTGTTGCTACGTAAAGCATTTACCAGCTCTTAATAAAATTTATCTTTGCATAAAGGAAGCATTAATTGTTACAACCTTAATTAGCGATGTTATCTGAATAGCAATAAGTTTCTATCTAATTTCCATATCTTGTAGAAGATAATGCAACACCGTATTTAATCGCAGTTGTATCCACTAAATAATATGCCTGTTAGAAATGACTTGCATGTTTCCAGTTAAATAACGCATAATACAGTGGACCCCCGATATAATGCGCATGTCGGGCGGGAAACAACACCCGCGTTATAAGGTGAACCGCGTTATACCGAGCAGCGCGGTGGCGACACAATAAATTTCACACTGTAAGCTTTTCTTTTACTCATCATGCATACAATAATTAAACACTATTCAAAATACATGCAGGAACTCAATACATACACAATTACTCAATACGCAGTAACAATAAAATGCGATACTCACTAACGCCGCACGGACCTGTATAAACATGTTTGAACTTATCGCGAACATCGCCCGCGCTATAACCGAGGGCGCGGTATAGCGAGTAGCGCTATAACGAAGGTCCACTGTATAAGAATAATGAAAATTCTTTTGCTATTCCCGAAACTGTGCATGCTTAAATTATTAATGATAAAATTATCAGACTAGGTTTATAACAGTTTTGTCCCTTGTAATGTCTTTTATGGAAGTGAATTTAATTCTTTGTAAGCAAGATAATATGAAACTTGATGCTGCTTAAGTTACGGTTTAGTTTGATATTTTTTATATTTTTATCAAATACTTACTCAAAATCTTGAGTACTAAGTTGTCTCGTTATGCAAATAATGATGAGGTTAAAAGAATAAGTCATCGACCGCTTTTAACAACAAATTACAAAACAGAACAGTCTGTTTGAATTTTCGTAGCCGTATACGGGACCTGGGTTCGAGCCCCGGGTAAGGCATGGATGTTCGTGTTGTTTTCTGCTGAGGTCCTGTCATCCTCTCAGATCTTCTACTGTGGCATATAAACTGACAGGCTCCTGTCAGACCTCTGTGGCAAGCAGCTGCTTGAGGGGGTATTTATTTATTATTTATACAAAATTTCCAACTTCATAGAGTACGGACTTTTCCGAGTTATTCTCTTACATGATATTAATGCAATTCTCATCTAGTTCAAATGTCATAAAGTCACTTTTAAACATCGATATCAAATTTAGTGGGAAATATGTCTTGGGTCGATTGTCTTGATGACTTATTAGGGTTATCTCCGCAAAATTCCCCGCCCTGCCCACGGTCAGTAGGGGACAACGATGGGCTTGGAAAGGCCGCCGTCCGTCGGATGGGACGTTAAGCCGTGGCTCCGTGTGTGGGAGAGCCATACCCTGTGCACGTTAAAGAACACGCTGGATGGCCTTGACGGGAGGCTACCATCCGTCTCCCAACAGCTATTCCAGTGGGTCCCCTCCCCCAACCTTCTCTGAGCCTTCGGGGTCCATGTGACCTGGCCATTTAGCCCATTGTGTGAAAAAAGTGCCGCTCAGAGGTAAAACAACCCAACCCAAAGACTTATTAGGTGCTCTATCCACTGAGCTGTAAATCGCCGATTAAGATCACCTCTATTGAACAACATGAAGTACGCCTGGGTCTATGGGGAGTACAGTCGCTCAAATAAATATACGAACACTATGGTTGATTACAGAATTCAGATAGCAAATCTGGCAACGATTTTTTTAGAATCATCATCTTTGGGATGAGGTGGTAAGTGCTGTTCGGAGTGAGACTGTGCAGCCGTCCAATTTGCAGCAACTGCGCAAGACAACCATTTCCGCATGGTACAGTCGCTCAAAAAAATATCCGAACACTATGGTTGATTACAGAATTCAGAAAAAATATCTGGCAACGATTTTTTTAGAAATTAGTAATCGGGCAACCTTCGTGTCACATTTCTAAAAGAAATCGTTGCCAGATTTTTTATCTGAATTCTGTAATCAACCATAGTGTTCGAATATTTTTTTGAGCGACTGTACTCCAATGGATGTAGGCTTTTAGGTACAGTCGCTCAAAAAAGTACCTGAACACTATGGTTGATTACAGAATTCAGAAAAAATATCTGGCAACGATTTTTTTTAGAAAATAGCGACCTGGCAACCTTCGTGTCACGTGACCCGAAGGTTGCCAGATCACTAAAAAGACCTGGATCGTGTGGGCTCACTCACGGAAATATTGAGCGTGTGCAGTTACCGTTCACAACAAACTGGAGCGTGTGCAGTAAATGCACACCCTCCAGTTTGCTGTGAACGGTAACTGGAGCGTGTACAGTTGCTGTACACGCTCCAGATATTTTTCCTGAATTCTGTAATCACGTGACACGAAGGTTGCCAGATCACTAATTTCTAAAAAATATCGTTGCCAGATATTTTTTCTGAATTCTGTCATCAACTACAGCGTTCGGATACATTTTTGAGCGACTGTAGGTGGTCATATTATTTTGATAATAGATCGTGTGGGCTCATTCACGGAAATATTGAGCGTGTGCAGTTACCGTTCACAGCAAACTGGAGCGTGTGCAGTAACTGCACACGCTCCAGTTTGCTGTGAACGGTAACTGGAGCGTGTACAGTTGCTATACACGCTCCAGATATTTTTCCTGAATTCTGTAATCACGCGACACGAAGGTTGCCAGATTAATAAATAAATAAATACCCCCTCAAGCAGCTGCTTGCCACAGAGGTCTGACAGGAGCCTGTCAGTTTATATGCCATAGTAGAAGGATCTGAGAGGATGGCAGGACCTCAGCAGAAATTGCCAGATTACTAATTTCTAAAAAAATCGGTGCCAGATATTTTTTGTGAATTCTGTAATCAACCATAGTGTTCGGATACTTTTTTGAGCGACTGTACACTGAGATGTCAGTTTATGAGGTACACTATTCCTCGTCACATAAAATGTTTATTCCGACACGTAATATGTCACGTGACGATGGTGCGCGGTGTAAATCAGGCAGATCAGCTCTTCGAGCATCACTTAGAATTGGATTGAGCGTCAGAATGGGCAAAACGAGCGTCAGAATGGGCAAAACGAGTGACTTGAGCGTCAGAATGGGCAAAACGAACGACTTGAGCTTCAGAATGGGCAAAACGAGCGACTTCAGCGTCAGAATGGGCAAAACGAGCGACTTCAGCGTCAGAATGGGCAAAACGAGCGACTTTAGCAACTTTGAACGTGTTATGATAGTTGATGTTAGACGTGCCAGTTCTAGCATCTCTCAAACGGCAACCTCCTGTGCTTTTTATCCTCAGACTACAGTTTATCCTCCCTCAAATGGACACTGTTTTTTTCGCATTGAGAGCTGCCATCCAATTTGCAGCAACTGTGCGACACAATTATTTCTGCATGATACAACATTCCTTCACAACACATCCAGCATCTTGTAAGTTCCAAGCCCCCACGAATTTGGGATGTTCTGAAGGAAAAAGGAGGCGCAACACTCTGCTAGGTATGTGTACTTTATGAATTGGTATCTAAATGTATAATCAGTGGATTCGTGACCCACCTAACTCGAGACAATTTTTCCTCTAGATTTTTTATCGATGTTTAAGAGTCACTTCACGGTTTTTTCAATTAAATTAATATTGTCAATTTTATTTTCCATACAATTTTTTTATTTATAAATGGCAGCAGCGTCATCCTAAGATATTTCATCTCCCCAAGGTTACTTACCTTTTGTCACAAAAAATATTTTTTTCACGCCCCACCCAAAATATTTTTTTTTTTTTTTTGCCATCTTAAGCGATTTTTTTTCGTCTTACCGTTCGGACTGTTCTATTTTCTGCTGCCTCAAGAGATCTTAGAACTTTTACGAATTTAAACTGATTATATTTTTTTGTCTTCCCTCTTGAAATGAAAGGCAAGTAAATCTTAACTAATGAGATTTTAAAATTACCATCTAGAAAAATCCTGGGAAGATATTAGCATATTGTTTCATGTCACTTTTATGCTTATTTGAGAGTAGAACAAGCTCATCGAATCATTAGCATGCCGCCCTTGAAAATGCGTTTCCCTAAGAGGCCACAAAGGAATGTTTATACCCTTGGTGTTTATTTCTGGTAGCAGAAACAAATAGAACATTTTGGTTGGACTGAGTTGTTTCCCTGTACAGGGACATTGTTTTAGATGTTACAGGCTGTAAGGGAGGTGCAGAAAAATCCTTAGTTGACAAAGGGGTAGCGCAAATTTTAGAGCTTACTAACTCACCATCCTCTTGATTTTTTTTCGGGTTGGTAGGAGAGAAAGCTTCGTAATAATCCAATATCTTGTCTAATCCATATGTATATATATATATAAAATGGGTGAGATTCTAAGTATTCCAAAGAAGAAGAATTCAATCTACAAATATGTAATATTGACTGTTCAAGAAAAATGTGTGTTTTTTTTACAAACTTTCTCTAGTGGCCAGTATCTCAAGTGGTAACCTCATGGTTATTTTTGTGGTGGAACTGAAAAAAGAACTGTGACTGTTATCTTTTTATACCTTGTTTGAAGTGTTAATTTTTGTTTCTGAAATCTATTTTGGTGCAGAAAAGAAAAGAAATTAGGATCCAAGGGTATTGGATCACAGAGATTCTACTCTGCACAAGTAGGAACTTTTAAAAAAATTCAGAAAAAATATTATTTTTATTTTCTACATTGTGATTTGCACGTCCTATTCTTTGTTTGGGATAGCAGGAAACCCATTGTTGAAGGGTTTCTAACCTTCTCATCATATTGTATCACATCACATCACATCTAAGTATTCCTGGGGTGATGGAGCGGTTGTTGCGGCACTTCTGACTGCTATTGTTGAGTTGTTCTCGGGTGGTTTTACTTATGACTGACATTTCTTTCATTAATATTTGGTTAAATGGCAGAAACACAAAAACCCAAGAGTCAGAGCTTGGTAGGGAAAGGGGATCTACTGACAGCTATTAGGAAACAGATGAAAGAATTACTTCAAGGTTATACACAAGGAATGGCTCTCCTGCACACGAGGCAGGATATAAAAATCCATCTGGAGGATGGCCTTTCTAAGCCCATCGGTGTCCACTTTCTCACCGAGGACAGAAAGATGCTAGAGGAGAAATTTCTCAAGGCATAATGGGTACTCGAATATGGGAACATCACATTACGAACTTGATATTCTACTGATTGAGACAAACCTTGCTGTTAACTGGGAGGTAAATACGAAATGGTGACATGCTCTCTTCCAATCTTGGAGAATTTTAACAGCATTAAGAGTAGGTAGGATTACATCTGAGCTGCAATTATTTTCCCATAATGAGCAAAATAACCAGGTCACAAGGACCCCAAAAATTCAGAGAACGGAGCCACTGGACTGCTATTAGGAGACAGAAGGTAGCCTTCCTTTAAAAGCCATCCAGCGTGTTCTTTAACGTGCACAGGATCATGGCTTTCTTGAACATGGGCCACGGCTTAATGTTCCATCCGAGAGACAGTGGGCTTTCGAAGCCCATTGGTTTTTCCTACGGACTGAGGGCACAGTGGTAGTGTAGAGTGCAGAGATAAATCTTACGATAACTTAGAAGTCAAGTTTAATACCAATCGCTCTTTGACAGCCCTGAGTGATCATCTTCATCCAATGGTACATCATTTCGTTCACGAAGAAGAGAGAGCTGTCATTCAGGATACCAGGTTTTACATACCATTGCCACAGCAGTTACCAGATATCAACCCACTGGAAAATCGATGAAAAATTCTGAAATGATGTCGTAGAAGCGTTTCTCAGCTCCAACGAACAAGCAGGAATTAATCGCATTTCTTGTGGATGAATGGTGTCATATTCCTTCTGCTTACTTTCAACACTGAGTCCAGTGAATCGCCAGGTGAGATCAACATCGTATTAGTGATTTTACGTTGCTGTTTCAGTTTTTCGGTAAATAAGTTCCCAGTTTGTTATCCGCCAGACCAGCTAATATCTGGGGCTGTGTCACTACCACGTGTTGGTACCAAATAAGCCACTGTGAACAGGGTTGGGTTGGGTTGTTTTACCTCTGAGCGGCACTTTTTTGCACACCATGGGCTAAATGGCCAGGTCACATGGACCCCGAAGGCTCAGAGAAGGTTGGGGGAGGGGACCCACTGGAACAGCTGTTGTGAGACAGATGGTAGCCTCCCGTCAAGGCCATCCAGCGTGTTCTTTAACGTGCACAGGGTATGGCTCTCCCACACACGGGGCCACGGCTAAACGTCCCATCCGACGGACGGCGGCCTTTCCAAGCCCATCGGTGTCCCCTACTGACCGTGGGCAGGACGGTGAATTTTGCGGAGATAAATCTCAATGCTGATCCAGCTGGGACTCGAACCTGGGAACTACAGATTACGAGCCTGGCGCGCTACCGACTGAGCCACCCCCCGCCCCCTGTGAACAGGCATCACTGTTACACACCCGTGCTGTGAGGTGCAGAGTCGGAGCAAACATGGTGCAGGTACTGCAGGTGTATACGAAGCAAGAGATCTGAGCTGTAATTAAGTTTCTGTGAGAACAAAGAGCCAACCTGTGAAATTTCATCTTCAGCTTGTGGCTGTGTACGACTAGGATATCCTCTCAGTATAACACGTGAGGATATGTTGTGGTGAGTTAGAAAATGGCAATGCGCAACTGTTCATTACTCACTATAGAGTCAACATCAGAATATTCATTTGTTCAGGAAGATGAAGAACCATCCGAAGGGTTGGGTTGTTTTACCTCTGAGCGGCACTTTTTTGCACACCATGGGCTAAATGGTAAGGTCACAAGGACCCCGAAGGCTCAGAGAAGGTTGGGGGAGGGGACCCATTGGAACAGCTGTTGGGAGACAGATGGTAGCCTCCCGTCAAGGCCATCCAGCGTGTTCTTTAACGTGCACAGAGTATGGCTCTCCCACACACGGAATCAAGGCGTAACGTCCCATCCGACGGACGGTGGCCTTTCCAAGCCCATCGGTGTCCCCTACTGACCGTGGGCAGGGCAGGGAGTTTTGCAGTATATCCGAAGACGATGCTTTCATCGAATGATGGCTTCAAGAGTGGTATGCGCCAGGCAGTGGAGAATTAAGATATCTGAAGGTCCCAGGCGAAAACGGTTTGGGAGGTCCCAAATGTTGATCTGCAATATTTTTTACAACTTAAGAATGGAAAAAAATGTATGCAGCAGATTAAATAAGCTGAATTACAGAAATGTATAAATAGAGAATTCAATATGTGTATATATTATCTTCATAATACTAAAGAAACAAAAACAAATATCTTTTTTGTAGTGTAGTTAACAAACATTCACATTATATTTGGCATTAATCCAAGTAAAACCACGCTATGTGTACGTGAGCAGTTATGATCAGTGGCTGAAGAAATTTGGTGACTACGAGGGAAAATAATGACCATATACGGAGACATTTCCTGTGTATTGTGTTCGTTGCAATCATCTGCCCTCCATAGAAATTAAATAGGGACCCTTACTCCCTGACTTAATTTCTTCTACTTGCCCTATCCGGAGAGAGTGATTTATCTGGAAAAAAAAATTTTTTCCTCCTTTTTCTGTCAGATGCAGATTCGTTCACTGAGATGTTTCCCCACCAGTGATGTAAAACGCTTGCTATACGGTGCTCGACATTGAAAGAAAAGTAGGTTCTGCACAACTGTAGTACAGAAAATCGCAATATAACACTGAATGTAAACACATAAACCAAGTTCCGAGTAAGCAAAGGCAATAAAAGAAAAAAGCTGTGTAATAAATATTGGCATAAACTGAAAATGTTTTGCTTGGGGGCTGAGTCACCATTGTTTGGAAGAAAAAAATAATAGGAAAATATCTCGTACAAAGAAAAAACCATGTCTGCCTTGCAAGAGGATATAAAACGACAGTGGCATGTCAGGATAACATCTGCAGGTGCTAGGTTCTTTTACGATCAGGCAAAATTACTCATAAGCTGGAAAGTTTTTTTTTTGTGGGAGGTGTTTGATCAACAACGTCGGTGATAAATGACCAGATCTTATGTTACCATGACTACCACTAGGAGCAAAAGCAAACGGAATCGATCAGCAAGAAATGAGTTAAATCTCAGACAGCATACTGCATTTATAAGGAATTGGTGGTTTCTTTCATTAGAGTATATCAGATTATTTAGTTAGCTTGATTTCGTAATTCAATTCTTGTAAGCTCATCTGAAAGTATTAACTTAACGGAATTCTTTATTAAAGGCAATATTATACACTGAGTGATCACTGAATTATGACTACACCACTTCATGCTATGTCGATAGGGAATTAACTTCGAAGCTCTACACATAAATTAAAAAAATTAAAAAAATACCCATCTTCCCATATGCGTCCTAAAACTTGGAGTCGTGGTTAATTTTGGAGAGTTAGGTTGGGTTGTTTTACCCCTGAGCGGCACTTTTTTGCACACCGTATGCTAAATGGTCAGGTCACATGGACCCCGAAGGCTCAGAGAAGGTTGGGGGAGGGGACCTACTGGAATAGCTGTTGGGAGACAGATGGTAGCCCCCCCGTCAAGGCCATCCAGCACGTTCTTTAACATGCACAGGGTATGGCTTTCCCGCACACGGGGCCACGGCTTAACGTCCCATCCGACGGACGGCGGCCTTTCCAAGCAGATCGGTGTCCCCTACTGACCGTGGGCAGGGCGGGGAATTTTGCGGAGATAAATCTCAACGCTGACCCAGCTGGGACTCGAACCCTGGAACTACAGATTACGAGCCTGGCGCGCTACCGACTGAGCCACCCCGCCCCTAATTTTGGAGAAGTCAGAAGCTTCAATTTGAGATATAACTCGTTAAGGTCTACCCCCGAAAATCCGCCCCTTTTTTGCGAGGGTGGAGGATGTGGGGGAAAAATTCGGTTCTTCTCAATATCTTGATAAAAAAAGATAGATTGAAAAACAAAAGAAATGTTAGGGCGAAAAGTAATCTAATTACATACCTACATATTATTTGTGTTAATATGTTTGTGGAAATCATCGGCGTTTGTAAACTCGCACTTTCTAATTATTTTTGTTCCGCTTATATTATTTTCCAGTACCGATATGTAAACATTTCTATTCTTCTCCAATGTCAATACCGTTGAAGAGAACAAAGAATTTTTTTTTCATTCTACAACATTTTTCGCACCACGTTCTAATTCACGAATAATTTCGACTTTTTCGCGAATCGAATAGAGAGACAGTTTCTTTTGTTATTAGACCAGTTTCCGACGGAAGAGTTCGTTTCTCACTGAACGGTGTTTGGGTAAAGTGGATAATAGTGATAAATTAGTGATCTGGCAACCTTCGTGTCACGTGACACGAAGGTTGTCAGATCACTAATTTCTAAAAAATCTTTGCCAGATATTTTTTCTGAATTCTGTAATCAACCATAGTGTTCGGATATTTTTTTGAGCGACTGTACTGAGCCGATATGTTTCTACTCAGTTGGATAACCTAACTGAAATTTTAAAATTCCTCCTTTAGCCGCTCCGCACTTATTACCATAATCGATAATGTTATTCCTTTATACTACTATTATTTTCACGAAAAATTATAATGCAATATTTTATTCATTGTGACCTATTTTGTTACGAGAATCTGAAAGCAATAACTGTCTGCGGTAGAAAACTTATGCATCTGGTGCCTAATATGATTTGGTATATACTTAGTCGGACAACAGCCTTTCTAAGACTATTGCTGTCTTTTTCAGTAGGGTCAGAGTGAGGTATAGCGGTAAAATTCTGAATGCAGATTTAATGAATACTTGACGCTGGTATATCAGATTTTAGGAATGGTGCACTGCAGATTAAACAATCCTTTGCTGCATTGCGAATCATGAGCAAAGACAGTTATAGTTACAGAACGCTAAATGGATTCAGAAACTTTTCGACAGTTTCTATGCGAGCAGAGGGTTGGGTTGTTTTGCCTCTGAGTGGCGTCTTTTTTGAACACAATGGGCTAAATGGCCAAATCACAAGGGCTGAGAGAAGGATTGGGGAAGGGCAGTTGTTAGAAGATAGATGGAAACTTCCCGTCAAGATCATCCAGCATGTTCCTTAACGTTCACAGTGTATGGCATTCTTGAGAATGGGCTACGGTTTATCGTCCCATCCGAGACACGGCAGCCTTTCCAAACCCATAGATGTTCCCTTTCTCAGCGAGGTCATGGTGGACACACTAGTGTAGGTTAATCTCTTTGGCACAATTAGAGTTTGAATCTGGGAACTTCAGATTATGACACTGGCGCGGTACCGACTAATCAACCCGCATTCCACGAGAGCAGGCATAAATTGCTTTCAAATGAATACCAATTTCCAATCACTCGAAACTTAAATCAGATTTAAGATCTCAGTCATCTCTCAATCTACGATATGTGTATCGATCTAGGCTCTGTGAAGTGTCATAGTCTCAGCAATTGCTACCCTTTATTGGATACAAAGACCATATGACGCTTCCAAACGTCTCATAGGTCTGCGAGTAAATTACTTCTCAATTGAGCAATGATTTATGAGAACTGTTGAAAAGTCAACTACGCAGTCGCATAATCCTCGTTATGACACAGCTCAGGACTAATAATATCCAACTTCACATGGCAGCCTATTTTACTAGTTGCTTTCCGTTTCAGTTTCACATTTAGTCTTGATTATTTTTATTTTGTAAACTGGGATAATACGAAAATTCAATGGGATCGTGATAAAAAAAACATTCCGAAGTTTTTCTGTCAGGAATATGTTTCGGATTTTCCTGAACTGTTAAAAGTGTTTTTCACAATGCTATTTGTGCGGGCCTCTAAAGCCTGAATATTTACACTATTTATGTCGAAAAAGTTGCATTTAAAATTATTTTAACCGGACTAATGAACCTTATTAGGGGTAGTATTTGCCGTAGAGTTGTTTTATAAAATACCAACCATTTACGGACGATCCTAGATTTGTGATATTGAGCATTACTCTGCTGAAAGCATCCATTCGCAAAATCACTGCGATGGTATACACCAGGTACGATGTTCAACTATCCTGTGGCAGTCAAACGGTACACCATGTGTGGTAAGAGACGCAATATATGCGAATTTCATACCTTTATACCGCCACCACCAGCCAGCAGTGTTGATTCCTGGCAGGATGGATTCGTTGACTCTTGTGGTTTTCGCCATATCCTGGTTCTCTCATGAGCGTGAAACATCAGAAACTGGGATTCAACAGTCCGAGAGACGTTTATCCAATTCTCAGTGTTTGTGTTCCGTAGCCCACTGCAACCTGAGTTTGTTTTTTTCCACCTACAAAAGTGGAGACCTGTTAGGTCGTCGGCTGTCTTATCCCATACTTGACAATTTACGAACAGTTGTAAGTACTAATATGATTCTTTCGCCACTATTGTTCTACTCGGCTATTATCTGACTGACTATATCCCGTCTGTGATTCTGCCCAATTTCTTTCAGCCTTCTTCAGCCTCTTCCATCAACGATCTGTTGCCCATCACAGGATTGCCTGCCGTTGACTAGATGTGTTTCGGATGTTGGACTATTCCTCACACACTGGAAACGCTGTCAAGAGTGAAAACATCAAAAGGGCTGCTGTTTCTAAAATGCCCCTACCAGCGCATGCTACCTTGAAAGTAGTAGCTTAATCTTTCTTCTTGCCATGATCGCGTTGAACTGGACACAAAAATAATCCCTAGGTACCTTCCTATATTAAATAAACCGGTATGAACACGTAATACTGTCATTGAAGGAACTGTCTATTTCATGGAAGAGATCATGTACCTAAATAAAGTGGACACTCAGTGAATGATGTTCTGGTCCATTCAGAGTCAATACATCACTTCCACCATCCCCCTAAATATCTTTTTATACCTTAGCTGGCATAAATCCGTATGGTACAAAATATAATAACACACATCCTTTAAAATCAGTTTTATCTGTAATAAATCAATAACATTTTGACGACGGGTAAAAACTGACGAGCGTCGGATAAGTTTCGGTCGGCATCTTTCCATTGCTTATGAGGCAAATTTCTGAACTCGGGCCCCAATCCTACTGAAAACGTTAAAAACAAAATTGTACTCGTACTTCAGGGAATCTCACATTGTATTCAGTTATTGCCGAATCCCCATATCTAAAGATTACCCAAAAATGGTGAAATTATTAAAAATACTTCAATGAATAAAGAAAACAGTATTTTGCATTGATTTAAAATTTATATATGTTACCGCTAAAGTGCAGAAATCAGTTATTCTACAGATTATCTAGGTATTGTGCAGATTAACTAGGGTGATCCGTTAACCTGCGGAAAATTGTTTCATTTCTCAAATTACCTGGATAATCTGCACATTACCTACTAGGCACTCGTTAAAGTGAAAATAAGATCTTTGCTGGAACAACAGGAACGTTTCTGTACGCTTAAATTAACATAATGTTATTTATCTAGTGTCCGAGAGTAGAGTTGAAACCAGGGTCATCCCTCTGTCAACATGAATCAGTCGTCCGAATTATAAAAAACGCCCCCAAAATGAGCAGGCCAAGTGAGAACGAATCATTTTAGTGATTCGTTATCAAGAATGAATCACTTTACCGATTCGTTCTCACTTGGCCTCCGCTCATCCGGGGCGTTTTGTATAATGCGGACGAGTGAATCACGTGACAGGAAGATTCATATTCAAGAGATTCACCACTATGAGAGAAACAAACTTTTGAACTTTAACGATACGGAAGCCGTTAATGTGCACATTACCTAGGTAAAATGCGGAAAACTCTTGATTCCGCACGTTAACGGAGCAAATCAGTTAATCTGCAGATTAGCTAGGTAATGTGCACATTAACGGCTTTCGAGCTTTAGCGGTAACATATATATGAGAAATATTTTGTAATGAAAATTAGACCAGCAATTCAAAGTTAGTAGGAATTAAAAATTCATACAGGATATTCGTTGTTCAATGTCCATTTAAATTCAATTAAGTCATCCTGCTTTAAACAAAAAATGTATTTCTAATATTTCACACGAAAAGGTACTGTATGTTATCGATAACAATGCTGTCTTTTCTTTATATTATTTTTAAGCAGAAATTCTGACCAAAAAATGAATTCCATATTTGCATTCTAGTGAATCGATCACTTCTATTCATTCACAGTCTCTCTAATGCGAAAATGTAGAGTTATCTCTAAAGTTAAATTTCTTTGTTTCAAACTTCTTTCTTTGATACTTTATCGAAGGCGATCGCTTCCAAAGCATTTATAATGACCCAAGAGTTTTGAACAGCTTCATTAAATATTCCTTTCAAATCCAATAACAACGGTGTGCGTCGCACGTTGAAATTCTCTTTTCTGCATGTTCTGACTGTAACCCTTCACACTCGTAAAAGAATACTTCTACGAGTCATGAGATACGTGCGTCCTTTTATCATTAAGTTTCCTTCCGTAGTTTCGTATTCATCGCAATGCAATGCTCCAAAGATGAAATTTCGGATCTCTTTTGAATAAGCATAACAATGAGGATAGGAAAACGACAGAGAATAATGAATTACATTTCATTCTACAAAGTAAATCATGAATTATTTACGCACAGGATTGAATCTTGAGGGGGAAGGTCTTCCCTCCTTAGAAATGCTAGTAGCCGTAATGGAAACGAAAAACAATCAAACGTGTAGTACGTATTGCATGCATTTAAAAAAAAGTGTTTTAAATACCTCTTAATGGAATAGAAAAAATTTCCACCTGAAAAGTGATCCAGTTTCTTTTCTCCATCCTTCTTTTTTCCAGTTTGATTTAACCGTTCCCGCCTCCCCGTCCCCAAGATCTTGGCCTGTTTATTTAACTATTTTGTTATCTATATTATACTATCTATATTTGTAATCCTACCAAACCAAGTCATGGTATAACGAGGTTTCAATACATTTTTACAGGCCAACAGGGCATTGGTTGGTTCAGTCGTTAGATCGCCAGGCTCGTAATTTGCAGTTCCCAAGTTCGAGTCTCACCTGTACCAGAGTTGAGATTTACCTCCGCTAAATCACGTCCTTGCCTCGTTCAGAAAAGGGACATCGGTGGGCTTGAAAAGGCCCTTGTCCGTCGGGTGAGATGTAAAGCCGTGGCAACGAGTGCAGCAGAGCCATACCTTGTGCACGTTATAGAACACGCTGAATGACCTTTATGGGAGGTTCCCATCTGTCTTCTAATAACTGTCAGTGGGAACCCTTTCCCCAACCTTCCCTGAGCCCTTTACCCCACCATATAGTCCATCATTGTGTGGTAAAAATTGCTAATCAAAGGTAAAATAACGCAGCATATATAATTAATAATTTCTAACAGTGCCGATGCAAAAAATTTTCGAAAAAAGAAACACCGAAAAATGGCACGTTAAAGTGTTTAGGAGCAAAGTTCCTTCTGAGAATATTCCTTCTTTTGTTACATCAATATTTGTTCTGCATTTCGATATAATGTATATACACCGATCAACCAAAGCATTAAAACTACCTACCTAATATGATGTAGGTCCTTGTCTCGTTGCCAAAAGAGCTCTCACCCGATTGAGGCATAGATTCAACTAGATGTTGGTAGGTGTTGCTTGATATGATACCATGATTGCAACAGAGGATCCCGCAGTTCCCGTAAATTACGTGGTTGTGGTGATGCTGCTCGTACCCATTGTTCCAACTCAAACCACAAATTCTCGATAAGATTCATGTCCGGTGAATTTGGGGGCCATGGCAATAAATGGAATTCCTCATCATGTTCTAGGAACCATTTTTGAACCTTTTTCGCAGTGTGACATAGGGCATTGTCTTGTTGAAAGACGCCATCTCTGCCAGGGAATACAGTCGCCATAAAGGGGTGTACTTGGTCAGCCACGATGTTCAGGTAGGTGACAGCTGTCAGAGTTTGCTGTACAAGGATAATTGGTCTAAGTGTTCCCCAAGAAAATGTTTCCCAGACCATCATACTGCCTCCAATCGTTTGGATCCGTCCCACAGTGCATCCAAGTGAGAAAGATTCCGTGGGAAAACGCCGAAAACAAGCTCGTCTGTCTACATGGTGTAACAGAAAACGGGATGCGTCTGACCATGGGACCCTCTTCCAGTCTTCTATGGTCCAATGTCAATGATTACGTGCGCACTGCAAGCGTTGACGACGGTGAATGGCTGTGAGCATAGGCACACGAATGGGACTGCGGCTGTGGAGACCCATATCCAAGAGCTTATGATGAACTGTGATTTCGGACACATTGAGCCCTTAACCACAATTGAAATTATTGGTAATGTCAGTCACAGTAGCCCTCCTGTTGCTGCGGACAAGACGAGATAGCCTGCACTGACTTCTGGCATCAATGAGACATATCGCCGGCCCCAATGCCTTGTCGACGATTGAGAAGTGTCACCTATTTTGGACTATTTTTGATTGGTACTTACTACTGCATAGCGTGAGCAGCCTACCAGTGTCGCTGTTTCGGAGATGCTTTACCAAGGCGTCTTGCCATAATGAAATGGCCTTTGTCGAAATCAGATAAATCCTTTGCTTTTCACAAGTTCAGACTAAACGAAATACTGCCTGCGAGAGCTCTGACCCAGGTATTATATATATATATCATTTGCGACCTTGGCACCTGACACTGATTAGCTGCTTGCGCGTTTCTTTGCATAACGCAGAGATGGTTTTAATGTATTGGTTGATCGGTGTATATGTATGTGACTGAAAAATAATAATTGAAATTCAAATGATGATTATTGAAATTCAAAATTATTAGCAGCTAATTTCAGATGAATATAGGCTGCGATCTTTTATCTTTTTTTTTTATCTTGGCTAACGTAACAATTTCCTCACCAGGGTTTAATGATCAAATTTTCGAAAATCACTTTCATAAAAATTGTGGCTGAAAAATCGGGTTGGGTTGTTTTATCTCTGAGCGGCAATTTTTTGCACACCATGGGCTAAATGGCCAGGTCACAAGGACCCCGAAGGCTCAGAGAAGGTTGGGGGAGGGGACCCACTGGAACAGCTGTTGGGAGACAGATGGTAGCCTCCCGTCAAGGCCATCCAGCGTGTTCTTTAACGTGAACAGGGTATGACTCTCCCGCACACGGGGCCACGGCTTAACGTCCCATCCGATGGACTGCGGCCTTTCCAAGCCCATCGGTGTCCCCTACTGACCGTGGGCAGGGCGGGGAATTTTGCGGAGATAAATCTCAACGCTGACCCAGCTGGGACTCGAACCTGGGAACTACAGATTACGAGTCTGGCGCGCTACCGACTGAGCCACCCCCGCCCCCTGAAAAATCGGAAAGAGAAATTTTGTTTCATTATTTTAATTATGGGTAATGTTAAATCTTTTGATATTCGAAAACATAAAAAAAGAAAAAAGCAACAAACTAAAAACTGAGTGATTTTTCAGAAGTCTACGCAACAAATGTTTAAAAAATATAGTCTCAGAATCCAGTGTCAGAATGAGTAAAAAACTGATGCAACACTAGGAGAATGATGCAATAACAAAGAAAGGATTCATTATAGCGAAAAATGGAACGTTGCATAATCCCTAAAATCACTAGTATTTATTTACTTACTAGTGATTTTCAAAATCTGCTAATTATCAGAAAATCTATAAACATCTGCTGCCATTTTTTGTTTTCACTTTTCATTTTTGTGTTTTTGAACTTTCTGTTATTTGTTAAATCAAATTTTACAAAGAATTATGTCTATCGTTTTAAATATATCAAGTATTTAAAAGTAACATCTACGACCGTCGTAAAATAAGATTTTTACATGATTAATAAGATATTTCAAACGATTTTTCAGTAAAAAAAGGTAACGACTGAATAATAGATATACATTTATATACAAGATGGAGATATGAATTGCTGTATGAAGCTTTTATTTTCAATTTTTGTTGTGAAAGCGAAAAAGACTCCAATTATACAAATAATATGACATTCAACTTAGCTTACATGAGAGCATAATAAATAAATACCCCCTCAAGCAGCTGCTTGCCACAGAGGTCTGACAGGAGCCTGCGAGTTTACATGCCATAGTAGAAGGTCTGAGAGGATGGTAGGACCTCAGCAGAATAACGACACATCCATCCATCCATGCCTTATCCGGGGCTCGAACCCAGGTCCCGTAGATCAGTAGCCAAGCGTGCTAACCACTCGGCCACGGGAACATACGAAATATAAATATATGTGAGCTCATTTATTTTACATAAAAGTTTTTCCAGTGTATAGATTCACTAATAATTACGAGTGTACAGAATTTACATATCTTAAGTATTTAAGCTTAGGAACTTTACATAATTTCAGATAACCTTGATTATCAACTCTTTTGCTCCTATTCAGTTTTCATTTGCTTTGACGTAACACTGATTTTTACTTCTTGCAAACATTAACAAACACCAAACTTAAAGATCGGGAAGAAATCATTATGTCATATGTCACTACTAAGATGGCGGGTGATACATAGTTTGCCTATGAACAGTAGCAACGCTATTTTCACAAAAAGCTACCTACCCATTATTCAATTCAAACATAACCAAATTTTAATAGTGTCTCGATTTTCTTTCGTTAATGGGTTTTTTGATATTTAGAGAAAAGTTTAAACTAAAAATGCGGGTTGTTGGGTTGTTTTATCTCTGAGCGGCACTTTTTTGCACACCATGGGCTAAATGGCCAGGTCACATGGACCCCAAAGGCTCAAAGAAGGTTGGGGGAGGGGACCCACTGGAACAGTTGGGATACAGATGATAGCCTCCCGCCAAGGCCATCTAGCGTGTTCTTAACGTGCACAGGGTATGACTCTCCTGCACACGGAGCCACATTTTCGACGGATGGCGGCGGCCTTTCCAAGCCCATCGGTGTCCCCTCCTGACCGTGGGCAGGGCGGGGAGTTTTGCGGAGATAAATCTCAAAGCTGACCCAGCTGGGACTCGAACCTGGGAACTACAGATTACGAGCCTGGCACTAAAAATATGAGTTAATAAGAGTTGCATATTGTAATATCCTTACTTGAAGTGTATTCGTGATTGTAGTGTATTCGTGACGTTATAGTGCATTCGTGACGTTATAGTTCATTCGTGACGTTATAGTGCATTCGTAACGTTTTAGTGAATATTATATAACATTTGTGCTTCAGTTGACTGATAGCTGAGTTGAGTACAGATATGTACTCTGTAAGTGGTGATTATAGTTAAGAGTTATAAATGTGGCTATGGTTATAACTGATGGTAATAAATAATGAGCATGCAAACTTGTGCAATATAATCATTATGTACATCTCAATTGAATTTGCAGTTGTTAACTGTAATTAGTATTTAAGTGATATTTGTAAAACTCTTATGTACTCTAATGATGTGTAAAATATCGATGGAATCGTAAAATGCAAATGGGCAACGAAGGGTCTTTAGCGTTGAACATAATTAAAGAACTGTGTAAGTGAATTTCAAAGGAAATTCGGAGACTGAAAAAAAGTTTGATTCAGTTATGTTTAGAACAGCTATAACAGAAGAAAGTTGAAGGTAATTCTGGAATCAATTAGTCACAGTCTAAAAAAGATCGTCGTCAAGACATGCTACTAAATGTCGGAAGAGTGTAATGCAAAAAGGTTCTCTAGTTCTCTGCTTTGAAAGTTGAAGTCAGTCGTCAGTCACTCTCTCTCTCTTGACATCGAAAAGTGCATTGCTTTTTGTCATTGGGTGAAAAGCACTATGGCAGCCAAGCTTAGGAACTTTCCTTACTGATGAAGCGTGGTTTCATTTATCAGGATACGTGAATTCACAGAACATCACTCGAAAAATCTGACATAATACATTAAATTCCGTTGCATGATAAAAAAAAAATGGTGTTTGGTGTGCAGTTTCGAGAAGGTGCATTATTCGATCATATTTTCTGAAAGAAACGATCAATTAGCAGCGTTACTATCAATCTGATAGTTGAAGAATTTATTATCTAGCTGGATGATGAAGAATTTATTATCTAGCTGGATGATGAAGAATTTATTATCTAGCTCGATGATGAAGAATTTATTATCTAGCTGGATGATGAAGAATTTATTATCTAGCTGGATGATGGAAAATTTATTATCTAGCTGGATGATGAAGAATTTATTATCTAGCTGGATGATGAAGAATTTATTATCTAGCTGGATGATGAAGAATTTATTATCTAGCTGGATGATGAAGAATTTATTATCTAGCTGGATGATGAAGAATTTATTATCTAGCTGGATGATGAAGAATTTATTATCTAGCTGGATGATGAAGAATTTATTATCTAGCTGGATGATGAAGAATTTATTATCTAGCTGGATGATGAAGAATTTATTATCTAGCTGGATGATGAAGAATTTATTATCTAGCTGGATGATGAAGAATTTATTATCTAGCTGGATGATGAAGAATTTATTATCTAGCTGGATGATGAAGAATTTATTATCTAGCTGGATGATGAAGAATTTATTATCTAGCTGGATGATGAAGAACTCACGCTAGGTTGTCAAAAAGATGGAGCAGCTAAGAGAAATTGGAATATTTCCGTGAATGTTTTCATGACAAACTGATTTCTAAGGACTATGATTACTCAAATCATCTGATTTGATTCCTTGTGAATTTTATTTATGGGAGATTCTTGAAGAATACTCTATTCTAATCTTTCTTGGACCATTGAACAACTTAAAAATCAACATCACTAACGCTATCCAAGAAATTTCTTCTACGGCTTGGGGAAAAGAAAGCGGCGAATCAAGCAAAAAGAGTTCAGGCACACGTGGTTGAAAATGGACAATATTTTAAACACTTTTCAATGAATTATATTATAACTTGATAATTTGATAAGCTTAAAACTATTTGCATGTACCTTCTTTAACAAATTGTATAATATAGCTCGTGTTAGGTCTTATTCTGTTCCCCGTGGAAAACAATAGATTGGTCCTACACATGAAATTGCAGATCCGAAAAATTGCGGAAACTGCACATCTTCTTAAAAGTTGGTAACCTACTGGAACATTTTCTTCGGTCATATTTAAGGTGGGGGATTGGCTCAGTCGGTAGTGCACTTCACTCGTAATCTGCAGTTTCCAGGTTCGAGCCTAAACTGTTTCAGTTTCGATATTTATTTTCTCTGACTCCTCCCCCCTGCCCTCCGCGAGAAAAGGGAAAACAATGGATATGGAAAGGCTACCTTCTGTCAGATGGGACGTTAAGCCGTGGCCTCGTGTGCAGGAGAGCCATATACTATGCACAATTAAAATCACGCTGGATAACCATGACGGGAGGTTACCATCTATCTCCTAATAGTCGAAAATCTTTTCCCTAACTTTCTCTGAGCCCTTAGTGTTCTTGTGACTAGGCTGTTTAGACCCATTATACGGACAAAAGTGCCGCTGAGAGGTAAACCAATCCGACTCAGTCATATCTCTCGTCTGTACCATATCTATCTTTTCGTAGGTTCCAATCCCAATTGTGTCTGCGTTGAAAATTTCTCTGTTAACCTGCGTTCTGCCCTCGTGAGAAAAGTGATGCCGATGAACCACCCGCCTGATGAATGGACAGTTAAACCGTAACCCCTAGAACAGGGTTGGGTTGTTTTATCTATGACAGGCACTTTTTTTGCACACAATGGCTAAATGTTGGGAATCAGGTCACAAAATGAACCTGAATTGAAATCAGATCACAAAAACCATGAGAGTTCAGAAAAGGTTGGGGGGAGGTGACCCCATGCTGAAAATCAAAATTTATTTCCATGCTGTTAGGAGACATATGGTAGATTTCAGTCAAGGCCACCAAGAGTGTTTTTCAACCTGAACATAGTATGGATCTCCCGCACATGGAGGGGCGGGGGTGGCTCAGTCGGTAGCGCGCCAGGGTCGTAATCTGTAGTTCCCAGGTTCGAGTCCCAGCTGGGTCAGCGTTGAGATTTATCTCCGCAAAATTCCCCGCCCTGCCCACGGTCAGTAGGGGACACCGATGGGCTTGAAAAGGCCGCCGTCCGTCGGATGGGACGTACAGCCGTGGCCCCGTGTATGGGAGAGCCATACCCTGTGCACGTTAAATAACACGCTGGATGGCCTTGACGGGAGGCTACCATCTGTCTCCCAACAGCTGTTCCAGTGGGTCCCCTCCCCCAACCTTCTCTGAGCCTTCGGGGTCCATGTGACCTGGCCATTTAGCCCATGGTGTGCAAAAAAGTGCCGCTCAGAGGTAAAACAACCCAACCCAAATCCCGCACATGGCGTCATGGCATTACGCCTATCTGATAGACAGCGGCGGCCTTTCGAATCCTATCGGTGTTCCCTACTGACTGAGGGTAGAACTGGCAGTTTTGCGGAGGTAAATCTCAGCGCTAGATCATGTGGTACTCGAACCCCTCGAACAGGACATATTCTCTCTTTTTGCTTATTATCTGTTATTGGACATTATATTAATCAACCATAGTGTTCGGATACTTTTTTGAACGACTGTATGTAGGTGGTCATATTATTTTGATACTAGATCGTGTGGGCTCACTCACGGAAATATTGAGCGTGTGCAGTTACCGTTCACAGCAAACTGGAGCGTGTGCAGTAACTGCACACGCTCCAGTTTGCTGTGAACGGTAACTGGAGCGTGTTCAGTTGCTGTACACGCTCCAGATATTTTTCCTGAATTCTGTAATCACGTGACACGAAGGTTGCCAGATCACTAATTTCTAAAAAAATCGGTGCCAGATATTTTTTGTGAATTCTGTAATCAACCATAGTGTTTGGATACTTTTTTGAGCGACTGTAGGTGGTCATATTATTTTGATACTAGATCGTGTGGGCTCACTCACGGAAATATTGGACATTATATTTTTAATATCCTACGCATATTAAAGCATAATGCAAGATGATTTTTCTCTCTGTTTCGTAACAGTTGCCTAGTGCATCTCTTCCCAAGATCCCTTCTACGAGTGTTTGGATGTTTGTAACCTTGCATTGTAATTTATTGAATGCAAAATAGTTAAACTCTAGGTGAAATAAACCACCTGATTTTTTCAAAATAATATTTTTTTATTGTGCGTTATTTCTTAATTAAAAATTTTCATAAAAAGTTCGAAATATTTCTTTGCTATTCAATATTTTGTTTCTGAGCCGTAACATTCTATTTAATAGGTATACTTTTATTTACAATGGATTTTAAAAATTTCTATTAGAGTTGCTGATAAACTTACATATAATCACGTAAAAATAATCCCAAAGCAACATTGAGCATTGTCCTCTAAAACGTAAAAGTTCATTCCTGTGGATCTAAGATTTTTTTAACACCTCTCTACATTTAGTATTGTCATTTTCGTCACTTTTACCTTCAGTTTTTACTCTTAAACAACGGTGCATTGGTATTTTAAGAATCTCACTTTCAAACCGAAAAGGAATTTAAATTTCTTGCAATAATTATGACTATCTTTGAAAAGGATATGTAGTTTCGTCAATAGAGAGTTAATATATAATATTAGGTGCGAAGATAACAATTTCTTCCTTCCTTTGTACAGTCGCTCAAAAAAGTATCCGAACATTATGGTTGATTACAGAATTCACAAAAAATATCTGGCAACGATTTTTTTTAGAAATTAGTGATCTGGCAACCTTCGTGTCACGTGACACGAAAGTTGCCAGATCACTAATTTCTAAAAAAAATCGTTGCCAGATATTTTTGTGAATTCTGTAATAAACATAAAAAATATATATAAATACCCCCTCAAGCAGCTGCTTGCCACAGAGGTCTGACAGGAGCCTGTCAGTTTATATGCCATAGTAGAAGGTCTGAGAGGACGGCAGGACCTCAGCAGAAAAACGGCACATACATCCATGCCTTACCCGGGGCTCGAACCCAGGTCCCTTAAATCAGTAGCCAAGCGCACTAACCACTCGTCCACAAGACGGTTAAATAATACCCCGTCAAGCAGCTGCTTGCCACAGAGGTCTGACAGGAGCCTGTCAGTTTATATGCCAGAGTAGAAGGTCTGAGAGGATGGCAAGGACCTCAGCAGAAAAACAATCAACCATAGCGTTCGGATACTTTTTTGAGCGACTGTACCAATAACAGATAATACGCAAAGAGTGAGAATGTTCCCCATGATATAAGACCGCCTTCCACAGTTCCATTAGTGAAGATAAGTTTAGTCGAGACATGAAATCTTTAAGATAGAACGCGTCACATTGTTTTATTTCAATAGAATATTTGATGAAATTGTCTCTACCCTTTGGGACATTAATATGCTTTAGAATGTATATCCTTAACTAGCATCGCGAGGAAAGGAAAAGATAAATTTCAAAACTAGCATCGTTCTTAGTATGAATTTCCAATAAAACAAAAATATTTCCTTTGGATACAGTTGACTAAAAATTCCAATCTGATTTAGAGCTTGGATATAATAATTTCTTAAGAAGAATTTTCGCACAAAGGCATAAGTATCACAGAAACTAATATTTCCGGACCTGACAAATATTGGACGCATTGCATTCCTCGGAAGCTTCGAATCCATTAAATTTAATGGCCAGTGAAAAATGCCGAAGATCGTCGACGTTGGATTTGATTTATTGGATTATAAATTCACTGAAGCACGGAAATAAAATTCGCATAAATTTGGTCGTAGCTTGTAGGTTCTTTAAAAAACAGCACAGAATACAGGGTTGTTGTTATTTTTTTTTCCTGTGAATTTTCCCTTTTGCTGCTATGACTGAAAAACTCAAAGACTAACATACCAACTCTGGCGAATACGTAATGCTCGATTTCAAATAGAATGGAGATTTGAATTTTTTCGTCTTTAGCAGTTCTAGTGGTGGAATGTAGAACTGATGGATGATTGGCAAAAGTGAGATAGGTAATATTTCTTATAGGCTTATTAGTATATTTATTCTTATATTAGGCTAATATCTATTTATAGGTTTATTAGTATTTATGCAAGGCAAAAATATTTTTAATTTATCTCTTAAAACTAAAAAGTAGCGTTTCTCTCCCCCCCCCTGTGCAAATCCAATGTAAATCTTTTCAAATTTTTCCACCAAAGATTTTTCTCTCTCCCATGTGCAAATCCAATGTAAATCTTTTCACATTTTTTCCACCAAAATATTTTCTCCCCCCATGTGCAAATCCAATGTAAACCTTTGTACATTTTTCCACCAAAGATTTTTCTCTTCCTCATGTGCAAATCCAATGTAAATCTTTTCACATTTTTCCACCAAAGATTTTTCTCTCCCTCATGTGCAAATCCAATGTAAATCTTTTCACATTCTTCCACCAAAATATTTTCTCTCCCTCATGTGCAAATCCAATGCAAATCTTTTCACATTTTTCCACCAAAGATTTTTCTCTCCCTCATGTGCAAATCCAATGTAAATCTTTTCACATTTTTCCACCAAAATATTTTCTCTCCCCCATGTGCAAATCCAATGTAAATCTTTTCACATTTTTCCACCAAAATATTTTCTCTCCCCCATGTGCAAATCCAATGTAAATCTTTTCACATTTTTCCACCATAGATTTTTCTCTCCCTCATGTGCAAATCCAATGTAAATCTTTTCACATTTTTCCACCAAAATATTTTCTCTCCCCCATGTGCAAATCCAATGTAAATCTTTTCACGTTTTTCCACCAAAGATTTTTCTCTCCCTCATGTGCAAATCCAATGTAAATCTTTTCACATTTTTCCACCAAAATATTTTCTCTCCCTCATGTGCAAATCGCAGCTGCCAATGTAAATATATTAATCCTCGCATTTTTGCACCAAAATTTAAAAATTTCTATCATTATTTTATCGTTTGCAATATTCGTTTCAAATTTTGGCATTTTCCAACTATCTTTCCTTCTTTACGGTGAGTCATCGAAGAGTTTTATTTTCCATCTTTAGCGTCTTCTATCACTCAGGGTAGATATCTTAGAATGAGTCCTTAATTATCGATGTGTGTTATACCAACAGTCCGTGTAAGTAAAGCAATATGCTTAAAATCTCGTGAGTAATGTAAATTTGATTTCGACCAATAGTACAAGCTTTTTGGTTTTGAGAAATATGTGACAATATTCAGAGCAACTTGGAATTAAAAACGGCTCAGAGCTCAGGTCGTCCTAAGCACGACACATATTTCTTGAAGGGGGTCACATCGCGCGAAAAAACTGCCTAGCCAAGGAGTCTTAAATATGCAGCTCTTCAGTCATTTTGTGCGATTCTCAAGCACTACATTCTATCTCGTAGGGAAGGTGATAGGACATCACATACCTAACAGAAACACACAGCTTCATTTCGACTCAAAATAATACTTTAAGTTGAAAGCGCTGTTGGAGCCGGGTTCGATTCCTGGATAATAAGGGACGCGGATGGCTCAGTCGGTAGCGCCCCAGACTCGTAATTTGCATTTAGCATGTTGAGAGTCCCGTCTGTGCCAGCGTTAAGATTTATCTTCGTAAAACTCTCCGCCCTGCCCTCGGTCAGTAAGGAATACCGATGGACTTGGAAATGCCGCCGTCCGTCGGATGGGACGTTAAGCATTTAAGCATTGTGGTGAATGTGGCTAACTAGCTTGACTCAACTGAGTTGGTCTCACGCGAGTATGGAGAATATGGTCACCACTAATGAAATTATTTTTTTTTAAAAAAAAAGAACGGACTTGGAGGTTCTGTGAGGCTTGCCCTGGTTTCTTTTTGCATATACAAACACGTTTCAAAATATACATTTTCTTGCTTTTACTTAAAATATGGAAATTTAATGTTCAGCGCTAGTCTCAGATAAGATTTAGATTCTTCATTGCTGTGTTGTCTTTCTGCTGAGGTCTGTACATAAAATATGGAAATTTCATGTCAGCTTTCCAAAGACTTCTTGGACCACAATTTTCAAAAACCGCGCTCTATGAGGGGACGGAGTTGGATTAAGGCTGTAATTCTGCAGTTCGTAAGTTGGAATCTCAATTGTGCCAGCTTTGAGATATAACTCCACTAAATCTGCAGTCCTGTCCTCAGTGAGAAAGAGGAACCAATGAGCTTGGAAAGGCAGCCGTCCGTCGGATGTTGCAAGAAATATCTGGCAACGATTTTTTTTTTAGAATTTTTTTTAGCAACCTTCATGTCACGTGACACGAAGGTTGCTAAAAAAATTTCTAAAAAAAATCGTTGCCAGATATTTTTTCTGAATTCTGTAATCAACCGTAGTGTTCGGATACTTTTTTGAGCCACTATACCATGGAACCATTCTAGAAGCGCCATGGGTTCCAAACCTGGCGTAATGTATATATGCTAAACGTAATGTATATATGCAAAACTAATGGAAATGTGTAGGAACAACAATCCAAACTTTCTGTCCATATTTTTTAAATTAATTGCAAGAGAATATTTAAATACAGTCTTATATCTTATAAAATAATTTATTCTGCGCAGTTAGGAATTTAAAACTTCCTTTGGGGAAATTTTTTTTAGTTAATTATCGTTTCTTTCACCGACTGTTATTGTTACCGTTAATGTTGGATTCCGATAACAACATTAGAATTCAGCAGATATGTCACGACAATGGGCAAAATAACGTCAATAAAAAATTCTTTGAAATGTTAGTGCTTGCATTTTTAATGCCAATGTATTTTTTTGGTTCATTGTTTTTAGTGGGAATGCACTAAAATAGCATCGAATCAGAGAAAAATAAAACATACGATGCCTTAGTTAATTAATATCCATTACCATTTGAATTGTTGAACATTTCAGAAATATAGATTTTTTAAGCAGCAAAGTTTCGTACAGACTTTTTCTCCAAAAAAGTTTTGAAACATGTATGAATTTATTACTAAACTTTGTAACAAATGTCCCGTGGCCGAGTGGTTAGCGCGCTTGGCTACTGATCTAAGGGAACTGGGTTCGAGCCCCGGGAAAGGCATGGATGTATGTGTCGTTTTTCTACTGAGGTCCTGCCATCCTCACAGACTGTGGCGTATAAACTGACAGGCTCTTGTCAGACCTCTGTGGCAAGCAGCTGCTTGAGGGTTTTTTTATTTATCGTGTCTGAAGAATTATAATTTTAGAAAGTATTGATTTCATTTGGGCGTTGTTTTACCTCTGAGCGACATTTTTTTTGCACACAATGAGCTAAATGACCAAGTCACAAGGACCCCAAGGGCTCAGAGAAAAGGACCCACTGGACAACTGTTAGAAGACAGATGGTAACTTCCCGTCAAGTCATCCAGCGTGTTCTTTAACTTGCACAGAATATGACTCACTCGCACACGGAGCCATGGCTTAACATCCTGTCCGAAGGACAGCATTTTTACCAAGTTAATTGGTATCCCGTACTGAACGAGGATAGAGTGGGAATTTAGCGGGATAAATCTCAACGTTAGCCCAGACGGGACTCGAACCTGGGAGCTACAGATTACGAGCCACCTCTGTCCTTTTCATTTGGGGAACGTTAAGAACTTTTAGTCTGAATTCTGAAGAAATGACGTATCGAACGTTCAGTTACTTTCTTTTTTTATTTAGGAACACTGTATTTCATACTGATTTTGTCCATTGTTAAACTAGTTTTCTCTAAAAGATATAATATGAATGCACATAGCGAACATTTTTTTTGTTTTTGGTAAATTTCATAGCTCAAGGAATATAATTTTAGCAAGTATTGATTTCATTTGGAGAACGTTAAGAACTTTTATCCTAAATTCTGCCAAAACTGACGTATAAAATGTCTAGCTACTTTTTTTCCCTATTTGGGAACACTTTTGACATCCTCCCTGAGGCTTACTGATTTCGTTCCGCCTCCATTCCGACACATTAGATGCTTTGAGTGAAAGGAACTGCCAAGAGTGACCACTTTTCGCCCTAACCGCGTAATCCTCTTCCGTGAGGAAGAACAAAAAGCGGAAATGAAAAACCGCCACCGCAAAAGGTCATCACCAGAGACCGGAACCCAAGGAAGAGGTCGGCAGAACATTTTTTTATTTATTATATGAAAGAAATAAGTTATTGGATGTAGCTGAAGGCTTCGCTGTAGGAAGACAGAACCCGTAAAAGGAGGAATAAAAGTGCAGAAAGGAAAGTTTTTCTACTCAATAGAGAAAAATAAAAGCAATTCTGATTTTTTATTTGAAAGAATTCTCCATGTTTGTCAATATAAGCGCTATCAAAAATCTAGTGTTTTAAACTTATAAGTATATATTGAAAAATGGGCAAGGAAAATATTTAGTGACTAGTTGGTGTGCTTGGCTAGTAATCAAAGGGATCTGGGTTCTAGTCTCAGATAAGATTTAGATTCTTCATTTACTGTGTTGTCTTTCTGCTGAGGTCTCGCCTTTCTCACAGATCTTTTGTGAGAAAGGAAGATGTGGCACACATCTTCTGTATGGCGTATTAAACTTACATACATCCCTTTCAGACCTCTGTGGACAAGCAGCTGCTTAAAGGCTAGTCCTTTTAAACTATTGAAAGTATGATTCAACTTTCTAGTGCGTACTAAACACCTATATACGTATAGATGTGCATAGTAAACGCCTGGTGTGTCTACTAAACACCTATTTACTTGTAAACATGGTTACTAAGCACCTACATACTACATACTTATACCTCTGTGGCAAGCAGCTGCTTGAGGGTTTTTTTTTATTTTATTTATCGTGTCTGAAGAATTATAATTAAAGCCTAATAAACATCTATGTACCTGTAGATGTTAGATGTGCCTAGTAAACATCTATGTATCTATACAGTATATGTGCTAGTAAACATCTATATAACTACAAGTGCACCTATATACCTATAGATGTGCCTAATAAATACTTATATACATATTGATGCTCCAAGTAAACACCTATATACTTATAAACGTGCGCATTAAACACCTACATATGAAAATATCCGTTATTTTAATTTCCCTATTTAAATTTTGCGCTATATATGAGGTTCTGAAATTGGCGGTATTTTTTCACACTTAATATAACTCTTGAAACTTAATGTTTCTTATGAATAAATCTAAAAGAGAGTTCCATTGTTTCTTACGAATAAATTTAAAAGAGAGTTCCAAAGTTTCGTATTAAATGGTTGCTGTCTATAGGCCATAAGGTTACAAAACATCGGGTTATCGGTGTCTGGTGCACCAAAATAACTCTTTAAATGTCCAAAGGCCGTTAATAGTTTCTTAAAACTGGTCTTAAGTAGCTTTTGTTTAAGTTTGCGCAATTTTATTCTCATAACTAAATGCTCTTTCATTTCGTAATTTAACCAACTTGTTTCTTTTCAAAAATAAGTGACGCTAATAGGAAAAAAAATCCCAAATATTTATTTTTTCAATAAAATCGATTTGTCTTGAGTTTTCATTTAATACTCCAAAATGGAGTCCTTGCCAAATTTGTTTGCCTGCCATCTGGTACTCCTAGATTTCATTAAAGTGAATTCAAATTCTTATTCAAATTTGATTAGCGGTCATTTTTGATAATAAAAGAAATATTTTAAAATTATGAATTTGGTAAAGAAAATTAAAATTATGAATGTGGTAAATTAAATTATGAAATTGTGGTAGATTGAAAAGAATTGTGAATGTGGTAAATTAAAAAGAATGAAATTTAAAATTATGAAAATGGTAAAGAAATTTAAAATTATGAATGTGGTAAAGAAAGGTTGCCAGACAAATTCCGTCTAGTTTAAGGAGAGGATGTGTGTCTGTGAGTGTGTCGGGGAGGAGAGGGTGAGAAAACTCAGAAAGTTTGGGAACCTCTGAAACTATTGCCATTATACAATTATTATGAAAGGAAAATTGTTCTCAGCAATTCCGAAATTATGATGATTGAGCTGCTACCAATCAATTCTCTTTTGAAAGGTTACTCAATTACAGATAATAGACATTAAAATGGAAATACTCGCATATTAGGTCAATGTAGAGTGAAATTCGAGCATCCGTAATTTCTGCGATAAGCTTTGCATAGGAAATTAGAACTAAATAAATTTAAATCTAATTCAAATCTATCTAAATCTCATTTTTTCAACCATATTTTTTGGTTGTTTAATGAGCTATGGAAGCTCGAATACTTAAGAGCAGCAAAGTCAAGTCTAACAAACTTGTGTAAAACTGACAATTATTGAAGAACAGTTTGCACAAAATTCTAAAACATACACTTATTTTATTAAATGGTTTGAAATAATGATTTTTTTTAAGTTTTTGATTAAAGTCTTTCTGAGGTGAATACTTATGATTAAAATCTCTGTTATTCAATATTCAAACTTCTAGAACTTTTTAACTACTGAACAGATATTGTTCAAAATCGAAATTTATAGTTAAATTGACATCTTATATTTTGGCCGAGTGGTTAGCGCGCTTGGCTACTGATCTAAGGGACCTGGGTTCAAGCCCCGGGTAAGGCATGGATGTTCGTGTTGTTTTCTGCTGAGGTCCTGCATTCCTCTCAGATCTTCTACTGTGGCATATAAACTGACAGGCACCTGTCAGACCTCTGTGGCAAGCAGCTGCTTGAGGGGGTATTTATTTTTTATTTTATTTATATTTTTTCATAAAAATTTATTTAACCGGTTTTACCTTTTATTAACCGGTTTACGTTATTAACCGGTTTACGGAGCCTCGAATTTGATTTTCCATTGACATAAGATGAGGATGTTTTAAATTTTCTGTCCATTGCGTGTACATTTTCAAGCCCAATAAACTGCTGCAGCAGTTGGTTCGATTAGTAGCGCGCCAGACTCGTTCATAATTTGTAGTTCCCAGGATTGAGTCCCCAACTATGCGAGTTGGGTCTCAATCCTGATCAGAAACGGACACCGAGGATTTTGGAAAGGCCTCCGTCCGTCGGGTGGAGCCTTAGGCAATGGCTCGGTGTGCAGGAGAGTCACACCCTGTGCACATTAAAGAACACGTTGGATGGGAATGGTTTCATGGGAAGATTATATCTGGCTCCTCGTAATTATCTAGTAGTCCCTACCCAACTCTGAGCCTTTGGGGTTCTTGTGAACTCGCCATTTAGGCCATTGTATGCAGGAAAATCCTTTAACCCATCAAAAATTATATATTTTTTAAATTCTAGGTCTTTTCGCTGACTGGTATTGAAGATAAAAAAAAACTCATAATGATATTTATGCATTATATTTCATAGTTTTCCATTCCACCGTGTGTTCCATATTACCCTTCGGAAAAGAAATAAATTTCGCTCTTTATTTTAATGTTTACTCTTTTACACGTTTTACGTGAGGCGGGAGAATTGAAAAGTTATTTCACGAGACAGCGATTTGAGTAGCCATGCTCTACGGTATCTGGGTCGGGCTATGCCATGTTCGTAATCTCATAATTACAGTTTCATTTTCCAACTGCGTCCAACTGCCAACTGCGTCCTGATGTTTCAGCGTCCAGAATTTTCTTTGCAATTTTGTCCGTTCTGCCGTCGGTGGGAAAATGGATACCGGTGAGTTTGGAAAGGCCACCATCCGTAGGATGGGATATGCTAAGCATGGAGAGCCATTTCCTGAGCAAATTAAAGAACATGCTGCATGGCTTTGACGGAGGGTTTCCATACGTTACCTAACAGTTGTCTAATGGATTCCCTTCCCCAAACTCATCTACGTCCTCGAGGTCCTTGTGACTGGTCATTTGACCCATTGTATGCCAAAAAAAGTGTAGCTCAGAGGATTGGTTTACCTCTGAGCTCCACGTTTTGTGCACACAATGGTCTGAATAGCAAGGCCACAAGGACCACGAGAAGTTAGGTAACCACTGGCAAGTTGTTAGGAGACAAGTGGTAGCCTCTCGTCAAGGCCATCCAGAGTGTTTTTAAGGTGCACAGGGTATAGGTCTCCGACACACGAGACCACGGTTTTACATTCCATCTGCCGGACATTCGGGTTTTGCGGAGATCAATCAGAATGCTGGCTCAATGATGGGAATCGAACTTGTTAACTGAACATTCTAGCCTGACTTGCTACCGACTGAGCCACCCCCGCCCCGATGCTCAGGGGTAAAACAACATCTACTGCATTTTTCATTATTCCCTCCCATGTCACAGTTCATTGTCTACAATATTTTTAACAACAAAATCGCGTTTTAATTCTGTCACCAACTTTATTGGCGTCCGTAGCAATATCCTCATTAATTTGTATAACCTTCTGTCTTCAAACGGCATCGGTCTTTTTTTCCCGTTTCCATCATGAGTGGGAAGATAAAAACCTCTCCATTTATATTTAAAATTCTCATTCTTAATGCGGGAAATTAAGATTTAATGGAACAAAGCTCCTTTCTTTCACTTCATATGCTAATTTCCGTCTTTATCAATGGAAACGGGTTCTTAAAACAACATTTCCAATTGTAAAATAAAAAGAACAAAGGCGGTGAGATATCTATTTTTTTTTCTAAAAATTATTTTTCTTTACAGCTCTTATTCGTTGGCTAAAACCCGTGTGATTCTAATGCGAGATAATTCGTTGTATTATTAAATAAAAGAGTCAGCTTCGAGACATCTTTTTCTGAATAGTGAATAGTGGAATTAAACTGCACATTAAAAAACTGTTTTTCAATTCTTAGAATATTTTCAAATGATTCTGTTCCTTTTTTTTCACCCCGCTGCTTTGGAGTTTATCTTTTTTTTTTCTTAAAGATTACTTTAAAAGAGAAAAAGCTTCTCCCGGAAATGTTATTTTTTCTTTTAAGTCCACGCAAATAATATAAGGTTTTTTTTGAGAAATGATATTGAAGAGTGGGATTTAGAGACAATGATTAAGAATTAAGCATTTCGGTAATCTTTTTTTTTGCTTTCCTTCAAGAAAGACAAAAGCGTGTAACACATTTTTTTTTCCTTAATTTATTTAACTGTGAGACAAATAAAGGTTTCTGATGTTTGTGGATAATGTCAAACAGGGTAATATTAGAAGTGATTTCAAGTTCTTAAATACAGCAGCTATTGTGCACTATAGACATAATTGGAGAACTAAAATATACAGTCTGTTTAGACTGTATATTTATATATATATACTGGTTAGCCCACAGTTGTTTTAAGGTTCATTTCTAAACCTATTACATAATTGGCTTTCCGGTGTTTTCGACAATTCTCAAGACTTTGTTAGGCAGAAGAACTCTCCTAGTTGTTGTTCTAGTCTGAAGAGGAAGATGATATGGATGAGGCTTTCGTAAAATACACTGGTGTCCAAATGATAAGCGTAATTAACAAACTGTCAGATATCTCACAAAGGACTGGCATTATTAACGTTATGTTTTGTGTGTTAATAAAATAGAATACAAGCAATATTTTCATATATGACTCGAAAAGCAAATCAGAGGTGTTATAAAAGCTGGCTCTGATTCTGCAAATCATTTGCTGTTGAGCAAGCTTTGTGTTACTATCGGTAGAGTGTTTCGTAACAACAGCGTGGAGACAGGGACATAAAAAAAAATGTTTTTACCCATGGTACAGCAATTGGTATGTTAGAGTCCAGCAATCGCTGACCGATTCATCAGGGTTGTAAATGTTCCCCAATCAGAGTTTTGAAGGCTTTGTAGATAGTTCCAACAGATAGTAGACGAGTTGGGTTGTTTTACCTCTGAGAGGCATTTTTTGCACACAATGGGCTAAATGGCCAGGTCACAAGGACCCTAAGAGCTCCGAGAACATTTGGGAAATGGAATTTATTAGACAGTTGATAGGTGACAAATGGTAGCCTCCGGTCAAGGCCATACAGCGTGTTTTTTGACGTGCACAATGTACTGCTCTCCCGAACGTGAAACCATTGCTTAACGTCCCATTTAATAGACATCAGCCCTGTCCAAGCCATTCTGTGTCCGCTGTTGACCGAAGGCGGGGGAATTTTGTGGAGATAAACATCAATGCTGGACGATGTGGGACTCGAACCTTTGAACTGTAGATTGCGAACCTGGAGCATTACAAACTGAGTCACCTCCGTCCTCCACAGACGAGTGCAAGGATGTCCAAGAGTAAGAGTGCAGTAAGACAACTACCTTGAGCTTACAGTCTGACGTCATAGGATGATGTCAGCCAAGCAACTATTTAAGTAATTCCTTTTCGGAAAAAATGAGTTTCACAGAAGGGATGGACTCGAATCCACACCTCTCAGCTATTTTTGTCAACAATTCTATCTCAACAGGTAATATGTGCATTTAATGTTGATTGATTCTTGCATTAATAACGCTTTAGCGTGAGTAACTTTCTTATTTACTTGTATACCGAATATTATTCCAAAGTTGCCTTTCTGATCATAGATGACGCCATGAGCGAGAAGGTCGTGAAAATTTAAAAGTCACAGTTAACGGATAAATGAAGTAACCAGCGATAGTTTAGTGGTTAGAACACCTGGCATGTAACTGGAAGACTTGGCTCGTGTCCCACTAATCAGTGAAGCTTATTTCTGCAAAAGGTGAAGTCAGCTTCTACAAAAGTAGTTCTTAACAAGTAATTAGCACACTGATTGAAACTCTGTTAAAATTGATACAAATTAATATGTTTAAGGGATTTGGTACACTAGTTTGCAGCATAAAATATTTGGAATTTTTAAACTTTTCCACCATTAGAGGACGCTATTGCAGTTTTGTGCTTTCGGCTGGATTTTGGATTTTGGAAATTAAAACTGTCAAATCTACATTTTCGTTTCTTTGGAAGAACTCCAAGAACAGTAATTCTGTTTGTAGGCGATTTGAATATTTCTAGAATCTATGAACTTTTTAGTACGCTTACTGTAATTATTAGTAAAATTACTCTGATACAAAAAAGTGTTTTTTTATTCCTCTCAGAGTGTCTGTTTCTTTTCGAAATGTTTTATATCATACGCTTCCTCGCAATAATTTTTAAAAAGTGTATTTTTGTTGTTGTTGTTTTACCTCTGAGCGGCACTTTTTTGCACACCATGGGCTAAATGGCCAGGTCATATGGACCCCAAAGGCTCAGAGAAGGTTGGGGGAGGGGACCCACTGGAACAGCTGTTGGGAGACAGATGGTAGCCTCCCGTCAAGGCCATCCAGCGTGTTCTTTAACGTGCACAGAGTATGGCTCTCCTGCACACGGGACCACGGCTTAACGTCCCATCCGACGGACGGCGGCCTTTGCCAAGCCCATCTGTGTCCCCTACTGATAGCGGGCAGGGTGGGAGAATTTTTGCGGAGATAAATCTCAACGCTGACCCAGCTGGGACTCGAACCTGGGAACTACAGATTACGAGCCTGGCGCGCTACCGACTGAGCCACCCCCGCCCCATTTTAAAAAGTGTAAATGCAGTTTTGAGAACTGACAGTGTTCCAGGTATGTGTATTATGTAGGAAACGAGGTATTTTTTCTTCACGATGCCGTCAGTAAAGTCTGAATCTTCCTTATTTAAAAACAGCCGAGACCACTCTTTGTTGTTGTTTTCTTTTCAAAGAAAATTAAGAAACATTAATAAACATCGCTTATATTGAAATATTACTCATATATCCAAAACGAACGTCTTTCTGGATTATGGACTAGGTTTTACCGCAAAAGGATAGAAATGCATGAACTGCATACAACAGGTCTGGGCAAACATTTTTAGCTGAAGGGCAGCAGAGAAAACTAAAAATGGAATTGCAGGCAGCCAAAGAAATATATAATCAATAACATTTATTGTATAACTGCAGAAAGGAAAAAAATGGAACACAAACTATATTATTTCATCAAAATAAATTTTTTAATGAGAATTAGCTTCGCCTAAGTTGACCTCTTGTCCTCTCAAGAAGTAAATTTTATTTTTTTTTATATAATTTTAATTTAATTGTCATCAGTAGCTAGCGGGCCGCACAAAAAGGGGTGGCGGGCCCTCATTGGCCCAGGACTGAACTAGAAGAATAACATATTGCCTCTGACGAATATGGGGTGCTCATTTTCAAAGAGAAGAAAGGTCTTTTATTTTCCGCTTTTATCACCCTCCAAGAGTGGAATTTGTACCTAATAAAATGCAAGGGTAATATTTTATTAGTATTTAAATAATACTTCGTTTCTCTCTTAAAAATGTTGGCTTCACCTATCGACCCAGAGGAATGAAGCAAATTACTGATGGCAAAAAAATACTCTTGGCTTATTTTTTTTACTCTAACCATTAAAATTTTAAATTTCTAGTTTAAATAGATCATTTGTAACATTCGTTCAAAATTTTCATCATTTCCAACTTTTTCCACCATTAGGAGGATTTTGAGGCTATTGGGTGATTCCAAAAGAGCGAATCGTAGTATTTCATCGATACTTATCAAACTCGAAATTGATTTTAAATTTATCGCTAAAAACACAACAAAAATGTCTACAGACAGACAAACCACAAAGTGAAAACAGCTCTTTTTTTTTCTCTTGAGAACGAGATAAGAGAAATCCATTTTTGTTTTTTGCTCGCTTTCAAAAAAGTAGCCGTGTTTTCACTTTGTTGTCTATCTGCCCATCTATGCACACTCAATGACTTTTAGAGCTAAATGAAAACTTCTTTTTGGATTATTGATGAAATACATTCCCTATATCGTATTGTATATATATCGTATTGTATATATATCGTTATGTATATATATATATATACACACATAATCCCTATATTGGAGAATTTCCATGTCGATGGCATTGGATTGTTTTACCTCTGAGCGGCACTTTTTCGCACTCCATGAGCTAAATGACCAGGTCACAAGGACCCCGAAGGCTCAGAAAAGGTTGGGGGAGGGGACCCACTGGAACAGCTGTTGGGAGACAGATGGTAGCCTCCCGTCAAGGTCATCCAGCGTGTTCTTAACGTGCACAGGGTATGGCTCTCATGCACACGGGGCCACGGCTTAACGTCCCATCCGGCGGACGGAGGCCTTTCCAAGCCCATTGGTATCCCCTACTAACCGTGGGCAGGGAGCTTTGTGGAGATAAATCACAATTCTGACCCAGCTGGGACTCGAACCTGGGAACTGTAGATTACGAGCCTGGCGTGCAACCGACTGAGCCACCCCCTCCCCCTCCCCCATATGTCAATGGGAATTATGGTCAATGGGAAGGTTATGTTAATGTAAATTCGAAGCTGTAAAAATTCTAAAATATGCATTTAATGGAAAAATGTGAATGAAGAGAAGTTAAAGAACATAATCCTATCTATTTTCAGCTCGAATTTCAAAAATATTCTTTCAGTATTTGAAGAGTTATGGAAGCTAGAATATTTCACAAGAGCAATGCTTCATAAGAACTGACCTCAGAAATCAATTAAATCTAAATAATAAGTATTATTTCAAACCATTTAATAAAATAAACATATGTTTTAAAAGTTTGCTTAATGATTATTTCAATATTATATACCATTTTGAATGATTTGTATTAAACAAGATAATTTATTTCTAACTATACCAGCTTCCATAATTCTAAATGTTTAACGAATATTCTTGAAAATCTAGTTTTAGATTTGATTATGATCTTTTAATTAATCTTCAGTCGAAAATCTATATTCTTATGTAGGTGAATTTTTTAAATATCTCAGTAAGTTTAATTTTCATTGTTTGGAGGTGCAAAATTCGGAAAATGGCGAATTTCGTTTTCTTTGAAAAGAACAGTCCACATTTTTCAGAAGTATTATTTTGTTCTTTTATAGTCTCTAACTTCAGTAAGGGTGAGTTTTAGTAGTCAGTAGTTACATTTAGAAAGCAGACACTGAGAAATTGTCCCTAACTTGTGCCAGCGATGGGTTTGGGGGTTTCACACCTGAACAGCACTTTATTCTGCACACAGTGGGCTAAATAGTCAGGTCACAAGGATCCTAAAGGCTCAGAGAATGTTTGGGGGAGGGAACCCACTGGGCAGCTCTTGGAGACAGATGGTAGCATCCCGTCAAAACCATCCAGCGTGTTCTTTAACATGCACATGATATGGCTCTCCGGCACACGACGCCATGACTTTTCGCCACATCCGACGGACGACGGTCTTTCCAAGCCCCTCGAAGTCTCCTGTTGACCAAGGATAAAGCGAGAGGTTTTGCAGAGATGAATCTCAACCTAGTCCAGGCAGGACTCGAATCTGAGAACTACTTATTACGAGCGTGGCCCGCTACCGACTGAGACAGTCCCGCTCCCCCAAGGCAATAATGATTATTTCGTGTGAAATCTTGGGTAAATTTCCTGTTAAGAATAACATTATCTACCCTTCACTTCTTAAATTCCTGCGCCTTGACTCGCATTTGCGACTACATAAATTATTTTTTTCCGTCTTCTCAGTTAGTTTTCTATTTGTTCACTCTCTTGTTAGGGGTGAGGGTTAGTACTGTCGGTGGCGCGCCGGAATTGTAATCTTCAATTCCTGGGTTCTGGTCCTAACTGTGATATTATCTTCGCTAATTCCACTATCCTGCCGTCTGTCAGAGAGGTGACATCGAAGCTTGGAATTGCTTCCATCCATCTTATGAGACGTTAGCCGTATCGCCGTGTGCAGGATAGCCATATCCACAGTTTGTTAAAGAACACGCTAGATAACATTGATAAGGAGGTTTAACATCTCTCTCCTAACAGCTGCATAGTAGGCCCCCTTCCCCCAACCTTCTCTGAGTCCTTCGGGTCTTTGTAACCTAGCAATTCAGCCAATTTTGTGCAGAAACGTGATGCTCAAATGTGAAAAAAAAAATCCAGTTCATACTGTTGTTACATTCTTAAGAATTAGCCAATCATGATTCAAAAATACATCGTATAAAAATGTCTTCAAAAATCCAATTTGAATGCCTGGTGATATCAGCGCCCTCTTATTTTTTTTTTAATATTGCATATTATCGATATTTAAGTATTCCACAAAACGTGTGCATGAAAATCGTTACAAGAGACCCAGTCTTCGGCAAAAAAAGGGAATTATAAACACTTTATAGTAATTTATCATAAACGATCTCAATAGATCCAGAGGAAAAAAATCAAAGATCGATTAAGTCGATTTTCTGCAAACTAGCATACAAAAGAGTTGAACGCACGAAGAAGAAAAAAGAAGATTCTTTGATGCTCGTGTCTTCGCAGATTGAAAACTCTCCATGTGTTAAAGTGGATCTGTTTCGTCTTTCATGAGGGTTTGGGTGAGAGCTGACCAGAGTCAGAATGGGAGTTGTAGATGTCAATGTTTGTTGGACTCCCAGTGGATGTAACTGACGGTTTTCTATTTATTATCCCCAGCACAGAGGGTGAGGAAGGCTCTTCCTCTTTCTTTGCCACTTTCAGCTATCTGTCTTCTCAGTCTGCAAAAAAAGGAATGCTTATTTTGAGGCGCTCTCGATATAAAAAAAATGAAATATCGAAGCATAGATACGACATGACCATCATTCCTTTTGCTACTTTAGTTATCCATCCAAAAGAAAAGAAAAGGATAAGGCAAGAATCATTCACATGAAGTATCAATGATGTTAAAATACGGTAGGTGGAGCTCCAAGAAAATCTGACTTATATATATATTAATATTACGTACTTTCCCACTGAAATTCAACGCAACTCAAAGTGCAAACTAAGAGTGGTATTAAGCTCGATTCCTAAAAGATAATCGAACTCAGATTCTAGAGAATGAATATTTACAATTTATTACCGATCTACTAACTCCATAACGTTTCGCTCGCTTAGATTAATCCATACAAATGTCTTGAAAATATTGCAAGGATATTGAAATTATAAATACAGATTCATTTCAGCATTGCGAAAGTCTAACAAAAGCAGTTGTTTGCGAATTTATGTCGCGTAACACTGAGAGCCATTGACCTGTCAAAGAAGGACGTCTAAGAAATCTGGAAAAGAGTTGGTGATTGGATTACTCTTGGACTGTAAAACCTATTAGGATTTTAATGCTAACAACTTTCTTGTTGAAATCCAACGGATTGTGATGTGCAGTAATAATAGGGGTCTTGAACTCGAACTCAGTTATCAACGCAGACTCTATTTTTTAATGAAATACTGGTTGCTACAGGGGAAGATGTCTATGAGAAATAGAGTCGATAAAAATGGAAAGAGAGAGAGGTAATCCCGTATGGACTACTCCTATACTGAATTAAAACATTTTAATGACCTCAGGTGAGATATATGATATTTCCTAAAACGGGGACTTTTCTTGTTTATAGAAATATGATTTTGAATTATTTGATTATCAGATAATTTATTTTATTAACACTGATTTTTCTACACGGAGCTCCAAACATTCGTTACCAGTTTTGCTTCGAAACCAGCCAGTTACATTCACCAGTCAGCTAGTGCATTGAAAATTGTGGCTCAATCGGTAGCGCGCCAAGTTTGTAATCTGAAATTTCCAGGTTCGAATCCCACGTGGGCCAGCGTGGGATTTATCTCTGCTAAACCCTTCTGACCTAGGTCAACGTGGGGTTTAGCCCTTCTGACCTAGGTCAGAAGGGTCACTGACGGGCTTGGAAAGGCTGTCGGATGGGACGTTAAGACGTGTGATGGAGAGACAAACCCTGTGCACGTTGAAGAACATGTTGGATGGCTTTGACTGAAGGCTACCATTTGTTTTCTAGCAGCTTTCCAGTGTGTTTCCTCCCCCAAATTTGTCTGAGCTCTCAGGATCCTTGCAACTTGGGCATTTAGCCCATTGTGTGCAAAAAAAAAACAAAACTGCTGCGCAGAGATAAATGACAATATTTTTTTTTGCCTTGGGATCGCCTCAGAATAAGCATTCCTTTTTTTTCAGGCTGAGAAGACAAATAGCTGAAAGTGGCAAAGAAAGAGGAAAAGCATTTCTCACCCTCTGTGCTGGGGATAATAAATAGAAAACTGTCAGTTACATCCGCTGGAGAGTCCAACAAACATTGACATCTACAACTCCCATTCTGACTCTGGTCAGCTCTCTCCCAAACCCTCACGAAAGACGAAACAGATCCACTTAAACAGATGGAGAGTTTTCAATCTACCAAGACACGAGCATCAAAGAATCATCTTTTTTTCTTCTTCGTGCGTTCAACTCACTTGAATAACAAAAATTGAGTTGCGAATGGTAATTCGTAGAATTTTCTTAAAGTATAAAAAATACCGTACTGATGTTTGTAATATATTAAAAATATTGTCACTAAAATTTATATGCATAAAAATCGACCTCATTGATTTTTCTTTGCTTCTCTGGTCTAATAAATGTCATTCCAACCAGTTATTTTTTCGTTTCTCACGCCAGTCATTGCTTTTCTTTAATTTATATTAGGGTTAACTAGAATAAAAAATGTTTTCAGGAAAAGTCAAGTTGTTAAAAGTTCAATATATATACTCAACTAATGTTGTTGATTACCAAGACTCAGATAGCATTGATTGATATCTATAATTACCTTCACTCACATTTTTTCATAATAAACATACATAGAAACGGAGTTTTGAATTTGACTCACCATTGACCCACGGTCGACTCAGCCGATAGTTCTTTAGGCAGTAAATCTGCAGTTCCCAGGTTCGAATCCCACTTGAGCCAGCGTTAAGATTTATCTCTGTAAAATCCACTTTCTGCTCTCAATTAGTAGGGAACACCGATGGGCTTGGAAAGGCTGGCGTCCTCGAATGAAACGTAAGGCCGTCGCCCCGTGTGAGAGAGAACCCTACCCTATACACATGTAAGAACCCTCTGGATGTCCCTTGACGGTAGGCTATCTTCTATCTCCTACCTACTAGTTGTCCAGTGAATCCCCTTCTCCCAATCTTCTCTGAAACTCCGAGGTCCTTGAGACCTGGTCATTTAACCCATTGTGAGCAAAACGTGCCGCTCAGAGATAAAACAATCCAACCATTTCTCTGAGCCCTTCGGTTCCTTGTGACCTTATCATTCAGCCAATTGTCTGACCAAAACAGTCCATTGATCTAGCACAGGAATGTTCAAATAAAGTGGCCACTGAGTGTATATATCCGAAGTGAAATCTAAAAGATACTGGTTTTTCATATTTATTTTTCTCATCTACTCAGTTGCCCTCAAGATAATATTGTCGAAGCAGTGTCAGGATCAATAAAGAAGCAGCTGAAGGATCCTGGCAGTTGCCCAAAATCTTTTTTTCTCTGGAATAGCTATGAATAGTTCACTGACCATTCCTCTTTCTCACTTTCTATAATACCCTTTTGTTAACAGCTGGTAACAATGGATAATGGGCCAAATGAAACTTAATGTTCATAGATTTTATTTTTTTAACATTGTTGAGTCATCCCTTCATCTCCAACCTCTCCACAATCAGATTCTGATGTTATCATAAAGACTGCCGTCCATTGGATGGGACTTAAACCTCAACAATATCCGCGTCCGTGAAACTGGCCCAGTTGAATCTTAAACTCACTTCTGACAGGGTTAGGCTGCTTTATCTGTGAGTCGCATTTTACTGCAAACAATTTGATAAATGGCCAGTTCACAAGGATCCCAAGGGTACAGAGGAGGTTTGGATAAGAAGACCCACTGGATAGCTGTTATGAGATATCCGTTTCCATGTTCGTCCCTCACATTAAGGTTTGATGGAAAAGAATACAAATGTTCTCAAAATATGCATCTCGACGAATTTATTACATAAAAAATCTTCATAAATCCGTAGCATTCATGACACGATTTCGTCACACATTGTTGATTTACTGATAACTTATTTTCTCGAGAACGATACTTTATAAAAAGAACAATAGTTCCCAAATCAGCGTATAAAATAATCGACTGATTTTAACGAAACATAGATTATATGAATCAGAGTGAGGAAAAGACCATTACACAAGTTTGAATTTTCGAATCAATCGTTACCGTTACCATACACTATGTAAAAAAAATAATCTACCATTTCCATGTTAGGTGAATGGAAAGACACATTCAAAGCTCTCTATAAATAAAAAATACCCGCTCAAGCAGCTGCTTGCCACAGAGGTCTGATAGGAGCCTGTCAGTTTATATGCCATAGTAGAAGGTCTGTTTGGATGGCAGGTCCTCAGCAGAAAAACGACACAAACAGCCATGCCTTACCCGGGGCTCGAAAAATCTGAAAATATATTTTTATGTACAAAAAAACGTTACTGAAGGAAAAAATGAAGCTTTCACAAAAATCTCTTTAAATTTCTGTTTTCTGCAATATGTTTATTATTTCGAGAATTATGAAAACTGAAATATTTAACTGTAACATTTGCTACTCATGCAAATTTACTTCAAAAGATAAAGCACAATTGTTAAAACAAATCGTTCACTAACATAAATTTGATATTTGGAGTATTTGTAAAGTTTTTTCAGCTTTTATTCATATAGAGAGAAAAAAAAAAGTTCAGGAAAAGTGTGATAGCGTCTTTTGCTGTTAAATATCCCAGCTCCAATAACTATTAAAATGTTAATCGAACATCGTTGAAAACCTAGATTTAGAGAGATCTGAGTGACTTTAAACTTCAATAATATCTTTAATTTATTATTAAATTATCAATTAACAGCAAAAGCCGATTATGATCTTTATTCTATCTCTACTGACATTTTTCCCTAAAAAGCTTATTTTCAAAGTTAGGGAGATTTGAATTGTGTCTTTTCATTCACATTAACATGGGAAATTTCCGAATGCTCAAGAAAATGAATTTTAACCTCTTTTAAGCATTGGATGAAAAGAGTTGGGTTGTTTTACCTCTGAGCGGCACTTTTTTGCACACCATGGGCTAAATGGCCAGGTCACATGGACCCCGAAGGCTCAGAGAAGGTTGGGGGAGGGGACCCACTGGAACAGCTGTTGGGAGACAGATGGTAGCCTCCCGTCAAGGCCATCCAGCGTGTTCTTTAACGTGCACAGGGTATGGCTCTCCCGCACACGGGGCCACGGCTTAACGTCCCATCCGACGGACGGCGGCCTTTCCAAGCCCATCGGTGTCCCCTACTGACAGTGGGCAGGGCGGGGAATTTTGCGGAGATAAATCTCAACGCTGATCAGCTGGGACTCGAACCTGGGAACTACAGATTACGAGCCTGGCGCGCTACCGACTGAGCCCCCCCCCGCCCGCCCGCCCGCCCCATTGAATGAAACGAATAAGCACATCTAACGATTTCTAATGGACATTCGTAAAGTATGAAAACATAGAATTAGTAATTTAGTTCGTAATCTTTACTGCATTGTAAATCCACAGATATGTAAACAACTCGAAAACGTCTTTCTACCGGAGGATGTAATTAAGTTTATCAAATCTCGCTTAAGAGAAGTTCTTTTTTCGAAGCATTTGCTCGATGGTGTGCGTCATTTGAAGAAATCAGATCAGACATCCGAATACCAAACGACGGAAAATGGAACTCTCTTCCCCGGCGCTGTTCGAATAATAATAATAGAGGGAGATAAAGCTGAAGGGTGGGAAAAGCTGCCTTGATGTCAAACGCCTGAATGGTTCTGTGAGGTGCAACTCCGCTGCACGAGAGAGGGGGAGGGACGATTGGAATTGAATGGAGAGAAGTTGAGCAACGTAGGAGTTGGAGACCAGGATTCGACGCTTTCCTTATTTGACATGTGACAAACGGAATTAAGGAATTTTTTTTTATTCTCGTCTGAGAATCTAAATTAGAAGGTTCAGAAATCATTTACAAAGATGTCTTAGTTTTCAGAAAAGTTTTAAACTTGTGACGTATTTTTACTATTAAGGGTGACATGCAGTGCAATTGAACTCTATTTTTAGAGTCTGAAAGCTGTGAGATTAAAAATGGGGAAAATATAGGGTTTTTTTTTATGTTACAATGAAATTGATCTCATAGGTTTGATCCAACTATGTGTTAGTCAGTGACATCTCCAATAACTCTAAAAAAAATAATTTTTTAATGTTTTCTTTTGGTTAAAGTTCTTAGGTGTATCTAGGAATTTCTTACACGAGTCTTAACGATGATTCGGGAAATTATTTAATAATTTTTTTGCAGGACGTATAGTTTTGAAGAATCTCCCCTAACCGAGTGATTAGCGTGCTTGGCTACACATCAGACGGACCTGGATTCAAGCCATTAAAAATTCAAGACTCAACCGCTGATTGTTTTAGTTTATTACGCTAAGTTTCGAAATTCGAGAATCAAACGCTATAGATTGTTTTGGTTTATTACGTTGAATTTTATATTGCAACAATCAAGCGTAACGAATTGTTTCGGTTTCGAAGGTTAAATTTGAAAATTCATATTATATTGGTGGTGTTCGAATCAAATGCTTCAGATTATTTCGGCTTGTTGCGTTAAATCGTAAAATGGAAGTATCAAACTCCTCCGACTGTTTCTGTTTGATACCTAAAAATTGAAAACGCCAGAATGCGTTTGACAACAATTATATGAGAACAATTCAATTCATCTGTCACGAGATGTTTCGTGCTGAAGATGTAAATGAATAACGTTCAATCTTCGAAATTAACGATCCTGCAGACAAGAACAAACCGCGGCAAACCGTTGAACTTGGTCATCGAAGTGAAAAAGCAATCACTTACTTTTCAGTCGAAACACAATTACCTTCGATGATTAATTGCCTGTCCCGATCATGCACGATCTATTAGTAACTGAGAAAACCGTTCAACGGGTTTAACCTTTCAAATATCGTTCGAATATATTAACAAGAAAACAAGCACCGAGATCGCTGTTAAAATAGTTATCGGAAATCGTTAACTGGAATAACTTTGCAAAATGAATTAATCACCCATTGAAGACTGATTATTGCGATAATTATACCGAAAAATCAACAAGGAAATAACTTTTGAGATAACCAGTGGACAGAAATTGTTAACTATATGGAAGAATTGTAGTCGAATTTTAATTTTCTGAATTGTATTGGGCTGATGGAAATTCTCATGACAAAATATCCGCAATATCAGAAATATTAGGCATGAACATTATTCATATCGTTATTGATAAATGTACAACTAATAGTAGTTTTGCTGCCTTGGTTGACTTTTAGTTACTCATGTAAGCTGTAGAAAATGGCTACCACAGCGAAATATGAGCGTGAGAGAAAAAATATTAATTCCATCTATGTGAAGAAACAGATTTGTCGACTTCCCGGATAGATGGCGCCACTGTGCGAGTCAAATAAAAAAAAATCCGTAAAGTTTATGAGGTCACACAAGCTGAGGACAGGTTAGCCATTGGTGGTGTAGTGGTAGCATAACACGCATGCCTCCTTGGAGACGTAGGTTCGAATCCCAATCATGGCAAAACCAATTTTTTTCAGCTTATTATTTCATGAGTTCCATGTGTACAGGACATATCCTGTGATTCTTTAGTACTAAAAAGAACATTATAATTATGGTTAGTAGAGTTTTAAAAGTTGTTTTATCTCTCAGTGGCAATTTCTTGATGCATCCAATGGGGTAAATGGCCAGGTCACAAGGACCCCAAGAGCTTACAGAAGGATGGGGGAAGGAGACCCACTGGGCAGCTGTTAGGTGACTGATCAAATCCATCCTCCTGTCAAATCCATCCAGCGTGTTCTCTAACGTACACAGGGTATGGCTCTCCTGAACCCGGGGATACGGCTTTACGTCCGATCCAACGGAAAGGATGGTTTCCCAAATCCATCGATGTCCTCCTTTCTGCCCGGGGAAAGGGTGAGAGATTTAGCGGTGATAAATCGCAACGCTTATACAAGTGGGACTCCAGTCTGGAAACTACAGATTGCGAGTCCGATGTGCTGCAACTGAGCCCCTACACTCAGAAAATTAGTTCTCACAATTACATAGGTTTATGAGAGTCTGTAGAGGATGAACGGTTTAGGAAACTGAACAGAAATTTTAGGGTTTTATAATTAATGCCCTGGAGGTTAGCACTTTTGGCTACTGACCGAAGAGACCAGCGTTCTAGCCCCAGATAAGGCATAACCGTTTCTTTTGTTGTGTTGTCTTTCTGCTGAGGTCTCGCCTTCCTCACAGATCTTCTCTATTGCATATTACACTGTCAGGGTCTTTGCCAGACCTCTGTGGCAAGCAATTGCTTGAGAGATCATTTATTTATTTATTTTAATCCAAAATAATGGTCCTCTGAACATGAATCTTCGGTCGAAATAATTAGAACGTATTTGCCATAGAGGATTTCTTTTAACGAAAGGTGGAAATATGGTTCAATGATGCCATCCGATGCTCCTATACAGGAAAGTACTAATCTGATGGATGGCACCACATGTCACTTACGTGTGCTGACCGATGCAAAAAGGAAAACTGACATTAGAGCTGCGACACAGCGAAGAAGTCGAAGAGATCTGCATTACATTCTAATTCTGTCAGTTCATTCATATCTGGATTGTGAAAACTTTTCGAATTTTGAGCAGTGCCGAGGAATTATTGGCGATAAGATTTGGTAACAATATGGTCTGAATTTATGATGTAACTCTCTTAGTAAAACGGTCGGGAGTCGACCGTTTTTGAAGGGGGAATTTCGAGCTTTTTTTTTTATAAAAGATAAGAATGATTATCTCCTACATACACAATCAAATAGCTAGGGCTAATGTCCAAGTTCCAAGCTCTCGTGGGTTTGTGGATGGTTGGGAGAGGGGACCCACTGAAAAGCTGTTGGGAAAAGGGTTTCAGCCTCCTGTCAAGGCCATCCAGCGTGTTCTTTAAAATGCGCGGGGAATGGCTCTCCCACACACGGGACCACGATTTAACGTCCCATCCGATGGGCGGTTTTACAAAAGGTGATATTAATCAAATATTTGGCTTTTACATGGGTTGCTATACCTCTGAGCGGCACTTTTTTCACACAATGGGCTAAATGGACTAGTACAAGAGGACCCCGGGGACTCAGAGAACTTTGGGAGGGAACCCACTGGACATCTATTAGGAGACAGGTGGTAGCCGCCCGCCAAGGCCATCCAGCATGTTCTTTAACGTGCACAGGGTTATGTCTCTTCCGCACACGGGGTGCGACTTAATGTCCCATCCCAGAGACGGCGGCCTTTCCAAGCCCATCAGTATCCCCTACTGACCGAGGGCAGATAGGTAGTTTTGCAGAGAACTATTTACATTGAATTCTGAAAATGTTGCACATTGGATATATCACATTAAGTTCAGCCATTAAACGTCCCGTAGTCTGAAAGTGCTGCAGATTTCGAAGTTTCTGTTCAACTGTCAGGCCTACAAATCACTCTTAGTTTAACATCGATTTTAATCTTAGAGAAAAAATTGTTTTGAGACGTATAGAATACAAACTTACGGCTTTTTGATTGGATTGTTTTACCTCTGAGCGGCACTTTTTGGCACACCATGGGCTAAATGTCCAAGTCACACGGACCCCGAAGGCTCAGAGAAGGTTGGGGGAGGGGACCCACTGGAACAGCTGTTGGGAGACAGATGGCAGCCTCCCGTCAAGGCCATCCAGCGTGTTCTTAACGTGCACATGGTATGGCTCTCCCGCGCACGGGACCACGGCTTAACGTCCCTTCCTACGGACGGCGGCCTTTCACAAACCCATCGGTGTCCCCTACTGATCGTGGGCAGGGGGCGGAGAGTTTTGCGGAGATAAATCTCAACGCTGACCCAGCTGGGACTCGAACCTGGAAACTGCAGATTACGAGCCTGGCGCTCTACCGACTGAGCCACACCCGCCCCCAAATTTAAGGCCTCTTGATAACTTGTCTGGTGCTCTGACAGCTGAGCTACTGGCAGCGAATCAATAATATCTCCTCTAATTTAAATTATGAACTTTACTTACTGTTACTTATCTGCAGTACACAATTTTCAGTATCTCTTGAAAGTAGTGTCTTCGCTGTTATCAACAATTTTTTCCTCTACATTTGATATCGACGTTAAACTAAGAATGATTACTACCGTGACAAATGAAAAAAAAAACGTCGAAACATTTGTTTAATTTAGTAAGCGATTAGCTTTTATATTCGTAACATATTTTGCCCCATCAACTTCGGGAGGCTGTTTGGAAACAGCGAAGACACTGACTACAGGAGACAAAGTTGTGTAGTGCATATAGGAAAGTTCAGTTGTCAGAGCAACTGACACATTATCAAGAGCAGCATTTTCTCGATTTTTCGGTGGAAATAGAATATCGAATACTTCTTAGATAAGTGTAGTTATGCATGTTTTATTTGGACAGAAAATAAACTATGTTTCTTTGAAATTCACGAATTAAAATACATACTCATAAATTTGTATATATGGCAAATATTTTTTTCAACTAGTTTTATACAGGAAAAATTATTTCATTTCCGTAAAGGGGTTGTAAGAAATAACATTTGGTAAAAGTGTTTGGTTCAGCTCAGGAATCAAAAATTATTTCATTTCCGTAAAGGGGTTGTAAGAAATAACATTTGGTAAAAGTGTTTGGTTCGGCTCAGGAATCAAAAATTATTTGATTTCCGTAAAGGAGTTGTAAGAAATAACATTTGGTAAAAGTGTTTGGTTCGGTTCAGGAATCAAAAATTATTTGATTTCCGTAAAGGGGTTGTAAGAAATAATATTTGGTAAAAGTGTTTGGTTCGTCTGATCTAGGTAGACGATAAAATTTGCCAGATGAACACTGCATCTGTAGTTTAGGTTCATACATTCAGAACAAAAGTATTTTTTTCATACTTGTCTGCTCAGCTAATACAAGAGTGAGAGAAAAGGAAAATGAAAACAAACAGGATAATGGTGACAAAATTTACACCGCAGATGGAAATCATATATCACAAAGGAAACAGCGGAGAAAAATCTCTGCACTCTCTTACAAGAGAGATGTCGGCAAGATTCCCAATCCAGCATCCTCCGTTCTCTCATATATCACACCGTAAAAGGAAAAGGCGACAAATCCCTTTACAATGAAACAATGTCTTACTATATAACAATTTATTTCAGAAGGAATTTTGATGTACAACTTTGGCAAGAGAAACAATGATTTTTTTTTTAAGACTGCAAACAGGTAACTCCCCTTTCAACAAAACAAAAGTGAAACGGATAAGAAAGGAGAGAAATGTGTCTCCATTTTCAGAAATGATCATTTGTAAAGATCTCATAAAGCAGAACAACAAAATAAATGCAAAATCTCTTTCGCATTTCAGAGAAATCCCAGTTACCATTGAATTTGTTAACCGTAATTGTGTGAGGCTAAAGTGCACCCAAATTAATTATTTTTAGAGGAAATCAAATAATATAATAGGTGTTTTTGTCCCATTGCAGCAAAACACTTTATATTCAGTTTTAGAATATTTATACGCTTCTTGAAAAATGTATGAAATAAACGTAAGTTTAATATTTTTTTTACTTCTGTTACCTTTACTAGTATTCTTAAGAGGGAGGGGGGAGAGCATTGCGCCTTGCCCTCCTCAGTTTCTGCTCTACTCGCTTTACAAGGCGAGTAGAGGCGCTTTTTAACAAGGTGCATGGACTAAAATGGTCCCAATAGATTCAAGCTTGTAAATCAAAGAAATCAAATAAACCATGTTTTTATCCGCTAACAAGGGGTGAAATCCAAATCACTGGGATCTGTCCAGTGATGTCCTCCTTTTGTCAACCGTCTGTGAGCCATTGGAGTCTTTGTGACCTGGCCATTATCCCGTTGTCTGCAAAAAGAGTGGTAAAACAACCAACTTATCCAAACACGATCCTTGTTTTTTATTTTTGTACTTTCTCGTTGCTATGCCTACGCAAATGGAAAAACACACTGAGCAACACTAGATACATTTTCGGATCGTTCAGTTCCACATCTTCTTTCCCTTCCCTCCAGCACACCACGTGAGATCAAAAGTTAAATATAACTTTTCCTAACGTGATCTAACGTTCCTTTTAACCTCGAAGTTGAAGGCAATGCAAAAATACGGTTATCATTTTATGAATTCGCATGAATTATTTTAGGAGGCTTTTCTTTCCACCATAGTCCAAAGGTTCTGCTCTGTTGGTTTTTTTCTCTCTGACATTCTGAGTCATCTAGCTCATATTTCAGAAGAATTCTGCAACAGATCTTTGTACATGAAGAATGAGAAGAAGAGCATGAATATTCATTCCACCAAGAAAGTAGAGAAGTAAGGATATTCGTCCAGCCAAACAATATACGATATTGCGTTTTTGTTTAAAGTATCGTTCCTTTGGTGGTCATTGTTGCAAAACTCAAAACGCAAAATACGGTTATTTCTCGGAAAGTCGAAACGACATTGAATTCGCGTTGATTTCTTAATATCTGATGTTTTTAAATTGACTTTCTCTAAGAAAAGGTTTATTAATAAGAATGAAAGCTCTTGGCAGGTGGTTGCCGTTGTTTTATCTCTGTTCTTTACTTTTTCGCACAGTGGGTTAAATGACCAGGTCACAGGAACCCCAATATCTCAGAGAAGGTCGGGAGAAAGGGACCCGCTAGACAGCTGTTGGGAGACAGTTCGCATCCTCCCGGCAAAGCCATCCAATGTGTTTTTTAAATTGCACTGAAGACTCCTGCACAACCAAGCTTTATGCGCTGTCCGACTGAGAGATTCCTCTCCTAACCCATTGGTGTCTTCCTGTGTCCTCTTTCTGGCCGAAGGCAAGATGGGAATTTAGAGCAGATAAATCTCAACATTATCTCAGGTGAGACTCGTACCTGGGAACTTCAGGTTACGAGCTCGGCGCGCTGTCGGCTGAACCAAACCGAATCCCTTATTCGTATATTTTAAATTGCTTAAAAACTAAATTAACCTAGGCAGTGTTCGAATGAATATTTCGTCATTCTCACAGACCCTCTCATTTTCGTTTTCTATTGTTTCTCTCATTCTTGCACAATTTCTTTCTCTCCTTTTATAATCTCTCTCACCCGCTCTTCGCTTTTTTTTTCACAACCGCACTATATTTTTCTCTGTTTTGATCCCCTCCTTCATTCAGCCCTTCATAATATTCTTCTCTTCTTTCATCATTGTCGTGATCTCTTTATTATTATGTGTTTATAGAACATGTTCTTCATCCAACCAAAATGCTCTTCGCTTCTTTTTTTACCTCTTTTATCTTCACCACAATATCTTCGCTACCTTTATATTCTTCCTCATCTTCTTCCAACACTCTTCGCTCTTTTAGGTCCATCCTTCATCCCTCCATAACAATCTTCATTTGTTTTCATCGAATTACTCATCAGTCACAATATTCTTCTTTTTTATTTCCTCTTACATCTCATTTTCCAACATCATTATTCGCTAATTTGATTATGTCTATCATTCACCAAAAATTATGGACAATACCCTTCGCTAATTGTATCTTTTCTCTCATCCTCGCATAGCATTTTTCGCTATTTTTATCATTTCCTCCTCATCCCACAATACTATTCGCTGTTTTTATCGTATTCTTCGCTATCCCAAAAATAATATCCGCTTTTTTAATATGTCCCTTATTTCCCCACAATTTACATAACAAGTTTTTTATATTCTCAATAACCCTCTCATTTTCCATCAATATTCTTCGTTACTTTTATCATCTTCGTAAAATAATTTGTAAATAAAAACTGACAGGTTGTTGTCATACTCTTCTTACTTCCCATTATAATCTTCGCCGTTATATTCTTTCCCTCAATCGTCCATAATACTATTAACTGCTTTAACCATCTTTCTCATCATCTCAATACTTTTCACTTTTTGAATCACCTTCCCACCATCTTATAATATTCTTTGTTATTTTTTGTGCTCTTCTTTAATTTCCCACAACTGATTTTGTTACTTTATGCTCTTCTTCACTCTTCCAGAATATTCTTAACCATTTCTATTCTTTCTCTAATCCCCCCCCTCCAACATAACAAATATTCTCATTTTCCTATGGAAAATTTCGGCTGAGTTTATCACCTTCCATATTCTTTTTTCTTACAAATTAAGTTTCGTTAACATGGAAAGGAATATGTTTCAACACTTTGTACTGGATATTCAAGGCTCGAAACAGGTTCACTGGGATCTATTCTCCTGTCTCATTGATACTAAATTTCGAAGATAAATTCATCTTTTAGTACAAAAGGTGCAGCGACAATCGCCCAACTGTATACCACAACCAGTCAAACGTTTTGAGAATAATTCTTTGTATGAAAAACAACATCTCGATTTCGAAGATAAAACCCCCCTTTAAATACAAACGCGAAAACCGCTCAAGAGCAGCCCCCTCCCGAAAAAAAAAAGCCAATAACGGACAAGAAAAATTTTACTTTAAAGATCTGTATATTTATTATAATGCACATATTTTTCTAATTCATCCTTTTCAGTTTTTGTTTTTACAAAGAACGATTAAGTACAACTTCTCTCTTACTGATAAATTACCCCTCAGATATTATTGCGGAGTGAAATGAATTCTTTGTAAGCAATCTTTGCTAAATCATCAATGTGAAATATCGCAACCGATCTTTACAAACATAATGAAGTTCTCATTTACATTATGCCCTGATCATTACGAGCAGAGAGCAATTTTTTTTTCATCACGATATCATTCTTCTCCCACTGATTGGAAAGGTAAGGAACAAAATAAGATCCACTACTACGATGATTGCTTTCGAGATAAACTAAAGGATGCTTACCACTCACTCATTCCACTCACCAAAGTGGAAGATGCTTCTGATTACTTTCGGTGTCAGGATCTGCTTCGTACGAATGAATTATTAGGAGAAACTCTCCACAGCCAAGAAAGAGGAAGCTCCACAACGCCAACGAAGACAAATGAAGACATCAGAAAACAATCGTGGCATTTCCATCGATAACATGGCTTAATCACAATATCAAACAAGCATTTAATTTACTACAAACGAGGATTGTCCTAAATTAATTGCGCGACGGAAGTTTGGTTACATTATGTTTATCCTGCTTTTTTTAATCGGTATATGAGGGCATCAGCAGTTGTTTTATCTCTTATTGGCACTTTTTTTTGCACACGATCGGACTCCAGGAGCTCGGAATTGGTCGGGGGAAGGGAACCACTGGACTGGTATTGAGACAGATGATCCGTCAAGTCTATCGAGCGTGTTCTTTAACATGTATAGGGTATTGCTCTCCTGCACACAAAGCCACGGTTTAAAGTCCTATCCGACGCACGGCAGCTTTATCAAGTCCAACGGTATCCCCTACTGACCGTTTAACAATTCTTCTTCCTTCTCTGGACCACCTTGTAAAAGGGGCATCGGCCCCTTTATCATCTGGTCCAAATCCCCTACTGACCGAGGTCAGAGTGAGGAGTTTTGCGGGGATAAATCTCAGCGCTGACCCAAGTGGGATTCGAACCTGGGAACTAGAGATTAGCCAGGCTATCGACTGAGCCAACCTACACATCCATCAGTAGAACGCAAATTAATTTCTGTATTGTCCATCCGCTGCAGGAGAATATATCCCAAATGATTATTGTTCTGAATTTAACAGCTGGTTTAATAACATCATTAAGCTTGCCAGCTCCTGGGGTTGGTAGAATGCAGTTGATCCACGGCGGCCACAGGTAAGGAAGTAAGCTTTTGGTTCGTTCTGCATTGGGCTTTCGATGTTTGAGAACTGCAGAATGATCACCAACTCCAAGTTTAAAACTGTAACAAAAAGATTTATTTCGGAGAATATTTACAGAGTCTTCCTGAGTAGTGAAGTTAGCTACTGGCTAAGTTGGTTACAAACACCATATTCGGATTGCTTAACAGGCTGCGACTCTACGCACCTAACAGAGGAAAACCTCTCACCTCGTGAATTATCTATTCACTAAGCAGTTGCCATCTAAGTCTGCTCCAGCCAGTTACTAGCTCAAAACTACTTGACCTTCTCATGGGCCGTCCGATATTCGGCATCACGCCGACCACACCATCCCAAGGGATGGTCATCAGGCCAGAACTCCTCGATCAAGGAGCCAGGCCGGAAAGAGGATCGATCACTGACAATAAGGTGACATAAAACTAAAGCTGGATAAAGCTAATGTGTCTTCCTGATTACAGCAAGACACATTAGCCATAAACAGCTTTAGTCAGTGGTGGGAGAAAGGAAACAATTTCACGTAAAGAATCACAATGCAAGGTCAAATACAAATATATACATGAAATGACAAAATTATATTCAGGTATCGCATCAAAAACTGACAAGCCGCTCCTTCATCAAGAATTATCCAGGCTGAACATAGCCTGATAACTCGATTGCAGTGATAACATGGCTACAGCCAGAGGGGGTTTCCTAAAATTTTCGATAGATTTCGAAACTAAAACAACTCTTCAAAAAAAAAAAACATGAGCATAGTTAGCAAATCAATAACAAGAAAAAACACTAAAATATTTTGAAATACACACTGTACACTGATAAATACTTTAAAGTAATTAATTAATGTTTGCCATTCCCTATTTACAAATAATACTACGCGGTGTTCTCTATCTTCCCTCCCCTGGATGCTTTAACCTAGACAGGGAACTAACAAGCATTGATTCTCCAATCAGCTCTCCTGGCAAGCATCCTAACCAGATGGGAGCATTGGACATTCTTTTCGCTGTAGACATTTCATTGACACGACAATTTTCCTTCTTTTCTTTACATTTCAGTATATTTTTATTTCTCTTTTTAACTTCTTTTAATTTGTTTCTTTTGCTCTTTTGAGGCACCTTATCGCCAAAATAACCTCGAGCTATAAGATCTGTTTCTGAACAATATTTTTTAACCAGTGACTCTGTACAAAATGTCATATTCTGCGCCAACGGCTCAGAAACTTTAGAATAAATTTGTACACAATTGGAATTACTATAATTACTAATTTCCCCATTCACTTTTGCACAATGAGATAACTTATTCTCAACGTTCTTTAAATTTACAATATTGTTATTTCTTTGTGTAATTATTTTATCCGTACATTTATTAGCATTATTGTCTTCACTTATAACATTATTACATCTTTGTACCTTATTATTATCATTTGTACATTTTGTAGACACGAAATCTACGCCAGCTGGGTCAGCGTTGAGATTTATCTCCGCAAAATTCCCCGCCCTGCCCACGGTCAGTAGGGGACACCGATGGGCTTAGAAAGGCCACCGTCCGTCCGATGGGACGTTAAGCCGTGGCCCCGTGTGCGGGAGAGCCATACCCTGTGCACTTTAAAGAACACGCTGGATGGCCTTGACGGGAGGCTACCATCTGTCTCCCAACAGCTGTTCCAGTGAGTCCTCTTCCCCAACCTTCTCTGAGCCTTCGGGGTCCATGTGACCTGGCCATTTAGCCCATGGTGTGCAAAAAAGTGCCGCTCAGAGGTAAAACAACCCAACCCAACGAAATCTACACTATTCAATGCACTCTGCTCCATACTCTTATTTGCTTCATTATCTACAGCTGTATAATTAACACGTTTATGTAACATGTCATACACATCTTTATTCAGGAGCATCGGGCTGCATAGTTAGGAGTAGTAGCACGAAATACCTCCACTGGAAAGTTAGAAATCACAGGGTTTCCGTTAACTTCAGCAAGTTGCAGCTCTGCTTTATTCAAGTCAGAGATGATCACGTCGCCAAACGCGCTAATAAGATCTATTTTTTCCACAAGGTTTGAGGAAACGTGCTGGGATCAAGTCGGATCTGACTACACAGATCTGAGTTCCAGTATCCAGAATGCTACTAATTTTAATATTACGAACTTTAATAACTACCTCGCCCAGCTCTTGCACAAACTTATTCTTTGATTTATTACTACTTTCCACCTGGATATTACTACGCAGTTATGAAACTCTGGCAATAATAGCAGTATCATTATTACTTTCCTCAGCATTCTTCCTAAAATGTCCTGTAGCTCCGCAAGCATAGGATTTTGTGTATGAGTGCGCAGCTAAAAATCTTGTATTGCCTGTAATTTGCGGCTTTAAATCTTGGGAATGAAAATTCCTATGGACTTGAGACATTTTGCATTTCGTTTGCTCCGAAAGCTTAGGTTTTCTAGGTACTGATATGCTTTCCGAATGTAATTCAGCGGTTTCAGCCAGCTTCTGTGGTTCGAACTACGAATCTCCCTCCTGGCAGATCACATAGCTCAGTATTTCTGCAGGTAACAGGGTTTTACTTTTGTCAGCGATTATTAATTTGGCAAGACGTGGCTGATTGTACATTTCTATTCTTAATATGATAATTCAGAGAATGCTCCAATATATTGGTAAAACTATACCAACTCTCATTGTCTTTGTTTAGTATCATCAAATCTTTTCCTATATGCAATGGGGGTTAAACGGTATTCAGATAAAATCTTCTCTTTGATCAGTTCGTATGATTTTTACTCGTCTATGCTGAGAGAAGTTTTCGTGTTTGCCGCAAACTTTCCCTCTAGTGTCAAGATTATCTGGACTTGATTTTCTGCTGCTATCTTATTTAAAGCAAACATTTTCTCAGCCCTTTCGAAGAACTAAGGGAGTTCCTCCTCATATTTCGGTGGAACATACATTAATTCCTCTCAACGGTTGAACAGCATCAGAAGGAATTATTGACTAGATAAGCACTCTACGACACTGGCATTGGATTAAATAATCCTCGAACCTCAATAAAAATTTAAATGTTTACATCCTCTTCCCTTACCACTGAAAGCCAGAGAAATGCGATATCAATTGGCCACTCGACAGCAAGGGGGCGCGACAATGTGTACTTCAGATGTGCTGTCTCTTCGATGAAATAAAGGAATGTCCAATGCACTAAGTACAGGACGACATACTGTTTATTTACATTCGCACATATATACACAGTCGTATCAGAATAATATGACCACCCACGGAATCACAGTGTACCCTCACAGACGCGGCACAGAGTGCACATGATAATGTCAACAACACGGAGATATAAGCAACCGGCCAGGACAGATGAGCCATAGTGCGTAAAGTGAGCACAATGGGCAGAGGTATTGATTTGACGGATATTCAGAAAGGAATGATCATCGGCTACCGCACCAAGGATGGAAGCATCTTAGAAACAGCAGATTTCGTGGGCTGTTCGCGAGGTGCTGTAGTAAGGGTGTACCAAGAATGGATCGTTGGTACACCGAGTATCTCCAGACGTCATTACTGTGATCCCAAAGGTCACAGACCCCAAAGGCCATTGACCCCAGAGCAGAACATCGCCTCCATCGACTGGTAAAGGACAATCGACGTGCAACAGTGCAGCAGTTGACCACTCAAATGAACGTTGGGGCATCCAGGTACATGTCCCCGATAACAGTAGAGTGAACCCTGTTACGCATGGGTCTCTGGAGTCGATGCTGCGTAAAGGCCCCATGTTAACCAAGGTCCATAGGCAACGAAGCCTGCAGTTAACACCGCACTACCGTCATTGGGCAGTGGATGAGACGAAAAAGGTTGCCTTCTCTAACGAATCGAGGTTTATGCTCCACAGAAGTCACGGGCAGTGGCGGATACGGCGTCAGACACATGAGAACCAACACCCGGACACGCTTGTTGGTCAAGTACAGGCCGGTGGTGGAAGTGTATATGCCTGGGGGATGTTTTCCTAGTATGATCTGGGACTGCTGGTACCGCTGGATGGGTCTTTGAACGCCAATGGCTACCTGCCCATCCTCGCTGACCACATGCATCCCTTCATGTTGGACGTTTACCCTGGTGTTGATGGTGTCCAACCAACAGGACAATAGGCCCTGCCGTGTCGCTAAGGTGGTGCGTGACTGGTTCCAGGAATACAACAGCGATGTTTCCGTTCTCCCTTTGGCCGGCAAAATCACCCGACCTCAATCCCATAGAGCACTTGTGGGACCATTTGGATCCACAGGTTTAGCATGCGGAACCACAACCACGTCATCTTCGGAATCTCCGTGCTCTGCTGGAGTCCGAATGGGCACGTGTGCCTCTTTTTCCAGGGTCTCATTGCATCCATGCCACGCCATCTCGCTGCTGTCATCTGGGCCAATGATGGGTTATTCCCATTATTGGTCATATTATTCTGACACGACTGTGTATATATATCGTCACACAGACCTCTGATATATGTATATATATAAGGTCACACAGACATCTAGTTACTTGTCTCACACAGACTATTACTAGGTTTGAAATCTATCAAACCCTAACCTGAGACCTTCCATCAGAATCTCAATTCCAGAGAAATGCAAGAATGAATACTTTGACGTCCAATACGAGTCTGCCCGTCCTCTCACTGACTCTTCGCTACCGTCCCCTCGCTGCTTGCCCTCAAAAAAAAAATGCCGTCCCCTCTGTTGGCAATCGCGAAACTTTATGGCACCTGGTGGTGCCATAAAGTTTCATCCAGTGAGCCGACGCCTTTCCTAGCGAACAAGAGACGGTGGAGAAGGGTGCCTCATCATGGTCGCCCGCAATGACAGCGGCTTCCCTTCTTATCATCATAGAAAGTGGATCGCCTCCTAGGTTCTCACACATTTTCGATGCACGTTCCCAGCCAACAGAAATAGCTATAGGCAATAATCATAACACAAGTACAAAATGGTCACAAATATAATAAATATGTACATTGAGTATTGAAATTATTCTCAGTAAAAAATATCAATATCTATGGACATATACTACATTATGCAACTATTAAACTATAAAAAAAAACACTCATTTGAACATGCTATGGATAGTACACACCTATTCACCGGTGTAAAAACCCGAGAATCTGTGATTTCACCCACGATCATGGGTGAAAATTAGTTAATTGGAATAATTATTTATAAGAGGAATTAAAAGGAGTTCGGGAGTAGACTACTACTCGTCTTGGCCACGACAGATAGGCACTAACGAAATATAATTTGCTTTTTTGAAATCAGGTATTTTAAATTACATTGTTATAGGGCACTAAATACAGAAAAGGCGAAACTTTTAACGAATATTGCAAGTGACTCGGTTTATGGTAGAAATTGAAATTTGCGCTGTAGAGTGTCAAGAGTTGTAGATCTGCCCTATTTTCGCAGAGGGGTATGAGAAATGCAACCTTTCATTTTGAGGAATAAAAACGACCTTTTAGAATACTTATGCTGTTAGTCTATGTGTAAGCATAAGCAAGACTAGATGTAACAAAGTGTATTTGGGGGGATTTGGGTTGGGTTGTTTTACCTCTGAGCGGCACTTTTTTGCACACCATGGGCTAAATGGCCAGGTCACATGGACCCTGAAGGCTCAGAGAAGGTTGGGGGAGGGGACCCACTGGAACAGCTGTTGGGAGACAGATGGTAGCCTCCCGTCAAGTCCATCCAGCGTGTTCTTTAACGGGCACAGGGTATGGCTGTCCCGCACACGGGGCCACGGTTTAACGTCCCATCCGGCGGACGGCGGCCTTTCCAAGCCCATCGGTGTCCCCTACTGACCGTGGGCAGGGCGGGGAATTTTGCGGAGATAAATCTCAACGCTGACCCGGCTGGGACTCCATCCAGGGAACTACAGATTACGAGCCTGGCGCGCTACCGACTGAGCCACCCCCGCCTCTATTTGGGGGGAAGTGTCCTACATTGTGTGTATTGGCAGGAAGGTGCCCTACATTGTGTGTGTGCTGGGGGTGGGGGGTGTAGGTGCCACCCTTTGAGAATACTTGTACGGGAAATGGTGACCAAATATTATTAAACGTTTTTCATATTTCACACATTTTTCGTGATTTTTTTAAACTTTTAAAATGAAGGAGAAAACTGTTATACTTCAATGGACATTTAGTCTTTTGCTTCTTTTTGCTGCTAGATTGCGTCGCTTGCCCCCCTCCACCCTTCCCCTGTTCTATTTTTTTGTCTAGATCCGGGCTTGCGCATAATCATAAGTAATTTTTTTACTTGTAGCAAAAAATACTTCATTAAAATTTTGAGCAGTAATGGAGAAATGGACTCCACAAATACATGTGTATACGTAAAAAAAACCTAAAATTATCTGGATGAAACAGTAACGATACTCATGAAAGCGACGTGGGTAGTCCTGCAAAAGTCCCATGCGAAGCAATTTTCGTCGAATCTACTGATATAGGAGACATTAATTCTTATTTCCAAAATCATTTTGGTAAATACAAAGAAAACAAAAAACGCAACAATTATATAATATACCTGATTTTTTTTTCCGCATTCTTCTCTAGAGTCAGCTGTTAACATTAAAGAGAGCATTACGGGTTGTGGTGGATTAACAGATAGCTGTCCAGGGAAATATCTGTTTCATTCGTTAAAAGAATCATTCTATAGACAGAGCAATAAAACAGCGTAATGCAGTAATTTCCTTCCATTTAATGCTAGTGTGGCGTCAGTAGATTCCCCCATTTAAAGACCTCTTCCGACGGTCATTATACGAAGAAACCACGATGACCACTTAGATAGTTCGCCTTTAATGGCTCATCATGAGCCACCATTAAAATCGCAAATCTTCTTGGTTGCGCATCCGCATTTTTTTTATCCGCTGTACATCGAAGAGGGAGGAAATATTGCGTTGATAAAAAGCTAATTATCTTCAATGCAAAAAAAAGACACTGGTAAAATATTTGTTTCTCAGATTTTCTTGTTTTTTAATAACACTTTAGTTAAATGTTAAAAATGAAAGGTGATGTTCGACCGAATTAATGCAGAACTAAATATATTTCACACCTGTTCAGAATAAAGTTGTTAAGTTCTTTTTTATTTTAAAGTGATATTCTACAAAACAGACTAAGGCATGCGACAAAAATAGTGGTACCTTCATTAAGAGGACCTTTTGCTGCATACAGACCAGGGGCGGGGGTGGCTCAGTCGGTAGCGCGCCAGGCTCGTAATCTGTAGTTCCCAGGTTCGAGTCCCAGTTGGGTCAAGCGTTGAGATTTATCTCCGCAAAATTCCCCGCCCTGCCCACGGTCAGTAGGGGACACCGATGGGCTTGGAAAGGCCGCCGTCCGTCGGATGGGACGTTAAGCCGTGGCCCCGTGTGCGGGAGAGCCATACCCTGTGCACGTTAAAGAACACGCTGGATGGCCTTGACGGGAGGCTATCATCTGTCTCCCAACAGCTATTCCAGTGGGTCCCCTCCCCCAACCTTCTCTGAGCCTTCGGGGTCCATGTGACCTGGCCATTTAGCCCATGGTGTGCAAAAAAGTGCCGCTCAGAGGTAAAACAACCCAACAATCTACACACAGACCAGAGATGTATAATGCGATATCTATAATCAATTTATTTAATTTAAAGACCATGAAGTCATTCTTAAACATTATATGTAAATAAGAGAAACATTGATATGTAAATAAAAGACACGAACTGCGACCTTTTCATAACATGCCAGGAGCTCTAACCACTTCTCAGAGGTTCAGAGCGTTAGTTCTTTAGTAATCTTAGGGGATAACAAAGAGTAGTTTTGCGGCTACGAGACTTAGTTCTTAAGTACACCAGTAGCTAATAGAATTATTTCTTAGAAATGGCGTCTAAGAAATTTAGCTCTTTATTTGTCTTGTGGATAAGAGTTAGATCGCTAGTTGCTTTGTTGTTAAAATAGTTGGATCTTTGGTTGAGGGTTAGATCTTTAATAAACCTGTGGTTAAAAAAATTGGAGCTTTAGTAGTCTCAGGGTTAAAAGAATTAGATTTTTAGTAGTCCTGTGGGTTAAAAGATTTAGGTCTTTAGTAGTCTCGTGGTTAAAAGAATTAGATTTTTAGTAGTCCCGTGGTTAAAAGATTTAGGCCTTTAGTAGTCTCGTGGTTACAAGAGTTAGATTTTTAGTAGTCTTGGGGTTAAGAGCGTTCTTTAGTATTCTCGTGGTTAAGAGAGTCTGCTCTTTAGTAGTCTTATAGCTAAGAGAGTCTGTTCTTTAATAGTCTTATGGCTAAGAGAGTCTGTTCTTTATTAGTCTTATGGCTAAGAGAGTCTGTTCTTTAATAGTCTTATGGCTAAGAGAGTCTGTTCTTTAATAGTCTTATGGCTAAGAGAGTCTGTTCTTTAATAGTCTTATGTCTAAGAGAGTCTGTTCTTTATTAGTCTTATGGCTAAGAGAGTCTGTTCTTTAATAGTCTTATGGCTAAGAGAGTCTGTTCTTTAATAGTCTTATGGCTAAGAGAGTCTGTTCTTTAATAGTCTTATGGCTAAGAGAGTCTGTTCTTTAATAGTCTTATGGCTAAGAGAGTCTATTCTTTGGGAAGGCAATGGTTCCTCTGAATGCAAGTTAAGAGTGGAAAGATATTGATACATTTGCTTTTCGTGTTATTTTCTCTAGGAAATCTAATAAAATAGCTTTTTTTTAATCTGTGTCCACACCAAGAATAATTCAAACTTCCTGACCAGCGGTAGAGAGAGACCGCAAAGCATATAATAAAGAAATGCGAAATAAGAAACGGTATCTAGGGCTGAGAGATTACGAAACTAATAAACAACTGTTATTGACGTTTCCTATAGTTGCAGGAGCGAGTCTATTAGCATTTTGCTAGAATAAGACTATTTTCGTTCTTTAAATACTCATGTCAAGGGAGCATTTTAATCGATGTTTTAACTGCAAACGTTTGCACTCGGTACAAAACACTGAGTCCTACTGAGCTGCATTCTTAGAAATAATGCTAAAGAAATATCTTCCTAGCCACGTATGGCTTCGAAGTTCTGTGCGGCGTAAAACTTCGTCTTTTTAGGGAGCACAGGGAAGTACGTGACCTCTCTTCCAAAAAGGGAATTATCGATTTTAAAAGAAAAATATATAAAGGAGTTCACTGAGTGCCTGTTCGTCTGAGATAGGTTGCTCTGTATGTAAGTTTACATCGATTGTTAAGGTGTTAACTGGATAAATTTTAGGTTGAGAAAGAGTAGCTCAAATCTTTACATTATCTCGCAATTGAATACAGTTGCAAAAAGCTATGTAAATTTAAGGTTACCATTCATGCGAAAGCATACTTTTTAAATGCACAATGATTTCGCTTCGTTTTAAGGTATTTTTATCTATTTTTGTTTTCTATATTAGATAAAAATAGCTTATCGAAAAGAAAGTGCCGCGGGTTTGTATGTTTTTTTGTTCTCTGATCGGTATTTTATTTCGGACGCATTAGACTAAATGACCAGGTCGCAATGACCGCAAGAGCTCAGAGAAGGTTGAGGAGATCCACTGAACATCTATTGGGAGACAGATAGTAACCTCCTGTCAAGGCATCCAGCGTAATCTTTAACGTACACAGGGTATGACTTTCCGCACATGGGGCCAAGGCTTAACATCCCATCAAACAGATGGCGGTCTATCCAAGCCCAGTGGTATCACCTACGGATGGGTGGGAATTTCCCAGAGATAAATCTCAATGCTGGTCCAGGCTGGATTCGAACCTGGGAATTGCAGATTACGAGCCTGACGTGCTACCGATTGAGCCACCCACGCCCAAGGGTTTGTTCAGTCAATAGCATGACAGTCTTATAATCTGCAGTTCCCAGTTTCGATAACTAATTCTGCCTGGGTTGAGAATTATCCCCGCTGACCTCCACTCTATTTACGGTTAGAAAGGGGACACCGTTGTGCTTTGAAAATCCACTGTCCGTTCGATGAAACGCAATGCCATGGTTCCGTGTCCAGGAGAACCATCCCTGTAGATGGCAAAGATCACGCTGGTTAATCTTAACAAAAATATTCCACCTTCTTCCATCTGCTTTCTTTCCACTTAGCCCACTGTGTGGAAAAAAAAGTCCACTCAGAGCAAAAACAACCAACCCTAATATTATGTATATAATGACATCAAAAAGTATAGTAGGTGCAAAGTTTCAGTCATGCACACACAAGTCACTTGCAGATCATGATGGTCCGAGTAATCCATAACATGTTTAGATAATCTGTAATGTCCCAGCATATTCTAGAGAAAATGTACTGTTTACTCCCTAGGCTTATGATATTCCCTCCAGATATTGGTCGACAGTCGAACTCTGTGAGGACAGACCTAACCGTCCCACAAAATGAAATTGTCCCCTATTAACATCTGTCTACGGCCACACAAGGATTGAAAACATCATCACTTCACTTCAGGGATTGGAAACATCATCACTTCAGAACCGCATCTTGCCGCTAGGAAGCTTATGGAAATTTGTCCGACTGTACACGTTGAGTTGAGTTGTTTTACCTCTGAGCGGCACTTTTTTGCACACCATGGGCTAAATGGCCAGGTCACATGGACCCCGAAGGCTCAGAGAAGGTTGGGGGAGGGGACCCACTGGAACAGCTGTTGGGAGACAGATGGTAGCCTCCCGTCAAGGCCATCCAGCGTGTTCTTTAACGTGCACAGGGTATGGCTCTCCCGCACACGGTGCCACGGCTTAACGTCCCTTCCGACGGACGGCGGCCTTTCCAAGCCCATCGGGTTCCCCTACTGACCGTGGGCAGGGCGGGGAATTTTGCGGAGATAAATCTCAACGCTGACCCAGCTGGGACTCGAATCTGGAAACTACAGATTATGAGCCTGGCGCGCTATCGACTGAGCCACCCCCGCCCCTCGACTGTACACGGAAATGCTTGTTCAGATCATAACAATGCCCTCTTCACAGGTGTCTCTCTCTTCGAAGATGATGGTGCGTCCTTTGTTCCTACCAAATGAGTATTCATCTTGAGTCGTTCAATAAATCTGGACTCATCAGTAAAGATAACTGAATGCCATTGATCCACAGTCCAGTTACAATGTCTAGCCCAGTTCAGTCTTTCCTTTTTGTAGCGTAAAGGGCCCACAATGTACTGGCGTGTTCTTTAACATATGCAGGATATGGTTGTCTTGCCAGCAAGGAGACAGTGGCCAGGGAAGTACCCGGAATTTCGTGGGGAGGGGGGACTTCCCTGAAAATTCGGTTATCTTATACGAAGTCTCAAATTTGTCTACCTACTCTGAAATCCAAAAACTTTTGGATTTAAATACAGTTGTCTTTAATCTTGTTTTAGTCCAATATTTTATATCTGACACTAAAAATAGATTAAAAATATAACTTTTTACAGTTCCTATTCTTCTCTAGATATTCAACCTTTTTTTAGAGATAAAATAGTCGCTCTTTGGTTAGATATATTGATGAATATTATTATTGATGAAATATTAGAATTTACACTTTTCGAAAATCCCGAAAGTTTTATAGGGCCCTCTAACGGCAGAAAAAGTTGAAAATTGCGAAGTTTTAAATGAATATTGCAAACGATACATTTATGCTAGAAATTCGAACTTTTATTGGTGGAGTATAATGTTCGAGAGGTTTACATCGAAACATTTCCTTTGTTTTTAGAGTTATTGAAAAAATTCATTTTGTGTTGTTCAAGTAGTAACGAAACTTTGCTTATTTTCATTTTTCCACTCATTGTCGTGTTTGGAGTGACGCGAGCATAAAATAATCCATCGTTAGTAGAGGAGATCGATTACCTTAATTCCCTTCACCATTACATAAGTGAAATAACAGATTCGCGGGTGTTACGCCAGTACCGACATATGCTACGGACTTGCTGCGGTAAGGTGACGTGTAGAAAGATGACCACAATTCAAACACGACAGTAGTGGATGGACGATACCATTTATTTACATTCACATATCATTATGTGCTCGATTCCGAGGGCCTCGCTGCGCTGAGGATCAGAATGATTCGGCTCCTTAGATGTTCTTCGGAATTCTTCCAATCAACACAAATTTAATCTGAACGCTGCTTGGCTACTGCAAGCATTCGTAGAATGAGGTGGATATCTGCGCTTTGCAAAAATCGCTTTACCGACTTCAAAACTCGGCGAGAGGATACTTATTCCTTGCCTATTACCTGGTTCACACAGAACCGAACCCTGGCTCACAGAGAAACGTACTTTGGTTCACACAAAACTGAACCCTGGCTCATACAGAACCGTACCTTGGTTCACACAGAACAGTACCTTGGTTCATACAGAACCGTACCTTGGTTCACACAGAACAGAACCCTGGCTCACACCAAACTGTACCATGGTTCACACAGAACCGAACCCTCTCTTTAAGGGTTTTTTTTTCCAGAAAGAGTCTCATCACTTGACACGCTTAACAAACGTCCTACCTGTTTGTTCACCGGCACTCAGTCTGCTCTTCATTGCTAACGCGCTTCACTCTCCCACTCGCGCAGAGCCTCAGGCCAGTTGTAAAAGTGTTTTCGTGGTTATGAGCATATGCAGCCAGCCATTTCAGACCCGAACAACAACTCGTGAGTCACATCCCCATCTCAGCACTTCCAAAAATACACTTAACACAGATATATATGCAACAACAACAATACAATAATAAATAAATTAGAGGGACACGACTCTCATCCATTGGTCACAATTACTGCTGTTAAAGGATGTAAAAACCGGAAAAATTGTAACCTCATTTTTTTTAAACGAGCATCCCATATTCTGAAGAGTAGATATGTATTCTTCAAGTTTTACACTGTTAAAATAAAAAAGGTGCTGTTTCTAAGTAAGGTTACTTATACCTTAAATAATGGGTTTACTCAAAGTTCCAATAATATTGAACTGGTTTTTAATGAATGCTCATTGATCGCAACACACGTTTTCAAAGGACAATCGTTTGTGTTGTAAATATCGCTATGTAGTTTTGCTGAGGATGATCATTTGTGTTATAAATTTCGCAATATAGTTTTGCTGAGGACGATCATTTGTGTTCTAAATATCGCAGCATATTTTTGTCAAGGACGATCATTTGTATTGTAAATAACGCAACGTACTTTTTCCGAGGACGCTCCGTTTGCATTGTACATATCGCAATACATTTTTGCTCAGGACAATCGTCCTGTTGTAAATATTGCAGCATACTTTTGTTGAAGACGATAGCTTGTATTTTAAATAATGCAACATACTTTTTTATGAGGACGATCTTCTGCATTGTAAATATCACAACATACTTTTGATAAGGACGATCCTTTGCGTTTTAAATATCGCAACATACTTTTGATGAAGACCATCGTTTATGTTGTAAACATCGCGACCCATTTAAGATTTATGGTTTTAAGGAAACTCCAAAATCCACAATTTCATAAAAGAAAATAAATGTTAGAGTATCATACACTTACAAGACTTTCTTTAACCTCTGTAATTTTAATCACTTTCCATTTCGCGACACAACAATAAACGGCTTTCTACATCTTAAGTCCGTTATTCCGCACGAGTGCAAAAAGGAAAGTAGTTTCTGGTGCGAAGTTTATTTCCAGCGGAGGTTCTAATTAATGACATGCTTTGGGGATTACTTCGAACACTTGGCCACCTGTCGTAAAGGGCAACCGTTTATGGAAAGTGGCGTCTGGCTCATTCGCTTCAAAACCTCCCTGATAATGAAGGGCCTTCTTTTCCGTATTACGTGCTTCGATTTTGGGTCACAAGCCGATAGGGAAATGATTCGGGAAAAGGGAAAAAACAACTCTGCATAAAAAAATGTTGTTTACTGGAAAAATTAATCTTGATAAATGCTTAGATTTACAGAGTAAAAATTGCGTTTTGTTTCTATCGTGAACAGATAATTTTACTCATTAAATTTATCGTGGTATGCGGAGTTTGTTTTGCATTGTATGCAGTGGGGGGAGATTTTGGTGTTAATTTCATTTCGAATAAACAAGGAGCTATGAAACGATTTCAATCCATTTTTATGCGTCTTCAAGGTGCGTTAGAATATATGATTTTAAGTAGACTACGGGTTTTTATTTTGGAAATATCATAAACAAAGCTCTATTGTACAATTTAAAATTTTCTTTGGAAATATCGTAAACAAAGCCCTGCTGTACAATTTCTATCTTTGGAAATATCATAAACAACTCTCTATTGTGCAAATTTTAATAATACCCCATCATAGAATGTCGTATAGAAAATAAAAATGTTGGTTGAGTATACGATCACCTTATAATGATGATGATGATGGAAATAATAAATGCACACTAATCATTCTAAATAAATCATAATAAAATTCCGAATTATCATAAAAAACCCAAATAAACCATAATCATAAATGATGCGACTGGAACGCATCATGATAATGACAAACACACATGATGATGATTGAAGAGAAGTCGATGAAACAATGAAGGCGAAATAATGCAAAGAATAATCACCACAGAATGATGACGGACGATGAATAGATGATATTAATGCCTATTCTTTTTTTTTTCATTTATATATGAAAGCATAAAGAATGAAAACGAATCGAAGATGATGAAAAAGGGTGAGTAAGAAAGAGGTCACGGGTATGAATAGTGAGAGAGTGAAAATGGAAAGATTAAAAAATGATATTCAGAGAATGATGAAGAAGAAAATATAACATCGAACTGACAGAGGCGAAGAGGATGATGGGAGAAAAAGCTGTACAGCATCGTCACAATAATCATAAGAGAATAAATTGCCTTCACTGATGGATGAAGAATTGCATGACGACGATGCGAAAACGATGTAAAGAATGATGAAAGAGAGAGAACTGACAGAATTACCAAAGGACGATGAATGCAGATTAAGTGATTGTCAGAGGATGATGGGTGTAGAATGAATTATTATCACAGAATAATGAATGTAGAATGAGCGATTGATGCATGGAATAAACTGCATCAAATGTATGAATGTAGAAAGAGCAAGTGTAACAGAAGGATGAATGTAGAATAAGTGATTGTCAGAAAACGGTGAACGCAGAGTAAGTGATAGACACAGACTGTTTAATGCAAAATTAGTGAGTGTAACAGAATGATGAATGCAAAATAAGTGATTGTCACAGAATGATGAATGCAGAATAAGTGATTGTCACAGAATGATGAATACAGAATAAATTTTTGTCATATAATGATGAATGCAGAATGAGTGATTTTCGCAGAGTAATGAATATACAATGACTGATTGTCTCAGAATAAAGAATGTAGAAAAAGTAAGTGTAACAGAATGACGAATGCAAATATGGGATTAATTCAGAATGATGAATGCAGAATAAAAGATTGTCACAGAACTGTGAATTCAATGTAATTGATCGACACCGAGTGTTTAATGCAGAATAATTCATTGTTGCAGAATGATGAATGCAGAATAATTCATTGTTGCAGAATGATGAATGCAGAATTATTCATTGTTGCAGAATGATGAATTCAGAATGAATGATTTTTGCAGAATGAATGATTTTCACAGAATGATGAATGCAGAGTAAGTGATTGACTCACGACAATTGAATCAGAGAAAATAATTAGAACCTGAAAGCGTTGAAACGGTTAATGAAAAGGAGAAAAATGATCAATGAAAATGAAGGCTGTATAAGGATTGTCGCAGATTGATAAAGGAGATTAACTAACCTGACTAAATGATCATTATGAAAAGATGATAGAGAAGGAAACGAGCAACATAATCACCAGAGAATGATGATGAGTCCATAATGAATGCAGAGAATGACGGAAAAGCGTGAATGATGTTGATGAAGATGAAGATGAGAGAATAGCAATTAAGGGAAGCGAAGTGCAAGAAGCTCTGTAGATTCCAAAAGCGTTCAAGAATGATACTTGATTAGTTTCTGTCCTTAAGAGGTTTTGTGTGAAACCACGCTCTCTGTTACGCTGGCTGCTTCTGTTGTTAGGATACCAAAAGTCATTAGCATTTCTTTGTTTTACAGCTGTTTATTCACCGCCTTGTTTTTTTTTGCCTCTTCCGTAAGTACTTCTAAAAGTTAAATTTCTTACTTAATTGCCTCATTCCCTGCCACGTGAAATTAACTTCGGAGTTTTAATGATACTGAGACCAGTACGGAGCTAAACAGTTTTATACAGACGAAAGCGAGGATGAATGCTATTGGTAAAGATAAAGATAAATTTCTCAGTAAAGCAGAAAAAGGAAAGAATTTTCCCTTTAAGGATTGGGTTGTTTTACCTCTGAGAGGCACTTTTTTGCACACCATGGGCTAAATGGCCAGGTCACATGGTCATAGAAGGTTGGGGAGGGGACCCACTGGAACAGCTGTTGGGAGATAGATGGTAGCCTCCCGTCAAGGCCATCCAGCGTGTTCTTTAACGTACACAGTGTATGGCTCTCCCGCACATGGGGGCCACGGCTTAACGTCCCATTTGACGGACGGAGGCCTTTCCAAGCCCATCGGTGTCCCCTACGGACCGTGGGCAGGGCGGGGAATTTTGCGGAGATAAATCTCAACGCTGACCCAGCTGGGACTCGAACCTGGGAACTACAGATTACGTTTCCCTTTAAGACACTTCACAAAAAAGGAAAAGAGTGCAATAGCAAAATTTGAATATGACGAGCGAATTTTTCAAAACAGTGTCGGCTTAAAACAGAATAGTGGATAATAAAAGTCAAATTGCAAACTAAAAGGTTTATGAAGGGGAATATTTCTTAGGAAACTGCAGTTTGCGACCTTTATAAGAAAGAAATATATTTAATGTTAGTTGAGTTTACACCTTGGAGACTTTATTAGGAATAGACTGATGGTTGGTCTTCAGGGGTCATATTTGAATCTCCTTAACTTCTTACATAAAACTTTTACGCAAAAATATAAATGGAAGAGATCTCACAAAATCTATCAAAATATCGAATTTCAGCAGTTTTATTAGATATTTAAAGAGTTATGAAAAATGAAACATTTAACAAGAGCAAATACAGTTGAAATAATTAATCTGCGAAGTATTTTCAAACAGTTTAAATTTGACGAAATATGATTGAATTCCTTTTAAAGTATATGGCTTCTTTACTACCCGTTTTATTATTACTATGAAATCAAACTCACTTTAATAAAATGCATAAACGTATTTTGATCAGCAAAAAGATTGCTTCTTGTTCTGCAAAATTTAGATATATTTGCAAAGAGAGTTTGCTCAATATTTCAGTTTTAATAGTTCTTTAAATACCGAACAAAAATTGCTGAAACACCAGATTTAAGTAGATTTATTGCGAAATTTTATTTATCTCCGATAATGATTTTCCATAAAGCGTTTATTTAAAAAATAACAGAACTTTGAATATGACGTCTTGCTGACGTAGCTTGTTGGAGATTTTTTTTTTGACAAAAATGTCACTCAGTGTATATTTTAACAAATTTGAGTATCTGCAAACTGCATCTCTATCTATACATTGTAAAAAAGAGTGTAGAATTACATCAATTTATGGTGCAACCAAACACCAAAAACGGTGTAATATTACATCACTACTCGTATGGTGTTAACACCAAAAACGGCGTGATCTTGCACCACTGTATGAAGAGTGGTTATCTAACGCCAAAAATGATGCAATCGTACATCACTTTACTCGTATGGTAGTAACCTAACACCAAAAACGGTGTAATTTTACACCAGTTTACTCGTATGGTGATAACACTAGCTGTCACCAGAAATCGGTGTAAGATAATACTACTTTTTTGCAGTTGGGTTGGGTTGTTTTACCTCTGAGCGCCACTTTTTTGCACACCATGGGCTAAATGGCCAGGTCACATGGACCCCGAAGGCTCAGAGAAGGTTGGGGGAGGGGACCCACTGGAACAGCTGTTGGGAGACAGATGGTAGCCTCCCGTCAAGGCCATCCAGCGTGTTCTTTAACGTGCACAGGGTATGGCTCTCCCACACACGGGGCCACGGCTTAACGTCCCATCCGACGGACGGCGGCCTTTCCAAACCCATCGGTGTCCCCTACTGACCGTGGGCAGGGCGGGGAATTTTGCGGAGATAAATCTCAACGCTGACCCAGCTGGGACTCGAACCTGGGAACTACAGATTACGAGCCTGGCGCGCTACCGACTGAGCCACTCCGCCCCACTTTTTTTGCAGTGCGTGACAAATTCTTTAGTGTATCACATATGGTACTGAATATTATTTTGTTATCACATTACTGCATTATTTCATTCACTGCGAAACCTTCTCTGGTATTAGAATCTAGATTCCTTTGGATTATTTAATATTAATTTCCATCACTATCCTCTAGGGTATTTAGTAAAAACATTTCACCCCAAAACTTTTAAGACAAATTACGAACAAAATTATAATAGTAGAATTAAACAGTAAATTCAATATTGACACACATTTGAAGAACTAGAGAATATGCATGCTTCAAGGTGTATTAAATACTTCGATGAAAACTGTGATTGGCAGAGAGAGCTAAAAAAATATCGCTCAGTTGTAGTGGAAATTAAAACCATAACTGTATCCGAGGATAAAGCGACGTTTCAACCAAAAGATCAAGTATGAGTTTATAACACAAAGGGATTGTAAAAATGTTTCTGGGATCTAATATAGCTTGCATTGTGAACTAGGCTATTTTACATTTTTATTGAAATGGTTCAAAGTGTTTCTTTAATCTGCGTATCTTGTGCAGTTCAATAAAATATGAGGAATTGTCTCCTATACAAAACGGGATTCTTTAGCTCCGAGAGTTAATGTACAAACTCTTGGCCACTCTTGCTGAAAGGGGAAAATGTTTAAATTTTTGTTACTGTGCAGTATCAAATATTAGTGAACCTTAAGGCGCTGTTCCACCGCAATTCTCTACAGCACACGTTTGTGCGTGAACATTTGTGCAGCACAATGAGACTCAATGTTGTAAAAATTGATTGTCTCCACCTAAAACAGAAAGATTGTGAACTGTTCTGCACTGTTCGCGAAGAAAATGTACGTGCACAAAAGTTGCGAATTATTTGTGCTTCAATTCAGCATTCATCATCATCCACATGTTAACTGAGGAGGACGTTTTAGTTACTTCTGCTGCTTGTGGCATTTTAGGTAGTTTAACAAGAAAGTGTAGAGCAAAACGGCGTATATGGGTGCGGTCTTTCCTACAACAACGTGAATCAACCAAAAAATTCATGGAAGATTTGAAAATTGATCCTCTGAGTGGGTTTAAAAATTTTGCACGAATTTCCTCACTACTTTTGTGGTATCACAGTCAAACTTTCCACCTCACTCTTGATTTGCGTCGTGTTTTTTATTGCGATTTTTGTAATCTACATAAGATGAATCCCATATTACAGGTCGAATTTCGATTTCTTTTATAAAATTAATAATCTTTTCATTGGTCCACTACATTTACAAATACTTATAGAAATAGAAAAATTTACTTCGCTGAACAAAGACAGCGCACAAATTGTTTTCACTTCGACGGCAGAATCTAAACTGGAGTGCGTAAACACTGTGTGCGTACTAGGTCGTTGTATCCATCAGATTAAAGAGTGCGCGCACAATGTTCTTCCTAGTTCGTGCACTGTCTGCTTGGGTGCGCGAACAATTTGTGCGTGTTCGTTGTGTACGATACACCGGAAGAAACTTTTTGTACGCGCACTATGATACACAGTGCAGCACTGCGGTGGATCAGCACCTTTACGTGCCTGATGGAATGACACACGAAGGCAAACTCAAATTGTCTTGAGTACACGGCATTTCGGATCAAATATGACATCTGCAAACATGGGGGGTGGGGTTGGTAGCGCACCAGGCTCGTAATCTGAAGTTCCCAGTTTTGAGCCCCGTTGTGCCAGCGTTCAGATTTATCTCCGTTAATCTTCATCCTGTCCTCATGGAGGAAGAAGACACGGATGAACTTGGAAAGACCTCCGTACATCAGATGGAACGTTAAGCCATAGCAACGTATGTAGGAGAGTCATATCCAGTTAATGTTAAAAATCACGCTGGATAACGGGAGGCTTCCATCTGTCTCCTAACAGCTGTCCAGTGGATCCCTTATACAATCTTCTCTGAAATCTTGGGGTCTTTGTGACCTGGCCATTTAGCCAACTGTGTGTAAAAAAAGTGTCTCTCAAAAGTTAAACAATTTTACCCAACCGAGTGCAATTAGCATAAGCAACAAGCGTTGTTCGAAATTCTTATAAACAGATTGCAAAACTGATATCTGGCTATTTATTTTTATTCAATCTGACCACAGGATAAGATATTAACTTGTTGGTAATGGGAAAACATCTAAAATAAGACAGTATCTACGTTTTCAGTGGAGTAGCGGAACACACTGAACATTTTTTTCTTAGTGAAAAGCAACTGCCAATTGACAATTTTAGAGAATAGAGAAGCAACTAAAATGAAACGTACTGTGGTCGGCAACTAGGTTCTTATGTCTATCGTATCTTTTTTTATAACCCTTGTTAGTAGAAATCTAGATGCTGCGTCTGGTAGCTCAGTGGATAGAGCAACAGACACATTTTCAGAAGTTAGTTGGTTTCGTATCCTACAAAAAATACTTCTGCTAACGTTAAATTGTTCTTGGTTCTACAATTGATTATTCAGTAATAAATTATCACAGAAAAAGTTCCGTAGACAGGGAACACTTGAAACGATGTGTTGAAAAAAATTTATTGTCCTGACTGGGATTTGAACCCAGGTCTCCCAGAAGCATGCCTGGCCTCTTAACCTCTAGACCACCGAGGAAGTGACCATTTCTTCCACTAAGTGCGTTATTCTTGATGAATTTCTCATATATAATATTGGTTTAGCATTGTGGGGTAAAGAATCAGCATCTTTATAGGGGATACTATGTTTCCTTTGGATTGTTTTACCTCTGAGTGGCACTTTCTTTGCACACAATGGGCTAAATCGCTAGGTTACAAGGACCCTAAAGGTCATCTGTCTTCTAATAGCTATTCAGTAGGTTCCCTTCCCCAACCTTCTTAGAAGGTTGGGGAAAGGAACCGACTAGAGCGCTACAGACTGAGACAACCTCCCTTCTCTCATACACACACACACTATGTTTTCGACCGACGTAGGGAGTGGGGGTGGCTCAGTCGGTAGCGTGCCTGGCTCGTATTCTTCAGTTCCAGGTTTGGGTCCCAGCTGGGACAGCGTTGAGATTTTTATCCGCAAAATTTGCCCACCCTGCCCACGGTCAGTAGGGGACACCAATGTGCTTGGAAAGACCTCCACCCGTCGGATGGGACGTTAAGCCGTGGTCCCGTGTACGGGAGATTCATGCCCTGTGCACGTTAAAGAACACGCTGGATGGCCTTGACGGGAGGCTGCAATTTGTCTCCCAACAGCTGTTCCACCGTGTCCATGTGACCTGGCCATTTAGCCCACGGTGGGCAAAAAAGTGCCGCTCAGAAGTAAAACAACCCAACCCAACTCGACCGACGTATATATTCGAGTGTGGAGAACATCCTGATTGGTGGGCACTAATTTAGTGATTAAAGCCACTGAATGACTGTCTTCGCGTATTCATATTCCATCCAGCTAAAGAATTTTTCGGTTAACTGAGAATTATTTATTACATTTCGATTTAATTATTTTGTCGATATTTCGCTTCTAAGCGTCTTCTTGATATGCGTTCTATTTGCCAGCGATCGTTTTTAGGACGAAAAAATCAAAACGAACCTCCAAAGAGAAAGAAAGCTACAATTTTGTTACCAGAATTCTTACTTCTACCGTTTTCACTTTGTTTGTTTTTATCAGTTGAAAGTAAAAGTATGGCTTTGGGTTGTTTTACCTCTGAGGGGCACTTTTTTGCACACTATGGGCTAAATGGCCAGGCCACAAGGATCCCGAAGGCTCAGAGAATGTTGGGGGAGGGGACCCAATGGAACAGCTGTTAGGAGACAGATGGTAGCCTCCAGTCAAGGCCATACAGCATGTCTTTAACGTGCACAGGGTATGGTTCTCCCGCACAGGGTATGGTTCTCCCGCACACGGAGCCACGGATTAATCCCATCCGACGGATGGGGCCTTTCCAAGTCAATCGGTGTCCCCTATTGACCGTGGGAAGGGCGGGTAAAAGTATGGCAATAAGTATCAGAGCTGTAACAAAATTACTTAATAGAGGGAAACTATTTCATTTTCGGTTACTTTTCATTTCCACGTGTTCTTTTTGTACTTTAAAAAAAATAAACAGTTCATCTTCTTTAAAAAAAATTATAACCAGCTTCTAGGCACTTATCTAAATGGTTGCAATTTCGAAAGATAAAAACATACTCGGTACTTAGCTCCAGCATTTTGTTACGGATATTCCACCGGCCATTAAGTAAGCTAATTAATTATCTTTCTTAATTACCTATCAAATGAGTTACTTTATTCACAAATGCCTTGTTCATAAACCGACAGTGAAAGAATGAACGGAATCAATACATCCCATTAAAGATGTGCATAATTAATAGTATTCATTAGACATGTTATCTTTTAATCATTGGAGCGTATTATTCTTCAATGAAAACGAATAATAAGGCCTAACGAGTTGTAATTAAAGCAGATCTAGTGAATAGTTGGTCCTGCGAGAGATAAAGGATGAGTTCAATGGCAAAGAGTTTCAATGGTTATTTTGGTATTGTCATAAAATTGCATATTTCGTGACACAACAGTTCAACGAAAAATTGTTCTTTTTGATTTGCTGTGTAAACATACACGTTGTAAACAATAATTAATTTCAAGCCGTGAGCAAAAATGAAACAATTCCCTAGAAAGGATGCAGCGCATGAGTATGAGTTATATTAATCGTCATCATAATTTAAGTTAGATATTTCCATATCTTTATACAACATAAGGCCCCATTAGTTTCCTTGCAATGAATTCTCCAAAGCGTAGTCATTAATAAAACTGAAAATACCGCAAAAAATGCCTATTTTTCTATTTAATTTCAAAACTATAGATGTGGATACTCAATGACTCATTTGTGGAAAATTAGTCCTATTCATTTGTACCTGCCAATGTAGCTAACAGGTCTAACGCAACATTAGTAATACACTGGTTTCCATAAATTAAAGAAAACTCAGAAAAAGTATGATAAACAAAAAACTATATGAATGATTTTAATGAAATTTGATGGAAACATGAATTCTTATGCTAGTTTCAGAATGGCATTAAAAATTTACACTAGAAATATTTTTCGTCAAAAAATAACACTTACAGGAACTTGTCCAAAAATGAGGTGTCAGAATTCAATGGCCAAAGTTTTTTAATAAGGAGTGTGGTCATCACTTACAAGCAGTGCAGGCACGACAGTGATGTTCCATGCTGTTTATGATGTGAATCAGCGCAGTAGGGAGTAACGATCATTGTTCCTTTAAAGCAGTAATAAGCTCCCCCCTTTGTTTCAGGTGGCGGGTTGAGGGCAGTAACACGTCTCCCTAGAGCATCCCACACATGCTCAATCAGATTTAGGTCAGGAGATCGAGCTGGCCACTCCATGCGCATAATGATCTCCTTTTGAAGGTATTGTTCCACTAGTCGAGCTCTGTGTGGATGAGCGTTATCGTCTTGTAAGATGAATGTTTCACCTATTACATCAGCCTAAAGATCTAATAAGGGTCCAGGATTTCATCTCTATACCTTTGAGTATTGAGGTTCTCACTCGTCAACACATAGAGGTCTGTGCGTCCACCTAAGAATCCCTCTCTTTGACGGATGTTACTGGTATGATAGCGGGTAACTCGTTTTCTCCAAATCAAACAATGTCCGGAATCACTCTGCAAGCAATATCTGGACTCATCTGTGAAGAGCACGGAACTCCATTGCTCTTCTATGTTGTTAGCACGCGTGCGTGCCCAATTCAACCTCTCTCTCCTGTGATGTGACATAAGGGGTATACAAATTACTGGCCTGCTAGCGCACAGACCTCCCTCATGAAGCCTTCTACGTACAGTAGGAGCTCATACAACCCTCCCAGTGGCTGCTGCAAGAGAGGATCATAGCTGAGAGGGGGTAGGCGTCTTGTTCGTTCGTGCTGTTAATCGTAAGTATTGATCTTGTACAGCGGTCGTAACTCTAGCCCTTCCTCGGCTATACCTCCGAGATGCAGAATCCGTGCTGAGAAGTTGATTCCACAGTCTATGGACCACAGAAGGACTCACATTCAGCCATGGTGCCACGTCTGACTGCCTTTGACCTGCTTCGAGCCGGCCAATAGCTCTCCACCGCAGTTCATTTGACAAATTATGTCTCGAGGTCATTCCTACAAAATGGTTATTTCGAATTTCTTTACTCACATTTACCACACAAAATAACGATCCACTCCAAAATATATGAACAGCTTATATGAACAAGTTTGGTGAGGATCGCACAATTTTATGTCGCTATCCGATCATCCCATTTTGGTATCACATGGGATCCTCATCGTTTTTATGTCGCTAACCGATTACGCAGATTGACGCAACAGACTGATTTGCATGTGATATGCTCACTCGTCATTACTGCTTATATGAACAAGTTTGGTGAGAATCGCACAATTTTTTAGCGAATTATCACGATTTTTCTCATTTTTCTTCAATTTATGAAAAGCAGTATAGATTAATAAAATAAACAAAGCAAAAAAAAACTATAAAAACTTATTCCATATAGAAAAACTTTGTAACTTTTCCTGTTCGATGCAATATTTAAATAATTTGGGTTGGGTTGTTTTACCTCTGAGCGGCATTTTTTTGCACAGCATGGGCTAAATGGTCAGGTCACATGGATCCCGAAGGCTCAGAGAAGGTTGGGGGAGGGGACCCACTGGAATAGCTGTTGGGAGACAGATGATAGCCCCCCGTTAAGGCCATTCAGCGTGTTCTTTAACGTGCACAGGGTATGTCTCTCCCGCACACGGGGCCACGGCTTAACGTCCCATCCGACGGACGGCGGCCTTTCCAAGCCCATCGGTGTCCCCTACTGACCGTGGGCAGGGTGGGGAATTTTGCGGAGATAAATCTCCACGCTGACCCAGCTGGGACTCGAACCTGGGAACTACATATTACGAGCCTGGCGCGCTACCGACTGAGCCACCCCCGCCCCTAAATAATTTGGAAACCCTACTCAAGTCTTATTCACAGCACACACACACACACACCGAAATCATATCCTGGGTACGTGCCTGGTTCAATAGACTTTATCTATATTTACAGGAATAAATTTGGCATTACAAAAGAATGGGCCCAAGCCTCCTGGAATCAATATTCAAATATCAAGACATATAAAACTTATTTACCAGTAATAATCTTAAAGTTCTAAGAGATATGGCCAACATCTCCTGGATTGTTGGGTTGTTTTACCTCTGAGCGGCACTTTTTTGCACACCATGGACTAAATGGCCAGGTCACATGGACCCCGAAGGCTCAGAGAAGGTTGGGGGAGGGGACCCACTGGAACAGCTATTGCGAGACAGATGGTAGCCTCCCGTCAAGGCCATCCAGCGTGTTCTTTAACGTGCACAGGGTATGGCTCTCCCGAACACGGGTCCACGGCTTAACGTTCCATCCGACGGACGGCGGCCTTTCCAAGCCCATCGGTGTCCCCTACTGATCGTGGGCAGAGCGGGGAATTTTGCGGAGATAAATCTCAACGCTGACCCAGCTGGGACTCGAACCTGGGAACTACAGATTACGAGCCTGGCGCGCTACCGACTGAGCCACCCCCGCCCCTACACCTCCTGGAATCAATCTTCTAATTCCAGGAGACGAGGGTTGAGTTGTGTTCTCGTTCCAGAACTATCAGTACACTCCAGAATGCTCTAATCAACATTTGGACTCCAATGGCTTTTGGATCATTTTGTGGAAAAGTTGCACTGACAGGCCTACATAGCCTTTCGTGAACACCACATCCCCTACTGACGACTCAACTTGCATCCATTTCTCCGTGGCATTTTTGATTTATGATTTCTCATTTTTTTGCCTGTGATATAACATTCGTCCTCACTTCCATTTTGGCATGGCATGGGATCCTCATTGCTATATCACCCTCCCAAATTCAATTACCCAGGATCCATCAGTGAACCGGAGCTAGAGAAAAATAAGCAAATTATCTTTTTATTTTGATAGAGAAAGACGAAGTCAATGATTTCGTTCGGCTTTTTGTTGCGTGTAAAGTCGTAAACGATTGCTAACTAGGTGTCTGAATAAGTAGCATGCAGAATGGTGGTTTGGTTGTTTGATATCTGAGCGTCACTATTTTACTCACAATGGGTTAAATAAACAGGCCACAAAGGCTCCAAGAAGGGAAATCATCGGACAGTTGTTAGAAGACAAATGATAGCCTCCCTTCAAGCCATTCAGCCTTATGTTCTTTAACGTGCACAGGGTATGGCTATCCAGCACATGGAGCCACGGCTTAACGTCCCATCCGACGGACGGCGCCCTTTCCAAGCCCATTGGTGTCCCCTACTGACCGAGGGCAGGCGAGGTGTTTTGCAGAGATAAATCTCAACGCTGATACAACTAGGACTCGAACCAAGAAACTGTAGATTACGAGCCTGGGACGCTACCGACTGAGCCACCTCTTCCCCCTTCGAAACCAGGAACTGCGGATTATGAGCCTTGTGTGCTACCGGTTGAGCCAATCTCCGACCCCAACGATTTGTAACGAGGATATATCAATCAGTAATATACAGATCAGTACTGTATGCTTCGATGTGCGACTCTCCACTCTGATGGCATTGCGATTTTCTCGGCTAAACGGCTCTTCCCAAAATGAGAAAAGGGACATTAATAGACTTGAAAAAGTTGTTTTCTTCTGAAGCGATGTCAAGTCGTTACTATGTCTAATTCATCAATCCCAATGCATTAAAAATGCAATATATAGTCTCGATAGTAGGCTTGGGTTGGGTTATTTTACCTCTGAGCGTCACTTTTTTGCACGCAATGGGCTAAATGGCCAGATCACAAAGACCCCGAAGGCTCAGAGAAGGTTGGGGGAGGGGACCCACTGGAACAGCTTTTGGGAGACAGATGGTAGCCTCCCGTCAAGGCCATCCAGCGTGTTCTTTAACGTGCACAGGGTATGGCTCTCCCGCACACGGCGAAACGGTTTAACGTCCCATCCGACGGACGGTGGTATTTCAAAGCCCATCAGTGTCCCCTTCTGACCGTGGGTAGGGCGGGGAAATTTTGCGGAGATAAATCTCAACGCTAACCCAACTGGGACTCGAACCTGGGACTCTATAGTAGGCTTCCATCCGTCTCTTAATAGCTGCCTGATATATCATCTTCGCCTAAGTCATTGTGATCCACTCATTTATCTCATTACAAGCCTAAAAGTGCTTGTAAAAACTCGTAATCTTCAGTTCCCAAGTTCGGCCCCCAACTGGGCCTGAGTTCAGATTCATCTCTGTTAAACACATACTCTGTCCTCAGTCAGAAAGAGGACACCTTTGGACTTGGAAAGGCCGTCGTCCATCGCATGGGACGTTAAGCTGTCGGCCGTCAGCATGAGAGCCATAATCTGTAAACGTTAAAGAACGCATTCGATGGCCTTGACGGGAGACTTCCATTTGTTTTCTAGCATTTGTTCAGTGGATTCTATTTCCCAACCTTAAATAAGTCTTTGGGATCCAAGGGATCCGGTCATTTATCCCACTATGAACATAAAAGCTCCAAAAAGAAAGCAAAAATCATATCATCTCGAATGGTTGCATAAATAATTTTCGTATTAATTCATATGAATGAATATCATCGTATTTCCATGTTTCCATTTTGTTAAACGTTTAGCGCCAAACCCCGCACTGGGGGCACGAACCACGCACTAGGGACACGAATCTAGGAACATAACTCACTATTCTGAGAGGCGAGGGTTAATCAGTCGGTAGCGCGCCAGGCTCGTAATCTGCATTTTACAGGTTCGAATCCCCTCTGGTCGAGTGTTGAGATTTGTCTCAGCACAACTCACCGCCCTACCCTCGGTCAGAAAAAGGACAGCAATGAACTTTGAAACTCTGCCTTCCGTCGAATGGGACGTTAAGCCGCGGTACCATGAACTGTGCACATTAAAGAACAGGTACAATAGCCTTGACGGGAGCCTGTCATCTGTCTCCGAACAGCTGCCCAACCTCCTCTGAGCCCTCGGTGTCCTTGTGACCTAGCCATTTAGTCCATTGGGTGCAAAAAAGTGCTGGCCATTTACCCCATTGAGTGCCGCTCAGAGGTAAAACAACCCAATCCAGTCCCACGAATCCCAACTGTGCCAAAGTTGAGATTAATCTCCGCTTAACCCCACCCTATCCCAGGTGATAAAGAGGACACTGAAGGGCTTGGAAATCCGTCGTCCTTCGGCAGGGTCTCTAAGCCGTGACTCTGTGTGCAAGAGAGTCATATTCTGTGCACGTCAAAGAACATCCTGTATGTCTTTGAGGGAGAATCTTTAATCTGTGTCTGGATTGAGGATAGAGAATACAATGGACAGAAGGTTGAGGATAGAGATCCAATGGACAGCTGTTAAGCTGTCCATTGGATCTCTATCCTCAACTTTCTCTGAGATGGCTATCACATGTGTGCAGAAAAATATTGCCCCTCAGAGGTAAAACAACCCAAATCGTTTAAAAGTTAATGCTGAGCAAACGCACAAACAAATAAACAAACGTATAGTGTCGACTGGAATCAAACTTCGATTTTCTCTACATATAAAAGAAAAATATTATTTTTTTTCTCTGGCGTATAAATCTCCTCTTTCAATCTTCTGTCGTGTTTTATTATTTGAAACGTTTTTGAAAGGCTCGTTCTTGTGGTGATCAAGAGAGGTACATCTTCGTTCCAACAACATCTCGTTCTCCTTAACCCAACAATCCGTGACTGATGGGCGAGAGAATTTCTCCTAACTACGAATGACTCTCTTCATGAAAACTCTCTTCACTCGAAGGAGCGATAAGATTCATCCCTGACTCCATTCCCAGGCGAGACATTTCGGGCATCTTTGGCTCACGGGGCTTAAAGAGATAGAATGTTTAATGCAGACGCGATGACAAGGGAAGATGATGGATCGAATGAGCTCATCAGGAGGCTATAGTATAAGGAGAAAGAAATTTGTCCTCTGGTTGGGGACCACTGCTGCTAGAGACTGCGTTTGCCAGCGTAACTTTTGATCGTAGAGAAAAACAGGGATGCAACCTTTGATCTTCGATAGGGTAAGAAATCAGAAATATGCACCGTAAAAATGATCACAAACTTTCGGTTGTTTTTTTTTATATCCGAGCTGCACTTTTGTGCCTAGAGCGCTCTTGAGACTAGGTCACAAGGATCGCTAAGTCTCAAATTAGGTTGGAGGTCCAGTTAGTCAGAATTTCGTGTAAGACAGGTAAAAGGCTCTCGTCGGGGTTCGAGTATGATGCCAAGGTTGAGAGCTATTTCCTTTTATCCCCACCCTATTCTGAAAGGGGACCATGGGCTTGGGTAAGCCACTGTCCTTCGTATTGGACGTTAGGGCGTGACCCTATGCTCAGGAGAATCCTGTGCACATTAAAAAACACGCTGGATGACCTGATAAGTGTTCCACCTGTCTCTTAATATTTGTTCAGTAAATCCCCTTTAACAACCATTTCTGAGCCCTTGGGGTCCTTTTGACCTGACAATTTATGCATTTGTGTGCAAAATAATTCCACTCAAAGGTTAAATAACCTAATCTAACTACATCTGACCACAGGTGACGCTGCTGTAACATTAATCAAATATGACAGCACTCATAGACATCGGTCCAAGCAGTGTGATGGTAATGAATTCTTGGTGTGTGAAAAGGAGACTGTGGGAAACATCCAAAAGCGACGGCAGAATGTGCACGGGGTCGATGCTATTTACAGAAACACAGTTGATCGATTGGCAAAGCAGACATCTGCAAAAGACGGACATGGCGACCTACACAATAAAGTCAAATAAGGCAGTCCTGTTCTGAGGTGGTGTAAGACAATTGAACGTGACAGAGATCCTAAAGGAAAAATAAAGAAAACTAGGATTATTTTTCTATATGATCTACCTACATAATATAAAAGTAACAAACAATTGTGTAGAATAAATATTGATATGTAAATAATATGTTGGGCATTGTTTTCTGAGTGATCCTCGAAGTCATTTACTAGACAAGGATGCCAAGATAATTCGCGAGGTGGTGATAATATGTTTTGACCTCTGAGTCAATTTTTTTCACAGAGTGGATTAAATGGCTAGGTCATAAAGATCTCAGGGCTCTCTATACTGTAAAGGGTAAAGGAGCTTCACCTCATCAAACATGTTGTTTAGCGTACATAAGATATTGTTCCTTTATACACAGGACAAGGCTTAACGTCCGATCTGGAGAATGGTGACCTTCTTAAGCCAATGTCTATACGCTATCTTTCGAAGCAAAGCAGAGGTTTGCGTCTAAAGTCTTAATACAGATGTAATGAGGATTCGCTTCCTACAAGTTACCAGGCCGACACTCTATCAGTTGAGCCAACCGCTGCCATGCGCAGGTTCGGTTGGGTTGTTTTACCTCTGAGCGGCACTTTTTTGCACACCATGGGATAAATGGCCAGGTCACATGGACCCCGAAGGCTCAGAGAAGGTTGGGGGAGGGGGACCCACTGGAACAGCTGTTGGGAGACAGATGGTAGCCTCCCGTCAAGGCCATCCAGCGTGTTCTTTAAAGTGCACAGGGTATGGCTCTCCCGCACACGGGGCCACGGCTTAACGTCCCATCCGACGGACGACGGCCTTTCCAAGCCCATCGGTGTTCCCTACTGATCGTGGGCAGGGCGAGGTATTTTGCGGAGATAAATCTCAACGCTGACCCAGCTGGGACTCGAACCTGGGAACTACAGATTACGAGCCTGGCGCGCTACCGTCTAAGCCTCCCCCCTGCGCAGGGAAATTAAGAATACAATGGTGGGTTATGTTAACCTTTAAATGGAACGTTTTGCGCACAATGGCCTAAATGGCCAGGTCACAAGAAACCCAAGGGCTCAGACAAGGTTAGGGAAAAGGAACCCACTGAACAGCTATCAGAAGACAGATGGTAGCCTCTCGTCAATGCCATCCAGCATGTTCTTTAACATGGGATGGCTCTCCTGCACACAGGAACTATGGTTTAACATACCATCCGAAGGATAGTGGCCTTTTCATGTCCAACGTATCCCCTTTCTGACTGAGGAGAGGGTGGAGGTTTAGCGGAAATAAATCTCAATGCTGGCACAGTTGGGACTCGAACTTGGGAATTATATGTTAATAGCAAATCTCCGAATATATCTTGCAATCTGAACAGCTGAGAATTCACTGGTTCAGGTTACAACGAAAAATTGTGGTTTAAGTCAGATGACCTTTTTCAGTTGTAAGCAGAAATGTTATTCCATTTCTTGTTCGCCTCGAAGGACAACATTTTTACGACATTCAACTAAACGAAAACTGTAGCAAACATCTTACTACGTCAGCCACGATGACAGCTCTAGCACTGTTAAATATGAAACCTAAATAAGCACAGAGAGTGTAGTGTTGAATGTCTTCTACCTCAATTAATCCCTTCCGCCAAGGTCATATTGACGACTATGGCAGTGCATGAGACGAGATTGATCGACTGGAGAGAAGCCGCCTCAACTGAGCGTTCATGGTGCGGTGATCACGTGACAGCGAAATGATGCAGTGCTGAAACCTCTCACTTTAGTGACAAACTGGTTTTCAAATGGGTGGAGAGTTCAGCGACGATTTCCTTATATTTTTAAAGTGGATGATGTTACCTAAGAAGTATTGTCACAGATAGATTAAATGAGATAAAAAAAATCGATGAATATTAAATACATAGATTAACTGTTGACATAAAATTCAAGAAATAATTTTGATGAAAAATGGGTTTTGCCTTAAGTGCGATTCGAACCCACGTCTCCCAGGTATTCACTCCACTAAACTATCAACGGCTAGTTCATTCTATCAGCTAATTGCTACTTTACATCTTCTAGGTCTTGTCGCTCGTGGCGCCATCTATGATCGGGAACGGCAGCCAGTTACGAACGAGAAGATCTGGAAGATTTCATATCACAATTAGTTGAAAGAATGAACTAGCCGTTGATAGTTTAGCAGCGAGAATAGCCTGCATGTAACTTGGAGGTGGGTTCGGCTAAAATCACGGCAAAACTTATTTTTCTCAGGAAAATTATTTCTTATGATAAAAAATGCAAGTGAATCGACCTTGGTATAGTTGTCTACTAGTTCAAAGGAGTAAGTGTCACTTCTAGCTGACTTATCTTTAACGAGTTTATGGAAATCTCAATGCCTGCGCTAGGTATCTCAGATGTTGCCCACCCATCTTATATTTACTATATTTTACGATAGTACTTTTAATATATATAATTTTACGATAGAGCATTTTAGTGTTCAATCCGTTACGAGTAATTCTGGCCATGGTTTTTATCACAGCATTTGCTGAAGACGATAGGATATAAAACATACTGATGCCTCTGATGATCATGATGGCGATCATCTTAGGAAACATCATTCCTGCATATGATTTTATCTCTTCAGCACAAGGTTGTTATAACCTCCCCAATTCAAGGTTTGAATAACATACATTTCCTAAGGCAGACCCCGAATATCCGATTCCAAAGATGAAAAGCCTCAATTAGAATTAAAAATGCTAACCTCCCTCCGCATATTACACCCAAAACTGCCAAAACCTTATGGATTCCTGAATATCGTAGATCAAGGGCCTATCATCAATCAATGATCTGTATGAGAACTCTGGAAGAATCAACTCTTCAATCTTATAATGTCTCCCTAGTCTTCCCAGTTGCCACTTACACTATAACATTTGCTCCTAAGAAGTGTTAAAAGATTTCAGGATTAATAGGAAAGAAGATTTGAACTCTGCATTGTGCAAGAAAGCCTCCCTATAGAGCACATATAACCCTTTTACAGTAGTAAACCTTACTTCCGATTAAAGCTAACGTGCAAAGTTTCTGAGACACCCTGAGATGTTTAAAAAATCCGTTTCGAAGAATGTTACCAGTCAGGAGTTTTTTTTTTACAAATTGATGATCAATAAGATAAATTAAAAGAAGTTTAAAGCCCTAAGAACTGAAGTATAGAAAATCATTAACTACTTCGCTTTCGAGCAGCGTTGAGTGTCCCACATTTCGCCATATTAGTCTGCGTTTCTTTACATTAACATCAAAGAGCTCCTTTACTATTTTTTTTCCTAATCCAGTAGCGTTGTCTTCTTGGAAAGCTTTCAATGCACTCCAATCTCCTCGAGGCCTTCCTCTCCCATTCTCCCTCATTAAAGGAGCTCTTCTGTGTTAAACAAGCCAATACGAAGGGGGAAATGACTGGCTGGCCGAGGAACTTCAAAACTTTCAGCTCTTCTGATAATGAACCATATTGGTGAAGAATGGAGCTAATGAGATAAAATTGAAAAAATAATACAATTACTGCTAGAGAGAGTTGTAAATCAATCGCTTCAAATTGACATTATAAAGATTGCAATTTTGAAATTTTCCTATATTGGAATTTTAAATTTTAAATTATTTCTGATTAATGTGAAAAAAGATATTAGTAGCTAAGAAAGATTATCGAAAACTTTAACTTAAAATATGCTGAAGATTAAAGTGAAGAAGTTCTGGTTTTCTGTACTTAGTCATTTTTTTCCAAAGTTCGTCAAAGTTTTTTAGCAGTATAAAAAAACTTTACAAAGAAGTATAGTTATAATTTTTGTACAAATCTTCATGTGTAGACAAATAGAAAAATTAATGCCGATACCTTTATACAACAGAATAATAATTAAATGTGCACTAAATGGAATATAAGCCAAGAAATGTTCTCTTTAGTTTTATTTGTCACAAATATTTGTGTTTAAGTGTTTCAGTCTTGACGTGCAGACTTCAACACCTTTTGCTCTGTTTCAGGTTTTGTGACCTGGACATTTTAGCGTAAAAAAATCCCCTTACAACTAAAGCGACCATTAACTCAGCACTATCACACAACTCTTAACATGCAAGCAGCGCTTTTTAAATGTTTATTCTATAAATTTCAATAAGTATTTTCACATTACTTTAAAACTAAGCTGTTAATAACAAATTTCGTAAAACACGAAACAATCTGTCAGCAAATATTATTTAGAGAATAATTTTAAGATGAACAACATTTCTTGAACATCTTATGCATTTTTTATGTATTTCTGTCAATTCAAGCACCTCTAAGGAATTTGTAATATAGATTTTCCATACTTCGCAGAGAAGAGATTGGAATACATTTTTCGATTAAAAAAACTGTTACAGGTTTTCTCCCCTTGGAACGAACTTATTAGTACTCTGAAGAGAAGATATTTTGAAGGCAAGAAACCAGCAGACAAGAAGTATATATATTTCGGAAATAAACGTCTATCTTTTACTGAGGATTAGAACACTAGAGATTACAAGTATGTTGATTCAGTTTACAGCCGAGAAAAGTGATTAGTACGATTGACTATGAAATAAAAATTATGGGTTCAAAGTCTGGATGAAACATGAATCTCACACCTGTAATCGTTTTACTGAGATATCGCCTTCCTCACAGTTGATTTCATAGGTTTACCGCCAGGATCGAAATTTGCAGTCCTCAGGTTTGAGTTCCACGTGAGCGAGCGTTGAGATTTACCTCCGCAAAACTTTCCAACCTGCTCTCAGTCATTAAGGGATACGATGGGTTTGGAACGGCCGCCTACCGACGGATGGAACGTTACGTCGTGGTCCCGTGTGCGGGAGACCCATACCCTGTGCACTATAAAGAACAGACCTGTTAGACCTTCTCCATGACATATTATAGACACCTTCCTGTTAGACTTAATCCATGACATATTATACTAAAAGACACCTTCCTCTCAGACCTTTTCCATGATATACTATACTAAAAGATGCCTTCCTGTTAGACCTTCTCCATGACACACTATAATAAGAGAAACCTTCCTGTTAGACTTTCTCCATGACATATTATACTAAAAGACATATTCCTGTTAGACCTTCTCCATGACATATTATACTAAAAGACACATTCCTGTTAGACCGTCTCCATGACATATTACACTAAAAGACACCTTCCTGTTAGATCTTTTCCATGACATATTATACTAAAAGATAGCAATCTGTTAGACCTTCTCCATGACATATTATACCAAAAGAAACCTTCTTGTTAAACCTTTTCCATAACATGTTATACTAAAAGATACCTCCCTGTTAGACCTTCTCCATGACATATTATGCGGAAAGACAGATTCCTGTTAGACCTTCTCCGTGAGTAATAGTAGTTTCATCTGTATAATCTTCTTAACCTCTTGCTATAATCTTATAAATATACGGATATAACATTATTAATTTCTTGTTATAATCTTATAAATATACATATATAACATTATTAATTTCTTGTTATAATGATACAAATTTCTCTATACAACCTTATTAATTTCTCGATATAATATTGATAATTTCTCCATATAATCATTAATTTCTCGACATAATATTTTAAATTTCTTGATATAATTATACTAAATTCTCTATATATTTTATTAACTTTTTACTCTAATCTTATTATTTTCTTGCTAATCTTATAAACTTTCTGTATAAACTTACAAATTTCTTGCTATAATCTATAAATTTATGGGTGTAATACTACTAATATTTTGAATGATATAAATTTTCCGTATAAATTTATTAATTTCTCTATATAATCGTGATAACATTTCTAATAATATTTTTATTTTCTCGATATAATCTAATTATTTTCTCGATAAATTCTTGTAAATTTCTCTATATAATCTTATTAATTTCTTAATATAATCTTATTAATTTATGAATATAAAATAATAAATATCTTTTTATAAAATTATAAATTTATATGTATAATCTTATTAATTTCTCGATATCATTTGATAATTTCTCTATATCATCTTATTAATTTCTCGATATAAAATTATTATTTTCTTGAAATAATTTTGCTAACTTTTCTATATATTTTTGCTAATTTCTCGATATGATCTTATCATTTTCTCGATATAATCTTATAATTTTTTCCATAAAATCTTATAAATTTCTCTTTATAATCTTATTAATTTCTTGCTATAATTTAATAAATTTATAGATATAGCATTATATAATTTCTCGTTATAAAGTTATAAATTTATCCGTATAATCTTATTAATTTATCGATATAATCTTGATAATTTCTCTAAATAATCTTATTAATTTCTCGATGTAATACTATGATTTTCTCGATATAATCTAATTACTTTCTCGATAAATTCTCATAAATTTCTTTACACAAGCTTATTAAGTTCTTGATATAATCTTATAAATTCATGGATGTAATATTATGAATTTTTTGTTATAATGTTATAAATTTATCTATATAATCTTATTAATTTCTTAATATAATCTTATTAATTTATGAATATAAAATAATAAATATCTTTTTATAAAATTATAAATTTATATGTATAATCTTATTAATTTCTCGATATCATTTTGATAATTTCTCTATATCATCTTATTAATTTCTCGATATAAAATTATTATTTTCTTGAAATAATTTTGCTAACTTTTCTATATATTCTTGCTAATTTCTCGATATGATCTTATCATTTTCTCGATATGATCTTATAATTTTTTCCATAAAATCTTATAAATTTCTCTATATAATCTTATTAATTTCTTGCTATAATTTAATAAATTTATAAATAGAGCATTATATAATTTCTCATTATAAAGTTATAAATTTATCCGTATAATCTTATTAATTTATCGATATAATCTTGATAATTTCTCTAAATAATCTTATTAATTTCTCGAAGTAATACTATGATTTTCTCGATATAATCTAATTACTTTCTCGATAAATTCTCATAAATTTCTTTACACAAGCTTATTAAGTTCTTGATATAAGCTTATAAATTTATGGATGTAATATTATTAATTTTTTGTTATAATGTTATAAATTTATCTATATAATCTTATTAATTTCTTGATATAATGTTGCATTTTTCTGAATATATTCTTGTTAACTTTTTTACATAATCTTATTATTTTCTCGATATAATTTCTCGTTGTAGTGTTATAAATTTATCTGCATAATCTTATTAATTTCTTGATATAACCTTGAAAATTTCTCTATATAATCTTATTAATTTCTCAATAAAATATTATTAGTTTCTTGATATAACTAATTATTTTTTCTATAAAATCTATTAATTTCTCGATATAATACTATTTTTTTCTCGATAGATTCTAATTATTTTCTCTATGAAATCTTATAAATTTCTTTGTATAAATTTTATAAAAATCTTGCTTATAATCTTATAAATTTATGGTTATGATGTAATAAATTTCTTTTTATTATGTTATAAACTTTTTTATATAATCATATAAATTTCTCGATATAATGTAGGTATTTTCTCCATATCATCTTATTAATTTCTCAATATAATCTTATTATTTTCTCGATATAATGTAGGTAATTTCTCGATATGAACTTATTATTTTCTCGATATAATCTTCCAAACTTTTCTATATAATCTTATTTTTTTCTCGATATAATATTGATAATTGCTCCTTATAAACTTATTCATTTCTCGATATAAACTTATTATTTTCTCGATAAAATCGTGCTACCATATCTATAAAATCTAACTAATTTCTGGATAAAATTCTATTATTTTCTCATTTTAAACTTGCTAATTTTTCAACATAATCTTATTATTTTCGCGATAAAATCTTATTATTTTCTCGATATAATATTATTAAATTCTTGCTATAATCTTCTAAATTTATATGATATAATATTATAAATTTTTTTGTTATAATGTTATAAATATATCTATATAATCTTATTAATTTCTCGATATAATCTTGAAAATTTTTCCATATAATCTTATTAATTCCTTGATATAATGTTGTTTTTTCTCAATATGTTCTTGATAACTTTTCTATATAATCTTATTATTTTCTCGATATTATTTTATTATTTTATCGATAAAAATCTTATTATTTCTCGATAAAATCTTAATTTTTTCTAGATATAATCTAATTAAATTCTCGCAATAATCTTATAAATTTACGGATATAATATTATTAATTTCTTGTTATAATGTTATAAATTTAACTATTTAATTTTATTAATTTTTCGATATAATCTTCATAATTTCTCTATATAATCTTATTAATTTCTCGATAATACCTTATTATTTTTTTGATATAATCTTCAAAGCTTTTCTATATAATTTTATTATTTTCTAGACAAAATCTTATAAATTTCTCGATATAAGGCTATTAATTTCCTGCTGTAATCTTGTAAATTTATGGATATAATAATATTAATGTCTTATAATAATGTTATACATTTATCTATATAATCTTATTAATTTCTCGATGTAATCTCCATAATTTCTCCCTACAATCTTATTAATTTTTTGATATAATCTTGCAAACTTTTCTATATAATCTTATTATTTTCCTGATATAATCTAATTATTTTCTCGATAAAATCTTATTTTTTACTCAATAAAACCTTGCTAGCTCTTCTATGTAATCTTATTCTTTTCCTGATAAAATTTTGCTAACTTTTCTACATAACCTTGATAATATCTCCATGTAATCATATTAATTTCTCAATTTAATATTATTTTTTCGCGATTTATCTTGTTAACGTTTCTATATAATATTATTATTTTCTCGATAGAGTTTAATTATTTTCTCGATGAAATCTTATTGTTTTTTCGATAAAATATTATAAATTTCTGTATATAATATTATTAAATTCTTGCTATAATCTCATAAATTTATGGATATAATAATATTGATTTCTTCTTACAATGTTATACATTCATCTATATAATCTTATTAATTTCTCGATGCAATATCCATAATTTCGCCCTATAATCTTATTAATTTCTCAATATAATCTTACTATTTTCTGGGTAAAGTATTATAAATTTCTCTACATAATCTTATTATTTTCTCGATATAACTTATTATTTTTTCAATATAATCTTGCTAACCTTTCTGTATAATCTTATTTTTTCTCGATATAATCTTATTTTTTTCTCAAAATAATCTTTGAACTTTTCTATATAATCTTATTATTTTCTCCATATAATCTTACTATTTTCTGGATAAAGTATTATAAATTTCTCTACATAATCTTATTAATTTCTTGTTAAAATGTTACAAATTTCTGTATGCAACCTTATCAATTTCTCGATGCAATATTCATAATTTCTCCATATAATCTTATTAATTTCTCAACATAATATTATAAATTTCTCGATATAATTATATAAATTTCTCTATATATTCTTATTATTTTTTTACTATAATCTTATTATGTTCTCGATATAATCTAATTATATCCTTGCTTTTGTTATAAATTTTTCTGTATAATCTTACAAATTTCTTACTATAATTCTATAAATTTATGGGTATAATACTATTAATATTTTGTTATAATGATATAAATTTTTCTGTATAATTTTATTAATTTCTCTATATAATCTTGATAACATTTCTATATAATCTTATTATTTCCTCGATATAATCTAATTATATTCTCGATAAAGTCTTATAAATTTCTCTATATAATCTTATTATTTTCTTAATATAACCTTATTAATTTATGGATAAAAGTAATAAATTTCTTGTTGGAAAGTTATAAATTTATATGTATAATCTTATTTATTTCTCAATGAAATTTTGATAATTTCTCTATATTTAACTTATTAATTTCTCGATATAAAATTATTATTTTCTCTATATGATTTTGCTAACTTTTCTATATAATCTTGCTAATTTTTCGATATAATCTTATCATTTTCTCGATATAATCTTATTATTTTCTCGATAAAATGTTATTTAATTTCTCTATATAATCTTATTAATTTCTTGCTATAATTTAATAAATTTATAAATATGCATTATATAATTTCTCGTTATAAAGTTATAAATTTATCTGTGTAATCTTATTAATTTCTCGATATAATCTTGATAATTTCTCTAAATAATCTTAATAATTTCTCGATGTAATACTATTATTTTCTCAATATAATATAATTATTTTCTCGATAAAATCTTATAAATTTCTTTGCATAATTTTATAAATTTATTGATATGAAATACTAAATTTGTTGTTATAATGCTATAAATTTATCTTTATACTCTTATTACTTTCTCGATATAATCTTATTATTTTGGCGATATAATCTTGCTAACTTTTAAATATAATCGTTTTGCTTTCTCGATAAAATATTGATAATTTCTTCACATAATTCTATTAATTTCTCTATATCAGTTTATTATTTTCTAGATATAATCTAATTACTTTCTCGATGAAATCTTATAAATTTCCCTGCATAAGCTTATTAAGTTCTTGATATAATGTTAAAAATTTATGGATGTAATATTATTAATTTCTCGATATAAGGTTATATTTTTCTCAATATATTCTTGTTAACTTTTCTATATAATCTTATTATTTTCTCGATATAATTTCTCATTGTAATGTTATAAATTTATCTGCATAATGTTATTAATTTCTTGATATAACCTTGAAAATTTCTCTATATAATGTTAGTAATTTCTTGATATAATACTATTATTTTCTCGATTTAATCCAATTATTTTCTCTATGAAATCTTATTAATTTCTCGATAAAATACTATTATTTTCTCGATATAATCTAATTATTTTCAGTATGAAATCTTATAAATTTCTTTGCATAATTTTATAAATTACTTTTTATTATGCTATAAATTTATCTATATAATCTTATTAATTTCTCGATATAATGTAGGTAATTTGTCCATATCATCTTATTAATTTCTCGATATAATCTTGCAAAGTTTTCTATATAATCTTATTTTTTTTCTCGATATAATATTGATAATTTCTCCATATAAGCTTATTAATTTCTCGATATAAACTTGTTATTTTCTCGATAAAATCTTGCTATCTTTCCTATATAATCTAATTATTTTCTGGATAAAATCCTACTATTTTCTCATTATAACCTTGCTAACTTTTCAATATAATCTTATTATTTTTTTGATAAAATCTTTTTGTTTTCTCGATATAATCTTAATAAATTCTTGCTATAATCTTATATATTTATGGATATAATATCATAAATTTTTTGTTATAATGTTATAAATATATCTATATGATTTTCTTAATTACTCAGTATAATCTGGAAAATTTTTCCATATTATCTTATTAATTCATCTATATAATATTATTTTTTTCTCAATATATTCTTGCTAACTTTCTATGTAATCTTATTATTTTTTCGATATAATCTTATTATTTTTTCGATATAATCTTATAAATTTCTATATATAATCTTATTAATTTCTCGATATAGTACTATTATTTTGTCGATACAATCTAATTATTTTCTCTATAAAATCTTATTAATTTCTCGACATAATACAATTAATTTCTCGATATAATCTAATTATTTTCTCTATGAAATCTTATAAATTTCTTTGTATAATTTTATAAATTTCTTGCTATAATCTTATAAATTTATGAATATGAAATAATAAATTTCTTTTTATTATGCTATAAATTTATCTATATAATCTTATTAATTTCTCGATATAATGTAGGCAATTTTTCCATATCATCTTATTAATTTCTCGATACACTATTATAGTTTTCTCGATATAATCTTGTTAGCTCTTCTATATAATTTCATTTTTTCTCGATATAGTATTGATAATTTCTCCATATAACCTTATTAATTTCTCGATATAATCTTATTATTTTCTTGATATAATCTTCCTAGCTTTTCTATATAATCTTATTATTTTCTCGATATAACGTTTTTATTTTCTCAATATAATATCTGAACTTTTCTATATAATCTTATTATTTTCTCGATATAATTTTATTTTTTCTAGATAAAATCTTATTTTTTTTCTTCGTAAATCTTATAAATTTCTCTATAAAATGTTATTAATTTCTTGCTATAATCTCATAAATTTATGGATATAATAATATTAATGTCTGTAATAATTTTATACATTTATCGATAAAATCTTATTAATTTCTTAATATAATCTCCATAGTTTATCCCTATATTCTTATTAATTTTTTGATATAACCTTGCTAACTTTTCTATATAATCTTATTATTTTCCCGATATAATCTAATTATTTTCTCGATAAAATCTTATTTTTTCCCTGATATAATCTAATTATTTTTTCGATAAAATCTTATTTTTTCTCGATAAAATCTTATAAATTTCTCTATATAATGTTATGTAGTTCTTGCTATAATCTTCCTAGCTTTCCTATATAATCATATTATTTCCTCGATATAATCTAAATATTTTCTCGATATAATGTAATTATTTTCTCGATATAATCGTATTATTTTCTCAATATAATCTTGCTAGCTTTTCAATGTAATCTTATTCTTTTCTTTATAAAATTTTGCTAACTTTTCTACATATCCTTGATAATTTTTCCATGTAATCATATTAATTTCTCAATATAATGTTACTTTTTCGCGATATAATCTTGTTAACTTTTCTGTATAATATTAGTATTTTTTCGATATAATTCAATTATTTTCTCGATGAAATCTTATTATTTTTTCGATAAAATCTTATTTTTTTCGAGATAAAATCATATAAATTTGTCTATAAAATGTTATTAATTTCTTGCTATAATCTCATAAATTTATGGATATAATAATATTAATTTCTTTTTACAATGTTATACATTTATCTATATAATCTTATTAATTTCTCGATATCATCTCCACAATTTCGCCCTTTAATCTTATTAATTTCTCGATATAATCTTGCTATTTTTTCTATATAATCTTATTATTTTCTCGACATAACCTTATTTTTTTTTCAATATAATCTTGCTAACTTTTCTGTATGATCTTATTGTTTTCTCGATATAATCTTATTATTTTCTCAATATGATCGCTTAACCTTTCTATATAATCTTTTAACTTTTCTATATAATCTTATTATTTTCTGGATAAAATTTTATAAATTTCTCTATAGAATCTTATCAATTACTTGCCATATTCTAATAAATTTATGGATATGATATTACTAATTTCTTGTTAAATGTTATAAATTTATCTATGCAATTTTACTAATTTCTCGATATAATCTTGAGGATTTCCCCATATAATCTGATTAATTTATCGATATAATCTTATTATTTTCTTGATAAAATCTTGCTAACTTTTCTACGTAATCTTGTTATTTTCTCAATATAACCTTATTACTTTCTTGATAAAATCTTGCCAACTTTTCTATGTAATCTTGTTATTTTCTCGATTAAATCTTATTATTTTTTCAATATAATCTTGCTAACTTTTCTATATAATCTTATTGTTTTCTCGATATAATCTTATTATTTTTCAATATAATCTTGCTAACTTTTGTATATAATCTTATTAATTTCTCGATATAATATTGTTTTTTTCACGATATAATCTTGCTAACTTCTTTATATAATCTTATTATTTTCTGGACATAATCTTATAAGTTTATGGATATCATATTATTAACTTCTTGTTATAATGTTATAAATTTTCTATATAATCTTATTAATTTCTCGATATAATCTAGGTAATTTCTCCATATAATCGTATTAATTTCTCAATATAATGTTCTTTTTTCGCGATATAATCTTGTTAACTTTGCTGTATAATCTTATTATTTTTTCAATGAATTTCTCTATATAATGTTACTAATTTCTTACTATAATCTTATAAATTTATGGATATTATATTATTAATTTCCTGTTATAATGTTATGAATTTATCTATATTATCTTATTAAGTTCTCTATATAATATATATAATATATATAATATTTCTCTTATAGTCTTAAAAGAAATATTTAAAAAACAGAGGACGAAACTCCGATCCGAATAAATAGTAAAAAAAATTTCTCAAGCAGCTTCTTGCCAGATAATTTCAACAGGAACCTCTCAGTTTGTACGTCAAAGTATAAATAATATAGTGGCAAACGGTCTATGAGGATAGTGGGACCTCAGCAGAAAAACAATACAAACATCCAAGCTTTACCAAGGACCTGAACTTAAGTTCCTTTGATCAGTAGTGAAGAATACTAACCACTCGGCCACATGATGGCTTATCGATCGAAAGTAATGAGTTTTATATCAATTAAAAATTGAAATGTACGGGTAGGTTATCTATTATATATTTTAACTTAACATGTTTTTGAAATACTAATTAAAATATATATACATTTGTATCAAATTTCCCAACAGTTCAAGAATTTGTTAATGAATAGCATATCATATACAGTACAGTACTGTGCAAATTAGTTGGGACAAGAGGAAAATGCAGTAACAAAGATACAACTAAAATATTTATTTGTTTAATAGTGTAGTTAATAGTGAAGGGACCACCCCCCCTTAGCCTTAATTACTTCTTTCTCCCACTCAACCATTGATGCCACTAGCTTTCCACACATCTCCTTCACTTCAGGGTCGTGGTACTACGCTTTCATGACACTTTCTATTATTTTGGTTTTCGTCGTGCAATCCATCTTAGATATGCGCGCTTTAATAATGGCCCACAAATTTTCAATGGGGTTTAGATCGGGTGAATTTTCTGGCCACTCCAATACTTCAAATGTTGCTGGGTAAAGAAGCTCTTAGCAAGCTTAGAATTGTGACATGGAGCCAGATCCTGTTGAAATACCAAATCGCCGTTAGGAAACAGCTTCTGCAGTGTTAGGACCATTTTCGCCTCCAGAACGCCTTTTTGCCTTTTTGCTGTCCATCATTCCTTCAATGGGATGAAGCGTCTGTGGCCCAGAAGCTGTGAAACATCCCCAAAACATGACCTTGGGTGGGTGTTTGGGGGATTGCTGGATGTGGCCGGATCGAAGAGGTTCTTCGGGCTTCGCTTGTCCCAACTAATTTGCACAGTACTGTATATATATCCAATTCAACTTTGCTTGCATATAGACATTTTTATATAAAAGTACTCAGTAAATAAACTAAATATCATAAACACATCAAATATTACTGTTAGAAGCGCACAATATATTTATCCATTATCATAAACACATCAAATACTCCTACATTATCATAAACACATCAAATATTACTGTTACAAGTGCACAATGGATTTTGACAAACAATTTATTTCAACGCATCTTTTTTAAATTTAATTTTACTGTTTTTCTGCTTAAGTTCACATGGCATGAATTAAGCAACTCTAGACAGTAATACTCATAATGAGTTTTGAATATCTCTGTATTAGATTTTGTTACGAAATTGTTGTCTACTGTTATAGTGTTTTATACATATTAGCAACTAAAATTTGTTTTACTCTAATTTTATAATAAAAAAATAGTTTAAGTTATATATTTGATCTATGTTTAATAATTAGACAGATTGGGTTAAAACCTTTAAATTATATCTTGTAACATTTTTCGGAAAGAAGCATATTTAAGAAACACCATTTTTATGAGTCTGGTACCAAATAAAGAGCTACTTAGCGTGCATATATCAAAATAAGCCTCTGATAAAAACGATCCATAAAAAATCGTTGTACGAAGTGCAGGTAGATGACCATAAAGCATGGAAACTGGATAAAGATCGATGAAGCGGGAAAGTCCATCCATCATTCCTTCAATGCCTTGTCATTGACGCTAAGCGATCCATCAAGTTAGGTCAACGTGGGGGAGGGCCCCCATCAAAGTGGGGGGGAGTGAAATATTTTCTCTACGAGGCCATCAACTTTGACTTGGTCCTTTCCACGGCATACATCTATCTGTCAGTCAAGTTAAAGTGAATTCATAACTTTCTCTTTTTTTCGGCCCTACTGTTGCTCATCACACATCCTGGGATCAGTCACATCTCATTCAGTTTCATAGCGGCAATCTCTTTCCATCTTCCATTCCAGTCAGGTCCCATTTCCTCAAAAATCCCCATCTTCCACTCGCTCTTTTTATTTTTGTCTCAGATGGGTCTCAGCATATTTCTCCGCGATGAACGATGCCATTGTGTTTCTGTTTTTTATTTTTGCGAGCGGGAATATTTCTCCTTCTGTTAACATCACCTGATACCACAAAAGACGATATTTGCGACGGATAAATAACAGAAACTCGTCACTGGGATGGGAAGAAATATTGCAAGTGACGTCAATAAAAATAAATCGACATGTTATTTTCATGTACTAGATTTTTTTTTTCTTCTCTGTTGATGGTATGGGGATCAGAATGAAACTGAAAAGAATTATCCAATCCATATCTTTTAATAATGGTTGTATATCATGTAATAATATGTTGCAATTGCGTAAATCCTTCCCATGGCCGAGTGGTTAGCACACTTGGCTACTGATCTAAGGGATCTGGGTTCGAGCCCCAGACATGGCATGGACGTTTGTGTTGTTTTTCTGCTAAGGTCCTGCCTTCCTCACAGACCTTCTACTATGGCATATGACAGGCTCCTGTCAGACCTCTGTGGCAAGCAGCTGGTTGAGGGGGTATTTTTTTTAATTGTGTAAACAGAAATATTCCTTGGCCGAGTGCTTACCGCTCTTGGCTATTGATCAAAGGGAGTTGCGTTCGAGCGCCGGGTAAGACATGGATGTTTGTGATGTGTTTCTGCTGAGGTCTCGCCTTTCCAAAGATGTATTAAACTGACAGGCTCCTGTCAGACCTCTGTGGCAATCAGCTGCTTGAGAGGTAATTAATTAATTAATTAAAAATATTGTATATTAGATTTCAGTTCCAATTAGCAACTTTATTAATTTTTACAGATAGCTGAACTCTATCTGAAGCTGCTCGGATCTTCTTTTAAGATCCAATCGATGTATTCAGATTTTCAGTGCACTAAAGTTTAGTTTTATGAGTACCCTAAACTCCCCCCGAAAATCTGGTCGTCCTATACGAAATCTCAAACTTCTTTACCTATTTTGAAACTCAAAACAGTTGTTTTTGTATAATTTTAGTCTAACCTCCTAGTAAATGTCAGACAATAAAAATATGTAGATTTAAAAAACAGCTATAAAATTTCATTCGATATAGAATATCGAAAAACAAACCCAGTTGAATATTCTAGTAACTGGGAAACCCTAGTTAAGTCTTATTCTAAGACTAATCCTGCCCCAAGAAACTAAATCCTGGTTACGTGCATGGCTCGGGGGGGGGGATGCATGACTTGACGCCCAATCCTACAGATATCAGCCTTTACAAGCCCATCGACGTGCCGAAGGTAGGGTCGATGTTAGCGGAGACAAATCTCTACGATCGGACAGTTGGAATTCGAACCTGGGAATTGCGGGTCACAACCGCGCCAACCTGAACTCCATTCAAATGAATAAAAAAAACCTAATATTCATATAACAATACAAAAATGCGAATACCAATTTAAAAATCAGTCGTCATTTCCCATTTCCGTCTGTAAGAAAGTGATGCTTTATTTGCATATCAACATCTCGTTCCGTACTCCTAGTTTGCCGTAAACGCAAGGTAATCTCATTTGAGAGCAAAGCAGAAATTAGATTAGTTTGCCGGCTTTTTATCTTTCTCTTTCACGGAGTGTCGACGGTTTATTTTACTGCTCAGTGAACAAGATGAATCACTGAGTACACATTAGAAGGCCAGCAATTTCCGGACTCCTGCACATCGTGGTTAGTTACACACACAAGGGTCTAGACTGAAACATCTGAGATTTCTCAGCATAGAATAAAGATTCGGTGTTTTCTTTCATCCATTGTGAAGTACTCTCTGCTTCAACGATTTAGAAGATACGTTACGTCGCAAACTAGAGTCCTGTCATCATAAACAACTACTGTACCTCTAGTGAACGAAATCGTAGAGCGTTGCTCTAGGTAGAAGGATTATTTAATGATACCTATATGCTTAAAACAATTCATAATATAAATACTTCGTTTTTGTAAATAAGTTTTCTGGTCAGAATGATTTCATCTTTATTAATCTTAATTAATATATATACTTAATTAAATATATTATGGCATATAGTTGACATTTCTAATTTTTAATCATTTGTTTTCGTTTTGAAAGAATGGGAGTTGATTTAGTGGGTAGGTAGGGAGCCAGGTTTGTAATCTACGGTTCCTAGATTCCAGTTTGAAAGTCTGAAGTGTGTGAGCGTTGGAGTCAAAATAATCATTCCCACCGTCTTTGAATAAATGTAACATCCGGAACAAAGATAGTAAACAAATATACATATAGTCAAATTTTCCAAAAAAATATTTTCTTAAAACAACGACTAGAAAACATGACGGAAAAGTCGAGATAAAAAAAAAAACATATATTTTACTATTTCCGAAAATATTTAAAAAATGGGAAAGTCATTATTTAAAACATTTTATTGCATCCTTGCTGAAGCAAAATATCACCACGGTTACCTAACAATCATTCACGGTATCTGTGCTAATTTTTGCTTCATGAAAATGTCACCATATTTGCTCTATAATAATTATTTATTATTATTTATTTTTCGTTATTGGTAAATTTTTATAGAAACGTATTTGGGAGGAGTATAAGAGCAACATCTGCAGTTAAATTTTACCACCATTAGTAATCTTTAAATATTAAACGAATTTTGCTGAAATTTCGAATTTAGAGAAATCTGAGTGGATTTTCCAATTTATTTTTTTTTCATTCAGGCATATAAGAATTCTAGAAGCTACTCCTAGCTTTCACAGGCCTTCTCATACAAGGACATGCCCCATTAAGACCGAAGTCACTACCGACCACTCCCTCAGTTAGAGCTCTGAGCGGCACCTTGTCGGAAAAGTCGCTATCTCCCTAATCACTATACCGTTTAACAGGTATTTCCGGTGATAATTTTCCATTAAAAGCTTATTTTCAGAGTTAGGGAGATTTAGAATGGGGCTTTCCATTAAAATAACATGAAAGTACCAAAAACCTTTGGTACTATAGTGTAGACAAACAGAAGAGAGATAGGAGTATGATTATTGCAATATAAACAGAAATGCAATGTCTTACGAATTTTCGGAGTGGGGGGGTTGGCTCAAATGGTAGCGTGCTAAGCTCGTGATCTGCAGTTCCTAGATTCGAGTCTCCCTGTGCCTTCATTAAAAGCTATCTATTCTATCCTAAAGCGAACCCTCGGTGAGAAAGGGACACTAATGGTTTAGAAAGGCAGTAGGATCGGACATAAAACAAAACTGCAAATGGATTGTTTGCAGGAGAGCTAGGTGTACGTTGAAGAAAGTTGGATAACCTTTAAAGGAGACTTCCATCTCTCTCTCAACAGCTCTCTAGTGGGCTCTCTTCCCCAACCTTTTCTAAGATTTTGGAGTCCAATTGACCTGATTATTTAGCATACTACTTCCCAACCTCTTAGAAAATCCCTTCCCTTTACCATTACTAACTGCCTCTTCACGGAATTCAAAATATTTTTTTCCTGTAAAAAATCAATCGGAACATTGTTTTTCAATGAATGCAAAATTTACGAGCATTTTGATACTCTATCATACATGAATATCTGAGGTTTTTCTGTCGAAACGAAAGGTGACTAACTGTGTCAGCTTAGGAATTATTCAATATTCCATTTCCAATCTATTTCTACTGAAAAACTTCTACTTCATTTCCAATCTATTTCTACTGAAAAACTCAAGAAAAATACCACCTCCCTTAAATTTCTAAAATACCCCCGTTGGAATTTGGTTGAGTTGTTTTACCTCTGAGCGGCACTTTTTTTTTTGCACACAACAGGCTAAACCAGGTCACAAAGAACTCAAGGGCTCAGAGAAAGTTGTGGAAAAGGAACCCAGTAGACAGCTATTAAAATACGATGTGGTAGCCGTCCAGGGTGTTATTTATCGTACAAAGGTAACTACTTATCTCCTGCACACAGATTCACTGCTTTAGATCCCATCCGACGAACGACGGCTTTTTCAAACCCATCAGTGTTCACCCTTTTTGACATAAGGCAGGGTAAGGCTGGCCTCAACACTGACCTAAGTGGTACTATTCTTACGAGTTTGTCGCACTATTGACTGAGCTTTCCCTGTTGGGAACCAATGATTTAGTCCATTGTGTGCAACAAAACCCACTCAGAGGCAAAAAAATCCAAACCTTAAGAATTTTTACAGAACTTCTTTGCTTTGGAAATGAGGAAACTTTGCTGGAGAGTAAACAATAAAATGATAAGGGGGGTGAATATGCAGTAACATTTCCCCCCCCTCCTTTTTAGCTGAGAAGAGTGGACGACACTTTGCTCTCAGGATTGCTTGTTTATTGAATTCTATTCCTCGGGCTTCTCCTCTAACGTCATTTTCTTGTTTTCGTAACGCAGTTTCAGAGGAGAGAGAAAAAAGGAGAAGAAGCGAAAAGAAACTAACGTGTCCTATTAGTGTTTCCTTGCTGCTACTGCTGTTGATGTTATCGTTGTCATTAACGAGGCTATGAGGTGGAGCGAAAATATCTCGCGCTACCAATTTGTTGAGCAATGTACTTTCATTTAGAAGGAGTGGAAAAAAATCTTGAAGGTGAGTGATGCAGTTGTCACACACTAAGGGAAAAACTGTCAGATCTGTAGGTAACTTCAACTAGGTGTTACCTACAGACAAAAAAAGATAAAAGGAAAAACAAATAAGACCAAAGAATTGTGTTGCCAATAGCAACAGACTGGTCAGAGAATCAAACACTTTGCAGGAGGAAATGTTAACGATACCTGGAAGATGCGGGAAATAAAAAAATTTTTTACTTTTTTCCTGATTCTTAAAAGAGGATTAAAATATTGCCTTTTAAACAAATGAAAATTACCTTTGAATAGCGTAATCGATGTAATTGTTTCAGGAGGGTAAAAAAGATGTGAAATACACTGGTGCTCAAAATTAAAGGATAACCGGCAAAAACGTATATAGCTACCGATATACAGTATGTAAAAGAATGCACTGAAAATGGACGAACATGGAAAATACGCTACGCAGAAAACTATCCCGCATTTAAAGTTGTAAAGTTGTAAGCCGTAATAGGCAAATTAGGAAAGGGTTAAAAAGACGCGTGAGTATACTCGAAGCTTGCAGCTGCTGTAGGCAACTCTTGCTTTCATTTCAGTAGCACGTCGAGCTGATTATGTCCCGATGACATCGTATGGATGATATTCAGCGGTGGAGAGCGATTGGAAGGATGGAAACAGGTGAGTCCTAGACGGAAGTTTCCAGAGCATTGAATGCTTCACAAAATGTACTGTCAAGACTCTGGAGTTTCAACAGAAGGTGATGTTCGTCGTCGACCTGGACAAGGCCGTCTCAGAGCCACAACTGCTGCAGATGATTGCTATATGAGTCTTACTGCCAGACAGAACACAGTGATGACCGCTAGGTAACTGTCTTTGGAGCTTGCAGCAGCTACAGAAACGAGGGTTTCAATGCATACTGTTTACAAGAGCCTTCGAGAGCAATGCCTTAATGACAGGAGATCTGTTATTTTTGTCCGTCTAATTCCCACTGCCCGACGAGTTCGTTTAACGTGGAGTCGCCAACATGACACTTGGAGTTCAGACCAGTTGGCGCATATTATGTTCACAGATGAATCGCGATTCTGTTTCGAATGATTCGCGACGTATTCGCATCTGGTGAGAATCAGGAACCCGCAACAGTCCCTCGAACATCAGAGAAAGGGACTATTCTGGTGACCGTGGCATGATGGTTGGGATAGGAATTATGACGAACTGGCTTACAGACCTGCACATCTTTCTGAGCCCTGTGGTACAGAGACGAGTTCCTGGACCGATATGTCATGCCATTCCGGGGAGCCATCGGTCCAGATTTTATTCTTATGGACGACAACGTCCGTCCTCATCGAGCTCACGTGGTCGACGATTTTCTCGAAGACGAAGATATTCGCCGAATGGAGTGACCACCCAGATCTCCTGACTTCAATCCCATTGAGCATGTATCGGATGCTCTAGTGAGACGCATTGGAGCTTGCCAGACCCCTCCAAGAACGCTCCATCAGAGCAGCACTTGTCAAGTAGTGGTCATTAATCCCTCAAGAACTCATCAATACCCTCATAAACAGTATGAGGAGTCGTTGCTTGAGCAGCAATGGCTATCAGGTCTGATCATATGTCAGGGGTGATCAATGATAAATGAACATATGATATCTTTACTACAGTTGTGAATGAATGATTATTATTGTTATTACAAGAATAATTGAATACATGTTCGTTATTAAAATTTTAATTGAGAAATTATTATTATTTCATTAATCATTGAACAAGTGTTAAAATTATTATTACTATTACTACTTAGGTTTTAAATGTTGGTTTTGAAGAAAAATCAAAATGTACTATTCTGAAAATTTTCCAAATGTATGCATTTCCAAATTTTGCAAGCTTGTTTTTTTACAGGGCGTGTATTTTTTTTTAATCTCTCATTTAATTCAAGGATTTTTGGAAAGGGAAATTTTTGTGTCCGTCCGTTGATCATTTCTACTACTCTGATGATCAAAGCTCCAAATAAATTGTTTATGCTAAAGATGAGATTTCTCATACACTGCATTGCAAAATATAATCGGACTCTTCCATATTAATGTGAATGGAAAGCCACATTCAAATCTCCCTAACTTTGAAAATAAGTTTCTTTTTTCTGAAAAATATCGCTAGAAATAAATCGAAAAACTATGGCGTATAAACTGATAGACTCCTGTCAGACCTCAGTGGCAAACAGTTGCTTGAGGAAATATTTATTTTATTTCTATTTATCTAATTCCTTGTTAAATGTGTAAGCTTTAGGGTAGCGTTTTTTTGCTACTCTTAAACCACTTACTTTCTCACTGAATGACGTATTAGCAGAAGTTCTGAAATCAGTTACTTTATACATGAGAAAAAAGTTCTTTTTTTGAAATAATAACTCTTTATTTCCTTTGCATTTACATATACAGAGTTGATCACAGAAAGCTCTAAGAGTTTGACTGTAAGAATGAATACTACATACTCTTTGCAAATAGCTCATACAATTAATAAAGAAGTTAAGCAATGAATTAATAGACCAGAGGTTCTCAACGTGAGGTACGCGGTAAAAATTTTTGGGGTACGTTGTGAGAGCTCAAAAGTCGCTAGATCCAGTAACAAAGTCGCTAAGTTGGCAACACTGCTACTGATTTGTTAAATTGTTTATAACATTTTTTGTGTTTATCGATATATGTAATTTATGAATACAAAATTTAATGTATATATATATGTTTTATTTTATTCCCATTGTTATACTATACCTATAGTTTTATCTATCTGTACAAGGGGTACGACCGTTATATACACATTTCCAGGGGGTACGTGAGGCATAAAAGGTTGAGAACCACTGAAATAGAGTAACAATGTTAATAAAATTCCCGTGAAACTTGATTTAACTTATCAGCAGGAAACGTTAACTATATGTAGTTACTAATTGTTGCTATACATCGGTTACGTATTTACCTCTGAGTGGCATTTTTTTGCACACAATGCTCGAAATGTCCAAGTTATAAAGACCCGAAGACCACAGAGAAAACTGGAGAAGGGGGCCCACTGGACAGATGGAAGACTCCGTTAAGGCCACACATCGTGTTCATTAAGCTGATCAGGGGTTAAACCGGAGGTTTACGGCTTTTTGTGCCTCTGAGAGACGGCGATTTTTACAAGCCCCCATTTTGAAGGAGGGCAAGGAGTTTAGTTGTGCTAAATCTCAACTCTGGCCCAGGTGGGACTCGAACCTGGGAATTGCAAATTACTAGGCTGCCGCGCTACCTAATGAACCAACCTGCGCCTTATTTTCTTCGGAAGGGGACTACTAGAAATAGACAGAAACAGAAATATCAAGTCGGGTTTGGCATACTAGTGAAAAAATTTGACTAAATATTAAAGAAAATTTATGAGCAGTTAATATTGTATATTTTAAACTGATTAGATTCCAAAATCAGGTTGGAAATACTATTTGGAGAATTTACTGGCCTCCTGGTTCGGATCCTAACCGACTGAGTCAGATGTAATGTTCTCTCTATTCGGAATGCGATGGGACTGGGCCAAATGTCGTGGCCGCCGGAGGACGATGAAAATGTTGCTCAATGATTACTTCACCCTCACTTTGGTGAAAAGACAGGTTCGCGGGTTTTTAAACCCGCAGCACTGCACGCCTCTGAAGAGACTGATGTTGAATGATGAATAAAAATAGTACATCAATTAACTGCACGAGAGTTAGATAGGTACAACACAGTTTATTTACACTTTATAGACTCAAGTGCTGGGGTTGCGCTCAACTCCGTGAGTCTTTGGTGCTTTGTTGCTGCAAACATTAACAATGAGGTGGAGAATCGCTCACTCAGCAAGTTTCACTTTACAGACCTCAAACTCGGCGAAAGGATCATCGGTTCACCCTGAATCCACAAAACTATTAACAGAATCACACAAGAATCTCGATTCCCTTTGGAATCGCACCCTCCCTTCAAGGGTTACTTCGAGTAAGCAGTGGCATCCTTCTGACGCTTGTTCAAACGACCTTTCGCTCAACGTGCTCGCACCAAACTGATGCTTCAATCTCCCTTCTAGCCTCTTGTGCCGACCGCGTGCCCCAAGCTAGTCATTTACGGCCATAAAATACTTCTGGAAGTGATCTCCGTGCACGCAGCCAGCTTTAGACCCGAAAACAACATCCTATGAATGACGCACACACCCATCAGCACTCACGAACACACTTAATACATAAAATATCTACAATCATAAAAATACAATAAAAATACACCAATAAATAAATAAAAATAAATTAGAGGGACACGACAATCATCAACACTAATTCTTCTGTTCTTGTAAGTTACTATGCTTCTTTTTACTAATAAGGTTTAACATTAATTTCTGGATTCAAGACACATTATTATATTCATAAAGATATCACCTTTTGTCTAGAATGTTATTGCATACTTACTTCTCATATTGCTGAAACATTTTCCACTTTCGTGTCTCTTTATTTGTGGCAATTCCTACACATCGTCGGACACCGAATACAGCAGTCCCTTTTTTGAATTTATGATTTCCTGTGCCATCCGTCAGAAGATACAGTAAACCGTGATCTCATCTGCAGGAGAACCACATTCTGAACACTTTAATTAACTCACTAGATGGCCTTGATGGGTTGGGTTGTTTTACCTCTGAGCGGCACTTTTTTGCACTCCATGGGCTAAATGGCCAGGTCACATGGACCCCGAAGGCTCAGAGAAGGTTGGGGGAGGGACCCACTGGAACAGCTGTTGGGAGACAGATGGTAGCCTCCCGTCAAGGCCATCCAGCGTGTTCTTTAACGTGCACAGGGTATGGCTCTCCCGCACACGGGGCCACGGCTTAACGTCCCATCCGACGGACGGCGGCCTTTCCAAGTCTTGATGGGAAACATTCAGCTGTCCTCTAGAAGCTGTTCAGTAGATAATCCTTTTTCTCAAATTTGAGCCCTTGATGGGATCATTGCAACCTGGTATTTTAACCCATTGCATAAAAAAAACGCAGCTTAAGCGCAAAATAATACAACTTTATTTTCCTTCCGAAACGTAGTGTTTCACATATCTGAATGTGACAACATTTTTTCTTGAATAAGTTGTACATTTTTATAAAATTTGCTTACGCTGCAAAAGCGAATTTTTAGTCGTTTTTATTTAGTCAAAGAAGCTCTTTCGAATGTATTGAGGAATGCACCCTTTTGTTTTCCGTACACGTCACGAACACTGATTTTTCTCACATTTTTCAGAAACGAATTAACGATATCTGCATAAATTCAATCCAACCTGAAACTTGGCTTCCCACGTTAAACTCGAAAGTTAGCGAATCTTGTCTTAATAGAACTTGATTCTTTAGATGTTATCAATGGTAACCAAAATCACTCTAATTCGAACCACTTAATCCTTTGGTAAAGGTAAACGAACTCCTTTGGAAATTCTCTCTGGCTATTCTTTTAACTACGTAACATATGTCTTTCTGATTCGGGTTTCGGTATTAAAAATGTAAAACCGTTTCGTTCTCTTCAAATAATTCGCAAGATAACTTAGATATGCAATTCTTATGGTAATGCGGAGCTTAGTCGGGATGCAATTCCTATTCCAGAAGAATGTTCATAATGCGAGAAGAGTTAACCTTTCGAACTACCGGTACGTCTAGGTTCCGTTGTTTCTTGGAACTGATTGCATATTCCAGATAACGACCCAGTGCTGTTATTTCTGAGAAGCTATTTCTCTTTAAAGAAAGGAACAACACTTAATCAGCATACATTGGTGTTTCGCATTCGTATTAATTATGTAAACAAATAATTACATCTGTTGCATTCCGTTATCTCTAAAATGAGAAGCACATCAATACAAAGCTTATGATTCCAAGCCCACTTTGGAATTTGTTGGGTTTACTTCTGAGCGGCAATTATTTTGTGCTAAATGGTTTAAATGGCCAGGTTACAAAAAGCCCATCGGTCAGAAAGGTTGGGGGAAGGATGCAAACTGGACAGCTATTAGGGGACAGAAGGAAGCCTTTCGTTATGGCCTTCCGACGTATTCTTTAAAGTGCACAGGGTATGGTTTTCCGGCATACAGAGCAACGGATTAACGTCCCATCCGAAGGATGGCGATCATTGCAAGCCCATCGGTGTCCCCTTTCTCACAGATTGGGGTTTAGCGGAAATAAATCTCAACTCTGGTTCAGGTGAGACTCGAACATAAAATTCTACATTTTTTTTGTTTGTCTTTAAACTTTTGTAGCGCTTTTAAATGAACATGGTGTAGAAGGACCTGGCCTTGATATCGTCATGGTACTTAGGTGTATAAACAAATAGATAAATAAATAAGATGTTTCTGGGCGAATTATAATATACAGAATAATAATGAGATCCGGGCAACGGCGGGTACCTTTCAGAAACTTTGGGTTGTGTTGTTTTACCTCTGAGCGGCACTTTTTTGCACTCCATGGGCTAAATGGCCAGGTCACATGGACCCCGTAGGCTCAGAGAAGGTTGGGGGAGGGGACCCACTGGAACAGCTGTTGGGAGACAGATGGTAGCCTCCCGTCAAGGCCATCCAGCGTGTTCTTTAACGTGCACAGGGTACGGCTCTCCCGCACACATCCACGGCTTAACGTCCCATCAGACGGACGGCGGCCTTTCCAAGCCCATCGTTGTCCCCTACTGACCGTGGGCAGAGCAGGGAATTTTGAGGAGATAAATCTCAACGCTGACCCAGCTGGGACTCGAACCTGGGAACTACAGATTACGAGCCTGGCGCGCTACCGATTGATCCCCCCCCCCTCCCTTTCAGAAACAAAATTCTTGAAATGTAAATGCTTATCATTTCGCGCCAAATGAACGGAATTAAGTATCGATTATAACGTTGGCAATCCTGCAGTCACTGACACTGTTTAGTTTATTTTCACTCTGTCAATTCTTTGTTGATGACGTATTGCACTAGCTGTTCAAAATGAAATTTTCACAGATCTAAAAGTGTATACATAGTGGAACTTTACAACGAAATAACCTTTAACTGTTCAAACTGACTTCAACGAACAGTTTCCTAATTCTCCACACCCAAGAAGTCTACAACATCACGTTTAATTGCACGATTCCGAGATTGTTTTCAAATATAGGTTGCGCTAATTTTGAATCACTCTGTAGTATTCAATAAAACTATGTTTATTTATTTCATTTATTTTACAAAATTTTGTAGTTTTGTGAAATATTTTAGTTTAAAAAAAGAGGTTCCGCTGCTTAAAATGTTTGAAAAAAAAATCACTGTTAGAGATCGTTAAACAATTTATTTTCAAATCTAATAAAACACTCGTAAATATTTTGCGAAATGTCGGTGATCAACTTTTCTAATATTAATAAATATTTTATTTGCCTCGCCATATCGATCTGCGCTGTTCTGTAGTGACAAGATGTTCCGGATGAGAGGAGGAAAAAGATCCGAGGATGAGAAAAGGGGATGCTGAACTGGTCATCTGATGCTGAAAGAGCTCCTCTCTCGCTCCCGAGCCAGCTAATGGGCAACGTCTCATACTGTCATGAAGGAGCACAAAAGAGAAATGAAGGAACTGCCACCTGACTGTATCGGATGGCTGAGAGAAGCTCTAACAGCAGAAACAGGAAAATATGGATACTAATAAGATTGACTCAGTTTCTTCTGTTTCCTCTTGTGTCATGAGCTACGACATATTATGGGTAAATAGTAAAACATTTGTTTTCGCAAAAGCAATATTTTTAAAATGTTTTTTACGATATAAAACAACAAAATTTGATATTAAATTTATGTTTGTTTCTTTTTTTTTTTCAAACAAACAGGTATGCTAGTTTATATCTGTTTCCCTTGAAAAAAGAACAATAATAAGACTGTGTTGGTGGAGAAAATAGTTATTTTTTTAATGCGGTAAATCTTCAATTAATATCGTTAATTTGTTCTTGAAATCAAAGAATTTGGAAATATATATTAATTTGATAATTTCGAAGACAAAGTGCGATAATTCAGCTTTAAAAAGAATAATTTTATGAGCAATGTACGATAATTGTTGTGCGGAGAGAATGGATCCTGAGGGACCATTTTTACATAAAAGCATCACTCAACTCAACCATATAATCTGAACTCAAACTTCATTGCTTATAAAACATTTTAACCGTGACCGAGTTCAAAACCATTTATTTTTTTTCCATTGTCCCGGATGAACGAGTGATTAGCGCGCTTGGCTAATGATTAAAGAAGCCTATGTTTTAATCTCGAATAAAGTATGGATGTTCCTTATTTTGTTATCTTTCTCTGAGGTCTCGCCATCCTCACAATTCTTCTCTGTGACGTATTGTACTAACAAAGAGCTCTGCCAGTATCCTGTTTGATCTGTGTGGCAAGCAGCTGCTTGAGGGACAATTTTCTTTTCATGTTGATACCAGTTAGGGGCTCTACTGATGTTGATGCCAAGCATCATTAATTAACCCTTTCAAGACCATAAGGTTTCTAAGAGTAAATATTAGTATGTAACTGTTTATTTTAGTTTGTTTAGACGTAAAATAAATAAAAAATCATAAGAAAAATACATAACAATGTGTAGTTTTTTGGGAATTTTATGGGAAATATTTTTCCCAATGGACTATAAAGGTAACACAAATTATAGTTAGGCTTATTATGCAATGTCTTTTATTTATTGGTTTATTAGAACAAAATGTTAACTAAAATAAAAGAAAATTATGAAATAAAATTACTATACAAAATGATGTGCTAATTATGATATTCTGCGAAGCAATTTCTTTTGGTAGTGAGGCAAAGATGGACATTGCACATAGTACATATATTATGCGTCCTGACAGTTCTGTTTTTGTTTTCTAAACGTTCCCGTTTACGTAATTGCGTTCGGCATACGTTCTATTTTGACATTCTGTATAAAAAATGCAGATAAGGTTATAATTAAATACGACAATCACCAATTTTAAAACGGGAAAAATGTTTCCCTTGGTCGTGAAAGGATTAATGAAAAATGCTGCTCTCCTGACTATAGTGAAATATTGAAAAGGCAAATAGAACTAAACAGTCCTTAGGATCTCTATATACCCTTTAAACCGATAGAGTACAGGAATTCCAATTAATGCAAAATAAAGTTCAAATAAATCAGCAACGAACTCTTTTCCAAAACAAAACGATACTTTACAATTCTGAGTTTGAACGATATTAACTCCGATTTGTAGTAACGTCAGAATTATAATAAGAATATTTAAGAAACGACGTTTAAAGGGTTGGGTTATTTTACATCTGAGTGGTACTGAGTTTCCATCTTATTTTTTACGACATTCATAGGACTTTGTAGTGATATAGAATACTTCTATCAGTAAGAAATTTTGCACACATCGGCATGTTTCGTGGTATTTCAAGCACGATGCAGTGTTAAAAAATATTTTGGCCAGACAAATGTATGTATATGTTTACTTTTAAGTCCTTTCCCAGTTGGGCTGGGGTGACTCAGTCGCTAGTCTCGTAATCTGCAGTTCCCAGGTTCAAGTCCCAGCTGGGCCAGCGTTGAGACTTATCTCCGCAAAACTACCTGCCCTGCCCAAGGTCAGTAGGGGACACCGATGGTCTTGGAAAGGTTCCCATCCGTCGGATGGGACTTTAAGCCGTGGTGCCGTGTGCGGGAGAGCCATACCCTGTACACGTTAAAGAACTCGTTGGGTGACTTTGACGGGAGGATGCCATTTGTCTCCCAATAGTTGTCATCTGGGTCTCCCCCCCAACTTTCTCAGCCCTTGGTGTCCTGTATCCTGGCCATTTTGCCCATTGTATGAAAAAAGGTGCCGTTCAGAGGATCAACAGCAAGCTAACCTTTCCCAGTTATTAAAATTATTAAACATAGGATAGTGTTACCTTATCTTCTTACCCACTCATAAGAACTGCCTATGGAAGAAGTCTAAACGTAGCTTTTACGGCAGGGATGCCCGTAGTCAATAGACGGAGATGTCAGTTTCCGAAAACAACGTTTAATATGAATAACTGTACCACTACAGAGACGAAAAGGAAGACGAGGAACATTCAACATCACCATGGAAACGTGATGCTCATCTCTCCTGGATTGTCATGTCTTTCCGGGTAAAACTGGTGATTCATGATATCAGTTAAAGGTCACTGGACACGTTACCACTGGTTAAAAGAAATAGAAGATATGCAACGTAGGAAAAAAATAGCGCCTGGAAACAAAAATAACAGTGCAGAAAAAAATTACTGGGATGTCCAAGGCTTGTTATTATGTTTTTAAAATAAGACTAAAACGAGTAATCAACAGGATTGGTGGGAAATATTTTTGATTTGTAAACCAACAAAAAGTGTTCAGAAATATTAAAATGGAGTTAAAGACAGGAATCGATCTAAATCAGTCTGTAACGAGTCACGGATTTTGTGAAATTTGATCTTTTTGCAGTAAATATGATAATTTTGAGGTCTTTGCGGAGATATATGAATGCCTTACCTATCATTCCACATGCAGTACTAAGATTACAGTTAGAAAAATGGACTGGTGTTGGCTCAGTCGGTAGCGCGCCAGACTCCAAATCACAGGTTATCGCTTTGCCGCACACGGAGACACGGCTTTACTTTCCATCCGAAGGATGGTGGCCTTTCCAAGCCATCGGTGTCTCCTACTGACCAAGGTCAGGACGGGATGACTCTTTCGCTCACAGTTCCTCTTTGATCTGTGAGCGAAAGAGTCATCGGCATTGGCAACAACGGATATGGCAGCGTCCTTGTTTTCCTTAAGAACAGCATGGTAAACAGTTTTCCTTCTAGCAAATCCTCCTTTTGGAATTTCGACTTAAAATTTGGCACGGAAACTCGGACGACATACAGAAACACTCTGGGAAAGTTTTATGTGTGTACTACAATTTTCCGGTGAGTTACGACTTCCACGGACACACACACATAATTATTTTTATATTATTAATTATAATCGTTTTATGACAAATTTAAATGTTAATGTATTTGTATTGGTTAATTTACCTCTGATTGGCACTATTTTGCACACAATGGACTAAATGACCAGATCACAAGGACCCCGAGGGCTTAGAAACTTTGGGGAGAGGGAACCCACTGAACAGCTGTTAAGAGACGGATAGTAGCCTCCCATCAAGGCTATCTAGCGTGTTCTTTAACGTGCACAAGATATGCCTCTTCCATACATGGAGACGCGGCTTAACTTCCCATCCGACGGACGGTGGACTTTCCAATCCACTTTTGTGGCATTTACAGACAAAGACAAACACCTTCTTTTATTATTTTAGATATCATCGCCATAGGACAACAGCATTAACATTTACCAGTGTAGTTGATCTGCAATAAGATTGAAGTAGTCCACACCCTTCATACCTTGTCGAATCTTTAGGGAGAAAAACAATCTTCAGTTACCAATAACTGAAGATTGCAACAGTGGGTACTTCATAATATAAAATGGCCAATTACGCTTAGCTAGATGAATAACCATTATTTATTTGAAATTAATTCAAAATCTAAACTTTTGTGAAACATTTATTCCACTTTTGATATTTATTCCATATGTGAAGTATGGCGCATTAGAAATTCTAAAGTAAATTACCGTCATTACAGTCAGTCGTACCTGGCCACTGTGGTAAATAGTTCCTGAAAAATAAAAACCTTCTTTTCATATTATTAGATTCTTTCTCTTGATTTTTTTAATAAGATAATGGCACTCACAAACTGATGCTGCTCTCTAGTACTGCCAGTTTTCTGTTAACACAATGCTGAAAGTTCATCATCACAAGGGATCCAGATGATAACACTTAAAACAGCTTAAAAGACAAGACCTGGACGAATTTATGCATCCCTTGTGAGTCATGTCTTATCTACAATCTGTCTTAAGAGGAACAAAAGCGTATTCTTAGCTCACAGTCCCACAGAGCTAAAGCTCTAGAGAGCCATATATGCGTTTCTTGTTCGGTTCGTGCTAAAGTGGAGAGAGGAGAAGACTTCGCAGGCTAATGCAGTGCAGCTCTGCTCTGTATAAGTAACACACGACCATAGCATTAATGGAGCTTTTAGTTCCCTATTTATCATAGAATAAGGACGAAATTATTTGTGACAAACTATACAGTTCTCTGTTTCAAAGAGTTGTTGAACTGCTCTTTATAGAATTACTTAATGTTTAATAAAAGGAATTTATGCAAAGTTTTGAAAAGTTGAATACATTAAACGTGTAACAGTAGGGAATAAGGGAAATAAATAGTTATGTTTCTCAAAGTTAAAAAGTAGTGGAATTTAAGGGAACGCGCTTTCAGTAGGAGGAAAAAGCCGTTCCGTGTTAGAGGAGGTTCGATTTTTTACTTCTGAGCGGCAATTTTTTGCATACAATGGTCTAAATGGACAGGTCACGCGGACCTTGAGGTCTAAGAGAAAGTTGAGGAGAGGGATCCACTATAACTCGGTAAGATGGCTTTGACGGGAGGTTACCATCTGTCTCCCAACAGCTGTTCCAGTGGGTCCCCTCCCCCAACTCTCTCTGAGCCTTCGGGGTCCATGTGACCTGGCCATTTAGCCCATGGTGTGCAAAAAAGTGCCGCTCAGAGGTAAAACAAGCCAACCCAACTTATGAATGGAGCTGCTATTGAATATTACAACTTCCACTTTTTTCTAAATACTGAACGATTATTGCTGAAAAATAAAGATTTAGAGACATTTCATCGGGATAATCACCCTAAGACAGAATTTACTATTAATTTCGTTAATTATATATTTCAAAGGATCTTTTGATTAATAAGAGAAGTTTCCAATGCATATTACTGTACCCTCTATCTTTGTAAAATATGTTCATAATGTGTATTATAGAGTTTGTCCATCCGCTTGATTAAGAACGTCTACAGAGTAATTATGGATGACCAAATTCTATATACAACTACCTCTTATCATCAATTAAAGCAAGGTGAGGATTTGTCCCCCCCTCACTTTCTCTTCTCCCTCAAAAAAGAAGAAATAATTCTATACGGAAAAAGTTAATTCATTACACAGCTTCCTAATATTATAACTTAGCCCTGCAAACTTTCTTTATAATCCTGCAAGGGGAAAATACATTGCCGAATGTATAATAAATAAATAAATAAATACCCCCTCAAGCAGCTGCTTGCCACAGAGGTCTGACAGGAGCCTGTCAGTTTATATTCCACAGTAGAAGATCTGAGAGGATGGCAGGACCTCAGTAGAAAACAATGCGAACATCCATGGTGCTCCGGGGCTCGAACCCAGGTCCCGTAGATCAGTAGCCGAGCGCGCTAACCACCCTGCCACGGGTAACAAGTTATATTCTCAAACTAAAAATCAATCATCGATTTCGCAGCTTCTTGATTTCTAGACTCTCACTCTGACACCTACATGACCTTGAAGGTGACACCGGATCTTAAATTGCTTACCATGTTCGAAATCTACGATCCTAAATACCTCTATGAAACGATGTTCAGCACTCTAGCATCGGTATATTGAAATTGACCTTTGACCTCAAATGACAATGAATTTCCCAAAAGTTTCTGAGATTTAGAACTCGAAATACTCCTGGCTACTGGTCTAAGGGACCTGGGTTCGAGCCCTGAGTAAGGCACGGATGTTTACGTTGTTTTTCTGCTGAGGTTCTGCCATACTCACAGACCTTCTACTACTGGCATATAAAATGACAGATTGCTATCAGACCTCTGCGGCAAGCAGCTGCTTGAGGAGATATTTGTTTTAAATTTTTTATTGTAATATTTTTAGCTATCTAATACTGTGGATGAAATTTTACCGTTTGACCTAGATAGATCCTCTGGATCCCAAATTTCACAACATTTCTGAGATCTACGACCCATAATTTCCCCAGGCACCAATGTTTAGCTCTCTAACGCCAGTAGGCTTAAATTTGACCTTTGACCGGAAAGGAACCTCCGGATCCGAAAGTTCGTAAAGTTTCCGCGATCAACAACCCGAAACACTCCCACACACCAATTTTCACGTTTTGAGCACTCGTAGATCGTGTTTTGACCTCTACGTGACCTCTGTTTGATTTGAAGGATACATCGGAAATCAAATTTTGGATTTGTCCCGAGATCTACGACCCGACTTACCCCTAGGTGTACATTTTCAGAGCTCTACCGTTTCTGCATCATAGTTAGAATTGGCGTGATCACTCACATTCAATCACTCACAATCGTCTATGTATACGGTATATTAGATGATAAGGAGAAATTCTAGGCTACCCGCACAATAGGCTCCTATCTTATGCCTTCCCACTAGGGTTGCCAATTGCTTCATCTTGGAAAGAACTGTTCTTTCTTCTGAAACAATATCCTTCTTACTTTCATGGGGTGAAAATATCCTTCCTTTCGTGAAAAATCGACATGTTGTGTGTGTGCATACAAGCTAATTTCAGATGTAGTTCCCTGAATGTGCCCATTTAACGTAATTGTTTGGCGCGATTGGTTGGTTGGTTGTTTTACCTCTGAGCGGCACTTTTTTGCACACAATGGGCTAAATGGCCAGTTTACAAGGGCCCCGAAGGCTCAGAGAAGGTTGGGGGAGGGGACCCACTGGAACGGTTGTTGGGAGACAGATGGTAGCCTCCCGTCAAGGCCATCAAGCATGTTCTTTAACGTGCACAGAGTATGGCTCTCCCGCACAGGGAGCCACGGCTTAACGTCCCATCCGACGAACGGCGGCCTTTCAAAGCCTATCGGTGTCCCCTACTGACCGTGGACAGGGCGAGGAGTTTTGCGGAGATAAATCTGAACGCTGACCCAGCTGTGACTCGAACCTGAGAACTGCAGATTACGAGCCTGGCGCGCTACCGACTGAGCCACCCCCGCCCCTGATTGGCGCGAAATGCTTCATGTTCAATGCAATTAAGGTTTAAGCAAAAAGTTGAAAACGGTTGGAAAAGAGAAAGGTTGGCCACAGATGAAGGATAACACAGAACTTCCATAAATACCATGGTTATAAAGAAACGACCGCAGCGGCTCTTTCGGTTAGGCTTTGAACTCACAAAGATCCATCCACCAATTCCGCTTTAGTAAAACTAAGCTTAACAAGAGCAGCTTAAGTTACACTTAAAAAGTAGCATTAGCGTATAAAAATTTATAACACAATGATTTACTGAAATGTGACTTGTCAAGTGATAATGCATTGAACATTATCATATATTTATACGTTGTGGGTAAAAGAAAGCAAGAAAAGTTAATTAATGTCCTTCTTTGAAAAATACCTAAAACCTGTAGGTCGGGACAAGAAAACTTCATGAAGTGGCTCATAGTATGTGAAATGAAAGCTGAGCGACGTAGGGTTGGGTTGTTTTACCTCTGAGCGGCACTTTTTGTACACCATGGGTTAAATAGCCAGGTCACATGGATCCCGAAGGCTCAGAGAAGGTTGGGGGAGGGGACCCACTGGAACAGCTGTTGGGAGACAGATGGTAGTCTCCCGTCAAGGCCATCCAGCGTGTTCTTTAACGTGCACAGGGTATGGCTCTCCCGCACACGGGGCCACGAGCGTAACGTCCCATCCGACGGACGGCGGCCTTTCCAAGCCCATCGGTGTCCCCTACTGACCGTGTGCAGGGCGGGGAATTTTGCGGAGATAAATCTCAACGCTGACCCAGCTGGGACTCGAACCTGGGAACTACAGATTACGAGCCTGGCGTGCTACCGACTGAGCCACCCCCGCCCCAAGAACGACGTAGGGATTGTCTATTTTTTAGTGAATTTTTGATCTAGTTCAGTTACACATCGGGTACATTTACTAATTGTAAATGTACCCGATGTGTAATCGGTATGTCAATCAGTAAAATGTTAGTACATTTACTAATTGTAAATTTCCGACATCCAAGTATTTGTTGTTTTGCTTGATTATCAAGACCACAATGAAATATTTCTTGAATACATGCTTCAATTTAGCGCTCTCTTCTAGTTTGTCGCAACATCGCCATACTGCAACCATTACAACTAAAATATCCTAGCATTGTCTTTAACTCTGTGTGGGTACCTTATTGGCTATATCAATTATTAACCACACATCACTTATATGACAAACAGTACTGGAAGTGTCTCATCGTACTTTTTGAAAGAGTGGATCGATAAAGGAGAAAAAAAAAAAGCTCTCGACTTCTTTACGCGTTGGCGTTTGATTTGGAAAGGACCTGCTAGCAGTTCTGTCTTTCCTCCACTCTTCTTCGTCGTCACCATACACGTGCGTCTGGGGACAGTGTGGTGCTGTCGATAGTCTGGCTGCGGGCAATGCCGAAGCTCTCAGAGATCAACTACAATTCGGGACTTCAGTCTGTAGGGACTTTCTGGCTCTATGGCGGCACTTCGAGTTACGTTGACGCTTATTGTTGATGTACCAAATCTTGAGAAGGAAGTTTTAGACACTAGGAATAGTGGATGTAGAGTTTCGTCGAAGATAGAAGTTTTTCAATTGGGGATGAGATTAGGTTTACGTCTTTATACCGCAAAAGAAATAAAAATTTTAAATCTTATTTTCCTGTATTACTCTTCATATATTAATACCTAAATTTTTTAACATAGTCCATTTTTACAAGGTTAGGTGCAGTTGGATTAAAAATATATGAAATATTACTAATGGATGTTACCATCTCTCAGGAGCCAAACTTTCAAAGCTAAAAACTGAAATGCAGACACACCTCGTTTATTGCTGTCTCCTTACAACGCTGATTCGTTATAACACTCTTCTTCTAAGGATATTTTTATATTAAATATATACATAAATCCACTCAGTACTGAGCAGTACATGGGGGTGGCTCAGTCGGTAGCGCGCCAGGCTCGTAATCTGTAGTTCCCAGGTTCGAGTCCCAGCTGGGTCAGCGTTGAGATTTATCTCCGCAAAATTCCCCGCCCTGCCCACGGTCAGTAGGGGACACCGATGGGCTTGGATAAGGCCGCCGTCCGTCGGATGGGACGTTAAGCCGTGGCCCCGTGTGTGGGAGAGCCATACCCTGTGCACGTTAAAGAACACGCTGGATGGCCTTGACGGGAGGCTACCATCTGTCTCCCAACAGCTGTTCCAGTGGGTCTCCAACCTTCTCTGAGCCTTCGGGGTCCATGTGACCTGGCCATTTAGCCCATGGTATGCAAAAAAGTGCCGCTCAGAGGTAAAACAACCCAACTGAGCAGTATAGTCAATATATATTTTTCTCGTGGCATGTAAACAAGTACAGTACACTAAGCGATATCTATCGTACGCTTTTGGCCAGGGCCCCCACATCCTGAAGCGGGCCCCCAGGCCAGGATCTTTGGGGGGGGGCCCCTACCTACCACTAAAGTACTGCCGCAGCGTGCTGCCATTTTTTAATGAATTTTTTTTCAGAGGATCTCTTCACTGAAAATGACGCAGATTTTAGCCTCAGTAGATAATTGTTGTCGAAGCGATCTCATGTTACAAAGAAATGCCACAGGAGAAGAAGCTTCCGACAAGGCAATCAAATCTTGATGTCGTCTTCAAGAAGGAGGATGTGCCACAATCTGAGCAATCCTCCCGATAGTAACTCTCATCTTGTCTCCCAACATTGCCAAGTTAGTACGTGTTGGGGGGGGGGGGGAGAAACCATTGAGGGAATTAAGTCTGAAACTCTCAACGCAGACACAATAAACTTTCCCAGGTTACAGATAGCGAGTCTGATGGGCTGGGGATTGGCTCAGTCGGTAATGCGCCAGACTAGTAATATGTAGTTCCTCCAGTTCCCCCTGGGCCAGCGTTCAGGTTTATCTCCGCTACCCCCCTCCCCCGCAGCCTGCCCCTCAGTCAGAAAGTAGATAGTCATGGGCTTGGAAAGTCCACCATCCGTCATTGGGTATTAAGGCATGACTGGGTGTGCAGGAGAGCCATACCCTTGGCATGTTAAACAACACACTGGATGACTTTTACGGAAGGCGACCATCGTGTGTCCTAACAGCTGTCCAGTCCTTCTCTGAGTCATTGGGGTCTTTGTGACCTGGATAATTAACCCATTATGAGGGAAAAGAGTGCCTCTTAGAAGGGAAACAATCCAACTAATCTGCTACCGACTGAGCCAACGTCCCTCCTCCAACATTTCCCGTATTAAATACAAGTATAATAAATTTTATATCATCTGCAAAAAATCAATTCTTCCATAATTCTGAAAATAAAGCGCTGGTACGAAAAGAAAAATCAAACTCCGAAAATTGCTTTTCCCAAAAGCGTGATTTCTTGCTTCTCAGACATAGCAATTTTGCCATCCAATTATTGTTTCTTTCAGTGACTCATTGGTTTATGTCTTTCTTTCGCTCCCGTTTGTCTCTTTTGTCGGATGATATTAGGGTATTTTTCTTATTCTCTTGATTGCCACTTTTCTCCTTATTTATTCTCCCAGAGGAACTCGATCGAAAGTTGGCCGGGCATCGGAGAAACACAAAACCAAATCACCCATCCATTATTTCACAACTGTTCTTTCGATCTGGGGTGGGGGGGGGGGGATTAGCTCAGTTGATAGCGTGTCAGACTCGCAATCTGGTGTTTCCAGGTTCCATCCCAACGGCGACAGTGTTGATATTTATCTCAACTAAAGTTCTACACTCAATCAGAAAGAGGACATCTCTGGATTTGGTAAGATTGCTGTCCATCAGATGGGACATAAAGCCGTGGGTCCTTGTGCTGGACAGTCATACCTTTTCCACGTTAAAGAACAAACTGAATAGCTTTTATTACATCGTTCACTTAAACAATAATCCAGTAGTCCCTTCCTTAGAAAACTCTTAGCAATTGGGGACGATGTGGGCAGAAAAGTGCTGTCAGAAGTAGCCAAATTCTTTCAGAGTTGGGTTGGGTTGTTTTACCTCTGAGCGGCACTTTTTTGCACACAGTGGGCTAAATGACCATGTCACATGGACCTCGAAAGCTCAGAGAAGATTGGGTGAGGAGACCCACTGGAACAGCTGTCGGGAGACAGATGGTAGCCTCCTGTCAAAACCATCCAGCGTGTTCTTTAACGTGCACAGGGTACGACTCTCCCGCACACGGGGCCATGGCTTAACGTCCAATCCGACGGACTTTCCAAGCCCATCGGTGTACCCTATTGACCTGGGGCATGGCGGTGAGTTTTGCGGAGATAAGCCTCAACGCTGACCCAGCTGGAACTCGAACTTGGGAACTACAGATTCCTTTTAGAGTAAACTGCTTAAAATTGAATGTAAACTCCTAATGTTGCAAAAGTATTAAGCCTAATTTATTCACTAGGCAGACAGAACATCTCTGTTTCCAGTCCACGGAGTGTAGGTTGTACATTTCTGCCTTACCTTGCAGAGAATTTTAGTACACTCTAAAACAAACTTATTTTATTAATCGTGATTGATTAAAATCGTTATAAATTTATGATATATCAATTAAAAAAACTGACATATCGTTAGTAATAGTGCATACTTTAACATTGTTGAGTACGATTAAGGCATTGAAATAGTAAACTGTCGAATACCCAAGTAAAAAAACAGACGAAAAAAACTGAAAAATAACATTTTTTAACAAATTTAAAAACTTGCCACACGAATACCCATGAAAAAACAGACGTTAAAAGTGAAAACGATAATTTAAAAAAATATTAAACAGTCGAATATCGAAGTAAGAGAAGACGATCCGTGGAAATAGTATGTATAATATTATTATATAGGTGTTGTATATATATTATTATATAAGAATTAGTAAAATAATTCATGAAATATTTTATAAGTACTTATATAATATTATTATATGTTTCAAACTGTTTAATAAAATAAATAAACATTTTAGAAATTTGCATAATTTTTATTTAAATATTAGCCGTCCCGTGGCCGAGTGGTTAGCGCGCTTGACTACAGATCAAGGAACTTGGGTTCCTTTGATCAAGCCCCTGACTACGGATCAAAGGGACTGGAATCAAGCCCCTGGCTACGGATCAAAGGGACTGGGTTCAAGCCCTGGCTACGGATCAAAGGGACTGGGTTCAAGCCCCTGACTACGGATCAAAGGGACTTGGGTTCAAGCCCCTGACTACGGATCAAAGGGACTTGGGTTCAAGCTCCTGACTACGGATCAAAGGGACTTGGGTTCAAGCCCCTGGCTACGGATCAAAGGGACTTGGGTTCAAACCCCTGGCTACGGATCAAAGGGACTTGGGTTCAAACCCCTGGCTACGGATAAAAGGGACTTGGGTTCAAGCCCCTGACTACGGATCAAAGGGACTGGGTTCAAGCACCTGGCTACGGATCAAAGGGACTTGGGTTCAAGCTCCTGGCTACGGATCAAAGGGACTTGGGTTCAAGCCCCTGACTACGGATCAAAGGGACTTGGGTTCAAGCCCCTGACTACGGATCAAAGGGACTTGGGTTCAAGCCCCTGACTACGGATCAAAGGGACTTGGGTTCAAGCTCCTGGCTACGGATCAAAGGGACTTGGGTTCAAGCCCCTGGCTACGGATCAAAGGGACTTGGGTTCAAACCCCTGGCTACGGATCAAAGGGACTTGGGTTCAAACCCCTGGCTACGGATCAAAGGACTGGGTTCAAGCCCCTGGCTACGGATCAAAGGGACTTGGGTTCAAACCCCTGGCTACGGATCAAAGGGACTTGGGTTCAAGTCCCTGGCTACGGATCAAAGGGACTGGGTTCAAGCCCCTGGCTACGGATCAAAGGGACTGGGTTGAAGCCCCTGGCTACGGATCAAAGGGACTTGGGTTCAAGCCCCTGGCTACGCATTAAAGGGACTGGTTTCAAGCCCCTGGCTACGGATCAAAGGGACTTGGGTTCAAGCCCCGGGTAAGGAATGGATGGATGTTGGTATTGTCTTTCTGCTGTGGTCTGGCCTTCCTCACAGATTCTTCTCTATGGCGTATAAACTGTCAGGCTCTTGTCAGACTTCTGTGGCAAGGAGGTATTCTTTTTTAAACAATCATGAATAATCTTTACAACACAAGATAATTTACTGTTAAATATTCCAGCTTCACAAAACTTAAAATATTGAATGAATATTGTATAAAATAAAAATATAAAAAGATGTGATTAATCCATCATTCATTCATCTACAGTCGTGCTTTCTCTGTTATTTAATATTATAATTTATATATAATTATAATATTAAATAAATTATAATAAAGAAATATATTATTATTATATATAAGAAATTATAGAATTTCGAAGATAAATTCCCATTGAAACAAAATGAACGTCTCCAACATTTGGAGAGGGCAGTGTATAAATCGTGCCATTTAATTCGCGCCATCAACTCTAATTGATTTTTTAAAAACTTCATGTGGCACTTATTATTACCTTCCTTGAGCTTTTGTAAATATGCTGCTGAGACAAAAGGGGGTAAAAAAAAGATCTTTTAAGATATCGCTCTTAAGACTTCATAAGCTGTTAACGAAAGTTTTAGAAACGAACTTTAAATAGATTACTTATAAAACCTATTTTTATCGCATGTGCTCTGCTCTTAACGTTTTTGCTTTATCCAAGTCTTTTCCTTATAAATAAAGACTTCATAACTCAAGAGCAGATTTTTTTCCTTTCTTTTTGTTTCGATTTTTTACACTTTATCACGTCATCTGTTATGATTAAAAACAAAGTACCTTTCTTACTGAAAAGGAACTTTTTATACATAATTTTTTTACTTCAATGATTCTTTTTCTTCCACCAACTAATTACCATAAAGGCTGCTGAAGAAAAAGCTGCTTGTTTACAGATCATTCCTGATCTATCTGTTTGAGTTTGAGTGATCCTCCCAAATTTGTGGGTTGTCTGACCGCTCTTTATGCTGATTAGTACGGTGTTTTAATTTGTTTTTTTTTATTTGTTTTTTCTGTTTAGGATGTTGAGAAAATTACGTATAATTGTATAAAATCTTTTCTTATTTTGACTAGAAGGAAGAATAGCTGCCTCGATAACTCAGTGGTTTTGCGTTGGTGTGCATTGAAATTGCAACTGCCCGGATCCGGATTCGACTCTTTGAGTTGATATGAGGATTTCTGTGCTCTTAGTTCTAACTGAGGAATTGTTAGAAACACTTGAAATTTGCTTTTGCTTATGTATCGCCTTCGTCACAGATCTTGGGGGGCTTGGCTCAGTCGGTAGCACCCCAGACTCGTAATCTATAGTTCCTAAGTTCGACTCCCATCTGATTCCCCGCCTTGCTCAAGGTCAGTAGGGGACACCGATGGGCTTGGAAAGGCCGCCGTCCGTTGGATGGGACGTTAAGCCGTGGCCCCGTGTGCGGGAGAGCCATACCCTGTGCACGTTAAAGAACACGCTGGATGGCCTTGACGAGAGGCTACCATCTGTCTCCCAACAGCTGTTCCAGTGGGTCCCCTCCCCCAACCTTCTCTGAGACTTCGGGGTCCTTGCAAAAAAGTGTCGCTCAGAGGTAAAACAACAACAACGACTCTCATCTGTACCAACATTGAGATTTGTCTTCGATAAACCTCCTTCCTGCCTTCTGTCAGAAAGAGGGAGACCGATGGACTTGGAAAGGCCGCCATACGATTGACTAGGATCCGTACTTTGCCGTACTTTGTGCACATTAAAGAATACGCTGGATGGCCTTGACAAGGAAGCTACCGACTGTCTCTTAACAGCGGTTCAGTCTGTTCTATTCCTTTAACATTCCCTGAGTGACCTTATGACTCGGCCATTTATCCCACTGTGTTAAAAAAAAGTGCCACTCAGCGGTAAAAAACTCAACCCAACCCTCATTGATCTTCTTGATGGTGTATTACACCGCCATGTGCTTTTCAGACCTATGTGGTTAGTAACTACTAGATAGGCAGTTAATCTTTTCAGTTATTTAAATTTTATGCACGATGTTTGTTATTATGTCTACTGCTCGGTTGGTGTTATCAATTTGGCGCCTAAAGAAAAGTTTGTTTGTTATTTTAATTCTTACATATAATAATAATTTACATGATCATTGTAACGATTATTGAATAAATTTCACGCTCTTAGAACCTAAAAATATATAACTTTTAAAAATTCTCCTATAAAAACAAAGCAACAAATGTATCATTCAAAATTCAAATATAATATTAACAAATTTTGAATTTGTGTCATATATATTTAACATTCTGGAAACTACAGATTACGAGCCTGTAGTGGTTATTTTTGAAAGAAAACTTCAGAAATATTGCTAATGAATTAATAAATTAAAAAATATTACCAATGAATAAAAACAAAAATTTTACTAATGAATTAAGGGGAGGGGGGAAGTTACTGGATCAAATTATAAAAATAAGGTTATATAACTAACGCAAATAAATAAGAATGACAATAAGAAATATCCAATTCTGGCACTCTTAATTCACTTAATATGGCTTTAGTTACTTGTGAGTTTGCAAAATGAGTTTTAAACGATCAGTTAATTGTAGGAATAAACTCTCTGTACGTTCACTGCTGGGTTGGGTTGTTTTACCTCTGAGCGGCACTTTTTTGCACACAATGGGCTAAATGGCCAGGTCACATGGACCCCGAAGGCTCAGAGAAGGTTGGGGGAGGGGACCCACTTTAACAGCTGTTAAGAGACAGATGGTAGCCTCCCGTCAAGGCCATCCAGCGTGTTCTTTAACGTGCACAGGGTATGGCTCTACCCGCACACGGGGCCACGTCTTAACGTCCCATCCGACGGATGGCGGCCTTTCCAAGCCCATCGGTGTTCCCTACTGACCGTGGGAAGGGCGGGGAATTTTGCGGAGATAAATCTCAACGCTGACCCAGCTGGGATTCGAACCTGGGAACTACAGATTACGAGCCTGGCGCGCTACCGACTGAGCCATCCCCGCCCACGTTCACTGCAATTCAGTTCTTAATTTGCTATTTGTGTTTTTTTTTTACATTTGAGCGCATTTTTTTTAATATAATGGACTAAACGATCAGGTCACAAGGATCCCAAGTGATCAGAGGGTTGGGGGAAGGTAACCCCCTGGACAGCTGTTAGAGACAGATGAATGCCTTCCTGTCAAGGCCACCCAGCGTGTTCTTTAACGTACACAGTGTATGGATCACCTGCACAAGAGGACAGAAACTTTACGTCCCATCCGATGGACGGCGGCCTTTCCATGTACATCGCTGTCCCCTTTCTGATCTAGGGCACGGTTTAGAAGTAATAAATTTCAACACTTGTCCGGCTGGGATCTGAACCTGGAAACTACAGATTACGAGCCTGGAATGGTAACGACAGAGCCAATCACAGTCACATTGCGTTTGAAGTGTGTTTATGTTATCATTGGTTTAATAACCTATAAAAAGTTTCGCAGTTAAGTTGGCTTGTGGCAGAGAAGGATTGAACGGTACATATCATTCCGCAAATATTGATTACGATTGCTATGGTCCTTGAGCAAATAAATTTTCCAATTGTAACACGATTTTGAAGTTTTACGTACTCTCTGAGTCTTTGACAATTTGAGAACATGTGCTGCCATTATTCGGCTACATTTAAAGTAAAACGATCAACTGAAGAAATACATCAAGAAGTGTGAAGCTCAAGCAATTCATACTGCATAAAGAATAATTAAAAAAGTGAAAAAAAAAATAAATACCCCCTCAAGCAGCTGCTTGCCACAGAGGTCTGACAGGAGCCTGTCAGTTTATATTAAAATAGATCTGAGAGGATGGCAGGACCTCAGCAGAAAAACACACATACATTCATGACTTATCCGGGGTTCGAACAAAGGTCTCTTAGATCAGTAAGAAAATATTAATCTGATTTGGTAAAAATACCGCAAATATCTTGGATATTTCTCAGAAAAGTTTTAATAAACTTGAAAAATACTAAAATTATTAATTGTTCAGGGGTAATAAAACTGTAACAGACACTTTACATTCACTAATGCAAGCAGGGCTATTCAACAATGTAAGTAGGGTCGGGGGTGGCTCAGTCGGTAGCGCGCCAGGCTCGTAATCTGTAGTTCCCAGGTTCGAATCCCAGCTGGGTCAGCGTTGAGATTTATCTCCGCAAAATTCCCCGCCCTGCCCACGGTCAGTAATGGACACCGATGGGATTGGAAAAGCCGCCGTCCGTCGGATGGGACGTTAAGCCGTGGCCCCGTGTGCGGGAGAGCCATACCCTGTGCACGTTAAAGAACACGCTGGATGGCCTTGACGGGAGGCTACCATCTGTCTCCCAACAGCTGTTCCAGTGGGTCCCCTCCCCCAACCTTCTCCGAACCTTCTGGGTCCATGTGACCTGGCCATTTATCCCATGGTGTGCGAAAAAATGCCCCTCAGAGGTAAAACAACCCAACACAACCCAATTAATACTCACTGAACTGCAATAAATAACTCATACTTACTAGAGTCCCTTTAAAGATCAGGGAAAAGAATTCAATCAGAAAATTTTGATATCTGTCTATATACAATAAAAAATATTTATATTTGTCTGGAAAATATTGAAGAACAGCTGAATTATTGGTTCTTCAATAGACACATATATAAATACGTAAACCTAACGGAATAATGTAGCTTTAAAGAACAAAAGAGAAAGTAAGGTCGCAGCATTCAAGACCAGAAAATATAACAAGAAAAAGAATTAAGAGTTTCCAATCCATTAAGCATTTCTAGTCGCCAGTGTCTAATAACAGCAAGACTATTTGAAGAATGACAGAATTATTTTTCCGTCAAGAACCGAAAAATTGTAACAGATAACACACGCCAACTAATGTAACTTTAAAGACCAGCAAGACTATTTTTTATAAATATAAATCAAAACCACATTGTGGAATCAAGAAATAGGACAGTAAAAAAACTAAGAGTGTTCAGTAAACGGATAATGTTTGAAAAGTGGCACAATTATTATTTATTCAAATGCCATTAAAGTGCAATAGATAACTCAAATAGCTTGGTACAAGTTTAAAGAGGAAGAAGATGAATTAATTTTAAAGTACTGAAGATCAACGGATATAGAACGGCAAAAAAAATTAAGAGTTTCCAATTACAGTGCCCAGTAACTAGAATAACGATTGAAGAACATTAACTTTTTAAGTCTTTGATAACTAACAGTGGCAAAGCTTTAACAGATAAATTTCATCCAGTAATATGATTCTAAAGACTAGTACGAAAATATTTGCCCTAATGCAAGTTAAAACCGCAACGTAACAGCAAGAATTAAGTGTGTTCAGTAAATGGATAACGTTTCAAGAAAAGGTTGGGTTGTTTTACCTCTGAGCGGCAATTTTTTGCACACCATGGGCTAAATGGCCAGGTCACATTGATCCCGAAGGTTCAGAGAAGGTTGGGGAAGGGGATCCACTGGAAGAGCTGTTGGGTATCAGATGGTAGCCTCCCGTCATACTTCAGATGGTAGCCTCCCGTCAATAATCAATGGTAGCCTCCCGTCAGATGGTAGCCTCCCGTCAGATGGTAGCCTCCCGTCAGATGGTAGCCTCCCGTCATACTTCAGATGGTAGCCTCCCGTCAAGGCCATCCAGCGTGTTCTTTAGCTTACACAGGGTATAGCTCTTCCGCACACGGAGCCATGGTGTAACGTCCCATCCGAAGGACGGCGGCCTTTCCAAATCCATCGGTGTTTCAAGAAAGGAAAAAGTTCTTAGTTCTTTTAATAGCCACTGAACTGTAGTAGATAACTCACTTCTACAAATAACTTGAAAGACCAGCAAGAAGTGACACCGGAGCAGGAAAATCTACAAATACAACAAGACAAAGAATTGAAGAAATTCTATTCACCGTGTCTAGTAACTGGAATAATAGAATAATACTTTTCATACTCAAAGAACTGCAAAACTGTATTTGATATCCATCTTTCTACTGAGGTCATATCTTTTCACACTTTCTGCTGAGGTCTCCCTTGCACACAGATCTTCTCTACGACATATTAAACTAACCGTTTCTACCAGTTTTCTGTGGCAAGTAATTGCTTGAGGGATATTTTTTTATACAAATATAAATCAAAACTGAAGAATTGAAGATAAAAGAATAAAAATGCAGTAATAAGAAGCACAGGGGATACGGTAAATGGATAATGCTTGAAAAATAGTAGAATTAATGGGTTTTGAAAAGCCGCAAAACTGCAATATATAACGCAGGTCCTCTAATGTAACTTTAAAGGCTAGCAAAAAGAAATAATGAATGAGCAGAACACGGAAGATCATAAAATATAGCAGCCATGAATTAAGTGTTTTCTTTCACCGTGTATAGTAACTGGGCTAATATTTATAAAATAGCAGAATTATTTAACCATCCCGGTGGTCGAATTAGTTAGCGTGCTTGGCTGAGTAACAAAAGGGACTTTGGTTGGAGTTTCTTTCGGAGAAGATATGGATTTTTCTTATGTTCTCTTTCTGCTGAGGTCTCCCTTTCACACAGGTCTTCTCCACGACATATCGAACTAACCGTTTCTACCAGTTTTCTGTGGCAAGTAAGTAACAGGTGCAAAATATTATTGTGCATTTTCCTTTATTCTCGCAAATTTTATCGTAAACCTTTACAATCTCAGTTATTTTTTTTTGTTATTAAATGGCCAAGTCGTGTTTGTCAATTTACCTCAGGACAATCTTTCTGTGTTGCTGCACAACGCAGCAACCACGACAAACCGGTTCCGTCGAAGACACTACCAGTTATGGAATGCCGTGTACTATTTACTGTCAGGGGCAAGGCTACACCATATAGATGCATCTCATCACCAACAATCCTATGGCGAGCAGTCCTATAGAAGGAAAGCTCATCCATCGGTCAAAACCTGGAATTTACTCTGTTCCCCGGTTAGCCATGAACAAGGATATATAGATCCAAGCTCGCTCGGCACCGGGGTGGAGACTCTTAGTGGGACCAAGACTTCGAAAAGGGCCCTTGCCTACTAGGGGACCAAATCCGTTCTGCAGGGCCCTTGAACTGCTCCACTGAGCACCTGATTTTGAGGTCTTGGCACTGTCCAACCAGACCACTAATCCGGTCAGCAATGCATTCGACCTCGGTTGGTCTTGGCTCTGTCCAACCGGGACCCATACCGGTCAGCAGAGTCTTCGACATTCGTTCTCTTTTGTTGCGATCTTATGCAACGACGGCAATTCCCGGTTCCGTCTCATTACACTACCTGGTTATGAAAAGCCGCGCCTATCTAGAGCCGGGGGCAAGAATGCGCCATATAGACGCACCTCAACCCCGACCTCACATGGTAGCAGTCCTATAAAAGGAAAGCTAACCACCGGAAGAAACCTAACTTTAATCTGTTCCCCGGTTAGCCATGAACAAGGATATATAAATCCGAGTTCGTTCGGTATCCGGGGTGGAGACTCTTAGTGAGGCCCAGACTTTTGTGAGGGCTCGACCTACTGGGGCGCAACCCTTTTCAGAAGAGCCCTCGAACTGCTCACCCAGAGCACCTGATAGGTGAGGTCTCAGACACCGTCACCAACCAACCGGCGGAAGAAACCGGTCGGCGGCATCCTCGACCTCGGTTGGTCTTGGCCGTGTCCAACCGGGGACCCAATCCGGCCGGCACGGCCTTCGACCGGGGTGCTGGGCCCGAAGCCCCCCCACCACGCCAAGGTTGTCCCCTATCGGGGGGGGGGGGGGGGGCAGAGTCTTCGACACCTCTGGTTAATACGGGGTGGGGAGTGGGTCCCGAAGGACCCACTCCCCATGGGGAAAGCACGTGCTCCGTCTCACGACACTACACGTGCATAGCAACAAGAGGCTTGGAAATAGAAGATGAAGTTTGTCTCAGAGGAGACCAGTCAGGACATGGAGTATGGGTGGCGTTAAAGGGGGTGCTGAGTGCAGCCCGGGGAGAAGGTAGGAAAATAAGTCAAAGAGAGAAAGCAGCCACGGAACTCAAAGGAGAGAGTCCCGAAGCCGGCAGACAAGCCAGCCTATGTCCCTCAAGTGTGCCCTGACACGGGCACTCTCGATGGACACCGAGACGAGGTAATGGGTTCCTATTGCCTGGAAATGTTTACAAAGGTCGATCCTACCTTTCTCGGCACATTGAGCCATTCTGCTACCGCCGCCTGTCTTGCTTCAAGTCTTTTAGTAGCCCGTTAATTGTAAGGAATCATCTAAACCAGCGGTGGGCAAATAGCGGCCCGCGGGCCACATTCGGCCCGCCAAGAGTTTTTTGTGGCCCGCCAAGACAGTCAGAAAAATCCGCCTTGAACCGAGATTTCCTTCCCGTGCGCGACCGAAGATTCGTCTCGTATTTTCCACTAGGACGGCCACGTCAATACGCATGCGCAGTGTAGATAAGAAAACAATTGCCCACCCCTGATCTAAACGATGATGGTTTGCCATTTGCAGTAAAAATAAGGGTTTGGTTGTTTTACCTCTGAACGGCACTTTTTTGCACACCATGGGCTAAATGGCCAGGTCACATGGACCCCGAAGGCTCAGAGAAGGTTGGGGGAGGGGACCCACTGGAATAGCTGTTGGGAGACAGATGGTAGTCTCCCGTCAAGGCCATCCAGCGTGTTCTTTAACGTGCACAGGGTATGGCTCTCCCGCACACAGGGCAACGGCTTAACGTCCCATCCGACGGACGGCGGCCTTCCAAGTCCATCGGTGTCCCCTGCTGACCGTGGGCAGGGCGGGGAATTTTGCGGAGATAAATCTCAACGCTGACCCAGCTGGGACTCGAACCTGGGAACTACAGATTACGAGCCTGGCGCGCTACCGACTGAGCCACCCCCGCCCCTAGAAATAAGGAATTTCACCCTCGTTGCAAGTAACAGTTTTGAAATGGAGTGATCTGGTAGCAACTCGTGTTTTTAGAGGCAATGGCAATTTGGAGTTGAAAATAATTGTGGGGTCGAAGATCAATTTTGACTGAATATTCGGAATTTGCACGTAATATTATATTTTTACCTTCGGGGATGTTGTTAAAATCAAAATAATTAATTAAAATAAATATAATTGTCAACCAGTGTAGATAAAAAATATATATTAATCTAAATTTAAAAACCACCAAAAGAAAATAAGGCCAGTCCATTGAAATACAAGAAATATAACGCGAGAAAAAATAAAGAGCTGCCAGTCACCGTTTCCAGTAATTTCAAATGTGCTTGAAGAATAGTAGAATCATTAGTTATTCAATAACTATTAAATGCAATAGATAACTAGCATACACTAAGGTAAGTTTAAAGAGGAAGACCAGATTAGTTTCTCACATGCAAATCGAAACCGATGCACTGAGAATCAACAAACACAGGAAGAAAAAGAACTTAAGATTGTTTTCCAACAAGAATAATGTTTGAATATTAGTAGAAGAATTATTTTTTTAGAAACCACTGAACTATAATAACAAACTTACTGTTATTGTGATCAGATCCATTGATGAAATTTAATGAATCCATTATGGAATTTAAAGACCGGTAAGAAAAATTGAGACTAGTCTTACTATTCTTCACCAAGCTTTTAAGACTAGAAGTATTATTCTTTAAAAAAAACTTTTAGGACCAGAGGTACTATTCTTTAAGAAGCTTTTAAGACTAAAAGTATTATTCTTAAAAAAATAGCTTTCAGGACCAAGAGTACTATTCTTTAAGACGTTTTTAAGACTAGAAGTATTATTCTTTAAAAAAAACACTTTTAGGACCAGAAGTACTATTTTTAAAAAGCGTTTAAGATTAGAACTACACTGGGGTGCAAGAGTTAAGTTACAACACAATTTTATTGCAATAGGAAACTAACTTTGAAACTCTGTAAGCTCTAAAATAACCTTTTTTTATGGTAAAACATGATTGAAGATAAATTAAAGATCACTATCAAACCTATATAAATCTCGATTACGTTTACGAATATTGAAAGAATTGTTGACATGAACTTATGTTATTAAACGTCTCGAAACAATACTTATTATTTAAGCATCAATTAACTTTTTAGGTGAAATCTTATGACTGTCATTGCTATTTTTATACATCCAAACTTCCATAGCTCTTTAGATACTTAAGGAATGTACTGAAATTTTATATTTGGATAGTTTGATATGATTGAGATATATGTCATAAGATTTGGATATATTGATTTAATTAATTTGGATAGTTTTATATCATTAATTTATTTTCACACATTTAACCTTAAACGGCTTCTTTGAGAAGTTACAGAGTTTCGAAGTTAGTTTCCTATTGACATAAAAGGGATTTAACTTAGCGTTTGCCCATCAGTATTCACCTTACCATTAATTTAGTACCTGGGAAAATGCTTGAAAAACGGCAGAATTATTAGTTTTTCAAGAGGAGCAAGAATGTAATAGATAACTCTCATCTACTAGTGCAAGTTTTAAGACCAGTAAGAGACTGTTTTCCGAAACTCAAATTAAGACCATAGTATTGATGATCAACAAATATAAGAAGATGATCTAACAGTTCCGAAGGTCACCATGCCCAGTTGTTGGGTGTCACCGACGTCACGTACATCTTTCGAATCCCTCTTGCACATCGATCAGCGCGCCGCCACTCTCGCATCTATCATCCTCATGTAGCTGTGGCCACGTGCTGATTGTCTCTGTCTGCATGGCGGGAGTGAGGACGGCCTCTACCTCTCCTCCGTCTTCAGCAGAGGATGCGGAGAACTTACTGATATCACCTTAGACGCCTTCGCCGAATCACCCCGCGAGAGGGAGAGCTAGAGGTTGACCGTGGGATGATCCTGCAGCATTCGTAACACGACTTTCACTATGCTAATGAGATTAACACCCCTTTCGGAGACCGACATCGCGAGCATCCGGTAACATTCGTCCAGCTGGCCAGAGCTGTTGGATCGATCGGAACCTCCCGCACGGACGAAGAAACGGAAGAAGGCAGGCAGGCAGCCTTTGCTACTGCTGCTGATGTGAGTGGAGTGAGTGAGTGAGTGTGCTGCTGCTGTGCGTGTTGTTGCTACTGGAAGATCCGCGTGTGTTCATCACGGAGAAGAATGTAACGACCAGAGGGCCTCTTGCAGTGGACTATGTGGATACTTCTGCGACTGGAAGAGGATTCAGGAAGAAAACAACTCGGGATTCACACGTCCATCAGGTGAGTGGAGTTTCTTGAGGCTGTTGCAATGTTGATGTGGTAGTCTCATCAGTTATGTCTTTCTCATCGCAAAGAATTTCAAACCAAAAATATACCTCTTGAATTTTCCTCGGCGGTTTATCATTTTAAATATCTAATAAGTATCGAAATCTTTAATCTAGCTTTTTTTTTAAGAAAGCAAGAATTTCGATTTAAAAAAAAAACTTATCTCTCTTTACACCTGTTTCACGATGTAATTTTATTTCGCGAAAGAAAATATTTAATTAAGTATATTAATTTGCCTTCTTGAACTATTTTTTAACACTTCTTGTCCTTAACTATTAAGGAGAGATTACGAAAGGACTGCCTATAGGGAAAAAATGGAGAGTTCTTTTTAACTTTATGGTTGAGGTTTATATAATACAAATTTGGATTCGATTGCTTTACCTCTGAGTGGTGCGGGTTTTTTTTTTGCACATAATGGACTTAATTGCCAAGTCACAAGGACCCCCAAATGCTCAGAGAAAGTTAGGGAAAGTGGACGCACTGAACAGCTATTAGGAGGTAGAAGTCTCCCGTCAAGGCCCATCCAGCGTGTTCTTTAATGTGCACAAAGTATGGATCTCCCGTATACTGAACTACGGCTTTTCGTCCCATCCGACTGACGGCGACCAAAATCGTCGGAGTCCTTTGACAAATTTGACAAATCCGTCGGAGTCCTCTTTCAGAACGAGGGTAAAAGGGGTGAGGATTTTTTGCCGAGGGCAGGCAGGGGTTTAGTGAATATTAAAATTATATTTCAAATAGTTTAATACATATGTAAAGTGAGGTGGTTTGAACCACTGTAAAATTAATACAGAAGACTCATAAATGCCCTCCCTCCAAGAAACCATAAAATACATATCTATTCTTAATCAAACGATAAATTTATTTTTCGTATATGTTTTATTCGACATTTTATGCTAAACAAAAAACGCAATATAGTGGTTTCTCACAGTTTTACCTTAATTATATTGAATAACAGTATATTACGATAGAATGTTTCTTTTTATCGATGCTATAACATTTTTAAACACTAATAAATTTCTCTTCCATCAAACCCAGTTTCTACATAGATTAATAAATAATTTGCATTAACAGTGAAATACATGACTTGGTATAAACATGTATTGTCATTTTAATATATGTGTTCTACAGTTATTCGGCTAAAAATGTAGCAGAGAACTCAATATGTGTTAAGCACTTTATAATTTATTGAGTATAAGATTATTTATGTAATTGTTAATTTACTATATATATATATGTAATTAAGTATATATGTATATATTAGTTACTTATATATTATAATTATTAATTTAATAAACATTTAATAGTAAATGTTCACTGAATTAAAAATATTTGGTGACTAGTTTCGGCAGACTTACGAAGTATTTCTGCCATTTTAAATTGTTCAATCAAGTTCGTTGATTGTAAATAGTATAAGTTAAACTGACAGCGTAGATCAGAAATTTGCCTTCTTTTAACAATGGGAAGCTGACGGTCTAGATAAGAAATTTGACTTCAATTAACAATGGGAAGCTGACGACCTAAATAAGAAATTTGCCTTCATTTAATAAGAGGAAGTTGTGGACTAGATAAGTATTAGCCTTCATTTAACAATGGCAAGCTTACGGCGTCAATCAGAAATTTGCTTTCGTTTAACAATGGGAAGCTGATGGCCTAGAATAGATATTTGCCTTCATTTAACAATGAGAAGCTGATGGCCTAGAATAGATATTTGCCTTCATTTAACAATGGGAAGCTGATGGCCTAGAATAGATATTTGCCTTCATTTAACAATGGGAAGCTGACGGTCAAGATAACATTTTTGACTTCAATTAACAATGGGAAGGTCTTTGTCGATTACAGTTACCGTTATGTTATTCCTAATTAATGACATAATTGCCCGGATTGTGTTTTACAAATTGTAGTTTATATAGCAGTAATCATTTCGTAATGAAGGAAAATGTTAGCAGTCGTTATTGCAGCTTTTTAATAAGAGTAAATATAATTATTCGTCTAAATGATATTGAATGTGTCGTATTAACTCAATAAATTATACAGTGCTTAACAGATATTGAGCTGATCATCAGTTTTATATTTCTTGTACACTATTTTCGGGCTAAGACTGCTTTTTCTACGTATACTAAATCAAAATAGTTTGGTTAAAATATTTTGATGTACGCATTTAAATAAGTTTCTTCTTCGCGCTGCCTTATAATGAATATTACCAAATAAGAGTTTCAATTTCTCAGCACATATATATTGAAACGACCTGTTCGCGTGCAACAATTGAAGCGTCATCATTGTATTTCAAGTTCCTTGAGATGCGGCATCTACTCTGTAAGTACGTCACGTTGAGAATAGAATACAGTTACATTTAAATAGCGGAAGAGAGGAGAAAAAAATAATTTGAGCGACTTGTATATAGTGTACGGATTTCGGCCAAGATTGCTTATTTGTTAATAATTTTTATGGGAAATGAGCATCTTTGTTTTAGAGACTCGTTCCCAATAAAATATAATCTATGACTTATCAGTCATAAAATTCACGAAATCACATCTGTAAGGAAGGGGAGATATCAGCAGAAGGACAATATAAGAAAAGCAGTCAAATACGCTACTAATTTAGTGTAGAGCATATTTTTGCCGAATACATAATATGCGCTGTGAATGGCACGATTTTCCAAACCAAGAAGTAAAGATCGAAATGTTTAAACTACGGTTGATTACATTCTTAAAACATCCGCCCTGCCCACGGTCAGTAGGGGACACCGATGGGCTTGGAAAGGCCGCCGTCCGTCGGATGGGACGTTAAGCCGTGGCCCCGTGTGCAGGAGAGCCATACCCTGTGCACGTTAAAGAACACGCTGGATGGCCTTGACGGGAGGCTACCATCTGTCTCCCAACAGCTGTTCCAGTGGATCCCCTCCCCCAACCTTCTCTGAATCTTCGGGGTCCTTTTGACCTGACCATTTAGCCCATGGTGTGTAAAAAAGTGCCGCTCAGAGGTAAAACAATCCAATCCAATCCAAACATTCTTAAAAGAAAACATTCATACTACTGAAATAAATTGCAATACTCCTTAGTAATCGCAGCCTGCTAATATGATGATAACACTGTTCACAAGGTTTTTATAACATGAACAATTGTAGCTGCCTTTAACTAATTTTCAGGTGCTGATTTTAGATCTGGCCTTAAAAAATGGCTAGCACGTCACGTTTTTATGTTATTGATCATTTTGACTCCTAATAAGATCTTCCTATACCAACACCTTCAAGCAATTGGGAGGATACTAGATATTTTACTTTTTGTGGCTGGCAACAGTGATTGCCAAGTGGTCGAAAACATGTAACAATAACCTAACTCAGACCGCCATTCTTGTTGTTTCCATTATAGGAGGAACACATGCTGTAAGTTGAAGAGTGAATTTTGGTGTTTAAATGGCACAAAGGCAGCGTCGCGGATGTGTTAATGTGGCAGATAAGTTTTGTTATATGTGTAAAAATTATATTTTAAAATCCCAGGGTCGTACAAAGGTTGTGAAGAAATCCTATAACTTGTAATTTGGATGTCATGTTGGAGATCAGGACAAAACATGGGCTCCACATGTGTTGCATTTCGTGCTTTGTTGGCCTGAGTGAATGGTTGAAAGGAAGATAAAATCGATGCCTTTTGCAGTTCCAATGGTTTGGCGTGAACCAACTAGTCACTTACATGATTGCTATTTTTGTTTAACTAAAGTGTCGGACTTTTCAAAAAAGAGCAAAAGCAAAATACAATATGCAAAGTGCCTTCAACCATAAAGCAAGTTCATCATGGAGAAGATCTTATACCAACACCTCCACCAACTGAGAGGAGATGGATTCACATTCATCAGAGGAAGACTTTAAGGCACATACAGATCCTGATCCTACATACACCCCTAAAAAGTTAGACGAGCTTCTTCTGATTCAGCAAAATGAACTAAATGATCTTGTTCGAGACCTACGACTTTCCAAACAACAAGCTAAGGTTTTAGGTTCAAGACTTCAAGAGTGGAATCTCTGGACAAGGGTACCAGAGTTTCTCTGTTCAGAAAGAGAAATTTGGCTTTATCCGCTTATTACAAGATGCAAGATGGTTTGTGTTTCTACACAGTTATTTCAAGGCTGATGGAAGAAATCGGAACAACTCACGATCCTAAGGAACGGCGTAATCTGTTTATAGATTCGTCAAAATTCAGCTTAAAAGCTGTCCTTTTGCATAAAGGAAACAAAAAACGTTCCATTCCAGTGACACACGCTGTGGGAATGAAGGAAACTTATGAAAGAATGGAAAAAAAACACTCACTGCTATAAAATGTGACCAGCTTAAGTGGGCAATATGTGGTGACCTAAAGGTCATATCTCTCTTGCTCGGGCTTCAAGGAGGCTTCACAAAATTTGCTGTTTTCTATATTTGTGGGACAGTAGGGACAGAAAGGAACACAGCAAAACAAAAGACTGACCCAAAAGAGATGTATTATTAAAGAGACTGTTTATGAGAGATTTATTAATTTGAAGTATAAGCCTCTAATTGACCTGTCTGATGTTCTGCTCCCACTACTAGACATCAAACTGAGGCTTATGAAAAGCTTTGCAAAGGCTATGGAAAAAATTAAAAGTTTGCCCTTCCAATAAGTATAAACCCAAAAGTTTTTTCACTTGAAGGAAAAATTCCGAAAACTAAGTGATGCCAAACTTAAAGAAGGGATCTTTGTTGGTTTTCAGATCAGGAAGATAGTGAATGATACTGTCTTTTAAGAAAAAAAATGAATATGAGGGGAGCGCGCTGCATGGAAATCCTTTACATTTGTGGTTCAGGGTTTTCTGGAGAATCACAAAGAGAAAAATTACCATCAGCTCATTCAAGGGGCGGGGGTGGCTCAGTCGGTAGCGCGCCAGGCTCGTAATGTGTAGTTCCCAGGTTCGAGTCCCAGCTGGGTCAGCGTTGAGATTTATCTCCGCAAAATTCCCCGCCCTGCCCACGGTCAGTAGGGGACATCGATGGGTTAGGAAAGGCAGCCGTACGTCGGATGGGACGTTAAGCCGTGGCCCCGTGTGCGGGAAAGCCATACCCTGTGCACGTTAAAGAACACGCTGGATGGCCTTGACGGGAGGCTACCATCTGTCTCCCAACAGCTGTTCCAGTGGGTCCCCTCCCCCAACCTTCTCTGAGCCTTCGGGGTCCATGTGACCTGGCCATTTAGCCCATGGTGTGCAAAAAAGCGCCGCTCAGAGGTAAAACAACCCAACAACCCAATTCATTCAAGATCTTCTCAAACACTCTGGAAGTCTTAGCTGCGAATTCTTTCAAGATCCATTTCTTGCACTCGCATCTCGACTTCTTTCCCAAGAACCTAGGAGCTGTGAATGATGAGCAAGGGGAAAGATTTCACCAGGATATCCGAACCATGGAGGAGAGGTACCAAGGCAGGTGGGAACCAGTAATGGTGGATGACTACTGTTGGTTCTTGCAAAAGGATGATACCTGAGCAAATAGAAGACAAAAATGAACTTCTTGTAAGTGTAAAAGATCCTTACCTATGTTTTTCTTATTTTGCGTTTCAATATTATTTCATTTATTACTTTAGATTCAGTGACCTATAACTATGATGTTATTATTTTTTTCACTGTAATCATGTAATTAATTAATTAATGAGTTTTAAGTTGCAATTTAATAAAATAGTCACATTTATTTTCGTTTCACAAATATGCGTATTCATTGAAATTTGAAATATATCAATCCGTAATTAAAAAACACTGTACTAATGCAGATTTTTCACAGCCATATTTGAGTTAAGCTTATAAAAACTTATATCTCTTTACACCTATTTCACGAATGTGCTAGAGACTGTTCCAGCAAAATTAGTTAAAAACATCCTATTTGGCAAACGCTATTGAAAAAAAGTTTCAATTCGTTGTCTAGTGTAATCAGTAGTTTGTTGCTTTTTTCATGATAGGTTTATATTCTCCACGTAAGTGTTAGATATATCTGCAAGCGAGTAAAGATTGTTAGAATGAGCATGAAAACATTGCTTAGACGAATCTTCGCAGATACTGTCAAAAACTTCAACGTTTCATCACTCTCTGATTGCTTAATTTTAGATTTTTTAACGTATTTCTGAAGTTAATTATAATTAAAAAAAAAATTAAGACAAGGATTCACTTATTGTGAGCAACTTTCCTAATATTTCGACCCCTGACTGGGGTCGTCTTACGAGGAGGTTGCATCAATGGCTTAATATCGCATCCGACGGACGCTGCCCTCTCCAAGCTCATGGGTCTCCCCTTTTATCACCGAGAGTAGGATGGGATTATTGGAGATAAATACGCATAGCTGGGAGTCGAATCTGGAAACTACAGATTTTGAGCATTTTTGCGAGGAATCAGAGCGAGGTTCAGATAGTTTCGGACATACTAGAGTGTGATTCAAAATTCGCGCAACCCGAAATGTAAATGTTTTTTATTTCGTGCCAACTGAATGGAATTAAATACTGATTCTAAGGTTGGCATATGCAACACTGTTTAGTTCTCATGCTGTCAGTTCTTTGTTGGTGAAGTGTATTATTACCTCTTCGAAATATTAGGAATGTTACTCAAAAGTAAGCTAATCCTTGTCTTAAGTTTTTTAAATTATAATTAATTAACTATTCTAAGAAAGTCATGAATAGAAATATTTCTGAAGAAAACAATTACTACGAGGATATCAAAATATTTACATTTTTTCCACCGTTATTCATCTTTTTCAAAACGTTAATGATAAAACAAATTTCATTTATCATTATGCATTCAATTCATATGCAATTTAAATATTTCCATATTTTTTATCCTTTTTGATTTATATGTTTTTTGTAATTTACATATTCTGGCCAAGCTGTTATCGAATTTAATTTAGAGCAAAGGGACATGAGTTCGAATTCCAGAGAAAGGATTGGATTTTTCCTTTCTTTCTCTTTTTTTGCGCCAAAATTCTTTAAGAACAGATGATGAACAACAACGAAAGCTATATAAATAATTTCGCGGAATGATAAACGGTCTTAATGAATCGATAAATATTGTCCCATTCAAAATCATCCTACAGAGTGACTCAAAATTTCGCGCAACCCATATTAGAAAATTTCATTTAATCCCAATTCACTTTTACAAATGGGGTGACTCATTCGGTAGCGCGCCAGGCTCGTAATCTGTAGTTCCCAGGTTCGAGTCCGAGCTGGGTCAACGTTGAGATTTATTTCCACTAATTTCCATCGCCCTGCCCACGGTCAGTAGGGGATACTTTACTGACCTGCCCAATTTTACTGACCTGCCCGAATTTCCCCCGCCCTGCCCACGGTCAGATGGGCTTGGAAAGGCCACCATTCGTCGGATTGGACGTTAAGCCGTGGCCCCGTGTGCGGGAGTGCCATACTCTGTGCACGTTAAAGAACACGCTGGATGGCCTTAACGGGAGGCTACCATCTGTCTCCCAACAGCTGTTCCAGTGGGTCCCCTCCCCCAACCTTCTCTGAACCTTCGGGGTCCATGTGGCCTGCCCATTTAGCCCATGGTGTTCAAATAAGTGCCGCTCAGAGGTAAAACAACTCAAAGTTTACAAATTGTTAACAAAGGGTTACAAGAGATGTTGAAAGTGTCCTCCATCTTCTTGACTACAACAACGAACCCTTCTCATCGTTTGTCGCAAACTTACGCAATGTCATGTACGCTTTCAGTCTCGCGCAATCGTCTCGCATTAAACGTGATATTGTAGACTTCTTGGGTACCGGATAATCAGTAAACTGTTCATTGAAGTCAGCTTGAACAGTTAAAGGTTATTCGTTGTTAAATAACGTTCGACTATGTATACACTTTTCGACCTGGAAAAAATTCCTTATGGGCAATAGTACAATACACGTCACCAACAAAAAACAGTGTTGCATATGTCAATGATTGAGGGTTGTCAACGTTAAAATCGATACTTAATTCCGTTCAGTTGGCGCGATATAATAAGTATTTATATTTCGGGTTGCGCGAATTTTGAATTACACTCTAGTGTGTGCGATACTATCTGATCGCTCTGATTCCTCGCAAAATGCTCAAAATCTGTAGTTTCCAGATTCGAGTTCCAGCTATGCAGATTTATCTCCGATAACCACATCCTGCTCTCGGTGATAAAAGGGGAGACCCATGAGCTTGGAGAGGGGAGCGTCCGTCGGATGGATGTTAAGTCTTTGATCCGTAGGCAGCAGAGCCATATCCTACGTACGCTAAAGGACAAACTGGATAACCTTGACAGGAGTCTACCATATGTCTTCTAACAACCGTCCAGTGGTTCCCTTCCCCTAACCTTTTCTGATCACTTGGGTCCTTGTGACCTGTAGATTTAGCCAACTGTGGATAAAAAAAGTGTCGCTCAAGGGTAAAACAACGCTGTAAGATGATTTTTTTTCTTTTCGTAGCGATAAGTCAAGTATAGGTTGATAAATAAAATTCGATAAAAATCAAATAATTTAAAGATTTGTCGTCGTAGCAGTAAATGGTGGGAGTATACTGACATATACATTGCTAGGTAGAAGATCAACTGGACGTGCTCGATGCAGCAAAATCGGTTTAAAATGTGCATGGCGGGAACTAGAGTAACAATTTGGTAGCGTTATGTGCATCGAAATGGACTCAGATCACTAATTTCTAAAAAATCGTTGCCAGATATTTTTTCTGAATTTTGTAATCAACCGTAGTGTTCGGATACTTTTTTGAGCGACAGTACCTAAAAGGAGCAGTATAATAATTTTGGGTACTCGTGCAACCTATTCTAATTTCCTATAAATGCTTATTTCGCAATCTAAGCTAAAAGTTATCTATCCAACGATAAATGTGTTTCTATAGTGGAACACTTTCTTACAGAGAGACAGTTTCCCTGTCTCCCTGTAAGAACTGATGGAAAAATTAAATTATGCTGAATCATATCAGATGTACCGAGAATTAATTCTCGGTACATCTGATATGATTTTTTCTTCAATGAAATAAGTTAGAAAGAAATGATGGCTTTTTCTTCATTTCTTTCTTCACTTTTATGAAATAAGTTAGAAGAAATAATGGCTTTTTCTTCAATGAAATGCATTCCTGAATTTTTTTACGTTTGCTTTCGTTTTAGGAAATATTTTAATAATATTTATTTATTGATAGGGAAAATATTTTTTACGTGCATTTTAAATAAGTTTCCCTTTTTTCGCTTTGTTTTCTGCATCGTTAATATTACATTATGGTATAATGTATGCATAATCCAACTGGGCTCATTAACGGACGTCTCGATCTAAATATATCTTCCATGAAACATTGTCCTCCCCCCCCCCCGAAACCATTTTTGCCCACCCCGTTGAAATAAATCTTGCCAACGCTCATGTGTGTATCTTTCAATTATGGATTTTATCTGCTCGAGAACTTCTGGTCCACCAAGTATTGTCTTTTTTCTGAGGTCTCGCCTTCCTAACATATATCATTTTCGTCATGTTACAGTAAACGCCAAAATAACGAAATATTCTGTATAAAGTTTTTTTTTTCTGATCCCAGACAATTTACTATGTATCTCTATGCAAAAATGTTTCATTTTAAACAATAAGCCTAACTGGCATAGTGGTTAGGCTGCTAGCGACTATTCCAGCAAACTTGTTGTGTTAGCTCTAACTGAGGCAGTGGTCAGCAGTGACTTCGGTCTTAGTAAGTCATGTCCTTTGTATGAGAAGGCCTTTAAAAGCTAGGAGTAGATTCTTCCGGTCCTATGTGACAAAAACCAATACAACGAAAATATCAGTTGAACGAAATAAAAATATGTCTCGGTACAAAAAATATTACCAGTATGACGAAATTAAAAAAATCCTTAAGCAATATATACTGCTCACAAAAATTAGGAGATATTTCTTCGCTTCATGTTCAATTTGAAATATCCCCTAATTTTTGTGAGCTTATATAAAACATACATTTTATCATGTGGCAACGCTGTGAAATATCTAACCAGTGTTATGAATCACGTGCTATTGTACATCACCCCCAAGCATTTTTGTCTTTTAAGCAGCATTGACACATTATCCTAGCATATAAGAGGATTTTGCAAACTTTCAGATTTATACAAATCTGATTGTATTTCGTTTTAAGTAACGGTAGCGTCAGCAAAAAAGTTCTTTCAAAGCAGTTCCAATCCACCCCTTTTATTATTATTATCATTGGTTAAATTTAAATTATTGTTAAATTTGTTCGTCATTATTGTTATTTTAGTCAATTTCGTTAATTATCTTAGTTTCATTATTTGCAGCAAGTATAGTAGAGTGAAGGTTTCGCCCTTTTTGTAACGGCACCGAAAGATAGTCCGAAGAATGTGTTGGAGGATTGAGAAATTATTTAAGAGAGATGCTTGTCGGAACAGACAGTTAAAAAAAACCGACTTTTTTAAGAAGAAAACTCTAATGAACGGTAAATTTCTTTCATAATGATTATTTCGCAGTATGTTACTATCATGGACGTTTTACATTGCATTTCAGTATAACGAAATTTCAATACAACGCATATATTTCGGTCATCTATTCGATTTTGGTGATTATTCCATTTTACTGTATGATGAACATGCTCCTTAGTAAAAACAAACTAAGTTACTAGTGTAACCAGTAATGTATACTCTTGTAAGAGTTTTGTGACAAATGGCAATCCGAGAAAAATTTTGCTTTAAAAAAAAATAAATAAATACCCCCTAAAGCAGCTGCTGCTTGCCACAGAGGTCTGACAGGAGCCTGTCAGTTTATATGCCATAGTAGAAGGTCTGTGAGGATGGCAGGACCTCAGCAGAAAAACGACACAAACAGCCATGCCTTACCTGGGGCTCGAACCCAGGTCCCTTAGATCAGTAGCCAAGCGCGCTAACCACTCGGCCCTGGGACGGTAAGTAGCCACTCAATCAGCTGCTTGCCACAGAGGTCTGACAGGAGCCTGACAGTTTATATGACATAGTGGAAGATCTGAGAGGATGGCAGGACCTCATCGGAAAAACGACACAAACAGCCATGCCTTACTTGGGGCTCGAACCCAGGTCCCTTAGATCAGGAGCCAAGCGCGCTAACCACTCGGCCCTGGAACGGTAAGTAGCCACTCAAGCAGCTGCTTGCCACAGAGGTCTGACAGGAGCCTGTCAGTTTATATGACATAGTGGAAGATCCTAGAGGATGGCAGGACCTCAGCAGAAAAACAACAACACACATCCATGCCTTACCCGGGGCTCGAACCCAGATCCCTGAGATCAGGAGCCAAGCGTTTTTACTGTTAGAAAAATACTTGAGTTTTTTTTTTCTTCCTAATAGGCTGATATTTGAACAGAATAACCCTTTTCATTTTTTTGGTAAAAAAGTTTTCTTTTAAGAGCTCAAAACGTTGACATTTATCTCTATAAACTCCCCGCCCTCCCCTCGGTCATTAGAGGACACCGATGGGTTTCGAAAGACCGCCGTCCTTCGGGTAGAACGTTAAGCCGTGCCATATGCTGTGTATGTTAAAGAACACGCTGGATGGCTTCACAAGCGGCTACAATTTGGCTCCTAACAGTTGTCCAGTGGGTGCCCTCCCCCAATCTTCTCTGAGTCTTCGGGGTCCTTGTGACCTGGCCATTTAGCCTATTGTATGTAAATAAAGTGCCACTCAGAAGTAAAACAATCGAACCCTACTTTCTAGATGAACCTTTCATCCCTGCTAAACGAAATCGCAAGAACATGAATTATTTTATTATTTTTAATAACCGTTCCATCTGCGGAATTTCCTTTATTTAGAGAGAATATGTCACTGCATACTTCTGCCTGTTTTAAAGAAAAAAAGTTTATAGAAATTCTTTCCTTTAGCGGAGATTAAAAGTCTTTTACAAAAAAAAATTGCAAAAAAGAGTAACTACATGTCAGGCCGTGCAAGACTCTTACAGAATCGAAGTCTCTCGTGCGATTTTGATGACCCACGCAAGAAATTAAAGAATCCGAAACCTTATCGAAATGTCCCGGCGGCGGAATACGGAACGATATCGTAAGTTGTACCTGAACTCATTTCCATGCCTGAGGGGTAATAATTTAAGAAGATATTGAAGAACTTCGAGAAAGTTTAGATATCTGGATCGCTACAGATAAGGTAACGGAACTGTAAAAAATGAGTGGGAAAAAATCTAATAGGAATTTCGTCGGTTATCTCATGAGTTTAGATACGATTTCCTTTGTTAGTTCTTGTGGAATTCAGTTTGAAATTGGTTTTCCACGTGCTTGAATGAGGAAATAACTGTTCGAATATTTTGTAGTGCCAAATAAGAAAAAAAAAATTATATTCTCATAAAATTGTTAATGTATGTAAATTAAATATTTTAGATGTTAGACCTTTTGATTTAATTAATTTAGCAAGATCATAACAATCCGTCAATATCAAACGAAATGCAATTCATGTAAAAAAAAGAAATTTATTCATGTTTGCGAAAAACTTACTTTTTTCAATTAAAGGTTATGAAGAGCGAACTTTTTTGCTCATCACTTTGTGCTAGTAATCACTCATTAGGCTATGCTAGCATTCACTCATCACAGTGTGCCAGTAATCACTTATCAGAATGTACTATGATGAGGGAATCGAACGGGAAGAAAGGTGCATCCCCCTTACGAGGGTATTTCAGCAGTGATTTAGTTAGATATTCGATCATTCAGTAGCAAAGTATCAGAGGAGACTTCCTGTAAACAGGGAACTCACGGAAAAGTTAGTTTTTGTCTGAGTAGGATCCGAACCCACGTCTTCCCATAAGATGTCAAAGTTGCTAATCACTAGATCATTAGCGGCTAACCTTTTCTTCAACTAATGTGACTTATGACTTTCCCGCACATTATTTTATTCGCTTGTAACGCCATCCATGTCAGGAAACGGACAACAAAGTTGCCGCTTATGTTGGAATTTTTAATATTTGTCATTAACGCGCGTGGCGTTACATCAATAATTCAGTAGTAAAGTATCACAATAGATGTCCTGTAGGGCTGTTGAGCTGTTGGGCTGTTTTACCTCTGAGCGGCACTTTTTTGCACACCATGGGCTAAATGGCCAGGTCACATGGACCCCGAAGTCTTAGAGAAGGTTGGGGGAGGGGACCCACTGGAACAGCTGTTGGGAGACAGATGGTAGCCTCCCGTCTAGGCCATCCAGTGTGTTCTTTAATGTGCACAGGGTATGGCTCTCCCGCACACGGGGCCACGGCTTAACGTCTCATCCGACGGACGGCGGCCTTTCCAAGCCCATCGGTGTCCCCTACTGACCTTGGGCAGGGCGGGGAATTTTGCGGAGATAAATCTCAACGCTGACCCAGCTGGGACTCGAACTTGGGAACTACAGATTACGAGCCTGGCGCGCTAACGACTGAGCAAGCCCCGCCCGTCCTGTAGGGATGAGATTCATAAAATAGCTGAAAAAAATTCGCATTACACGAAGAAAAGGTTAGCCGTTGATGATTTAGTGGTTAACATGCTTGATATACACAGTCGTATCAGAATAATATGACCACCTACTAGGTATCATCTATTGTAGGTGATCATATTATTCTGATACGACTGTATATTACTGGGGGACTTGGGTTCGTATCCCACTCAAGGCAAAATTAAACCTCATCATGAATATCCAATATTTCATCAGTTGTCATTTCGTTAATAAGTATGCAAAGTTTCAAATTTACTTACAATAAGTAAGGGAACGGAAAACAGACAATAGTACAATCACTCAAAAAAGTATCCGAACACTATGGTTGATTACAGAATTCAGAAAAAATATCTGGCAAAGAATTTTTTTAGAAATTAGTGATCTGGCAACCTTTGTTTCACGTGATTACAGAATTCAGGAAAAATATCTGGGGCGTGTACAGCAACTGTACACGCTCCAGTTGCCGTTCACAGCAAACTGGAGCGTGTGCAGTTACTGCACACGCTCCAGTTTGCTGTGAACGGTAACTGCACACGTTCAATATTTCCGTGAGTGAGCCCACACGATCCAGGTCTTTGTGAGCTCACACGATCCAATGTGCTGTGAACATTAACCGCAACCGCTCCAGTTTGCTGTGAACGGTAACTGCACACGCACCATATTCATTGCATTATATATTCATACGCATTATATATATTAAAAAAGTATCCGAACACTATGGTTGATTACTGAATTCAGAAAAAATATCTGTCAAAAATTTTTTTAGAAATTAGTGATTTGGCAACCTTCGTGACACCAAGATTGCCAGATCACTATATTTTTGAGCGACTGTAACATGACTATGAAACTCAAATAAAAAGTGGATCCTGATAATCAAATTAAAACTTCATTATATCGTACAATATTCAATTTGATGCCTCCATGCGGTATTAGTTTGAAATCCACACAACTTCTGTAAACGTTTCAAATGATACCACTGATTCCGATGTTAATGAGTCCCGTCTATGTGTACCCATTTCCCTGTGAGAGGGGGAAAATATTTCTCAATCCACTACCCAGGCACAGGAGTTGTCCGCTGTTTATTTGAACTGTTCTTGTATAAAAATATTATATTCACGGATTCTTATAATACCATTCAATTTTGATGTGCAGAAAATGTAAAGAGTAATTCGCTTTAAAAACCAGCAAAAATTATATGTATATACAGGGTGAATCTGAAAAAGTGGGCAAAACTTTACGGGGTGGTAGAACGCAGCTATACGAGCAATATTCGTCATAGAATGTATGGTCGGAACGCAAGCAGTGAGAAGTTAAAAGGTAGTTTTCCACTGTCACATTTAAAGAATGAACACAAGAAGGAGAGGAGATACTTCAGAAAATATTTTATTAACAGGAATGTAATTGAGGTACATGCTCAAAGAAATTGCTCAAAAGAGCTGCCGCCAGTGCAGGCTTCACACCTGCGGGATAGGGACCGACGCACATTTGCGCTCGAAGGTTTTCCGATCTGGAGTGCATCTCATCGGAAACCGGTCGCGGTAACATCTCTGTGCCTCACTTGCATTCCCGTCCGCCGCACCGTACACAAAGTGCATATCCGCCATTTCGTGGTTAGTATAACCAGCCATCCTCTCGGCAATCCACGGTAGAAATGCCGTTGGGTGCGACGACCGACCTTTTATACCATTTCCAACGCCACCTAGCGTCTCGCCGTTTGCGTTCCGCCCATACTTTCTATGACGAATATTGCTCGTATAGCTGCGTTCTACCACCCCGTAAAGTTTTGCCCACTTTTTCAGATTCACCCTGTATATAAGGTACATAAAACGGAATATTCAGAAAGTATACCAAATGGATATAATTTCAAATATTTAATATTCAGTTGTTAGGTTGCTTTAAAAATATTGGCATTTTTGACCACACAATAGGGTAAGTGATCGGGTCACAATTTCTTCCAAAGTTCAACGCTGAAGAGGGAAATGCGTATTCACTGGAAAAATCTGTTAGGAAACATTTGGAAGTTTCCTTTCAGGGCAATCCTTTGTGTTATTTACCGAGCACAAAATATGGCTTTCCTATACACGATATCATACAACAACATATATCATTCAGCGTCTGGTTACAGATTTTTATTGGAAAGTGATAAGTACTAGAGGATACTTTTCTTCTCCTGATTGAGGATGGTCCTTATTTCTTCAAGCTTAAAGATGATCCTCACATGATTGCTTGAGGATGATCCTTACTCTCATATGATTGAAGAAAATCCTTACTCCCTCACGCTTGAGGATGATTCTCTATCTCTTTCTTGAGGATGACTCTTACTTCCGCTTGCTTCAAGATGATCCTCAATCCCTTTTGCTTGAGGATGACCCCTACTCCCTCTTGCTTCAAGATAATCTTCACCCCGTTTTGCTTAAAGATGATCATTGCTCCATGTTTCTTGATGATCATTTCTCTTACTTGCCTGAGGATGACCTCTACTCCCTATTGCTTGAAGATAATCTTCACTCCGTTTTGCTTAAAGATGATCATTGATCCATGTTTTTTGATGATCATTTCTCTCATTTGCCTGAGGATGACCCCTACTCCCCCTTGCTTCAAGATAATCTTCACCCCGTTTTGCTTAAAGATGATCATTGCTCCATGTTTCTTGATGATCATTTCTCTTACTTGCCTGAGGATGACCTCTACTCCCTATTGCTTGAAGATAATCTTCACTCCGTTTTGCTTAAAGATGATCATTGATCCATGTTTTTTGATGATCATTGATCCATGTTTTTTGATGATCATTTCTCTCACTTGCCTGAGGATGACCTCTACTCCCTATTGCTTGAAGATAATCTTCACCCCGTTTTGCTTAAAGATGATCATTGCTCCATGTTTCTCGATGATCATTTCTCTTACTTGCCTGAGGATGACCTCTACTCCCTATTGCTTGAAGATAATCTTCACTCCGGTTTGCTTAAAGATGATCATTGCTCCATATTTCTTGATGATCATTTCTCTTACTTGCCTGAGGATGACCTCTACTCCCTATTGCTTGAAGATAATTTTTACTCCGTTTTGCTTAAAGATGATCATGATCCATGTTTTTTGATGATCATTTCTCTCACTTGCCTGAGGATGACCTCTATTCCCTATTGCTTGAAGATAATCTTCACTCCTTTTTGCTTAAAGATGATCATTGATCCATGTTTTTTGATGTTCATTTCTCTCACTTGCCTGAGGATGACCTCTATTCCCTATTGCTTGAAGATAATCTTCACTCCGTTTTGCTTCAAGATGATCATTGATCCATGTTTTTTGATGATCATTTCTCTCACTTGCCTGAGGATGACCTCTACTCCCTATTGCTTGAAGATAATCTTCACTCCGTTTTGCTTAAAGATGATCATTGATCCATGTTTTTTGATGATCATTTCTCTCACTTGCCTGAGGATGACCTCTATTCCCTATTGCTTGAAGTTGAGGATAAGATCTTTCCAGATGTTCGTTATTACCTCTTACTTGCGGAATACAATTATTCTTTCTTTTTTCAGAATGGTTTCCTTAAGAAAGAGATACCATTCTGAAAAAAGAAAGAATAATTGTATTCCGCAAGTTTTTTTACCATTTCTTACATATTATTTCCTTTTGTTAACCAAAGGTTATGAATTCTTTACTAATGAATACACTGAATTACAGACAGACACAGAAACGGAATTAGACGTAGATGACATGCAGAAATGTCAGTGATCTTTCGCTTAAAAGCCCTATTGCGAGGGCTCTTATTGCGACAGTAACATCAAGAAAGCCACTTGAAACATTTTGCTTAGCGTGGAGTAGATAATTTTGATACATTGCTAAAGGAGAATAGATTAAGTCACCTTGACTCTATCCCTTTATACCTTGTGGTATCTATCATGATGCGTTAATTAGAGAGCCTTTTGTTTGAGCAAAGTATCAAGAGCCTCTTTCCCCAGCTCATAGAGCACTGTGATGGCGTTCTCATTGCCGTTGTGGAGTGGGGGAAGTGGACTGTCAACTGGGCAGACTCTTTGGCGGTTGACACAGCCATCGAGTCGTCGCAATGACTCCATCACTAAATACCCAGCTAGCAGTAAAGGTCTTACTATTTATCTTTATAACGTTAGATATCGTGAGGAGTATTTTAACTCCCGCAGAAATGTTTTAGAAGACCACGAAGTGTTTCTGGGAGATTTACAGACATTAAAAAGAGATTTTATGTGTCGATGAATTCCTAGAGTTTCTGGAATAATATAATTTTTCATGATAACCAACAATCGATATATTTTTGAGTTGTGGGTTGGTCGTTTTACCTTTTAGCGGCACTTTGTTTTGCAAACAATGGCTAAATGGCCAGGTCCTAATAACCCCGAGGGTTCAGAGAAGGTTGAGGAAGAGGATCCACTGGACAACTGTTAACAAACAGGTAGTAGAGTCCTGTCAATATCATCCAGAAATTCTTTAAAGTGCACAGAGTGTGGCTCGCCTGAAACCTGGCTAAATGTCCAATCCGACGGATGTCGATCTATCGAAACCCAATCAGGTTAGCAGAGATTAATCACAACTCTTTTGTACATTTTGAAACTGTAGATCACGAGCATGGTGTGTTACCGACTGAGCCAACTGCTGCCGCTTTAATTTAACTAACAAATATTTGGTAAGAACATAACAGTTCAATTGTAGCTTATTAACAGCAGAAAAATAGTTTCGTAATAATAAATGTGTTTTGCAATGCATTTAAAGATGTAAATTTTTCATTGCTGTGCTGTCCAACTTCTCTAAGACAGCGGGTCATTTTTTTCTTTTGCCAACATTCAGCAGGCCAAAAAAAAAGAATAGGATAGGTAATTGAAAAGTCAGTTCATGTCACCTCAAAAAATTATTTTATTTATACGAAAAATAACAAGTAACAATACAGCTCAAAAAACCACAAAAATTATTTTATTTAAACGAAAAATAATAAGTAATAATAAACCTCAAAAAATTATTTTATTTAAAAGAAAAATAATAAGTAACAATAAACCTCAAAAACCTCAAAAAACATTTAAACGAAAAATAATAAGTAATAATAAACCTCAAAAAATTATTTTATTTAAAAGAAAAATAATAAGTAACAATAAACCTCAAAAACCTCAAAAAATATTAAAACGAAAAAAATAAGTAATAATAAACCTCAAAAACCCCAAGAAATTATTTTATTTATACCAAAAATAATAAGTAACAATAAACCAATATAAATTTTCTAAACCTTATCAAATATTTAATAAATTTAATGGGAGTATTGTGGACGCAGTTGTTGGGCAATAAGAATAGAATGAGTAAGTTGGAAATATGCAATAATAATTGCAAATAGAATGAGTTGTATTGTTTGTGTTGTGTTGTTTTACCTCTGAGCGGCACTTTTTTGCACACCATGGGTTCGTTGTTGTAGACAAGAAGATGGAGGACACTTTCAGCATCTCTTGTAACCCTTTGTTAACAATTTGTAAACGTTGAGTTGTTTTACCTCTGAGCAGAACTTATTTGCACACCATGAGCTAAATGGGCAGTCCACATGGACCCCCGAAGGCCATGCACACGGGGCCACGACTTAACGTCCCATCCGACGGACGGCTGCCTTTCCAAGCCATTCGGTGTCCCCTACTGACCGTGGGCAGGGCGGGGAATTTTGCGGAGATAAATCTAAACGCTGACCCAGCTGGCACTCGAACCTGGGAACTACAGATTACGAGCCTGGCGCGCTACCGAATGAGCCACCCCAGCCCCCAAATAGAATGAGTAAGTTGAAGATTGCATATCAAGTAAAGTAATATAAGTTGACAAAAAATTATAAAGTGGATTACAGATATTTATTTAGAATTTCAAGTAAAAACTTTATTTTGTTCGCGGGCCACAAATATCCTTGTGCGGGCCGCTAATTGGACAGCGCTGAACGGAAAATGAGAAATGTAACTCTTCTTGACTCCAAAGAACTACACCTTGGACACGGAGTTGATCGGCTCGCTCAGTCGGTAACGCACCAATCTCGTAATAAGATGTTCCCAGTTGAGATTTTCTCGGTAACCCACGCTCCATCCTCGGAGAGAAAGAGGACGCCAACAGCCTTGCAGAATCCGTCCGATGGGTGGTTGAGCCTCGTCTTGCGTGCAAAGAGAGCCATGCAAAATTTATGTTGAATATGTCATGATCTTGATCCAATACTTCTCCAACCTGCCCTCAGCCCTTTGGGTCTTTATGATGTGGGTATTTAGTACATTACACGTAAAAAAACTGCCGTTCACATGTCAAATAGGTCAACCGTGCAATTACTCTACCTAAAATGCAAAACACATACACAAAAAAAAAAAACCGACTAAAAGATCAAAATGTAAAAAAAAAAATCAATGACGTGGATGCATCTCCCAAAAACATATGAAATGAGCATCTTCTCTCTTCTCTTGTAAATAGATCAGCTGATGCTTATTATGAATCGCGCATTGATAAAAATTTAATAACAGACTGTGCGCTACGGATCTTCACAATATACGCACCATATTCAGAAGGTAATAATAGTTGCAAATGATATGGAAATTTGTGAGAAAAACAGGCGAAGGAGAGGGAAAAAAAGACCACAAGCTACAAGAAGTGAGAAACAAAAATAAGAGAGAGGAATGCAAGGAAGAGAAAAAAATGCAAATAAGAAGTTGAGATAGATGCACTGATGTGGTAAGTGAACATGTGAATAAAAAATGGAAAAGCAATGACGCTAACAAAATATTTAAACAGAGCAACGACAGTAAGAGAACTTATCGACGGCTTATAAAGCGCAGCGTAATGTATTTAAAAATATTCATTTATTTATTTAAAGGAAAAGTAATTACAATTTAATGTGACTCCTTTCGGAATTTTTCAGTGTAATCTTTGAAACATTGACTAAAAATATGTCGGATAGCAAATCGTCATCACCTTCATCATAAATATTTATAAGAGAGAGGCGTATTAATCAAATATTTTCGATTGTTTGTTGGATGATCAAAAGAATTGTTAAAAGCACACCTATCACTAGGGTTAGTTGTTTTAACTCTGGGCGACACTTTTTTTTTGCACACAATGGACTAAATAGCTAGGTCACGAGGACCCAAAAAGTTCAGAGAAAGTTTGGAAGAGATCACTGGACAACTGTTAGGACAACTGTTTTACCTTCGGTCAAAGGCCATACACTGTGTTCTTTAACGTGCGGTTTAACATCATATTCGACGGACAGCAGGTCTTTCCAAATCCATCGGTCAGACAAGGCGGGCAGTTTTGCGGAGATAAATCTCAACGCTGGCCAAGCAGGGACTCGAACCTGGGAACTGTAGATTACAAGACTGGCGCGCTACCGACTGCGCCATCCCCGCCCTTCCTATCTCTGCCTCGCAATTTGCGCCGTATCCAGTTCGAGTTCAACTGTGCCAATTTTCAGATTTATCTCGGCTAATTTCCATCCTACCCTTTGTGAGAAAGGAAACACCGATGGACTTCGAAAATCTATCGTCCATCGAATGAGAAGTTAAGCCGCGGCGTCGTGTGCTGGAGCGCCTCACCTCTGTGCACGTTAGAGAACACATTGGATGGCCTCAACGAAAGGCTTCCATCGGTCTTGTAACAGTTGTCCAATGGGTGCCCTTCCATAAACTTCTCCGGGGCCCTTGGGAACCCAAGCCCTTGGGATCTTTTTGACTTAGCGATTTAGCCAATGAGTGAAAAATAATTGCCGTTTAGAGGTAAAATAATCTAACCCTGTTAAACTAATTCACGTATCTCTGCATAGCCTAAATGGCCATACAAAGGAGGTGGATCAGTCGGTAGCGCGCCAGGCTCGTAATCTGTAGTTCCCAGGTTCGAGTCCCAGCTGGTTCAGCGTTGAGATTTATCTCCGCAAAATTCCCCGCCCTGCCCACGGTCAGTAGAGGACACCGATGGGCTTGCAAAGGTCGCCGTCCGTCGGATGGGACGTTAAGCCGTGGCCCCGTGTATGGGAGAGCCATACCCTGTGCACGTTAAAGAACACGCTGGATAGCCTTGACAGGAGGCTACCATCTGTCTCCCAACAGCTGTTCCAGTGGGTCCCCTTCCCCAACCTTCTCTGAGCCTTCGGGGTCCATGTGACCTGGCCATTTATCCCATGGTGTGCAAAAAAGTGCCGCTCAGAGGTAAAACAACCCAAGCCATACAAAGCTACGTTAATTTTATTTTTTTTTCAGACTTCATATTAAACTCATATTTCCATACTTAACCAGGTAACAAATGAGTAGATTATTCAGTGACTTGAAAAACAATAATATTCATTTCACATTCGATTTTGGTCGTAAGTTCTGTAAAGGTTTTAAAAGCTTCCGGAACTCAGGGATTCTTTCCACAGTGTGTGATTTTATATAAAATGATTTTTATTTCTGGTAACGTTAAAGAGCATCTATTTTTTCGTGACACAACAGGTAATGTTAACAGACAACTGATAACAAGAACTGTTTTGTGTAAAGTTCTTGTTTGCAGCATTGAGCGGATCTATAACAGGAGCTAATATTTTCTCAACAAGCTTCCGTCTTTTAGTTCCACGATCATGCTGAAGGCGTATCATCGGAAACTCCCTTTATTGTAAATGGCAATGGGAGTGTTTGCTAAATTTACAATGGCTACCCTCACAGTAGACACACGACTTATCAAAGAATGCTCGCTGTGGTACCACTGCGTACGACTTGAAAAATATGTCTAGAGCATTCGCTGAATATAGAGTGTGTTGTTAGCATTTAGAACTGCTACTGAGAAGTGAGCTAACGGAGCCACAAATCGATCCCTCCCCCCAACTTTGCCAACATCCGTAGTTTGTTCAGTTCTAAATTTCTCCTATATTGGCGAGATACAGTAGCTCAAAAAAGTATCCGAACACTATGGTTGATTACAGAATTCAGAAAAAAATATCTAGCAAGGATATTTTTAGAAGTTAGTGTTCTGGCAACCTTCGTGTACCGGTACACGAAGGTTGCCAGATCACTAATTAAAAAAAAATGTGATTTACTTGTTGCCATTTACAGTTCTCTAAATGTGAACGCAAGAGTAATAATAGTATTCAAATCTGCTGCCGTTGCCATTTTCCCCACATTTCCAAAGGCATTATTAATTGAAGGCGGCCCATTCAGTTAAGGATTTGATTTTCTAACACAACAGAGAGTCGGACAGAGGGAATCCGCCTAAGAAATTTGGGACAGTGCGGTCAAGTACATCGGGAACCACAGAGTATCAAAATCTGTTTGAAATAAAAATCTCGATAGTTTGCGACGAAGCAACGAGCTATGAGAGCGCGCCCTGGCGTCAGAAACGACTTGAGCAATGCCGGGCAATTCTTCATTCGAATCGATGCTAAAGTGTCAGGGGAGAGAAGAACTCACAAAACTAATATTTAGCGCAGTAAAAAACAAAATATGATTAAAAGTGTGACCCGGACAGCGCCGGGTGCAGTTCAGCTAGCATTTCGATATAAACTTAGAATACGACGTTTGCTTTTCCTTTATGGCGTAGGTTTATGCTTCTCGAATGAACAGTGATCGTAAAAAGAAGCCTTAAGAGCACGTTTTGATTGTTTGTTGACCTTTATTCTTCGTGTGATTGGTTAACTAGCTTTCAAGTAACTGCTTCTGCCTATGGCGGGGGTGGTTCAGTCGGTAGCGCGCCAGGCTCGTAATCTGCAGTTCTCAAGTTCGAGTTCCAGCTGGGTCAGTGTTGAGATTTATCTCCGCAAAACGTTAACGCCCACGGTCAGTAGGGGACATCGATGGGCTTGGAAAGGCCGCCGTCCGTCAGATGGGACTAGTTAAGTCATGGCTCCCTATGCGGGAGAGCCATACCCTGTGCACGTTTAAGAACATACTGGATGGCATTGACGGGAAGCTACCATCTGTATCACAACAGCTGTTCCAGTGGGTTCCCAACCTTTTCTGAGCCTTCGGGGTCCTTGTAACCTGGCCATTTAGCTCATGGTGTGAAAAAAAAAAGTGCCGCTCAGGGTAAAAAACAACCCAATTGTTTCTGCCATAAGTCGAAATATTAGAGGAAATTTTTCCCGTTGCCATTTTTTTATCTGAAATTAAATGTATAAATGTAGTTATAAAACAATCCTAAAGATTTTGCACTTAGAACTTATAGAGTACTTACTGATTTAAAACACGATGAAATTATAAAGAAGGCTGAATTTACAAGCTGAGAAATTCAGCTCTCCTTCCACGAAATGCGGAAAAACTGTTGTTGCTCCACCATAATTTTCCATCGTTGAAATTTAATTATTAAAATTTAAACTGCATTTTATTCCTCACTGAAGATCTTTTTTTATATAATGTCTATATGTGTTTACAAGCTGGAACGGCCGGTAGTTAATTATAATTATGAATAACAGATCTAACACAGCTGAATCAAATTAAAAACTTAATTTGTATCTTAATATTCATTAAGATATAAATTTTTAATTATCATTACAAACTTAATCTGAGTTAAATTATTAACTTTAATCAGTTAAATTAAAATCTTGAATTAAATACTTAAATGAACTTTAATCAGTTAAATTAAAATCTTGAATTAAATACTTAAATGAACTTTAATCAGTTAAATTAAAAACTTATTTTAAAATTTAATCTAAGAGACTTAACACTATCCAAGCAGTTAAAACAGCTTGGATAGTGATTAAATTGGTAATAATTATGCATATTAGTAAAATGTTATTTTATGGTTCACTTTAACTTTTGTTACAGTAATATGTTTTTCATTTTTTTATAATTAAATTATCGTTTCTGTGCACGTTTCTGGAAGGCCAACAAGTAAAATAATATGTTCCATTTTTTTTTTATTATTTTTATCCTTTTTTGCTTTTGAGGGGCCTAGTATCCGGTACTGAGTCAAGGTAATTTCCGGCTATTGAAAATATTGGCGGGGGGGGGGGGGGGGTATTTCCTCTGAGCGACACTTTTGTTTGCACACCATGGGCTAAATGGCCAGGTGACAAGGACCCCGAAGGATCGGAGAAGGTTGGAGGGAGGGGACCCACTGGAAACCTGATAGGAGACCGATGGTAACTTCCCATCAAGGCCATCCAGAGTGTTCTTTAACGTTCACAGAGTATGGCTCTCCTGCACAAGGACTATGACTTAACATCCCATCCGATGGACGGCGGCCTTTCCAAGCTCATCGGTGTCCCCTACTGGGCGAGGGCAGGACGAGAAATTTTGCAGAGATACATCTCAATGCTGGCCCAACTAGGACTCGAATCTGGGAACTGCAGATTACGAGTCTGAAGCACTACCGACTGAGCCACCAGCGCCCGAAATATTGTATCGCAAAGTATGCCGGGAACTGCCGTGTACCCAGTTCCTCACTAATCCTCGACAAAAAATTTCACTTTCGTAAGGTATTTAAACAGCTCCTACGAACACTCTACCAACCTCTTGTCCGGACAATGATTATTCTCCCCAAATACAGTATAAGAGACAAATAGTCCTTGAATAAATACAACAAAGCACACAATGACTCTTCATTATTACGTTGTTTCGTATTAACTATGTTGCGAAAGCACTACGGAGTGATTCTAATTATTGGAATTCTATATTTAAAAGTGTTATCGATGACATTGATTCTCCGTCTTGTACATTCTGTACACATCACATTCATTCCGATATTCGATTGTAAATTGTGTTCTACAAAGGAAAAGGAAATGGAAAAGGATAGATATTTTAATGAATTTTCTGCGTAGAGTCTCCCAGACAGGAATCGCGCCTGGCGACCTTACCTACTGAGCCATCCCTACCACAAACTGTTTGCCGGGAATAATACCATAAATGGACTATTACAAAGACAATTTGGTTATATTCTTAACTTCATGGATAATAAACAGTTCTGTGTTTACAAAAACCTGTTTCAAGCATTTCTTTTCGCATTATTTAAGAAAAATTTAAACTTCGTGAAAAAATAATATTTAGTTCTAAAAGTTGTTTAAAGTAAATTAAAATAGAATTTCTTTTCAATTTCAAACAGCTCTCATATCGATATTTCTGATAAATTCAGAGAGTGGCCATTGAATTAAGTATTAAAACCATCCACTTAATACGCGTTGACTAAAATGTTGCTAGGTTTCGATACATCTCAGGTGAGGGCTCAGTAGGTGGCTCACCAGGCTCGTAATGTGTAATTTCCAGGTTTGAGTCTCACGTGCCCCAGTTTTAAGATTTATATCCTCTAAATCCCGTCCCTACTCTCGATTAAAAAGGGGACACTCACGACTTGATAAAAGCCGCCGTCTGTGGGATGGGAGTAAAGCTGCGGCCGCAGCTTTACTCCCATCCCACAGACGGGGGGAATCCACCATTCTCTTGTGCAATTAAAGAACACCCTGGAAAGGCCTTGACGGGAGGCTTTCATCCATCCGCTAGCAGCACTCAAGTAGGTCACCTTCCGCAACCTTTTCTAAGCTATCGGCCTCTTATGACCTGGCCATTTAGTTTATTATGTGCAAAAACGTACTGTTCAGTAGTAAAACAACCCACCTCTGGAGATTAGTGCATGTAATCTGTTTCTGAAGTACTGCGCAGTTGAATAAGAATGGTTATTGTTATCATTCCACCAGATTACCCTTCCTAAAGAGTCTCACCGATATTCAATGGGATTCAGATATAGAAAGTTGGCTGGCCGTATGAAGTGAGTGAATGTTCTTCAAACCATTACTGTATACTATCTCAATGATATGATTTTAAAGTTGTACTTGATCTGTAACGATGTTCACGTTGTCCTCACTCCTCATATGTTGTTACACCTGTGTCAGTGGAAACACCGCATTCCAACAGAAATCCTCTAAATGATGACACCACCGCCAGCACAGACCAAAGGGATGCTTGTGTTTAGGAAAGATTCGTTCAGTCAGTTGAATCGTGCGCAGGAGAGTGCACTGGGAGTGCACAGGAGATCGTGCGCAGGAGAGTGCACTGGAAGTGCACGGGAGATCGTGCGCAGGAGTGTGCACTGGAAGTGCACGGGAGATCGTGCGCAGGAGTGTGCACTGGAAGTGCACGGGAGATCGTGCGCAGGAGAGTGCAGTGGGAGTGCACAGGAGAACGTGCGCAGGAGAGTGCACTGGGAGTGCACAGGAGAACGTGCGCAGGAGAGTGCACAGGAGATCGTGCGCAGGAGAGTGCACGGGACAGTTTTGCACTGTGCGCGCTGTGCACTTTGAATACTACTTTAGATGACTTTAACGGAGACTTCCATTTGTCTCCAAATAGCTCTCCAGTCCTCTATTTCCTTTGGAATCATTGTAACCTGATTATTTAGTCCATTTTGTGCAAAAACAACACCTCTCAGAAGTAAAACTGCACAACCTTTTTAAGTCATGTAAAAAAAAGCTTGTAAATGGTAGCTAGGCGTAAACTGGAAGGAGAGCTGTGTACCAATCCCCAGTGATGATGCACAGAACCGGCCAGGTCTAGCACCTAATGTCCGACCCGCCTTCTCATGGTGCAGGCCGTTAGTACCTTTCAAAAGAGATATTCTCTTTTGGAAGGGAACGGAAGGGGAGGGCTGCCAGTTCAGTATGGCCTACTGATCTGGTCATCTATGGCCACTTTTTTCTTTTTTTTCAACCCTGCTGAGGAGTGGTCAACTTCACAGGGTCCTGGTGCTGACCATTTATACCTACTAGACTGGACTTGTTTATGGATTTGAGCTTGATTATGGATCCTGGACTTGCTGCACTGGTGGGCCTCTGTTGAGGGAGAATCTGCCGCTGTGTTTTCTGTTTGCTTCTGGGTTGCCAGCTCTAAGTGAACAGAGGCATGGGATACCTTATATCAGCTGGTGGATAATCCTAATCAGAGGCCATCGCAGGTACCTGAACCTTACTTAGCTAGTTGGGCATCGTCAAGCCTAAACTGGAGTAATGTGTCTCAGGCAGGCCATATGGTTCTTGAAAAAGTCCACTTGAAAAGGTGGTGCCTGAAGTTCCTACCAGCATCGGTGACTTCAGCCTTTAGCGGAGGAGGAACAGGTCTTTGCCCCATGCCTGCGATCAGGGGGCTGTTTGATATTGTTGGCCCTACCAATCTCAATAAACCTAATTTCTTTAAAAATCCTACTAATCATTTTCTCTCTGCAGGAACGTGGAACGTGAGGACATTACATAGAGATTATTCTCTTGATGTCCTCATGCAGGAATTCCAGCGCTATAACCTAGATATTCTAGGCTTGCAAGAGACCAGATGGACAGGTAAAGGTGAGATACTTAAAAATAACTTTAAATTTCTCTTTACAGGGAGGGAGGATGGAAAGCATCACCAAGGCGTGGGTCTGCTGCTCAGCAGACACGCTAGTGATGCTCTTCTAGGATATGAGTGCATTAATGAAAGGTTTCTTACAGCAAAATTTCAGACAAGCATTAAAGACTTGAATGTTATCTGCTGTTATGCCCCCACTGAGGATTCTGATGAGGATGAGAAGGATAGGTTTTACAGACAACTTCAGGATATTTTGAATTCTGTCAAGAAAGGAGATATTACCCTTGTTCTTGGTGACTTCAATGCCAAAGTGGGTACCGACTCTGACCTTTGGGGAGGAGTAATAGGCCCTTTTGGTATTGGTAGCTGCAATGGCAATGGACAACGTCTCCTACAGGTAAGTAAACTAAATGGTTTCAGAATAACTAACACATATTACAAACACCGCGACATACATAAATACACATGGGTTTCACCTGATGGGCTGCATAAGAATATGATTGATTATATATTAATTAACAGCAAATGGGCTAGTTCTGTTAGAAATACCAGGGCATATAGGGGAGCTGAAATTGGATCTGACCATTACCTTGTTAAAAGTGTCTTGCAACTTAAACTTAAAAAGTGTTGTGCTAGGGTTAAAAATTTTACCTTTAATACTGAAGCTCTGAAAGACCCAGTTATAGCTAAAGCTTACCATGATAGGTTACTTAGTCATTATGACAGTCATGGTTTGCTTAATACTGAAGTTGAGGAAGAATGGGGCCATTTTAAACAGGCTTTTTTGGAAACTAACAGTACTCTTTTAGGGAAAAAGGAGCAGAGGAGGCAGAATTATTTAAGTGATAAGGCACTTGAGCTTATTTCAGAAAGAAGGAACTGCAGGAATGTCCTTAATCAGTACCCTACTAGTCCTAATAGAAAGCATTACAAAGAACTTAATAAACGTGTAAAGAATCAGTTAGCTACTGATAAGAATCTTTGGCTTGATGGCCTTGCTGACAAAGCTGAGGAAGCAGTTAGACAGCACAACAGCAGAGAGCTGTACCAGATAGTTAATGTTTTGTGTGGTAGAAAACGAACAGGTATACAGGGATTGAAGGATAAACAAGGCAAGGTTATAGAAGGTGAGGATTCTGTCATGGCTAGGTGGGCTGAGCATTTCAGTGATGTTCTAAACAATGTGGTTAGTTCTACTCCCATTGTTTGCAATGATGATAGATGCATTGGTGGCTTTAATGTTGGCCCTATAGCACAATCTGAAGTTAGTTTGGCTATTTCTAAACTTAAACTTCATAAATCCCCAGGGGTGGATGAAATTACTACGGAAATGCTTAGAGCTGGGAATGTTTCTGTTACCATTTTGTGACTGAAATTTTGATAACTTTTATGATAAAGGCATGGTTCCTAAAGATTTTACCAGAGCTATTATTATCCCTATTTTCAAAAAAGGTGATTGCAGTTCTTGTGATAACTATTAGGGGTATCAGCCTACTCTCCGTTCCAGGTAAAGTTCTTTCCATGATTGTGCTTAATAGAATTAAGAATCTGGTTGACAGTCAATTGCGTGATGAGCAATGTGGATTCAGAAATGGTAGGGGATGTGTAGATCAGATATTTTCACTTAGGCAGATTCTTGAGAAATGTTTAGAGTTTCAGAAACCTTTGGTTGCTAGCTTTGTTGATTTCAAAAAGGCTTTCGACTCTGTTGATCGTCATAATTTGTGGTTGATTGTGAGATCATATGGTATACCAGACAAGTTATTTAACATAATGAAAGCTCTCTATAATAACACTGAGTCATGTGTGAGAGTTGGTAAGGCTTGTAGCAATTGGTTTAGCATTACTTCTGGTGTTCGACAAGGGTGCATTTTGTCTCCTTTTCTCTTTAGTTTGGTTGTTGATTATGTTATGCGAAATTCACTTCAAGGGAAAGCTTTTGGCCTTAAATGGGCTGGAGATACGAAAATCTCTGATTTAGATTATGCTGATGATTTAGCCCTTTTGGCAAATGATGTTGATGAGATGAACTCTTTCATTCGAACTGTTGATGAGACTGGTAGTACAGTAGGTTTGGTTATAAACAGAGAGAAAACTAAAGTGATGAAAATTGGTCAGGCAGGTTGTGATTCAGTTAATCTGAATGGTTGCAGTCTTGAGCAGGTGTCACAGTTTAATTACCTTGGGAGCTGCGTAACTGATACTGGTGATGTGCGGCATGAGATTAACAGACGAATAGGTATTGCTGCCGGGACTTTTAAGAATCTATGGAGATTGTGGAGAAATAGGCGTATACACCTGAAGACTAAAATTAGACTGTATAATAGTTTGGTTCTTTCTAGGGTTAGTTATGGTAGTGAAACTTGGACGCTGTGTAAGCAAGATAACAGGAAACTAGACGCTTTTGATTCTAGATGCTTACGCAGTATCTTGGGTATTAGGTGGTTTAACTTTGTAACTAATTATGAGGTTAGGCAAAGGAGTCTGCAACCTCCTTTAAGCAGCATATTGTGCAGAGAGAGACTCCGCTGGTTTGGCCATGTTGCTCGTATGGATAATTATAGATTGGCGAATAGGGTTATGAACAGTGTGCCTGGAGGCCTGAGAAGGAGGGGGAGACCTAGGATGCGGTGAGCAGACAATGTCAAACAGGACCTTGTTAGAATTGGTGTACAGTGGCCGGATGTAGCAGATGTAGCTCAGGACAGATATGCTTGGAGAATTAAACTGCGCGGTCTGGTTGGACCTCCGTAGCCCATTGCTGCTTGAGGATGATGATGATGATGAAAAAAAAGTCAAAATGAGATTAAATATTTAACCACTATTAAGCTATATGAATAACAGGATGAAGAATATTATCAGAAGGTCGCGGGTTCAGAGAACAACCAGCTCATAACAATTTTTCCTCTACATCCATCTTTATTCTGTTACTCATAAGAGCTTATTTGTTGCGCTGTTTTACCTCTGAGCAGCACGTTTTTGCACACAATGGGATAAATGAAATGGTCACAAGGGTCCCGAAGGTTCAGAGAAGGTTGGGGGAGGGGACCCACTGGACAGTTGTTGGGAGACAGATAGTAGCCTCCCGTTAAGACGATCTAGTGTGTTCTTTAATGTGCGTAATGGCTCTTCCGCAAACGAGACCACGGTTAAACGACCCATTAGACGGATGGCGTCTTCTCCAAGCCCATCGATATCCCCTCCTGACTGAGAGCAAGTCTGGAGTTTTGCGGACATAAATCTCGACGCTGGCCCAGCTAGGACTCGAACCTGGAAACTGCAGAATACGAATCTGGCGCGCTACCGACTGAGCTACCCCCTCCCCAAGATTAATAGTGATTAAATAATTAGAAAAATCAATCGTGATCTGTGGATTGATTTGTGTCAAAACGAAGTTTTTGCATTTTAAAAAACCAACTGAAAATGGTGGCGCTGGCGAGAGGATTATTGTGGAGAAAAGTATCAAATGATGGAACAATTTTGTTTGAATCCAGATACAACTATTGTTTTTCTCCAAAGTTGTTTTCTCTTTTCTTTAACGTATTTTCCCTATTTTCCATTATTTTCCCTATTACACACTAAAACCACTGTCACATGCCTCTGGAGACGTTCATAGTAAATTATTTGATGCAAAGTTTGATTCAAGGTAACTTGACAAGGAATTTACCTAATATCATTTACAGTCATGTGGTTTAATAATAAAAAATAAATAAATACCCCCTCAAGCAGCTGCTTGCCACAGAGGTTCTGACAGGAGCCCATCAGTTTATATGCCATAGTAGAAGGTCTGTGAGGCTGGCAGAACCTCAGCAGAAAAACAACACGACCATGCCTTACCCGGGGCTCGAACCCAGGTTCCTTAGATCAGTAGCCAAGCGCGCTAACCACTCGGCCATGGGACAAATTACATATATACAATTAAATCGCTGCAGCAGAGAAGTAATGATTAGATCCTGCCATTTATTCAAAAGAGTTAAAATATTCAATGCCTAACTTTCTATCCGATATCTCTCTCTTCCCTTCTTCTTCCTCTTCTCCTTGAAAAGACATTCGGTTTCCAGCTCTTCAGAAGCCAACGCGAATTCTTCATCTCGGTTTCTGCAAATAAAGAGCAGAAAGTGGACAAAAAAAGCAGTATCTGCTGATGGGATGGCTGGTTACGATGCTAAGAACCCTTCTTGCTATCCCATTCCGAATGATGGTTGTGGCGATTTTGCTCCATTTGGTCGTACGATGAGTTATGCAGATTCCCTACGGGGGGGGGGGGGGAGGGAAGAGATAGATTGGAAAGGAGGAAAAAAAGGGTAGAGAAGGAAATAGAGAGAGTAAGAAGGAAAGAGATAGGGAGATTAAGTTTTGAGACTGTGGTCTTGGTGGCGATCTACGGTTGAAATCATCAAGAACTGGGAGTGAATGAAACCCTGCGAAATACGACATACATGGAGGCGTCGTTTGCAGCTGGTGCAGTTTTGTTGGGATGTTCCACCGTGATGCGGGAGAGATGGATTGATCCGGAAGGGATGAAGAACGAGCCTTCGATTGGATTCAGAGCAGTTGTTCTTTCTCCGATATAATGGATGTTTGGGACGCGTTTTCATACTGTGGACTTGTACTGCAAATTGCTTAGGGACTGAAAGTGTAAAGCAAGGGATTTATCGTGACAAGCTGGAAAAATATAAGAATCGAGGAAGTGTTTATTTATTTCGTTGATATAAGACGTGTATAGATCAAATAGTAAACAACCTGTTGCGTTATAAGAAGATACATACCATGTTCAATGTTGGGAGACAGATTGAGAGTTATTTTTTTCCACAGTTTTATTTGATTGACTTAAGGTTTGTTGTTGTTTTACCTCTGGGCGGCACTTCTTCCACACAATGGACTAAATGACAAGGTCTTAGAGAAGGTTGGGGGAAGGGGGAGCCACTGGACAGCTGTTAAGAGACAGATGGTAGCCTAACGTCAAGGTAATTAGTATTTTTTTTTAACATGCACTGGGTGTGTATCTCCTGTATAGGGAACTACGACTTAAAAATCGATCCAAAAGGACGGTGGAAAAGAGATTAATGTCTCTCTTTTCGTTCATTAGTATCCCCTTTTTCGGTCATTAGTATTCCCTTTTTCACTCATCAGTATCCACTTTTTCCCTCATCAGTATCCACTTTTTCACTCATAAGTATCCACTTCTTCACTCATAAGTATCCACTTTTTCACTCCTCAGTATTCCCATTTTTCACTCCTCAGTATTCCCATTTTTCACTCCTCAGTATTCCCATTTTTCACTCCTCAGTATCCCATTTTTCACTCATCAGTATCCCCTGTTTCACTCATCAGTATCCCCTGTTTCACTCATCAGTATCCCCTGTTTCACTCATCAGTATCCCCTATTTCACTCATTAGTATCCCCTGTTTCACTCATCAGTATCCCCTGTTTCACTCATCAGTGTCCTCTTTATCGCTCCCATGAGGGCACAGAGAATGCTGAGGGGAGGAGACTCACTGGACAACTGTTAGGAGACATGTGGTATCCTCCCATCAAGTCATCCAGTGTTTCTTTAACGTGCACAGCGTATATTCTCTTGAAGTCGAGCTGCGGCTCAACGACACGTCCTATGCATGGCGGCCTTTCCAAGCTCATCGGTGTTCTCTACTATCCGAGGGAAAGGTGGGGTGTTTTTACGGAGATAAATTTCAACACTGGTCTATCTGGGTTTCGAGTCTGGCGCGCTACCGACTGAGCCAACCCCGGCCCTCCTCGAACCTGGGAACTGTAGATTAGAAAACTTGCGCGATGCCGACTGGGCTCTTCCCTATACAGGAACAGCCGACTGGGTCAACCTCTTCCCTATACAGGAAGAGGCTCCACTGGTCACCAGTTAAAAAAACAAATGCCGGTGGAAGATTCCTGTCAATGTCATCCAGGGTGCTTTTTAACTTGCACAGGATATGGATTTGTAACACACGGAGCCGCGACTTAACGTATTATCCGACGAATGGCGACTTTTGAACGCCTACCGTATTCGTTTTCTCACTGAAGGAAAAAATGTGATTTAGTGTTGAAATTTTAACGCTAAAACAATTGAGAAACAAACCTGATAATATCATGATAAAATCGATCGCACTCCAACCCATTTCTCTTCACGCCTTACCCCTTTAATCCAGATTTTCATTTAGTCTTATCACCCACCCACTTTCCGTCCAAATAATAGGAATTATATTTCGCTAGGAAATCAAAACAGTAGCATTCTGCACCTAACAGAAAGGCAGCGACGCAATTGTAAATACGCCGTTTCACTAAACAATGGATTAAAACTTTAAAAACAGGGGCAATTGTTACGCATTAGTGACAGGCAAATTTCTCCACGACAGCCAGCCAGAAGGAAAAAGCAAAAGTTTGGACTAAAGCCCGATTGTGTTTGCTGGGAAATAGCAGGTGGCTAGATCGAGGTGCGTGCGTGTGTTAAGTAGCCTCCACGTGGATGCGAAGTTGCGAATGCAGGCGTTTCGCAATGCATTCGGTCATCCATTCTGAGATCCAACACGAAAATAAACAACCGGGACGTTCTCAAATAGAAAAAAACAACAACAGGGAACTCATCCAATTTTCTGCTCCGTGTTGAGACGAGACAATGGAGATTACGCGTTAAATCTCCAGCCCTTCCCTTTATTGCGAATTTCAGGGAAAATGGTAATATGTTCGCCTTCATTAAAGGCGAAGAAGAAAAGGTTTCGTTTTTTAATCTGCATGAGAATGGGAATTTATATAAATTGCGATTTTTTTTCTTATTAAATGATGACTGTAAGCGGAGTTTTTACTTCATTAAATTGGGAGAAATATGTAGAAATGGAACCATGCTTTGATAGTTTTTCTAATAAGAGTTATTTGTTTGTCTAGTAGACGGTATAAACCTTGTGAAAGTTTTTGGAGAAAAAATATGTCTTTATGGTTTGTTTTGCTCTTGAAGGAAGACTTTTTGTTTCGCGAGAAAGTAGTCCAGCATCAGCGCACAATGTTCTCATTCTTATGCGGGCTTACTTTCCGCCTCAAAGCATCAGCGAACATGCTTTTTTGTCACACCAAACAAACTTATGATTTTACTCCCTCAAATCAATGAGATTTGTCATCTCGGCAAGCAAAATTAGTTTTTTGTCTCCCCCAAGCGAATTTACTTTAGATCGTTGGAAGTCAATTTACTCTAAATCGTTCGAAATCAATTTACTTTAGATCGTCCGAAGTCAATTTACTCTAGATCGTTCGAAGTCAATTTACTCTAGATCGTTCGAAGTCAATTTACTCTAGATCGTTCGAAGTCAATTTACTCTAGATCGTTCGAAGTCAATTTACTCTAGATCGTTCGAAGTCAATTTACTCTAGATCGTCCGAAGTCAATTTACTTTAGATCGTCCGAAGTCAATTTACTCTAGATCGTCCGAAGTCAATTTACTCTAGATCGTCCGAAGTCAATTTACTCTAGATCGTCCGAAGTCAATTTACTCTAGATCGTTCGAAGTCAATTTATTCTAGATCGTCCGAAGTCAATTTACTCTAGATCGTTCGAAGTCAATTTACTCTAGATCGTTCGAAGTCAATTTACTCTAGATCGTCGGAAGTCAATTTACTCTAGATCGTCCAAAGTCAATTTACTTTAGATCGTCCTAAGTCAATTTACTCTAGATCGTTCGAAGTCAATTTACTCTAGATCGTTCGAAGTCAATTTACTCTAGATCGTCGGAAGTCAATTTACTCTAGATCGTCGGAAGTCAATTTACTCTAGATTGTCCGAAGTCAATTTACTCTAGATTGTCCGAAGTCAATTTACTCTAGATCGTCCGAAGTCAATTTACTCTAGATCGTCCGAAGTCAATTTACTCTAGATCGTCCGAAGTCAATTTACTCTAGATCGCCCGAAGTCAATTTACTCTAGATCGTCCAAAGTCAATTTATTTAGATCGCCCGAAGTCAATTTACTCTAGATCGTCCGAAGTCAATTTACTTTAGATCGCCCGAAGTCGATTTACTTTAGACCATTCCAGTGAATGTACTTTCTTGAAGCCTCGAGCTAGCTTGCTTTCTTGCAAACTTATTATTTTGTTCCCTCAAACGCGTTGATAAATATGGATGTCCTCAAGCCGAATTAGTTTTCTGCCGCCCCCAAGTAATATTAATCTTGATAGCCCAAGCGAATTTAATTCCTTGCTTCCCCCCAACGTCTAGCCACCTCAAACCAATTTGCATTTTTGGTGTCCAAAGAGAACTTAATTTTTTGCCGCCTCCAAGTGAATTTACTCTTGGTAGTCCAGGCGAACTTACTTGCCACCCCAAAGCAAACTTATCATTTTGCCGCTTCAAACGAATTGATATTTTTGTCGCCTCAAACGAACTTTTTTTTCTCCACATTAAAAACGAATTTACTTTCTGCCACCCCAAAAGAACTTAGTTTTTTTCCGCCCTCAAGCAAACTTCTTTTCGCTCCTAAGCGAAGGTACTTTTTTGCAGCCCTGAAAAAAAATCCTTTTTTGTTTTTGCAGCCCTGAATAAAACCCATTTTTTTTCCTGCCTCATTGTTCTCCAACGTCAAGGAAATTGAATTTTTTGCCACTTTTTTTTTCTCCACAGCGGATTTTATTTTCCATTTTTTTTATATTTTGAACTCCCAGCTTACTCTTTTTTGCTGCTTTGTGTGATTTTTGCCATTTCTACAGTGTAAAATGAGTCTTTTTCTCTCGGCAAATTTAGATTAAAATATCAGGTAACTGATTTAGAAATATATGAAAAAGATTAGGTTGTCCTACATATGAGAGAATTTTTTTCACACAATGAGTTAAATAGCCAGGTGATAAGGACCCAAGGCTCAGAAAAGGTTGGGGGAAGGGTTGTGTTGTGTTTTTTTACCTATGAGCGGCACTTGCATTTACCTCTGAGCGGCACTTATTTGCACACCATGGGCTAAATGGGCAGGTCACATGGACCCCGAAGGCTCAGAGAAGGTTGGGGGAGGGGACCCATTGGAACAGCTGTTGGGAGACAGATGGTAGCCTCCCGTCAAGGCCATCCAGCGTGTTCTTTAACGTGCACAGGGTATGGCTCTCCCGCACACGGGCCACGGCTTAACGTCCCATCCGACGGACGGCTGCCTTTCCAAGCCATTCGGTGTCCCCTACTGACCGTGGGCAGAGCGGGGAATTTTGCGGAGATAAATCTCAACGCTGACCCAGCTGGGACTCGAACCTGGGAACTACAGATTACGAGCCTGGCGCGCTACCGACTGATCCACCCCCGCCCCTGGGGGGAGGGAATCCATTGGACAACTGTTAGGAAACATATGATAGCCTGCCTCAAGGCTATCGAAAAAGTTCTTTATCGTTCACAGGGTATGACTCTCCCGCACACGGTGCCACGGCTTAACGTCCCATTCGACGGACGGCTGCCTTTAAAAGCCAATCAGTGACCCCTAATCACTGTAGGATGAAAAAATGCCCGTAAACGTTCGTTGGGTTGATTTGTTTTACCTCTCAATGGCATTTTGCTTATGCACATAATGGGCTAAATGGCCAGATTACCAAAACTCCAAGTGCTCAGAGAAGGTTAAGGGAACGGAACCCTAGGAGACAGATGGAAGTCTCCCGTCAAGGACTTCGCAATAAAGAGTACCGTCATGGTATTCTTCATCGTCAAAGACCTTTCAAGGCCTTTCAAAGGCTTTACTCATGGTCTTTCTGACAGAGAGCAGGGTGGGGCTTTAGTTGACAAAAAATCTCGACGCTCGCTCTTTTGGGACTCGAATCTGGAAAACGAAACGCCTGCATTCGTAACTTCGCATCCACATGGAGGCTACTTAACACACGCACGCACCTCGATCTAGCCGACCTAACTGAGCCACATTCCGCCCCCCCTGTCAGAAGGACCTCAAAGGAAGGTTTGGGTAAGGGGGTTTACTGGACAGCTGTTAAGGGACAGTTGGAAAGGACCCATCAAGGACATCCAACGTTTTCTCTAGCATAAGCAAGGTAGCAAAACTCTCTGCCCTACCCTTGGTCAATAGGAGATAATAATGGGCTAGGAAAAACCGCTATCCGTCGGATGGGATATAAAGCCGTGTCACCGTGTGCGGAGAGCCATATCCTGTGCACGTTAAAGAACACTATGTATAGCCTTGACGGGAGGTTACCATCTGTCTACTAAGAGTTGTCTAGTGGGTTCCTCCCTCAACCTTCTCTGAGCCTTTGGGGTCCTTGTGAACTAGCCATTTAGCCCATTGTGGGCAAAATGGCTAGTTCACAAGGACCCCAAAGGCTCAGAGAAGGTTAAGGGAGGAACCCACTAGACAAGTGTCGCTCAGAGGTAAAAGAATCAACAGACACAATACAAATATACTGTTCAAAGTGGAAATCGCAAGACCAAGAAGGAATGGAAATAGAGATATGTAAATCACAGTAGGTGATTGGCTATCAGAGATATGAAATGATCAAAGTTCCGTAGCGAATGGACATGTGACATTCAGCCAAGCCATGAATAAATACCGGGTGCCCAAGAGCTCGAATCATAGCACCACCAACAGTGAGGTTGGGGTATATATGGCAAAACTTTTCGGAACATGTCTTGGTGACGCTGACGGGACTCTTATGTGCCACTGATGCCTAAGAGAGAGCGAATCGTAGATATGCGAAACATCATGGGGCACCAAATAATAAAGAGGACAGGTACGAGACGAGCACACAGTATGAGGAGGTATTGCAGAAGTTATAAGTGGTCACAACAGGACGTGAAAATAGCATGCTCTGTAGATAGCATGCTCTGTCGTGACCCTTTCACTATAGCGACCGTGCTGCTGAGTGATTTGCGAACCGCTGCGTGTAATGTGATCTCCACACAAACCAGAGATACAACGTTTGATGACTCAGGAATGAGGATAAGACGTCCACTATGACATCTGCAATTGCAGCAACATCACCGGTTACCATCTCCATCTTCACTTGTGAAGTGGTGTGGTGATGTAAAAACTATATTTTTACATCACCATCTTCACTGGTGTCGATGGAGGCAGCACTGGACTATGGAATAGAGGAGAATGTTATTCACAGATTAGTCCCGATTCTATTTTGGCATGCCAGACGCTCATTTGTCCACAATGGAGTTAGCGGCGTAAACAACATGAGGAAGCCTATTCTATTAGCCACCATACGGCTCCCTATCATTGTACAATAGTATAAGGCAGCATCACACATGGTGGTCAGACACATTTGCTCCATGTTTCTGGAGCACTGATGGTGAGATGCTACATCGATGTGCCATGACCTTTCCTTATCACCACCACTCCTGGACTGTTTCTGCAGGAAGACAACGCCACTCCATACGCTGCACGCCCAACAACAGGGAGTCTCCAAAGTATGGACATTCCCCCATGGTGGCCATACTCCCTGGAATTATCGTACATGGAACATGTGGGACTTTGTGGGTCGTTGCCTTCGCCATTTCCCTCCGACGGCAAACCTGGTACAATTGCGTGCCCAGTTGGATGCTGTTTGGAACGCTATATATCAGGACACCATTAATCATCTGATTGATGGAATGCCGAGAAGTCTACAGGCTTTATAACAATATACACAGGTATGTTGTTATACAAGCACTCCTCCTCGGTAGGTGGAGCAGGGGTGGCTCAATCGGTAGCGAGCCAGGCTTGTAATATCCAGTTCCCAGGTTCGAGTCCCAGCTGGGTCAGCATTGAGATTTATCTCCGCAAAATTCCCCACCCTGCCCACGGTCAGTAGGGGACACCGATGGGTTTGAAAAGGCCGCCATCCGTCGGATGGGACGTTTAGTCGTGGCCCCACGTGTGGGAGAGCCATACCCTGTGCACGTTAAAGAACATGTTGGATGGCCTTGACTGGAGGCTACCATCTGTCTCCCAACAGCTGTTCCAGTGGGTCCTCTCCCCTAACCTTCTCTGAGCCTTCGGGGTCCATGTGATCTCGCCATTTAGCACATGGTGTGCAAAAAGTGCCGCTCAGAGGTAAAACAACTCAACTTCTGTGTGTCTGCTACGTACCGATGAATCTGCAATAAACGCACGTACCTTGCGTTCTCACGTTCCGTTTTTTGATCATTTGCACATCTACCGTTATAGCTTCCGTCCTGTCAGTCTCGAGCGCATACATCACTTCCTTCGCGGTGCTGCGATTTCCACTTTGAGCAGTGTAATACTCACACAAAAGTTTTGCCAATGTTCAAAGACCGTTCAAAAGTTAAGTTCTTCAATGATTCAAGTAACATAGGCAAGAAAGTTTACAATTCAGATGCATAATTCGTAGATCCAAAAATATAGGTCTGTTACATTTCAGGTATCGTTTACGTCAACAAAACATTGATTATTGATTAAAAAAAGTTAAAGAAATCAGCGCGACTTTTTCAATTAAAGTACCGCTAAGTACTTTCCTCCTCGTCCTGCCCACGGTCAGTAGGGGACAACAATGGGCTTGGGAAGGCGCTGTCCATTGGATGGGATATTAAACAGTGGCGCAGTGTGCGGTAGAGCCATGCCATTTGCACGTTAAAGAACACGCTGGATGTCCTTGACGGAAGGTTACGTTCTGTCTCCCAACAACTGTCCAGTGAGGTCCCTCCCCCAAACCTTCTCTGAGTCTTCGGGGTCCTTGTGACCTGGCCATTTAGCCCATTTCGAGCCCCGGGTAAGGCATGGATGTACGTGTTGTTTTTCTGCTGAGATCCTGCCATCCTCACAGACCTTCTACTATGGCATATAAACTGACATGCTCCTGTCAGACCTCTGTGGCAAACAGCTGCTTGAGGGGGTATTTATTTATTTTTTTATTTATGCAAAAAAGTGCCACTCAGAGGTAAAACAATCCGATTCGAAAACGCGAACGGTTTCTAGAACCAGATGAAACCAACCTAAGCAGGTGTTGAATCCGTTTGATTGGTGAGGAGGTATTGCAGAAGTTATAAGTGAAGTTTCGTTTCTTTTTCGCTACACTTCGTATAGAGAATAGCTCAGAGAGCTGCGTACAGTCGCTCAAAAAAGTATCCGAACACTATGGTTGATTACAGAATTCAGAAAAAATTTCTGGCAACGATTTTTTTTAGAAATTAGTAATCTGGCAACCTTCGTGTCACGTGACACGAAGATTGTCAGATCACTAATTTCTAAAAAAAAATCGTTGCCAGATATTTTTTTCTGAATTCTGTACTCAACCATAGCGTTCGGATACTTTTTTGAGCGACTGTACTTATGTATTTGCAGCGTACATCAAAGCAAACCACAGACCACATAGGAAAAAAAAAACACTCTGCCATCTCTCCTCTCTTCATCCCAATCTCCGTTCTTATAGATCACCTAGGCAACGACATTGAGAAGATGACGAACTGATGATTCGATCGATTTCGTATCTATTCTATTCCTACGCATTGTGGGTTTCTACTTACACATCATCTCCGGCTCGTAACGATTTCTACATACCTGGAAGTACACTTCACTCGCTTTTCAAAAGAAACCATGCATACACTCTCCATGCATTATGATGATGCAGGAATTTCACGTTGATCCCAGAGGTGAAGCATCTGTCGACTTTGGATTCTCAGGGCGTTGATAAGTTATTCAAATTCTTCCTCACTTTGATACTACGGCTTTAGACCTCTGGGAAATGGCATATCAGGAGAGATCTGAGATATGGGTGGATTTTAGAAAAGAAATTTTGAGATGCTGGATGCTTAAGGCTTAGACACGAATCTTCAAACCCAAGGAAGATACAGGAATTAAAGTTTGAAGATACTTTTTTCCCCCTCTGATACTTTTAGTCGATTTAGTAATACTTGTACATCGAATGGTGTAATAACCTTATCGAAGAGCGTAAAAAACGAACGAATCCCAAGATAGCCAAGCGTTAAAGCAAGTGGTATATTCCCCGCAAAGGAGAATATCGCTTTCTCTTGGGATCTCGGGAATTTCTCGAGAATATTGAAAGACGTTTAAAGATGAGGAAAATTTAAAAAATTTAAGAAATTCTTGTAAGACATAAGAGCGAATGTAAGCAGCTGTTTAAATAACAACGTTAGTTAATGCTTATGGTATTATTAGAATGTGAGCCTACAGGGTGTGTGACCTTGCATGTTGTTTGAATAAATTTGTATAAAAATTTAGCATCAAACAGCGCTGGAGAAGGTTTGTAGGGAAGACAAAATCCCAGCGGAAGAACAACACTGCAAAGAAAACATCCATGCCTTATGAGGGACTTGAACAGTGGATCTTTTTAATCGGTAGACAAAGATGCTAACCATTACAGCACAGAAAAGGCTGTTAGAAAACGTATAGTTTGGTTTAAAATTAAAAAAATATTAATATTATGTAAACCTATGATATATCCATAATAAGAACACTGCCTTATATTCGATTATAGAACCTTGTTTCGAAAAACAGCTGATTATGTGAGAGTAAAATACGCAACGTTTTTATTCTTGATTTTTGGGGTCTGAGGGGCGGGGTTCAGTCGGTAGCGGACCAGGCTCGTAATCTGCGGTTCTAAGATTCGATTCCCAGCTGTCCCAGTATTGAGATTTGTCTCCGCAATCTCCCACACTGCTTTTGGTCAGGAAGTGGACCCCGATGGTCTTGGAAAGACCGGTTTCTGTCGGATGGGACGTGGTCTCGTGTACTACTGAACCATGCACTGTGCACGTTAAAGAACACGCTGGATGGCCATGACAAGAGGTTGCCTTCTGTCTCCCAATAGCTGCCCACGGTCAGTAGTGGACACCGATGGGCTTGGAAAGGTCGCCGTCCGTCGGATGGGGCGTTAAGCCGTGGTCCCGTGTGCGGGAGAGCCATACCCTGTGCACGTTAAAGAACACACTGGGTGGCTTTGACGGTAGGCTACCATCTGTCTCCCAACAGATGTTCCAGTGGGTCCCCTCCTCCAACCTTCTCTGAGCCTTCGGGGTCCATGTGACCTGGCCATTTAGCCCACGGTGTGCAAAAAAGTGCCGCTCAGAAGTAAAACAACCCAACCCAACCCAATAGCTGTCCTGTGGGGCACCTTCCCGCCAATCTTTTCTGAGCTCTTGGGCTCCTTCTGACCTTGCCATTTAGCCTATTGTGATCAAAAAATGTGTCTTTTGTAGAAACACTACTCAACCCTCGATTCTTGAATATATCCCTATGTGAAGCTACAGCATGAGTTCTGTCACAAAAGGAAAAACTCGTGTGACAGGAGTTTTTCTGTCGCAATTTTCGGATGGTATGCCGTTATAAATTACTAGGTTGTATTTACTTTTTGTTAGTATCCATTTCAGCAAAATTTCGTTAGAAAATTAAAGAAATAGACTAAATGATAATCAAAATTTAGCTACGAAAAGTTCTGTTTATTTAGGCATCGTAATTTTGATGGCTTTTAAATGCTTTAAGAATGAATGCATCATTATTGTTGAATAAAACGAATCTAAATGACATATACGTTAGATACAAGAGAATAATAGTGTTAAAAAATGCTAAAATATTTGTCTTTTGATTGAGCAGTTTTGTCAATTGATGTTGACAATTCTAAGAAGCCTCCGCAGACCTTCAGTTTTGCCTTCATTTTTCAGTTTTACAGTTTTCGCTTATTCATTGAATAATGTAGGATTCATCCGATTTAGAGTTAATTCGCTACTGGAAACCAAACGGATTGTTGAAGCCAAAATGGCCGCCGCAGATCTTTAACATCCAAACACAACACTGTGCTCTTGTTAAGGAAGGGTGCGGTGTGGAAAAGGGACAAAAATATGTACACTTGTACAGTTGCGACTAAAGCAAAATATCAGAGGGGAAGGGGGGAATTTGGAAACTCCCATCAACATGAAAAATAAGTCCAGCAGTGGCGGTTTCAAAGGGGAGATGGAGTACATTACTTCCCCGAAGGCTAAGACGAGGTTGGTTTGTTTTACCTCTGAGCGTCACTTTTTTAGTACAGAGTGGGTTAAATGGCCAGGTCACAAGTATCCCGAGGACTCAGAGAAGGGCAGCGTTTGGGAGACAGATGGTAGCCTCCCGTTAAATCCCTCCAGCGTGTTCTTTAAAGTGCTTAAGATATGGCCCTCTGTCATGCGGTGTCACGGTTCACCTCCCATCCTACGAAGGGCGGCATTTTCAAGCCCATCGGTGTCTCTTACTGACAAGGGAAAGGGCTGTAAGGGGTAGGATAAGAGGATCCACTGATGGCTATTAGGCAACAAATAGAAGCCTCACTCCATTGCTCTCAGAGCATGTACTTCCATTTGTACACGATTCACTTTTGCACACAAAGCCACAGATTAAAACACTTAAGAGAAGAAACAAGCTTCTTCTACATTAACTGTTTCTAATGCATATAGGGAAAAACAAAGGCCTTTCCTCCCGATAACACAAATGTTTGCACCATTCTGCTGTAAGTGGTGTCCATCGTGTTTTTTTCTTATCAAGACTACTGAAAAGGAAATTAGGTTCAGCATCTTCCCTAAAAGTCTTGGTTTCAGCACCCCTCTAAAGAAATCCTAGGCCCAGCACCCGTAAAAATATCTTTTCAGCATCCATATAAAATAACTAGGTTCAACACCTGTCTAAAAATATCCTAGGTTTTGTATCCCTTTAAAAATCCTAGGTTTGTATCCCTCTAAAAATCCTAGGTTTAGCATCCCTCTGAAAATCCTAGGTTTAGCATCCCTGTGAAAATCCTAGGTTTAGCATCTCTTAAACATTCCAGATTCAGTATCTTTCTAAAGAAATCCTAGGTTCAGCACCCATCTAAAAGAGTCTATTTTCAGCACCCCTAAAAGCATTTTAGGTTCGGCACTCCTTTAAAAATAGATAGGTTCAGCATCCGTCTAAAACATTCTAGTTTAGCAATCTTTTAAAGAAATCCTGGATACGACCCTGGCTATAGGAGATTCCTTAATATCAAAGATTAACGCAAAATCAAATTACGAGAACGACAGGGTGCAGGGGTGGCTCAATCGGTAGGCGCGCCAGGCTCATAATTTGTAATTCCCATGTTCGAGTCCCAGCTAGGTCAGCGTTGAGATTTATCTCCGCAAAACTCCCTGCCAACGGTCAGTAGGGGACACCGATGAACTTGAAAAGATCACCGTTCGTCGGATAGGAGGTTAAGCCGTGGCCCCGTGTGCGGGAGAGCCATACCCTGTACATGTTAAAGGACACAGTGGATGGCCTTGACAGGAGGCTACTATCTGTCTCCCAACAGCTGTTCCAGTGGGTTCCCTTCCCGAACCTTTTCTGAGCTTTCGGAGTCCTTGTGACCTGGCCATTTAGCCCATTGTGTGCAAAAAAGCGCCGCGCAGAGGTAAACAACCGAAGCGAGAACGACATCCTGAGTCGATTATCAATCGATCCGTAAGCGAAACCTTACCTAAAGTACGCTTTACTTCGGTTTCATTAAAATATCACTCGTGTCAATGCAATAGCTTACAGCTCTTCTTTTTTAATCTCATTAAAAAAAAATCACCTGACAGTCGTTAAATCAGCTGATAATTAGATTCCGAGTGATTCGTAATATAGATCCGTTTTGGATATTCCGGGATGATTTTATTTGCGAAAAATACAAAGAGAAAACTCGTGCTCTAAGAGCGAATTTAATTAAAATGCCATCATCTTCAATCATGGGTTGTTTTTCAAATTCTTCTACGCGAATGTTCTGGATCTGTTGAAAAATTTATTCCTTAACCGAAAAACGAAAATGATAAAAACATACTTTTTAATTCCCTTTTCTGATTGTTCATCAGTAATACAGCCTCATCGAAGGAGAAAAGGAATTTATTTTAATCGAATATCAGTGTTGATTCTTGTGACTGTAATCTATTGAATAAGAACGTTGTGTATATGTAGCTTAAGTAGTTTCATTTTCTATATTTTTTATTCCTTTTTCTGTCTACATTTCACCAGAATTGTTTTCAAGACCACTCTTTTTCTTTTCTCGTAAAATTTCCTTTCGCCTTCAGGAAAAGAGAAAAAAAAAACAAGATTTTTTTTGAAGGGAAAATTGGCAGTCAGACTGGTAACCTGCTATCCCAAACCTTTCTTTTTTCCAAAATGTATACATAGAAGACCGTATTCCAATGCAGTATTACATTTCCCCCTCCTTTTAGAAGTCTTAAAAACTGTTTTTGAAAAATGCACGAATTATTCATGAGTTTAACAATTTTTTTCCCACCTTACTAGCATTCTGAAAGGGGTTATGGCCACCTTGCTATATCCCTAGATACGGCCCTGTATCATGTATAATACATAAACTTAAATTTTTACCATTTCTGATTGGTAAATGCACCCATTTAAAATATATAGACTCTGTTTCCATATCACTTAGAGTTTGTATGTTGTTCCTCGAATATATTTAGTGAATACGATTCATATTACTTTCGACAGGGCCGAATATATGAAAAGAGGTTGGGTTGGGTTATTTTACCTCTGAGCGGCACTTTTTTGCACACAATGGGCTAAATGGCCAGGTCACAAGGACCCCGAAGGCTCAGAGAAGGTTGGGGGAGGAAACCCACTGGAACAGCTGTTGGGAGACAGATGGTAGCCTCCCGTCTAGGCCATCCAGCGTGTTCTTTAACGTGCACAGAGTACGGCTCTCCCGCACACGGGCCACGGCTTAACGTCCCATCCGACGGACGGCGGCCTTTCCAAGCCCATCGGTGTCCCCTACTGACCGTGGGCAGGGCGGGGAATTTTGCGGAGATAAATCTCAACGCTGACCCAGCTGGGACTCGAACCTAGGAACTACAGATTACGAGCCTGGCGCGCTACCGAATGAGCCACCCCCGCCCCTATGAAAGTGGGAGGAAGAGTCTATTGAGAATGCTAGTGATAGGAACAGAGGGGAAAAATATTTAATGGACAGGAGGTACCCGTTATCCGTGATTAATTGGGATCAGAAAACGCCAATTAAAGGGAATCTCTTTTAAGAGGAGAATTTGCGCTCATAAAAAATAATGTAAACAGGGGTTAATAAGAACTATATCATCTGATTGGAAATTTGATTACATAATTTTTAAGAAATTACCTTGACTTATTATAAATTATCGATTTATTATTTATTTATGTAAAAAGTAAAATTCTAATTTTACGAGGGGCGTTCAAAAAGACGTTGGCATGCATCCGCAGAACAAAAACCAGTGCACTTATCTAATAAAACTGTTATTCTCCTTCAAAGTACTCCCCTCCGTGGGGCGGGGGTGGCTCAGTCGGTAGCGCTCCAGGCTCGTAATCTGTAGTTCCCGGGTTCGAGTCCCAGCTGGGTCAGCGTTGAGATTTATCTCCGCAAAATTCCCCGCCCTGCCCACGGTCAATAGGGGACACCGATGGGCTTGGAAAGGCCGCCGTCCGTCGGATGGGACGTGAAGCCGTGGTCCCGTGTGCGGGAGAACCATACAATGTGCACGTTAAAGAACACGCTGGATGGCCTTGACGGGAGGCTACCATCTGTCTCCCAACAGCTGTTCCAGTGGGTCCCCTCCCCCAACCTTCTCTGAGCCTTCGGGGTCCATGTGACCTGGCCATTTAGGCCATTGTGTGAAAATAAGTGCCGCTCAGAGGTAAAACAACAACCCACACAACTACCCTCCAGCATCTATGCAAAGTTCAGATGTCTACACCAGTTCTGGAATGCTTGGGGGTACTCCTGGTGTGGAATATTCCGCAACTCGGAATGGACGAATTTTGCAAGGTCTTGCACCCTTGAAAAAGTCTGCCCAGCAATTTCCATTTTAATTTTTGGAAACAATAAAAAATCATAATGGTGCAACATCAGGTGAATATGCAGGATGGTGGAGCTGGCAGATTTTTTTCTGCCCCAAATAAGCAATAACTTGACGGGTTTGTGAGCATTGGCATTATCATGAAGAAGGAGAACCTTTGACACGCCTGTTGTTGGACGCTGCTCCTTCATCTCCTTCCATTTTGGGTAAAATAATGTTGGTGTAATATTGGCCATTTATAGTCATTTTTTGCGTTAAGGTGGCCACAGCTTCCACTCCTTGGGAATTGAAAAAATAATGTGAGCATCCTCTTCCTTGAGCGAAAGTCTTTGTCGGAGGACTATGGGACGCGGTTCATCTTCAAGCAACCAAAACATAGTTGCGATGTTTCTGGGGGTTGTATGATAATAAAACCACTCTCATCACCTGTTACAATGTCTGTTCACCGTTTGGGGTCACTAAGTTAAAACATTTCCAGCATCTCCATGCACAAGTCGACTCTAGATTTTTTTTGCTGTTCTATCAGTTTGTGGGGTACCCATTTGACGCATCTTTCGGACCTTTAAATGTTGATGAATAATTGTTTCCATACTGCCAGTCGATATACTGATATCTAAATTTATTACCAGAATGGTGATGTGTAAGTTTTCCTTAATATGTTCATAAACAGCAGCGATGGTTCTCTTTTACGGTTTCCTTCGGTCTTCCTGCACGAGGGAGGTCTCTGAAGCTCTGCAGTCCTTCTTTGAATTTGCGCATCCATCCTGCAACAGTGCATATGAACAGACTCTAAGCTGCATCCTTGTGAAAATGCAAACTACTTCTCCCTTCTTTAGTAGGCTCCATAGCAACAATGCACAGATTTCGCAGACCGAACTTTACGCGCCGCCAGCAAAGAGAGAAATGATGATGAGGTCTTTGTTTTTAATATGTAATGACAAGTTTGAACAAGCTTTCAAACAAGCCGTAGATCGTTAAATTTATAGGAACGAGTGCAAATCTACAGACACGCATCAAAAACATTTGGAACTCCATCCGTTCCTTCTGTGTGTGTTTATGTGCACATGAATTTATGTATGTGGGAATGTACAGTATTCTTTTTATAAAGAAACATTAATTAGATGTAAAGAATTTGTCCTAATAAATTGTTTTAACATATCATTGATTTTAATTACTTTCAAAAACATAGTGTTGGACTTGATAAGACAGATGGAGATTCAAGTTGGGAGAGAATTTGGCAGTGGCTGGATATGCAGATCCATTAGTGTAGAGGAGGTCATCTATTGTAATCTCCTGATTCGTTCCTTTGCAAGTCAAGTGAAAACTGGAAGGATTTTGAAATAAAAATGCTATCCCTACCTTCCTAAGGTTCATATCACTCCGTGAAAGGCATGTGTTTAGCAAAGAATGAGTTTAAAGTTGTTTAGATTCTAGCCTGCATTTTTTTCTTATAGAATTGCTTTGTCGCATGACAAAACAGGTCGTAGAAAACGTTCAACTATGGCAGAACTATCATTGGAGAGGATCATGGTTCTTAATATAAATCCACAGCTACATCAATTTTACCGAAGCCTTCTTTTAAACCTTTTAATTGTTAAGCTCTTTACTTCTGAAATGACGTTGTCGTCATTGTTTGTGGTCCACGGATGTGATCCTCAGAAAAGAGGGGAATTTTTACATAAAACTATTAAAAATTATATCCTGTATATGTGAACAAACGGATAATGGGGACATCATGTACAAATTACATTAATTTTTCAAGAAATTTCCTAAAGATATTAAAACGGTGAGAAAAGGTTTTATACTGGAAAGTCCTCCGGCTCAAACTTGACCCCACTTTTCATTCGATCACTTCCCCCTCCAATCTTGACTTCCCTTTTTTTATTCGATCACTTCCCCCTCCAATCTTGACCCCACTTTTTTATTCGATCACTTCCCCCTCCATTCTTGACCCCACTTTTTTATTCGATCACTTTCCCCAATCTTGACCCCACTTTTCATTCAATCACTTCCAACAAATATTAACCCATATTTCATTCGATCACTTTCCCCTAAACTGATCCCACCTTTCGTTCGATCACTTCCTCCGAATCTTGACCCTACTTTTCATTCGATTACTTCCCTTCCAATCTTGACCACACTTTTCATTCGATAATTTCTCTCCAATCTTGACCCCACTTTTCATTCGATTACTTCCCCCCAATCTTGACCCCACTTTTCATTCGATCGCTTCCCCGAAACCTTGACCCCACTTTTAATTCGATCACTTCCCCTCCACCCAAACTTAATTTTTATCTAGATTCAAGCCTGACTTTCGACAATTTTTCGCTTCATTAAAGCTTTGGCAAACATCGAAGAATGAGAGATGAAATTTATTTTCTTTAAATCGAATCCATGTAAAATATTCTTTCAGGTTTTTTTTCCGCTGTTTACTTTTTCCTATGAACTATGAACAAAAATTATTATGATCGCGAAAAGAATCAATCACGAAGTTATTGATTAGAAACGTGTTTCAAGGAGAGCTGAACTGGAAAGAATCGGTTTTCGCAGTGATGTCTTTTATATCTTTATGGTATGACCACGATACAGTTATATACATGCCACGAAGCAAAATAATTACGTCTCAAACAAAACTTGCTGAACGATTAAATATTACCATAGATTAAAACATCTTTTATTCCATTGCAAAACTAATGCGAAAAAAAAGTACATGACAAAAATTATTAATGTGATACTTAACACTGAATGGCTGCTGCAATTTTTTCCTTATTGAGGATGTGCGTTAAAAGCGCCAGTCCCCAGCACTGATCCAAAGGCTTGTAAGTAAGAACATTTCTAACGCTGATTCAGCTAAGTATCCCGATCCAAAGCACAAGAAGGGATTTTCCCATAAGGCACGTTAGGAAATAGCCTAGGAGCGCCAGCAAAAGCGTTAAACTTTTCGTTGTATAGTAACAGCAAAATTTTGTCCTCTTTAAAATGATCAAAGAGTAATTGCAAATACCCTTGATAGATATTACTATCTTTTCAAATAATTCTTTCCTAACGGTCGAAAACGAACTTTTAGAGGTATCGATTATGAGGATATACACAATATTACCAAATGAATTAGAAAACTTCCATACTATGGGAATGGAAAACCATATTTAAAGTATGTAGTTTTGTTCATTATCAAAGCAAAAAAGGAAAATGCAAAAAAGGTTATGTGTGAAAATGAATAAATTTATTTTTAAATGTTACTTCATATTAGACCCGGATCTAAAAAAAGTCGAAGAACGGGGCCAAGAAACACAATCGAACCGAAAAAGTTGAGGGGGAGGGGGGAAAGAGACTAGATTTCAAATTAAAAAAATAAAAAATAAATAAAAACCTTCTTAAGCAGCTGTTTGCCACAGAGGTCTGACAAGAGCCTGTCAATTTATATGCTATAGTAGAAGGTCTGAGAGGATGACAGGACCTCAGCAGAAAAACGACATATACATCCATGCCTTACCCGGGGTTCGAACCCAGGTCCCTTAGATCAGTCGCCAAGCGTGCTAACTACTCGGCCACGGGGCGGCAGATTTTCAATGTAGTATAATATATCCCTTTCCGTTTTACAGGCCTTTAAAATATTTCTTTAAATATTCGTGAAACATAAATACGTTTAACTAGCATTCTGAAAGCGAGGAGGGCATGTCCCACTTCCTCCCTTAAATCTGGCCTTGCGGCATTTGATTATTATGAATTATAGCTTTCTTCTTGACTGCCTGAAGATCTACCGACCCTCCGGGTCAAAGTCAGCCCTTGTAGCTCGACCCTTTCTCCCCCATATTAGGGAAGTACTGCTGTTCAACTGAGTTACAGATATCCTGCGGCTTTGTCCAAAGGAAGTTACCCCTAAAATGTTAAATGAAGTGAAATAAATGAAGTATAATATTAATTGATTGGACAGTATTCGATGACAATATAGCATTGCTTATCACTAAAATTTCCAGATCCATTTCGATTGTATTTCCTTTATTTGTAGTTGAAAAAGTTAAAAAATATAAAGCAACCAATCATAAGGGCGTGGTTGGGTTGGGTTGTTTTACCTCTGAGCTTCAGTTTTTTGCCCACAATGTGCTAAATGAACAGGTCACAAGGACCCCGAAAGCACAGAGAAGGTTGGGGGAGGTTACTCACTGGAACAGCTGTTGGGAGACAGATGGTAGCCTCCCGTCAAGGCCATTCAGCGTGTTCTTTAACTGCACAGGATATGACTCTCCCGCATACGGAGCCACGGCTTAACGTCCCATCCGACGGACGGAGTCCTTTCCAAACACATCGGTGTAAGGGCTTGGTACCATTTCGTGTCCCTAAGGTTTCGTGATGTGAAAATTGAAGAGTACCAAAGCAAGACATTTATGATTTGAGCTGCACATCAAATTTGAACATTATTCTTTTGTGTACTGCCAAATAATACCTTCTTTTGACTTCAAGTAGACATCATTTCGTAAGTTAATTAATTCTATCTCTGTTCTTGCATTTGAGGCACGATCGACAAAAAAAAAATGTTCACGGTGATCACCATGTAGCTCGCGATTGACAGGTTAAACATCCTTGTCTTAGAAGGTGTTAGAGTCTGTAAATATCAACCTTCATTCGGTTTGAAAACGAGCTTTCGATAGTTACCAGAGTATATGTATTTTTTCTTCTAATTCAATTAATATTTTCAATCTTCATGCAATCCCTGCCGAAAGTTTTGTTATGGTACTTGCAGGATGGAATTTCTGCGGCCAGATTTAGAGAAAACTTTTTAAAAATGCACACAATCTCCAATTAATTCATTTCATTTCAAATCGCACGTAAAACTTTAAAAATGTGTATCACACAACGTTACATCTTTATAATTAAATGTGTATTACAAAACGTTACATTTTTGCGAAATATTTTGTTAAGAAATTTTTCTAATATTTTAGGTAATAAATATTGTTCGGCAAATAGCTTTAGAGTAATAGCTTAATAATATGTGGCGAACACTTAGTAAAATAATATTTTTAAAAACAGTTACCAATCGTTAGAAATTCTTTTATGTTTTAATTGCATTAAATTAATATATAACAAATTAAAAGAAATATCTATTCGTAGCAGTATATGGTTTATTATCTGCAAAATCTCTGTGATTGATACACGTCACACAAGCTTTAAATTCCCCCTATCTGATTACATTTGAGTTTTCTACCTAAAGTTATAAAATTGTCTAACCCTATTATTATGCTTTGCGGGAAAGCTCATTAGCGCTCAACTAAATTTTCATACCTTATTTTGTTCTGATTCATTTACATCATATCAATAGACTCGGATTTCTAGCTAATATTACTTTAATAATAACTGAAGATTTCGTACAGAAAGGCAAAACTTATTACTCTTAGGTATCTCAGTAAAAGTCTCCTAATAGATTTTCATTGGATACATATTAATTTATCTCACTAACTATTAAAAGTTTGACAGTAAATTGAGAATTTGCTTCCGTACTAATCTACTGTAAAGTCATATCATTCTGTGCTGAGACAGACTAGATATAATTTGACACTTTTGAAAAAGCAAATTGGATGAGATATAATGCACTGAACTCTCTCTGTTAGATAGAATTAAATAATATATCTATCTTTCGTGGGCAGACTATTTGGAATGTTTGGTCGCAATGGTTTTAAGCTACACGGTGAAATTTAATACAAATTAGAACTCCAGTTATCCGAACATTCTTCGGAATTCTCAGGACTAAATTTGCATCTCATACTCTCCCGAATTTTCACATTGAATCTTTAAAATGGGCACGAAATATGAAACGCGATGCATTTAAAATATATTTAATGCAACTTAGGACGAAATAAACTCTTATTTCTTAATTCTATATCTTTGTTATATTGGTGAAAAAAAAAAGGTTTTTTGTCCCTCAAAGTGTTTTCCCCCCCTGATAATCCTGTTTAATGCAAACTGCCTTGTTTAGCAATGGCTAACCGGGATTTTACCGTAATCAGTAAAGGGTAGTTATTGAGAAAGCAATTCGGCATTTCACACAAAACGTGCGTGCATTATTTACAAAAATGATACTTTATTTTTTTAGAGCATTCGCTAACTCTTCCGTATCTTAAAAGAAACTGCAAAAATCCAAATCCGTATCGGTGAGTTCATAAAGTTAAATAATAGGAGTATTAAGAATAAGGAAACTTGAAAAATAATATTTGAAACACTCCTTACTATTGGATTATTTTTATTTCCGTATTAATTATTGATAATTATTAATGTATTGCTTTTTATTGTTAGATTATATATTGATCGTTATTGTTAGATAATTTATTACTTTTTACTGCTTTTTTATTTACTGGAATTTATTATTTGCCATTCTTTACAGTTGGATTATTTATTACTCAATATTACTACACCATTAATTGATCTTTCATGCTGGACCATTCATTGGGGGCGGGGGGGGGGGGGGGGGGCTCAGTCGGTAGCGCGCCAGGCTCGTAATCTGTAGTTCCCAGGTTCGAGTCCCTGCTGGGTCAGCGTTGAGATTTATCTCCGCAAAATTCCCCGCCTTGCCCACGGTCAGTAGGGGACACCGATAGCCTTGGAAAGGCCGCCGTCCGTAGGATGAGACGTTAAGCCGTGGCCCCGTGTGCGGGAGAGCCATACCCTGTGCACTTTAAAGAACACGCTGGATGGCCTTGACGGGAGGCTACCATCTGTCTCCCAACAGCTGTTCCAGTGGGTCTCCTCCCCGAACCTTCTCTGAGCCTTCGGGGTCCATGTGACCTGGCCATTTAGCCCATGGTGTGCAAAAAAGTGCCGCTCAGAGGTAAAACAACCATTCATTGTTCTCGTGTATTTATTTTTTTGTGATATTCATTGCCCTTTCCTCCTAGATTATAAATTTTTCTCTACTGCTGTATTCTCTATTGATTTTAATTTATTTTATGCATTGCTGTTTCTTGCTATACTATTTATTGTTCTTTACTGCTTGATTAATTACGGTATTGCGTCATTTATTGCACTCTGCTGCTACGTTTCATACTAATTCTCACCCCCCCCCCCCTGGTGGAATTGGGTTGGCTCAGTCATTAGCGTGTCAGGCTCGTAATCTGCAGTATTCAGGTTCGACTCTCAACTGTGACAGCATTGTGATTTCTCTCAGCTAAAGCCCTCGGTGAGAAAGGGGACACTGATGGAAATGTTCAATGGAGCGTTGAGCCGTGACCCCCCATGTGCAAGTCAAGGTCATCCAGCATGTTCTCAATGCAAGATAAATAACATGCTGGATGGCCTTGACGAGAGGTTTCAGTCACCTAATTAATAATCCTTTTGCTATAACAAATTCTGAGTCTTGAAGGATCTTTTTGATCCAGCCATTTAGCCCAATGCATGAACAGAAATGCCACTCAGGGGTAAAACAGTCCAAAAACCAAAACTTCTCGTCGTTGCCAGAGTTCGAATTTTATCCATTATTTTTCCTTTTCATTTTATCCTGTGTGAAGAGAACGACAGGTTGAGTTTAGAAAGTCTTCCGTTTATCTGATCTGAGGATATTTAGCATGGTCCATGTATAAGAGGCTCACTTTTGCCTAGTTTAAATATCACGATGGACTTGACTGATTGTCTCATATATTCTACCAGTCACTTTGTCTCACTATACCATGAGCTTTAGGATCTTCGTGACCTGGTTCCATCGTACATAGAGTTTATCAACCAAATCCGACAAAGAGCGTGTTTTACCGTCACATCTCTGTGCTGCTTTATTTCCTGATGTTGAGAGTTCGCGTCACCACTATGCCAATGTTGAAATTTTGACCGTTAAACCCCATGTTGTCGTCGGTAAGAAAGGAGAAGCCGATGAACATAAAAAAGCCATTCCCCGTTGGATGGGAAGTTAAACCATGGTCCCTTGCCAGGATTGGATATTTTACTTCTGACCGGCACTTTTTGCCCACAATAGGCTAAATATCCAGGTCACAAGGACCCAGAGGGTTCAGAGAATGTTGCGGTAAAGGGGTTAGGTGGCACTGAAGACGCTAAAATGTTTGGTTGGACTTGTCTCCTGGCTTTGTTTTAAAACTGGTTAGGAGAATATGGTAGCCTTCTGTCAAGGTCATCCAGCATGTTCTGTAACGTGCAAAATGTAGGCTCTCCCGCACACGGATCATCCGATGGAGAGCGACCTTTCCAAAGCCATCGATGTCTCTACTGACTGAATGCAATGTGAAGGTTTTGTGGAGATAAATCTCAACGCTGGCCCAGGTGGAACTCGAACCTGGGAACTGCAGATTACGAGCGTGGAGCTCTACTACCGACTGAGCCCCCCCCCCCCCTCTCCCTGCCAAGAAAACCATGCATTTTCACATTAAAGAACACACTGGAGGACCTTGATCAGAGGTTTCCACCTACCCAATAACTGTCTTTTCCTTGTATAGTTCTGGGGACGGGGGTGGCTCAGTCGGTAGCGCGCCAGGCTCGTAATCTGTAGTTCCAAGGTTCGAGTCCCAGTTGGGTCAGCGTTGAGATTTATCTCCGCAAAATTCCCCGCCCTGCCCACGGTCAGTAGGGGACACCGATGGGCTTGGAAAGGCCACCGTCCGTCGGATGGGATGTTAAGCCGTGGTTCCGTGTGCGGGAGAGCCATACCCTGTGCACGTTGAAGAACACGCTGGATGGCCTTGACGGGAGGCTACCATCTGTCTCCCAACAGCTGTTTAAGTGGGTCCCCTCCCTCAACCTTCTCTGAGCCTTCGGGGTCCATGTGACCTGGCCATTTAGCCCATGGTGTGCAAAAAAGTGCCGTTCAGAGGTAAAATAACCCTAACTTGTATAGTTCTGAGACCTTGGGATCGTGATCTGGCCATTTAAGCCTATTGTGTGCACAAAAGTACCACTAAGAGGTAAGCGCAGTACAACCATCTCTCATCGTTATTTCCTTACTTTACTTTGAAGGGTTGAATAGAGATTTATCTTACTCTTCTTCCTTTCCTTATTATTTACCACAAAGAGAGAACCTTTATCAATAAAAGCTGGATATCGCTGATGTACTCGCCATTACTCTGACGCCACTTTGTCACTCAAGTGGGCGTTTCGCCAGCCCCAGCAGCTGCTGTTGCTCTGGCCGTTTCTCTTCCTTTGACTCACCGCAGCATGAACATTTGATTGCCGTGGATCGTGTCGTCGGGACCGTGCAATCTCTTCCCATGCTCTGCCAAACAACGTCAAAGCAGCTATATGACCATGCAAGAAGAAGTTGTGGGAGCAAGTCCACGTTCTTGAGTTGCCTTAATCAAAAGAAAATAAACCACGGAACAACATACAATTCTCAATTTGATTTGTTTATAAGAGTACAGGTATCCCTCGATCTAAGGGGACTGGGTTGGCTCGTAATCTGTAGTTCTGAGGATCGAATCCCAGTTGTACCAGAGTTGATATTAATCTCCGTTAACCCCTGCCCTCGGTCAGAAAATGGACATCGTTGGGCTCGAAATGCCACCGTCTGTCAGATGGAAAGTAAAGTCGTGGCCCCGTCTGGAAGGTAACCATACCCTGTGCACGTTAAAATATACGCTGGACGGCCTACAGAAGAAATGCTACCATCTTTATCCTAATAACTGTCCAGCGTCAGCCTTATCTAAGCCCTCGGGGTCCTTGTGACCTGAACGTTTAGCCCATTGTGTTAAAAAAAGTTCAGCTCAGAGATAATACAACCCAACTTTTGCTTTGAATTCTATCTCAGTACAACAGTGATATGTAAATAGCAGGAAAATCAACCGTTTCCTTGGAAATATTTAACTGGATCTTGAAAAAGAAACCGCGAGCATTACTAATTGCTATGCTTTTAAAACAAAGCCAATTCTTTTTTGAAGTTATTAAAAAGTGTCCTCATTAGACCTCCTTTAAGACATAATTAAATTCCTTTTTTTTTTCTTATCTCTGAAGTTTATTTTACAAAGACATTCTTTAACAAGGCGTCTTAATTGCCCTAAATGAGGATTTTTAATGGAATCATCTGATGCGCATCAAAGTTGTGGTCTTTCAACTCAGTAGTAACAACAATTAGCTTTTGCAGGAGTTTTTCTCCTGCAAAAAATACCTATTTTACGTTCGAAATTCATCATTAAATAACACGCAGATGAATCGTAGAAGCGTTTCGAGTGAAATATCGACCAGTTTGATAGGACTACAAATACGTTTCATTTTGTGTTAGCGTGGGGATATGCAAAATAAATCTTTTTGCAGCAAAACGAACATTTTTAACAGATCTTAGAGACATTATCGTGACTGAACTTTCTGCTATTTTCTAATTTTTTTCTATATTACGCTGATTCTCTGTGAGTTAATTATACCTTGATGACCTGTGAGTTAATTACACATCGATTGCTGGCGAGTTCATTCAATTCGAATTTATCACAAAACTGCACTGGCATAGTTCGCTATAAATCAAACATCATTTTAACACTTGACATGCCTTATTTCTATATTGGCGTTCAACTGAATTTCACTGGATTCTTGTAGTATATAAAAAGATACATTTCATGCTCGAATTATGGTTCTATCGGAGACAGAGGCTCAATTTTTTAGTACAGCACTGTTATTAATGAAATTACCAACGAAAAAAAATAATTTCTTTTATATCCTTTGTGTAATGAAACGGCGAAGAGACTTACCTCATCTATTTTTTTTCCTTTTTTACCACATTATTTATTCACGCGCTACGATATTTATTCACGCGCTACGATATTTATTAAAGGCGAATCGTAATGATATGGGACTTGAGCTCTTTTTAACGTAATTTACTTGACTTCAAAAGCAAGTGTCGAAATTTGGAAATTTTTAATTTGGTGGGACTTTATGCATTTTTTTTTACAAAACAGTTAAAGTTAAATGAACGAATTGTTGTAGGAAGGATATTTATATCTCATTGTACCTGTCAATATAGATATATTACATTGGGTTGATGCAAAAATAAATGGAATAAACATGAATCACGCGTTTGCCGTTGTCAGGATATGTGCAGCGGTCTTGTAAACAGCGTAAAAGACAGCGCATGCATAGCTCCGGTATTTAATGACGTTCTGTACCTACATTTCGTCCACATAAGTGGCAACAAGGCATTTCACAAGGGGGACGCACGATGCGTTTAATAGTTCCATAATGCTCCATGAATTCAAAAATGGTGTCCACGAGTGTTTGCGTACACTATGCAAAGCTTGAGGGGACAGAGTCATCTCTAAAAGCACCTGTTACCGGTAGTATGACAAGTTCCAGTCAGGTGACTTTCAGCTCGGAAACGGACCTCGAAGCTGCTCGCCAATGGAGTTGAACAGGGTTGGGTTGTTTTACCTCTGAGCGGCACTTTTTTGCACACCATGGGCTAAATGGCCAGGTCACATGGACCCGAAGGCTCAGAGAGGGTTGGGGGAGGGGATCTACTGGAACAGCTGTTGGGAGACAGATGGTAACCTCCCGTCAAGGCCATTCAACGTGTTCTTTAACTGCACAGGGTATGACTTTCCCGCACACGGCGCCACGGCTTAACGTCCCATCCGACGGACGGCGGCCTTTCCAAGCCCATCGGTGTCCCCTATTGACCGTGGGCAGGGCGGGGAGTTTTGCGGAGATAAATCTCAACGCTGACCCAGCTGGGACTCGAACCTGGGAACTACAGATAACGAGCCTGGCGAGCTACCGACTGAGCCACCCCCGCCCCATAGAGTTGAACAGTGACCGTTTAAAGGCACTGCTAAACAAAAATCCATGTCGAACATCAAGGGAATTGGCGCAGCTGCTGAACACCAAACGTCCTTTGTCGTTAGCAAAAGCTAGGTTACGTGTCAAAACTGGATACTTGGATACCACAGCAGTTGTCACAGCAAAACATGATGGCTCTATACTGTGGTTTATTGTGTGCTGGGAAAAGGTCAGTGGTTCTCGTAATAGAATGATTGCAGGGGATAAAAAGTGGGTAGTTTTCGATAATGTTGTCTGTAAACGATCATGATGGCAAGCATGAGATTAGTCCAGGTTACGGGAAAACCGGAACTGCATTCTCGTAAGGTGATGTTCTCTTGTTGGTTGGACTGCAAGGTATCATTTACTATGAGCTTTTAAACCGGTCCCAAACCATCAACTCAGATGTTTACTGTGAGCAGTTGGACCCTTTAAGTGCAGCACTGAAGGCCAAATGCCCGCCGTTCGTAAACGTAAAAGGTATAATATTCCACCAGGAAAACACAAGGCTCCAGGTTGCAATCCGGACATAGCAGAAGTTGTGGCAATTGAGCTAGGAAAAAATAATGCATTCTCCATATACGCTGAACCTGGTTCAGTCAGATTTCCATCTTTTCCGATCCCTGAACAATTTCATTTCGGATAAGAAATTTCAGAATGACAACGAGGTGAAATTTTCAACTTCGTTGCCACGGAGGACAAGAGTTTCTAAGGATTGGCATTTAAAAACTTTGTAGACGTTGGAACCTGGTTACGTCTACTAATGGTAATTACGTTCTTGATTAAATAACACATTGGTTAATCACGGGAACGATTATTTTTTCTTATCTCCTCTTTTCCCATTACTTTTGCATCATTCTAATATTTTGTTGATTCTTTTCATGCATTCTATTTAATTTTTAGCATTATCCTTTGAACTCTTTTTGTCTTATAGTAATTTTGACTCACACATTAAGAAGCATCAGTAATTTTCTGGGCACTAGGCAATTAGTTATCACTGCATAAAAACTCGCGCAATTTCTAAGGCAAACAATTTCTGACCCAAAATATTGTAACCCCACCCCCTTATTGGGATCTTCGTACGCCCCTAAGGTAGGCGCGCACAGGGCCGCAGGAAGGGGGAAAATTGCAAGGGTGGTATGCTACTAATTGGATGGGCTTGCTCCAATTTCAATTCAAAATGATGTGAAGATGTAAAGTGCTAAGGTCTTTATATAATTTTGCAAACATGATAGTTTCAAAATCCTGTTACTATTGATATAATAATTTTGAATATGGTATTATTTATTTGCGACATATAGGACAGAGAAGAATCCTAGAAGCTACTCCTAGCTTTTACAGGCCTTCTCATACAAGGACATGCCCTACTAAGACCGAAGTCACTGCTGACCACTGCCTTAGTTAGAGCTAACACAACACACAAAGTTTGCCTTGCTGGAACAGTCGCTAGCTGCCTAACCACTATGCCAGTTAAGGCATGGTGAGATAACAAAAATAATATGCTCACTTGAATCATCAAAAAAACAACAACAAAATCACTTGAAGTGACAAAAATATGGGGGAAGAGGCGGCCAAAATAAGATTAATTGAGGCGGCCAAAATAAGATTAATTGAAGCGGCCAAAATAAGATTAATTGAGGCGGCCAAAATAAGATTAATTGAGGCGGCCAAAATAAGATTAATTGAGGCAGCCAAAATAAGATTAATTGAGGCGGCCAAAATAAGATTAATTGAGGCAGCCAAAATAAGATTAATTGAGGCGGCCAAAATAAGATTAATTGAGGCGGCCAAAATAAGATTAATTGAAGTGGCAAAAATAAAATTAATTGAAGGGCCAAGCCGCTAAAATAAAGCATATTAAATTGGTAGAAATGAAGTTAATTGCAACGGTAAAATAAAGTTAATTGGATCGACAAAGTAAAGTTAATTAGAGAGACAAAATTAAAGTTAATTGAATCGCCAAAATGAAGTTATTGGAACGACAAAAATAAAGTTAATTGGAACGACAAAAATGAAGTTACTTGGAGCGGCAAAATTAAAGTTAATATGAGCGGCAAAGAGTCACTTTTGATTTCGGAAGAAAAAAGTAAATGTTGATTTAAATGTCAAAAAGTACTTAAAGTATTTACGTGTGGCGGAAAAAGTGTCTTGGACCGGGACCATACCGGTGGAATAGAGGGATCAAATCAATACTTGAATTCAGGGTTTTTTCAGTACTTTTCGTGCAAAGGATTTACGCACTGAAACTCCTACAATGAATGCGACTGTTGAAGAAAGCCTTCAACTCCACTATTTATGTATACTTTAGTAAATCTCAATTAAAGCGAATCTATTTCCCTTTAAACAAAACGTTTCAAATGCTCATTATTCAGAAAATGGTATAAATGCAAGTGCTTTAAGCTTACGATCTGTCTCTAGGCAGATGTAGATTTTGTTAAAAAGACCCAAGTTGATGGCTGATATAAAACTTTCACCAACGCTGAAAAAGATTTCCTCTGTTTTGATGCAAATTAGTGTTGTTTTTGCCACTCAGCAGTAAAGTTAATTAAATCGTCACTAAAGTAATGGAAATAATAAAAATTAACAGCAAAGTTATGCCGAATCAATTTACGACTCAATACATTTCTGAATATTAATGAATTAAAGTTGCAAAGTAGCGGAAACGAAAAACAGATGTTGAAAAAGGTTTTTACACTGCCTAACGTTTCCTTCTCGTGCTATGAATGAGATAAGCGATATTAAATGATGAGTCGTCTTATTGTTTTTAAATAAGGTTATATCTCTGAGGATATAAGTGACTGAATCGACAGCTCATCAGGCTCGTATTCTGCAATTCACAAGTTCGAGTCCCTCCTGGACCAACGTTGAGATTTATTTCCACCCAATCCAAATCGGAATTCACCGACCAATCCTCGGTCGTCAGGATACACCGATGGGCTTGGAAAAGCCGCCGTCTGGAGAGCCATTACAACTGCACATTAAAGAACACGCTGGATGGCCTTGAAGGGAGCGTTCCATCTGTCTCGTAACAGCTTTCCAGTGGGTCCCTTCCCCTCCCAACCTTACTGAGCCCTTGGGGTTCTTGTGACCTGATTATTTAGCTCATTATGTGCAAACAAAAGAGTGCCGCTCAGAGGTAAAATAACCCTATCTCTGGGTATAAGCATAGGATATTAGTGTTCTTGGATGATCTTATTGAATCTAGACAGGGCCTGATTTACATATCACCGCTCCTATGTGTACGAGGTGGTAGTACGCCTTTATATACACAAATTCTTTAATTTCATATTACAATATTAATTTTTTATCTTTCACAACCATGAAAAAAGAATATAATGTAATCGAAATGGATGTAGGAATTTTCATAAGTAATATAATTTTATTAATGATTAAATTATGACATGACATATTAATATTATACATACCAAATAACTGTAATATTGAAATATGCAGTAACATTTAAAAATCAAATAAATTATTTAAAATGTAAGATGTTTCTTCCTTGCTTTTTTTTGCTCTGACAATGAACGAATTGCACGAAATTATCGAAAAATAATGGGAAATTTCTATACTATGTGAATGAAAATCTATATTTAAAATTCCATAACTTTCAGTTAAGCATTTCGTAGAAGAAAATATTACAAGAAATGGCAAATCACAAACCCCCAAATCAAGTTTTTGAGCATTACTTGCTCCCTGTTTTTAAAGAATTTTGGAAACTGAGCGTTTAACATCGCTGTTTTGCTGCTCGTACGAATTTACCTTCAAATGAAAATGAATCGTGTACTGAAATGAAATAAAGGTAATTTTTGAAGTTGAGAGAATGGTTTTCAATTTGCATCATTTTTTGTGGGGCGGGGGTGGCTCAGTCGGTAGCGTGCCAGGCTCGTAATCTGTAGTTCCCAGGTTCGAGTCCCAGCTGGGTCAGCGTTGAGATTTATCTCCGCAAAATTCCCCGCCCTGCCCACGGTCAGTAGGGGACACCGATGGGCTTGGAAAGGCCGCCGTCCGTCCGAGGGACGTTAAGCCGTGGCCCCGTGTGCGAGAGAGCCATACCATGTGCACGTTAAAGAACACGCTGGATGGCCTTGACGGGAGGCTCCCATCTGTCTCCCAACAGCTGTTCCAGTGGGTCCCCTCCCCCAACCTTCTCTGAGCCTTCGGGGTCCATGTGACCTGGCCATTTAGCCCATGGTGTGCAAAAAAGTGCCACTCAGAGGTAACCCAACGCATCAATTTTTGAAACAGTGGTTAGTAGAACAAGCATAAATAGCATCTGCTATCAAATATTTCAGTTTCAATAACTCTTTAAATGTTAAGCGAATATTTTCTAAAATAGAAATTTTGATAAATTTGATTGAGATCTACGATTTATCTTCTACAACATTTTTCTGTGAAATGTTTATTATCAGAACTAGGGAGCTAAGAATGTGATTTTGTATTCACATAACATGGACGTATCGCATGTTTTTTTTTGTAATAGAAATCCACTCATCCTGTTCTTCTGAATATCTTTATGTAGAATGACTCACAATGAAAAAGATGGCTCAAAATCTCTAATGTTATTCAAAAGGTTAAATAGTGTTATGTAAAAGAAATAAGGCTGCTTGAGGTCGCTGCTGTTATGCTCTTGGTAAGGTAGTCGTGTATAGAAACAATAAAATGTATAAAGCCTCATATTCTTTAAAAATTGATATATAAAAATAAATAAATACCCCCTCAAGCAGCTGCTTGCTACAGAGGTCTGACAGGAGCCTGTCAGTTTATATGCCATAGTAGAAGAGGATGGCAGGAAAAGAGGATGACAGGAACTCAGCAGAAAAAACAACACAAATATCCATATCTTATCCGGGACTCGAACCCAGGTCCCTTAGATCAGTAGCCAAGCGCGTTAATCACTTGGCCATGGGATATACAAAATTAGATAAAAAGAAAAAAAAATAGTCTCTTATTGCTTTTAAAATAAGCCCTCCTAAACATGAGAATAACAGACTGACGGCAGCGGTTTCCCCTTTACATTATAATCCTGTTCTTGAGGATCGAGTTTCTTGTGATCAACTCTTCACGAGCTACAACAATATTGCTCAATATCTAATAGTGTAATAGGATGACCAGTCAATGCATTAAACAACTATACTTTTGCAGTATTGATCTGTTGGCCTAGGGAACATATTTCTGTCAGTTCGCAATTGTTTTGCTGTGGGAAGCACTAAATAGTCAGGTCACAAATACCCTATACTATAATATAGAGTTTCGTAAGTAAAAAGGACCCAATGGTAAAAGCAGGCAGATGGAAGTCTCCCCTCAAACCTATCTAAGATATTATTTAACGTGCACAAAATATGGCTTTCTCCTTCACCAAGAACCATGGCTTAAGGTTCCATGCGAGGGGAGGAAATCTTTCCAAACACTTCTCGTTGTCTCCTCATCCACCGAAGTCGAAATGGAAGTTAGAAGGGATAAAATCACGAAGTCACTGGTCATTTACTAGTTTCGTTGATAGCACATTAGGAGACAGATGATAGCTTCTCGCCAATGCCATCCAGCGTGTTCTTTAACGAAGTTTCCTACACACGGGGACAATGTTTAAAATCTCATTCGATGGAGGGCGGACTTTCCAAGCCCATCGGTGTCCCTTTTCTGGCAGGCGGAGATAAATCTCAACACAGCACAGTTGAGATTTGAACTTTTGATTATGATCCTGGCGCGCTACTGACTGAGCCAACCACCACCTACAAAACTGGAGAGGTATATTAGTCTATTATAGGCTAAGTTTATAGTCTCGCACCTATTATATACGAAAAGAGTTTTGAAAGGCACCCCAAGTATTAGAAAAGTGTTCAAGTCTTTCATTTAAAACCAAGCCTCTTGATATCACATCAAAAATAAGAAAACATAAAAAAGCATTAAAAAATAAGTTTCACATAAAACTGCAAAACTGTGTAAAATATTGCAATATATTTATTGCTGCAATAAAACATGTGCTTTTATAATTGCTAGTAACTTTTAAATGCCGCTGTAAAATGTACATAATATGCTGATGTGGCCTCCGTTCACAAAATGTTCCAATCCAACTGAACTGATTGTTTCACTTTTGAGCGACACCTTTGTGCCCACGAGCTAAATTCCAAGATCCCAAAGATCCCAAGGAGTTCAAAGCTGGGTAGGGGACCAACGTGACAGCTGTGAGTGGACAGAATGGTAGATGAACACACTGGATGACCATCAATGAGATTATCTGTGCGCAAGTAGCCACAATTTAACGTATCATCCACCAGATGGCTCCATTTTCAAGCCTATCGGTGTTCTCCTCCTCATTGGGGAGAGCAAGGAAACTAGAGGAGAAGTCTAAAATCATATACAGTGGGGGTTTGAATGGGAGATTATAAGATTATGTGCCCGGCACGCTAATGAATTAGTTAACTTCCACCGTATTAGTTCGGTATAAGTTAACTCATTCGCTCATTATATTGATCTAGAATAAAAGCATTTTTCTTGCAAAAGGTTTAAGCTGGGAAAAGTTATGGGATTAGAACCCTCCTCTCCTGAAGGATTGAGCAAAATGCATTTTCCCGCGTTCCCCAGAAAATTTAAAAAACCCAAGTCAGTGCCCAGGTTCGAATCCCAACTGGGCCATCGTTGAGATTTATCCCCGCTGAACCCTACCTTGCACACGGTAAGAAACACCGATGGGTTGCCACCGTTCATCGGCAGGAACTTTTTTTTAAACAATCAGCGAACTATGTTAATACAAGTGCTTCTTTGAAATCTAATTATTGTGCCCCTAAAACATCGTAAGATTATGTTCTTTTTGTAGCAGCTCTTTTAACTGGAATCAGCTGTAAGCTATGATATACACTGGCGGAAAATGAAGAAAGAACGCCCAGAAGGAATTCCTTTAGGAAAGTCATATTATAATATTTAATACTTAAGGGCAGCAGAAACCGTGATCCAAGATTGCAAGTCATTGGATGAAATAATGACGTCATTGAGGACGACAACATGCAAATGTACACAGCACGTATTTGAGGACTACAACGTGAAGAAAGAAGTTATCGTCTTGTGTCGTGTTGTTCAGTGCTCTTTGAAGAAGCTACCATGCCTGGACGACGCAGGCGCACAACATTTGTTCAGTTAGCGGAGTTTGAGCGAGGTCGTAGAGTGGGTCTTCGGGAAAGAGGTTGGTCTTTTCGTCAAATTGCACACCGCATTCGACGAGAGGTATCGGCAGTGGTAAGATGGGGGCGTCGATGATCAGAAGAGCATTCGCACACTCGCAGACATGGTTCCGGGCAACACAGAGTTACAGATGCATGAAAAGATCGGTGTATCTGGAGGGTGGCGGTGGAAGAGCGGACGCTAAGGCGTCACAAATTCGATTCTCTGTCGTACCAAGGGTGTCTACGAAAACGATACGCAATCGTCTTTTGGAAGCAGGACTTGACACTGCAGATGCCTCGTCACTGTCGAGCACGTTTGCAGTGGTGTGAAGATCGAGTTCATTGGAGGGAAGAATGGCAGTCTGTGGTCTTCAGTGATGAAATCCGATTCTGCTTAAGAGTGTATGATGGTCATTTGCACGTCCGAAGGAGACAAAGTGAGCGGCTTCTTCCATCTGCATCCGCCAGCGACACACAGGGCTCACGCTAGGATGCGTCCAAGTTGAAAGCGCATGGAATGGCAACCCCCAGCGTGATATCCAACATTTGTACGACCGATTATATGCCAGATTGGGAGCTTGTATTGCTGCTTGAGGAGGTTTAACACCTTATTAAAATGTGCCTTCTATAAAATGTAATACTCTTTAAAAGGTACAATAAACATTGAACCATTTCACACGTGTGATCACTGTCCTTTCTCAACAAGGTGTTTTTACTATATAAATCTCATAGATTACGCTTCAATTGTTAATATTGCTATACTTTTTTAATACTTTTTTATACTTTTTTTCAATTTCCGCCAGTGTATTTGTGATTTTCACTGGACAAAAAGACGTTCAAAAAAACAGTCATATACTCAATCTTATTCATTAACTCCTTAGTATAAGTTTTTTCCGAACGTTTTGAGAATCACAGATGTATCATAACTTACAAAAAGAATATACCTTACCGTCTTATAGTGAAGAATAATTAAATTATTTAACACTAATTACTAATACATTAAGCGTGGCTTCGTTTGCAGGAGAGCCATGTCCTGTTCACGCTAAAGAACATACTGGATGGCCTTGACGGTAGGCTTCCATCTGTCTCCTAACAGCTGTATCTCCTTCCCCTAAACCAGGAGCGGTGGTAGCTCAGTTGGTAGCGCAGCAAGCTCGTAATCTGCAGTTCCCAGGTTCGAGTCCCAGCTGGGTGAGCGTTGAGATTTATCTCCGCAAAACTCCCCCGCCGTGTCCATGGTCAGTAGGGGACACCGATGGGCTTGGAAATGATGCCGTCCGTCGGATGGGATGTTAAGCCGTGACTCCGTATGCGGGAGTGCCATGCCCTGTGCACGTTAAGGAACACGCTGGATGGCCTTGACGGGAACTACCATCTGTCTCCCAACAGCTGTTCCAGTAGGTCCCCTCCTCCAACGTTCTCTGGGCCTTCGAGATCCTTGTGACCTGGCCATTCAACCCATGGTGTACAAAAAAGCGCCCCTCAGAGGTAAACCAACCAATCAACCAATCCCCCAACCCGCTCTGAGCCCTTGGGATCCTGGTGTCCGCCCATTTAGACCATTGCGTGCAAAAAAGGGCTTGTCAGAGATAAAACAACCAACCAACTCTTCAAAGTAAAACTTTTCCTCAATGTGTATGTTTCTAATCCACTCCAGTCTAACAAAAGCCTGAAGCAATTATCTCATCAAATGAAATGCTTATTAAGTTAAATTTGAATTCTGAAACCTAATTAGGACTTGTTACATTTTCGCTGTTTCTCATTACTCTTCCCCCTAGATGGAGGCAACGTCATTTAATTCCTCTTGGTAAAGTTCCACTGAACGCTTTGTGTGAGCTTTGCTTGTCTAATTGAACTCAACAGCAAAAAGAAGAAGAATTTTGCTAACCACAACCGCATCGCGGCTTTGTGCAACAGAGAATAGGTTGCGCAACTCTGCAAAAGTCATTCCTAGGGAAATGCAGTTAAGTTTTATTAAATTACGTCTCCTGAGTAATGGCAAATTATTTCTAAAAGGCATATTTTGAAGGACGTTGAGCGTTATGTTAAGAGTTTGGAGCTATATAATTGTCATTTTAAGGTTGGCAGTTGGCTTTGATGAGTGGACAATAAATAAAAACAGCAAAGTGTCTTGTTTTAAAGTGGATATGGGCGTGACTGAGTTGCAATATAATCAATTTCTCTCTCAAAATATATTGTCATGGTGCATTCTAAGATTGACAGCAACATTTGTACTTACGAAATGGATCCTTACATTGGTAAAATGAAATATCTGTTAAACCACCCCTCAAATCCGGATTTGTAAAGTAGCATTTTGCTGCATCATTGCATAAATGAAACCTAGACTCTTCCAACACCACCAGAAATACGGAAATTTACAGATAGCATTTTGCTATACTTATGTAAATGAAATATCGTTTTGCCTCCCTCAATGGGATGGGAGCGGCTCAGTTGATATCGTATCAATCTTGTAATCTGCAATTCCCAGGTTAGAGTTCCATCTGGGCCAGCGTTGAGATTTATCTCTGCAGTAGCCTTGGTCAATAAGGGACATCGATGGTTTGGAAAGACCGCCTTCCATCGGATGGGTTGGGTTGTTTTACCTCTGAGCGGCACTTTTTTGCACACAATGGGCTAAATGGTCAGGTCACAAGGACCCCGATGGCTGAGAGAAGGTTGTGGGAGGGGACCCACTGGAACGGCTATTGGGAGACAGATGATAGGCCCCGTCAAGGCCATCCAGCAATATGCACTTAACGTCCATCCGACGAACGGCGTCATTTCCAAGCCCATCTGTGTCTCCTACTGACCGTGGGCAGGGAGTTTTGCTGAGACAAATCTCAATGCTGACCCAGCTGGGACTCGAACCTGAGAACTGCATATTTCGATCCTGGCGCGCTACCAACTGAGCAACCCCTCCCCCATCGTATGGGACATAAAGCCAAGCCCCAGTGTGCGGAAGCGCCATACCCTCTGCACTTTAAAATACACACTGGTTGGCCTGGACGGGAGATTACCGCCTGTCTCCTAAAATCTGCCCATTGGATTTCCTACCCCAAACCTTCTCTGAGTTCTCGGGGTCTTTGTGACCTGGCCATTGGTTGCAAAAATAAAAGTACCGCTCGGAGGTAAAACAACGCATCTTCCATAACTCTTTTAATACTGAACAAATGTTTTTGAAAATCGATATTTAAAGATATTCGGTTGTGATCCTTAACTTATCTCCAGTCACGTTTTCCCATTGAATGCTTATTGTAGGAGTTATAGAGCTTCTAAGTTAAATCCGATCAACATAATATGGAAATTCTCTAAAATTTCGGAAGGTTGGGTACCACTCTATTACGTGCTATTAGATGTCCTCCCCTACCTAGGTTACCAGTAGCAACTAATGTCTGTTACCATGGCAACGGCGCAGACTGCGTAGCATTCCAAGCCTGTACACTGAAAACATTATTCTCTTTCACAGAAAAAGGAAAGAAAAATAAACGTATCATTTATTAATAAGGATATCCAGAGTGATAGCAAAGGTTCACTTAACAAACACACACACATATTACGGAGATTTCATTTCTTGCATCAGCGATTTATCTGATCCCACATTTTGTCTCGGTGTGTGGTCCGATGAACGCTTAATAAACGAGTGACGTAAATCTGCTGCAGAGTACATCAAGTGGCTCGTAGGCAGAGCAAATTTCTCATCTCTGCTGGTTTCTTTTATTTCATGCCTGGCTGAATTATCGAACCGCGGTGCGATTCGGAAGGGAGTCGTTCCTGAGATGTCCGGAAAAAAAAATCCTCGTTTTCAATCTTCCAAAATATTTATCTGAACTGCGGATCAGTCGGAATCATGCCAAGCTTGTAGAGAGAGTTTCAGATGAGAAATGTATCTAAGACAACGAAGGGTGAGGGCATCCAATTTTTACTCTTGGAGATTTTTAACTAACTGTGCCGCTTAAAACAGCAAACGTATATTACATACACTGCCTTTACCAAACTATTAGGGAATTTTCATGTCACGCTAAAAGCAATCTAACTTTGAAGCTCTGTAACTTCTAAAATGTGTAATTAATGGAAAAATGCGACTAAAGATCAATTAAAGATCATAATCAAATATTTTTTTTTAAATCTCGATTTTCAACAATAATCGTTCAATATTTAAAGAATTCTGAGAGCTGGAATATTTAATAGTAAATTATCATATTTTATAAAAAAAAATCATTCAGGATTTTCTAAAATTGAAATAATCATTACACAAACTTCTAAAATATATATTTAGTTGATTAAATGGTTTGAAATTATACTTCTTATTTAAGTTTTAATTAATATCTGATGTAAATTCTTATAACGCATTAGTGTTGCGAAATAGCTTCCCTAAGTAAATACCGAAGGAATAGAGTTGAAAAAAAATCAATATTTAAATAGATTAGATTGTGATCTTCATCTTTAGTCAGAGTATTCTATTAAAAACATATTTTAGAAGTTATAGAGCTTCGAAGTTAGATTCCTATTGATATAACATGTAAATTATGTAACATTTTGGTAGGGTAATGTAAATAGCTGATTGCGAATGAGGGGGGGGGGATAACGTTCCACTGGAACAGCTGTTGGGAGACACATGGTATCTTCCCGTCAAGGCCACCCAGCGTGTTCTTCAACGTGCACAGGGTATGGCTCTCCCGCACAGGGAGCCATGGCTTAACGTCCCATCCGACGGACGGAGGTCTTCCAAGCCCATCGGTGTCCCCTACTGACCATGGGCAGGGCGGGGAATTTTGCGGAGATAAATCTCAACGCTAACGCAGCTGGGACTCGAACCTGGGAACTGCAGATTACGAACCTGGCGGCTACCAACTGAACCACCACATCCCCAGGAACTAGTGGTAATTTGGGTCCTAGGTCTCTGAAAAATCACGAAATTTAAGATCGGGTTTATTCTTCAAGGTCAAATAAAAGTTAAAACCCTGCCTTACGCGCATTAGAATCGTTGTTATTGGTTCCTAAAGTTATTTCGGGTTCCAAATTGCAGAAACATTAAGAAATTTCATATCTGGAGGTTTTCATTCTTCCAAGTCAGAGGTCAAATGTCGATTGACCTATAAAAATATGTGTGTCAAATGTCGATTGACCTATAAAAATATGTGTATGAAGATGAAACTTAAACTCTATTTAAATGATGATGTTTATTTAGGGGGCTCGTGGTTAGGCAATTTATGCCATATAAGCTGATGGCTTTTGTCCGTCTTAATGTAGCTACACATCTTCAGGCAATTAAACACAACACATGTTAGCTAATAGTTTGGTTTTCTATAGTAATAACACCTAATTTTCAGTATATGCAATCACATTTCTTACCTTATGTGAATAACTATTTTGACTCTGAATCTTGAAACTTTCCACTTTTCAATATGCGTAATAAGTGAAGTCGAATGTTCCTTTTAATAATGTCCTGAATTTTAATTTTACTTCCATTACCGTGAACCACTAAATGTAGGGGTAATGCTTGGGGATCAGTGTGTCCAACACGCGATCATACATTGGCCGCGGCTGCCGCTCGTTGTCATTGAGCCGGCAGTCACGCTGCTATCACCTCTTTCGTCCATCTGTTTCTTAAGTTTAAGGGTTGAGTTGGGTTGTTTTACCTCTGAGCGGCAATTTTTTGCACACCATGGGCTAAATGGCCAGGTCACATGGACCCCGAAGACTCAGAGAAGGTTGGGGGAGGGGATCCACTGGAACAGCTGTTGGGAGACAGATGGTAGCCTCCCGTCAAGGCTATGCAGCGTGTTCTTTAACGTGCACATGCTATGGCTCTTCCGCAAAAGGGACCATGGTTTAACGTCGCATCCTATGGACGGCGGCCTTTTCAAGCCCATCGGTATCCCCTACTGACCTAGAGTTGGGTTATTTTACCTCTGAGCGGCACGTTTTTGCACACCATGGGCTAAATGGCCAGGTCACATGGACCCCGAAGGCTTAGAGAAGGTTGGGGGAGGGGACCCACTGGAACAGCTGTTGGGAGACAGATGGTAGCCTCCCGTCAAAGCCATCCAGCGTGTTCTTTAACGTGCACAGGGTATGGCTCTCCCGCACACGGGGCCACGGCTTAACGTCCCATCCGACGGACGGCGGCCTTTCTAAGCCCATCGGTGACCCCTACTGACCGTGGGCAGGGCGGGGAATTTTGCGGAGATAAATCTCAACGCTGACCCAGCTGGGACTCGAACCTGGGAACTACAGATTACGAGCCTGACGCGCTACCCCTTAAGCACCCCCCGCCCCCCTTAAGTTTAAGTAGTATACAATAATACGCCTAATATTGTATACTACTAGAAAAGTGAAAATCGGTCCCTATGGCTCTTTTTGGGTCGTAGATTTCAGAAACGTTACGAAATTTGGGAATATTCAAGGTCAAATAGATGTCATATTCTGGCCTCTTGACCAGAATATGACAATGGTTCAGAAATCCTACGAAAATTTCAGATCTGCGGTCATTGAAAATCAGAGGTGAATTTTCGATCTATTTCTGCTGTAAAAGTAAGAACTGGGGCTTAAGGTTACTTCAGGTCATAGAGCTAATAAAAATTAAGAAATTTACGGTTCGGCGTGACGTTAAAGATCAAATAGGGGTCGGAGTGACGGTAAAAAAATCAAGAAACACCGAAGGTGATGACTGATTTCACGTAATATATTCTCATATATGAGGAATACGTGCTGGCGCTCGTTCGCCTTCCAGTTCGGAAAACGATTATTATTATATACTATTTGAATTCTGCCAAAGATTTGGCGCGAAAAGTGGAGACATTTCCTTTCTGTAGTGTACAGTCGCTCAAAAAAGTATCCGAACGCTACGGTTGATTACAGAATTCAGAAAAAATATCTGGCAACGATTTTTTTAAATTAGTGATCTGGCAACCTTCGTGTACGTACACGAAGGTTGCGAGATCACTAATTTCTAAAATCGTTGCCAGATATATTTTTCTGAATTCCTGAGTTCAAACCCCGGATAAGGCATGGATGTATGTGTCGTTCTCTGCTGAGGTCCTGCCATCCTCTCAGACCTTCTACTTTGGCATATAAACTGACAGGCTCCTGTCAGACCTCTGTGGCAAGCAGCTGCTTGAGGGGGTATTTATTTTTTTTATTTTGTAATCAACCGTAATGTTCGGATACTTTTTTGAGCGACTTTACTACGCCATTCACAGCTTTAATCGCAAACATACTATTTCATTCGTATAAAGTACACCATAGCAGTCCCCCACTACCAAAATTTCTGACACTTACCGCGTGTTTAATCCCGTCTCACCGGATCTAGGAACCGAAACGATAAGCCGAAAAGATTAGGATATTAGTGGGGCAACCATAGAAAATTTGCGACCGATCGGTCAAGTGCCCGCAGAATAACAGGTAGCGGAAGATTTCTGCCTCCAATAAAGTCACATCTCTGGGTTGGGTCTACTTGGCGTCTCTGAGCTCATTCGGAATACAGCTAGTTTATTATACTAGTTAAATCCCACTAGAGATTTGTCTTGATTGATCTGCCAACTGACTGGCTAAAAGTTTTCGTGATTCCTAAAAATATAGTTTTAGGGGATGGGATGGCTCAATCGGTAGCGCCCAGGCTCGTAATCTGTACTATCCAGCTTCGAGCCCCAGCTGGGCCGGCGTTGAGATTTATTTCTGCAAAACACCTGGCCTTGTCCACAATAAGTAGAGGTTCACTTAACAAGCACACACACACATTATCAAGATACTATTTCTTGCATCAACGATTTATCTGATCCAACATTTTGTTATGAAATGAAATGTCCATTAAGCCTTGGTCCCATGTGCGGGAGAGCCATATACTGTGTACGTTAAAGAACACTTTGGATGGCCTTTCAGGGAGTCTATTATATGTCTCCCAGTGGGTCCCTTCCCCCAATCTTCTCTGAGCCTTCGGAATCTTTGTGACCGGGTGTCAAAACCCATTCTGTGCAAAAAAGCCCGCTCAGAGATAAAACAGTCTAACCTAGAGATTTAACGAGAAACGTTAGTATCCATTCATAATTTTTCCCATCGACAACGTAGTACTCCATTCACAACTCTCGATCGATAACGTAACAAGGGCATAAGATAGGCAATGGTAGTGCAGCAAGAAATTTCGGACACTTCTAGAATGATTACTCCCGGCCCACCGTAGCTAGAGATCCGATTTCTTACCCCAACATGGTTAAGTGAGACCACCACGACAAATCTGGGACTGATCGGTCAAGTCCCCGAAGAACCACATTTCCACAACTAGCGTCATCACACTTCTGACGTACCAGTGTCTGAAGTTTTCGACTCCTCGTAATTCCTCAGGTGGTTGACACATCTGTCCGAATTTGATGTGGTGGCCCCACTTAGTTCTGGCTACGTTAGAGATCAGATTCTTAGCTGCAGTGGGGAGGGATTGAAACTGCAACAAATGTCCGAATATCTGGGGCATTGCAGTCTCCTATTTACGAATGAAGAGTCGAAAGTTATGAATGAAGTAGTACGTTTTCGATGCGCCTAGTTATCAATGGCAAAAATTTCGCAACAATTTGTGGGGGAAAGCCTAATTTTCTGGAGTCAAATACCTTACATCACACTAAGTTACGGTGAGATGAATCTCTAGATCAGAGGTTCCCAAACTTATTTCTCCTACCGTCCCCTTTTCAGAGAAAAAAAATTACTCAGTGCCCCCCTGGAAATCTACCTTATTTAAGCGAACAAACAGAAAGATGCAGTGACAAATTTGCGTTCTTTTATGTATCCATATTTCTACATACGTCCTACAACATAGTAAAGAAAGATGTTGTAAATAAGACACCTTGAAGCTTGAAATTATAAAATTATTTATTAAATTCAACCAAAGTAATATTCGCATTGCACACAGAAAATTAAGATAACGAAGGATAATTTTATGTGTTTATTTGGAAAATAATCACTATGACTTTAACTCTATGTTACACAACAGATGAAACATGTACGAACAGGTTTTCAAACTTTTCTTATCTTCCCTTCTTTCTTTATGCTTCCACCGCCCCCCCCCCCAATTGCACCCGAGGTTACTACCGACCCCCTAGATCGTTCCAGCGCCCCACAGGGGGCGGTATCGCCCACTTTAGGAAACATTGCTCTAGATGAAGCTTGGTGATCCTAACTGAACGTATAGGAAAAGATGTTGAACAAACAGACACACAGACAAACAAACTCTCTAGTTTTGTATATATAGAGGCAGCCGAGTGGTAGCCGTCCCATGGCCGAGTGGTTAGCACGCTTGGCTAGTGATCTATGGGACCTGGGTTCGAGCCCCGGGTAAGGTATGGATGTATGTGTCGTTTTTCTTCTGAGGTCCTGCCATCCTCACAGACCTTCTACTCTGGCATATAAACAGAGACAGGCTCGTGTCAGACCTCTGTGGCAAGCAGCTGCTTGAGGGGGTATTTATTTATTATTTTTTTTAAAAAGAATTGAACAGTTTCAAAAATGTATTACTCAGTAACTAAGCGACTCACACGATGCGACTTCTTTTGTGAGGATATGTCAAGAACCTCAAATTTGCAGCGCTTCTTCCTCGCACCCTTAAGAAAATGAAGGAATGCATCGTGGCTGTCATTTCACCTATCGGTGATGATATGCTACAAATGGTCTGGGATGAATCAGCATTGATGTGTGCCGTGTAATAGAGGGACGCGTATAGAGCATTTGTAAAATCACAGAAGTAACTCTGATAGTTTCTTTACAATTTTGTTTTGACTGCTTGTTCATATATAACCTAGTTACTGAGTAATAAATTTTTGAAAGTGTTCAATTCTTTTTGAATCACTCTGTATGTATATAATAGAGTAAGAAAAAGGATTAAAAAGTACTGAAAAAAATTCAACGCCGACACGGCGGGAATCGAACCCGCAACTCTCCAGATTCATGCCAGAGCGTGCTCTGGCATGGATCTGGAGAGTTGCGGGTTCGATTCCCACTGTGTCGGCGTTGAATTTTTTTCAGAACTTTTGAACTAATGTTTGAAGTCTATCTCTACACGTAATCTGTGTATTTACTATGGATCGAGTTTTAAGAAAAAGGATGGTTACGAAGCATTTTCGTATTAAAATGATATAACACTGAAAATGTAAAGTTCACTGAGTTCTGGAAAAAAAAAACCTTGTTAGGATTCACCTACTCAATATGTATTTCCCGTCTCTCAAATTATAATAGACAGAAATAGAGGGGCAGGGGTGACTCAGTCGGTAGCGCGCCAGTCTCGTAATCTGTAGTTCCCAGGTTCGAGTCCCAGCTGGATCAGCGTTGAGGTTAATCTCCGCAAAAATACCCGCCCTGCTCGCTGTAAATAGGGGACACCGATGGGCTTGAAAATGCCGCCGTCCGTCGGATGGGACGTTAAGCCGTGGCGTCTTGTGCGGAAGATTCATACCCTGTGCACGTTAAAGAACACGCTGGATGGTCTTGACGAGAGACTACCATCTGTCTTCCAACAGCTGTTCCAGTGGGTCCCCTCCCCAACCTTCACTAAGCCTTCGGGGTCCATGTGACCTGGCCATTTAGCCCATGGTGTGCAAAGAAGCTCCGTTCAGAGATAAAACAACCCAACAGAAATAAAGACGCTGTTGAAGAAACCTCGAATTTTTCCCTCTCTTCCTTAATCGTCAGGTTTTGGATTCTTCCACACGTTTGGTCGAATGTCCACACGTCGTAACTATCATCTCACCTTACGCCAAAACTCTCAGAAGAGCTCAACATTAACACAGACCCACAACATCGTAAACAAGACATAAGCCGAGAAAGTTTGCTTAAAGAACTCGATGCGTTGTTTGATTGAAACGGCAAGAGATAATCAAAGTAGCAAAGGAAAAACAAAAGTCATCACTGCTGGGAGAAAGTTACGCTAACACATAAAACTACTCCGTTCGGTCAGGAAAGTGTCTATCTAAATGCTAGATACGTTTACGATCATGGAGCAATTCCTGGAGATGTAGAAGGTTTTTCCTTTTTGTTTCATGGGCGAAAGATCAACAAGGTAGTTGATGAGCAAGTGCGATACGTAACGACCGTTCTGCTGTCGCCACGGAAACTGCCTACAGCAGGTAAAAGTTGGAATCGATTCGCAAAAAAGGTTGAGCTCACTGAGTTAAGTGTCGCATTGTATCCAATAAAAAAAAAGTTAGTGCTAAACTCTTTAGTGGGTATTGAGATACTTGTCTAAGGAAAGCTTCTTAATAAAAATACATCGTCTCTTACTATTATTTATTCTATTAATACTGCTACTTACATCATAAGTTTTGAAACTTTTCCAATCTCTTCCCTGCACTCCAAAGTTTTGTAAAGTTGAAACGTAAAAATATAAATACGGGCGTGAATCAGTAAAAACATAAATAAATAACAAAAAAAGATATAGCTTTATTGAATAAATAAAAGGTAAAAAAAAAACGATGGGTGAATTTGATGCCAAGTTTCCATCTAACACTTACAGTTCTGCGGTGGATCCATCTCCTCTACTTAGGCGGGGGTGGCACAGTCTGTTTACAATCAGGGCCAGACTTGCATTCTGCAGTTCTCAGGTTGGAGTCCCACTTGGTCCAGCGTTGAGATATATCTCCGCTAAACCCCTAAAAATAAATAATAAAAAGAAGTCTATTACGTTTAGTAAATCGTTCAAATCGTTTTCGCCCCTCTCACAACAAAAAATATATTATTATTAATTCACGTTGTGGGAAATTGCTCATTATACCAAATTTCTCCCACTTCATTAAATACTTTGGCCGTTATGGGGGTGAGGAGGAGATGATTTTTATATTGGCCGGGGGAAAAATAATTTATTAATCCACTCCTGCCCAAGTGTCAGGGATGATATACACCGAAGAGCTAAAACATTATGACTAGCGCGTCTTTATGCAAATCGAAGCAACTGCAGGTAAACGACGGCGCGTGTGAAGGTCTTGAACCGGTATAAATAACACCTGATACTGATCTCTGTTAATCTGTGTTATTCTTGTTCTTCAGATGGGAAAGGCAGCGGACCTAAGTGAGTTTGACAAAGGACAAATTGTAATGACCAGATGACTGGGTCAGAGCATTTCCGAGACGGCAAGGCTTATGGGATGTACCTTCATAACAGCCGTGGTTAATACCTTCAAAAAGTGGTCCGAGGAGGAAAAATCACGAACCACCGGAAAGGTATGGGCCAACAACAGCTCATCAATGCTAGAGGTGAGCGAAGGTTATCCCGTATGGTATGAGCCAACAGAAGGGATACTGTGGCGCAACTCACTCGTAATTTGAATGCTGGTGACGGGAATAATGTGTCACAACACACCGTACATCGGACACTGCTGAAAGTGGGCTGCATAGCCGCAGGCCTCGCTGAGTGTCCATGCTAACCTCGGTTCACCGTCGAAAGCGCCTATAATGGGCACGCGAACATTAAACCTGGACTTTGAATGATTGGAAGAAGATCGTCTGATCCGATGAATCTCGTTTTCTGTTGCACTATGTGGACGAGGGGGTACGTGTGCGTCGTTTACCTGGGGAAATGTTGGCACCAAAATGCACCATGGAAGAAAAACAAGCCAGTGGAAGAAGTGTAATGCTTTGGGCAATGTTCTGTTGGGAAATCCTGGGTCCAGTCATTCATGTTCAGGAAACTATGACATTTATCACCTACCTAAACATCATTGCAGACCAGATACATCCTTTCGTGGCAACGGTATACCCATCTAGTAATGCCTTCTTTCAGAAGGATATTATTGAACTTTTGTGGGAATAGCTGGACCTGAATATTATTGAACATTTGTGAGAACATGTAAAGCGCAAGGTCAGATCACACTTTCCACCTCCAGCATCACTAGCACCGTTGGGCCATATTTCACAGGAAGAATGATCCCACAATCCATTACCGTATGTGCATGACTTATATAAGTCTATTCCACGTCGAATTGTGTCTGTTCTGAACGCCCGAGGTGGGTCTACAGCTTATTAATAAAACGTTCTCCATAAACAGTACGTGTTTCCATTATTTTGATAAAATCCTGTAGAAGCTACTTCTATTGATGTTCCTTTTTGTTCCATTAACTGCTAGTTGTTATCTTAATTGATAAAAAGACTATTTCTGCAAAGTCATTCGACCGTTTTTTTACTCACTGATCTAAAAGTGTACTAAATATAAAGGAATTCTAAAAATGTTTTACTTTAAAATTTCTAAAAACTAATTTCTTTACTTCTAAAAGAGGTTCTGCTTGCAGAAGAGCATATTACAGGTACTACACAGAAATATGGAAACAGTTCCACGTTATCTCAATATAAAATCACATTCAGAGCTAGAGGCGGGGGTGGCTCAGTCGGTAGCGCACCAGGCTCGTAATCTGCAGTTCCCAGGTTCGAGTCCCAGATGGGTCAGCGTTGAGATTTGTCTCCGCAAAAATACCCGCCCTGCCCACGGTCAGTAGGGGACACCGATGGGCTTGGAAAGGCCGCCGTCCGTCGGATGAGACGTTAAGCCGTGGCCCCGTGTGCGGGAGAGCCATACCTTGTGCACGTTAAAGAACACGCTGGATGGCCTTGACGGGAGGCTACCATCTGTCTCCCAACAGCTGTTCAAGTGGGTCATCTCCTCCAACCTTCTCTGAGCCTTCGGGGTCCTTGTGACCTGGTCATTTAGCCCATGGTGTGCAAAAAAGTGCCGCTCAGAGGTAAAACAACCCAACATTCAGAGCTCAATGACTTCTTTAATATGATTTTAAACGAAAAATATGTGTAAAGATAAATTATAGATATCAAGTATGTAAATCTCTATTTTAAATACTATTTGTTCAGTATTTGAAGCGTTATGAATGCTGGAATATTTAAAAAGCTACATAAAAAGATCCCAAAATTTAATTAAAACATTAAAAAGGTTAAGAGTTTATAGTTGACTCTAGTAGGGTATTGCACCAGGTATTAATCTTTTTAACCTATTTTAATTACATTTTCGGGTAATATTTGGGTACAATTCCTTGTTAAATATTCAAACTTTCGTAACTCTTCGAATACTGAACAAATATTTTCGAAATTTAGATAGATTTGTATTTACACATACATTTCATTAAAAAACATATTGAAGTAGTTATTGAGCTCTGAAGGCGATTTTCTATTGAGATAACATGGATTTTTTTTCTTTCCACTTTTCTGTCTAGTACCTGTACGTTCATATGAAAGAACATTCTAGGAAGCCTTGACTTTATATTTTCACGTTTCCTACCTGTTGTCTAGAGTAGGGGATCTCAACTAGGTATTAATCTTTTTAACCTATTTTAATTACATTTTTGGTAAATTGTAATTAAAATAGGTTACCCAAGCTGGGAACGGAGAACACCATTCTGAAATTACCTCCACCACGTGGGGTACGCCGTGAGAGCTCAAAAGTCGCTAGATATATTTGTATATATATATTTTATTTTTATTCCCATTGTTATACTTTAACTATAGTTTTATCTATCTATACAAGGGGTACGCCAGTTACATACACGTTTTGAGGGGGTACGTGAAGCATAAAATTTTGAGAACCACTGGTCTAGAGGATCCCATTTACATCTCTGACCCTTTGCGATTCTTGTGAACTAGTCCTCTAGCCTGTTGTTCGCATAAAAGTTACAAAAAATTATCCAATTTTATTTTCACGAGAAATTTAATAAAACACAAACCCACTGAATTTCAGAGATGGTTTCGTAGAAATCTAAATATTTGAAGGACCGTGCGATATTTAATAAAACAATATCCACTGAGGTTCCACACAGATTTAATAGAACATAATCCATTGATACTCCAAGAGATGGTAGAATATTAATTCCGTGAAGAACCACAGATTGGACACAACACCATCCACAGAGTTTGGACAGAACACTATTCACAGAGACTGGGCTGAAAACTATTCACAGATACTGAACATAACACTATTTACAGAGATTGGACAGAGCACTAACCACAGAGATTAGACTGAACACTACCAACAGAGATTGGGCAGAATACTATCAATACAGATTGGACAGAACACTAACCTCAGAAATTGGACAGAACACTAACCTCAGAAATTGGACAGAATACTTTTCACAGAAACTGGACAGAACACTAGGCGCAGGGATTGAACATAACACTCTCCCAGAGATAGAACAGAGCACTGTCCACATATGTTGGACAAAACACTATCCATAGAGGCCGGACAGAATACTATCCACAGGAATTGGACAGAGCACTATCTACAGAGACTGGACAGAACACTATACACAGGGATTGGACAGAACACTATACACAGGGATTGGACAGAACACTATACACAAGGATTAGACAACACTATCCACAGGAATTGGACAGAACACTATACAGAATGATTAGACAACACTATCCACAGAGATTGAATTGTTCTCCACAGAGAGATAACACTGTCCACAGAGACGGATAGAATTCGTAGAAGACTGTATTAAAGATGCATAAGGGATTTTGTACAATACACTCCACTGATGCTGCACGATCAATCTAATATACAAAGGAATGAGATAATATATTTTGACGGTAGCAATTTTGGGTCCGAATCCTTTAGGAATAATGTACTTTACTGATTCCATGTCTTTGACTATCTGACGCAATTCATAAAAAGTGTCAAAGGCTATAAACCTTTACTTAGTTACACTTATAAAATGGGCCAATATAATAGCAGCAGCATTTAGAGGCCTTTGTCTTCTTAGCAGACTCCTGATGAACACTTACAATCAATCATACGTTCCGCTGACAGTGTCTGTATTAAATCTTCTATCTATTTAAGCCTTATGGGCGAAAGATGCTTCAAATGTCTCGCTGGGGAATGGTCCAGTAATGAATCTTATTGCTCTGTGAGATGGGAAAGGATCCTTTGGTGAAGAGGAGTTTGTACTTGGAGATGCTACTTTCCTCATCAGTCACGGATGGGAAAGTTAAGTGATACGGCGAACGAGAAACGACGAATTGGTTGATGCACATCTTTCAGAGTTAAGGCAGTGGAATGTAACTGTTAATAAACATTAATCACCAAAGACAGCAGAGATGAAAAAAAATAAAAGAAGAATAAATAAAAGATAAAATGAAATCAGAATCTTATCGTAAATGGCTTTTGAGCCCATGATCCATCAATGTCTTTTAAATGTTACTGGTTTGATTTTGTCTCTGTTTTTGCTATGTTTTCTTAATTAAACTTATACTAACTTTTTTTGTTATATGCCATTTGTATAAATTTTTAAAACGCTGGAAAAAACTGAGAAAATTCTTTACATTGTCAGAGATATATTTATTTTAAGAGAAAAAAAAAGTTTTTTGTCTATTCATATTTCATTGTTTTCTTTTTCTTTTCCACGATTTATTTCGTTTGACTGTTGTGTTAAACGATTTAGAGTCAGTTTTAAGAGAATGAACGAATGTGTTGTCTCTCTCTTGGGGGGAAATTCACCCCTCATCTCACCGCGGTTTACTCCTCTCGCATCCCAAATAATCTCACCCTAACTAACACCATGGCTCATTTCCACTCTCACCCCACTTTCTTCCCAGTTAACAGCATGGCTCACTCTCCTTTCAACCACTCAGACCCGGATCTAGGAAAGAGGGGGGGGGAGCAAGGGTGCGATTTTACCCCTCACCTCCGAGAATGCTAATGAGAGTAACGGAGGCAACAAAAATTATTACATTTGTGTACATGTTGTGTATATTTGTGTAATTGATGCATTTTTTTGACTCTATCGGTTATTTTTCATCCAGTCAATTCGGCTTCAGGAAGGGGAAGGGAACGGAGAACGACATTCTGAAATTAACTTCAGAAATCTATAAAACTATGGACACAGATCAGAAAACAGTTGCGCTATTTTTAGACACACGAAAAGTTTTTTATTCGGTTTCACACGACTTGTTATTGAAATCGATCGGATAAGATCGGGGATAAGAAGCAAAATATTTTTTTGGTTAAAAAGTTATATAGAAGATAGGAAGCAAATGGTTAAAGTAGGCAATATTATGAGTAGTAAGTTACCAATTAATTATGGAGTACCACAGGGATCGGTCTTAGGGCCACTATTGTTTTCAGTATATATATAAATGACTTTTGTAATTACGAGTACAATGGTACATTAGCAGCCTTTGGATGACACTGCTTTGATCTATTCAGGAAATAATATGAGCGTATTAAAAATGATAAATAGGGATCTTAGGCAATAATGGCTCACTCCTCTCTCCCCTTTTCTCCATCTAACCTCATGGCTCACTCCTCTCTCCCCTTTCCCCCATCTAACCTCATGGCTCACTCCCCTCTCATCCCAGCTAACCTCAAAGCTCACTCTCCTCTCCCGCAGCTAAAATCAATGGCTTACCATACACTCACTCCAGCTAACATGACTCATTCCACTTTCACCTAGCTAACCTCACAGCTATCTCTCCTCTAATACGAGCTAATCCATGGCACACTCTCTCTCCTTTACACTCACTCCAGCTAACATGACTCATTCCACTTTCACCTAGCTAACCTCACAGCTATCTCTCCTCTAATACGAGCTAATCCATGGCACACTCTCTCTCCTTTACACTCACTCCAGCTAACATGACTCATTCCACTTTCACCTAGCTAACCTCACAGCTATCTCTCCTCTAATTTCGAGCTAATCCATGGCACACTCTCTCTCTCCTTTACACTCACTCCAGCTAACATGACTCATTCCACTTTCACCTAGCTAACCTCACAACTATCTCTCCTCTAATACGAGCTAATCCATGGCACACTCTCTCTCCTTTTACTTCAACTAGTCCATGGCTCACTTCCCTCTCACTACTCAGTCCTCCTCCTCCACATCTAACTTCATGGCCCACCCCCCTCTCTTCACAACTAACCCCATGCTCACCACAGAGTATCTCATGACTACTCAGTCTTCCATATCTAACCTCATGGCCCACTCCCCTCTCTTCACAACTAACCCCATGCTCACCACAGAGCATCTCATGATTCACTCACCTATCACCTCAATTAACCCCCATGATTCAACCTCTTCCTCCCTTCGTTCCTTTTTCTATTTCCCACATCGCAACTTAAGCTGACAGATAAGCTCTCCCTTGTGGATTAATATCAGGAGAATATTTTCCATTTCCAAAGGGAAAGCATTGAATAATATAAAGCTGGCTTGTGCTTTTTTTAAGCTTAAAATACGGAGTGAAAAAGGATTAAATTGCCAATAATAGGGTAAGGAGTGAAAAAATTCGAGGAATGGGGTAAGGATAGATATATCCTACTTATTAGTACCAGTTAACTTCGTATCAGTTTTGTTTCTGATAATTGTTTCTTTATTTATAAATATAAATAAAATAAATAAATACCCCCTCAAGCATCTGCTTGCCACAGAGGTCTGTCAAAAGCCTGTAAGTTTATATGCCATAGTAGAAGGTCTGTGAAGATGGTAGGATCTCAGCAGAAAAACAACACAAACTTCCATGCCTTATCCAGGGCTGGAACCCAGGTCCCTTAGATCAAGTAGCCAAGCGCGCTAACAGCTTTTAAAAATTAGAGTTCTTAAATACTGAATGTATTTTATCGGCTAATTAGCTTTGAATTCTTTCATGTCAAACAACTGTTAAACTTTGAATCTTGTACATAAGAAATTAATAAACATACATTGGGATGCCGGTTTATTAGGTACACCACCCCTCGTCGCATAAATGGTCGATTCCAACACGTAATACGTCACTTGGCGTATTACGCGGTCTGCGGTATAAATTAGGTAGACCCATTCTTTGAGCATCAGTTAAAGTTGGATTAAGCTTCAGAAGGGATTAAATGAGGTTCCCCCCCCCTGCCCACGGTCAGTAGGGGACACCGATGGGCTTGGAAAGGCCGCCGTCCGTCGGATGGGACGTTAAGCCGTGGCCCCGTGTGCGGGAGAGCCATACCCTGTGCACGTTAAAGAACACGCTGGATGGTCTTGACAGGAAGCTACCATCTGTCTCCCAACAGCTGTTCCAGTGGGTCCCCTCCCCCAACCTTCTCTGAGCCTTCGGGGTCCATGTGACCTGGCCATTTAGCCCATGGTGTGCAAAAAAGTGCCGCTCAGAGGTAAAACAACCCAAAACAACTAAATGAGGGACCCGAGAAACTTTGAACGTGGCATGATAGTTGAGGCTAGGCTTGCCGGTTCTAACATCTCCCTAACGGCCGTTCTCTTCGATTTTCTACATACATCCGTTTCAAGGGTTTACCGAGAATGTTGCTAAAAGCAAAAAAAACAAAAAAAAACTACCGTGCTCGGCTATAATGTGGATGGAATCAGCTTTTGAATCAGATGGATCAAAAGAGAACTGGCGAGAATCGTACAAGCGAACAGATGAGCCACAACCAGGCAAATCACAGAAGAATTAAATATTGATATGCAGAAGGTCATCTTCGAACCCACCAAATATCGGACGTTGTTGTGAATAGGCTACAACAACAGCCGACCAAGTCGAGTGCCATTGTTGTCAGTAAACGTGGAAGCATGTCTGAAATGGGTGCAAGAGCATCGACACTGGACCACTAAGGACTGGAAAAGGAAACCTTTAGACGAATCAGGGCTCCTGTTATATCATGCTGATGGATCAGAATTTATCGCAAGCAACATAAAGCCATCGAAACATCTTGTCTGGCGTCAACGGTATAGGCCGGTGGTTGCGATGTGATGGTATGAGGAATATTTTCCTGACACACATTAAGCCCCTTGATATCCATTGAAGGATATTTGAAGGCCACTGCATATTTGAATATCGTGGCTGACTAAGTTTATCCCTTCATGGCTACAATTTATCCTCACTTGGATGAACACGTTCAGCATGATAATGCACCTACTCACAAGGCATGTATCGTCGACGAATGATTCCTCCCAAAACATGCCAACAAGTTTCCCTTGCTTCATTGGCCTACACAATCCTCAGATCTAAACCCTATCTATCATTTTTGGGATGAGGTGGTAAGTGCTGTTCGCAGTGAGACTGTGCATCCGTCCAATTTGCAGCAACTGCGCAAGACAACCATTTCCGCATGGTACAGTCACTCAAAAAATAATATCCGAACACTATGGTTGATTACAGAATTCAGAAAAAATATCTGGCAACGATTCTTTTTTTAAGAAATTAGTGATCTGGCAACCTTCGTGTACCGGTACACGAAGGTTGCCAGATCACTAATTTCTAAAAAAAGAATCGTTGGCAGATATTTTTTCTGAATACTGTAATCAACCATAATGTTCGGATATTTTTTTTGAGCGACTGTACAACATTCCTGTACAACACATCCAACACCTTACAAGTTCCATGCCCCGACGAATTGGGGCTGTTCTGAAAGCCAAAGGATGCGCAACACGCTACTAGGTCGGTGTACCTTATAAACTGGCACCTCAGTGTATATGGGTAATATTAGGTACTTAAAGAAAGGTTATGGATAATCACGTAAGTAAAATTGAAAGAAAAAAATTGAATAGATCTAATTTGCAGAATGATTTTCAGGATTTCGGTACTCTAGGATGCTAAATATTCAATGTTAAGCTTTGCACTTAGATTTCGAAGGCATAAAAGAAACCACAGACCCAACAGCTTAACTAACTAGAATTATTGGGTAGGAAATATTTGATAAATTTAAAAAAAAAAAGATAAATTTGGAAGAGAGTCTGAAAAATCATTGATGTAATCTATGTTATAGGTAGGGTATTAAAATCCAATAAATAACTGTAGCTAGTTAGATACTGTTGTTGATTTATAATATTTTGTGCCGTTTTCAGTTGATATGACAAGCTATAGCAATTCTTGCTCTTGATATTCCGTAAAAAAACTGAACTAGAAGCATTCCTCGATGTCGCCAAATTTGGAATTATTTTGTAAAGTAAAAAGGCTGACGGGCATCTTAAAGTATTTTGTTCTAACAATCATAGTAATTTAATGCATTTTTAATGTTCGAATCATAGCTAAAATGTATACAAATCATAACCGTGTATCAAATATAAATACACTTTGTATTATTAATACTTGTTGCATAGTTAATAGCTTACTATTATGTCGTAGTACACGGTAGGTATAAATAGTGCTGTGGTTATGCTCCAACTATTTGTACTACTTTGTAGTGCTTCATAGCATCATAACCTTACTTAAGAAACTCTGATTCGCTGAAAACTAGCGACGTTTTTTATGTAATCTGCTCTAAACAATTTGACGACAAAAGTCATGCGAAATTTTTGAGCATATTAAATTGAAAAATACTAACTGAGATCTTTAATTAAATTTCAATTTGATTTTCCCCATAAAACATACAGTATTATGGTGCATAATGTTTGAATAATAAATGCGAAATGGCAATGTCGCCAGGACTTCATGGAAACTTTCCTTTTAAGTCATTCAGGAAGTTTTAAAAGGTTCACAAAGATCTTCTGCACACTGAACGATGGGATAATAACCTCCTGGTGGATGAAGAGTTGGGATTGACCTAGTAGGTATCCCGCCAAGATCGTAATCTGATGTTTTCAGGTTCAAGTCACAACTGTTCTTACATCGAGGTTTTCTCAGACGCGCTGCCTTTGGCGAGAAAGATCATAAAAATAAACAGGCTTGAAAAACCGTTGGATGAGACCTTGTGTACAGGAAAGCCAAACCCTACGTACGTTGGAAAACACACTGAACGGCATTGACGGAAGGTTTCCACCTGTCACTAACCATTGGATCACCTTCTTTGAGCTCTTGGGGTCCTTGTGGCCTGGTCATTTATGCCATTGTGTGCAAAAAAACCTGCTCTGATGTAATGCAACCAACCGAGTCCCCAAATCTTGCTCTCAATACCACTGGTGCCAATTGTGAAATTACTCTGATATATAAGAAATAAATATACACAATAGGGCAAGAAGGTAATGAGACTAGAAATAAAAGCAACGATGCATAGGGCAGCATGTTTATTAACCGTTTCCTTCAAAATAGTCCCCGAGTAACTGAATACACTTATTACATCGCTGATTGGAAAGACTTTGAAAACTCGCTTCTTTGAGAATATTCAGTTCTTCCGTCACATCTTCTAACTGTCACAGTCCGTATCAAATTGGTGATCTTACAATCTCAATTCGGACACGGGAATTTATGATTGAGCCAGGTCATAGGAATTAGGGTGGTGATTGAATACTATAATATTTTTGGGGGGGTAAGTATGTGACACAAATTTCGCCTAAATTTTTATCGTACCCCATGTTTGTGATAATTACGAACCTTATCGATTTCTTATTCACATTTGGTTCATTTCCCATCAATCTCTGGGGCGGGGGTGGCTCAGTCGGTAGCGCGCCAGGCTCGTAATCTGTAGTTCCCAGGTTCGAATCCCAGCTGGGTCAGCGTTGAGATTTATCTCCGCAAAAATTCCCCGCCCTGCCCACGGTCAGTAGGAGACACCGATGGGCTTGGAAAGACCGCCGTCCGTTGGATGGGACGTTAAGCCGTGGCCTGTGTGCGGGAGAGCCATACCCTGTGCACGTTAAAGAACACGCTGGATGGCCTTGACGGGAGACTATCATCTGTCTCCCAACAGCTGTTCCAGTGGATCCCCTCCCCCAACCTTCTTTGAGCCTTCGGGGTCCATGTGACCTGGCCATTTAGCCCATGGTGTGCAAAAAAGTGCCGCTCAGAGGTAAAACAACCCAAAAATCCCATCAATCTGAGTGTCAATGGCATCTCTTGAGAGTCGGTTTGCGCACTTTTTCCACCAGTTGTTGTTCGGTCGTCTACCGCGAGGGACATCTCCCACATCCTCTCGGCTCTCATAAAAAAGCTTACACCATTTGTGTTCTGCAAGAGCCTCATCCCTATAAACTCTGCTGTAATATTTTACGAGTTTCAGTGGGGCTTTTTCTTAGCTTTGCACAAAATTTGACGTTGAAAAACTTTGTTTCATTGAACGGTTTCTGACTTCATGAAAGCGCAGCAATACTCCATGCGAAACAACTCGTTCTCAACTGCTTACTGTTAAGGGGACTGCGCAGGTCACACTTCATTGCGAATATAGCGGCTTGTAGTAGAATGATACTCTTACTATATTTTTATTTCGGTCTCATTACTTTCTTGCCTCACTGTGTGAATTATCCTTTAAGCAGCCATTTTGCCATATTGGTCTTGCAAGAGCCTTCAGTATGATAGAGGTCTATTAGGAAGACCTCTGTAGAGAGACAATACAGGAAACATACATGTTTTATCCTGGGCCCGAATCTTGGTCCCTTGAATCAGCAGCCAATCACGATAATCCCTCGGCCACTACTGCAGATTGATCGTAACCATTTATTTTCTCCCACACATTGCGACTATTGATTCACAGCTAGACATAGATCCATTATCTGCATTGGCATTTCACGCAGTTGCTTTACAGTGGATGAATAGGAGCACTCTTTGACATTCTAAGGAATTCGAGAATTACTGCCGAGATGAAGGGCCCCAGGATAGGCAAAATCTAAGGCATTAGTGCGTTAGTCAGAAATCGCTAGAGGTGATGAATCACACTTCATGACTTCACACCGTGATGAATAACTCTTTACTTGGCACAGCATTTCCTTGAATAGCAACGCGACATTTTAATGCATTACACTGAAAGCTTTCCTAAGACACTATTTGCTTAATGCATCTTTGCTGTCAATTGGAAAATAGGTTTGTTTGGATCAATGGTCGAAATTCACTTTGCATTTTATTTTCGAAAGGCACTATCAGCCATCATTAAAAACCAGCGTCCAATAGAGGAAATTAAGCTTTTTGGTATACTGTAAATCTCTCAAAAAAGCAAAAAAAGTAAAAGAAAGATCAACCAGGACGAAGAGGGGCAGAATCTGATGAGAAGTTGAATAGGAGGGCAAATGAGAAGAGCTTGAGATGGGATGCAGAACTGATGAGAAGTTGAAAAGGGGTAAAGTTGAAATAGATTAAGATGGGGGGATTGATGGGAAATTGAAAAGGTGAAAGTTGATGAGAATTTGATATTGGGGATGCTGTTGAAAAGTTGAAAAGGGGTGAAGTTCATGAGAGGTTGAGATGGGGGAAACTCATGAAAGGTTGAAAAGAGGAAAGCTGAGGAGAAGTTGAGATAGGGGAAACTCATGAAAGGTTCAAACGAGGGAAGCTGAGGAGAAGTTGAGATGGGGAAAGGTAATGAGACAGAGATGGGGGAAAAATGCTGAAAAGTTCAAAAGAGAGAAATTGATGAGAGTTTGAGATAAAGGATGCTGATAAGAAGAGAAAAGACGAAAAGCTGAAGGGATATTAAGATGTGGGAGGCTGATGAAATGATGAGATGGAGAGAAGTTGCTGAAAAGTAGAAAAGGGACAAAGTTGATGAGAGGTTGATACGGGGAACGCTGATGAGTAGTTGAAAAGAGGAGAAGCTTATGAGAGCTTCAGAGAGAGAGGGGGGGCTCGTGAGAGGCTGAAAAGGGGAAAGTTTTGAGAGGTTGAGATGGGGCAAAACTGATGAGAAGGAGAAAAAAGGAGCTGAAAGAAGAGAAGCTGATCAGAGTTTGAGATGGGGGAATATGACGAGAGACTAAGATGGAGGGGGAAGCTGACGAAAGGTTGTGATGAGGGAAGCTTATAAGAGGTTGATATTGTGGAGCTGATCAGAGGTAGAGATGGGAGAAGCTGATGAGAATTTAAAAAGGCGATGCTGATTATGGAATCACCGAGTCCGTCTTTTATTCACCGGTCCGTCATTCATCATAAATGTGACTTTTATATCTTCCCGACATTCTCCCTCATGGCGTCATCTGTTATCGGGAGAGACAAAGCTCCAATATTGCTTACCATACAAGATAATAAGGATCATAGATGGTGTCATGAATGACAAGATCGGTAAGATTTAAAAGTCACAATAGTGTACAAATGATGGAGCTGATGATAGTTTAATGGCTACTACACGTGGAAATTTAACTGGGAGGCGTGGGTTCGGATCCCACTCATCGGCGAAGCTCATTTTTTTCCACTGAGGTATTTCCAAACTTTTAATGATTTATAATAACATTATATTTGATCTTCGTATGACATTTAATAACATCTGCTCAAATACGTAACAAAAAAGCACACGGATCAAAAAAATTAGCCTGCTTTTGATGTCTAGTGTACAGGGTCGGATCTATGGGGTGGGTCAAGAGGGGGAAGGGTATGGTCGCCTCATTTGAGAACATTAGTAACCTGAACTGAAGCAATAAAAGTTAAACATATATATATACTACCTATAAGGGTTCTTCCTTCTTCCTTCCCGTGTAAAATGTCATATATAATATAGATTCTCATCAGTGTTATTTCCTCTCGTAACGTTCGCTAATAATTATGTCGTCAGAATGACACTACTCGTTCGTTTTAATAACTGGGCTCCTATGTATAATATTTACAAATATACATTTACTTCTACTTTAGCAGCAATACAGAGCAGAGCGACTGCCGCCCGGCAAGTCACTGATACAAGACAGCAGGGTTTCCAAACCTACTTGCAAGGCTTTAACCAAGCATTCCGGTGTTCCCAACACCGACACAAAGTAAAGCTACCAGGGTGACGTCTTCACAACCGTCCCCTATACGAGTCCAAAACGCAACTCTGTCTCCGTTGAAATTCTCCCTCCAAGTCCGTAATGTGATGTCCGCTGTGCATGCAAGAGTCCGTCAGCCAATGGGGTATGTCCAAACCTGCGCGCGGCCGAAACTTCTCGACTGCGGCAGTCCTTAGGCACATTTCTCACCCCCTACCCCCAATGGAACTGGCTCCAATGCCCTTGCTAGACATAAAGGTCTGCCACAATAGCGCTTCATTGCCTCTTCGCCCTAGCTTGATCGAACCCTTACAATATCCTTATTTTTCCTGCTTATTTTTCCCCTATAGAAACGAACAAAATGTCCCTTTCTATAGATAAAAATAATGAAGCGACTACAATCCCCGGTCAAAAAGGGGACACCAATGGCTTGGAAAGACCGCTGTCGATCGGATGGAACATTAAACCGTGTGCGGGAGAGCCATACTCTGTTCACGCTAAAGAACACGCTGGATGGCCTTGACGGGATGCTACCATCTGTCTCCTAACAGCTGTTCCAGTGGGTCACCTACCCCAATTTTTTCTGAGCCTTTGGGGTCCTTGTGATCTGGCCATTTAGATTATTGTGTCGCCCAGTGGTAAAACAACCCAACGCGTATTTTCCAAGAAAGTTGTTAAAAATTACTAAAACTGTGAGAAAGAATTTATTTGGAACGACTTCTCAATCTCATTCATTCCGACTCTATTCTCCCAACACCTTTCACGGATGACTCCCATTCATTTTTTCTTTTCTGGATATGATCCTCGTAGTATAGACTCGTTTACGTAGTATATTACTCGTTTACGTAGTAATGGGACACAGCCAACGATCATGAGGATCGTTGCCTGTGTCCTATTACTACGCTTCTGAAAGTGCGAACAATATGCCAGAAGTTCGTGCTTCGAAACCGTTAAGGCATAGAAATATTTCTTGAAAGATTCTTGCCATCTTCTGCTGTTGTTGACACGGACCGGGTTGTTCTTTTGTTCCATCCAGATATGGAGCTCTCACTTTCTGCTCCTCTCATTCATTCTTCCTCCCCGGTCCTTATCTTGAAGCTGAAAAGATTACAAATAGTGCACTCTGAAGCGTTACGGACCGAGTGATCGCTCTATTGGTGTTTATTTGAGTTGCAAATTGCTTTTCCTTCGGGGTTTGAAGGGCGCTTTTTTTTCTGTGTGTGCTATAGCGAAGCTCTGAAAATCTGAACTCCTGAATGAAAATCCTTGCTCTTTCTCCTTCAGCACTTAGATCATGGATTTTCACATGAAAGGGGAATAAAAGCTTGCTGTTATTCTCTTTCCTCGGTTCAAAGCCCAGGAAGGAAACATGCTTACTTTTTCTATTCATCTGGTGTTTGAAAAGCGCATTTAAAGAATACACTCAATGGCAGGCGCGTTTCCAGGATATTTTTTTGGGTGATGAACATAAGATTTTTTTTGACAGCCATAAAACATATTTTGACACATCACATACACTAATATAGTCAAGATATTTGCAGTGGGGATTGGCGGGTTTTTTCTCTTTCCTTATATGCATTGGAAGTAGTTTGTGTAACATATCGTCGAAACTTTTATGTTCTTTTAACAAAAAAAGGTGGTTTATAAACATTCTCTGTGTTGGGAGCTCAGAAAAACAAAAGTTCAAAAATTTATTTATAATTTCTTCGTTTGCAAATTAGTGTTTTCTTTCGCGTTTATTGCTTCGCGTTCGGGTTGGGTTGTTGGGTTGTTTTACCTCTGAGCGGCACCTTTTTTGCACACAATGGGCTAAATGGCTAGGTCACATGAACCCCGAAGGCTCAGAGAAGGTTGGGGGAGGAGACCCACTGGAACAGCTGTTGGGAGACAGATGGTAGCCTCCCGTCAAGGCCATCCAGCGTGTTCTTTAACGTGCACAGGGTATGGCTCTCCCGCACACGGGGCCACGGGTTAACGTCCCATCCGACGGACGGCGGCCTTTCGGTGTCCCCTACTGACCGTGGGCAGGACGGGGAATTTTGCGGAGATAAATCTCAACGCTGACCCAGCTGGGACTCGAACCTGGGAACGTTTCGCGTTCGTTACCGATAACAAAATTAAGGGGTAAAACCCAGAGATGATCTGGGGTTCAATGTTTCGAGCCTCAACTATTTCGATAATTCTAGAGCCACAGCCCGATTTGTGGAAAATTTTTCACTGATTTAGCATTTGTCATAAGATATATAAACCGAAGAGTCAAAACATTATGTCCAGGCATCTTTATGAAATCGAAACAACTGCAGGTAAACAATGGCGCGTGTGAAGGTCATGTAACAGCATAAACAATACCTGATACTGAGCTCTGTTAATCAGTGTTATTCTTGTTATTCAGATGGAAAAGGCAGCGGACCTATATGAGTTTGACAAAGTCCAAATTGTAATGGCCAGACTACTGGGTCAGAGCATTTCCGAGAAGGCAAGGCTTGTGGGGTACTCATGGTCAGCCGTGGTTAGTACCTTCAAAAGTGGTCCGAGGAGTGAAAGACCACGAACCGCAGACAAGGTGTCCCCCGACCAGGGCTCATCGATGCTAGAGGTGAGCGAAGACTATCCTGTATGGTACGAGCCAACAGAAAGGATACTGTGGCGCAACTTACCCGTAATTTGAATGTTGGTGACGGAAGTAAGATGTCACAATACACAGTATGTCGAACCCTGCTGAAAATGGGGCTGTGTAGCAGCAGGCCTTTCCGAGTGCCCAAGCTAACGTCGAATCAGCGTCAAAAGCACCTACAATGTGCACGCGAGCATCGAAACTGGACCTTGAATGATTGGAAGAAGATCGTCTGGTCCGATGAATCTCGTTTCCTGTTGCACCATGTGGACGGCAGGGTACGTGTGCATCATTTACCTGGGGAAATGTTGGCACCAGGATGCACCTTGGAATGAAAACAAGATGGTGGAGTAAGTGTGATGTTTCGGCCAGTGTTCTGCTGGGAAACTCCGGTTCCATTAATTCATGGGCAGGAGACTATGATATCGACCACCTACCTAAACATCATTGCAGATCAGGTACATCCTTTCATGGCAGTGGTATTCCCTCTAGTAGAGCATTCTTTCAGCAGAATAATGCGTCATGCCACACTGCCTGGATTGTTCGACAATGGTTCGCGGAACATGAGGAAGACTTCCAGGTATTGCCCTGGCCTCCAAATTCCCCAGACATCAATCCAATCGAGCGTCTGTGGTTTGTGTTGGATCACGTATCCGATCAGCGGCTGCTCAATCATGCAACTTGTAAGAGTTAAAGGATCTGTTGGTAACGTGTTGGTACCATGTACCACAAGACACTTTTAGAAATCTTGTAGCGTCCAATGCCTCGCCAGGTAAGAGCTGTAATGACGGCCGTGGAGAACCAACATCATATTAGGCAGTGGTCATAACGTTTTGGCTCTGCGTCGTATATACAGAAATGCATGTGGCTAATCACATATTTTATTCTTATAATATTAATTATAATCATTTTATGACAAAATTAAAATGTTATTGGTATGTGGATTGCTTAGCCTCTGAACAGTACTTTATTTTGCATACAATGGGTTAAATGAGGAGGTCACAAGAACCCCGAAGTTTAGAGAAGTTGAGGGGGAGGGGACCCACTGGATGGTTATTCGGTGATAAATGGTAGGCTCCCTTCAAGGCTACCCAACTTGTTCTTTAACGTATACAGAGTATGGCTCTCTCTCTCATACGGTGCCATGGCTTAACGTCCCTTACGGAAGGCGGTCTTTCCAAGCCCATCGGTGTCCCTTACGGACGGCGGTTTTCCCAAGCCCATCGGTGTCCCTTATGGACGGCGGTCTTTTCAAGCCCATCGGTGTCCCTTACAGACGGCGGTATTTCCAAGCCCATCGGTATCCCCTACGGACGGCGGTCTTTCCAAGCCCATCGGTGTCCTTTACGGACGGCGTCTTTCCAAGCCCATCGGTGTCCCCTATGGACGGCGGTCTCTCCAATCCCATCGGTGTCCCTTACAGACGGCGGTCTTTCCAAGCCCATCAGTGTCTCCTACGGACGGCGGTCTTTCCAAGCCCATCGGTGTCCCCTACGGACCGAAGACAGTGAGGGGAGTTTTGCGGAGATAATCTCAAAGCTGTCCCAGGCTGTTCTCGAACCCGGAAACTGCAGATTGGGAATCTGACGCGCTATTGATTGAGCTCCTCCCCGGCCCCAATGATATTTGGAACGAAAATTTTAAAAAATACTAGTAAAATCGGAAAGTCTATTGGGTAATATCTTTATAAGCACAGAAAGCCATTCATTTCATAAAGATAGAAAATAGATAAAAAATGATAAAAAGCCGCATGGTGTTAATTTTAATCAACCTCTAAAAACGGATTAAAAGGTTAAAATTATAATCAAAAATACTTTTTTCTTATTTTTTGTTTAAATTACAAGATATATACATGTATGAAATGTAAATTATTTTAAGACTCACTCCTACTGAGTTCAGGCTGATCACATTATTTATCGTCCATCTACAATAAGCCATGTCGATTTCCTGCATTCTGATGAGTTTCAACTGTTTGAGTAACTCTTTCTACTCAATTTCAGTTGCCGCGGTGTTTTCCCCAAACTCTTTAGCATTGGATGTGAATAGTTTCCTAGATACACCTCCTGAATGCGCGCTTGTTCAGTAGCCACTTTATTTCGAACTAACTCGAGGTTTGTCACTAGAGAATTAATAACATCTCAGCATATTGTTAAATGAGATTTTTTTGTGGGAAAAAAAAACCGGAACTGAAAATAAATTAAAGATTTTAATGAAATCTATTTAATATCGTTTGTGTGCTTAAGTGGGGTTGGGTTGTTTTACCTCTGAGCGGCACTTTTTTGCACACCATGGGCTAAATGGTCAGGTCACATGGACCCCGAAGTCTCAGAGAAGGTTGGGGGAGGGGACCCACTGGAACAGCTGTTGGGAGACAGATGGTAGCCTCCCGTCAAGGCCATCCAGCGTGTTCTTAACGTGCACAGGGTATGTCTCTCCCGCATACGAGGCAACGGCTTAACGTCCCATCCGGCGGACGGCGTCCTTTCCAAGTCCATCGGTGTTCTGTACTGACCATGAGCAGGGCGGGGAATTTCTACGGAGATAAATCTCAACGCTGACCCAGCTGGGACTTGAACCGCGAAACTACAGATTACGAGCCTGGCGCGCTACCGACTGAGCCACCCCCGCCCTGTGCTTAAGTAGTTACGAACCTTGAAACGTAGCTAATAATGATTTATTTCGTTCTGAAAAATTTGTTCCAAACTAGGTTGTGTTGTTTTACCTATGAGCGGCGCTTGTTTACATACAATGGGCTAAAAGACCAGGTCACATGGTTAACTAGGGCTCAGAGACGGTTGGGATAATGAGACCCACTTTACAGCCATTAGGAGACAGATTAAAGCCTTCCATCAAGGCCATCCAGAGTGTTCTTCAACGTACACCGATATGGCTCCTACACTGGGGCACGGCTTTACTCCCCATCCAATGGCCGGGGGACGTTCCAAGCCCATCAAAGTTCCTTTTTCTAATCGAGACAGGTGCAGGTTTAGCCAACCAACCTGGAATACCGATTACCTCTGGAGCGCTACCATCTGAGCCAATGATATGAGCAATTTTTATAGACTTTTAAAAATATTCCTACGCATTTTAACAAAATTCAATGCGGTAGTTATCGCATTCGTTTTAACTTTGGTAAATATTTTTTCAAACATTTAAAACGATTGCTAGTGTTAAATATTTCATCTTTCATTTCTCTTGGGTTACTGGAATAATATTGTTAAAGAAACATTTTTTTAGCGTTTCATTGGAGGCTTAATTTTTCTTTTCATCCTAATTTCCTATAAAAAGCTTACACAAGAAATTAATGCTCTCCGAATACTATTATTTGAGTAGTTTTACCTCTGAGCGGCACTAATTTTGCACACAATGGGTTAAATGAAGAGGTCACAATCAGCTCTAACACTCCCTGGGCGGGGGTGGCTCAGTCGGTAGCGCGTCAGGCTCGTAATCTGTAGTTCCCAGGTTCGAGTCCCAGCTGGGTTAGCGTTGAGATTTATCTCCGCAAAAATTCCCCGCCCTGCCCACGGTCAGTAGGGGACACCGATGGGCTTGGAAAGGCCGCCGTCCGTCGGATGTGACGTTAAGCCGTGGCCCCGTGTGCGGAAGAGCCATACCCTCTGCACGTTAAAGAACACGCTGGATGGCCTTGACGGGAGGCTACCATCTGTCTCCCAACAGCTGTTCCAGTGGGTCCCCTCCCCCAACCTTCTCTAGGTAGGCTGAGCATTTCAGTGATGTTCTAAACAATGTGGTTAGTTCTACTCCCATTGTTTGTAATGATGATAGATGCATTGGCAGCTTTAATGTTGGCCCTATAACACAATCTGAAGTTATTTTGGCTATTTCTAAACTTAAACTTCATAAATCCCCAGGTGTAGATGAAATTACTACAGAAATGCTCAGAGCTGGGAATGTTTCAGTTACCACTTGGATGACTGAAATTTTGAATAACTTTTATGATAAAGGCATGGTTCCTAAAGATTTTACCAGAGCTATTATTATCCCTATTTTCAAAAAAAGGTGATCGCAGTTCTTATGATAACTATAGGGGTATCAGCCTACTCTCTGTTCCAGGTAAAGTTCTTTCCATGATTATGCTTAATAGAATTAAGAATCTGGTTGACAGGCAATTGCGTGATGAGCAATGTGGATTCAGAAGTGGTAGGGGATGTGTAGATCAGATATTTTCACTTAGGCAGATTCTTGAGAAATGTTTAGAGTTTCAGAAACCTTTGGTTGCTAGCTTTGTTGATTTCAAAAAGGCTTTCGACTCTGTTGATCGTCATAATTTGTGGTTGATTGTGAAATCATATGGTATACCAGACAAGTTAGTTAACATAATGAAAGCTCTCTATAATAACACTGAGTCATGTGTGAGAGTTGGTAAGGCTTGTAGCAATTGGTTTAGCATTACTTCTGGTGTTCGACAAGGGTGCATTTTGTTTCCTTTTCTCTTTAGTTTGGTTGTTGATTATGTTATGCGAAATTCACTTCAAGAGCAAGATTTTGGCCTTAAATGGGCTGGAGATACAAATATTTCTGATTTAGATTATGCTGATGATTTAGCCCTTTTGGCAAATGATGTTGATGAGATGAACTCTTTCATTCGAGCTGTTGATGAGACTGGTAGTAGAGTAGGTTTGGTTATAAACAGAGAGAAAACTAAAGTGATGAAAATTGGTCAGGCAGGCTGTGATTCAGTTAATCTGAATGGTTGCAGTCTTGAGCAGGTGTCACAGTTTAATTACCTTGGGAGCTATGTAACAGATACTGGTGATGTGCGGCATGAGATTAACAGACGAATAGGTATTGCTGCCGGGACTTTTAAGAATCTATGGAGAGTGTGGAGAAAAAGGCGTATACATCTAAAGACTAAAATTAGACTGTATAATAGTTTGGTTCTTTCTAGGGTTAGTTATGGTAGTGAAACTTGGACGCTGTGTAAACAAGATAACAGGAAACTAGATGCTTTTGATTCTAGATGCTTACGCAGTATCTTGGGAATTAGGTGGTTTAACTTTGTTACTAATGATGAGGTTAGGCAAAGGAGTCTGCAACCTCTTTTAAGCAGCATATTGTGCAGAGAGAGACTCCGCTGGTTTGGCCATGTTGCCCGTATGGATAATTATAGATTGGCGAATAGGGTTATGAACAGTGTGCCTAAAGGCCTCAGAAAGAAGGGGAGACCTAGGGTGCGGTGGGCAGATAATGTCAAACAGGACCTTGTTAGAATTGGTGTGCAGTGGCCGGATGCAGCAGATGTAGCTCAGCACAGATATGCTTGGAGAATTAAACTGCGCAGTCTGATTGGACCTCCGTAGCCCATGGCTGCTTGAGGATGATGATGATGATGATGATTATTGTTTCTGCTATAATGTTATTTAAATGGGCGGAGGTGGTTCAGTCGGTAGCTGCGCCAGGCTCGTAATCTGTAGTTCCCAAGTGCGAATCCCAGTTGGGTCAGCGTTGAGATTTATCTGCGCAAAACTTCCCGCCCTGCCCACGGTCAGTAGGGGAAACCGCTGTGCTTGGAAAGGCAGCCTTCCATCAGATGGGACGTTAAGCCGTGGCTCCGTGTACGGGAGAGCCATAATCTATGCACCTTAAAGAACACACTGGATGGCCTTGACGGGAGGCTACTATCTGTCTCTCAACAGTTATTCGAATGCGTCCTATCCCCCAACCTTCTCTGAGCCTTCGGGGTCCTTGTGACCGGGACATGTAGCCCATTGTGTGAAAAAAAAGTGCTTCTCAGAGATAAAATAACCCAACCTAATTTTATTTAATATTAGCCGTATAAGGAGATTTTCCACAATAGTTCAATGTACAAGTAATCCCCGTTCAACACTGGAGATGCGTTCAGAAAGATCCGCCTTAAACGGGAAAATTTCATTTCCTTGTTTCTTGCACATATTACTATTCTTTTTGAAATATTTTCCTTGTATTACACTAGACGTTTTTTTTTCAGAAAAAATAGTTATAATTCACAATTCATATTAAAAAACAACATAAATGAATAATTGTATGTAAAGGGTGCATCTATCATCCATTAGTTAATTTTACAAATTATTTCTTAATAATGAAACCATCCATCTAATCTTAATAATGAAATCATCTATTTGCTTGCCTCAGTTTTATGCGTAATATTTCAAACATTGTGTATGAGAAAAAATAATTGGCACTAGTAACTAGTGCTGCTATTCATGTCGGTAATTAAATGTGGCTTTTTGTTTTTTTCTCGCCGAGATAAGATATTTACGAATGGAATAGAAGCTGTACTTGATCCTTCTTCGACGAGCTAGGCAAAATTATGACAGTAACATTTGTGTAAATTGTATATTCTCGTAAATGAAATATTTGTTGGCATGCCATTACAGACTGCCGGATCTTATACACAAAATATTTTTGCGTATTTATCTAGGTATAAAATTTTTAAAATTTTAAAAGAAAATTTTCTTATAAAAGGAAAAATAAACCGAGTTATAGCCAATCTGCTTTAAACGGGTGTTATAGTCGCTCAAAAAGTATCCGAACACTACGGTTGATTACAGAATTCGAAAAAATACCCGAAGGATTACCCGAATTCAGTGATTCGGAAACATCAAGTACCGAAACACTGTTCTGTTCCCAATTCTTATTCGGAAAAGTCAAAGAAAAACCGTTCGGAAAAGTCAAAGAAAAACCGTTCGGAAAAGTCAAAAATTCTTATTCGGAAAAGTCAAAGAAAAACCGTTCGGAAAAGTCAAAAATTCTTATTCGGAAAAGTCAAAGGAAAACCGTTCGGAAAAGTCAAAAATTCTTATTCGGAAAAGTCAAAGAAAAACCGTTCGGAAAAGTCAAAAATTCTTATTCGGAAAAGTCAAAGAAAAACCGTTCGGAAAAGTCAAAAATTCTTATTCGGAAAAGTCAAAGGAAAACCGTTCGGAAAAGTCAAAAATTCTTATTCGGAAAAGTCAAAGAAAAACCGTTCGGAAAAGTCAAAAATTCTTATTCGGAAAAGTCAAAGAAAAACCGTTCGGAAAAGTCAAAAATTCTTATTCGGAAAAGTCAAAGAAAAACCGTTCAAAAGTCAACCGTTCCGGTTGAATGACATCAAAACGTAAGTAATATAACGGAGTTTCGTTTAATGATTTCGAAACATAAGTAACGTAAAGGCGTTCCGGCTGAATGATTTGGAAACATAAGTACCAGAACGACGTTCCGATTGAATTTGGGAATGCTTTGAAAATTGCTTCCCCCATTCAAAGAGTCACGCTTTCGCCACTGGGAACAGCACTTTTAATTTAACGTTGATATCAAATGTTAGAGGAAACATTGTCTGAGCCGGTTGGGATACGAACCCTCATCCTCCTGATAATATGACAGGTGCTCTGGCAGCTGAGCTACCGGCTACCGATTAAAAACTCCTCTAATTGATGCTATGAACTTTCTACCAACAGTGCACAATTCTCTGTGTCTCATGAAGTTATTGTCCCAGCTGCTCTCAGCCTCACGAAACAATGACATGCATGTCATGAATATGGCAAGTATATTCTGAGTATAAAATTGATTAAACTAAAGAGATTTTTTTAAATTTCATTTAAAAAGAATCTCTTCATGATGTACTTGCCATTGTTACTTGAGACTGAGAGTAGCTGGGACAATACCTTCATGGGACACGGAGAATTTGTGTTCTGCTGGTAGAACGTTCATAGCATCAATTAGAGGTTGTCTTGATCAGTGGACGGTAGCCCAGCGTTCAGAACACCTGATATGTTATCAGAGGCCGTGGATTCGTATCCTACCCGGTTGAAGACAATTTTTCATCTAACATTTAATAACGACGTTAAATTCAGAGTAATATCTTCCTTAACTATTAAAAATATTTATACTTTTATGATTGAAGTATGTAGATCCTCAATGCATTACTACATCATTATCCAAGTACTTTGTCCCAGTACTCGCAAACACTTCCATGCATTTGAAGTATTTATAAGTATTTTAAATATTAAAATGGGTATCTGAGGGTATTGAAATATATTCTTAATGTATTAACACTTTATTCTACAAGTATTTTGTTCCAGTATTTCTAACACATCTATATTTTTGAAATATTTATAAATAATTTAAATAAATAATATTAAAATTCTAGTACTAAAACAGATTCTTAATGCATTAATACTTCATTATCGAACTACTTTCTTCTGATATTTGTAAACACTTACATGCATTAGAAGCATTTAAAAATACTTTAAATGTTAAAATGGGCGTCTGAAGTACGAAGTAGATTATCAATGTATTAATACTTCATTTTCCACTTACTTTGTTCCAGTACTTCTAAACACTTCCATGCTTTTGAAATATAATATAAGTACTTCAAATATTTAAAATGAGTGTGGGAAGCAATGAAGTATATTCTTAATGCATTAATACTTCATTAACCAAGTATTTTGTTCCATTACCTCTAAACACTTCCATGCTTTCGAAGTACAGTACGGGTCCGAAAATGCGGACTGCTCGGGGATTGGGATGGTCCGTATTTCTGAATTTTCCGGATTCTCAGGAGTAACTTTGAGATTCAAATTTAAGGAGGGATGAAGAAAAAGAAAACAAGTAAATCATGATAGTGTTTTTTACTAAAAAATAATACAGTGGAAATTTATTCTGGAAATCATTAACAAAGGTAACATTTTTTTTAAAACCTAAAAGAAAGTATTCCTTCATTTTGACCGTTTCATGTGCATCTGGTGCACTACTTGTGGATGGAACACGTGCTCTATCGGTAAATATTTCTACAGTTTTTTTTAAGGAAGTTTCTTATGTTTTAATGTTTTTTCTCAGTTTTAATGTGGTTTTCTTTCTTTTAACACCGCGAACTGTATCTACTTTTGAAACTATTATTATGGAGCTAATAAAAATTTTCAAATTATTACGTGTAAGCTGCATATGTAAATGAATACTGCAGTATTTAACGTTCCCACAGATCGACTGAGTTATTTGTTTCAAAATCGCGAATTACCGTAGATGAAAGGTAGAGTTGCCACAAAGCGCCATTGGCACTTCAACCAGAGTTTTCTAGTAAGCGGGAAAATACAGACCGTGAAATTCACAAAGTTTTCTAATATTTAAAAAAGTCCGGATTCTCGGGTTGTCCGGATTTTCATACTTTTACTGTATTTATAATTACTCAAAATATTAAAATGGGTATCTGATGTCTGAAGTAGGGTTGGGTTGGGTTGTTTTACCTCTGAGCGGCACTTTTTTGCACACCATGGGCTAAACGGCCAGGTCACATGGACCCCGAAGGCTCAGAGAAGGTTGGGGGAGGGAACCCACTGGAACAGCTGTTGGGAGACAGGTGGTAGTCTCCCGTCAAGGCCATCCAGCGTGTTCTTTAACGTGCACAGGGTATGGCTCTACACGGCCACGGCTTAACGTCCCCATCCGACGGACGGCGGCCTTTCCAAGCCCATCGGTGTCCCCTACTGACCGTGGGCAGGGCGGGGAATTGTGCGGAGATAAATCTCAACGCTGACCCAGCTGGGACTCGAACCTGGAAACTACAGATTACGAGCCTGGCAATGTCTGAAGTATTGAAAATAGATTCTTAATATATAATACTTCATTATCCAAGTATTTTTCTCCAATAGTTGCAAACACTTTCCATACATTTGAAATACTTGTAGTTTGATCAAATACTCTGGTACTGTACTTCAGATACTTCACTGTACTATTTTGCTGAGCTCTAGCTAAGACCACTAATAAATATTGGGAATAACATCAATGTGTAATCGGATTTACTGATAGGTTTCTTGGTTTCATTCCCCCCCCCCCATTTCCTCTATACTCAAGAGACCGTGAAAACAGAAAAGTAATTAAGGAGGATAATTAATCAACTCCGTTCCAGCTGACAACATAACCATAACGACATTTCATATTTCTTTTGGACAACAGCCAGACGTTTAAGCAAAAATCTGCAGTCAAGTTATTAATTGCTTACACAAGCCCAAGCCGGTCTTCCATTGAATGAAATGTGACGAAACAAAGAAAAAGATTGCAACCATTATTTGCTCAAATGACTAATAGAGGTAAGAAAATAATAACGTAATAATCATTAGTAAAATAACATTGATTGGAAACAAGGAAAACGTTTTTTCCTTGTTAGCATATTCATAAAGATGAGAGTAATTCAGTAAAGCATGTCAAGTGATGGAATCCTGTGAAAGGCCAATTTTTTCCTTCCCTGGAAGTAATTTGCAATGGAAATTTTTCCAGTGAGATACGAGATAAACTTAAATTTTTAGGAATGTTTTAAAAATTTATGCGAAATTTTTCCTGTCAACGGCGGAGATAAATCGTTATGTCTCCATTTTTTTTCTAAATTATTATAATTGTGTTTAGATTCAGGGTTACGTCTACTAGGGAGGGGCAAATGTCACACTTCCTCTTAAAAAACATTTATAAACCGAAAAGTTGTAAACTTTTATATATATTGCGCATAATTTAAAAGAATATATTTTTAAAGACACCAAAAATGACATAGAAAAAAAAAGGCTATTGGAGAAAATATAATTTCAGAAAAAAAATAGAGGAACATGCTCGATTCCGCTTCTGCTTCATTAATGGCTTTCCTCCCATTTTTTCCTAAATCCAAATCTGTTTAGAATTATTATCATTAACATTCTTTGCTTTTCTTGTGATAAAAATAATACGTAAACCGCTTAATTTTTGCTAATTCAAAGCATAAAGTTTTATTTTTATGTATTCTGTGCTAGATAAAGTGAACCTATCAGAGGAGAAAACATTTCATCGTTGATTTTTTTTCTTAATCTTTCTTCTCACAGATACGTTTTTACATCATACACAACGGTGGATTAAAAGAATGTGTTGAAATTGAAAATAAAAAAAAATACCTTTATATGCCACATTTTAAGTAAAATTCAACATAATCCCTTTTTCATTGCAAATTCTCAAGTGCTTTATAAGAATCTTAAATAATTTGTTTATAAACATCTTTAGCGATATCGCGTAACATTTTGCATTATGTATATATGATTAAATTATTCTCTGTATGAGGTATTCATCTTTAGAATCGCATCCGTCCAATAATTTTGTAAAATATCAAACACAAAACATATCTGCATGAGGGATTAATACTGAACAAAGGGTATATTCCTGTGAACAGCGGCGTGTAATAAACCTAAGGAATGAGTGCAAGATAGGATTTAAAGGAGGGGGGGGGGGAGAGAAAAATACTCCCTCTCCCTGTGAGAATGCTATCATCAGGAATGGAGGGGGGAAATTGTATCAATTAATGTTTTATTCTCAACACGAAACATTTTATTCTCAACACGAAACATTTTATTCTCAACACGAAACATTTTATTCTCAACACGAAACATTTTATTCTCAACACGAAACATTTTATTCTCAACATAATAAATCAGTGTTTTTTCAACATTTTTGTCTTCGAGACACTCTTCTGAAGGAGATCATTTGCCGCGACACACTTCTGAAATAATCCATTTACTGCGACATACTTCATATATAATCCATTTACCTCGACACATCTGTAGTAAAATTTTTTTGTTTTATAATTTATTTTAAAATTCAATTTATTTAAATGAAAATGCATGTTAAGCTCATAATTGAAAAAAACAAACAGGCAGAGGGCGTTCAAAAAGTAGATTTGCATTCGTTTCTATGAAGTTAACGAGTTACGACTTGTTTGACACTTGTCTAAACTTGTCATTGAGTGTCAAAAACGAAGGCAGTGTTATCATTTTTTTCTTCGCTGAGGTCTCGTAAAGGTTGTTATGCGAAATCTGTGCTAAAGATGCATAAAGATGAAAAAGGATGAAAATTTTACGTTTTTACTATGATACAGCTAGAGGATGAGACGAAAAAAATTCATGCCGATTTATCACCAGTACATGAAGTTCATGCCTGTTCATATGGCACTGTTACGGGACTACATGGCACTATTATGCAAATTCAGAGAAGGACGGCAGAGCTTCAAAGAGCTTCCTCATGCAGGAAGACCGAATGAGGTCGTGAACGAGAGAACAATTGCTGCTGTTCGCGAACTCTTAAAGAAAATCCACAATTAATAATAAGTTTAGATGTCTGTGTGGAAACAATTATTTATCAGCATTTAAATTTCTGAAAGATCTGTGCCAAATGGGTACACCACAGACTGACATCAGTAAAAAAGAGTTAGAGTCGGACCTATGCAAGGAGATGCTGACAATGTTTGAACCTAATGGTCCCAAACGGTTAACAGGACATTGCCACAGGTGATGAGATGTGACTTTATTATTATACAATAAAATAAATAAAATAAATATCCCCTCAAGCAGCTGCTTGCCACACAGGTCTGACAGGAGCCTGTCAGTTTATATGCCAGAGTAGAAGGTCTGGGAGGATGGCAGGACCTCAGCAGAAAAACAACACACACATCCATGCCTTATCCGGGGCTCGAACCCAGGTCCCTTAGATCAGTAGCCAAGAGTGCTAACCACTCGGCGAAACAAGTCCCAGAAAAATCGACAATTATGTTTGGGTTGCGAAAGATGAACTTCGTTCCCAAATCCTATGTCAAGACTTTCGTTCAAGGAAGATGATTTTCACACTTTTTTCAGTTCCCAAGGAGTGGTAGTCGTAGACACTTTACCTCAAAAATGATCATAAATAGCCAATACTGCACCAACATTGTTTTGCCCAAAATAGTTAAGGAGATGAAGCAGCAGCATCCAACAAGAGGAGTTTCAAGTATTCTCTTTCTTCATGACAATGTCAGTGCTCACAAAACTCTGAAAGTTATAGATTATTCTGGAGGAGGAAAAAATCCAACAGCTACCCCATCGTGCATATTAACCCTATGTCGCATTATGCGATTTTTGGTTATTTCCAAAAATTAAAGAGAAACGTGCTGGGAAGCCATTTTCAAGGGTGCAAGACCTTGCAAAATGCATTCATTCAGAGTTGCGGAGTATTCCCTAACAAGAGTACCGTCAAGCTTTCCAGAATTGGCGTAGATGTCTGCAACTTTGCATAGATGCTGGAGGGGAGCACTTTGAAGGACAGGAAAAGTTTGTTGAGGTAAGTGTAGTGATTTTTGTTCTCAAGATGCATGTCAAGAACTTTATGAACACCCCTCGTAATAAGAAATTGTAAAAGACGTGATTATGTATAAATTGTTATGTAGCATTATTATTGTTTATCTTAAAATTTCTTACATTTTAGTGGCACACCTAGACTTTGGGTTGGGTTGGGTTGTTTTACCTCTGAGCGGCACTTTTTTGCACACCATGGGCTAAATGGCCAGGTCACATGGACCCCGATGTCTCAGAGAAGGTTGGGGGAGGGGACCCACTGGAACAGCTGTTGGGAGACAGATGGTAGCCTACCGTCAAGACCATCCAGCGTGTTCTTTAACGTGCACAGGGTATGGCTCTTCCGCACACGGGGCCACGGCTTAACGTCCCATCCGACGGACGGCGGCCTTTCCAAGCCCATCGGTGTTCCCTACTGACCGTGGTCAGGGCGGGGAATTTTGCGGAGATAAATCTCAACGCTGACCCGGCTGGGACTCGAACCTGGGAACCTAGACTTTGAACGCGACACATATCTAAGGTAACATTGCATTACATTATACATTTAATCCAATATGAATTATCCAAAAAAACCTTTGCTTATACAAACGATACAAAATTTAGTTCAGTTTTTATCGTGGAAGCGTATCATTAACATATATAATAATAGGCTTATCGAAATGGGTGAAATGAACTGGTGGGATGGATATATGTGTTCTATGGCTGTGATGATATTAACGCATGCGCGCTCTGAAGAACTGTTATTGACAGGTTTCGGCGTTCAGTAATTTCACAGATGCTCGATCGATTGGCACCAAATTTCGTACGCTGGTGCCCCTTGTGTTGCCTAGTTTGGGTGAAAAGATCTGTTCGTTACCAGCCGTGAGATGGGTTTCCTCCCTTGCCTAATGTCGAGGATCTGGCGGCACTCCACGTTATCTCCTCCCGTACATTGTGAACGTTATGAATGTAGACTTACGCATCAAACTTTCGGCAATTCACTGGAGATCCATTGAAGAACGGAACAGGTTTTACACCAGGTTTTGGCGTGATAGTATACTAACTACATCACGCCAAATATTATATGCTTTTATAAATAAATTTTTAAATATCACCAAAGAATATATATATATCTATTGGAATGGCGGTTCAATCATTTGCTTTTATTTTTTTCCGGGTCTCTCTGTCGGTCTCTCTCTCGCTCCCACCATCTCTCTTTCTTTATTACGTGGTCCGAGCCTGAATCTGTGTAGGGGTAACTAATGGGCAGGAACGCCGTTCCTACATAATAAATTAAGTAGGAAAACACGTTAATATTTTGTTCATAGCGGGTTCTTAACTAGAGGAGGAGAGGGGGGAGTTTATAGCAAGTTCATGTTCCTCCTTTAACATGCTTTTCAGTCTGTTTGAATTATTCAAACTTTTAATATTTGCTAGTTTACAGAGTAAGAATTAATTTACATTTGGGTTTCCAGTGCAAAACTTTTCCACATCTCTGTCATAGACTCGCATTTTCATTTTTTTCTCTTTTAATGAAAACTCTTTAGTCACCCCACTCCAAATGTTAAAGCCCTTTGCTCCCTTTTGCTTTGAGTTGGTTACAGGTCTGGACTCCTGAGATCTCGCATATCATCGTTTAAACAACATTTCATTTTTCGAAAATTTTGAGAACTGTAAGAGGAAGCAGGTTTTTTTTTTCTTCCAAAGGTGCTCCGCAACTGCCGAAAAATCTCAACGTTCAAGCGATCGTGATGTCCTCAGTCTCCGAAGCACAAGCAATAGAAATGCAACAGAATCCGATATTTGTAGCTCAGACTGTTGTCGTCAACCTTTCAACGTCTGACATTTGCGTTGGTGTTGGCTCTCGTTGCATCTGCGATAGAGCACATTATTTACTCAAATATATCATGCCGCTTATTGTGTTATAGAAGGAGAACGAGGTTTGGAACTCCCTTTTTGTTGATGCTGAAGAATATTCTACACAACGGAGTTGTAGTTTGGAATGCTGCCAGAGAGTGGTCTTTGTGCATCAGTGGCATTAGAGAGCTTAGAGTAGCGATATTCGCTCGAAGCAATGGAATCTCCTCATATTAGATGGGAATGTATTTATCACTCTGCTATGGCGAACGGAGCTGTGTCCCATATTTTATGCTAGAACCTCTACGTTTGATATTAAATATCAACTAGCTTTAACCAGTGTAAATTGTGATACTAAATATAAATACATAGAAGATAGCAGTGACGAACACAATGCACACATTTTTACGTACACATTTATTGTTAATCGTAGCAGAATACAATTTTAAAATTCGGCATTATGATTACGATATTGAGGGATTTCTAATGGGTAAGTGTAAATGTAAAGAGTAGTTCCCTAATGTAGATATTTAACAAGAGGGTAAATTTTATTCTAGTGGATTTTTTTTGGACCATAAAGGCTATGAAGTAGCGTTTGTGAATAAACTCATGATAAATAGTGAAGATTTAATGGAACTAGAGTGATTTTTTACGAAAACGTTTATTTTATAAAATTGCTCTTTCGTAAGCATCGAATACGAGATTCGAGAAAACGGCCCCACCCGATTGTTACATTGTACTGATCTCAAGAGTTCAAGAGGCCATGACAAAGTTACAGCAGCAGATGCACTAATAATTATAAAGTCCCAGTGTAAAAGAATACAAGGTTCAAGACGGGGCTTGGGTAAACAAAACTGAAGCTTTTTAATGACCTGACTCTAAATGTTTTATGAAGAAATATCTTTATTAACAGTCTTTATGAACAATCTTTAAGAAAAAAAATCTTTATGTATAGTCCATTTCCTTTAGTAGCGTGTCTACTTGCAGACAGTAATAAAGGAAATGGATTGTTGATAAAAGTTTGTATGTTGATAAAAGTTTGTAAGAGCTCAAACCAGGGTTTGAGAAAAGAGAAGCAACGGACATAAGGAGTGGCCAAAAAATTGTAAAGTTTGTGAAAGGATTTGGAAAGAAGACGAACCAGTAATTTCTAACCAGTGTACTGCTCAGAAAAACTACGAAGCTGATGACAGTTCTGGAGTATCAGAGAAAGTAATATTTGGAATGATCTGGTTCCAAGTATTATCAATCTCATGAATAACTTAGAGTAGCAGATGCAATAATAATTTTCATTTCGCTATCACAAGGACTGGAAAGATCATAATGCTGTTTGATCACAACATGCATTAATAAGTGATATGATTTAGTCACTAAGATTTCAAAGCTCATGGGCCTGTTTATGGTAAACAGGCCCACTAATAATTGTAATGATCTGGATAATACAAAGTTTTTCTTAATATTAGAGCAGCAGCAGATCCGGAAATTTCAGTTGGATGTTCCTAACGACTACAAGGCTCATGGCAGGGTTAGAATTGTAGTTGTGTTGATTTACTTCTGAGTGGCACCTTTTTGCACACAATGGGTTAAATGACCAGGTCACAAGGGTTTATAGGAGGTTGGGGAAAGGGTAGTTCTGTAGGGGGCGATAACCTGTGTACAGTCGCTCAAAAAAGTATCCGAACGCTATGGTTGCATACAAAATTCAGAAAAAAATCTGGCAACGATTTTTTTTAGAAATTAATGATCTGGCAACCTTCGTGTACGGTACACGAAGGTTGCCAGATCATTAATTTCTAAAAAAATCGTTGCCAGTTGTTTTTTCTGAACTTTGTATACAACCATAGCGTTCGGATACTTTTTTGACCGACTGTACCCTGGAAGGCTGCTAGGTCGACAGATGACTCCCATAAAGGCCATCAGGGTACACAAGGTATCGCCCCCTATACAAGGGGGCCACTGCTTAACGTTCACTCCCATGGACAGCGGCCTTTTGTCCATTTTGTCACCCAGGGCTGGAATTATCAGAAACAGGGTTAGGGAGAAGGGACATTGATAACTCTTGGGAATAGCGCTGTCAAAAATTTACAAATGAACTTTCCTTCCGATTATCACAGAGTTGAAATGAAACATGACACAAAAAATAACAGGTCTATCAATACGAGGTCTTTAAATTTATTTATGGTTAGCGCCTTTGGCTACTAATAAAGGGACCTAGGTTCGAACGCCGGGTAAGGCATCGACGTTTGTGTTGTCTTTATACTGAGGTCTCGGCTTTCTCACAGATCTTCTCTGTAACGTATTTAACTGACAGGATCCTGTCACACTTTTGTAGCAAGCAACTACTTGAAGGGTATTTGTTTTCGCTTTTTTTACTCTAGCCTTTCTAAACGATTGAACTTCGCAGATAAAATCTCAACATTATCAGAATGAAGCGTAGAAGTGCAGAACTTCACGTAAATGCATCTGGAGCAATATACACGCCCACATTTACAAAAGTCAAATTCCTAAATATAAAACTGGATCAGCATGATTTACTACCATGGAAGTCTGCAAATCCGATCCCAGTGACTGTGAAATATTGATTCTGCTACAGTGGTGGCACTGCCGAAGCTTCTTATAAAAACGGATGAAAAAAAAACGCCAATGTTGCTGTGATGAACGGCTGCAGACTGAGTTCAATGGCAGTGACAAACGAGGAATCTATTGTAACGATCGGTCAACCGGGGCTCGCAGTTACAGCTGTTTCGTGCCAAGTCAACGATTTGATTGACATTGCTGCTGTACCTTCTTCAGAAGAAGAATATCTGTACGAGCATTTAGTAAAGAGCATTGCTATTTGTTCTCTATCTAGGTATTATTATTTTTCCATTTCTTCGTGATAGCAAAAAAGATATGATTATTGTGGAATTATTAATATAGAGAGAGACTGAAATTATAGCTGTACTCAGTGTAGTTTTGTCCGAAAAGAACATGATCCTTCGTTTTAACGGTCTTCTGTGGAGAATAAAATTTTTTTATTATCATTTGCTTCATGTAAAGATGACGTTTGGGCAAGCTGCCAAGTTGGACATCAATAGGAAAACAAGAGAATTGAAATGTGAAACGTATTTTTACATTTAATTTCAAAACTATAGATGTGGATATTCAATGACTCCTTTGTGGAAAATTAGTCCTTTTCATTTGTACCTGCCAATGCAGCTAATAGGTCTAACGCAACATTAGTAATACATTGGTTTCCATAAATTAACGAAAACTCTGAAAAATTATGATAAACAGAAGACTATATGAATGATTTTAATGAAATTTGATGGAAATATGAATTACAATGCTAGTTTTAGAATGGCATAAAATATTTTACACTAGAAACATTTTTCGTCAAAAAATAACAGGAACTTGTCCAAAAATGAGGTGTCAGAATGCAATAGCCAAAGTTTTTTAAAAAGGAGTGTGGTCATCACTTACAAGCAGTGCAGGCACGACAGTGATGTTCCATGCTGTTTATGATGTGAATCAGCGCAGTAGGGAGTAACGATCATTGTTCCTTAAAGCAGTAATAAGCTCCCCCTTTGTTTCATGTGGCGGGTTGAGGTCAGTAACACGTCTCCCTAGAGCATCCCACACATGCTCAATCAGATTTAGGTAGGGAGATCGAGCTGGCCACTCTATGCGCATAATGATCTCCTTTTGAAGGTATTGTTCCACTAGTCGAGCTTTGTGTGGACGAGCATTATCGTCTTGTAAGATGAATGTTTCACCTATTGCTAGACCCAGCGAGGGCTCGAATCTGGGAACTGCAGATTACGAGTATGTCGCGTTACCGACTGAGCTAGCCTGCTAGCTCTGACCCATGTCCTGTATATTATAATCCATATATTACACTGGTTTCCATAAATTAAGGGAAAATGAGATATATCGCGATAATTCGTAAAAAAAATTGTGCGATCCTCACCAAACTTGTTCATGAACTAATAGAGTAATAAGCGTAAGGATGTAATAAGGGTCCAGGATGCCCTCTCTATACCATTGAGCATTGAGGTTCCCACTCATCAACACATAGAGGTCTGTGCGTCCACCTAAGGAAATGCCACCCCAAACACACACGCTACCTCCGCCGTAACTATGTTTTTGACGGATGTTACTGGGATGATAGCGGGTACCTCGTTATCTCCATATCAAATAATGTCCGGAATCACTCTGCAAGAAATATATGGACTCATCTGTGAAGAGTACGGACCTCCATTGCTCTTCTGTCTAATTAACACGCGTGCGTGCCCAATTCAACCTCTCTCTCCTGTGATGTGACATAAGGGATATACAAATTACTGGCCTGCTAGCGCACAGACCTCCCTCATGAAGCCTTCTACGCACAGTAGAAGCTCATACAACCCTCCCAGTGGCTGCTGCAAGAGAGGATCTTAGCTGAGAGGGAGTAGGCGTCCTGCTCCTTCCTGATGTTAATCGTAAGTGTCGATCTTGTATAACGGTCGTAACTCTAGCCCTTCCTCGGATAAACCTCCGAGACGCGGAATCCGTGCTAAGAAATGATTCCTCAGTCTATGGACTACAGAAGGATGCAAAGGAATAAAATTCTCATTTCTAGAAAGGGAATAACTAAAACTTCCAGTTTCCTCATACAAAGGATAAAATTTTCATTTACAGAAAGCAAATAACCGAAATTTCCAGTTTCAGCAATACAAAGGAATGAAATTCTGATTTCGATAAAGCATATAACTGAAACTTCTAGTTTCCGCAAATTTCCAGATTTTCTAAAATGCAAATAACTGAAATTTCCAAATATTTGCAATAAAAGTGACTAAAATTCCCATTTCAAATTGAAAATAACCGAAACTTTCCTTTTTACCTCACTTTTGCTTTTACAATGCAAGAGACTAAAATTATCTTTTGTGGAATGAGAATTATTGAAACTTTCTTTCCTATAAAGGAACTTCCATCCAATTGATATTTAATTTCAAATTTCTTTTGAAGTGATTTTCGGTTTCTAAAGTAGACAAATAAAAGAACACTCATGATTTTTTTGGTGTACTAACATCTTACATCATTGAAATCGATCTGCATGCTGTACTTTATTTTCATACAGATACTCCCCGACACAAGTAACAATCGACGTACGTAAAATAGGACTTACCGAAAATTTCCTATAAGCGCATTTTACATTACGCTATAACGTGCTACTGCTGGTAATCTTTTGCACAAAATCATAGTTCTGTATATGAGTTACCGTATATTTCCGCAGATAAGACGACCTTCAGATAAGACGAGGTATAAATTTTCGTCGAAGTTTTATAGTTTTAGCATATATCTGTCCTATAAGACGACCTTCAGATAAGACGAGGTAAAAATGTTCGTCAAAGTTTTATAGTTTTAGCATATATCTGTCCTATAAGACGACCCCAAACTATCAACGGCCTATGAATTTAGTTTAGATCGGCGATCATCATCTGAATAATAATACTGTATATCGTATACGGAATTATGTCCTATTCGCAAACATTCGCATTGATTCGGGCATTCGGGTAATGACCTTGACTATTCACAAAAGCGTCGTATGGGATATTCTATTTTGTGGGCATACCCTACTCTGTACTAGTAAATAATTACGGTTTGTCTGTTTTTTCCTCAGTAGCTCAATAAACATAACTTTTAATATTTATTTTGTTTTAGTATTGTTTTACTATTACAATGTAATGTATTATTTACTATACTATACTAATATGATAGATTTTTCGAATAGTTGTAGTAATAATGGTTTCAATTTATATAAATATCAATCTAATTTTTTTTTTGTATCTGTCCTATAAGACGACCCGGATTTTGGGAGCATTTTTTTATGATTCAACTATCGTCTTATCTGCGGAAATATACGGTATATTAATGACTCTTTTAGTGGAGTGGCTCTTTGAATGTATTTTGACATTACAGATTTCATGATATATCACATGTACTTCATATCGAATTACTATAGAATTTGCATTAAATAATTTTGAGTAATTATTTTGATCTTACTCTTAAAATTAAATTAAAAATAAAATTTTCAACTGCCTTAATAACATTAAAATGAAAATCGGAAAAAAATCGAATTTTTCCAGACTGAATTACTGTTTTATTCTATTTTTCCTTCTAAAAGACATTTAAAATGACCTGGCGTAAATAGAGTTTTAAATTTACTAAGAACATTTTCCCTGCAGTTTTTCAATGAAAGCCATCCTATGGCCGAGTGGTTAGCGAGCTTGGCTACTGATCAAAGGGGACCTGGGTTCGACCCCCGGGTAAGGTATGGATGTTTTTGTTGTCTTTCTTCTGAGGTTCCGCCACCCTCAAAGATCTTATACTACGGCGTATTAAACTGGCATACTCGTGTCAGAGACCTCTGTGGCAAGCAGTTGATTGAGGGGAGTTTTTTTATAATATCCAATGAAACGACTTTGCTTTTTTTTTTCTCCTTTTCCACTTGATTTCCAAAGTTATTTTAATGTACTAAATTCTGTTTATGTAAATTCTACTATTTTTTGTAATCTTGCTTGCGAAACAGAGATTATCCTCCTGCTTTATCAAATTTTTCAATAACAGTTTGCAATTACTGCTCTGATTCTTTAATGCGTCGTATATTCTGACTCTGACGCACTAAAATTAAGTTTTTTTTTCTCTCTCTCAGCACATTAATAAGTTGAAGTATTTAAATTAATTTCCTGCGATAATGCTACTTTTTTATTGGGCACATTGTCGTAGTTTTCAGGGTCATCGATTTTTTCTACCAAACTCTTTTGAATTTTACCCTGTTCCACAGTCGTTTAGTCCGAGTAGAAGAGATCTTAACCAATACTGAATTTTCGTGCGGCGAATTTATATCTGGAACAGATTTATCCTTAAAGTTTACGTTTAACAGAGATTCCTAAGAGTTCGCTTCATAGGTTACGTAACATGCATCTCAAAAATACTCGCTGCATATCTTAGCATGATGCACACCGCTTCTTACTTATACTTATATTTCTTCTGATAGGAATGAATATGAAACATTACTTTTCTTAATCTTCGAAATATAATTCATGCGCTTTTCTAATGCATAGTTGGGCCTGATGAAAGGACAAAAATTGTCCGAAAGACTGTACAGTCAGAAATATTCAAAACAGGCAAAACTAAAGATAGGTATGAAAGAACGGATGATTATGTAAATCCTTTAGCTCTCTATCCCGGGTTTAACGTCATAGATAATGCCTTCTAAGCAGCACAAGAATGATCTTGATAAAACAGAGCCTTTTGGATTACCCTATATATACTCACCATGTCCTCCATACACTCCACACACATAATGTACCCTCACCACACATGCTGATTTAGTTTTGAGAAAAACCAAAACAGTTTTTGGTTTCACCACAAACACATAAAACTTAACCTCTTAACACAAACACATACTGCACCCTCACCACACATACTGTACATTCCATTCACGACACACATCTGTATCCTCACCACATGTACCGTACCCTCACCACACACATACGTACACCCACTATACACAAACATGAGAGATACATCCACCACATAAAACATTCACTTTTCATTCTGGTTTTCTCACACATACACTTCCTCAACAAATATGAAGCGAAACGTATTTCTCTTCACAGATATAGCATCCATCAATAGCAACAGATTTCATAGTAACAGGCTGAAAGAAAATTTTCCTTCATCATGATTTTTAATCCTTCAAATGGATGAAATGAAAATCATCAATAAAAGCTAAATCCACTCAGTGTGCGTGGATTAGGATAATCCAAAGACAAGGATTAAGATTTTCTTAAGTAATCAAATAAATTTTGAAATATATATTTAAAAGTCGTCAGAACATTCAAGATCAAGATTTATTCATTGAAGAACATTTAATCTTGGGTCTTATAACCTTATATGGAACGCGCTCCTCCATTCATAACATTCACATTTGTAGTAACCGAGGCACCGCGTCAATAGGCGACACCGATGGGCTTAGGAAAGCCGACTTCCTTGGAACGTTAAGCCATAGCCGTGTGGGAGAGCCGTACCTTGTTGTGATATTAAATGATACCCTGGATGTCCTTGATGGGAGACTACCATCTGTTCCTAACAGCTGTTAGAACATTTTCGGTAAGTGTTCTAACCTCCCCTAACTTCGGTAACTCCTAATTTCGGTAGTGGTTCCCCCTCCCTAACCATCTCTGAGCCCCTGGGGTCCGTGTGACTTTGCCATTTAGTCCATTGTGCGCAAAAAAGTGCCCCTAAGAGGCAAAACACCCTAACCCAACCTAGGAGACAACTAAATTGCCAGATTCCCCACGTTCGCAATGGAATTAACCCCGCCCACGATAGGTAGGATGCTATTTTTTTAGCCCATCATGAAGTCAAAAAGGGTATCATGCCAAAAAAAAAATAGGACTAATCAGTCAAGTATCTGAGGAATTACAAGGAATTGAAATCTGCTAGAAAAGAGCTAAAACACTCCTTAAAGTTTTCATGGTATATAAGCTATATTAAACTCCCTGGAGCCAGCACATTGTAGCAGGAACACGTGTATTCTCCAGTTAGGTTCGTGCGCCTCCGATTTGCCGGTTCGGATACGATTTTTTTTATCATTCTCGCATATAAGTTGTACATTTTATACATCCTCTATTTAAATTGTTGGCACCTTTCCAATTTTTACATTTTTCATCCATTTGTTTCTTTCAATCTTAATTACAAAACGTATATTTTGAAATGTACCTACAAACAGGGCCAGAAGGTTTTTTTATTTCTAAAACGAAGATGAAAATGCTACATTTGAATGGAAATCCAGTCTCCCCCCCCCCACACACACTTTTATCTTTTTCCTACTTTATTCAGTCTCTTTAATCCCACTACCTTTGTTTTTTTCTAGCTCCGAGCCTTCCTACAGTTATGTGGTCTCAGAGACCAAATGCTGGAAAAGGATGAATATTGGTGATATAAAAGTTCCCACAGTAACGTGAATGGTATAGTACCACGTAGGCAGCATTGTGTTATATTTTTATCCTAGAAAATCCTATACAAAAATTTAATGATAAATGAACAATATAATTGTTCAATAATGAGTCCATAAAATATAAATATTATTCTCTAAAGTGAGAAAAAATATTAATATTTTGAATTAAAAAGTGAGAAATATATTTCATAGATAAAGCTTATACTCAAAATCATAAAAAAACTAAATACATCAAGATTGATATTTACATGTAAAAATATCACTAGACTAAAAGCACTGATCTTGTTTTAAAAATCTGACATAAACACATTGGGTCTCACAGCCTAAGTTACCTTGACGACCGCTACGTATAAAGGGAGGATTATTAAATCTCAGGACTAATGTTTAGCAGCTGGAAATATAATCTTTTAAAGGTACTGTTGGCTAAATATCTTTATCATAAATAAAAGAAGCTTCATAACATTTATTTTCGTTTTGGTCTGTCAGACCTCACTTATGTAGTTAAAGGTTAAAGAAAAATTAACATAAAAATCACTCTTCGCTGCAAGTCGCAAAATAATGATCATTTTTTTACTAAGGAATCTCTACAGCTGATTTACCTTTCACAAAGTTGTATTATTAAACACTAGCTTTGACAGATACATTTATTCACCCAAAAAACCTTAAACAACCAGTAAATTTTTAAACTCACTTTTGATAAATATTTACCTAGCCATTAGCGAAAGCAAACATAGGTGGTGTTGAGAATTATTTACTGAAACTCACGAAGGAATTCGAAACTATTTCAGTCAGCCTTTTCGAGCTCTCAGATGATGTACATGCCGTTCCTATCTAGTTGTTTGTCGTCACTTGAATGTTTTCCACTTCCTTCGCTTGTCTATTACAGGCGTGCTACAAATTTCCACTCGTCGTGTGCCGCAATTCCCGTCTACATTTTCATATCACTTCATTTAAGACAGGGATACTGCGAGTTTGTGTACGAGTAATCACGGGGGTTCAACTCGCCGTACTATCTTCCTTAATGAACGCCAAATTAGAACCGAAATGCCTTCAGGGGGGGGCGGGGGTTCTGTTTTGGCGATTAAATATCTTTATTAAAGTTTTCCAGGTTGGTGCTTTAGAAGGAAATGACATAGACGCTGCATCTTGTTGATGGAAAATGTTTAATCTCTTTCGTGATGCGAGATGTTTAGACCAGCAAAGGGAAATCTACTCGAAATGGATCATAAAGTTTATGAGTTGTACACTAATCTGGAGTTATTATACTTCGAAGGAAGGTGCTGGTATAAAGTTGGCTTAAGGTTAACAATGCCGCTCATGTCAGTTTGTATCTATGAAAAACCTTTGGCTGTACTATGGTGGATTGGGTTGTTTTAGCTCTGATCGGCACTTTTTTGCCAATTGACTAAATGGCCAGGTCACAAGGACCCCGATACTGTTGAGGAAAGAGGACCCACTGGACAGCTATTAGAAGACGGTATCCTCCTGTAAAGGCCATCCAGTGTGTTCTTTAACGTGCTCAGAGTACAGCTCTTCCGCACACGGCGCCAAAGCATCTGACGAATCTAACAACTGGCTCAGATGGGATTTAACCTGAGAGTTGCAGATTACGAGCCTGGCGGCTTACTGACAATCACCAGAGCTCCTGTAGCGGAGCGATATTTGGTAATTATTTATTTATTTTTCGGAAATTATTTTTGCTGAATAAGGGAACTGTGTGTTGCTTCCTTTTTCATTCCTTTTTTAACTCCTTCAGCTGCGAAATTTTGTTTATAGAACAAAGACTATTTCCATTTCAATGTGCTTAATTTATTCCGAAAGGAACCCGAATATGAAAATACTATTTTTGACATCATTTCCCTGAAATTCAGCATGTATTTTACAATGTAGAAACTGTACTAAAAATTGTAAAATTCTGAAGTTCTGAATCACAAAAAGCAGTAAAAAGGAACATAAACGAAAAGAATTATACTTTATATGCACTTTGTCATGATGAAACATGTCAAAGGATCGACATTTGTGAAATGCAGCAAAACATTTTTATGCTTTCCTGTGAAATGTTTCAAAACAGTTCTTGTGGTCTCCTGTGAAATGTAGCAAAACATTTCTTGTGGTCTCCTGTGAAATGTAGCAAAACATTTCTTGTGGTTTCCTGTGAAATGTAGCAAACCAGATGTTGTGGTTTCCTGTGAAATATAGCAAAACATTTCTTGTGGTTTCCTGTGAAATGTAGCAAAACATTTCTTGTGGTTTCCTGTGAAATGTAGCAAAACATTTCTTGTGGTTTCCTGTGAAATGTAGCAAAACATTTCTTGTGGTTTCCTGTGAAATGTAGCAAAACATTTCTTGTGGCTTCCTGTGAAATGTAGCAAAACATTTCTTGTGGTTTCCTGTGAAGTGTAGCAAACCAGTTCTTGTGGTTTTCTGTGAAATGCAGCAAAATATTTCTTGTGGTTTCCTGTGAAATGTAGCAAACCAGATGTTGTGGTTTCCTGTGAAATGTAGCAAAACATTTCTTGTGGTTTCCTGTGAAATGTAGCGAAACATTTCTTGTGGTTTCCTGTGAAATGTAGCAAACCAGATGTTGTGGTTTCCTGTGAAACGTAGAAAAACTGTTTCATGATTTCCCATGAAATGTAACAAAACAGTTTCTGTTGCGTGTCAGGCACGGTTACCTTCAATATTATTGCATGAAGTTTCTATTATATCCATAGATGACACCAAATTCCAGTCCATTCCTATATACTAAAGATTAGTCTACACTTTTGAAAAATTTCAAGACCACAGACACCTATTAGAGAGGAACTTCGGCTTTGTCGGCTAAGACAGAGCCCGTAAAGTTCGGCTGGATAAGATCAGGCTATGGCACAGAATAATTTAAATTTAGAATATTTCTTGTAATTGCGGAAAAATGAGCAAAAGCATCAAATTATTTTATTATAATTTTATTTTCATTCAGTCTTTAGTAATCAGCGGCTCTTGTTTTTTTAATACGTATTCTCTGTCTTTAATAAATCAGTTTTTTTTTGCACTTATAACAGCATTACCCACGAATTCTTAATTTCTACTAGTATTTCTAATATTTTTCATTCTAAATGGCATTAACGTTCTAATTTTGTAATCAAATGATTATTATATACAATTTAAGACTAAAATAAATGGCTAGCGACATGTGTATTTCTATATACAGGGGTGTCCCTGAATTCATGTCCCAAACGTGAGGGGATGGTAGTGTGGAGTCGGAAATGAAGGACAGACACAGAGGTTTCCAGAGTGACATTTATTGGAGATCATTACAACAAATGCTCAAACGTCCGCCCACCAACGTTGATACAGGCGGCACAACGGCGGAGTAGTGATCGACGCTCGTAAACACCGGGCTTGTCACGCACCTCGGGAGCTGAGAATGCTGGGGTTTGGCCGATCCAGAGCTTTTAAGCCGTGCCGCCTCGTCTGCGCCCCCTACTAGCACCGAGCAGCGTTTGCGGCTGCATATTCTATGACGAATATGGTGGGTTCGGAGTGTACTACCATCCCTTCATGTTTGGGCCATGAATTCAGGGACACCCTGTATATACCTTACGATGAATCAGAGAATTTGTTTCGCAAAACGGGCTCCAGTTCGAAAAATTAAGCCCAAACCCACCACTATCACATCCTCCTATATTAAAAAAAAATTCTGTAAGTAATGTATTTCAATGTAAATAGTTCTTCATGCAAACTGTAAATTATTTATGTTCATTTATGAAAGTTATTGGAAAAAAAATTGTGTGGACTCAGTTATTTGCGCTCCAGATTTGCAATCTTTCTCAAGTTCGAATCCCCACTGTGCCTGCAATGAGGTTTTCTCCGTTAATCCCCATTACTCTACCCTATGCTAGAGAGTGGACATCGATGGGCTAAAAGTATCGCTCATCGGATGGGACGTCAAGTATCGAACCTTGTGCAGGAGCGTCATATCCTGTGCGCATTAAATGACATAATGAATGTTCTCGATGAGAACTTTCATTATTAGTCAAACAGCTGTTAAGAGGGTCCTCTTCCTCTTCTCCGTATCTGTGCCCTTAGAGACATTATGACCTGGACGATAAACATTGTCGTTCTGTTAGCGTTAGGAGAGCTCTATCCTGTGCAGGTCGGGGCGGGGGTGGCCAGTCGGTAGCGTGCCAGGCTCGTAATCTGTAGTTCCAGGTTCGAGTCCCAGCTGGGTCAGCGTTGAGATTTATTTCCGCAAAATTCCCCGCCCTGCCCACGGTCAGTAGGAGACACCGATGGGCTTGGAAAAGCCGCCGTCCGTCGGATGGGACGTTAAACCGTGGCCCCGTGTGCGGGAGAGCCATACCCTGTGCACGTTAAAGAACACACTGGATGGCCTTGACGGGAGGCTACCATCTGTTTCCTAACAGCTGTTCCAGTGAGTCCCCTCCCCCAACCTTCTCTGAGCCTTCGGGGTCCATGTGACCTGGCCATTTAGCCCATGGTGTGCAAAAAAGTGCCGCTCAGAGGTAAAACAACCAACCAACCAACCAACCTGTGCAGGTTAAAGAACACGATGAATGGCCTTGACGGGAGGCTTCCATCCATTACGAGACATCTTAACAGTTGTTCAACAGATTCCTATTCAGCTTTAAGACGTTAGAGTCTTTGTGCTTTAGCCATTTAGCTTACTGTGTACAAGCAGTGACGCTCAGGATTTGGATTTCTTTATATCTGAGCGGCACTTGTTTTGCACAAAAGGGGATAAATGATCAGGTCATGAAGACCCTCAAGAGAAGGTTGGGGAAGGGGGACTCACTGAAGAGCTGTTAAGACACAGATAGGAGCTACCCGTCAAGGCTACCCAACATGGCATGCTCTTCTGCATACAGACCACGGCTTTACGCCCCATCCGACAGACGGATTGGGTTGTTTTACCTCTGAGCGGCACTTTTTTGCACACCATGGACTATATGGCCAGGTCACAAGGACCCCGAAGGCTCAGAGAAGGTTGCGAGAGGGAACCCACTGGAATAGCTGTTGGGAGACAGAAGGTAGCCTCCCGTCAAGACCATCCAGTGTGTTCTTGAACGTGCAAAGGGTATGGTTCTCCCGCACACGGCGCTACGGGTTAACGTACCATCCGACGGATGGTGGCCTTTCAAAGCCTATCGGTGTCCTCTTCTTACCTTGAGCAGGGCGGGGAGTTTTACGGAGATAAGTCTCAACGCTGAGCCAGCTGAGACTCGAACCTGTGAACTGCAGATTACGAGCCTGGCGCGCTACCGACTGAACCCCCCCCCCCCCGACAGACGGCAGTCTTTCCAATCCCGACTGTGTTCCATTTCTCACCGAGAGCAGAACGGCGTTAGCGAAGATTACTCACAACGTTTGCACAGTTGGGACTCGAACCTCCACATTACAAGCTTAGCGTGTTAACCCCAGCCCCACTCTCTGGGAAAAAAAATAATCCAACTCTTCCGATAAAAAAAAAAGACAACCTCTATCTATCTTCTTGAATAAATTTTCTGATAAAAAAACCATTGAACGCCGAGAAGTACTTTACCGAAATCCCTTGCCGTGGCTTCATTCTGCTAACTACATTCTTTATATGGTGTTTGAAACAGAAAGGTTTACGAATATTAAAAAATGAGTTGGAAAGAGATGACGTTCATCTTTATAATTCTTTTTTTCCATCGTAGTTCCAGTTAATGACTCACACAGTCATCAGTTTCTTTCATCAACGTCAGCTCTTGAGAGTGTGGCAAGATGGAGAAAATAAACTCCTCCACTCCATTCGTCAGTTAATCCCTTGCGCGGTCTCAGAAAGAGAAACAGAAGAAGCAAAAAACGTTAAAGAACAAAAAAAAAAAGGTTGCTGTGTGCGATATTTTTTTTTACTGTTCAGAAGAAATAGCTTCTGCTTTCTGGCAGAAAAAAGATGAAGAAGGTTTGACTGATGTTCTTTCGATTTCGTCTTTTTCTTTTCTTTTTGAGATAAAGAGGATGAGAAAAAATGAATAAGACCCTAGAGGATACTTTCAGGAGCGAAAGGAATGTGTGCAGATAACACTTACACCTTGGTTTTGTTATACATGAAGTTAGAAACAAAGTTTGTTTTTCTTATGAAAATATACTGCGCTGTGAAAATATTATTCCTTGTTATGTCAGTGGGAATCTAACTTCGAAGTTCCATAGCTTCTAAATTGTGCATTTAATGAAAATATGTAACCGAAGATATATTAAAGATCATAATCAAATCTATTTAAATATCGAATCTTAATAATATTCGCTCAGCATTTAAAGGTTGGGTTGTTTTACCTCTGAGCGGCACTTTTTTGCACACCATGGGCTAAATGGCCAGGTCACAAGGACCCCGAAGGCTCAGAGAAGGTTGGGGGAGGGGACCCACTGGAACAGCTGTTGGGAGACAGATGGTAGCCTCCCGTCAAGGCCATCCAGCGTGTTCTTTAACGTGAACAGGGTATGGCTCTCCCGCACACGGGGCCATGGCTTAACGTCCCATCCGACGGACCGCGGCCTATTCCAAGCCCAGTGTTCCCTACTGACCGTGGGCAGGGCGGGGAATTTTGCGGAGATAAATCTCAACGCTGACCCAGCTGGGACTCGAACCTGGGAACTACAGATTACGAGCCTGGCGCGCTACCGACTGAGCCACCCCCGCCCCAGCATTTAAAGAGTTATGGACTCTGCAATATTTCACAACAGTTATTCGTTTTAAGAATATATCTCATAAATTAAAACTTAAATAACAAGAATTGTTTTGAAACTGCTAAATAAAATAAATATACGTTTCAGAAGTTTGCGTGATTATTTATTTAAATATTAAACAATTATAAGCGATTTTTATAAATCAAAATAATTTATTGTTAAATTTTCCAGTTTCCATAACTCTTTAATACTAAGAATATTGTTAAAAGTTCAGATTTAAATAGTTTTTTTTATCATTATATTTTTCTGTAGTTATATTTTGCCATTAAATGCATATTTTGGAAGTTATAGAACTCCGAAGTTAAGTTCATGGAATTCTCGAATATTTCAGTTGGGCAGTGTAAAAGTGGGATGGGAATTGTACTGTGAAAAGTTGGTATCCTATATATGCATGAGAATAGCAGTTTTATGGTGTAGAATTCTAATGTTTATGTTTGAAGTTCGCTAAATTGTGGAGATTTGGAGGGGAAAGTGGGCTAAGCTGTTATGTTCATTTATATGAAACATACGAAAGGTCGACATGGCTAAATATTAAATTAGATGAGACTATCGCAGAATTTATTCAGGTTTAGTTCACATTCAACTTACCATCAAAAACGCTTAATTAAAAGGAAAATTATATAACCTATTGACTTATTCCCCGCTAACCAAAAGGGTTGGGTTGTTTTACCTCTGAGCGGCACTTTTTTGCACACCATGGGCTAAATGGCCAGGTCACAAGGACCCCGAAGGCTCTGAAAAGGTTGGGGGAAGGGGACCTACTGGAACAGCTGTTGGGAGACAGATGGTAGCCTCCCGTCAAGGCCATCTAGCGTGTTCTTTAACGTGCACAGGGTATGGCTCTCCCACACACGGGGCCACGGTTTAATGTACCATTCGACGGACGGCTTCCTATCCAAGCCCATCGGTGTCCCCTTATTGACTAAGAGCAAAGCGGGAGTTTTGCAGAGATAAATCTCAACGCTTGCTCGGGCGGAACTCGAACCTGGGAACTGCACATTACCAGCCTGGTAATCTACCAACTGAACCATCCCGCCCCTTCATATGATGGAATTTAACAATTTGTCATTCACGTTCATGGCGTTGAATCGGTAATTCAATAGTAAATGATCAAAAAAGATATTCTCTAGGCATGAGACTCTTGAAATAGCTGAAAACATCTGCCGTGAGTGGGATTCGAACCCAAGATACAAGTTGCATGCCAGGCATGCATGTAACAGTTCTTCATGACATCTTATTCCGCATCTGTTCCGCATTTGGAAGATGTAGTGGGACAATCATTTTCATTCAAAGGGTGGGTTCGAATCCCACTAACGCGAAACTAGATTTTTTTTTCAGCTAACTGTTTCACGAGTCCCATGCGTGTGCGGAAGAGCCATACCCTGTGCACGTTAAAGAACACGCTGGATGGCCTTGACGGGAGGCAACGTCTCCCAACAGCTGTTCCAGTGGGTCCCCTCCCCCTACCTTCTCTGAGCCTTCGGGGTCCATGTGCCCTGGCCATTTAGCCCATGGTGTGCAAAAAAGTGCCGCTCAGAAGTAAAACAACCCAACCCACGAGTCCCATGTGTAAAGGACATCTCCTGTGATACTTTTACTACTGGCTTCATTATATTTAAAATGTCCTATGTATTTAGGCGGTACTCCGAATTACGTACAGGTTGGGTTGTTCTACCTCTGAGCGGCACCTTTTTTCACACAATGAGCTAAATTACCAAGTCACAAGGACCCAGAGGGCTCAGAAACGCTACAGACAGAGCCAACTCTGCCCATTTACAATAATGTAGCAGTATTTTGAAAATTTTATATTTACGGAGATTCAATAATAATAATAAAGGTTAAAGGAATAAGTACATCAGTAATTGTCGGATTCCTGTCTTTTTTTTCCGTATTACATCAGTCTCGTGATTCTAGCCTTTCTCCTCATTTGAATTATTTTAATATAACAAACATTTTCTGAAGATTAGATGTATACAACGTTGAATACTTAATTTCACTCATTTAGAAGATCTCGTGTCATTCTACGCTTGAACATACTATTATAATAAAAATCTGATAAAGACTGTTATAGCACTAATGAAAAACACTTTTAAATCTTTTACTCACTCGATCCAATAACGTTGAATCGTAAATAAAAACACGTAGAGCTTGTAGACAATTCAAATATTACGTGAGTTCTTTAGGAATTTTAATATTGCTGATGTAGCGAAGAAGACATTTTCAGAGCAGATGTTCTCCTATGTTTATTTATGTTTAGATTCAAACCGTGACTCTAATGGAAAACACGAAATAAAGCAATTGTATTAAGGAAGAAAAACTTCTGAATAATTTATCAGGGAAGAATTGCCGAAGTGGATGTGAAATCATGCATTGTTTCAAAGGTTATGTATGCTGATAAACAACTCAATTTCAAAGTACAGTGAGGTTTTTTTTTTTCAATGTTTTCTTACTTCACTAAAAAACACTTTTCAGTTTATTCATTATTTTAACAAAATCTATCTTGTTAGCATTTTAAGTGTATCTGATCAAAAAAGATTTTTTTTTTGGATCCGTGGAATTGGTTAATATACTCTATCCTAAAGTTCTCAATTTTAATTTTTTTCAATTATATCGTATATTTTAAAACAAGTCATTTCATTTTCTTTGCCTGTTTCTTTACAGTTGAATGTTTTTCAATTTATAACTAATTACTTGTAAATTCTTTATTTTAAACTTTTCCCTTCGATCTGTACCTGCTGCCTGTAGATTACTTTCATTTGAAAAACTATTTTTTTTTAAGCCCACTGCTTGTGAATTATTAATGAAAATCGCAATTAATTCAGAAAATAATTGTATATCTGGAATATTTTGTTAAAAACTACATCCAAAGCATTGCTTTATATTTGGGTGAAAAAAAAAAGTTGCAACTTAACAAAATTCGGTCTAAACAGCATAGAACCATGTTTCGTTAGAAACTTATCTATATGCTAATTATTTATTGAAGAGTAAATATAAATGGAAGCAAAAACATTAATTATAAAATTGAAAAAAAAATGTTCATTTTCCTATGTGCTTCCTAAAAAGTAAAAAATAATAATAAAGCATACCAATGGTGAAATCACTTACCGAATTCGTATTCACTTCAAAGGAAAATACAGCTTTGACAATTTTTTTTGAGCGGCTAAAGTCTCCTATATTTCTGTGAAGCGAGTACTAGCTGGGCAAATGATATCACCATCAATATATTTTACTTTATTATTTACTTTTTAAGGCGCACATAGGAAGATATTTAAAACATTTTTACCTACAGGGAGCAAGTACAGATTGAATGAAAAAAAGTTCAAGATTAAGAATTTACAAGTAATTAGTTATAAATTGAAAAACATTCTGCTGTAAAGAAGCAGTCAAAGAATATTAAACGACCTTTTAAAATTTACGATATAACTGGGGTTATATCGTAAACTTAGTACGCACATAGGAAGATATGTATTTTGAAATTTTTTGATTTATATTTTTCGCCAAACGTTTTTTATTTATATCTGTCGCCAAAAGCACTGTCTTCAGATAATTGCATTTGACATACGCCAAGCAAAAGTTTTTCTGTCGCGATTTTTTTTTTTTGGGGGGGGGGGGGCGAGGCGGGGAGAAGAGGGGCGTGATTTGAGTTACTCGAGGCGTCAGAAACTTTAATTTCAGATATGACTCGTTGATGTCGACTCAGGAGAATTTTCTGCTTTCTTTTTCAGCGAGAAAAAGAGGGGGGGGGGGGAAATTCGAAGTAGTCTACGACAGTTCCCACATCAGAAGCTTTCATTTGACACCTAACTCGTTACTTTCATATTTCCTTCTTTATTTAAGAGGTGGAGGGGGGGGGGAAAGAAAACATGGAGAACTGATTTTTATAATCTATAACACTCCCTACGTCACAAGCTTTCGTTTGACATAAACTTATTGCCTTCGGCCTTCGCATTTGAAAGATATTTTATACGCATACCCGCATTTGTTTCGGGGATGAAAGGACAGGGAGTAGATTTTTAATAATCTGTTGACACCCCCACCCCTGTCAGAAGCACTCATTTGTCCCATCGTTCGTTTTCGTTTCTGTAGGCCTTCGCGTTCGCAAGATGCATCACTGTATTGCAAAAAGTGTCCGGACATTTTCGTGTTAAGTGAACGAATGCAGTAGTCACATTCAAATCTACCTAACTTTGAAAACAAGCTTTTTACGGAAAAAATTCACTAGACATAAATTGAAGATCTCGGTCAGAGTTCTCTAAATCTCTATTTTCTATAATATTAATCCTAATATTTAAAGAGTTATGGAAGCTATACTATTTAACAACAGATGTTATCACACCACATTTCCAAAAAAATTTCCCCCCCAAATTGATGAAAACTTCAAAAATGCTTACACAAAATTCAAATATCGCATTTACATTGCGAACAACTTTTTATAACAGTTGTGATTTAACTTTTTGAAGTAAATTTTCAAAACTAGCAAAAGTTTCACTTAAATATTATAGCGTCCATAACTTTTTAAATATTAGATTAATATTATAGAAAATAGAGATTTAGAGAGCTCTAACCGAGATCTTTAATTTATATCTAGTGACGTTTTTCCATAAAAAGCTTATTTTCAAAGTTAGGTAGATTTGAATGTGGCTATTCGTTCACTTAACATGAAAGTATCCGAACACTTTGTGCAATATAGTGTATAGTGAAAGAATCTTTTTCGTATTTTCCCTTTTTAGGGGCAAAAGAAAGTGTGTGTGTGTGACTGACGAATTTTTTGTAGACAAAGGTATTCCTCACGCAACAAATTCTCATTCGACACATAACACATTGGTTTTTTAGCCTTCGCTTTCGAAAGATACGGTGAAACCACTGTCTAGGTTGGGTTGGGTTGTTTAACCTCTGAGCGGCACTTTTTTGCACACCATGGGCTAAATGGCCAGATCACATGGACCCCGAAGGCTCAGAGAAGGTTGGGGGAGGGGACCCACTGCAACAGCTGTTGGGAGACAGATGGTATCCTCCCGTCAAGGCCATCCAGCGTGTTCTTTAACGTGCACAGGGTATGGCTCTCCCGCACACGGGGCCACGGCTTAACGTCCCATCCAACGGACGGCGGCCTTTCCAAGCCCATCAGTGTCCCCTACTGACCGTGGGCAGGTAATTTTGCGGAGATAAAAATCAACGCTTACCCAGCTGGGACTCGAACCTGGAAACTACAGATTACGAACCTGGCGCGCTACCGACTGAGCCACCCCCGCCCCCTGTCTAGGCAAACAATGCAAAACCGACAAACCGACAAATGAGCGAAAAGCAATAGGAAGATTAGTGAAAAGAGGGACTGTAATGTGAAGTGGTATTTAATACACTGGTCCATCAAAATATTACAGAATTTCCATTTTACCTCAATGAGAATCTAATTTAGAAGCTCTATAACTTCTAACATATTTATTTAAAGGAAAAATGTGACTGATAATAAATTAAAAATCATAATCTGAACTATTTAAATTTCGATTTTCAACAATATTCGTTCGGTATTTAAAGAGTAAGGGGAGGTAGAATAACTCACAACATTATTGCGTCACAAGAAGCTTATCTCAGAAATTGAAACTTAAATTTTAAGTATTGTTTCGAACCATTTAATAAAAATATACATTTTAAAAGTTCGCGTAGAGATTATTTCATTAGACAATTTTGAATGCTTTTTGTAAAACAAGATAATTTATCGTTAAATATTCCAACTTCCATAACTCTTTAAATTTTGAACAAATATTATTGAAAAATCGAAATTTAAATAGATTTAATTATGATCTTTAATTTATCATCAGTGACATTTTTTTCCATTAAATGCATATTTTAGTAGTTAAAGAACTTTGAAGTTAGATAGATTCCTTTTGACAGAGCACGGAAACTTTCTAACATTTTGGTAGGGAAGTACAGTCGCTCAAAAAAGTATCCGAACACTATGGTTTATTACAGAATTCAGAAAAAATATCTGGCGACGATTTTTTTTAGAAATTAGTGATCTGGCAACCTTCGTGTCACGTGACACGACACGTGACACGAACACGTGACACGAAGGTTGCCAGATCACTAATTTCTAAAAAAAATTGTTGCCAGATATTTTTTCTGAATTCTGTAATAAACCATAGTGTTCGGATACTTTTTTGAGCGACTGTACATTTTATAGTATACTCAAAATATTCTCCCGACTTATAAGGCCAAGATTACTTAGTTACTTCAAGAAAAAAATTCATAAAAAATAGGTATTATTTTAGTCAGCTTTTAATCCTCCTCTCAATCCTTTCTCTAAAGAAGGTATTCCCTCAAGTAACCTTCTTCAGTTTTCATCGCAACGAAGGAATTCTATCCCAATCATCAGGAACAGCTTGCAGATAAATAAGGGTTGAATTTCTTTTCTTCTCTCTTATTCTCTCCAAGGTTGGTTTAACAAGGCAAATGACTTTAATGAGACCAAGAAAACGCGTCGCCGTTCAGTCAAATCCTATAAAAACTGATTACCACTGACAATCGATATCCCTTCTCAGAGGATAGAACTTTTTTTTTTCTCTTCGCTTTTTTTTTTGCGTTACACCATTTTGTGCTTCCCATTTCCTGCTGTCTAAATATTGAACAGCGGTTGCAATTAGTCTCAAAAGAAAGAAATGATCTCGCGGTGTTTGATTTTGGAATCTCATTTTAAGAGACAAAAAAATGGCGACTGGGTTGTAGTGAAGATTTTTTCCTACGTCTTTTTTTTTTAATTACATTGTAAATAATTGGAAAGTAATAAAAACGTCGCAATGTTGAGGGGGAAATTTGTCTATAAAGCTGAGTTCATAGAGTAAAAACCCTATGATATCGATTTTTTTTCATTCTAAAATACTTAATTGATTTTCATTCTGTGAAGTTTTTGCTCTATAAAGTTGTTAGTTTTACTCTGTAAAGTTGAGTTTTGGCTTTAAAAAGTTGAGTGTTTTATACTCTATAACTCTGAGTGTTTTAATTGTAGGAAGTTGAGTTTTTACTTCAAAAATGTATAAGTATTTTGTTTTAAAATGTTATGCGTTTTCATATATGATTTTATTTTATAAAGTTCACACTTCTTATTCTATGAGGTTAAGTGTTGTATTTTTATAAAGTTGAGTTTTTATTTTAAATACTCGATTTTATGCTTATGCATTCTCCTCTATAAATTCAGTTTTATACTCTATAAAGTTCAATTTTACTCTTAGAAGTCACGTTTTCTACTTCATAAAACTGAATTTTTACTTTGAGCAACTTTTTTGTGTGACTCATCACTCCAAATAATAAGGTTGCAAAGATTTTGGTAAAGTAATAAAGTTGGAAAAGATTTTCGTGAAATATGCCTACTAGACAGCATGTCGGTTAAACAAGGACTTACTGTGATAGTTGAAATTAACCTGTCGTAACGTTTTCATACAGTGGTGATTTAAAAATTACGGAGTTTCAAATATTTCTCTACCGATACATTTGTAGGATAATAAACATTTAGTGATAGTAAGTACATCAAACTGTTTATTTTCGGGTGGATTGCAGTATTATATAAATATCCGTATTTTGGCTCTTAGGTCTACTGGAAGAAAACATTAACACTTGAAAGTAAAGCACAGGCTTTGGGTTGGGTTGTTTTACCTCTGAGCGGCACTTTTTTTGCACATCATGGGCTAAATGGCCAGGTCACATGGACCCCGAAGGCTCAGAGAAGGTTGGGGGAGGGGACCCACTGGAACAGCTGTTGGGAGACAGATGGTAGCCTCCCGTCAAGGCCATCCAGCGTGTTCTTTAACGTGCACAGGGTATGGCTCTCCCGCACACGGGGCCACGGCTTAACGTCCCATCCGACGGACAGCGGCCTTTCCAATCTCATCGGTGTCCCCTACTGACCGTGGGCAGGGCGGGGAATTTTGCGGAGATAAATCTCAGCGCTGACCCAGCTGGGACTCGAACCTGGGAACTACAGATTACGAGCCTGGCGCGCTACCGACTGAGCCACCCCCGCCCGATAGCACAGGCTGTCCTCAAAATGACGTCCATATATAAAGTAGAAAATAACGTTACAATTAATGTTTGGAAAGTTTTTAATCTTTGGCATTTAAATGGAAAGAGGAGGACTATTTGTGTGGAAATTTGTATCTTTAGAGTTCAGCACATGACACTGAGTTTGATTTTTAATTCCGCAAATGTAAGTCTTCACATCTCAGCCACAAGATTAAAGATTGTCTTAAAAGAATTATTTATTATAATAAGGCAGCTCTTTTCATTTCTGCACTGATTTTTCTCCTTTTGTTTAGCGATTGGTTTTGATATAAGTTTTATGAGCAACGTGTAACTGTTTTTTCAAAACCCGACAATTAACTTTCACTACGTTTCACGAGTATTTCCTTCACTTCTTAGCATTTACTTTCCTATGTTTCTTTCTAAAATCATCACTAGGGTATTTATCTTGTTCTTTATTACATATTTTAAGTATTTAGTAAATTCAAACTGTTTAATAGTCATTAAGAAAATGACTGAAAAGAAGATAGCGATTTAGAAACAAAACTCATCATCGTAGGTAAATATTTAATTGTGTGCATAAAGCTGAGTTACTGTCATGATGAAAGGCGCGTAAATAATAAAGTGGTTGGCAATTTTTGACTACTTTTAGCGCTAATGTTGGTGGATATTATTTACTACCTTTAATAATGTTCTCACTAATACTAGTGGCAATTATTGATCATCTTAAGCACTAACATGGGTGGCAATTATTGATCATCTTAAGCACTAACATGGGTGGCATTTATTAATTACCTTAAACACTAACAAGGGTGGCAATTATTGATTACCTTAAGCACTAATATGGGTGACAATTGTTGATTATTCTAAGCACTCACATGGGCGGCAACTGAATACTCTTTAAATACTAACCTGATGGCAACCTGGAACACTAACATTTTATGGCAGCTGATGACTACTTTATGTTCAGCATACGTGGCAAACTGAAGACTGCCATCATTTCTAAAAATTTTTAAATAGATGACTTCCTGTGTGCATGAGACATAGTCAAGCCCGGATCTCGAAAAACTAAAGGCATTGTGGTAAAGGTGGGTGATGCAAGATCGAGCAGGAATGGGCTGGAACGTAGTTCTAGTATATTTATTTCCCCTCTTTGTTTTAGTGATCTTTAACAAATTTCTAAAATGAAAACGACTATTATATAGTATATATATACTGAGTTGGCTTTGCATTAGCAACACCCCCTTGTATAGAAATGAACCAGTCTGTGGTGCTGGTGATGGCTCAAGATCGAGAACGGCTGTTATAGATTGTAAAGCGCATGCGTAGCAATCAGTTTTCACGTTACTTCGAGGAAGAACGAGTCGGAGTCATTCATATTTGAAACGTAATATGATTGTGGGGGCACGGCGTTCACGTATAGCATTTGGATGACAGCTGCCACGGTGAATTGCTCCCACACTAACGTTCCTATCGTCCTGTAACTTGACCTCTTTGTAAGCTCGAGAAATTTCGAGCTATCATCAGGTCCAAGTGCTAATTTCGTCGGAGATTGCTAATGTTTAAAAAAAAATTAAAAATAAAAATGTGATGGATAATGTAAGATATCAGCATTACAGCCAAAAGCTAAAGGTAGTTGTCAAAGGCCAACTAATCTGGGCGAATAATTTCTAGAAAAAACTAAAAATATGTCTGCTAGCGTGAAAAAATAGGTAAGGGAGGTGGAGTGAGGGAGAAAAAAGTTGAAATGAGTAAGAAAATAGGTAATACGATCGAAATTTAGGAGGAAATGGCCAAAAAAATGTCAGAAAGGTCGGCAAACATTGCCAAGTGCAAGCGAGTTGACGGATTTGGGCAGCAGAAGGCTCAGCCAATGAGAATCAAGGAATTTTGGGATTGGCTGAGAGCGGAAAATGAAGTGGAGTTAGGTTTTTTTTGAGCAAAAATGTCTAAAGTGAGGGCAAAGGAAGAGAATTTGGGGAGAATTTTGAATAAAAAAGGAAAATTAGAATGAAATGCCAAAGAAGAGAAAGTTATTTAAATAGGGGGAGAAATTGTTTCACTATCTGGAGAAAGCCCCAAACAGTGAAACAGTCTCTCTGCGGAAATTTGTCTAAGGCAGAGAGGTGTAGGTCGCAGTACTTGGGCAGTACAAATCCATCTTTTGAGAGGTTTTTTTGAGCGATTTTAGGGGGTGGGGATCTCCCATTCAGAGGAGGTTAATTTAGGGTTAACTAGGTATTTAAGAAAATCTATGACATCCTCAAAGGTCTAGAAATTCTGGAGGGGTCTGAATTTTGAACAGAGGCTGGAATGGTGGTTCTATCTAAGATGAACCTTTGCAGGTTAAGTACAAGGGAAGTTGAAGGTGCTGGTGCAGTCATTGACCAAGAACACCCCTTTAAGATGACAGTGTATTAACAAATCCAGCATCTATCAACAAGGTAATGTGTCATGTAACATGGCCAGGAAGGTTGCAAACTGGTTTCATGAACATTAAAACGAATTCCATCCTCGTACGGATCACCGGCCAACTCACCGGATCTCAATCCAATTGAGCACGTTTGGGACCTACTGGAAGAGGCGAATTGATTCTCTGACCCTCCATCTGGCAATGTGTTGGCATTAAAGGACACATTGTGGAACTCATGGTAGCGCTATCACAGGACACCCTGCAACACCTTATTGAGTCCATGCCCCGAAGTGTGCAGGCTGTATTACGGGCAAAATTTGGTATTAGGTAGTTGTTGTTAATGCAAAGCCAGCTCAGTGTATATCATAATATTTCATCCATGCTTATCTAACCGAAAAATAATTTTTAATGTAACTCTAAAATCAAAGAAGTTGAATGTTTACAGACCAACAGCAAAGTGAAAAGATTCACTCATTTTCTTCATTCTAAAAACGAATTAAAAACACCAGTAACGGTAAAAAGTAACATCTATTTACGTAAAAAGCGTCATCGATAATGGTAAAACAAGAACTGGGTATGGTAAAAAGTTAACATAGATAAGGATATAAATGAACATCGGTAATTGTGGAAAGGAACATCGTTACCGGCAAAAAGAAATTGTTAACAGTAAGAAAAAACATCGTTAACAGTAAAAAGAAACATCGTTAACAGTAAAAAGGAACATGGTTAACAGTAAAAAGAAACATCGTTAACAGTAAAAAGGAACATGGTTAACAGTAAAAAGAAACATCGTTAACAGTAAAAAGGAACATGGTTAACAGTAAAAAGAAACATCGTTAACAGAAAAAAGGAACATGATTAACAGTAAAAAGAAACATCGTTAACAGTAAAAAGGAACATGGTTAAGAGTAAAAAGAAACATCGGCTATGTTAATTTCGTCTATATGAAGCCCGTGCAACCTGCAGCTCATTGCAAAAGAACTTTCGGCTCATTGCTAAAGAACTTGCGGCTCAGGACCAAAGAACTTGCGGCTCATTGCAAAAGAACTTTCGGCTCATTACTAAAGAACTTGCGGCTCCGTACCAAAGAACTTGTGGCTCATTGCAAAAGAACTTTCGGCTCATTACTAAAGAACTTGCGGCTCATTACTAAAGAACTTGCGGCTCATAACACGAATAATTAAAGCACTGAATCTGGCTCATTTCTTCTAATTTTCTTGGCAAAATATATTTAGGCGCTTAACTAAACGATTTTGCCAATTCGTAGTACTCATTAAAATGTATACTGTATTTTGTTCTTAATCAAGATTTTTTTTTGATTCCTTAAGAATATATATATATTTTTTTTAATTCATTACTCATTACAAATTATTTTTTTTTGTTTTTAAGTAGAGAATTATTCCTGCTGCTCGTTAAGAATACGATTTTTGTCTAGCAGATGTTCACTTAATTTTTATTCGACTGGCCTGATGTACATTAATTTCTGTTTTGCTGTGACAACCACAGCAAACACGACAAACCCTGATTCCGCCTTTCGACACTGCCAGTAAGGAATGCCGTGTACTATCTACTGTCAGGGGCAAGAGTATACCATATAGATATATCTCATCCCCGACACTCCTATGGCGAACAGTCCTATAGAAGGAAAGCTCATCCATCGGTTAAAACCTAAATTTACTCTGTTCCCCGCTTAGACATGAACAAAGATATATAAATCCAAATTTGTTCGGCTCCTGGGGTGGGAACTCTTAGTTGAACCCAGATTTTGAAAAAGGGCCCTTTCCTACTAGAGGGACCAGGTCGTTCAGCAGGGCCCTGAACTTGCTCCACAGAGCACCTGATTGAGGTCTTACCACTGTCTAACCGGTCATCAGCACCTTCGACCTCGAAATGGTCTTGACTCTGTCTAACCCGTTGCCCATGCCGGTCAGCAGAGCCTTCGACCGCACTGGGCAACAACCCCCCCCCCACCATCATCCACCATCTGCCCCCCCCTCGACACCCCTTATCGAGGGGGGGGGGCAGATGTACAAAGAGTACTATTTGTTGCTGAACAACACAGCAACTACGGCAATCCCCGGTTCCGTCTCACGACACTACCAAGTTAAATGGAAAGCCGCGACTATCTACTGTCGGGGGCAAGGCCACACCATATAGATGCATCTCATCCCCGACATCCTATGGCAAGCAGTCCTATAGAAGGAAAGCTCATCCATCGGTCAAAACCTGGAATTTACTCTGTTCCCCGGTTAGCCATGAACAAGGATATATAGATCCAAGCTCGCTCGGCATCCGGGGTGGAGACTCTTAGTGGGACCCAGACTTCAAAAAGGGCCTTCCTACTAGGGGACCACTCCATTCTGCAGGACCCTTGAACTGCTCCACTGAGCACCTGATTTTGAGGTCTAAGCACTGTCCAACGGGCCACTAAACTTGTCAGCAATGCTTTCGACCTCGGTTGGTCTTGGCTTTGTCCAACCGGAGGACCAGAACGGTCAGCAGAGTCTTCGACCGGTTGCTGGGAATCAAACCCCCACCACGTCAAGGTGCATCAACCCCCACCACGTCAAGTCTCCCCCCCCCTATCGGGGGAAGGCTGATATACAGGGTGTTTCAAAACTCTCTGTACAAATTTCAATGGGAAACAGGGAAAAACCAAGACAAACCTTTTTCGTCTATGAATGTATGTCCGCTGACGTAATCTTTCGATGCTAGAGGGCGCTGTTTGGCGACACTGCAATTGACTAGAGGGGCGAAGTGGAAATGGATTTGTGTTTGCCGTCGGCATTCGGAAATCAGACACATTACGTGTAACATGGAATGTTTCACGACTGCTGAGTGACTGACATGCATCTGGCGTATGAGGCTGCCAATGGAAATGGAAGAGCTGCTGTAAGGTTGTACCGAAATTGCTTCCCAAGCAAACGTGTGCCAAACCACCAAACATTTGCGCGTTTGCACCGGCAACTGCGAGAAACTGGAACATTCCATGAAAACATGCATGACATTGGTCAGGAGAGAACCATGTGCACTCCTGACATGGAAGAAGAGATCCTATGGACTCTGGTTCTATGAATTCTTCTTGTACCTGGACTGAGGACAATCCAGGCACAAACACATGAGCTGTTGCATATAGCCTCGGTGTGAACCACGCTTTCATGTGTAGAGTGTTGCACGAGCAGCAGTTTCATCCATTTCATCGTCAGAGAGTCCAGACATTGCAACCTCAGTATTACCCTCTTTGTATGCTGGTTTCTGCAGCAGACCGTGGTGCAGCCTGATTTTCTGGCTCATGTGCTCTTCTCAGAGCCTAAGGGTTATTCACCTAAGGCTCTAGCACCTAAGGGTTATTCAGCAGACATACATTCATATACACTAAAAAGATTTGTTTTGATGTTCCCTATCTCCCATTGAAATTTCTACAGAGAGTTTTGAAACACCCTTTATAATGATAGAAAAAAAAGAAATATTTCAATGGTATAAAAAATCGGCAATGGTAAAAAAAAGCATTGTGTTTTTTACCTCTGAACGCACTTTTAGCACACAATAGGCTAAACGACCAGGTCACAAAGACCCCAAGGGCTCAGAGAAGATTGGGACACACCAGACAGCTGTTAGGAGGCAGAAGGTAGCCTCCCATCAAGGCTATGCACTGTGTTCTTTAACGTTCACAGGGTATGGGCTCTCTCCCAAAATTTCCAAGCCCGTCGATGTAACCTATTGAGCGAGGGCATGGTGGGGGGGTTTGTGAAGAAAATTCTCAATCGCCGACCGAGATGGGACCTGAACCTGGGAACTGTATTTTACAATCCTGGCTCACTACCGGCTGAGCCACCCCCGCCCAGAAGCATAGGTAATTGTATGTCGATAAGGATGAATGGAAACTAAAATTGAACGAATGCTTAAAACGTCATAAAAGACATTGATAATAATAAAAAAAGGCATTTTTTTTGAAAAAAACATTGGTATGGTAAAACAAAATAATTGGGCACAAGAGCCCACACAGCCACAATCTCCAGAAAATATCCATAAGCTATCTAAGATTACCAGTGGATATGTATTTCGCTCCTTAGATATCTTGTGGATCTTTTTTGGAGATTGTAGTGGTGTGAGGCATTGTTATGGTAAAATATAAATAAATTTAAAAAAATTAAAAAATTCCTATCTTCTTAAATGTGCTTTTAAAAGTAGAAAATAAACCTAATACATATCGGACGGCGGCTTTTCCAAACCCATCGATGTCCCCTATTGACCAAAGAGTTTTGCGGAGATAAATCGCAATGAAGGCCCAAACTGGATCCCGAACCTGGGAACTTCAGATTACAAGCCTGTCCCGATACCGATTGAGCCACTCAGCTCCGGGTAATTCAGAATATTTTCTCCCGATACTCGGGAGAAAATATATATGAGAATATCTTTTTTCGACATTGCCCCATGTCACTGGATTCGGATTCACTGCAGAAGAAGAGAGAACGCAGATTTATCTGTTCAACAAGACTTCGGGCAGCCTTGTTGAGCAGTAGGAACATCGCGTTCCATCTTCCTTTAAAATGAATACGAATTCAGTGACTGATTGCAATATCGATATGCTCTAGGTTTATTTTCAACTTTTTTGGGCGCATATAAGAAGATAGATACTTTTTTTAAATTTTTTAATTTATTATTATATTTTCTTTTTGTTACTTAAAACACCTATTTATACCTTCAAAAACTTACATTTGATGTATGACTCATAAACATCGACCATAGTTTTCCCACCTATTGAAGTTGTGTTTGAGGTAGCCCATGACATTGGACACGACACATTTAGTAATTTGAGATATGACTCTTTAAGGTCGAACCACGCTACAAAACTCCCCACCACCTCCTTTCATCAGGGGATGAGAATGGTGGTGGAAAAATTCGAATTAGTTTATGACCGCCATTATATGAGCTTTCATTTGACAACAAACTCGTAAAGGGGCGGGGGTGGCTCAGTCGGTAGCGCGCCAGGCTCGTAATCTGTAGTTCCCAGGTTCGAGTCCCAGCTGAGTCAGCGTTGAGATTTATCTCCGCAAAATTCCCAGCCCTGCCCACGGTCAGTAGGGGGACACCGATGGGCTTGGAAAGGCCGCCGTCCGTCGGATGGGACGTTAAGCCGTGGCCCCGTGTGCGGGAGAGCCATACCCTGTGCGCCTTAAAGAACACGCTGGATGGCCTTGACGAGAAGCTACCATCTGTCTCCCAACAGCTGTTCCAGTGGGTTCCCTCCCCCAACCTTCTCTGAGCCTTTGGGGTCCATGTGACCTGGCCATTTAGCCCATGGTGTGCAAAAAAGTGCCGCTCAGAGGTAAAACAACCCAAAAACAACAAACTCGTAACTGTAGGTCCTTGCGTTCGGAAGACAGAGTAGAGCAACTTTCACATTTTCCGTTTCTTAGGGGGGGGGGGGAGAAAGCATGGGTGGTCAATTTTTAATAGTCTATGACATTAAAAATTAAAGCACAGATTGCAATTTTTAACACTGGCGTTCCGCAGATAGAGCGGAAGAATTGTTTTCACATGATCATTTTTAGGGAGGCGGGGGGTGAACGCATTGGAGTCAATTATTTTATAACCTATGACACACTCATTGCATCAGAAGCTTTCATTTGCTCATAGCTTTTTATTTTCTGCATTCGCTTTCCGAAGATATAGCAGAACAATTGCTTTCACATTTCCCCTTTTTAGGGGTGAAAAAAAAGCATCGGGTGTGATGTTCTCTCACCCGATCCTGTTGGACCGCGACAAAATGTGATGGACTCCTCTGCTTCGGATGCGATGCGATGGGCTGGGCCAAATGTCATGGCTGCCGGAGGACGATGAATTTGTTTCTTAATTGCCTTCAGCCTTACTTCGGTGAAATGACAGGTTCGCAGGTGTTTACCTCCGTACCGACGTATGCCTCACACTTGCTGCGTCAAGTGATGTATAAAAATATATTCAACAGTTCACGCAGAGAGCTGTATAGGTACGACACAGTTTATTCACACTATATATGTGCTGGGGATGCTCTCGAATCCGTAAGCCTTTGCTGCTTTGTTACTGCAAACAATTACGCAATTAGGTGGAGAACCGCACACTTTGCAGAATATCGCTTTACCAACCACAAACTCGGCGAAAGGTTATTTAACCTTTGCCTACAATGTGGTTCAAACAGAATCCACAGAACTGTATCAGATTCACCAAGAATCTTGATTCTCACTTACAATCGAAGCCTCTCCTTATGAGTTTTGTTCGAGTAAGAGTGGCATCCTTTGACGCGTGTCCAAACGATCTTCCAGCTCGATAGCTACGCTCAGAACTGTGGTTTCCTTATTCGTGGCTTCGCCTCCTGAGCTGACACTCGCGCCCCAGGCTCGTTGTAAAAAGGCCATAAAAGGCTTCTCGGCCATCGCATGCACAAGCAGCGAGCTCATACCCGAAAACAACAAATATGAGTCACATACCTACAATAGCATTTCCAAGAACACACTTAATACATAAAACTATTTACAATAACAAAAATACAATAAAATTCAACAATAAATAAAAATAAATAAATTACAGGGACATGACATGGGGGTTCAGTTTTTTTATAGTCTATGACACTACCCGCGGTACAAGCTTTCATTTGACGCATAGTTTGATCCTTTTGTACTCGGGTTCTGGAGACATAGTGGAACAATTGTTTACATATATCCCCTTTTTAGGGAGGAAGAAGGCATAGAGGGGGGTCACGTTTTTTATAGTCTATGGCACTCCAGGCGCCACAAGCTTTCATTTGACGCATAAATCATTAAATTTGACCTTCGTGTTTGAAAGACACAATGGACAAACTGACAAACCGATAGATGACGAGCGAAGACAATGCGAAGATAGGAAAAAAATTTGCAATTATGCAAAAGAGCATTGGCATGATGAAAAATGGTAATGTTCAAAGAAACATCGCAAATGATAAAAATAACTTTATAAAATGTCATCACTGACGGAAATAAGAAACCTTCGGCAATGTTAATAGAAATATAGATATAGCAACAAAACAAGCAATTGTCCTACGTTTTTGTACAGAGTTCGGAAACATAAACATCTATTCCATTCAAAGAATTCTGGCAGACGTTGTTTGGAAGCGTTTTCAAGATAAAGTCTTCTATACTGCTTTGTGAACGCATTTTTTGGCTATTCAGCAGAATCAAGAGCCATGGACATTGCAGTAATTTATTGATTGGTTGCTACTTCGGATGCAGGCAAAGGAGTTGGCAAGCTTTAGTATTCCTGAGCACTGATCTGCAGAGTTGAACGATGCGAAAGTCAATATTTTTACTTTATCTGACTGGAATTTTATTCCGATGTTTACTTTCAGTTCTTTGCGCGATTAACAAAGCTTTTAACATTTTGAATTTCTGACACTTTTGTAACCATTGAAATGGCTGTTTGGATTTAATTTTGTCCTTTGCTACGTAATTTTTATGAACTCAGCCTGTTATGCATTGTAACAAATGTTTCAAAGACGCTTTAATATATGTTTTTCGTTTGAAAACACTTCAAACATTCGTAAATTTTATTGCATTTGTGTGATTAACATGGAGAAATGTCGCGCTAGATAAAAGGTAGTTTTGAGTTACAAGACACTAAAAATAATATTTTCGGAGGTCTCGGAGTCGTCATAAGGACACGGAGTCCGAAGTACCTGGCTTGGATAGACGCAAAGCTGGAAATGATGCTTTATTTTATGTAAATAAAACAACAACTCAACACTCCCGTGTTGGGAGTGTTGAGTTTTCTCAGCTCTCTGTACAATATTGAACCTCAAACGAAATTTGGTCTCGTTGGGAGTGTTGAGTTTTCTCAGCTCTCTGTACAATATTGAACCTCAAACGAAATTTGGTCTCGTTGGGAGTGTTGAGTTTTCTCAGCTCTCTGTACAATATTGAACCTCAAACGCAATTTGGTCTCGTTGGGAGTGTTGAGTTTTCTCAGCTCTCTGTACAATATTGAACCTCAAACGCAATTTGGTCTCGTTGGGAGTGTTGAGTTTTCTCAGCTCTCTGTACAATATTTAACCTCAAATGCAATTTGGTCTCGTTGGGAGTGTTGAGTTTTCTCAGCTCTCTGTACAATATTGAACCTCAAACGCAATTTGGTCTCGTTGGGAGTGTTGAGTTTTCTCAGCTCTCTGTACAATATTTAACCTCAAATGCAATTTGGTCTCGTTGGGAGTGTTGAGTTTTCTCAGCTCTCTGTACAATATTGAACCTCAAACGCAATTTGGTCTCGTTGGGAGTGTTGAGTTTTCTCAGCTCTCTGTACAATATTGAACCTCAAACGAAATTTGGTCTCGTTGGGAGTGTTGAGTTTTCTCAGCTCTCTGTACAATATTGAACCTCAAATGCAATTTGGTCTCGTTGGGAGTGTTGAGTTTTCTCAGCTCTCTGTACAATATTGAACTCAAACGCAATTTGGTCTCGTTGGGAGTGTTGAGTTTTCTCAGCTCTCTGTACAATATTTAACCTCAAATGCAATTTGGTCTCGTTGGGAGTGTTGAGTTTTCTCAGCTCTCTGTACAATATTGAACCTCAAATGCAATTTGGTCTCGTTGGGAGTGTTGAGTTTTCTCAGCTCTCTGTACAATATTGAACCTCAAATGCAATTTGGTCTCGTTGGGAGTGTTGAGTTTTCTTAGCTCTCTGTACAATATTGAACTTCAAACGAAATTTGGTCTCGTTGGGAGTGTTGAGTTTTCTCAGCTCTCTGTACAATATTGAACCTCAAATGCAATTTGGTCTCGTTGGGAGTGTTGAGTTTTCTCAGCTCTCTGTACAATATTGAACCTCAAATGCAATTTGGTCTCGTTGGGAGTGTTGAGTTTTCTCAGCTCTCTGTACAATATTGAACCTCAAACGAAATTTGGTCTCGTTGGGAGTGTTGAGTTTTCTCAGCTCTCTGTACAATATTGAACCTCAAATGCAATTTGGTCTCGTTGGGAGTGTTGAGTTTTCTCAGCTCTCTGTACAATATTGAACCTCAAACGAAATTTGGTCTCGTTGGGAGTGTTGAGTTTTCTCAGCTCTCTGTACAATATTGAACCTCAAATGCAATTTGGTCTCGTTGGAAGGGTTGAGTTTTCTCAGCTCTCTGTACAATATTGAACCTCAAATGCAATTTGGTCTCGTTGGGAGTGTTGAGTTTTCTCAGCTCTCTGTACAATATTGAACCTCAAACGAAATTTGGTCTCGTTGGGAGTGTTGAGTTTTCTCAGCTCTCTGTACAATATTGAACCTCAAATGCAATTTGGTCTCGTTGGGAGTGTTGAGTTTTCTCAGCTCTCTGTACAATATTGAACCTCAAACGCAATTTGGTCTCGTTGGGAGTGTTGAGTTTTCTCAGCTCTCTGTACAATATTTAACCTCAAATGCAATTTGGTCTCGTTGGGAGTGTTGAGTTTTCTCAGCTCTCTGTACAATATTTAACCTCAAATGCAATTTGGTCTCGTTGGGAGTGTTGAGTTTTCTCAGCTCTCTGTACAATATTGAACCTCAAACGCAATTTGGTCTCGTTGGGAGTGTTGAGTTTTCTCAGCTCTCTGTACAATATTGAACCTCAAACGAAATTTGGTCTCGTTGGGAGTGTTGAGTTTTCTCAGCTCTCTGTAAAATATTGAACCTCAAATGCAATTTGGTCTCGTTGGGAGTGTTGAGTTTTCTCAGCTCTCTGTACAATATTGAACCTCAAACGAAATTTGGTCTCGTTGGGAGTGTTGAGTTTTCTCAGCTCTCTGTACAATATTGAACCTCAAATGCAATTTGGTCTCGTTGGGAGTGTTGAGTTTTCTCAGCTCTCTGTACAATATTGAACCTCAAATGCAATTTGGTCTCGTTGGGAGTGTTGAGTTTTCTCAGCTCTCTGTACAATATTGAACCTCAAATGCAATTTGGTCTCGTTGGGAGTGTTGAGTTTTCTCAGCTCTCTGTACAATATTGAACCTCAAACGAAATTTGGTCTCGTTGGGAGTGTTGAGTTTTCTCAGCTCTCTGTACAATATTGAACCTCAAATGCAATTTGGTCTCGTTGGGAGTGTTGAGTTTTCTCAGCTCTCTGTACAATATTGAACCTCAAACGAAATCTGGTCTCGTTGGGAGTGTTGAGTTTTCTCAGTTCTCTGTACAATATTGAACCTCAAATGCAATTTGGTCTCGTTGGGAGTGTTGAGTTTTCTCAGCTCTCTGTACAATATTGAACCTCAAATGCAATTTGGTCTCGTTGGGAGTGTTGAGTTTTCTCAGCTCTCCGTACAATATTGAACCTCAAACGCAATTTGGTCTCGTTGGGAGTGTTGAGTTTTCTCAGCTCTCTGTACAATATTTAACCTCAAATGCAATTTGGTCTCGTTGGGAGTGTTGAGTTTTCTCAGCTCTCTGTACAATATTGAACCTCAAACGAAATTTGGTCTCGTTGGGAGTGTTGAGTTTTCTCAGCTCTCTGTACAATATTTAACCTCAAATGCAATTTGGTCTCGTTGGGAGTGTTGAGTTTTCTCAGCTCTCTGTACAATATTGAACCTCAAATGCAATTTGGTCTCGTTGGGAGTGTTGAGTTTTCTCAGCTCTCTGTACAATATTGAACCTCAAATGCAATTTGGTCTCGTTGGGAGTGTTGAGTTTTCTCAGCTCTCTGTACAATATTGAACCTCAAATGCAATTTGGTCTCGTTGGGAGTGTTGAGTTTTCTCAGCTCTCTGTACAATATTTAACCTCAAATGCAATTTGGTCTCGTTGGGAGTGTTGAGTTTTCTCAGCTCTCTGTACAATATTGAACCTCAAACGAAATCTGGTCTCGTTGGGAGTGTTGAGTTTTCTCAGCTCTCTGTACAATATTGAACCTCAAATGCAATTTGGTCTCGTTGGGAGTGTTGAGTTTTCTCAGCTCTCTGTACAATATTGAACCTCAAACGCAATTTGGTCTCGTTGGGAGTGTTGAGTTTTCTCAGCTCTCTGTACAATATTGAACCTCAAATGCAATTTGGTCTCGTTGGGAGTGTTGAGTTTTCTCAGCTCTCTGTACAATATTGAACCTCAAACGAAATTTGGTCTCGTTGGGAGTGTTGAGTTTTCTCAGCTCTCTGTACAATATTTAACCTCAAATGCAATTTGGTCTCGTTGAGAGTGTTGAGTTTTCTCAGCTCTCTGTACAATATTGAACTTCAAATGCAATTTCGTCTCGTTGGGAGTGTTGAGTTTTCTCAGCTCTCTGTACAATATTGAACCTCAAACGCAATTTGGTCTCGTTGGGAGTGTTGAGTTTTCTCAGCTCTCTGTACAATATTGAACCTCAAACGAAATTTGGTCTCGTTGGGAGTGTTGAGTTTTCTCAGCTCTCTGTACAATATTGAACCTCAAATGCAATTTGGTCTCGTTGGGAGTGTTGAGTTTTCTCAGCTCTCTGTACAATATTGAACCTCAAACGCAATTTGGTCTCGTTGGGAGTGTTGAGTTTTCTCAGCTCTCTGTACAATATTTAACCTCAAATACAATTTGGTCTCGTTGGGAGTGTTGAGTTTTCTCAGCTCTCTGTACAATATTTAACCTCAAATGCAATTTGGTCTCGTTGGGAGTGTTGAGTTTTCTCAGCTCTCTGTACAATATTGAACCTCAAATGCAATTTGGTCTCGTTGGGAGTGTTGAGTTTTCTCAGCTCTCTGTACAATATTGAACCTCAAACGAAATTTGGTCTCGTTGGGAGTGTTGAGTTTTCTCAGCTCTCTGTACAATATTGAACCTCAAATGCAATTTGGTCTCGTTGGGAGTGTTGAGTTTTCTCAGCTCTCTGTACAATATTGAACCTCAAACGAAATCTGGTCTCGTTGGGAGTGTTGAGTTTTCTCAGCTCTCTGTACAATATTGAACCTCAAATGCAATTTGGTCTCGTTGGGAGTGTTGAGTTTTCTCAGCTCTCTGTACAATATTGAACCTCAAATGCAATTTGGTCTCGTTGGGAGTGTTGAGTTTTCTCAGCTCTCTGTACAATATTGAACCTCAAACGCAATTTGGTCTCGTTGGGAGTGTTGAGTTTTCTCAGCTCTCTGTACAATATTTAACCTCAAATGCAATTTGGTCTCGTTGGGAGTGTTGAGTTTTCTCAGCTCTCTGTACAATATTGAACCTCAAACGAAATTTGGTCTCGTTGGGAGTGTTGAGTTTTCTCAGCTCTCTGTACAATATTGAACCTCAAACGAAATTTGGTCTCGTTGGGAGTGTTGAGTTTTCTCAGCTCTCTGTACAATATTGAACCTCAAATGCAATTTGGTCTCGTTGGAAGTGTTGAGTTTTCTCAGCTCTCTGTACAATATTGAACCTCAAACGCAATTTGGTCTCGTTGGGAGTGTTGAGTTTTCTCAGCTCTCTGTACAATATTTAACCTCAAATGCAATTTGGTCTCGTTGGGAGTGTTGAGTTTTCTCAGCTCTCTGTACAATATTGAACCTCAAATGCAATTTGGTCTCGTTGGGAGTGTTGAGTTTTCTCAGCTCTCTGTACAATATTTAACCTCAAATGCAATTTGGTCTCGTTGGGAGTGTTGAGTTTTCTCAGCTCTCTGTACAATATTGAACCTCAAATGCAATTTGGTCTCGTTGGGAGTATTGAGTTTTCTCAGCTCTCTGTACAATATTGAACCTCGAATGCAATTTGGTCTCGTTGGGAGTGTTGAGTTTTCTCAGCTCTCTGTACAATATTGAACCTCAAACGAAATTTGGTCTCGTTGGGAGTGTTGAGTTTTCTCAGCTCTCTGTACAATATTGAACCTCAAATGCAATTTGGTCTCGTTGGGAGTGTTGAGTTTTCTCAGCTCTCTGTACAATATTGAACCTCAAACGAAATCTGGTCTCGTTGGGAGTGTTGAGTTTTCTCAGCTCTCTGTACAATATTGAACCTCAAATGCAATTTGGTCTCGTTGGGAGTGTTGAGTTTTCTCAGCTCTCTGTACAATATTGAACCTCAAACGCAATTTGGTCTCGTTGGGAGTGTTGAGTTTTCTCAGCTCTCTGTACAATATTTAACCTCAAATGCAATTTGGTCTCGTTGGGAGTGTTTAGTTTTCTCAGCTCTCTGTACAATATTGAACCTCAAATGCAATTTGGTCTCGTTGGGAGTGTTGAGTTTTCTTAGCTCTCTCTACAATATTGAACCTCAAATGCAATTTGGTCTCGTTGGGAGTGTTGAGTTTTCTCAGCTCTCTGTACAATATTGAACCTCAAACGAAATTTGGTCTCGTTGGGAGTGTTGAGTTTTCTCAGCTCTCTGTACAATATTGAACCTCAAATGCAATTTGGTCTCGTTCGGAGTGTTGAGTTTTCTCAGCTCTCTGTACAATATTGAACCTCAAACGAAATTTGGTCTCGTTGGGAGTGTTGAGTTTTCTCAGCTCTCTGTACAATATTTAACCTCAAATGCAATTTGGTCTCGTTGGGAGTGTTGAGTTTTCTCAGCTCTCTGTACAATATTGAACCTCAAACGCAATTTGGTCTCGTTGGGAGTGTTGAGTTTTCTCAGCTCTCTGTACAATATTGAACCTCAAACGAAATTTGGTCTCGTTGGGAGTGTTGAGTTTTCTCAGCTCTCTGTACAATATTGAACCTCAAATGCAATTTGGTCTCGTTGGAAGTGTTGAGTTTTCTCAGCTCTCTGTACAATATTGAACCTCAAACGCAATTTGGTCTCGTTGGGAGTGTTGAGTTTTCTCAGCTCTCTGTACAATATTTAACCTCAAATGCAATTTGGTCTCGTTGGGAGTGTTGAGTTTTCTCAGCTCTCTGTACAATATTGAACCTCAAATGCAATTTGGTCTCGTTGGGAGTGTTGAGTTTTCTCAGCTCTCTGTACAATATTTAACCTCAAATGCAATTTGGTCTCGTTGGGAGTGTTGAGTTTTCTCAGCTCTCTGTACAATATTGAACCTCAAATGCAATTTGGTCTCGTTGGGAGTGTTGAGTTTTCTCAGCTCTCTGTACAATATTGAACCTCGAATGCAATTTGGTCTCGTTGGGAGTGTTGAGTTTTCTCAGCTCTCTGTACAATATTGAACGTCAAACGAAATTTGGTCTCGTTGGGAGTGTTGAGTTTTCTCAGCTCTCTGTACAATATTGAACCTCAAATGCAATTTGGTCTCGTTGGGAGTGTTGAGTTTTCTCAGCTCTCTGTACAATATTGAACCTCAAACGAAATCTGGTCTCGTTGGGAGTGTTGAGTTTTCTCAGCTCTCTGTACAATATTGAACCTCAAATGCAATTTGGTCTCGTTGGGAGTGTTGAGTTTTCTCAGCTCTCTGTACAATATTGAACCTCAAACGCAATTTGGTCTCGTTGGGAGTGTTGAGTTTTCTCAGCTCTCTGTACAATATTTAACCTCAAATGCAATTTGGTCTCGTTGGGAGTGTTTAGTTTTCTCAGCTCTCTGTACAATATTGAACCTCAAATGCAATTTGGTCTCGTTGGGAGTGTTGAGTTTTCTTAGCTCTCTCTACAATATTGAACCTCAAATGCAATTTGGTCTCGTTGGGAGTGTTGAGTTTTCTCAGCTCTCTGTACAATATTGAACCTCAAACGAAATTTGGTCTCGTTGGGAGTGTTGAGTTTTCTCAGCTCTCTGTACAATATTGAACCTCAAATGCAATTTGGTCTCGTTGGGAGTGTTGAGTTTTCTCAGCTCTCTGTACAATATTGAACCTCAAACGAAATTTGGTCTCGTTGGGAGTGTTGAGTTTTCTCAGCTCTCTGTACAATATTGAACCTCAAATGCAATTTGGTCTCGTTGGGAGTGTTGAGTTTTCTCAGCTCTCTGTACAATATTGAACCTCAAATGCAATTTGGTCTCGTTGGGAGTGTTGAGTTTTCTCAGCTCTCTGTACAATATTGAACCTCAAACGAAATCTGGTCTCGTTGGGAGTGTTGAGTTTTCTCAGCTCTCTGTACAATATTGAACCTCAAACGCAATTTGGTCTCGTTGGGAGTGTTGAGTTTTCTCAGCTCTCTGTACAATATTGAACCTCAAACGAAATTTGGTCTCGTTGGGAGTGTTGAGTTTTCTCAGCTCTCTGTACAATATTGAACCTCAAATGCAATTTGGTCTCGTTGGAAGTGTTGAGTTTTCTCAGCTCTCTGTACAATATTGAACCTCAAACGCAATTTGGTCTCGTTGGGAGTGTTGAGTTTTCTCAGCTCTCTGTACAATATTTAACCTCAAATGCAATTTGGTCTCGTTGGGAGTGTTGAGTTTTCTCAGCTCTCTGTACAATATTGAACCTCAAATGCAATTTGGTCTCGTTGGGAGTGTTGAGTTTTCTCAGCTCTCTGTACAATATTGAACCTCAAATGCAATTTGGTCTCGTTGGGAGTGTTGAGTTTTCTCAGCTCTCTGTACAATATTGAACCTCAAATGCAATTTGGTCTCGTTGGGAGTGTTGAGTTTTCTCAGCTCTCTGTACAATATTGAACCTCAAACGAAATTTGGTCTCGTTGGGAGTGTTGAGTTTTCTCAGCTCTCTGTACAATATTGAACCTCAAACGCAATTTGGTCTCGTTGGGAGTGTTGAGTTTTCTCAGCTCTCTGTAGAATATTGAACCTCAAACGCAATTTGGTCTCGTTGGGAGTCTGGAATTTTCTCGGATACAATATTCAATCTCAGATGGAAGTGCGAGTTATTAGGAATATGTAGCTCTCTCTTCTTTCTGTATAATATTAGACTATAGGTGGCAAGTTGAATTTATTGGGAGAGTGGAGTTTTCTCATCTGTCTGTACAATATTCAACCTCAGGTAGCGTGCCGGATTTGTTAGGAATCTGGAGATTTTTGTCTCTGTATACAATATTCAATTTCAGTTGTCAACATGGATTTGTTGGGAGTCTGTAGCTTTCTTGCGTCTGTGTACAATGTTCAACTTCAGCTGACAAGCTGGATTTGGTATAGGGGTGGTTCAGTTGGTAGAGCACCATGATCGTAATCTGCAGTTCCCAGGTTCGATTTCGCCTGGGCCAGCGTTATCTCCGCAAAACACTCGATCAGTAGGGGACACCGAATGGTTTGGAAAGGCCGCCGTCCCTCGGGTGGGACATTAAACCATGGATTGACTTTCGAAAGATTCAAGGCGTGCTATCCTCCTTTTATAACATTCATCTTCAGGTAGCTTCTGGAGAATAGAAACGGAGATGTTTCTGCTCTATGTAATACAAGGCCCATTGGATATTTGATAGACTCAAAGCTTTCTCTCCTCCTTGCATAACATTCATCTTCAGGAAGCGTTTGGAGTTGTGAAGGGAATGGAGTTTCCTCTGCTCTGTGTAAAATATTCAGCCTTAGGTAACTAACTAAATTTTTGAGACATCCAGATCTTATTCGCCTCAGAGTATGGCATTCAGTTTCAATTGTCGTGGTAGAATTTTGAGAAAGCCCCAGAACCTAAATCCTGAACCTGGTTCTCTTCCCGCAAGAAAACGTTTCCGCAACAACCTCGCACTAAAATCATTATTTCCCTTTTTATCTCTCCCATGAGACGATTAACAATAGCTATCGCGATCTGCCTTTAAATGCCCAGCGAATAAAACGACATTGCGACGATTCTGTTGGGCTTTCATCACGAATCAAGGATGGATTCTGTCTTATTCTCGTGAGGAGAATCCCAGATGAGTCGAAAAAAGATAAACGAAATCACACCACCAGCGAGTTCGGTTTCAAAAGTGAACCGAAAGAGAAATAAAAGACTCAATGTGAAGTTGAACTTTGTAACGGAAGTTCCCTTTTTTACTCCTCAGTCTTTTCATTTGCTTGTTTTTCTCTGACAACCCCGGGTCTTGAAAAGCGAACTGGGAAATAAACAAACTTTACCAAACGCTAAATGACTTCTTTGGTATTGGAAAGATTTAAAAAAAGTGATTTTTTTTTTCGTTTGGGCCTTGCCTTTTTCGTTTTTGCGGCAGTTCTGTAGTAGCTAGAAGTTTAGGAAGAGTGGTTGTTATTTTGGTGCACACGTTTCGTTTTCATTTAAGACGTAAGGATCGTATGATTCGCGACGAAAGAAGAAACGTTTACTTTTTTAAGTCCTTTCTTATTTTGAGAAATGTTGCGTTGGGTCTCAGTTTCCTATTTAAAAAACACGACGGAATCTTTTTTCTGTCTGAAACAGTGCAAAGGATTGAAAATGAATTAAAATGCTAATTAACTTTTCTTTTAGTTATGAGACATTATAAGGATTGGAACTGATTGGAAAACTTTGAATAAACCTTTATTTATTTTTATCGAATATTTGAAGGGTTTTTCCTTTCTGGAAATATAGCAGGCATTGAATGTGAGGAGATACATTGCGATTCTTTCTTTCTGAAATATTACAAGGGCTCGATATCAGTGGAGGCATTTTGATTAGCTTTTTGGATGAAAGTTAAAACATTTCATTCGGAGTTTTTCCATTTTCATATCGTTTTCAATAGTGAATAAAGGCGAGAAAATGTTTTCATTTTGTTGTCCGTCTGTCTTACGTCAGGCTGTAGAAATCGAAATTTTTTTTCTTAGAGACCAGAAATATTTTTTCTGTTGGATAGGTGTTAATAAAATATTACGATTTTCACTTTCCGAATCTCCCAAAAGTATAAATAGTGGCCTCTAACGGTAGAAATTGCAATTTTTAAACGAATATTGCAAGCGACGTATTTAGGCTAGAAATTTGAAATTTTGATGGTGAAACGTTGAGTTCATGATTGAGAATGAATCATGAATCGATGAATGAGGATTGCATTTGCATCAATAAGTTGCCCCCTTATACCAAGGGGAATGGGAAACACAACTGTTTCGTTTTAAGAGATAATTGGAAAACTCGTTTCTAGTTGAATTGGTAATAATGAATCATTAAAATTTGCATTTTCAAATCCTCAGGTGGTTTATATTTAAATTGTCAGAGGGTAATAAACATGGGAACCGCGAATCAAAAAATAAGAATTTTTTTTTACATCTTAAATATTGTGAGAACCTAAAAGTTATCGTCCGTCGGATGGGACTTTATGCCGTGGCGCCGTGTGCGGGAGAGCCATACCCTGTGCATGTTAAAGAACACGCTGGGTGTCTTGACGGTCGGCTAACATCTGTCTCCAAACAACTGTTACAGTGGGTCCCCTCCCCCAACCTTCTCTGAGCCTTCGGGGTCCATGTGACCTGGTCATTTAGCCCATGGTGTGCCAAAAAGTGCCGCTGAGAGGTAAAACAACCCAAAAACCTAAAAGTTCTGAAGAACCAATTTAAAGTATCTCAAGGACCCGTTTTGAAACAATGCAAAGATGAAGTACATGCTAAAACCTTGTATTAGCTTATTTTTTTTTCGAAAAAATTTTAAACGTGATTATTAATTATGTCCACGGCTCATCAGTTTTTACTGTGTACTTACAAACTTTTCACAGATTATTATGCTGTATTTATTCATATGATGATAAAGGTATAGAGGGAAAATGGTCTTTAAGAGGGGAGTTCAAAACGTTTTTGGCGTGCATCTGCAGAACAAAAGCCATTGCACTTACCTCAACAAAATTTTTACTCTCCTTCAAAGTACGTCCCGCCAGTATCTATGCAAAGTTGCAGATATCTACGCCAATTCTGGAACGCTTGGTGGTACTCTTGTTGGGGAATACTCCGCAACTTTAAATGAAGGCCCTTGAAAAAGGCTTCAGAGAAAGTTCCTTTTTAATATTTGGAAACAACCAAAAATCGCCTGGTGCAACATAGGGTTAATATGCAGGATGGGGTATCTGTTTTTTTCCACCTCCAGACAGGCTGAAACTTGCTGGGTTTTGTGAGCATTGTAATGAATGCTGTGTTGTTACCTGTTGTTGATGCTGCTCCATCATCTCCTTAACCATTTTGGGCAAAACAATATTGTAGTATTGGCCATTAATAGTAATTTTTTTCAGGTAAGGTGTCCATGGCTATCATTCCTTGGGAATTGAAAAAAAATTGTGAACGTCTTCTCCTTGAGGGAAAGTCTTGTCAGTGGTTTTAGGGACGCGGATCATCTTCCGCAACCCAAACATATTTGTCGATCTTTCTAGGAGTTCTATAGTACCAAAGCTACGTCTCATCATCTGTGACAATGTCTGTTAAGCGCTGGGACCATTAGGTTAAAACATTGCCTACATCTCCTCACACGAGAAGACTCTGGACATTTTTTTCTGTTCTGTCAGTTTGTGAGGTATTCATTTGGCAGAGATCTCCCGAAACTTTAAATGTTGATGAAATATTTTTCCACACTGCCAGTAGATACACTGATATTTAATCTTATTACCTGAATAGTGATGTGTGGGTTTTTCTTAATGAGTTCACGAACAGTAGCGATTGTTATCCTGTTCACGGCCCCCGTCGGTCTTCCTCCACGAAGGAGGTTTTCGAAGCTCTGCCATCCTTCTCCGAATTTGTGCATCCATCCTGCAACAGTGCCATATGAATAGACACCATCCCCATATATTTGTGATAAATCGGGAAGAAATTGTTTCGCGTCGTCCTCAAAATGCATCCTTGTGAAAATGTAAAATTTTTATCCGTCTTTAGTAGGCGCACAGATTTAGCAGACCGAATTTTACGCGCCGCCAGCGAAGAGAGAAATGATCATCGGCTTTTGTTTTTAACACGTAATTAGAAGTTTGGACGAGCTTTCAAACAAGTTGTAGTTCGTTAACTTTGGATGAACGAGTGAAAATGTACGAACGAAATGAGTGTAAGGTATTATTAGCCACAGACACGTGTCAAGAACTTTTTGAACTCCCTCAGCAGCCGGATAGAATCCAAACTCACGACCTGGGACTGACATGTTATCTGGAGGTCGTGGGTCCGGATCCCACCCGTCTAAAGAACATTTTTTCTGTATACCTTTGCCACCACATGAATAAATGCAGCATAATAATGTGTGAATAGTATGTAAATACTCTTTAAACATGAGTTAAAATATTTATATCATCTATATTTTAAAAGAAATAATTTCAAAGCAAACCGAAGCCTCGATGATCTATGCATCGATCTGTTGTGCTCAGAGTAATGAGGAAAAATATTAATTTAACATTCATAAATATATTAAAACTGAACCTTCAACATGTTTCTGATAACACTGGTGCTAGCAAGTTTTTGATGCTCGTCTGTCATATAATCCCTTTCGCGTTATCCAGACTTGGGCAAGATCATGATTGTAGTCGACCGTTGGACCAGGAAACAATTTTGACTCGACCGCCAGTGTTCAACCACCAAAGAAGAAAAAAAACACAAACAAACATATAATTTCTTCTAAACATAGTATTTTGTATTTTCAAAATACATTATTGTTATTGCATCAATAGTTTTACATGTATGTGATATTTTGCGTATTATGATTATTTTTTTATATTTAACAATGCTTATTCTATGGATCTGTTTGTCTCCTAAAGAATTCTAAAAATTGTTTTGAAAAAATTAGAAGTAGTTCCTTAGATGTAAAAATATGCTAGGGCCTTGGATGTAAAAATATAAAAAAATGAATGTTTACCCGCCTGTCACTTCTGTTCTTAAAAACACATGATCGTATTATTTATTTATTTATATACATCACTCACTTCTGAAGTTTTTAATAAAAACACAGCTGCTCCAAAGTTTTTAAGACAGTAATATTACAAACAATAGTACAGTCGCTCAAAAAAATATCCGAACACTATGGTTGATGAGAGAATTTAGAAAAAATATAGTGTTCGGGTATTTTTTTGAGCCACTGTACCACAGTAAAACTAAACAGTAAATTCAATATTGATACATATTTCAAGAACTAAGGGGGCGGGGGTGGCTCAGTCGGTAGCGCGCTAGGCTCGTAGTCTGTAGTGACCAGGTTCGAGTCCCAGCTGGGTCAGCGTTGAGATTTATCTCCGCAAAATTCCCCGCCCTGACCACGGTCAGTAGGGGACACCGATGGGCTTGGAAAGGCCGCCGTCCGTCGGATGGGACCTTAAGCCGTGGTTCCGTGTGCGGGAGAGCCATACCCTGTGCACGTTAAAGAACACGCTGGATGGCCTTGACGGGAGGCTACTATCTGTCTCCCAACAGCTGCTCCAGTGGGTCTCCTCCCCCAACCTTCTCTGAGCCTTCGGGGTCCATGTGACCTGGCTATTTAGTCCATTGTGTGCAAAAAAGTGCCGCTCAGAGGTAAAACAACCCACAACCCAAATTCAAGAACTAAAGTATATGTATGCTTCAAGGTGTATTGAAGATTACGATAAAATTGTGATTGGCTGAGAGAGCTAAAAAAATCTTTTTCAGTTGCAGTGGGAAATTGAAACCATAATTGTATCCGAGGATAAAGCGACGTTTCAACCAAAAAATCAAATATGAATTTATAACAAAAAGGATTGTAGAAATATTTCTGGGATTTAATATAGTTTGCAGTGTGAAGTCGGTTAGTTTACATTTTTATTGACATTCTTCAAACAGTTTCTCTCTTTCACATGCGTATCTTGTGAAGTTGTTTCCTTTAGAAATCGTGCAAAGTGCTGTCGGTGATTTTTGATTCTGAAAAGATAGTTAATTAACAAGAAGTTCCTGTGCTGAGCCTTAAATTTTAATTATATTTCGCCTTAAAAAACCGTATTGGTTAAAATTAATAATATGTTCATCAATGAATATCTGAAGTTATTATTTACAAAGCCACGTTGTTCGAAGCATCTGTTCAGTTCTTTTATCTTCTTTTATGCATATATGAAGGGAGTTATGGCTTGTAGATTAATTGCATCCTTTGTCACTTGATCTACATTTTTGTTAACTATCACTCCGCAGTGACTCGATAACCATTGTAAAATAATATTATTTCCTTTTATGACGGAATTTGAATGTGCCTTGTATATGTGTAATACGATTGTAAAATGTTCATTGTAATAAATATCTTATTGCAAAAGTAACAAAGCTGATTTACAATCTGTAAGCAGAATTACTTTATGAATTTTTAAATTATGTTCTACCTATAAGATAGCTTCATATTTGGAAACAGTTCAACCTGTAAAATGGTTGTTTGAGGTGGAAATTTGAACTGTTATGATATATTTTTTGCAGGAATAGTGAAGGCAGCTGTGGATATATCCTCATTGGAAACGTATGCCCCATTAGTTGAAATTTGCATATTCTGATTGAATAAATAACTCACGTAATAATTTTAGTACTTTTTTTTATATGATTCACCTTTTTAATGATATTTGGTATAAACTAACGGTGTAAAGTCCAGATGAGTTCTTTGGTGAAGGTATCATTTTTATTTTTATTGTTCAGTATTTTACCAAACATTCTATCTTCTGTGATGTAAGGGGAGGGGGTGGCTCAGTCGGTAGCGCGCCAGGCTCGTAATCTGTAGTTCCCAGGTTCCAGTCCCAGCTGGGTCAGCGTTGAGATTTATCTCCGCAAAATTCCCCGCCCTGCCCACGGTCAGTAGGGGACACCGATGGGCTTGAAAAGGCCACCGTCCGTCGGATGGGACGTTAAGCCGTGGCTCCGTGTGCGGGAGAGCCATACCCTGTGCACGTTAAAGAACACGCTGGATGGCCTTGACGGGGGGCTATCATCTGTCTCCCAACAGCTGTTCCAGTGGGTCCCCTCCCCCAACCTTCTCTGAGCCTTCGGGGTCCATGTGACCTGGCCATTTAGCCCATGGTGTGCAAAAAAGTGCCGCTCAGAGGTAAAACAACCGAACCATGTGATGTAATCGACAAGATATAATTTATAATTTTATCATTTTTTTATCAATAAATGATCTTCTTAATGACATGAGGGAATTTTTTTTGTATCTTACTTAAATAACGCTTGTTTTTTGCTTTGATAGTATGAAGAAAACATGATCATCCAAGAAGAGAAATTCGTAGTCATCGGAGCAATCTGGAATTGGCTTATCGAAGGTTCTTTGTTATTTAACCAGACATTCTCCACTCTATCAGTAGTATTTTAACTCACGGACTTACATTAGAGACTACGTTGGAATTGCGAACAAACTGAGCTAAATTGTCAGGTCACAAGGACTCCCCAAGGACTCAGAGAAAACTGGACGAAGAAGATCCACTAGACCGCTGTTAGGAGACAGATGGAAGTCTCCTATTAAGGCCATCCAGAATGTTCTTTATGGTGTTCAGGGTATAGTTCTCCTGCGTACAGGACGACTGTCTAATGTCCTAACCGATAGACCCTGGTCTTTTCCAAACCCATCGATGTCCGCTTTCTGACTGAGGATAGTGTGAAGTTAGCAGAGATTAATCTCAATACAGGTACAGCTGCTTGAATTTGGATTGGGTTGCTCTACCTGAGCAGCAGTTTTTACGTACACTGTGCCACGTGGCCAGGTCACAAATATCCAAATGACTCAGAGAAGTTTAGGGGAAAGGGACCTACTGAACAGCTGTTAGAGGACAGATGGGAGCCTTCTCTCAAGGCCATAAAATGCATTCTTTAACGTGAACTGTTTATGGCACTCCTACGAGTACCGCAAACTGTCGCCTTCCAGTTATATATATATATTGTTTTACCCCCGCTAAACTCTGAACAAAAAACATGCTGTCTTCCCACACCTCCTTTGTGCGAAATTTGTCCTTTAATTTTGCTAATTTTGCTTTTATCCTAAATAAAATTCATTCTTTTATTTTTCAGTGGTTCTTCCATTTTTAATTAATTTTTTCTATCTACTCCATCCTGAATAAAAACCATTCTATTCTATTGCATTACAAAATACCACCTCTCACATGTGCCAGACCGCCCTGCCCACGGTCAGTAGGGGACACCGATGGGCTTGGAAAGGCCACCGTCCGTCGGATGGGACGTTAAGCCGTGGCCCCGTGTGCGGGAGAGCCATACCCTGTGCACGTTAAAGAACACGCTGGATGGCCTTGACGGGAGGCTACCATCTGTCTCCCAACAGCTGTTCTAGTGGGTCTCCTCCCCCAACCTTCTCTGAGCCTTCGGGGTCCATGTGACTTGGCCATTTAGCCCATGGTGTGCAAAAAAGTGCCGCTCAGAGGTAAAAAAACCAACCCAACATGTGCCAGATTTGAGAGTTATCTCTGCTAAACTCCCATCCTGCATTCGTACAGCAAAGAGGGGCGCGTATTCGTCGGTTGGGACGTTAAGCTATGGCCTCATATTCAGGAGAGACATATCCTGAATACATTAAGGATGGCCTTGGCGGAAGGATACCATCTGTCTCATAATAGTTCTCCAATGAGTACATTTCCCCCAATATTCTCAGAGACCTTGGGGATCCTGTGATCCGGCCATTTAACAAATAGCGTTTAAAAGAACTACTCTCTAAAAGGAAAACAATCCAACCCAACATAATGCTTCATTTTATTTTTCTTCGCCCACCTGTGTAAACTTCATTTATGAATTTTGTTTTCTTCCCTTGACAAAAATACATTGTTTTATTTTGCTCCTCCAAACTGGACGAAATCCAAACATTCTTCTTATTTCTTTTCCCCTTTGGAAATAACTTTTAATTTTTTAATCTAATCGTTTAAAATATTTTATTAATTTTTACTCGCTTTCTCTTTGCTTAAATTTTGCAGACGTTCGTGCACCAAAACGAAATATCTCATAAAGGTGAATTTCTTTTATAGAAGATGATTAATTAATGACCTCTGAAATAGGGTTATTCAATAAAGTTTTAAATTTAACTCTCTTTAAAAATTTTGGAAAAGAATATTAGTTTTAATTTTGACTATATCTAAGTGCGCCGAGAGGAGTGAGTGTGAAGCAAGTGGGGTCATTGCCCAGATTCCTGGCGTCTTCAAGGCCCCCCAAAGAATGTTTTTTTTTACGTAAATAAAATGTTTTATTTTCTAATATAAATTTTCCTGTTCTTAAAGTTCGTTATTTTTATTAAATGCAATCGAAACGAAATTTTTTTTTTAATGTCTAGTTGTGTGTTATCGCATTATTGATACCTAAGATGGGAGAACCCGAAAAAATGTTTATCCCTTGCTCAGTTGGCTCTCTACGCCTCTGAATATATCTCACTTTTAAAATGGTTCTTCAAGGAACACATTTTGGTAATCCCTAATCTAAAGAGACAAAATTATTTGCATTTCACGTTGTATACGAAATCTTAAAATAAGCAGCTTCTAATAATATATATATTCAGTTTCAGTTAAGCTTCGTCATTGAGCCGAATTTGAGATTCTCCAAACGGATAGATTTCTTCATGACTTCACGCGCAGTGAGCGAAGAGGAGTGGATATGGCCCGGCAATTGACCAAGGTCAGTTAAAGGTCATTATCACTTGCCTATTTTATTCGTTTATAGATGATGATTTATTAATCATTTTCTTCTGAAACAGGGTTATTCAATGTAGTCTTAAAATCTATCTTTCTGTAAAAAATTGGAAAAGAACATTAATTTCTAATTGTGACTATATCCAAGAGAACCCAGAAGAGTGGAGATGAATCACGTGGACTCACCACCCAGATTCCTGGAGTCTCAAAGGCTCCCTAAATATGAACTAATTTATTCTCCATTATTTAAATCACGTTAATGAAGAATAAGACGGGGTAGAACTTAAGATGGTGTTGTACTTCGTTCTTAAGGTAATATCACACACATATATATATTTTTCATTTAACGTCACAACATTTATACCTTGTGATAATAAAAAAACACTTATTTAATTAGAAAATTTTAGGAAGTATAATTATCATCATTATACACTGGTATTCACGAAAATCAGAACACCAAGAAGGACTAATCAGAACATACTCATATCTGTGAGTTCAATGTAGCTTTAATGTAATAATAAATGATTGCAATGTGGAGGCAATTGGAGAGTTACATGCCGAGTTGTTTATTAAAGACTATGTCCACCCTTTTTCCTGTATGATCTGCTGTACACGGCGAGACATGGAGTCAAACAAATATTTGATGTTGAATTGTGGAATATCCGTCCAAGCACTATGCACCCGTGCCCAAAGTTCCTCTACATTTGAAGGTATGTGGCATTACCGCAACTTCCGTTTGACCATATCCCATACATTTGTCATGGATGACAAATGAGGGGATCTAGCAAGCCAGAGAAGGATATGCACATCGTTTTTACTCAAGTATTCAGCAGTTGCACTGCTGCATAGGGTTTTGAATTGTCCTGTTGAAATATGGTGTGTGGGGCAATCTGTAATTGCGGAAGAACTATTGGCTGTAAAATGTCCTGGATGTAACGAGCACTGTTAATGGTGGGGCGGATCTGTACTCGAGCGGACTTTCTTTCAGAATTGATCACACCTCACACCATAATCCCGCGTGTTGGTGCTGTATCCCTCGTCCGAATGCACTGCTCTTAGGACTCTCACCAACCCATCGGCAGATGAGGAATGTACCGTCGGATTCGAAGAGACAGAAGCGGGATTCATCAGTAAAGACGATGCTGTACTACTCGTCATGCCACTGCCGTCGCTCGATTTACCAAGTAGTCTGGCTGCGTTGTGTTGGGTTGTCAGAGCCAGTCTGAGGAATGGCTGTGAACGTGCAGTCCAAATTAAAATAAACGGCATCGATCTTGCAGACATTGGAAAATACTGGAAATTGCTGACACTGATGTGTTACTGATCTCCACTATTGGACCGATGCTGTAGACGGGGCATAGTGGTCTGTTATAACCAGCCTCCTAAGATGGTGATCTTCCCATGGGGTTGTTTGTGGACGAATCCAGCGTTCCGATGTGTTCGTTGCCCGTCTTCGAATCATTCTCTGCATATTCCTTGCACAACAGATACACTACGATCTAAGAGCTGCAATTTCTCAATTTCTCCATGTCTTCTCTCGTGCCAACAATATGTCCTCTGTCGAACTCGTTCAACTGAAGATATGGAGCTCGCACCGGTATAATAAAAATATATTTATTTTATTCCACCAGTCAGTAGAATTTACATTTACATAGCATAATTAGCTAAAAACAATTGATACATACATGATAATAATCGAGAAGTGAAATAGCTCAGAAATATCAATTGCATCAGAAAAGGGAAATAACAATCGTATTAAAATATTAGTGATTTCCAAGAAAAAAAATCCCTTCAAGCAGCTGCTTTTCCACAGAGGTCTGACAGGAGCCTGTCAGTTTATACGCCATAATATTTTGTGTGAGGATGATGGGATCTCAGCAGAAGGCGAAACAAAAAAGGAGAGCATAGTAAGCTGGGCATATTTTAGTTAATACTCCCTATTTCATTTAAAGTTCAATTATGGAAACAGTAATGTATACAATAGTAAACGATCAAGTGTTTATGAGACATATCACACTCATAGGTGAAAGAAGGTTTCATTGCTTTGTAAAAAGAAACGTTCTACCTTGTTGTTTGAAATAATTTTAAAGTTTTTGCATTTTTAACATCATCTGGAAGTTCAGACCAACTTTTGACTGCATTTTTGATAGATCTCTGTCCAATTGACAATCAACACAGGAATACTCTTCTCATTGTTCATATATGTAATTAATATAATATATATATATATAATTATGACTCTGAAAATAGTCTTTAAATCTATCCAATATAATCAATTTCATTGTAATCGAATATACAATATTTTCTAATATCAATTTCTAATTATTATGGGCATTTAGAATTTTAACCTCAGAAAATAAATGTGCCAGAGGATCATAATATTTTTTTACCAACAATATATCTAACAATTCTTTTCTGAAGACGATATATAGTATTCAGATTGTAGTCATAACTATTATCCCAGACTAAAATTCTATATGTGATATAAGAATAAATGAAAGAGTAGTATAAATTTATTTAAAAATTGTTAAATAGATGACGTATTTTACGCATCATATCAATATTCCTTGACAGAGTGATTCTCAGCTGCTTTAAATAAACTGACCAATTCAGATTTTCGTCCATCCATATTCCTAAGAATTTATATTCAGTTCATCTCGTTAGCTTGATTTCATTAATCTTCACATCGAAACATTTCTCATCGATATTTTTGTTTTTTGTATTTATAAATCATGTATATGGATTTCTTGATATTTATTAATATATTGTTATGTCTGCACCATGCAGATATAATATTTAGAGAGTCATTAACACTGCTGATCAAGCTTGCAGAATCTTGGTTTAAATCGATAATGCTCGTGTCATCAGAATATATTAACATCTCTGAATTAATGTGTGACTTTGCTAAGTCGTTAAAGTAGACTAGGAAAAGGATCGGACCAAGAATAGAACCTTGAGGCACAACTCTGTAAATTAAATGTTCGTCTGATCTACTATCATTCACTTCTACAAGAGCTTTTCTCTGAAATAAGTAAGTTCTTAACCAGGTTGTTTATTATCTCTGACTCTAAAATTCCATATTCTTTAATAACAAAATTTCGTGGTTAATATTGTCAAATGCTTTTGTAAAATCAAGATATATAGCTAATCGAATGTGACCTGCATCCAAATAGTTGACAAATTTGCTCATATAAATCTGCAATAGCTATCTGAGTCGTTTTTTTATTTTCAAAACCATGTTGTTGGTGTGTAATAATTTTCTTATCTCCTAAGAATTTAGTAAAACGTGCACAAATTAGTTTTTCAAAGATTTTCGAGAAGATTGACAAGATTGAAATAAGTCTGTAGTTTTCTATATTTTCTTTATCATCTGATTTATGTATGGGAAGAATTCTCGCAATTTTCAATTTAACCGGGAGTACCTCGTTCATTATTGATAAATAATAATTATTTATTTATTGATAAATAATTGCCCACAAACAATTTTCCTCTCTGGTATAACACCTTTAGAAGTACATGAGATTATTATGGGTTTTAATTGTAAAACTTATCCTGGCATGGATAATATCAGGTACTCAGATCTCCAACTTTATGGATTTACCCTCTCAGAGCAGCTTTCTAAATTACTAAATAGAATTTATAATACCCACATAATTCATATTGAACTTACAACTTCAATTATTAGACCAATATACAAGTCAGGATCAAAGAAGCAGTTTGCTAATTATACACCAATTTCTATAATGCCCCCCCTCAAGCAGCTGCTTGCCACAGAGGTCTGACAGGAGCCTATCAGTTTGTGCGCTATAGTAGAAGGTCTGTGAGGATGGCGGGACCTCAGCAGAAAAAAAGACACGTATATCCATGTTTAATCCGGGGCTCGATCCCAGATCCCTTAGATTAGTAGCCAAGCGCGCTAACCACTCGGCCACGGCCAGCAATTGAAAAAAATAATGTAAAGGCATGTTGCTAATGTGCTTATGGATTACTTAGAAAAATACCAGCTTATTTCTAAAAATTAATTTGGATTCCAAAGAAACACAGGAAAACTCAATTTACTGCAGCATTTTTCTGATGAAATCAATGCAAGCCTAAACAAGGGCAACATTGTGGGAGTTTCATTTCTTGATATCCAAAAGTCATTCAACACATTAGACCATAAGATCTTGCTTAATAAATTGCATAACATAGGAATTAGGGGACATTTATTTTACTTTATTCAAAATTATTAAAAGATAGATTTATTGTAACAAAAATTTGAAACGTCACTGGTGAAGTCAAAGAAGTTCGCTACGGAGCTCCTCAAGACTCTATATTGGGACCATTACTTTTCCTGATTATATTAATGATATCAACAACCTAAAGATTAAGTTCTTTATCTATTTATATGCTGATCATACTGTGATATTAAGTAGTGGTAAAAAGTTTGAAAAAGTTAATAATGACCTACAAAAAGATTTCGATATTATATCAGTATGATTGCAAAATAATTGTATATATTTAAACACACACAAGTCTAAGGCCACGTGCTTCCATCTACTAATATCTCTTACTATACACATACAGCTAAAATGTTTTCATTCAAACACTGTTAAAAGAAAAAAAATCACATGAATTAACTAGGTCTATTAAATTTAAGACATCTTTATTTTGGTTCATAACATCAAGGTTATAGTCATCCATTAATATAAAGACCGATCTCGTGTTGAGTAATTTATTTGAAACAAATTTTTGATACGACAGAAAGGTTTACCTTGAGGTGGTCAGTAATTACTGCCTATATTCAGATTTCCTGATTTAGCAAGCAAAATTTCGTAATCATTAATAATAACCTACACATTGTTTAATATTTTGAAAGAAAACTTTCTCTGAAGTAAAATGCTACTCATCTAACCTTACGAGCTTTTCTTCCCAAGAGGTGGCTCAGTCGGTAGCGCGCCAGGCTCGTAATCTGTAGTTCCCAGGTTCGAGTCCCAGCTGGGTCAGCGTTGAGATTTATCTCCGCAAAATTCCCTGCCCACGGTCAGTAGGGGACACCGATGGGCTTGGAAAGGCCGCCGTCCGTCGGATGGGACGTTAAGCCGTGGCCCCGTGTGCGGGAGAGACATACCCTGTGCTCGTTAAAGAACACGCTGGATGGCCTTGACGGGAGGCTACTATCTGTCTCCCAACAGCTGTTCCAGTGGGTCTCCAACCTTCTCTGAGCCTTCGGGGTCCATGTGACCTGGCCATTTAGCCCATGGTGTGCAAAAAAGTGCCGCTTAGAGGTAAAACAACCCAATTCTCTTCCCAAACCTACACCAGTATACACCAGGAAACGGAGAATTTAAACAAGAAATGCAAAAATGAGACAGGGAACAGAGAATTTAATCAAGAAATGCACAAATGAAGCAGAGAACAACAAGAATTGGTAGTACAAAAATATCGTTTGCACTATTCGATTAAAGTTTTGAAATTTTTACATTTTCCATCGTCAATTAAAACTTTTGAAGGATTCAAAAAGTGTGAATCATAATGAATTTTAAATACCTATCCAATCCAAAAAGAATTTTTAATTTATCTCTAAAACCGAAAAAAAAAAAAAATAAATATATGTTTTTTTTGTTTTTTTTTCCCGCCATCATTCTGGGGATAAGGTTAAAATCATTTGCTGTCAATTCAAACTTCGTAATATTCGTATTTCAGAACCAAAATTCCAAATTTCTATCATGAATATATTGTTTGCAATCGTTGTTTAAAATTTAAAATTTTTAACTGTTTACATTGTTAGAGGACGCGATTATAGTTACTGGTAGATTCTGAAATTGCGAATCGTAATATTTTGTCAATACCTATTCAACACAAAACGAAGTTTTAATTTATTTCCTAAAACAAAGAATTTGAATGTCGACAGACAGAGAGGGACGGGGGTGGCTCAGCCGGTAGCGCGCCAGGTTCGTGATCTGTAGTTCCCAGGTTCGAGTTCCAGCTAGGTGGGCGTTGAGATTTATCTCCGCAAAATTTCCCGCCCTGCCCACGGTCAGTAGGGGACACCGATGAGCTTGGAAAGGCCGCCGTCCGTCGGTTGGGACGTTAAGCCGTGGAACCCTGTGCGAGAGAGTCACGCCCTGTGCACGTTAAAGAACACGCTGGATAGCCTTGACGGGAGGCTACTGTCTCCCAACAGCTGTTCCAGTGGGTCTCCACTCCCAACTTTCTCTGAGCCTTCTGGGGTCTTTGTGACAGGGCCATTTAGCCCATGATGTGCAAAAAAGTGCCGTTCAGAGATAAAACAACCTAACCCTATCGACAGACAGACGACAAAATAAATTCATCAGCTCGTGTAAAAAAAACGATCTGAAAATGACAAAAAATAGTATTAGAAACAAAAACGATAAGAGAAGCGCGGGAATGACAAATGAGGCTGAAAAATGTCAAAACCGAGAAATAAATTCAAAGGAAACACAAAAATGGAAATGGAAACAGGCACACAATGGAAAAACAAGAAAAATCTCTGTCGTATTGGTCATTTTACGGCGGTTCCGTGTGAAAGTGAGGCACACATTGTGCACGTTAAAAAACTTGCGAGATGGTCTTATCCAAAATCTCTCATCTGGTGACAACAAATAGATACGTTTCACGCAATTTCGAACACTTTCTACCCCGCGTGACTCATAACATATTTATAAGAAACGCCATTCTTCTCTGATCGTTCTCAACATTTGGAGGACGATGGTGCTTCCATGAATCTTCTAGCATCTGGGATGCTATTTACGCTCCCTGCAGAGATTCTTCTCTGCGTAGCTTCACACATTTAGGGGAACACGCAATAGCATTTATCAATCGAGAAATTGTAAAGCCAAGCATTCGGCATTCAGCAGGACGACGACTATTTCCTTCCTCGTGGTGTTATTTTTCTCTTCGTAAGCGATAGCCGAAATTGGCACGAAGCTTTACCTATCCGTTTGGCCGGGAAGAAAGGGCACTAAGAGAGGGGAGGGATAGCTTTTCATTTCAAAGTCAGGTGGACCCTAAGAGAACCGGAATCTCTCTCAGGAGTAAGTCTTACGAATGAATTCTAAGGGACTTTGTAGCAAGAAGTTTACAAGGGTTGTTTATTTACAGCTTTTTAGATAGAAGCGATTGGAATTGGTGAACATCTGTGACTGTGGAAGTCGATATTGGAGGTGTCGAAAGATGGTTTGGGGTAAAAGAATAACAAAAGTAGGAAAGAAAAAAAATTGAAACAAATATTTGATGTCGAAGTTTAAAAAAAAAAGCAAAAATGATAAAGGAAATACAAAGAGCAGGACCGTTATTGCATCTGTATCGTAGGTTTTTTTTTTGTGGGAGTAGTATGGGGTGACGAATCTGAGTCGGCGTCCACCAAGTACTGCCAGAAGTTTTTTTTCACTTTAAACCAACACTCTGAATAACTTTTAGTAGGCTCGCATCTAGAAAAAATGAAGAATGGAAAGGCAAGTGATCCAAGGGAAGAGGGGATGAACAGAAACCCTGTTCGGTATAAACGTTTCCTCTTGTTTTAGTGATCACTACTAAATTTATTGAAAAACACGAATAATACATATATATGTTTATTATTTTTTCGCCTCCAGGCCTGACTTATACAGAAGAAATTCTATTCCTATCCTAAAATGACCACAACTAGTTTAAATACGAAAAGAAGTGTCGGTGGATCTAGAGAAAAAAATAAAGTGGAGGTTCGGGAGAAGAGATTTCCACTGCAGTATAACATTTCATCATCATTCGATTTAGAAGTATTTGAAAATTACTTGGAAAAGGTATTAAATACACTTATGTGTAAGAATTTCTTTGCTTCTATTACCCTTTCTAGCATTCTCAAAGGTGAGGTGGGGGGGGGGGGCATGATCTCTTTGACGTGGTCCCATGTGCAGGAGAGCCATACACTAATGGACTCTACAGAACACGGTGGATGGCTTTGACTGAAGGCTACCCTCTGTCTTATGAGTCCCTATCCCCAACCTTCTCTAAGCCTTTGGGGTGTTTGTGACCTAGCCATTTAGTCCATTAGGTGCAAGAATGTGCCTCTCAGAGGTAAAACAACCATTTTCTTTAACATTAACAATCCAACAAAGAGATATTTAATCTTGTGGTGACATGTCTCTACATGAAACTATGCTTTTTCATACAATTAATTAAAATTTTAAAACTGTAAAATCCAGTCGTCTCTGAATATTACGGAGTGACTGTTTTCAAACAGTACAATCTTGTCATTTTACATCTTTATCGCCCTCTAACCGTGAAAATTCACATTAACGGAAGAATTCAAAAATGGGAAGAGTAATACTTTATTACAATAAAAATAAATAAATAAATAAATACCCCCTCAAGCAGCTGCTTGCCACAGAGGTCTGACAGGAGCCTGTCAGTTTATATGCCATAGTAAAAGGTCTGAGAATCCGAGAGAAATTTAATTTTTCATTTTCTTCATAAAATCGCTTAATGGTATAAAAATAGATTTCAAAACGAAAACAATAACACCTTTTTTTTTATTCTTTTATAGGAAAATGAGCTAAAAACAAAGCATTGCAATTACAGGAAAAGTATAATTGTGTGTAGTTTTTGTATGTACAATAACTATACCTTAAGGCACTACCCATACGCAGAAAATTAAAATGATTACTATTGCAATTAAAATATGGACAAAATCGTCCAGACTTTCTTATTTAGAAACGAGCACTTTGCTTTCATTGGCGTTGTTTGCTCGTGGTGTTTCTACGTGGCTGCTCGCAGTTTCCCCACTAAGCCATTGGAGGAAAGTAATCCGTCAGCTTCCAACATCAGAGCAATCAGAATGTGTTCGCCTTCTCTAGTAAGACGATAAAAGAGCGATGATACTTTTACTTTCCTATGCAATCATCGCGATGGTTCATTATTTGGATCAAGAGGCAATTTCAATCAGAATTGAACGCCAATTTAACCGTGTTGATAGTGGGACAAGGCAAGTACTTCGAAGTTCCAAAATTCGTGATCCAAATGTGAAAAGTAGAGAGTTTCCTCACATATAGCTTCCAACCGTTTGAGCGAAAGAGGGAATGTTGGAAGCGAAATCTTACCGTTCTGTAGGGTGTAACTTACTCTTTCATACTGTGGACACTAACAAACAAGCTCGATGGCTTTGATTGGAGGATCTCATCTAGATCATAGAAATGGAATCATACTGATATTCACCCACAGCTAATGATATCTACCTACTTACCTATATTGGCCTATCTCTCCCATTTCTCACCCATTCATCCCCAAATTTGGAGCATACCTGATCCTACTACCCACCACCCCCTACCCCCATTTTACTAAGTCCTATCTTAATTTTCCTGGCGGGGGCGGCCTTTGGAGAGATATTTAATTTGTTTCAGCCCCCCCCCCCCTCTAGGAAAGGATGACAGGAAAACTCTACCCTCTCCATTCACTCCCCCTACCCCCTCTCCAATTATCGCCACCCTCTCTGAGGCAGGGGATGCAAAACTGTTTGTTGCCTCCACCACTAACCAATACATGCCACCCATCCCACTTCTAATCGCACATCGTAATGTTCTCCCCCCCCCCAAGCTACCTCAACCGACTATCTCACTTCACTCACACATGGACATCAAACTTGGCACCTCCAGGCAGAACCTTAGGCAATCATCTTTGCCTCTCTATAGGGAGGCCTTTATGCCCTTTCACAACCTGTTTGATCCACTTGCATCATTATTGCGCGATTTTGGATCTTGATTGACATCCCACTGGAACCAACTGCTTATGGACCAGATGATAGGGGGGCATTCTGCCCCTCTTACAAAATAGTCCAGTTAACGGAAGAGGATATTTAAGAAGAATCATACTGTCTGTCTGGTGGGTACAGTCGCTCAAAAAAGTATCCGAACACTATGGTTGATTACAGAATTCAGAAAAAATATCTGGCAACGATTTTTTTAGAAATTAATGATCTGGCAACCTTCGTGTCACATGACACGAAGGTTGCCAGATCCCTGATTTCTAAAAAAATCGTTGCCAGATATTTTTTCTGAATTCTGTAATCAACCATAGTGTTCGGATACTTTTTTGAGCGACTGTACTACTCCATGGTGCTCTGCTAACCTTCCCTGAACTCTTGGAGTCCTTGTGATCTGATCATTTAACTCATTGTGGGCAAAAAAGTAGTCAGCCAGGGGTAAAACAACTCAATCCATGGTCCTCGGTATATTTTGTAATTAAAGAACCATGCTGAATTGTTGTTGTCATGCCCACATTTTTCGAAATGTTAACCGACGTATCTGTCAGGGTTAAGTCCCATCCGACACATTGTTTTCGTCATTTAGATCTTAGCTTCCTCTACTCCTTCATTTGCTCTCAAACATTCATGCTGTAAAAGGAAGTAGCCTGTAGGGTCTTGGACGCCGAAATTCGTACAAGAAAGGAACCCATCTGGTGAAAAGATGTCAGCTAAGGAGTAAACAAGTACCCGATGAGCCATCTAGATGGGCAGACCTCCGTTTTGGATGCGAGCGCACCAATCGCCGAATCCACGACAGTCCAGATGGTTTGCCCAGCCAAGGTTAGCGAGTGCGCTTTTTCGCCTTGTGCAAAAGTTCGACCCCGGGGGACGTGCTATTTTTCGTTCGTGTGAAAGAACTCTCCTTCTTCCCAGGCGTCGAGGCACCCGACTTATGGGCAATAGAAACAGGTTGAGTCCCTGCTGAAACACCATCCCGTGTGATGACCGCACAGGCCACGAGAAAATAGTGAAGGGCAATTCTCCGGATGAGTACCTGAGGTCCATGAAACGTCCTGCTTGACACGAGCAGGCGAGAGCCAACTTTTCCATCCACCCGCATCAAAAAAACGAGTTGGGTTGTTTTACCTCTGAGCGGCACTTTTTTGCATCCCATGGGCTAAATGGCCAGGTCACATGGACCCCGAAGGCTCAGAGAAGGTTGGGGGAGGGGACCCACTGGAACAGCTGTTGGGAGACAGATGGTAGCCTCCCGTCAAGGCCATCCAGTGTGTTCTTTAACGTGCACAGGGTATGGCTCTCCCACACATGGGGCCACGGTTTAACGTCCCATCCGACGGACGGCGGCCTTTCCAAGCCCATCGGTGTCCCCTACTGGCCGTGGGCAGGGCGGTGAATTTTGCGGAGATAAATCTCAACGCTGATCCAGCTGGGACTCGAACCTGGGAACTACAGGTTACGAGCCTGGCGCGCTACCGACTGAGCCACCCCCGCCCCTCAAAAAAAAAAAAAAAAAAAAAAAAAAAAAAAAAAAAAAACGAGGTATGGCCATTTTTCCTAATCTGTCACAACGTTTTATCGCTGCCACGCTATCCTTGACCTTTTGAACAACAAATGACGAGATCGCTGTAATTGTTTAGCGCACTGTAAATGAGAATGATTTACGCATGTAAGAGAAATAAATGTGTTTAAATGGAATGATCCTGTACTGAGCTAATTATTCGGTTTTTCCTTTTGATTTCGTTTCTACACTTGAAGTCGGCGGACAGACACCGCAGCACAACAAAGTGGTTCCTAAGCCGAAATCGCCGCCTATGCAGCGAATTGACTCACTTTATCACTAAATGATAAAAAAAATTGTGGTATCAGACCCACTTTCCAAGGAAAGCTGAGTCTGATGAATCACAACACTTTGTTTTATCCCTTGCTCTCATTTTTTTTGTTAAGTTCGCCCCTAACGTCGAACCACCCCAAAACACTGAGGGGTGGTCACGACATTCTGACAGGAGTCTCTGATATGCTTCTGAGCTAAGTAGTGGGTTTAGGATCATATTGAAATCGTACTATCCGTCATGTTCTGAGAACTAGTGATGATGATTAACAATAGTTTTTGAAAACCCATGTTTAGAAATTATTTTTGAATATTTATAACCTTTTTTTCAATAGAATAAATAATAATTTGGCAAATTCTTTTATGTCTCAAGAAAACATTCTGTTAAAAAATGAGTTTTGCCTTAGAGTGATTTGAGCCCACATCTCCCAGTTATATGCCGCGCATTGTGTCATTAACTACCAACTGTTAATTCATTCCTCAGCTAATTTTGAGTATTAATCTCCCCCAACGCGTCATTCGTTGAGCCGTGAGGAATAAACTAGTAGTTTGTAGTTTAGTGATCAGAATCCCCGGAATGTAACTAACTGGGAGTAGTGGGTTCTAGTCCCACTTGCGGCGAAACTAATATTTTCATTAAATTAAGCCTTGAATTATATTTTAACAGGTAGTATGTGTATTTACTGCTGAGAGTTTAATTTCTCTTTCAGGAGATGGTGGTACTGTCTCTATTGTTGCTGTTACCATTTAGCTATCTCATTCCCACAGATGCCGTGAGTGCAGGTAAGAACTGTCTTTTTCTTTTCTACAAATATTTAATATGATTATTCATTTTTTCTATATGTATGTTAATTAATTTGGGGGGAACGTTTAAATAAAACAATTCTTGTCGTTGCTCGAACTTGTTTCTCAAAGCAAAACCACTCACGCTCAATTGCATATATCAGGGGTGAGCAATTGTTTTCGTATCTACACTGCGCTTGTGTATTGACATGGCTGTCTTAGTAGAAAATACGAGACGAATCTTCGGTCGCGCACGGGAAGGAAATCTCGGTTCAAGGCGGATTTTTCTGACTGTCTTGGCGGGCCACAAAAAATTCTTAGCGGGCCGAATGTGACCCGCTGGCCGCTATTTGCCCACCCCTGGCATATATGAATGTGGAATGCTCTTTCCCAGAAAGAAATAAATTAGAGCCTCTATCCTCTAGGGTAAATTAGTGACTGGGGAGTTTTCAATATGACTCCTTAATCACCACACGCTACCACGTAGCTGTCAAGTTTCAACCGTAAACAAACCGTTTACGATGTTCAAGATTTACAAATCTCGAGTTTAGCTCTCTTTAAAGTAGGGATTTCGTAGAATGCGAACGGTGATTTTGCTAAATATCAATAAATCATGACTGCCATAATATTCAATAGAAGATATCCCGTGTAGATGTTGCAATTACTATTATGTAGCAATAATATGTATACAAGTTACAGAAGGAATTTAAACTGGAATAGATAGCTAGAAGAACGAGTTGTGAAAGATGTGTAAGAATGAAGTTTATTTTTAGCAAACAAGTAAACTCTTGCATTGAAATAAAAAAAGGTTCTTGAAGTGCAAAATCAAAGGTAATTTTAAACTCGAGTTCTGTGGGAAATAGGAACTCGAATATTTAACACCAAACGAGGTGATACGGGGAAACTCACGCGCGGATTTGGGACATGATGTTCAAGTATTAAGTAATTATGGGAGCCGGGGGGTTCCAATCCATTAACAAAGGAGCTGAAATAAACTGAGCTCTCTAAAGTGATCTCATACTCGTGTAGAATATTCCAAGTTACATTCATTATCGCCGATGACGGATGCTCATTCGGGAGTTTGGGGTAAGTTGCTTTACCTCTGAGCTACACTTTTTTAGAACACACTGGGCTAAATGGCCAGGTCATGAGGACCCAAAAGCTGAGAGAACATTGAAGGAAAGGAGATCCTCTGGACAGCTTTTAGGAGACAAATAGTAGCATCCCGTCAAAGCCATCCAGCGTGTTCCTTAACGTGCACAGGTTATGGCTCTACTGCACATGGGGGAGGCTCAGTTGGTAGCGCACCAGTTCGTAATATTTAGTACCCAGGTTAGAGTGGCACTAGGTCAGCGTTGAAATTTATCCCCGCCAGACTACAAGCACTGCCCTCGGTCAGTAGGGAGACACCGATAGGCTTGGAAAGGCCACCGTCCATCGGATGGGACGTTATAAGCCGTGGCTCCGTGTGCGGGAGAGTCATGCCCTGTGCACATTAAAGAACACGCTGGTGGCCTTGACGGGAGGCTACTATCTGTCTCCCAACAGCTGTTCCAGTGGGTCTCCACTCCCAACCTTCTCTGAGCCTTCGGGGGTCTTTGTGACCTGGTCATTTAGCCCATGATGTGCAAAAAAGTGCCGCTCAGAGGTAAAACAACCCAACCCGTCGGATGGGATGAAGTTTGATGGAGCATACCGCAATAAAGCTCGATCATAAAGAACACGGAACTATTCATCATGCTGGTTCTAGAATCTCCAAAATGGCCACAGTAGTGGCTTCGCAGAATTAAATGAATCATTCCACATGGCATTCATATGTAAATTAATTATTTCCTTTTCTAGATGATTAGGGACATCTTCAGTATCAGTGACGAATGGATTTTGAAACAGCCGAATTTACATCTTACAGTCGCTCAAAAAATATCCGAACCCCGTGGCCGAGTGGTTAGCGCGCTTGGCTACTGATCTACGGGACCTGGGTTCGAGCCCCGGGTAAAGCATGGATGTCCGTGTTGTTTTCTGCTGAGGTCCTGCCATCCTCTCAGATCTTCTACTGTGGCATATAAACTGACAGGCTCCTGTCAGACATCTGTGGCAAACAGCTGCTTGAGGGGGTATTTATTTTTTATTATGCTTGATTACAGAATTCAGAAAAAATCTGGCAACGATTTTTTTTAGAAATTAGTGATTTGACAACCTTCATGTCACGTGGCACGAAGGTTGCCAGATCACTAATTTCTAAAAAATCGTTGCCAGATATTTTTTCTGAATTCTGTAATCAACCATAGTGTTCGGATATTTTTTGAGCGATTGTACTCTAATACCATGTTTCAAATATCACCACTATATCCTGTCCGAACCATGGTAGTATTGGACCGATGGAAAACAAAATGAATTTACATTGTCATTTAAAAAATGATTGATTATCAGTATTGCTGTTGGGATAATTTTTCGTTATAAAGCCCAAATGATCAGCAGGCCACTTGAAACGGCAGCTCAGGCTGTATGATGCTGATCCCTGCTTTATCATAAATGTGATTGATTTATCATTTCGTTATTAACTCCTTAGCGTGAGTGACTTTCTTATTTACATCATATTCATAGCAACAGTGGACAATGAAGTTCCCTTCCCCAATCACAAATGGCGAAATGGATGAAAAGTTCGGGTAGATTTATAAGTCATATTACAAAATAAACGACCTAGCCTGGTGGTAGTTTAGTGGTTAGAACACTCTGACATGAATCTGTGAGAAACGTTGGTTCGAATCCTGCACATCGACAAAACTGATTTTTTTTAATAAACATTCCTTGATTTCTATGTCAACAGGTAATTCTGTGTATTATTAATTAATTACGTCTAGTAATATTGACCTCTCCTTGGGCATCTCTCAATCAATGGTTTTGGTTCCAAGAGAGCTGAAATAGTTTCTCCTCAAACCTGAAACATTCCTTCATGTAAATCATTTAATAAAAATGACTGCGATCCATGCCACGGCTGAATAAAACAAACGACCTATCTCTTTTCAGTCAATTAGATGCATTTCAGGAATAACGTGATTCCTACTGGAAAACGAACTAAGGTTTCTGCATGCCATGAAATGAAAAATTGCAGCCGATCTTGCATCATAGGAACGAGAAAGAAGAATTAACTATCATTTTCTTAATCGTCTCTTGTTTAATTGCTTATTTAGAAGTAATAAAAGAACAGAAAAGGCTCAGCAATTTGAGCTACTTAATGACTGCAAGTAGAGCTTGAAGATCCTAATGAAGGAAAAGTAGCGGGAGAGCTCGGAAGATTATGCCTCATGGGAGTTTGCTCCGTTTGGAGTTTCCATAGAAGAAACCAATTAAGATTCGTCGTACATAAGGCTTAGTTCATTTACATTCCGAAAATGATGGATCTTTGTGTCGTAAACATTACTCGTATGTAACCATAGATAAGAAGTAAATGACCGACGATCAGAATGATATTCGTGTCTTTATCTACTAGGAGTAAAACTAAAAATAATAAATATCCCCTCAAGCAGCTGCTTGCCACAGATGTCTGAGAGAAGCCTGCACTTTATCGTTTTGAAATATATCCTGACATTTCGAAGTTTTGGAAAATTTCAAGCTCCGTGAATTCTGAAGTGAACTTTTTCTTAATGAAAACACGAAAAGCGAGAAAACAATTGATCTAGTAGAAGCTCGTTAAATTTTCATCGTCGGCTTCAGTATTTTTTAAGAGTTACTTTTAGCAATTATGTAATACCCTCACCACTGTTCGTTACATGTTTAGAGAGTTATTAGAACTAGAACGCTTAACATTTTGTTTTTTAAACACTGTCCCTTCACGATTAAAGAATTATTAAAGATGATACGTTTAACGATTTTAGTTGTAGTACAATTCCTTTAATGTTTAAAGTTAGTAGAGTTGTAAATATTTACACGTTTGATTTATAGCATTATTGGTGCACTATTTATAAAGTTCTAATTAAATTTCCCGATGTTAATTGAGGTAGAAATTTATGAAGTCACTTTAACACTGTGCCTATACATACATCTGCAATTCTGCCCTAAATAAAAAAGGGGATACCATTCGATTTGGGAAGGCTAACGGATGGGATTTAACTCCGTGTACAGGAGAGCCATATGCATGTTAAAGAAAAGCTAAGTGGGCTTAAGGTAAGGCTTCCATATGTCTCCTAAGAGCTGTCAGGATGATCCCTAAACCTTCTCTCATTTCTTGGGGTCCTTTAGTCTAGCTATTCAGCACATTGCGTGTGAATAACTGCAATTAAGCGGTAAAACAACTCAACTCAATGAGTCTTTTGGTATCAGGTTTTAATTGTGTCGTCATCCCGCAATAACCTTCAAATGACTGAATGAAACAATTTCATTTTCAAGAAATAAATAATTTCTAAAATGATTCATCTTGTGCTCGATGATGAACTCAATGATGAACTAAATCCACTTTTTAGACAACAGTAAAACAATTACAGCGTTAAAAGTTAGAATGGAGTTCAACTGCCTAGGTGAGTACCTTGAAAGTTCCAGTTGTTTCTTTTTATTTTTATTGTGTGTGTGTGTGTGTGGGGGGGGGGGTTATAACCCCATAATCCCTCCCCAGATCTCTGAATAAATCACTGCAGCGTCTAATCAATAACTTATAAACTTAGTCAACTCTGCTTATGCTGTATTGATTAGTTGTGTTTGGCACACAGTTTCTCATCATCGGTTTTTTCTCAGTTTTTCTAAGCACTTCAGTAGCCTGTTCAGAACTCTTTTTATAGGAAATTTAGTATTTTAATATAAGAGAATGAAATTACTTTGTCTATCAGCCCATTGCTTGCTATAAGTAGTAATCTATCCTAGGTTGTAACTACGGAGACTATGAGACTGCGTAGTTGTGTGCCGCTTTGCCAGTTCTCATAGATCAATGTCAATCATTGAAATCAATGAAATATATCTAAGTCTCAACTGCGCAGTCTCAGTCTTCTCAGTCTCAGCAAACTTCTCCACAGCTAGTAAGTTGTTATTGTGTTATCTTACCTCTAATGGCAATTTTTTTTCGCACGATGGGTTAAATTGCCGTGTTACAAGGACCCCAAGGGTTCAGAAAAAATAACTTATAAATAATAATAACAGAAAAAAGGTGGGGAAATAGAATCCAGTGGCAGCTTCCCGTCAAAACCATACAGCCTATCCCTTAACGTGCAGAGGATGACTCTTCTGCTCACGAAACCAGGTTTAACGTCCCATCTAACGGATGACAGCCTTTCCAAGTTCATCGGTACCCTCCTTTCTGACCGTGGGGAAAGTGAGGTTTTTGCTGAGAAAAATGTGTTGGCCCAGCTGAGACACGAACCTGGAAACTGCAGATTACGAGTCAGTCGCGCTACCGACTGAGCCATCCCCGCTTCCAGCTAGTTAGCACTGTAGCGTATAATTTGCATTTGGTTAATATAGCATTTCCGCTAGCACAGAACTCTGTTTTCAACAGCTAAGGTCACATCATGATCATCACTTCGCTTGGCTTTCACCCCCACCAAAAAAGAAAAGGAAATAAAAAGTTACTTTTGTTTAACAACTAAAGCAATGAATAAAGTTTTTTGTTTCTCTTGTGATGAAAAATTCTTCATTTTTCTAGTTTCTCATTATATTCTTTGCTTTTATTTTCCTCCTTATGGGGTTCTTAACAAGTTTCTTCTTAACGAGGTCAATAGCGATCAATAAACTGGAACCAAAAGCAACAAAATAACAAAACACATAGCAAAAGAGGAAAAGAGAAATACGCTTCATGGATATGAAGAACAAAATTTAATGAAATTAAACTAATGAATGTACTCTAGAGAAATATTTTGCACGTGACTTTGGAGTGTATCAAATGAGCCTTACGCTTCAGTTATGCGTGAAACCTCTCCTCACCTTGATTCATTAATACTCGTGTGTTATAAATTTTCTTGCTTTCCAGATTATCTTTCTTAGATAATAATGCAAATTATAAGCATTGATCGCTTATATCAATTCGAATAGATTATGCCTGACGAAGGAGACAAATTAGGATCTTTTTTTAGTTAGGGTCAAATCGTTAACTAGATAATATACTTAATTTTTTTGTTGGATTACAGCTATTATTCTTGAACTGCACGAGTTTCATTTCATTGGTTGAAAATTTCAGGGCTTGAATCATTTTCTTTTGAAGCAGCCGCAAAATCTTTCAAAACGGCTTTCTGTTTAATTTCTGTAGTGTTTATAAAAGTGTCATCCGTGATATATACAGGTAATGGACAGAAAAATGGAATCCGTTCCATGTTATCTTAATATAAAATCACATTCAAAGTCATAACTTCTTCGATATGATTTTCAATGAAACATGTGTCTAAAGATAAAGAGCTCAATAAAATGTATCTTAATCTCGGTTGAAAACAATATTTGTTAAGTATTCAAAGAGATATGAACGCAGGAATATGTTTAACAAGCTACAAAAAATTGGCCCAAAATTTAATTGAAACGAACACTATAGTAGAGTCAACTATGACCACTGATCTCTTAAGTTTTAATTTAATTTTAGGGTGAATATTTCGTAGCCTGTAAATATTCGAATGATTATAACGCTTTAAATACTGAACAAATATTGTTTAAAATCGAGATTTAGATAGATTTTATTTAGATCTTTAATTTATCTTTAAACATATTTTTCATCAAAAATCATATCGTTAAAATTATTGACTCTGAATGTGACTTTCTACTGAGATAACATGGAACTTCCACTGAGTTAACATGGAACTTTCGTCTGAGATAACATGGAACTTTCTACTGAGATAACATGGAACTTTCTACTGAGATAACATAAAACTGTTTTCATTTTTCTGTCCAGTACCTGTATATTTTCTCCTGTTCTTATAAAATATTGAGGCAAACTCTTACAACTTCAATTTACATACATTTTGACAATTCTGCTTCTGGAACTAACGTTTAAGCAACTTACCAGTGCATCCAGCCGTTTGCACTTAGAAGATAGACGGCTGTACAGTCGCTCAAAAAAGTATCCGAACACTATGGTTGATTACAGAATTCAGAAAAAATATCTGGCAACGATTTTTTTAGAAATCAGGGATCTGGCAACCTTCTTGTCACGTGACACGAAGGTTGCCAGATCCCTGATTTCTAACAAAAAAAGTTGCCAGATAGTTTTTCTGAATTCTGTAATCAACCATAGTGTTCGGATACTTTTTTGAGCGACTGTACAAGCCAAAATGTCTCTTGCGGATTTTTAACTAAAAATAAATTGCGTAATTTTTGTACCTATCGGTATATGTATTTTAGTACCATTTTTAAACAAAGAGAAAAGTGTGCTGCATGCTTTATACCCCTTTCGTTATTCTGTATATTTCATATCCATGGAAGAAACTGAATTCATGCATGGTATAAAGTGTGTGAATTAAACTCTCAATAAAAGGTAAACGTTGACATCAATCATTACGGCACTTTTTTCCAAAATTGTTACATTATAAAATCATTCTACTGTCTTTACCCTTAACTATTGCACGACATGATTCACATTCGTAGGGTTATTACTAACCAGGAGTAAAATATTCTTAAACGTGCAATTTTCAGTAATTTAAATCGTTGAGCGAATCGTCACAAGACAGACAGCATAATATTTATATTTTCTAGTTCACCGATACCTAAAACTTAGTCAAAAAATCTCACAATCGATATTTTTTCCAAGAGAGACCACTTTCCACATCTTTCGTAAAAACCAAAATCTCAACCAATCCTCCGTCGGATGGGACGTTAAGCCGTGGCCCCGTGTGCGGGAGAGCCATGCCCTGTGCACGTTAAAGAACACGCTGGATGGCCTTGACGGGAGGCTACCATCTGTCTCCCAACTGCTATTCCAGTGGGTCCCCTCCCCCAACCTTCTCTGAGCTTCGGGGTCCATGTGACCTGGCCATTTAGCCCATTGTGTGCAAAAAAGTGCCGCTCAGAGGTAAAACAGCCCAACCCAACTCAACCAATCCTATCATCATCTAGTTATTGCTTTTCCGTTCCTAGTAGAAAAGCACAAAAATCATTGCCACACAGAGTATTTGATGCAACTCCCCAAAGACCAATGACAAGTCAGTTTTCTGGAAGTTTTAAAGGAATTCGAGGTACGTTTATCAATATTCCGTTCTCTGTGTGCTGGACTGAAAAGAAACAGGATGATCCCAAATGCGTTCTCTTTCTCTCAGCTTCCTCTTCCAGATAACTCAGCTTCCTCTTCCAGATAACTCAGCTCACCCCTTGCATCCGTTTCTTTTCCCACTTCATTCATTTCCGCCCTCACTTCCCCTTACGAGAGTCACACTCATTCCCCAGTGCTCTCTAATTTCCTGAACTGATGCACCTTTTCTCTCCTAGTGGGTTGCTTTTCGTTCCTGTCTGAGATCGATTCTTCGCTTCATTCATTCATATTATGCGGAATTAAAATACTTTGATAAAATTCTAGTTCTCGGATGATTGTTTTTATCTCTTGCAATTATAAATTATATCATTTGCATCTGCAATTGCTGTATTAGCATCTACATTGCAGCAGTAGAACGGATCAATGACTAATGTACGCTTCATTTCCTACAAGCTCACTTTCCATTTGAAATCTTATATATGTAAGCAAATTATATAAAATGTACTTTAGTTTGTAGTTCGGATTTGTTTGAAAAGAGAATTTAGTTTCGATGAAAAGCCCTTGCTCTGTAAGAGCTTTGTTGATTCGATTGGTAGCATAATTATTCGACTGATGGTGTTGGAATGTGTGTGTGTAGGGGGGTGGGGGGTGGGGGGTGACTCAGTCAGTAGGGTGCCAAGCTCGTAATTTTCAGTCCCCAAGTTCGAGGCCCGCCTGACTCAGCTTTAAGATTTATCTCCGTAAAATCATCACCCTGCCTTCGGTCAGTAGTGCACACCGATGAGCTTGGGAGGCCACCGTCCATCGGATGGGATGTAGAGCAGTGGCTCCGTGTGCGGGCAGTCATACTCTGTGCACGCTAATGACCACACTGGTTGGCCTTGACAGAAGACTACCATCTGTCTCGTAACAGCTGTCCAGTGGGTCCCCTTCTCCCAACCTTCTCTCGGTAACTATATTTGCCATAACAGCAATTATAGCTACAGATAAAATAAATTTATTATTGCAAAAAACAAATCCAAAATCAAGCATTAAAGGAATTCGAGGTATGCTTATATATTCCGTTTCTTGTGTGCTGGGGGCGGGGGGGGCGGGGGTGGCTCAGTCGGTAGCGCGCCAGGCTCGTAATCTGTAGTTCCCAGGTTCGAGTCCCAGCTGGTCAGCGTTGAGATTTATCTCCGCAAAATTCCCCGCACTGCCCACGGTCAGTAGGAGACACCGATGGGCTTGGAAAGGCCGCCGTCCGTCGGATGGGACGTTAAGCCGTGGCCCCGTGTGCGGAAGAGCCATACCCTGTGCACGTTAAAGAACACCCTGGATGGCCTTGACGGGAGGCTACCATCTGTCTCCCAACAGCTGTTCCAGTGGGTCCCCTCCCCCAACCTTCTCTGAGCCTTCGGGGTCCATGTGACCTGGCCATTTAGCCCATGGTGTGTAAAAAAGTGCCGCTCAGAGGTAAAACAACCCAACCGAACCCTGTGTGCTGGGTTTCAAAGAAACAGGATGATCACAATACGGGGTCCTTGTGACCTAATCATTTAGCCCATTATATGCAAAAAATGCGTTCAGAGGTACAACAACCCAACCTTTGGTGTTGGATTGTACGGAAAATAATGGTGAGTTGTTCTCGTTTTCTTTCCATAAGGCCATTTACGAAAAAGGAGTAAGATAAAACTTTAAATATGATTAAGGAATCATCAGAATAAAACTGTTCAAACTTTGTGATTCTTAAGCAAAAGTATTCTTACACGATTATCGATATACATGACATTCTATATCTATTTAACATTCATGAAAAACAAAACGTGATACGATCTACTCCTGGTTTAAAGAATTGTTAAGTCTGAAAAACATTTTTTTTTATCTTACTTTCTCTGAAACATGTTAATTTTATTAGTTATTTTTAAAGTACTACTGTACTAATCCCACACGAATGGCCCAACGAAATTCAGGTTAATATACCTATCATAATAGAAATAAATACTCTTGAAACGGAAATACCCGCTTTCCAAAAAAATTACCTGCAAGCGGGAGCCTATTGCGCCGCGTGTAGATTTTCGTGATACGAAAATTGCGCAGAGTAATTTGAAGCCTTTAAAGCGTCCTTGATAAAATGGAATATTTCAGGGAGAAAGATATGAATTAATTTGAGCTAATCTAATCCTCATCAAGTGCGATCTCTCCATCACAGAAATTGGAGGCCAATAAAAACTGAAACTTGCGATTTCTAGTATTTTATTTCTTCTGTGTTGGGTTGTTGAGTTGTTTTACTTCTGAGCGGCACTTTTTTGCACACCATGGGCTAAATGGCCAGGTCACATGGACCCCGAAGGCTCAGAGCAGGTTGGGGGAGGGGACCCACTGGAACAGCCGTCAAGGAGACAGATGGTAGCCTCCCGTCAAGAACCATGTTGGGAGACAGATGGTAGCCTCTCGTCAAGGTCAAGGCCAAGGTAGCTTCCCGTCAAGGCCAGCTGTTGGGAGACAGATGGTAGCCTCCCATCAAGGCCCAGCGTGTTCTTTAACGTGCACAGGGTATGGCTCTCCCGCACACGGGGCCATTTCTTCTGTGCTTAGTCCTGTCCTTTACGGCGTCCATTCAGCGTCTCGTCTTCCTTTCCCAAGGTTTTTGATTATTAACTTTTACTTTCAAGTTCAATCAAGATATTTTATATTCCGTTCACCTTATTATGTATCCACAATAGCCTTTTTTTTTTCTTGCTCAATATGTAACATACCCGAAGATGTTTGGTAACTTTTAAAACATTTTTGATTGACAGAGTTAACAAAAGTAATTGATTCGGATTTTTTTTTATCTTTTTTTATCATTTCTCATTTGTGGTTTCGTTTGCTAGATTGTTTATTCCTTAATAATTTTGAAACGGTTAAAAGAATCAAATTCCCTTTTAAAAAACAAATCTTTGCATACCATATCTGAAGTTGAAGAACGACAGTTAAGCCTGATATTTCAAATTTCAAGTAGTAACTGTGCCTGCATTGATATATTTTTGGTAACTTCTCCTCTCTGTCCTCAGTAAGAAAGGATATGCCGATCGCCTTTAAAAGGAAGACTTCCATCTGATGGAGCGTTAACCCTTAAATTCCTATACCGCGATCTTTCGTAAACTTTTTGTTACATTTTTCAGTAAAACTCTTGCTGCAACTGACAAATGTTTTATAGAAATGCCTCTACAGCTGACCAAATTTTGAAAGAAATCTTGCTGCAACTGGTTAAATTTTAACAGAAATCTTGCTGCAACTGGTTAAATTTTAACAGAAATCTTTCTTCAACTGACCAATTTTTTTAGAAATGTCTAAGCAGCTGACCAAATTTCGGAATAAATATTGCTGCAACTGACCAAATTTAAAAATGCTGCCGTACTGACCAAACTTTGAAAGAAATCCAGCTGCAACTGAACAAAATTCAACTGCAGTTTTTGGTGAATACCATAAAAAAGTTGCATAGGATTGAATACATTTTTAGAAATTGCACATCCTATGCAGGAGTGCAATACTCTAATCACATTAAAGATCACACTGGGCCGCCTCAATGAGTCTTCCATCTGTCCCTTAGTATCTCTTAGTATCTAACTTTGTTCCACTTGTCCCACTGTTTGCTAAAAAGTGCCTTTCAGTGGTAAAACAACCCCACCTAGGTTCCAGTACCCGCTGTGCTTCCGCTGAGATTTTTCCCTCTAACTCATGCTGTGTCATCAGTGAAAAGTGATACCGATGGTCTTGGAAAGATTGAGCTGGCAACCTTTCGTGATTGTGATCTGGCAACCTTCGTGTCACGTGACACGAAGGTTGCCAGATCACTAATTTCTAAAAAAATCGTTGCCAGATATTTTTTCTGAATTCTGTAATCAACCCTAGTGTTCGGATACTTTTTTGAGCGACTGTACAGAAGTTTCTGGCGTTCACATAATTCATTCCCACATTAGAAACGAATTACTATTTATTTTTCTTGCATTTTTTTCTTAAACGACAGCTTGATATTTCGTTTTTTATTTTTTGTCATCACATTTCGTTACACACACTGCCCTACCAAAATATGTTATGTCAATTCCTTGTTATGTAAAGTGTATCTAACTTCGAAGCTCTAACTTCTCAAATATACAATTAATGGAAACAGGTGACTGAAGATAGAGATCATAATAAAATCTATTTGTATTTTCAGATGTAATCATTAAATATTTGAACAGTTATGGAAGCTAGAACATTTCAAGTATTAATGCTTCATATGAATCTATCTCAAAAATTAATTAAAATTAAAAAAATACTAACTAAAAACATTCTACTAACTAACAACATTCTAAGTTTTTTTCCAAATCATTAAATGAAATAAGTACACATTTTGGAAATTTCCCCAATAACTATTTCATTATTAGACAATTATAAACGATTTCTATAAAACAAGACAATTTATTATTAAACAATTCTAACTTTAGTAACCATTTAAAACCGATCCAATATTGTTGAAAATCAAGAATTAGTTAGAACTGATTATGATCTTTATCTAAGTCACATTTTTTCGTTAAATACATATTGTAGAAATTATAGAGTGTCGAAGTTTAATTGCCATTGATATATCATTAAAATTCTTTAATGTTTTGATAGAGAAATGTTTAAAATTTCACATGCTTTAGTTGGTCTAGATCTAGAAAATTGAATCTCACACGAAAAAAAAAAATGCAATCACTCAAATTTTAGTATCATTTTCACAATCTTCTACATACCGAGATACAACGAAAGCCTCTCGGTGACATATTTCTCGTCTCAGACAATTAATAGGACATAAGGGATGTACCAAAGCCATCGATCTTCTCACGCAGAAGTGGTAAATGTCTAGATTGTGGGCGCTTGCCAAACGCTTTTCGAAGCTGCAATTTCATCCGTTTCTGGTTCATCTCCCTTTTGAAATTCATCTACTTTTTTGTCTCTTTTTCCCCCCTCCCTTTAAAACTCGAACAAAGAAGCAAGCTATAAACATCCGTAAACGTCAGCAAATCAAGCTTGGAACAAAGAAATTCAGCAATAATTCAGAAGGTTCTGAATACGATCATAAATCACGGACAAAAATAATAAAGATTCATTCAGTACTGAGTATTGCTTTAAGTACTTATCTCTCGTCATCATTCGGGGAGGATTTATTGCACTTTATTTTTTGGCCGTCCCATGGAAGAGTGGTTAGCGCGCTTGGCTACTGATCTAAGGGACCTGGGTTCGAGCCCCGGGTAAAGCATGGATGTATGTGTTTTTTCTGCTGAGGTCCTGCCATCCTCTCAGACCTTCTACTGTGGCATATAAACTGACAGGCTCCTGTCAGACCTCTGTGGCAAGCAGCTGCTTGAGGGGGTATTTATTATTATTTTTATAGTTTGTGGCAGTCGGAAAATGGTTTTGTTTTGAAAAACTAATTTGGAACTAGAGTGTTTTTGAACATATTTAGTTAAATACACTCTTGGAATAATGAGTCAAGTATCGTACCGTGCTTCGGTTACATAATTCGCGTGCGTAGGATCCGTCCATACAACAGAGAGCGCTATTAAATGTGGTACGTAAAATAATTCATCATTTCCAAATAAAAAAAAAAATTTTTTTAAAATGGATCTGTTCTTTTTAATGACTGTCTGCTGAGAAATATGCAACAAAGAAATAAAAATTAATAAAAAATTTAGCAAACCTTTATTAATATCACGATGACCGAATGGTTAGCGCGCTTGGCTACTGAATAAAAGAGACCGGAGTTCGATCATTGTATAAAGTACTGCTGATTCTTTCCTGTGTGGTCTTTCTTCTGAGGTTTCGTTTTCAGCTACATTTTAAACTACCAGTCTTCTCTCAGACTTGTGTGGCAAGTAGTTGTTTGAGGTCATAATTTTGTTTCACCATTATTGCTTTGAATAGTCCTACAAAAAGTCTATAAACTAGAGATATGTTACCTATTTCTTTCTAAGCTGCACTTTACAGACAGGGGAATAAATGGCCAGATTACAAGGACCGCAAGATATAGAGAGGCTGGGGAAGCGGGATTCATTGGACAGCTGTTAAAAAAGAGGTGGGGATATTCCGTCAAGGCCATGTAGTCTGTTTTTTAACGAGCAAAGGGTTTGACTCTCTTTCATACGGGTTACCTATTAACATCGCATTTAAAGGATGGTGATCTTTCTAAATTCATCATATTTCTCAAAGAGAGCAGAGCTGGTGTTAGGGGAGAAAAACCAAAATGGAAGGGTTAGGTTGTTTTACCTCTGAGCGCCACTTTTTTTCCACACCATGGGCTAAATGGGTTGGTCACAAGGACCACAAAGGCTCAGAGAAAGTTTGGGGAGGGGACCTACTGGAACAGCTGTTGGGATTGTAGCTCCCGTCAAGGCCATCCAGCGTGTTCTTTAACGTGTAAAAAGTGTGGTTCTTCCGCACATGGGGATAAGGCTTAACGTCCCATCCGACGGACGGCGGGCCTTTCCAAGCCCATCGGTGTCCCTTACTGACAGTGGGCAGGTAGGGGAATTTTCCGGAGATAAATCTCAATGCTGACCCAGCTGGGACTCGAACCTGGAAACTACAGATTACGATCCTGGTGCGCTACCGACTGAGCCACCCCCGCCCCTCAATGGAAGGGAGTCGAACCAGTATATCAAATTATGAGACAACGTTCTTCCTCTACATAAGTGATTTAAAGTTTCGTAGATTAAAGAAATGTTTCTCCTTTGATAGAATCCTGATTTTAAGAAATGCGTCTGAAGAAATGAGGGGATCTTTAAATTAACGATTGTCCGATAAACGCTTTTCGAAATTGGGTTTCTCCTTAATTCCAGTTTATGTTATCATATTGCTTTAATTAAATTATCGTTCTTTTGGTGTATAATGGGACTTATTTTTGTTTCCTAGTCATTTTAGAATAGATTATTAAGTTATTCTGCTTCCAAATTAGCTCACCCACCAACCACATTAGAGTGAACTACTCAGCAGCGCGTTAATTTCCTAACCCAGTATTTCTAAATATTTTTTGCTCATGCGTCCCCTTCGGAGCTTCATTTACATCTGTGCCCCCCCCCCCCCTCATAGTCCCTGTTAGTTGGGAGAGAAGTTATTTTACCGTCTGCACTGTATTTTTATAACATAAATTTTATACCATATACACCGAAGAACCAAAACATTATGACCACCTGCCTAATATGATAATGGTCCTACACGTGCCGCCAAAATAGCCCTTACCTGACGTGGCTAGAATGCTACAAGATTTCTAAAGGTGTCTTGTGGTATCTAGTACCAACATGTTACCAGCAGATCCTTTAACTCTTGTAAGTTACGTGGTTGAGCTGCCGCAGATCGAATATGTTGTTCCAACACAAACCATAGATGCTCGATTGGATTTATGTCTGGGGAATATGGTGGCCACGACAATACCTGGTAGTCTTCCTCATGTTCTGCGAACCATTCTCGAACAATCCGGGCAGTGTGGCATGGCGCATTATACTTCTCAAAGAAGGCACTACTAAAGGGGAATACCGTTGTCATGAAAGGATGTGCCTGGTCTGCAATGATGTTTAGGTAGGTGGTAGACGTCATAGTTTCTTGCACATGAATGACTGGACCCAGGGTTTCCCAGCAGAATTTTGCCCAAAGCATTACAGTTCCTCCACCAACTTATTTTCTTTCCACGGTGCATCGTAATGCCAACACTTCACAAGATAAAAGACGCAACAGGAAGCGAGATTCATTGGACCAGACGACCTTCTTCCATCATTCAAGGTCAAGTTTTGATGCTTGCGTGTCCATTGTAGGCGCTTTCGATGGTGAACCGAGGTTAGCATGGGCACTTGGAGCAGCCTGCGCTATGCAGTTTCATTTTCAGCAGGGTTAGATGTATTGTGTGTTGTGGCACATTACCCCCTATCACCAGCAAATTTCAGGCGAGTTGCGCAACAGTATCCGTTCTGTTGGCTCGTTCCATACGGGATAGCCTTTGGTCACCTCTAGCATCGATAAGCTGTGGGCGGCCCACACCTTGCCGGCGGTTCATGGTTTTTCCCTCCTCTGACCACTTTTTGAAGGTACTAACTAGGGTTGACCATGAGCACCCCACAAGCCTTGCCGTCTCGGAAATGCTCTTACCCAGTCGTCTGGCCATTACAATTTGGCCTTTGTCAAACTCCTTTAAGTCGCTATCTTTCTCACCTGGAGAACAAGAATAACACTGATTAACAGAGTTCAGTATCAGGTGTAATTTATACCGTTTCATGACTTTAACAAGCGCCGTTATTTACCTGCAGTTACTTCGATTTGCATAAAGACGCGCTGGTCCTAATGTTTTGGCTCTTCGGTGTATATTCTAATAATCGGTACTTTATTTCTAATAATCGGTCTTTTATTCTACGTTGCAAAGAAAATTCTTAAAAACAAAAAATATGTAGCAGAGCATAAGACCTGCTAACAAAAATATTTAGATAATTAGCACTTTATTCTGTGTTCCCTTGTGGCTGATACAAACTTGGATATTCTTCATTCTTTATTTTTACGTGTACTGCAAAAACGCAGTGTTCCATGGAGTTTTGTTAAAAGTTATAAAATACGTTTGCCATGAAAATAATAAATATGATTTTTACAAATCATTCGTAATATTTTATTCTGGAAGTAAAGTGTGGCCCTCTAGAAGCATGGCACCTCTCCCTGGGGAGCTATATGGTGGCCTACGTTGATAACCACTTTCCTAGCCTGATGTTTCCAGTTCCAGGACATTCGTAGAGATTTTCTCCATATAACCACTTTTGCTCTCTGTAAGAAAAGTGACAGCAATTGAAAGGCCGTTGTCCGTCGGATGGGATATTAAGCCGTGGCCTCGTGACAAAAGAATCATCCCTGTATAAAGAACACGTTGAACATCATTGACTGAGAGCTTTTCTTCAAAAATTGTTCAGTGGATTCTCTTCCCTTTCGCTTCTTGGGGTCCTTGTAACCTGTCTATTTATCTCATTGTGCCCAAAAACGTTTTTCTCACATGTAAACATATATCTATTCTTTGCAAGAAACTTGTCATTTGAAGTGTAAACAGCATTGTGTGTAATAATGAAAATTAATAAAACCGAATAATAATAATATAATAAAAAGTTAAAAAATGATGAACATTCTTTAAATCAGAGTTTTGGCTTTAACAAAAATTTATTTCTCATCCCAATTTCGCATCCCAAAAAAAACAGATCACACACAAAGTCTTTATAAGATATTACAAAAACAACAGAAATTTTACTCAATATTAAAATACTTCGTTGTATTCTAGCCTTTTATTTCTGCTTATTAAATATAAAAATAGCAACAAAAAGTAAAGTTAGATATCGCATTATATCATTTTGAAGAACTTTGTAGAATTTAATACTGCAAGACGCAAGTTTCACTAAATATTAATTTCACTTGAACTTCCTCCTGCGAGGCGTTTGACAGAAAGCCTGACAAGTTTCTTGAAACCACAGAAATGGAGTGCCACTCAAATACAGAAGATGCAATTGCTAATTAAGACCTATGTCATCTGACGATGTTCCTCCAAGACTACTTGTTCGAATATTGCACAAACTGAATCCTCTTAAAGATCTGAATGTATGCATCTGACATGTCAAGCAACTTTGTAAGTTCACTTCATAGATACGAATTGACTCGTTAGCAATAACATCGCCAAATCTTTTCACTCACGCTATGGGTTGGGTTGCTTTTACCTCTGAGGGGCGGGGGTGGCTCAGTCGGTAGCGCGCCAGGCTCGTAATCTGTAGTTCCCAGGTTCGAGTCCCAGCTGGGTCAGGTTGAGATTTATCTCCGCAAAATTCCCCGCCTTGCCCACGGTCAGTAGGGGACACCGATGGGCTTGGAAAGACCGCCGTCCGTCGGATGGGACGTTAAGCCGTGGCCCCGTGTGCGGGAGAGCCATACCCTGTGCACGTTAAAGAACACGCTGGATGGCCTTGACGGGAGGCTACCATCTGTCTCCAAACAGCTGTTCCAGCGGGTCCCCTCCTCCAACCTTCTCTGAGCCTTCGGGGTCCATGTGACCTGGCCATTTAGCCCATGGAGTGCAAAAAAATTGCCGCTCAGAGGTAAAACAACCCAACAACCCAACTTTTTACCTCTGAGCGGCACTATTTTTATATAAATAAGTTTATACAAAATCACTAGCTCACAAGGACCTCGAGAGCCATGGCTCTCCTACACCAGAAATCACGGCTTAACGACGGACGGCGCTCTTTTTTAGTTCAACAGTGTCCTTTTTATGACCGAGGCCAGGGTGGGGGTTCAGCGGAGATACACGATATGGGAATGAAGCATATCGCCTCTTGAAATCATTGGATTTATTGAATTAGGCATGTACATCTAAAGACTAAAATTCGGCTGTATAATAGTCTGGTTCTTTCTAAGATTAGTTATGGTAGCGAAACATGGACCCTTTGTTAGCAAGATAACAAGAAACTTGATGCCTTCGATTCTAGATGTTTGCGCAGTATCTTAGGCATCAGATGGTTTCACTTTGTAAGTAATGATGAGATTAAAAGAAGGAGTTATCAACCTCCTTTGGGCAACATTTTATGCAGAGAGAGACTACGTCGGTTTGGCCATGTTTCCATATTCACAGCTGAATATTGGCAAAACAGGATTATGAACAGTGTGCCTAAAGATTTCAGGAAAAGGGGGAGACCTATGATGCGATGAGCAAACAATGTCGAACAGAAACTTGCTATAATTGGTCAACAGCAGTCAACAGGTCTGGAGAGGAAACTTAAGTCTGGTAGGACCTCCGTAGCTCATGATGCTGCATTAGGATTTTGCACGTATGTATGTATGTATGATGTATCCTCCAACATGCATTGGAGATTATACCACGACGATTTGCACCTTTTTTGAGAATATATTTATGATATATGCTACGTAATATATATTATTATTCAATTATTTATATTTGATGTATTTATTTGTATAATATTCTCCAATATCATGAATTAATCCGTTTTCAATTAACGCATCGTACGAAATCTTGGGGGGTCCGTATTTCAATAATTTTAAGAAACTTTTAGTGCTGCAAAAGTGATTCGTCCGATCACCAACTAAAAGCCGAAAGATACAACTTCGTTATTTTTTTATTTCTTTTTTCCATTTTAGGAAGCAGAAATTTTGCCTTTACGCTATGATTATTTCAGCGATATTAGAAAATACATTTACTATAGAAACGAAAGTATTAAAACTGACACCAATCAGTTTCAATTAAGGCGTGATAAAAACATAAATGACCGAATTCCTGAATTCCATAAAGGGAATTCTCAGGCACTATTATTTGTATTTAACACCGATATTCCTTTCCTCTCTGGGGCGGGGGTGGCTCAGTCGGTAGCGCGCCAGGCTCGTAATCTGTAGTTTCCAGGTTCGAGTCCCAGCTGGGTCAGCGTTGAGATTTATCTCCGCAAAATTCCCCGCCCTGCCCACGGTCAGTAGGGGACACCGATGGGCTTGGAAAAGGCCGCCGTCCGTCGGATGGGACGTTAAGCCGTGGCCCCGTGTGCGGGAGAGCCATACCCTGTGCACGTTAAAGAACATGCTGGATGGCCTTGACGGGAGGCTACCATCTGTCTCCCAACAGCTGTTCCAGTGGGTCCCATCCCCCAACCTTCTCTGAGACTTCGGGGTCCATGTGACCTGGCCATTTAGCCCATGGTGTGCAAAAAAGTGCCGCTCAGAGTTAAAACAACCCAACCTTTCCTCTCTTCTACTCAGTATTAGGAAAAACATCACAAATTAATCGTTTGAATAGTTCTAAAGAAATACATTTCGAAAATAGATATTGTGGACAAGTTTTTGCATTAAACTTTGTAAAACTTTCTATTTGTAGCATTTGAATGCTTTTTGTTTTTAAAGAATTTCACACCTTTAGGATTACTAGTAATTACATTCTCATTTTTTATTTTTTTTCTGAATTGTTTTTATTTTTTGTCTATTTTCTTCAATGTAACGTTGCAATTTAAACTATTTCTGTATGGAGATCTCACGGATGAATCGATTCTTGGGAGATATCAAAATCCGCTTTTACATTATTAAACACTATATGAAATAAAACGTACTTCTATTACTAGGAAAGGAAGCATCTAATGCATTTTCTGGAGAGAAATAATAAAATAATAAAAAAAATTCAGTCACTCCCCACTTACCCCTAATGTTTACCATTTTGTTTTATTTACCGTTGCCTGGTTTCATTCAAACACGGGCACGGCTCAGTCGGTAGCACGCCAGGCACATAATCTGCAGTTCCCAGCTTTCAGATGTATTTTCTCTAATTCCTATCCTGCCATTGATCAGAAAGCATACACAGATGGGCTTTGAAAGACTACCGTCCGTCGTATGAAACGTTAAGCCGTGGCCTGTACAAGAGAGCCATACCCTATGCACGTTAAAAAACACGTTGGTAGATCTTAACGGAGGCTTCCATCTACATATCTCCTAACAGCTGTACCGTGGGTTCTCTTGCCCAATCTTCTCTGAGCCCTTGGGATCCTTGTGGCTTGTCCATTGGGTGCAAAAAAAGTGCCGCTCGGAGATAAAACAACTCAGTTCACTCAAGAATTTTTATTTTTTCTCCATTATCCTAATTAGTAACCTTCAGAGAAATTTCCAAGTTTGGTGCCTTATCTTTTACCAAGCATTTTTATGTAATAGATTACCTGTCTTTTCAAAAGAATAGGATTGTTTTTTCCGTCCTTTAGACCATAACTTTTCCAACCAGAATGATGCTGAGAAGCAGAATCATCCGCAGTGCCGAAAATTCAAAGTCTGCTAGTAGGAAGAAGAAGAAGGAGTTTTTTTCTCCTGAATCGGAACCGTTTAGTTCTCGAAGTGATTTGCCACCTCGACTACCCTGACAAGTTAAGCTAGTTTTCTACACAGCGCGATCTTTCAGCTGTCACCTCCAATAGCAGAGCGGAATGGAGGAAAGGTAACAGGGAAAGAGTGGTTTCCATATCAGAATATCGAACTTTCTTTTTCCACTTTTAAATCCTTAGAGGATTTTGTGCTTTCACTACGAATGCTGACTTCTCCTGCACTCCGAAGAAAGTGTTGAAGATCGAGGAGATGATTAACTCGTCAGATAACATCCATTCCATCCATTAACTCCTGCTCCATCGTTAATGGACGAAGCCGAAAGATTGACGTCTTTGATGAGAAACATCATTCAAAGTGAACTCTAAAAAGCTAGCTGGAATGAACGTTTTTGCATGGCAGTTTTTTTTAACTTTCTGCTCAATATGTAAGCTGAAAACGAGCTGCAGATTTCTTACGTTATTGTGGTATGAAAGTTCTAAATTTACTGTGGCTTGTCGTGTCTGTGGTAAGCATGGCATAAAAGTTTTCTGTTGGAAATGTTTGAGCACAATGAGCAATATATCCGGGTCATAAGCATCCCATGAGTTTAGAGTTAGTTAGGGCAAGAGAGCACACCGGACAGTTGTTAGAGACTGATGGAAGCCTGCCGTGGAGAGTACCCAGCGTTTTATTAACGTACACAAGATATGGTTTCCCTTAGTTATTTGGGTTGGATTGTTTTACTTCTGAGATATACTTTTTCGCACACAATGGGCTAAATCGACAGGTTTAGAAGAATCCCAAGAGCTCAGAGAAGGTTGGGAGAAGGGGACTTCTTGAGAGCTGTTAAAAGACAGATGGATGCGTACCGTCAAGGCAATCAAGTGTATTCTTTGACGTGCACAGTGTATGGCTCTCCCATACACGGGTCACGATTCTACGTCCCATCAGATGGACAGTTTCTATGCCCATCGATGTCTCCAACTAAAGGAGGACAGAGTGAGAATTTAGCACTAGATAAATCTCAAAGCTGGTATAGGTGTAACTCTAACCTGGGAACTGCAGCTTACGAGCCTGGCTCTACTGATTCTTTTGGTGGCGGTGGTGGCTCAGTCGGTAGCGCGCCAGGCTCGTAATCTGTAGTACCCTGGTTTGAGTCTCAGTTGGGTCAGCGTTGAGATTTATCTCCGCAAATTTACCGCCCCCCCTCCTACCCACGATCAGTAGGGGACACTGATAGGCTTGGAAAGACCGCCGTTCGTCGTATGGGACGCTAAACCGTGGCCCCGTGTGCGGGAGAGCCATGCCCTCTGCACGATGAAGAACACACTGAATGGCCTTGACGGTAGGCTACCATCTGTCTCCCAACAGCTGTTCCAGTGGGTCCTCTCCTCCAACCTTCTTTGAGCCTTTGGGTTCCATGTGACCTGGCCATTTAACTCATTGTGAGCAAAAAAAGTCCCGCTCAGAAGTAAAACAACCCAACCCAGACTCTCCTGAGCACTTAACTATGGCTTAACATCACGTCCGACGAACGATGGCGTTTCCTGATCCATTGGTGGCGACCTTCTCAAATAGAGCAAAACTCGAGCTAGCGGAGAAAAAATTTTAAAATTCATCCCCCCCCCCAATTACCAAAATTCGCAAAAAAATAGCATTTTGTTCCCCATCTCAAAACCATAAAATTCCTTGAAATAATTAGCTGAAAAAAATGGTTGCCCAATTTTCGAACTCACGTCTCTCAGAAGCATGCCAGGCTCATAACTGCTAGAGCACCAGAGACTAGCCATTTTCTTCAACAATGTTCCCCAAATTACCGGAAATTCTAAAAAATAACATTTTTGTTCCACGTCTCAAAATTACGAAATAACTTTCTTGCTGAAAAATCATAGAAAGTCCTTTATTCCTCCTAAAAATAAAAGCAGGTCTTTTTGTTTCACTCTCTTAAACACAAAAATAAATTCTGGTCGATCTCTTCTCTCCCTATAAACATTTCTATTGGTGCCCATACCTAAACTAAAAATAAGTTGTGTCAAAACTAAAGCCGTTTTCAAGATAACAAATAGAAGCCATTCTGAAAACGATTTCACAATTTATTTTATAGTTTCAGATGAAAATAAATAGTTCTGGCTTTTCCTTAATTCCTATTGACATCTGCCAGAATAAACCTGCTTCAATTTTACTCTTTGCTGCTCAGATCCAATCAATTCGTTTCGTTCCCAGAGGTAGAATCTCACCGAGCCATTCATGCGCCAAGCAATTCCTTTTCCATCAAACTTTTTTATGCAATTCACTACCTGATCTTAAAATCCAAAGAGTAAATAATCCTATTTTGTGGTAAGACATTTCACTCTTTTATCTGTGCCTCTTGCTTCTAAACAATTCTGCGGAAAAACTCTTTAGATTAAAAAAAAAGTGGGGGGATGAATTTAATTCATGTATGTTAATTAAAATAATACAATAAATGTATAAATTTAATTACATGTTATTGAGAAATATTTTGGGAATAATTTGATGAAGAGCGTTTGTACGATCGAACGTCCTATAAATCATTAATGCTGTATAGCTTTGATTTACCTCTGAGCGGTACGTTTTGGCACACAATGGATTAAATTGCCAGGTCACATGGACACCAAAGGCTCAGAGAAAGTTTGGGAAGGGGTCTCATAGGGCAACTGTTAGGAGACGGGAGCTTCCCGTCAAGGCCTTTTATCTTGTTCTATAACATTCACAGGGTATGGCTATCCTGCATACGGGTTAACGATTAAATGCCCATCCAAAGGATGCTTCCTTTTCAAGTCCATCGTGTCCCCTTTCTCACTGGACACAAATCTTAACGCAGATAAAAACAGTTGGGATTCGAACATGAGAACTAGAGTCACCTCCGCTCCGATTTAATCCAGATCTTTAATAATTTCTTCAGTCCCCTTCACCAAAGTCAATAACATAACAATTACAATTCAAAATTTCGTTGTAATAATGACATTGATTCTTGCGCTAGGTAAATCTCAATGCAGCTTACGAACCTGGTTTTCCTGGGTCCCCTGTGGATGTGTAGTTCCCAGGTTCGAGTCCCAGCTGAGTCAGCGTTGAGATTTATCTCCGCAAAATTCCCCGCCCTGCCCACGGTCAGTAGGGGACACCGATGGGCTTGGAAAGGCCGCCGTCCATCGGATAGAACGTTAAGCCATGACTCCTTGTGCGGGAGAGCCATACCCTGTACACGTTAAAGAACACGCTGGATGGCCTTGACGGGAGGTTACCATCTGTCTCCCAACAGCTGTTCCAGTGGGTCCCCTCCCCCAACCTTCTCTCAGCCTTCGGGGTTCATGTGGCCTGGCCATTTTGCCCATGGCGTGCAAAAAAGTGTCGCTCAGAGGTAAAATAACCCAACCCAATTTATACGTTGTCATCATGCATGCAAATTTTCGACTCTTCCTGGCTGTTCTTTTCTGGTGGGGCAATTTCAATGTAGGATAGCGTATGTACAATAAATCATAAAATAAAATGAATTAGCTGGCACGACAATAAAAGAAATGACCAATTTTTTAAAGAAATCGAGCCACTAAAATGCTTCTTCTATCTCTTGGCCATTATCTGTGTAACGCTCTGCGTCCCGCCCTGCCCACGGTCAGTAGGGGGCACCGATGGGCTTGGAAAGGACGCCGTCCGTCGGACGGGACGTTAAGCCGTGGCCCCGTGTACGGGAGAGCCATACCCTGTGCACGTTAAAGAACACGCTAGATGGCCTTGACGGGAGGCTACCATCTGTCTCCCAACAGCTGTTCCAGTGAGTCCCCTCCCCCAACCTTCTCTCAGCCTTCGGGGTTCATGTGACCTGGCCATTTTGCCCATGGAGTGCAAAAAGTGCCGCTCAGAGGTAAAACAACCCAACCCAACCCCTGTTTCTTTAATTCCTTGAGCCTTTTAATGATTAACTGATAAATATTACATAAAATTACATCATCACATATTTTTACAAAATATGAGCTTTTTAATTATGATCCTACAAACATATATATTATATATATATATATTCCATATACAACTATATACAGTTTGAAAAGATTTTAATCTTTATTTTGACGATAAGTTATATTAACATTCCATATTATAAATTATACATTATCTGTATTATATTACATTCCCTTCATTTGTATTTTAAATTACATTAAATTCATTTATATTTTATTTTCCATTCCATTCATTCATATTTTACATTCCATTCCCCTGATTTGCTTTTATGGTACATTCCACACTAGACAATTCTATCAGAAACAACTATTTCTAGACAGAGCAAAATTTCGCAGTGCATCAATTTTACAAGTTAAATAATCACTTATCCAATAATTCCCATCTGACTTTCTTTATTTTTCGAAATAACACTGAATCCTTCTTCTGTTCTTCCACTATCACATTCCTTTTGTAATTGATAAATACGTATCTCATCAGATCCACTCTAATAAAGGAATTCCTAATATTTTTCAAATTCCATAATCCCTTGCAAGTATGCATGGAAGCCTCTCATCCCCCTTCAGTTCACCTAGCACTCCCGTTTACAGATAGCCTTGCTTGGTTTATTATTTTGCAAATAAATAAAATGAAGAAATCCGGTTCCCAAAAAGCTCTTCTGGCACTCTCTGAGACTTTCTTCGACGTCGAGAACACAGTGACAATAATCTTCCAACGTTTCACATCATTTACTCCAATCTCTCCGTCCACAAACTGATGGAAAATTCATGAAAAAAAGTCTATTGATTCTTTTCTTCTACACACAGAAAAACCATTGCAATCTCAAATTCTTTACTGCAACATCACAACGGCATAACTTCTGTTATTTATTTATTAAATGAATTGATTATAGCAATATTTGAGCACCAACCTATCATAATAACCTTTGTCCAACTCTTTTCTTACATAAAGGCAAATGGGGCCGGCATTGGCTAAGGCGGTAGCTCTTCAGTATCGTAATCTCTAGTTCCCAGGTTCGAGTCCCAACTATGCCTGGGTTGAGATTTGTCTCGGCTCACTCCCGCTCAACCCCCGGTGAGAAAGGAAACATTGATGGGCTTGGACAGGCCGCTGTCCGTCGTATGGATCGTAAACCCTTTGTCTTTGTGCAAGAGAGTCATACAATGTGCACTTAAAGAACGCACAGTGGATGGCCTAGACGGGAGGATTCCATCTGGCTCCTAACAGATGTCCAATGATTCCTCTGCCCCAATGTTATCTGAGTATTGGGGTCTTGGTGACCTGTCAGTTTATTTTTACCCCATTGTGTGAAGAAAAAAGGTGCCGTTCAGAGGTAATACTAAAAGTTTTCTCATTCTTCCTAATATCATAGTTATATACCTTGCTAATTTTAAAATACATATTTAAATATAGCATTCCTATCAAAGTACTTTTGCCGAGTAAACAAAATTATCTACAAAATAATTTTCAAATATTTGAAACATTCAGCCTACCATTTAGTGGATAATCAAATGTAGTATTTAAACTCTGTAGTTCAATCTCTTAGAATTCTTTAAAATATATTGATTTAGATAAAGTTCAAGTAACCAAAACTTTGTCTCCACAAACACAACTTTCCTATATAACCTATTTTTAGATATTTAAGGACAAATTTACTAGCATTTCAATTCATGTCAGATCAGAATCAATGCGAAATCTTAGAAACTTCATTGGAATTATAACACATTTAGCTACTATCTGTTTATTACAACAGAGGTTCTCAACCTTTTATGCTTCACGTACCCCCTGGAAATGTGTATGTAACTGGCGTACCCCTTGTACATATAGATAAAACTGTAGTTATAGTATAGCAATGGAAATAACATAAAACACTGATTTTGTTACTAGATCTAGCGACTTTTGAGATCTCACGGCTTACCCCAAAATTTTTTACCGCGTACCCCACTTTGAGAACCCCTATGTTACAACATTTATCCCTCATGTGATCTACTTATTTATTCTTATTTAGCGAAAAATTTTATGTCATTTTCTGCGCCCTAATAATCATATTATTATAGGTTGTTCATTTATTTAATTTATTAATTCTATTATTGATCTGTTTTTTTAACTTTTTTTTTTTCGTGAATTTTCCATGAGTTTGTGGACGGGGACATTGGAGTAAATGATGTTAAACGTTGAAAGTTCATTGTAACTGTGTTCTCGACGACGAAGAAAGAGTACAGTCGCTCAAAAAAGTATCCGAACACTATGGTTGATTGCAAAATTCAGAAAAAATATCTGGCATTGATTTTTTTAGAAATTAGTCATCTGGCAACCTTCGTGTCACGTGACACGAAGGTTGCCAGATGACTAATTTCTAAAAAAATCAATGCCAGATATTTTTTCTGAATTTTGCAATCAACCATAGTGTTCGGATACTTTTTTGAGCGACTGTACCTTTAAGTTTCAGAGAGTGCCAGAAGAGCTTTTGGGAACCGGATTTCTTCATTTTGTTTATTTGCAAAAAAATAAACCAAGCAAGGATATTTGAAAACTAGGAGGATTGAAGTGGAAGGAGAATGCTAGGAGAATTGAAGGAGATGAGAGGTTTCCATTTGAAATGCACGAAACTGATTTTGATTTTAATATGAAATATCATTCTCTGCATTGTTATAATATGATAAGTTAGAATTGCCAGAATATTGGAAGAAACTATTTAAGTATGAAACAACAATTCTTATATCATGAAAAAAGTATGCTCATTAATTTCTTCGTTAGTTTCAAATGTATCTGCTTCAACCTTACTGCAGAGAGAGATGAGAGCTGACTCGGTCAATAGTGAATCATCTCGTAATCCGAAGTTCGCACATTCGAGTCCCAAATGTGCCAACCCATGTTAGGATTTATCTCCACTAATACACACCTTAAAATCGATGAGAAAGGGGACATCGATGGACTTGGAAAGGCCACCGTCCTTAAATGGGGCGCTAGGCAGTGTTTCCGGATGCAGGATAGTCGTATTCTGTGCAGATTAAAGAACACACAGTATGGCTTTGAAAAGAAACTTCCATTTTTTCCCAACAGCTGCTCCGTAGGCCCCTTTACCCAAATTTCTCTGAGCCCTTGGAGTCCTTGTGACCTGATCGTTTAGACCAGTGGTTTTCAACTTTTTATGCTTCACGTAGCCCCTGGAAATGTGTATGTTGCTGGCGTACCCCTTGCATAGATAGATAAAACTACAGTTGTAGTATAACAATGGGAATAAAATAAAACATATATATGTATACACACATCAAATTTTGTATTCATAAATTACATATATCGATAAACACAAAAAATGACATAAACAATTTAACAAATCTTATAATATTATAAACATTTTACTAGGTAATCAGATCTAGCGACTTTTGAGCTCTCACGGCGTACCCCCAAAAATTTTACCGCGTACCCCACGTTGAGAACTCCTAGTTTAGACTACTGTGCGCAAAAAAGTTTTAATTTGCTCATTATTTTTCATAAGTTGCAAATGTATCTCTTCAGTTTACAACAAAGAATAAGCATCTACACCTCCCTCAATTGGCCGATCCCTTACGAAGATAAGACCGGCTCTTACATTAACTAATATAGAATAATTTCTAATCCTTCTTCATTAACTTTTCTATAGGATGCGAATGTATTCCTTTCGACACCACCTACGAGAAAGAGTACGGCATCTTCACCTCTCCCAACTGGCCGGTCCCTTACGAAGACAACATTGACTGTCTCCTCTACACGTTCATCGGACAAGAGGGCGAAATTGTTGAAATCACTTTCGATGAATTTGATGTGCAGAAAACAAATTTAGAGTGAGTAACATATTTTCTATTCATCGACGTTCATTTTAGCAACGTGCGATTGGTGCTGTAGCGCCTCGGCTCGTCATAGGACCAAGACTTCTTTTTCTCGATACTAATAATTCTTATTTCGCACAGATTGCACGAAATTGGGGAGTAATTATTTTAAGCGGTAAGTATGAACTATTAATGAATAAATATTTAAATTTTGAAAAAAACAAAATTTACATCGAGTGTTTTATCACAGTCCGGGCTCTACTGTTATATCTGCGCCTCTGAAGAAAGAAAGTGCCAGTCAACCCCTGTCTGTTATTTGAATATTATACTTAAATAGCTTTAAAAACGCATATAAAGGAACGAAATGTGGATAAATATATGCAGTGTATATGGAGTGAATACTGCGTGGTTGAGATGAGTTCGACTTAAATTTTTTTAGCCTTCGCCCTACCCGATTCGTGGAAAGTGTTGAAATGCATGACACTCATAATTTTTATTATTTTTATATTATTAATTATAATCATTTTATGACAAAATTAAAATGATTATTATAAGTGATGATATATGAATGATAATTAAAATGATGCAATATTAATGCAGCAATAATGGTAAAAGTCCTCGATGTGATGATATTACAAAAAAAAAAATGATAAAATTTATTGCTGGGCAAGTATTTATCAAGTATTACAAAAATAATAAATATTTCTTTTGAACAGCATAAATTTCATGATGCACTAAAAACGGCTCTTGTTTTTCCAATATATAAATCAGGGGATAATTTTTTTTATAATAATTATAGGCCTCATTCTGTTTTGCCTATTATCCCAAAAATGATAGAAAACTTTGTAAAAATAAGATTAATGAGTTCCTTACATAAATGCAATTTTTTTCGTTAAACAATTCGGTTGTTTAGAACACAAAATCACTGAATAATGCATTTTGAATGCATGAATATGTTTAAAAATATACATGAGAGTAAAAGAACTGTAGTAATATTCCCTGACATACGAAAAACGTTTGATTCGGTAAATATTTCTTTACTTTTGAGTAACGCTTTCTGTTTGCTGTATTAAAGGGAAAGCTTATGAGTATTTTGAAAGTTATCTTTATGGCTGAAAACAAGCGACTAAAATTAAAGATGAAATAAGCGAATTTATGCCAATTAGAAAGGAGTAGCTCAGGGATTTGGTTTGGGATCGGTTTAGTTTTTAATCTTTATTAATGGGCTTTGGGAATTAGATTTAAATGGTTCTTTGATTTGTTATGCAAATGGATGCGGCAATAACGTATTCATCTTATACTATATGTAATATGAAATAATACATTGAGAATGATTTAATTATGATTCACAACTTGCTTAAACTGAATACATTATCTTTAAACACTCACAAAAGTAAGCTTTTATATTTCGAAATGTATAAAACAGATTTAGATTTTAATATTAAAATATCATTCTCTGAATTGTTCTGATATGATAAGTTAGAATTGCCAGAATATTGAAAGAATATATACTTTTAACTATTTAAGTCGGCAATTAACTATTTAGGTCGGCAATTTGACTCGAATTTAAAATGGAAAAGTCATAAAATAAAAATCATCAATAAAGATTTAGACTCATTAGAATAAAGATTAGACAGAATAAAGATTTAGATAAATAAAGATTAGACAGAATAAAGATTTAGATAAATAAAGATTAGACATTTTTGGATAAATTTTATTATGTAAGAAAATTTGTCCCAAAACATTTCCTAACCACTTTATATTATGATTGGGTGCACTCAAATTTACAATAGGGAATTAGCATTCGGGCGCAAATTATTTCAACAAATTAAGCAATGTATTTTCTTATATTAAGGAAGATTTTACTCTGAATTAAACGTCGATCAATTTTAGAGGAAAAATGTTACCCGTCTCAAGACAATTTTCCTCTAAAATTGATCGACGTTAAATTCAGAGTGATAAATTCCTTAATATATGAATAAATATGTTGGATAAACAATCTCTTCAATCCAAATGTATTCCCTATTCATAGAAAAATTGTTAAATTAATATTTAAAATTAGTTATTCGAATATTATTAATCCTTTATCCTTTTTTCATAACATTAGACAAATTTATAATTTTTAAAATAATTATTATTTTATATAAAGTACAATGGTTGTCTCAAAAAACTTAAATAAAAAAACTAAAAATAAAAAACTTAAAAATAAAAGTTTTAATACCAGACAAACTGGACTTTTACATAGCGTACCATTTGCACGGAAATTATTTAATTCATTGTCTTCCCAGTTGAGAGATGAAAAAAAATCCTAATACCTTCGAAAAGAATCTGCGTACTTATGTTCTTATGCTTACTAACTAATTTGACTCTCTAATTTTTGCCCATTAGGTTTACTAGCATTCTCAAAAGGGTGGAGGGCGTGGCTTCCTTACCTCCACTCCCCCCACCCCACCCCACCCCTAAATCCGTTTGGAATGCTTAAGCTATTGGACAATTTCTGCTTTCAAGCAAAAATACAAACTAGCACGTTAAGAAAAGGAACACCTATCTTTACTGATAAAAAAAAGCAAACTGGACCCTCGCCCACGAAACAAAGCGGTTAATTAGAGCATTAAAGCAAAAAGGACTACTTAGAATCCTGAGAAAAGTGCAACTTAGCGCGTCGAGTTTATGTGCAAATTAGGCACTCTGGAGAATGGTGTCACTTAGCCCACCGAGTCAAAGAGAGAAACTTGCAGCTGGAGTAAAGCTGTAAACAAAGGTCCTTCAAGCAAAAAAATAGTAACTAGTACCGTGAAAAAAAGTGCAACCTAGGGCCTCCGGCACACTAGTTATTATCGTTTCTAAGCAAAGTTGAAAACTAGTGTCCCTAGGAAAATTCGACCAATACCCACGACGTACGTGAGATGACGTCATTCTGTGAATACCATAGCCACGATCATGCAAGACGTCATTCTGTGGATACCATAATCACGATCGTGCAAGACGTCATTCTGTGGATACCATAGCCACGATCGTGCAAGACGTCATTCTGTGGATACCATAGCCACGGTCGTGCAAGACGTCATTCTGTGGATACCATAGCCACGATCATGCAAGACGTCATTCTGTGGATACCATAGCCACGATCATGCAAGACGTCATTATGTGGATACCATAGCCACGATCATGCAAGACGTCATTCTGTGGATACCATAACCACGATCATGCAAGACGTCATTCTGTGGATACCATAGCCACGATCGTGCAAGACGTCATTCTGTGGATACCATAGCCATGATCATGCAAGACGTCATTCTGTGGATACCATAGCCACGATCATGCAAGACGTCATTCTGTGGATACCATAGCCACGATCATGCAAGACGTCATTATGTGGATACCATAGCCACGATCATGCAAGACGTCATTCTGTGGATACCATAACCACGATCATGCAAGACGTCATTCTGTGGATACCATAGCCACGATCGTGCAAGACATCATTCTGCGGGTACCACAGCCACGATCATGCAAGACGTCATTCTGGATATCATTGCCACGATTCGTGCAAGATGTCAGCATCATGTTATTCTCTACCGATGTTACTGCTCTCGTATCGTCAATGTCTCAGCTTAAAGAAAAGAGCCCTCCAGAAGATGCACCTTATCCTTTTAACATCATTAGTAAAGTGCTTGTATATTTTTTTCTCTTTTGGTCGTCATAATTCAATCTATCCTAAATTGTCTCGGATGATCACAAGGAAGAAAAAGAGAATTGATGGCACCGATTTTTCAAAAACTGATATAGATGACAAAAAGAGAGAGATAAAAAAAGTTCTTATGATACAAGTGGTTTTTTAGCTTTAGTTAAGCGATTCTCTTTTTTTCGCTCTCCCTTGTGGAATGGTTGGCTGAGTAGCAAGCGCGCCAGATTCGTAATCTGAAGTTCCCAGGTTCGAGTCCCACCTGTGGCAGCGTTGAATGTTATCTCCATTAACCCTTTCGTCGGTGAGAAATAAGACGCCGTTGGGCTTGAAAAGGCTGCTGTTCGTTTAAGATTAGCCGTGTGCAAGGGAGTCATTTATTGTGCATGTTAAAGAAAGCTTTGACTGTTTGACGGGAGGTTTCAAACCGTCTCTTAACAGTTTTCCTTCTCCAGTCTTCTCTGAACAGTTGGGGTCCTTGTGATCTCGACATTTAGTCTATTGTGTGCAAAAAAAAATGCTCACAAGTAGCATAACTCGTAAGTTAGGTAAAAGGTTTTGAGGATTTATTCGCAAATTTAATATGCTTACCACTTTCTGAACTGTTACCAGATACATGTCATAGTTTTCTTATTATTATTCCCATAAGAATTACGGATTCTTTTCTTCCCTCCCCCTTCATTTTAAGTAGACATCACATTCAAAATTTTCCGTAATTTTTAGCAAGTGAAATTAAATGTATTTAACAAGAGGTTTAATGCTTCGTATTGTACTTCAAAGTGTTAAATGCAAAGTAATGTAAAAAACGTAGAAGAAAAAGTCAGATTGGGAAATAGAAAGTAATATAGTGGGAAGTGATACGATTGACTCTTGACGCTTTTTAAGAAGTGATTTTTTAAGAAGTTTTCCCGTGGCCGAGTGGTTAGCGCGCTTGGTTTCTGCTCTACGGGACCTGCGTTCGAGCCCCGGGTAAGGCATGGATGTTCGTGTTGTTTCTCTGCTGAGGTCCTGCCATCCTCTCAGATCTTCTACTATGACATATAAACTGTCAGACCTCTGTGGCAAGCAGCTGCTTGAGGGGGTATTTACTTTTATTAGTTCATTTTAAGAAGGTGTGAATATAAAATAAATAAAATAAATACCCCCTCAAGGAGGTCTGACAGGAGCCTGTCAGTTTATATGCCAGAGTAGGTCTGAGAGGATGGCAGGATGCATTCCGCATATACATTTTTTTAATGAAAAATTATTGTCGTTGAGCAGTGCAATATTGCGTTTTTACCAAAGTTTTATATTTTGCCCCCGTTAATGGGTTGGGGGTGACTCAGTCGGTAGCGCGCCAGACTCGTTATCTGCAGTTCCCAGGTTAGAGTCCCAGCTGGGTTCCTCGCCGCAAAATTCCTCGCCCTGCCCACGGTCAGTAGGGGACACAGATGGGCTTGGAAAGACCGCCGTCCGTCGGATGGGAATTTAAGCCGTGGCTCAGTGTGCGGGAAAGCCATACCCTGTACACGTTAAAGAACACGCTGGATGACCTTGACGGGAGGCTACCATTTGTCGCCCAACAGCTGTTCCAGTGGGCCCCCTCCCCCAACCTTCTCTGAGCCTTCGGGGTCCTTGAGACCTGGCCATTTAGCTCATGGTGTGCAAAAAAGTGCCGCCAAGATGTAAAACAACCCAACACACAACAATCCACCGTTAATAGTTTCATTCTAGTGTTTATATTGTCTAGGGGTTAGAAAAGATTCTCCTTGAGTGTCTGGTATGTCTTCTGTGCCATTTCCAACTTCGATACTTTCGTCAAAACTGAGGGTTGTAGACAGCGCAAAACACATTTGCTCATGTTTCGAATATGGCTGATATGTAAATAAACATAGATTTGTTTAAATCTGATCTTTGAATTATGATCAGACACATTTTTTTTCGGAGCAGAAGGGTGGCTCAGGCGGTATCACGCCAGGCTCGTAATCTACAGTCTTCAGGTTCGAGTCGCACTTGCGCCAGCATTGTTATTTATCTCCGGAAAACTCCCCCACACAGTCAGTTATGGGGTCGGGGAAAGGCCACCGTTCGTGAATTATGTTCAGACACATTTTTTTTCGGAGCAGAGGGGTGGCTCAGTCGGTAGCATGCCAGGCTCGTAATCTACAGTCTTCAGATTCGAGTCGCACTTGGGCCAGCATTGTTATTTATCTCCGGAAAACTCCCCCACACACACAGTCAGTTATGAGGTCGGAGAAAGGCCACCGTTCGTCTGATGGGACGTTAGCCCGTATGAGAGAGAGAGTCATACCCTGTGCACGTTAAAGAGTACATTGGTTGGCCTTGACAGGAGACTACCATATATCTCCCAACTGCTTCTCAATAGGACTCCTTCCCCCACTTTCTCTGAGCCTGGAGGTCTTGTGACCTAGCCATTTATCCCATTGTGTGCAAAAAAAAAGTGTCACTCAGAGGTAAAACAAGCCAACACTATTTTATCATAAAAAGCTTACTTAAAAAGTTACAGAGTCCTGTATCTAGGTTAATATTGATATAACGTTAAACTGGACTTAGCGAAGGGACTACTGAGTATATAATATATATAATGATGATTACTGGACTTACCCAAATGATGGGAAATGATTTAAAAAGAACCCCCCCCCCCCCTCCTGCTTATATTACTATAAATAGTCCCAAAACTATTTGATGTATCCTATTCCCTGAGCAACTACGAAGTCTCGAATTCATTTCCAAAAAAGATTACTTCATTACAGAATTGCTGATAGCACATTTTTCTCTGAGTGAATGCAGCTGGCTGGCGTGTCGCTTAGCAACAAGCCCAGCAAGACTAATTAACATTTAATATCTAAAGCATGCAAGCGATGAAAGCAGTGTAAGAGAGTAACGCTGGTTTTGTTTTAGCAACTCATTTGCTCACCAAGTTAACGCTCGCTATTTTAACGATGTGAAAGAACTTTCTTCAATGTTCTCTCCTCGCTAGGTTATTACCATACTCAAATGATTTTATGTTTCTCAGTTCTAGAGTTGAAGTTTTGTTGCTTCTTGTTCCGTTTGTCCATGGTTTGTGAGTTCGTAGCAAAACGGTTCAATACTTAGGCTGTCTTTTTATATATAACTTTTACCTTTCAGAAAAATTTAATTAATATGTTTTTTATTCCTTTAATTGGTAGAAAAATTCGTTTTAAACCCGTGCATTTATATTTAAACTAACAATTGATTCTCATTTCCAGCAGTGTCTGCGCTTAAATATCCGGAACTTTGTTTCTCTCTTGAAAAAAATATATATTGTTACGACAGGTGAACGTGCTACAATGAACTTGTGATTTGATGTATCATTTTGATGCTCGCATGTGCTTCAGCGTGCGAATTACGTCACCAACTACTTCGAATGAACTTTGAAAAAATAAGGAATAAGGGAGTTGAATTAAGAGTAATTTGACTGTGAAGGAAAACGTAGTTTATTTTAGTCTGTACGGTATAGTTAGTATAAAGAAGAAACGTTTTTATTTGGTGTGTTGGCGGGAGATTAAATATGTTTATTAGTGTTGATCCTGTTAGCGGACTGACAAGAAAAAGAAGGATGCTTGGGATACTTAAAAATGTGACTGAGGAGGTCATATGTTAGTTGAACACGCACAGTTGATCTCAACTTTTCTGTAGGAAGAGTTCATAATTTGGTGCATAGTTATATTTAGTTTGTTTCGGAATTAGTAAGGTTATTCTTTATGGATTTCAAGTTTGTTCACAAATATGATTGTATCCCTTATCAACTGATGTAAAAAGCATCATTTTATATTTTGAGTGTTGGGTTGGGTTACCTCTGAGCGGCACTTTTTTGCACACCATGGGCTAAATGGCCAGGTCACATGAACCCCGAAGGCTCAGAGAAGGTTGGGGGAGGGGACCCACTGGAACAGCTGTTGGGAGACAGATGGTAGCCTCCCGTCAAGGCCATCCAGCGTGTTCTTTAACGTGCACAGGGTATAGCTCTCCCGCACACGGGGCCACGGCTCAACGTCCCATCCGACGGACGGCGGCCTTTCCAAGCCCATCGGTGTCCCCTACTGACCGTGGGCAGGGCGGGGAATTTTTGCGGAGATAAATCACAACGCTGACCCAGCTGGGACTCGAACCTGGGAACTACATATTACGAGCCTGGCGCGCTACCGACTGAGCCACCCCCGCCCCTATTTTGAGTGTAGATAGTAAGAACTAAAGAAGAAACAACTTTTTGTATGAGTAGAATAAGGTGCTAAGTTCTTCTGAAAATTATTTTTACACTGATATAGATTTTTGTTGGTTGGCTTGAGTTTATATAAAGGTTTTCATTCATATTTTTGTAATAAATTACATTATTTTAGAATTATAATTGTTAAATATTGTTTTTTTTTAACTCACGCTCAGTTTCTATCCGTTTAATTCATTACCATATTTTACTTTTCACAATCATTTTTTACCATTTTTAAACATTAAATTATAGTGCACTCGGTAATTTAATGTGGAACCTGGCCTTACACTAACAGCTACTAATACTGAAGTAAAACACTTAAAATATCGTTTGCTTCGAAATTAAGTCCCAGTCGTTTCATTATGACTAATTTTCTTTTCATAGGAAAGATTTCAAAAATAAATATCTTTTTTATTTAATTTATTTCATTATAATTTCAAAAAAAGGCGAAACTATAAATCTTAGATACATATTTTTTTTCTCTCTCTTGTCTGTATGTTTAGCATTTTTCTGCTTATTTTTTTCGACTTATTACTTCGCAGTAGCCCATACATCATCAGTGATATGCTAATTATAGATTGGAAGAAATTGCAGTAATGTCGAAGCAAAAAAATAGCTGAAAAAAAGAAACTAACTCGGATAAACATTGCCCAATTCTCCTGAAATTTAAAACAAACATTTTTGTTGTGAAATGTTGTTAGAACATTTTAAGATGGTGAGAACATATAGGATATCTATCAAATGATAATCATGCAAACTCCAGGCACTGATATTATTTAGAGAGGAATTTATTTCGAAAGTAATCTTTCTGCAGAAAATTACTGAACCCCCCCGAACTCCAACAAATATCGGATAATTTTCACATTTGGAATAATAATTACTGGTCGTAACATATTAGGAAACGGTGTGTATATATTTGATATTTGCCAAAATATTATGTTATAGAATTCAAGCCGAAATATTATCCAATGGAAAATTTTTCAGAACTATATTTCTGACAGAAATAACTGAAATAAAGATAATTCCAGTTATCCCGAAATTTAAAAAGTAATTGTCGATGCATCAGTTAGTTAAAATGATCGAAATCACTGATGAGTTTTAATGAGAATGTCATTTCAATTGCACACAATAATATTGCCAAGAATAAATACGATTCTAATCATCGTAATCATCAAAACACATCATCATCGTCGTCGTCGTCATCAATGTAAAATTTATTCTATCGCATTGAAATACGGAAAAATTGATATACCTATCACTCCTTAATTTTCAAAATGAAAATACCAAACAACATTGCTACTATAAAATTTAATTCAGATTACAAACTTTAATTACATTCTAATTCTATCGGTATTTTCGAGGTAATTTAATGGCGCATTATTGCAAATTGAAATGATAGGTACAGTAGTGATTTACCTTGAAAACAACATTGCATAAATCTGAATGGATAACAATTGCTTCAGGCACTTCCCCAGGAAGAATACTAGACAACGGCAGAAAATAATTAATGTTTCATTTTCAAAAAATCAAAGTTTTATACGAAAGTTGCCTGTTTGTTAACTAACATTATTATTAGTCTCTCGGTTAACAAGGATTGTTCATTATTTCTATAGTTCTTTAAATATTGAATGAATATTCTAGAAAAAAAAAAGCAATCTCTTCAGTCTTTTTTTTTCACAAAGAGCTAATTTGTGCTTATGGAACTCTGATCCAGTCTCACCCTTAACTGGAACTCTCTCTTTGCCTGTGAACAGTCACTGATTAGCAAAATAAAAAAAAATTCAACTTTTTCTCAACGTCGAACTGCGTAATTTATTTTGGAAATTTCAAACATTACAAAATGACTCGTAGACTAAGAAAAAATTCAAATTGGCAATTTATGTCACTTTTTGTTTTTGCTTTTCAGGAAACTTAGTCTTTTTTAATTATATCACAAAAAAAGAACTTTCCCAAAACATAGTTAACTTATGAAATCGTAAAAATCACAAAAGTTATATTCGGAATCTTTGAGAAAAAAATTTTTTGCGTCGTTTCATACTTGCATTCTTGTGAAAATGTAAAATATTGTTACGACAGATGAACGCGCTACAGTGACTTCACGAGTTAACGTGATTGTAGCCCTCGTGTGTGCTTCTGCGTGAGATTCAATTAGCCAACGATTTGGAACTTAGAACAGTTCAGAAGAAGAAGAATGAAAATATAGCAGTGTGCAGTGTGTTAAAGTTCTGAGATCTGAAAGGTTGTTCAGATGGTTTGTGTCTGTGCGCGATAAGTAAAAGACAAGAAGAATCTTTATTGTCTTTTGTGCGCGGACGGTCCTCGTATTATTTTACTAATGTGGAAAGTTTAGTGAACTAGCAGAGGACGATAATTTGTTTACGTCTCAAGATGTTCAAATGACATGGTAAACAAGGTTGAAAAGGTAGTATTTAATAGAATAGACAGAGCTGTTGTTGAGTACTCTATGCAGGAAGATTGATGATTTTTGCATGTTAGTAGTTAATTTGTTTATGAGAAACTACATCCATATTTTCTTTGTAACGATTTGCATTGTATTACAATTGGTTTTAAAATATAGTTGTTAAAACTCACGCCCGGTGCTATTCATATTTTTGTAATCCGCAACAATATATTTCCCGTCTTTAGTAGGCTCCGTAGCAACAGCGCGCAGATTTTTCAGATCCAACTTTACCAGTGAAGAGAAATAATGATATGATCTTTGTTTTTAACATGTAATGACAAGTTTAGACAAGCTTTCAAACAAATCGAAGCACGTTAACTTCAAAGCAATTAGTGCAAATATACAGACACATGATTTGCAGACTTGCAGAAATTATCAATAAAGTATTAAGAAAGATATCACTCTGAATTTAGCGTTGATATCAATTTCAGGTGCAAAATTGCCTTGAGTCTGGTGGTATACGAACCCATGACCTCCTGGTAATATCAGGTCCTGGTAATATCACTGAGCTTTCTACCAACAGTACACAATGCTCCTTGTCTCATAGTTCACAGCATCAATTAGAGGAGATCTTCATCGGCAGCAGGTAGTTCAGTAGTACAGAGCACCTGACGTGTTATCAGGAAGTCGTGGATTCGTATCCCACCCGACTCAAGACAATTTTTCCTCTAAAATTGATCGACGTTAACTTCAGAGTGATGTTTTCTTTAGTATATGAATAAATACATCGGAAAAAATATCTTTAATCGAAATAAAGTATTATATTTTATTTAAAAATATTTGTTTGGAAGCAAAAATTCAATTTTTCAGTCCTCGCATATGGTTTTACTAAGTTAAACGAAGTAAATTTTTCAGTTGAATATTTAGGATCAGTATGATGTGTAATTTGTGTGATTCAAATATAGATGATCTTTACCTTTTGACCAATATTTTGGTATTTCGCAATGCTGTAAGCTCATTAACGGCTAACAGGCAACAAAAGTGTCACTTTGTGCAAAGGTAAAGTGACTTTCATCAAGTTTGGGTTATTTTCCGCTTTAATTAATTCCAGTTTTGCCGTAAATTAGCAAATTTTTTGAGTTCTAGGTTAAAAAAACAACGTTTTTAGCACTAACTGAAAGCAGTCGGAGTGATCTTGTTGTAAGGTAGGTACATATTTTATTATCATATTATTATATTTGTTGATTATCACAATGTATGTGTGATACGAAGGACATTCGAAAAGTTCTTGACATGTGTCTGTAGGTTGGGTTGTTTTACCTCTGGGCATTTTTTTTTGCATACGATAGGCTAAATGGCCAGGTCACAAGGACCCCGAAGGCTCAGAGAATGTTGGGGGAGGGGACCCACTGGATCAGCTGTTGGGAGACAGATGGTAGCCTCCCATCAAGTCCATCCAGCGTGTTCTTTAACGTGCACAGGGTATGACTCTCCCTCATACGGGGCCACGGCTTAACGTCCTATCCGACGGACAGCGGCCTTTCCAAGCCCATCGGTGTCCCCTACTGACCGTGGGCACGGTGTGGAAATTTGCGAAGAAAAATCTCAACGCTGACCCATCTGGGACTCGAACCTGGGATCTACAGATTACGAGCCTGTCGCGCTAACGACTGAGCCACCCCCGCCCCTACGTGTCAGTAGATTTGCACTCGTTCCTCCGAAGTTAACGAGCTGCGATCTCTTTGAAAACTTGTCTAAACTTACGTGTTAAAAAGAAAAGCGGTACCGTTTCTCTCTTCGTTGGCGGCGCGTAAATTTCGGTCTGCGAAATCTGTGCGTTATTATTCAGTCTACTAAAGACGGGAAAAGATTTTACATTTTCACAACCATGCAGCTTGAGGACGAAGCAAACACAATTCATACCGATTTATCACAAATATATGGGATCATGTCTATGCATATGGCACTGTTGCAGGATGGATGCACAAATTCAGAGAAGGACGGCAGAGCTTCGAAAGCCTCTTTCATGAAGGGAGACCGAAGGGGGCCATGAAGAAGAGAGCCATCGCTGCTGTTCGTGAACTCATTAAGGAAAACCCACAAATCACTATTCATGTAATAAGATTAGATATCAGTGTATCGATTGGCAGCGTGGAAACAATTATTCATCAACATTTAAATTTCCGAAATTTTTTTTCCAAATGCGTACCTCACAAACTAACAGAAAAAAAAAAAGGTCTAGGGTCAACTTGTGCAAGGAGATGCTGGCAATGTTTGAACGTAGTTGCCCCAAACGATTAACAGACATTATCACAGATAATAATGGGACGTGGTTTTATTACTATAAAACTCCCATAAAGATCGACAACTCTGTTTGGTTTGCGTAAGATGAACCGCATCCCCAAATCCACCGAGAAAACTTTCGCTCAAGGAAGAGAATGTTCACAATTTTTTCAGTTCCTAAGGAGTGGTAGACATGGACACTTTACTTGAAAAATTGAATATAGATGGCCAATGCTACACCAATATTGTTTTTCCAAAATGTTTAAGGAGATGAAAGAGCAGCATCCAACAAGAAGCTTGTCAAAGCTTCTCCTTCTTCAGACAATGGCAGTGTTCACAAAATCCGAGAAGTCATGGCCTATGTAGAGCAGGAAAATATCAAGAGCTACCTCATCCTACATGTTCACCCGATTTTGCACCAATCGAATTTAGGCTGTTTTCAAAAATTAAAAAGGAACTTAACGAGAAGACTTTTCAAGGGTGCAAGATCTTGCAAAATGTTATTGCGTTCTTTCAGAGTTGCGGAGTATTCCCCAATAGGAATACCACCAATCGCTCCAGAATTGGCTTAGATGTCTGCAACTTGGCTTAGATGCTGTAAGTGAGTACTTTGAAGAACAGTAAAAGTTTGTCGAGGTAAGGGCAATGGTTTTTGTTCTGCAGATGCATGTCAATTCGTCGGATGGGACGCTAAGCCGTGGCCCCGTGTGCGGGAGAGCCAGTCCCTGTGCACGTTAAAGAACACGCTGGATGGCCTTGACGGGAGGCTACCATCTGTCTCCCAACAGCTCTTCCAGTGGGTACCCTCCCCCAACCTTCTCTGAGCCTTCGGGGTTCTTGTGACCTGGCCATTTAGCCCATGGTGTGCAAAAAAGTGTCGCTCAGAGTTAAAACAACCCAACATTTCCTCTCTTCTACTCAGTATTAGGAAAAATATCACAAATTAATCGTTTGAGTAATTCTAAAGAAATACATTTCGAAACTAGATATTGTGGACAAGTTTTTGCATTAAACTTTGTAAAACTTTCTATATGTAGCATTTGAATGCCTTTTGTTTTTAAAGAATTTCACACCTTTTGGATTACCTTCGGGGTCTTGTGACCTGGCCATTTAGCCCATGGTGTGCAAAAAAGTGCCGCTCAGAGGTAGCACAACCCAACCCAACCCATGTCAAGGACTTCGAAACGCTCTTCGTATTGTATCATTATCATATTTATTCAAATAATATATATTTTTATATTGTATTATTATCATATTATATTTATTATTGAATCATTACAATAAAATATCTATTTTTTTCATTGTATCGTTATAATATTACTATATTGTTGTATTGCATTATGATATTTTATCTATTTTTATATTATATCATTATCATATTATATCTATTATTTAATTGTATCAGTATCATATTTTATCTATTATTATATCTTATCATTATCATATCATATCTATTATTATATTATATTATTATCATATTTTGTATATTATTCTTACATTGCAGAATTATGCGCCATAATCTTGCTGAGACTTTCACTGGCCTCTGTCACAATAAGACTCCACCTCTAATTGTTTTTATATGTCCTCTAACAGAGGATCGTAACAATCCACTTATTTAATTAATAATAATAATATTTATTTCCATACTCATTTACAGAAACATTACACACAAAAAATTTGCCAACAAATTTGGATGGAAACTGCAAAAGGAAATAATATAAAATAAACGATTAAAAATACAAAAAATACAAAACTGACAGAAACATACATTTAACAAGTATTTCTGTGTAATCTAGGAGTTACAAAACAACTCGTACAGATTACAAAAACAAAATTCTACTGTACGAAAGTAAAGTAAAAGTTTTTGTAAAGTAAAAGTTTCTACTGTACAAAATTCTACTAACGAAAAGGGTCTTAAGGACCCTGCAAAAACAAGTAGAACATTTATGTTTCAAAAATATTTCTCCCGAATCTAAACTGACTCTTTTCAAACTCATTTTCTCTCATGTTTCTTCGATTCAATTTTTGCTCTTCAACCAATAAGACAGATGTTCAATATTGAGCCAGCGACTAGCTGTCAAAGTGATGTGGAAAAAAAGGTAACAAGTAGAACTTTTCTCAACCTCTTCCGCCACATTTTCTATCGACGGCGTCCTTCATCAGCAATTGCATTTTGACCATCCACGTTTTTTTTTTCCTTCGGGGGAAAAAGGATTGGCGATTGCGACTTAAAGTGTGCACTTTAGGAGTTTCTTTCGATGCTTTTTTATACGCCTCGAGACCTGATGGAGAAATGGAAGTTAGTGCAGCCCTTGCTAAGGAAGTCTTCTGATATCTTCTTGTCTATGAATAATTCTTCCTATGATTTATAAATCGTGCTTGTTTTTCTGTGGAAATTTTAAGAGCTCCGTAAAAATGTTTGTTCTGTATTTCACTTAATCCCAGGACTGGATCTAAAGAAAAAAATAAATAAATAAAATAAAAGTGAGGGGAGGAAGAAACTGAATTTTCATTGCAATATAACATATTCTCATCAGTTTTATAGGTCTTTAAAAATATCTTGAAAAAATTCATAAAATATGCATAAGTTTAATACTTTTTTGCCTCCAATACTCTTATTAGAATTCTCAAAGGGGGAGGCCCTTTTCCTTTTCCCCCTAGACCCCCCTTCCTCTAGATCAGGGGCGGGGGTGGCTCAGTCGGTAGCGCGCCAGGCTCGTAATCTGTAGTTCCTAGGTTCGAGTCCCAGCTGGGTCAGCGTTGAGATTTATCTCCGCAAAATTCCCCGCCCTGCCCACGGTCAGTAGGGGACACCGATGGTCTTGGAAAGGCCGCCGTCCGTCGGATGGGACGTTAAGCGTGGCCCCGTGTGCGGGAGAGCCATACCCTGTGCACGTTAAAGAACACGCTGGATGGCCTTGACGGGAGGCTACCATCTGTCTCCCAACAGCTGTTCCAGTGGGTCCCCTCCCCCAACCTTCTCTGAGCCTTCGGGGTCCATGTGACCAGGCCATTTAGCCCATGGTGTGCAAAAAAGTGCCGCTCAGAGGTAAAACAACCCAACCTCTAGATCAGGCACTGTTTGTCTCTTACTGATACTGCGCTAATTGTAGAATCCCAAGTGATTATCTTGGGAACTCAGTTCAATTGTAGTAGCTACAATGATTGATTCGTAATCATTGTATCAGTTTGAATAGTCCAAGAGATTACTTTAAAATCATTTCGGCAATTGTAGACACAGAGTTATTATTCTATGCTCACTACTATACTTCACCTAAGTTGAGGCCTGATATAAACAACATCTCTTTGCCTATTGGCTAAAGACCACATCAATTCATTTAAGTATATTTGTCCTCATAAGAAAATAATGTGTAAATTTTTCCGATTGGTTTACAAAGCAGTGATCAGGAAAAATAAATTTAATTTACTTTATTTGGTTGCTATATTATGCACTTAAACGTTATTACCAAATAAAGCTAACAGTCAGAATGGTTGGATTGTTTACCTCTGAGCGGCAGTTTTTTGCACACCATGGGCTAAATGGCCAGGTCACAAGGACCCCGAAGCTCAGAGAAGGTTGGGGGGAGGGGACCCACTGGAACAGCTGTTGGGAGACAGATGGTAGCCTCCCGTGAAGGCCATCCAGTGTGTTCTTTAACGTGCACAGGGTATGGCTGTCCCACACACGGGGCAACGGCTTAACGTCCCATCCGACGGACGACGGCCTTTCCAAGCCAATCGGTCAGCAAGGGTACATCGATGACTTGGAAAGACAGCCGTCCATTTATCGGACGTTAAGCCATGGCACCGTGTGCAGAGAGCCATACCCTGACCGTGGACAGGGCGGGGAATTTTGCGGAGATAAATCTCAACGCTGACCCAGCTGGGACTCGAACCTGGGAACTACAGATTACGAGCCTGGCGCGCTACCGACTGAGCCACCCCCGCCCCAACAGTCAGAAGATTTATGAATTTGAGATGAAATACGAAACTAAGTGCGAGCGGCACTTTTTTGCACCGAATGGATCAAATGACCAGGTCACAAGGACCCCAAAGGCTCAGAGAAGGTTGAGGGAAGGGAGCCATTGAACAGCTGTTCGCAGATCGATGATAGTCTTCCGTGAAGGCCATCCATCGTGTTCTTTAACGTTCACAGGGTATGGCTCTCTGCACACGGTGCCATGGCTTAACGTCCGATAAATGGACGGCTGTCTTTCCAAGTCATCGATGTACCCTTGCTGACCGATTGCAGGATGGGGATTTAGTCGAGATAAATCTCAACGCAGGAAGAGGTAGAACTCAAACCTTGAAACTGCAGACTACGATTCGAGCACTATCGACTGATCCAAACTCCGCCCCCTCCCCCCCCAGTTCCCGTTGACATGATATTGGTTTGTCGCTAATAACAAATTTTTAAACAACTCAGCGAGTGAATAATGATAATTTCCAAACTCCTTGAAGGAAGATATTTTGGCTCAATCGGTAGCGTACCAGACTCATAAACTGCAGTTCCCAGGTTCGAATCCCAGATGGGCATGAGTTAAGAATTTCCTGCGCTATTTCGGCCTTGGCGAGAGGCTACCATCTTTCTCCTAACAGCTATCCCGGCCTTGGCGAGAGGCTACCATCTTTCTCCTAACAGCTATCCAGTGGATTTCATTCTCCGACTTTCACTGAGTCCTTGGAGTCATTGTGACCTGACCATTTTAACCATATTTGCAAAAAAGTTGCAGTCAGATGAAAAACAACATGCAACACCATCCCTTTGAAAATAGCTAGGTGAAAATTAACTAAAAGCAACACAAAAATAAATTTAGATCCTAATTAACATGCTTACTTCCCCCAACACAGTCTGAGTTGACTCCCATGTAACCTAGCCAATTAATAGTTTGCATAGCAAAAAATGTTTTTTCCTCAGTCAGAAAAAAATAATATCCAATCTTGCCGAAGAGCGCAATCATAGTCACTAAATTAAGTTATGCAATAACAATATATTTAATAATCAATATCATGAAGCTCCCCCTCCCAAAGCAGTAATCTATTCTGTGTTAAATTGGTAATTTCTTTTTTCCATCCAGTGAATATTTCCCGATATATCACTGCCAGTCTTCTTCTTCCCAAAGATTCCACTTCCCATAGATCTTAGAAACAAAGTAACTTCCGTCACCGTCATCCTAAATTGAATACTTTCCTGTTAATCTGGTGAACGAGTATTAGAATTCTGCAATAATTCTTCTGTTTTGACAGAATTAACAGACACTTTCGCGTCTTTGCGTCAGATTGCAAGCGAATCTTCAAACGGCGATGAGAATAATAATGGAAAAATCTATAATAAAATTTCTACAGCTCGGCAATTAATAGGGTTGTCAATAGCTGTGAAGAAGACAAACGATACTTCGCAAAAATACGGTTACGGTTATTGTTTCGCTTGTTTCTGTTTCACGAAAATGAGCGGAGGTTATTTTGCCCCTGGTGGTGGTTTTCTGATAGACAGTGTTCGAATGATAACATAACACTGCACCTTAAATAGACAGAATTTCTTTTCTTTTCAAGTTTTTTGTATAAAAAATATATCGGCTTTTCGGGCGCGTTCCCATCTGCGTTTTCCATCTGAAGCCACCGCTATTTTTGTATAAAAAATAGAAGAATTTATATAAAGATATAGAAGAAAGAGACAATTTTTCCATTATAAATTCACAAGTTAGCTGTTGACATGTTATAATCAAAGGAATAATTTTGTGGAATAAATAATTCGCTGATGAGTGGGATTCGAACCCACGCCAGGTTTGAATCCCACTCATCTGCGAATCATTTTTTTACCCAAAATTATATCTCGTTTTATTTATTTTCAACATTTTGCACTTGTTGGTAACGTATAAAAGAAAGCGACAATTTTTCCATTAACTTAAGACTCTCTTTTAACACTAAAATTAATCGAATTCCCTGTCTTAAAGTTCTATTTGGAAATGGTAAAATGAATTTCATTGCAATATTCAATAATTTTTGCATATTTTTGTAATTAAAGATACATGGTGAACAAAAATTACTTCTTGCCATTGCTGCTTAAGTTGCAACTCTTTGTTATGCTAATTGGAAGCTAACGTCGAAGCTCTATGATTGCTAAAATAATTTTTAATGTGATAGCAGATAAAGATCTCAATCAAATAAATCAATATCTCGATTTTCAACAGTATTCGTTCAGTATTTAATGAGATATGAAAGTTTGAATATTTAATAATGATGCCAGTCCTAAGAAATTATACAAAATTGACGAATACTGAAATATTTGCACAAACTTCTGAAATATATATGTACATATTTTAAATAATTAAATCGTTTGAAATAATAATAATTAAGTCTTAGAACTGGCATTGCATTTATTAAATGTTTAAACTTCCATAACTCATTGAATATTGAACGTACATTGGTGAGAATCGAGATATTGATATATTTGATTGAGATCTTTATCTGCTATCACATTATAAAAAAGAATTATTTGAGAATTACAGAGTTTCGGCATTTGCTTCCCATTTACATAAACAGGGTTGTAAGTTAATTTTCATCCACCAGTACTGTACCAAAACATGAAATGTAAAATTTACTAAAAGCTCTAAAAACCCGAATATGTCTTTGCATATTCATAGGAAATATTTGCGAAATGAATAATTTAAACTTATAAATTTAACGTCACTCCTACATCATAAAGGTTTGTAGCTTTGGAAGTAAATCATTTTATCATTTTTTTTACAAGTCAATGTTTTTCTTAGGATACGACTTATAAATGTAAATTTTTAGTTGAAATTGTTTTAAAAATTATTTCGAGAGGGAAAAAATCCGTCTATCCCATTTTTTTTGTAATTTCAGTGGTCATTCTCTAACAGCGTTTATTATACATGGCCATTGTTAAAGAATACTCATATGTGAGAATGTAATATTTCATTAAATAATTTAGTTCCAAAAGTAATTCTGTCTCCAAAATGTCAAGAAACATTCAATGTTTCTCTATTTTGACGTCATGGAGTCAGTATCGCATGCGATGTGGTCTCGAGACGAGGTAGCGGAGCATGGTCGCGATTGCCCAAATAGGATCGTTTGGCATGGACTGATGCATAATTGAATTACGGGACACTGTTTTTTGCGGAAAAGACAATAACTGCCAAATTTAAAGGAAATGATCACTGCAGCTGTTGTAAGTGTTATACCAGACATCCTGAGACAAGTATGGACGGAAACTTAATATATCATGGATATTCAAATTCCATAAATATTAATAATATTTGATTACTTTTTATATTAATATAGAATAGAATAATAAAATCTGCCTATGTCTGCTTGTCTCTCTACCCATCCACACTTAAAGAGTTCTTATGTCCTCATCATTTACCCATTTTGTGCGGGGGTGGCTCAGTCGGTAGCGTGCCAGGCTCGTAATCTGTAGTTCCCAGGTTCGAGTCCCAGCTGGGTCATCGTTGAGATTTATTTCCGCAAAATTCCTCACACTGCCCACGGTCAGTAGGGGTTGGGTTGTTTTACCTCTGAGCGGCACTTTTTTGCACACAATGGGCTAAATGGCCAGGTCACATGAACCCGAAGGCTCAGAGAAGGTTGGGGGAGGGGACCCACTGGAATAGCTGGTGAGAGACAGATGGAAGCCTCCCGTCAAGGCCATCCAGCGAGTTCTTTAACGTGCACAGGGTATGGCTCTCCCGCACACGGAACCACGACTTAACGTCCCATCCGACGGACGGCGGCCTTTCCAAGCCCATCGGTGTCCCCTACTGACCATGGGTAGGGCGGAGAATTTTGCGGAGATAAATCTCAACGCTGACCCAGTTGGGACTCGAACCTGCTGGAACCTGGGAACTACAGATTTAGACTCTTATGTTTTAGATGTTATGGCAACCACTGCAACCCCGGTTCCGCCTTACAGCACTACTAAGTTAACGGAAAGCCGTGATTATCTATAGTCGGGGGCAAGAAAACAACTTATAGATGCATCTCATCCCCGACCTCCTATGGCGAGCAGTCCTATAGAAGAAAAGCCCGACCATGGGAGAAACCTAAGATTTACTCTGTTCCCCGGTTAGCCATGAACAAGGATATGTAAATCCAAGTTCGCTCGGCACTCGGGTGGAGACTCTTAGTGGGGCCCAGACTTTGAAAAGGGGCTCGTGCCTACTAGGAGACCAATCCGTTCAGCCGTGCCCCTGAACTGCCCCACTGAGCACCTGATTTTAAGGTCTTGCCACCGTACAACCGGGCCACTAAACTGGTCAGCGATGCCTTCGACCTCGGTTGATCTTGGCTCTGTCCAACCGGGGCTCATACTGGTCAGCAGAATCTTCGACCGGTTGCTGGGCCCGAAGCCCCCCCACCACCACGTCAAGGTGGTCCCCCATCGGGGGGGGGGACTACAGATTACGAGCCTGACGCGCTACCGACTGAGCCCCCCCCCCCCCCGGTCAGTAGGGGACACCGATGGGCTTGGCCAGTCTTGGAAAGGCCGCCGTCCGTCGGATGGGACGTTAAGCCGTGGCCCCTTGTGCGGGAGAGAGCCATACCCTGTGCATGTTAAGAACACGCTGGATGGCCTTGACGGGAGGCTACCATCGGTCTCCCAACAGCTCTTACAGTGCGTCCCCTCCCCCAACCTTCTCTGAGCCTTCGGGGTCCATGTGACCTGGTCATTTAGCCCATGGTGTGCAAAAAAGTGCTGCTCAGAAGTAAAACAACCTAACAACCCATTGTGTGCTAAAAGTGCTGATTATAGGTCAAACAATCCAACTAATAACTGATTGCAATAAATTTGATTGTAATATTTTTTATCAGACTTCATGCTACTGAAAGACTGCAAGTTGCTTATCTGTGATTCAAATAACTCCATATGGTATCACCTTTAATACTCAAGAATGTCCATATGAAAAACTTTTTCTTTGCAGAGTAAAAAAAAAACAGAAACTGAACTAATTGTAATAATAAATAATTTGCAGTATGTGGAAAAGATTTTGAAAAAAATTAGAATTATTTTTGCTTTTAATATACACCGAAAAGCCAAAACATTATGACCAGCACGTCTTTATGCAAATCGAAACAACTGCAGGTAAACGACCGAGCGTGTGAAGGTCATGAAACGGTCCTAGGAATAAACTTTTTAAGAATCTAAATTAATTATTATAGATTTCTCGACCTGAGGAACTTACTACCGAATACATTTTAAATCATTCTTCAGCTGAGAAAAAAATAAAAAATTTTAGATTAATTCTTGACATTCCTCGAAAGAATAATCGAATAAATAATCCAAAGAAACAAACCTTTGGATTATTTATAAAAAAAGAAAAAAAAATATAGCTTGAAATAATTTTGAATTATTTCAACATATATTTTTTTTCTTTTTTCATCGCATTGCATATAAAAATATGCAAATTATTATATATTAAATATGCAAATTATTAAATATTTGACATAAAATATGCATTTTTTTTATCGAATTGCTTATAAAAATATGCAAGAGTCATATTTTCCTTAATTTGGTTATGGGTAAGCCTGAAGAAAGAGTTCCCAAAAGCTTCGTAACGTAATCATTCATTCATTCATTCACTCATTCATCTCTGTTAATGAAAAAAGGCCAAATTGTAATGGCCAGATGAATATGAGTCAGAGCATTTCCGAGACGTCAAGGTTTGTGGGGTGCTGCTCACTGTCAGTTGTGGTTACTAACTTCAAAAAGTGGTCCACGGAGGGAAAAACCACGAACAGAAAAATAAGGGACACCTTCATATTCTTGCCTTGGAAAACTGAGGACAACTTTATATTCTCGTCATGAAATATGAAGACAACTTCATATTATATATTCATATTATCTAACTAAACTTCTTCGTGGTCTCGACCTGAAAAACTGAGGGAAGCTTCATATTCTCGACCTGCAAAATAAGGGTCACCTTCATGTTCTCGACCTGAAAAACTGAGGGAAACTTCATATTCTCGACCTAAAAAATAAGGGTCACCTTCACGTTCTCGACCTGAAAAACTGAGGGAAATATTGATATTCTCGACCTGAAAAATAAGGGTCACCTTCACGTTCTCGACCTGAAAACCTGAGGGAAACTTCATATTCTCGACCTGAAAAATAAGGGTCACCCTCGTGTTGACCTGAAAAACTGAGGGAAACTTCATATTCTAGACATGAAAAATAAGGGTCACCTTCACGTTCTCGACCTGAAAAACTGAGGGAACTTCATGTTCTCGACCTGCAAAATAAGGGTCACCTTCATGTTCTCGACCTGAAAAACTGAGGGAAACTTCATATTCTCGACCTAAAAAATAAGGGTCACCTTCACGTTCTCGACCTAAAAAATAAGGGTCACCTTCACGTTCTCGACCTGAAAACGTGAGGGAAAATTGATATTCTCGACCTGAAAAATAAGGGTCACCTTCACGTTCTCCACCTGAAAAACTGAGGGAAACTTCATATTCTTGATCAGAAAAATAAGGGTCACCTTCACGTTCTCGACCTGAAAACCTGAGGGAAACTTCATATTTTCGACCTGAAAAATAAGGGTCACCCTCATGTTCTCGACCTGAAAAACTGAGGGAAACTTCATATTCTAGACATGAAAAATAAGGGTCACTTTCACGTTCTCGACCTGAAAAACTGAGGGAAACTTCATATTCTTGACCTAAAAAATAAGGGTCACCTTCACGTTCTCGACTTGAAAAACTGAGGGAAACTTCATATTCGTGATCAGAAAAATAAGGGTCACCTTCACGTTCTCGACCTGAAAACCTGAGGGAAACTTCATATTTTCGACCTGCAAAATAAGGGTCACCTTCATGTTCTCGACCTGAATAACTGAGGGAAACTTCATGTTCTCGACCTGCAAAATAAGGGTCACCTTCATGTTCTCAACCTGAAAAACTGAGGGAAACTTCATATTTTCGACCTGAAAAATAAGGGTCACCCTCATGTTCTCGACCTGAAAAACTGAGGGAAACTTCATATTCTAGACATGAAAAATAAGGGTCACTTTCACGTTCTCGACCTGAAAAACTGAGGGAAACTTCATATTCTCGACCTAAAAAATAAGGGTCACCTTCACGTTCTCGACTTGAAAAACTGAGGGAAAATTGATATTCTCGACCTGAAAAATAAGGGTCACCTTCACGTTCTCCACCTGAAAAACTGAGGGAAAGTTCATATTCGTGATCAGAAAAATAAGGGTCACCTTCACGTTCTCGACCTGAAAACCTGAGGGAAACTTCATATTTTCGACCTGCAAAATAAGGGTCACCTTCATGTTCTCGACCTGAAAAACTGAGGGAAACTTCATATTCTCCACCTGCAAAATAAGGGTCACCTTCACGTTCTCGACCTGAAAAACTGAGGGAAACTTCATATTCTCGACATGAAAAATAAGGGTCACCTTCACGTTCTCGACCTGAAAAACTGAGGGAAACTTCATGTTCTCGACCAGAAAAATAAAGGTCACCTTCACGTTCTCGACGTGAAAAACTGAGGGAAACTTCATATTCTTGACCTAAAAAATAAGGGTCACCTTCACGTTCTCGACCTGAAAAACTGAGGGAAATTCCATATTCTCGACCTGAAAAATAAGGGTCACCTTCACGTTCTCGACCTGAAAATCTCATGGAAACTTCATATTCTCGACTTAAAAAAGTCTAAGTCCCTAAATTACATGCCATTCCCTGATTGATTTACGTGGAAAAAAGCTCTCCTTCAAATGGCCTAAAGTGTTCTTGAATATGGAGATCATGACGTCATAACATAAACTCACTGTGCCCAAATACTGAAACAGTTTTTCGAATACAAGATTGATGATATATTTAATTATTCTAAAGTTGAAAAACAGGAAATAAAAATAGAAAAGCACCATATTGAGTTAATGGAAGCCACTTTTGAAGTTTCATAACCACTTTAAATTTTCATAACCATTTTATAGAAAAAAGGTGACAGAGCGAAATTTTCAATGATTTGCTTTAGGTATGCGAAGAGTTAGTGAAGTTGGAATATTCTGCAGCAGCAGCAGTGTCAATCCTACAATGCTTCACACTGACGAATAATGAATCATTTATATAAATTTGTAAAATAGCATTTATTTCCTTAAATGGCGTGAAATAATACTTATTATTTCAGTTTCAAATTTCTGCTGCGAAATCTTTCGATTTCAGTTAGTGTGGAAAAATATTCCGGCTTCCATAAATTTTATATACAGTCGCTCAAAAAAGTATCCGAACACTATGGTTGATTACAGAATTCAGAAAAAATATCTGGCAACGATTTTTTTAGAAATCAGTGATCTGGCAACCTCCGTGTCACGTGTCACGTGACACGAAGGTTGCCAGATCACTGATTTCTAAAAAAATCGTTGCCAGATATTTTTTCTGAATTCTGTAATCAACCATAGTGTTCGGATACTTTTTTGAGCGACTGTACCTAACAAATATTGTTCAACAGCGAGATTTAGAAATTTAAGCGATTTTTATTTATATTCCATCATATATTTCCATAAAATGGTTATTTAAGAGGCTACCTGAAAAATAAAGGACACCTTCATATTTTTGTCTTGGGTAAATGACCCGCTATCAAAATAGACTCACCATTGATATTATGTGAGTCTGTTCCCGTATTTCTACTGTACTGTCTGTAGCTGATTTGAGGGTTCTCTTCAAATTCAAATTTACCTCATGCGAAGAGATCTGAGTTACTCTTCCTAGCATTAAAAATTTTCGCAACCTCCGTTTAATCCATTCTCGCTTATTTGATGATACAAAACGTAAAACGTGTAGTGAACATTATACATTGCAACACTTCATATGCAATGCGAACATGATAAATTGTGGTTGATGCATAATTCAAAGTTTAATTTTCTTGCTTTACTTTCAGATGCATCTTCAGTGACTTCGTCAAACTCTTCTTGAATTTAGAAGAGGCTGCGGTGAATGAGAAGACACCATACAACTCCATCCTTTGTGGTAAAATCATGGATATCGAGCAGACTCATTACTCGTCGGGTTCGACTCTCATCTTTGAGTTCCATTCAGACTGGAGACGATCCAATAGCACTGGATTTCGGGGCACCTACAGATTCTTAAGTAAGTGGGTTTTGTTGAGATTATAATTTATAAATAATAATAAACTGTTTTCTTACATCTCTATTCTTTCCCAGCTAGGCCAGCGTTGAGATTCATCTCCTCAACGCTTCCCAATTTGCCCTCGGTCAGTAGGGAACACCGATGGGCTTCGAAAGGCCGCCGTTTCGTAAGATGGGACGTTACGTAATAACCCTGTATGTAGGAGAACAACACTTTGATCACGTTAAAGAACATCCTGATGGCCTTGACGGGAGGCTACCATCTGTCTCTTAACAGCTGTCTAGTGGGTCTCCTCCCCCTAACTACCTTCGAGCCCTGGAGATCCTAGTGATCTGGCCATTTAGCCCATTGGTGGCAAAAAAAAGTGCCGTTCAGTGGTAAAACAACCCAACTCTCTATCTTTTGCGGTATGATCATTGATATCGAACATACTTCTTATTTGTCGGGTTCGACTCTCATTTTTGAGTTCCATTCAGACTGGAGACGATCCAATAGCACTGGATTTCGGGGCACCTACAGATTCTTAAGTAAGTGGGTTTTGTTGAGATTATAATTTATAAATAATAATAAATTGTTTTCTTACATCTTTATTCCTTCCCAGCTGGGCCAGCGTTGAGATCCATCTCTTCAACGCTTCCTAATTTGCCCTCGGTCAATAGGGAACACCGATGGGCTTCGAAAGGCCGCCGTTCGTAGGATGGGACGTTAAGTAGTAGCCCTGTATGCAGGAGAATCACACCTTGATCACGTTAAAGAACACCCTGATGGCCTTGACGGGAGGCTACCATCTGTCTCTTAACAGCTGTCTAGTGGGTCTCCTCCCCTTAACTTCCTTCGAGCCCTGGAGATCCTTGTGATCTGACTATTTAGCCCATTGGTGGCAAAAAAGTGCCGTTCGGTGGTAAAACAACCCAACTCTCCATCTTTTGCGGTATGATCATTGATATCGAACATACTTCTTATTTGTCGGGTTCGACTCTCATTTTTGGTTCCATTCAGACTGGAGACGATTCAAAAGTACTGAACCTTCGAGGCAGATACAGGTTTCCAAGTAAGTGCTTTTTTGTTGAGATTATATTTTAAAAATAATAATAAACTGTTTTCTTCATTCTTTGCGGTAAAATTATTCATATCGAGAAGATCTAGAATAAAAGTAAAGAGAGTGACCCCTCACTCCCTTTATTTGGTGCGATCAAAGACAATGGTGCGACCAAAGCAAATGGTGCGATCAAGGCAGAAAGAAGTAAATGGGGGGAGGGGGTGAAACACTGTGTTTCCATTGCAATGTAAAATTTTCCCTCCCTTTTAGAGATTTCAAAAAATGCGTGAAATACGCATGATTAAAATGTTTTAAAAATGCGTGAATGCGCATTAAATTATGATTTAAATACTTTTCATCTCCATTACCCTCAATAGGGATTGACCCAAAGGGAGTGGTGTTGGGAGTGAGGAGGCATGTTCCCTTCATCATCCCATAAATCGGCCTTTAGTCATGAGTACGTATATATTAAATTCGTCAGGAAGTTTGGCTTCGTCGTTCTAATTAGTCTAATGAGATTATTTCCCGTTTTGAAAAGATGCAGGATTTGTGATTATTAATTAGGTGCATTCAAAGGGAAAGGACGCTATAAGATACAAACGACTTTCCTATCTTTTTATGTTTTAGAGTTAAAACGTTTTTAGATTTCGTTTCAAATTATTTTCATACTTCCTTTCCCATATGAATCAGTTTATTTGACAATGCACGGAGCATTCTACGACTTTTATTTAAATCTAAATGGATATATTTGCAAATGAAATACGAAGAATAAGAATATAAGTAAAAATACCCAATAAAACGAAGAAACTTTGTTTTTTAATTTTTCATAGGCACTGAGTGATCTTTGAAGCAGGACCACCCAAACTTATGTGAATGGGACGCTAATTTAGAAGCTCTATAACTTTTAAAATAATGATTTTATTTGGAAAGTGTGACTGAAGGTAAAGATATCAATCAATTCTGTCTAAATATCGTTCTTTTTTTTTCAATAATATTACTTCAATATTTACAGGTTTCTGGAAGCTTTAACATTTAACAACAGCAGTGCTAGAAAAGGGAATTTTTCTTTCAATTGAAACTGGGATAAGAAGTATTTTTTTCAAACCATTCATAAATAACTACGTATTTTTAAAGAGCGTGCAAACAATTCCTACAGTATTCGTTTAATTTTTCGATAAATTTCGCAAAACGCATTGTTGTTCTTAAACGAGTTAACGTCCATTACCTGTTTAAATACTTAGAGAATATTGTTGACGATCGAGATTTAGATAGTTTTGATTGAGATCCGTAAATTGCCGTCAGACACATTTCACGATAAAACACTTATTTTAGAAGTTGTAGATCTTCGAATTTTAACTTCTCATTGACAAAGTTATGGGTAGAGAGGGCAGCATTCAAAGTTGGGTTGTTTTACCTCTGAGCGGCACTTTTTTGCACACCATGGGCTAAATGGCCAGAGTCACATGGACCCCGAAGGCTCAGAGAAGTTAGGGGAGGTGACCCATTGGAACAGCTGTTGGGAGACAGATGGTAGCCATGGTAGCGTCATGGCCATTCAGTGTGTTCTTTAACGTGCACAGGGTATGTCTCTCCCGCACACGGGGCCACGGCTTAACGTCCCATCCGACGGACGGCGGCCTTTCCAAGCCCATCGGTGTCCCCTACTAACCATGGGCAGGGCGGGGAATTTTTGCGAAGATAAATAATCTCAACGTGACCTAGCTGGGACTCGAACCTGGGAACTACAGATTACGAGCCTGGCGCGCTACCGACTGAGCCACCCCCGCCCCACAGCAGCATTCAAAGACCACTGAATATATATTGAACTCTTCTTATATAAAATGTTACGTAAAAATGCATTTTATTTCATTGTATATTAAGAATAATCCTAAAGTAACGAAGAGAGTTCAAAAATCTGTATGTCCCTACATACAGATTTTTGAGCACGCAACGAAGGATTAACCTGCTAATTTTAAGCATTGTTCATTACAAATAGAAACAAATTTTAGAGGCCCCCTTTATCTTTGTAAGCAACTTTAAGTTTGTTGTCTTGTCCAGGAAGGATGCATTGAATATTAGAATGATTACAAGGAACTTTAAGTCATTTTCTTGTCTAAGCTGTACGTTTTGGGTTGGGTTGTTTTACCTCTGAGCGGCACTTTTTTGCACACCATGGGCTAAATGGCCAGGTCACATGGACCCCGAAGGCTCAGAGAAGGTTGGGGGAGGGGACCCACTGGAACAGCTGTTGGGAGACAGATGGTAGCCTCCCGTCAAGGCCATCCAGCGTGTTCTTTAACGTGCACAGGGTATGGCTCTCCCATACACGGGGCCACGGCTTAACGTCCCATCCGACGGACGGCTTAACGTCCCATCCGATGGACCATCGGTGTCCCCTACTGACCGTGGTCAGGGCGGGGAATTAAGCTGTACGCATTGGAGAACTCTATTAAGGTACTTGAAGGTGTTTTGTTGTCCTTAGCAGTAGGCATGGAAGACCTCGATTTTGCAAAGAATTTTTAGTTTTTGATTAAGGTATTTTTCTAAATACAAGAGTTAGCCCTTTGTATTAATGCATCTAATCCTTTTGACTCCCCCCCCCCCTCTCTTTCCACTTTTGAAGATTATTCATCCATCCGTCTGATAACCGTTTATGAACGGCTTCTGATTAGACAACGCTTACATGGCAAATAGCACTTCTCTGGCTTTGCACTTAGCACCTGCATTCATTGAACGGTCAACAAGCAATCTTCATTTGAAATTCAAATCCTCAACTCCACAATGCATTGAAATTTGGCTTTACGTTAGCTTAATTCCCTGGCTTCAATTAACTAAGAGTGGTTAATGCGAAAGTGGAAGAAGATCTGTTGTGTTAGAAACAGAAGTGGGTCCATTCATTCTTATCATCACGTCTGATCACTTTATAACACGCAGAAAGCAAATGTCACGTCGTTAATTACACTTTTGGAAAAGGGTGGCAATTTAAAGGGAACTTTAAATTATTTGGATTGCCATTTTAATATAATATTCCTATATCCGCTTTAAAGGTCTTTCAAACGTTTCTTCATTTGGGTTCTTTTATTTCTGAGCAGCACATTTTCTGCACATATTGAGCCAAATGGCAAGGTCACAAAGACCCCGAGGATTCAGAGGTTGGGGAGGGGACCCACTGGACAGCTGTTAGGAGACAGATGGTAGTCTCTCTTTCGTCAAGGTCATCCAGCATGATTGTTAACGTATTGCTCCTCCGCACACTGAGTCATGGATTTATGTCCCATCCAATGGACAATGGCCTTTTGAAGTCCATCGGTGTCCCCCTACTAACTGAAGCCAGGGTGGGGAATGCTGCAGAGATAAAGATCAACGTTGGCCCGGATGGGACTCGAACCTGGGAACTATTGATTATGAGCATGATGTGCTACCAACATAGCTGCCTCTAATTTTCTGGCATATTTGTGAAATATACATAATTTAATAATTTGTTTGCCACCATTATCCTTACTGAAATCCTCAAGGGTGGATGGACATGGTCCCCCTTTCAGAAAACGCTGGATGACCTTGACATGGGTTGGGTTGTTTTACCTCTGAGCGGCAATTTTTTGCACACAATGGGCTAAATGGCCAGGTCACAACGACCCCGAAGGCTCAGAGAAGGTTGGGAGAGGGGACCCACTGGAACAGCTGTTAGGAGACAGATGGTAGCCTCCCGTCAAGGCCATCCAGTGTGTTCTTTAACGTGTACAGGGTATGACTCTCCCACACACGGGGCCACGGCTTAACGTTCCATCCGACGGACGGCGGCCTTTCCAAGCCCATCGGTGTTCCCTACTGACCGTTGGCAGAGTGGGGAGTTTTGCGGAGATAAATCTCAAGGCTGACCCAGCTGGGACTCGAACCTGGGATAGTATAGCCTGGTGCTCTACCGACTGAGTCCCCCCCGGCACCCTTGACATGGGAGTCCACCATATATCTATTAACAGCTTTCCAGCGTATCCCATCTCTGAGACTTTGGAGTCCTTGTGACCTAGCCAATTAGCTTATTGTGTGCAAAAAATGTGCCACTCTGAGATAAAACAAGCCTTATGTGCTATTTGGGCACACTATCTTTAGGAGAATTTTTAATTAATATGAAATCATTAAATAACATATTTTTATACAAACGTTTCCCATAAAAAGCGGGAAATAGCATTGCAAAAAAAAAAGAGTAATTTATTTTGCATATATGCTTATTCTTCTTAAGACAAAAGTTTCCTTTGCGATCTAAATAATAATGAATAGTGTGCGTAATAGCCAACACTCATTATTTTGGAAATTAGTGTAGAACAAAAAGTAAAAATCATTTCCAGAAAGGGGAGAATCAAATGTCATTTTGGGGTTCAGTGATAGAAGGGGGAGCAGAATGTTATTTCACATATATCCTGAAGGGATAAAAAAAGAAACGAACGTGTTTTTACGGCATCTTAAGTTTCAGAAAGCCGTCCCATGGCAGAGTGTTAGTCTGTTTGGCTTCTAGAACATGTATGGGACCATAGTATGAAAGGCACGCTGTATATAAGCCTGCATCTAGAAAAAAAATGAAGAGAGGGTCCAGCTTTTATTATTTTCTTTAAAATGAAGGGAGGGTTCTTGCCTTGGATACTGTATTTGCTTACTAGAACATGTATGAGATCAAACGGACCCTGGTAAGGTATGGATGTTTGTGTTGCTTTTCTGCTGAGGTCCAGTCATCCTCAAAGACTACTATGCTATATGAAACTGACAGGTTTCTTCTGGCAGACCTCTGTGGCAGTCACGGTTTGGGTTGTTGGGTTGTTTTACCCCTGAGCGGAACTTTTTTGCACACCATGGGCTAAATGGCCAGGTCACATGGACCCCGAAGGCTCAGAGAAGGTTGGGAGAGGGGACCCACTGGAACACCTGTTGGGAGACAGATGGTAGCCTCCCGTCAAGGCCATCCAGCGTGTTCTTTAATGTGCACAGGGTATGGCTCTCCCACACGCGGGGCCACGGCTTAACGTCCCATCCGACGGCCGGCGGCCTTTCCAAGCCCATCGGTGTCCCCTACTGACCGTGGGCAGGGCGGGGAATTTTGCGGAGATAAATCTCAACGCTGACCCAGCTGGGACTCGAACCTGGGAACTACAGATTACGAGCCTGGCGCGCTACCGACTGAGCCACTCCCGCCCTAGGCAGCCACGGTAAAACAATTTATTTTCTGTTTATTATCTCATGATTTCCATAACTTCAGGATACATCCTATGATTCTTTACTACTGAATTATTGATTTAACGTCATGAGCGTGAATGACAAATATTAAATTCCATTATTACGTGGCAACACAGTTGTCCACTTCTCAGATAGATGGCACCACTGTGCGAATCAAATTTTAAAAAATCCGGAAAGTTTATAAGTAACACGAGCTGAAGAAAAACTGTAGATGGTGATTGTGTAGTTGTTAGCATAACTGGCGTGTTTCCAGGAGACGTGGGTTCAGATCCCACTCACGGCAAAACCAATTGTTTTCAGCTTATTAATTAATGAGTTCCATATCTATAGGGCACATCATGTGATTATTTACTAATGAATTAAGTTTCAAAGTTTGTGTAATGAGATGGGGGTAATGGGTTCAGTTGCAGACACTGAGTTGGACCTTTTTTTGCATACAGTGGGTTAGATGGCCAGGTCACAATGATCCAAAGACTTTGTGTTGAGTATGGGAAGGGTTTAACTGTAAACAAATGGAAGTCTGACTTTAAAGCTCTCTCATTTGTCTTTAGCGATGACAGGTTATGATTCCCTTCAAACGGTCATGGATTAATGATCCATCCAACTAGGGCCGGATCTAGGGAGAGTAAGAAACCATGGTCCAATCTCCCCTTTGAGAATGATAGTAAAGGTAACAGAGGAAAAATTGTAAAATTACCACAGTAGTATCATCCCACTCCACTCTACCCATCACGCACAGTGATTTCCCCCTATGACGTCAGTGACCACATCCCCTTATGAGTCCCTACTACTTACCCCCTTATTAATAATTCATAACTCATATTTCATAATTTATATTTCATAATTAATTAACCCCTCATCAAAGGTGCCACCCCCCTTTTATTAAAAAATCCCTCTGAGCCCGCCATTTTGACCGGAAATACCCGAAATTTCTCCAAGTCTAGTCTGTCATCTTTGTTTCTGCCTTCATCCGAAATTTCTGTAAGTCCAACCATCATCTGAAATATCGTTGTTAATTGTGGCGCCATCTAGTGTTAACACGCGTACCATATTTTTGACACACGTACTGTATTTAAAAAAACTCTTCCCACAACAGGATTCATTTCCAGGTCCCTCATGTTAATCAATTCAACCAGTGCATTTAGCCATTACGCCAATTAACATGTGCCACTTCAGTTGGATGTGAAACAAATATTCACTTTTCTGAACAAGGGTGAAATCCACACACACTGTGTATGTTAAGTACAACATTTTATTTGTAAGTATGAAGAATTTGGATAATTTTCATGTAAGCACTTGCACATGAGAGACCAACTTACGTTTTTCAGGGTGTTCGAACCTGCACGTATGAAATTAGCTTTTTCCACGAGTTTCGAAGAAGCATTTTTTTGTTCAAAAGGTGGTTATTGTAAAATATTTCACCACTGATTTCAACTTGAATACTCATATTTCAATAGATGTAAGGAATTTTCTTCAACAAGTTCAAATATTTTTTTAACACAACTGTCTTATGTTACGTCTTACGTTACGTTTTCTGTCAGATGTCTCGTAACGAACAAAACGTGCGAGTTTTTGTTAATACAGAAGATGACATACAGCCCAAGAATTTTTCAAACTTAGAATAACACAAAATCCTGTAGAGGACACGAAATGCATTAAGAACGAGGCGGAGGGATGCTAACAGGTGAGTCATGATCTGCAATGGGAAAAATCCTGTTGTTTTGCACAAGGGTGAAGGATGATAAAACATGTAATATGCTGAAAAGGGATAAAATCCTTGTGCCACAAAAGCGTCGCCCAGTCCCCTTTTCCTGAAACAACTGGATTTCCCTTTTCATGAATATTACGTTTTATCACCTCTTCACCCTTGCGCGAATTTGCAAGGGTGAAGCGAGTGTTTACAAGTCTGGACATCGTGATTGCATCATACATTCCAGAATTGCGCCATTTTCTGGGGCTTGGCTAGAATATGCAACATTTTCTAGATCTTTCTAGAAGGTTCTATTACGTCATAGGATGCGAGTTTCCAGAAACCAAGATGGCCGTCATGGGACTTAGAGAAATTTCGTGAAGTGGTGGCCGTCCGAAGTGGATGGAACTTTTGATAAGCGTTTAATAAAGGGGGTGCCAAACTTTTGATAAAGGTGGGCTTTTTAATGAATAAGGAAATTATAGGTTGGGCATCTTCGATGCCCGCCAAAGGGCAAGGGGGACGGAACCTTTGATAAGTATTTTAATTAAGGGGGCGCATATTAATGAGTGTTTTAATAAGGGGGGCGAACTTTTTATAAGCGTTTTAATTAAGCTGGATGCATATTAATAAAGGGGTCGTCACTTTTAATAAGCGTTTAATTAATAAGAAATAAAAAATTCATTTATAAATATTCGCAAATTAAATTATAAGGAATAAAGAATTCACAAGTTAATTAATGAGGAAATAAATATTCATGGGTTAATTTACAAGGACTAAAAAATACGTGGGTTAATTTATGAGGAGTAAAAAAATTTGTGGGTTGATTTGTAAGGACTAAAATATTCGGGGGTTAATTTATAAGGAATAAAATATTCGCGGGTTAATTTACAAGGACTAAAACTACATAGGTTAATTTATAAGGCAGAAACCAAGATAGCGGACTCTCGACTTGGAGAAATTTCGGGGAATTGCGGTCAAAATAGCGTGCGCAGAGGGATTTTTTTAATAAAGGGGGACGGCACCTTTAATGAGGGGTTAATGATGATGTCATAGGGGGAAAGCACTGTCCGTGGGGTGCGGTGGAGTGAGATGATACTACTTACCATTTCATGCATTTTTAAAGAAGGATTTTAAAGACGTCTAAAACTGAGAGGTAAATCTTATATTTCAGTGTGTAATGGAAATACAGTCTCTTCCCTCCCTTTTCATTTTTTCAGGTTCGATTGAATTTCTTCCACCCCAACCCCCTTTATTGTTATTGTAATTATTGTAAGGTTGGACCCTCCTTATATTTTTTTTCTAGATGCAGGCCTGTATCCTACAGCTACCTTTCGAAGTCCATCTGCGTCTCCCCTTTCTCACCAAGACAGAACGAAAGGCAGTGGAGAAATATTTCAACACAGGCTCAGTGGGGTTGGGTTGTTTTACCTCTGAGCGGCACTTTTTGCACGCTATGGGCAAAATGGCCAGGCCACATGGACCCCGAAGGCTGAGAGAAGGTTGGGTGAGGGGACCCACTGGAACGGCTGTTGGGAGACAGATGGTAGCCTCCCGTCAAGGCCATCAAGCGTGTTCTTTAACGTACACAGGGTATGGCTCTCCCGCACACGGGGTCATGGCTTAACGTCCTATCCGACGGACGGCGGCCTCACAAGCCCATCGGTGTCCCCTACTGACCGTAGGCAGGGCGGGGAATTTTGCGGAGATAAATCTCAACGCTGACCCAGCTGGGACTCGAACCTGGGAACTACAGATTACGAGCCTGGCGCGCTACCGACTGAGCCACCCCCGCCCCCACTCAGTGGGTTCGAAGCTGGAAACATCATATTACGAGCTTGTCGGACTACTGAATGAACCAGCTCTCACCGCAATACTTGCATTTCCAAATTCGTTTTTGCCGTCCATAATTTAAAGAGTTAATATTCCAAGATGGCGTTATCTCACTGTTCGAGCCGCGAATACCATTGTCGTAATGCTCTATCATAACTACAAGTCTGAACCATCAAAGAAAATCTTAAGTTGAAATTTGAACCATGATGCGAGGTCATTGCGGTTGAGTTAGATTCGTTTCATAGAACTGACTGCTCTTTCATCTGATCAAGTGAACAGCAGGATAATCTTTGTTTATCCTGTATCACTGTTGAGAAGGAGCAGAATTTAAATGCCAGCTTTAAATGGATACTTCAGGGCCTCGTCCCATCGGCTCTTAGAGCATTTCCAACTCTAATAATATTTACAAAACATTTGAAGCCGTTCCTGTTTATATTAGTAAGTATAAGCACCTATTAACTTCGCGATGTTTACGTTACAACACCGTCTCATGAATTAAATGCCAAGTTCTGAGAGCAGATTTGTTTCCTTAGTGATGTTGACTATGAATTATTCGATGTTGAGAGAGATTAGGAAGTTATAATGCCGAGTGAGGAACAGATTATTTCTCTTTCGAGTTTTACTTTGTAAAGAGCTGTTTCTTTTAAATCGTTCAAAACAGTTAATTTTAGATGCAGGAAGAATTATTATTCAAATAACTTGCTTTCAGCTATATATTTTTATTTGCGACATATAGCACACAGAAGAATCCTAGCTTTTACAGGTCTTTTCATACAAGGACATGCCCCACTGAGATTCCCCGCCCTGCCCACGGTCAGTAGGGGACACCGATGGGCTTGGAAAGGCCGCCGTCCGTCGGATGGGACGTTAAGCCGTGGCCCCGTGTGCGGGAGAGCCATACCCTGTGCACGTTAAAGAACATGCTGGATGGCCTTGACGAGAGGCTACCATCTGTCTCCCAACAGCTGTTCCAGTGGGTCCCCTCCCCCAACCTTCTCTGAGCCTTCGGGGTCCATGTGACCTGGCCATTTAGCCCATGGTGTGCAAAAAAGTGCCTCTCAGAGGTAAAACAACCCAACAACCCACTAAGATCGAAGACATTGCTGACCACTACCTTAATAAGAGCTAACATAGCACACAAAGCTGATTAACCACAATGCCAGTTAAGGCTTAAATATATATTTACAATAAAAGACTACCATTCAACATAGTTAATCTCAAAGGTTGGATTATGATTCAAAGCAGTTAATATCATGGCTGGTAAATATCTAAATTCAGATGACTGCACAACCACCGAACAAAACGATTAAATTCATATGCAAACCGGATCACCATCCAAAAATAAATTTAATTCCAGAACCACCCACACTAACTACTGGGTTCTCATGTATGTACGTTAAAAAAAAAATACCCCCTCAAGCAGCTGCTTGCCACAGAGGTCTGACAGGAGCCTGTCAGTTTATATGCCAAAGTAGAAGGTCTGAGAGGATGGCAGGACCTCAGCAGAAAAACGACACATACAACCATGCCTTACCCGGGGCTCGAACCCAGGTCCCTCAGATCAGTTACTAGCGTGAAATATAGTTCGAAAAAAATTATAGTCATACTAGAATGAATCTTCTATGCAATAATTTTTTGGGTTGCATATGTACTTTTTTATTTTTCAAATCTCACGTTTACATGGTTCTGATCATATTGAAAAAAAAATTTATTTAGAAACAATACTACTAAGGTATCATTAGCTTAAACCCTAGGAGATGAAAACATACATCCGTTGGCCTTATTTTTTTATATAATATATATTATTACATTTAACATTATTTTAAATTAATTTTCACACTGAAAGTCTATTATAAATAAGAATAAGGATTATTTTATAGCAGTAAAAAATAAAATTATTAATAACATCATAGTGTTATGCTTAGGTTTATGGCCGTACGGTTGAAGTGTCAAGGTTTTTTAAATTAATATCATTATGTTTGTAATCGTAGTTAAAAAATAAAATTTAATTGAAGAATTTCAATTGATAAATTTGATCAAATAAAGATTGAAAGTAAATTTCTATACGTTGGTAATTTTAAAGTAAATCTTTTTTTTTTAATATAAATTAAAAAAAATAAAGTCATAAATGGGAAATGAAAGAATATTATATATTAGTTATTATTCAAATCGACAGATGGCAGCACCAATCAGTCTCATTGAGTTCTCCTCAATGAAGATTTGCATTTCGTAACAAGAATCAGACCCGGATTTAGATTTTTGATCTCTAGGCACAAGTTAGATTCGAAGCCCCATACTAAAGATGTCTTTTAATGTTTGGGCTTTTGGTTCAAGCGAAATATTTCATAATTTTTGTGTCAAGAATTGCAAAATTATAATTTCAGAAGCGTAGCAGATTCATAGGAAACGAAAAGTAGAGATTCTACTTATAAAAAAAATAAATACCCCCTCAAGCAGCTGCTTGCCACAGAAGTCTGACAGGAGCTGTCAGTTTATATGCCATAGTAGCAGGTCTGAGAGGATGGCAAGACCTCAGCAGAAAAACAACACGCACAACCATGTCTTACCCGGGCTCGAACCCAGGTCCCTTAGATCAGTAGCCAAGCGTGTACAACTATTAAATTATTTTTGGCATGATTGCAGTTCATTAGCAAATCGCAAAATTCTGCCTTGATACTCACAAGAATTTAACGAAAAAGTTTTTTCGGATAAAATGAAAGTGTTTTATTACACTTTTTTTTTGTTGGCAAACGATCAATTAAATCAGCACAATTTAAAGAATTTGTCAAATCACATTCAATAAACGTTGCAGAGAGATTTGACATTTTAGTTAGTGCTATTGAATTCCTTAAATAATTTTTTGTCCTCTTAAGAACCCAAAATAATCTTAAACCACTTGCATTGGCTACTGATATAGTAAGAAATATTTTAACAATTGTTTGCACATTTGGAAATGCCGATCTTAAACCTTGATTAATGGTTTTATACGTGTCCATATATATATTCTCTTCTTTAATATAACTTGATTGTAAAATATTATTTAAAATTAGAGGTGGAAATAAGGAGGGGAAAAGTTTTTCTCGTTAATTAATTTTGCAGTTTTTGAGCAGAATTCTTCAGTGGAAATGATAAGGACTAAAAGGCGATCGCTTCGTATTCGGGTTGACTGAAGAATCCCATCTTAAAAGATTAGCAATTGAGAAAGAAACTAGGGTGAAGTATCTATCACTGTCATTTGATTAGGTCACTGGTTCCCAAGTTTTTTGGGCAGATCGCCCCCTTGTAATTTTCTAAAGCCCCCCTCCACTCCCTGGAAGGTTATGTTAATATATAAAGTATTCGATATTCCAATTAATCTGTTTCCCGAGAAAATACGCTAAGGTGGACATTTTACAGCTCCGCAAACTATACACGGTCGTACCAGAATAATATGGCCACCTACCATACTACATGTATGATAGGTGGTCATATTATTCTGATACGATTGTGTATGCATATCAAGTAATAAAACATGCTAGACAAAATTTGAATAATAACTTCCAATTTTTTCTAGCATGTTTTCAAATACATGTTTCAATTCCATAAGCGCCAGAGGTAATATGTGTTCTTCTATTTTTTTTTTGTTCGTTCATGTCTGGTCTACACTTGTTTCTTGTTTTCCATTCTGACTTACGTTATTCCAACTTACGTTAACAAGAAACGTAAGTCAGAATGGAAAGCAAGAAACATGAATCAGAATGGAAAACAAGAAAAATGAATCAGAATGGAAAACAAGAAAATTGAATCAAAATGGAAAACAAGAAAAATGAATCAGAATGGAAAACAAGAAAATTGAATCAGAATGGAAAGCAAGAAAAATGAATCAGAATGACAAAGAGACGTTTCTTGCTTCCATTCTGACTTATGTTTCTTTTTGCCATTCTGACTTATGTTTCTTGTTTCCATTCTGTTTCTCTTTGCCATTCTGACTTATATTTCTTGTTTTCCATTCTGACTTACGTTTCTTGTTTTTCATTCTGATTTATGTTTCTTGCTTTTCTTTTTGTCTATTCTGACTTATGTTCTTTGCCATTCTGACTTATGTTTCTTGTTTCCATTCTGACTTAAGTTTCTTGTTTCCATTCTGACTTACGTTTCTCTTTTCCATTCTGACTTATGTTTCTTGTTTCCCATTCTGACTTACGTTTCTCTTTGCCATTCTGACTTATGTTTCTCTTTGCCATTCTGAATTATGTTTCTTATTTTCCATTCTGTCTTACGTTTCTTGTTTTCCATTCTGACTTCTGTTTCTTGTTTCCATTCTGACTTATGTTCCTTGTTTCCATTTTGACTTACGTTTCTTGTTTCCATTCTGACTTATGTTTCTTGTTTCCATTCTGTTTCTCTTTTCGTTTCTCTTTGCTATTCTGACTTACGTCATCTCTTTGCCATTCTGACTTATATTTCTTGTTTTCCATTCTGACTTACGATTCTTGTTTTTCATTCTGATTTATGTTTCTTGTTTTCCATTCTGACTTATGTTCTCTTTGCCATTCTGACTTATATTTCTTGTTTTCCATTCTGACTTACGTTTCTTGTTTTTCATTCTGACTTATGTTTCTCTTTGCCATTCTGACTTACGTCGTCTCTTTGCCATTCTGACTTATATTTCTTGTTTTCCATTCTGACTTACGTTTCTTGTTTTTCATTCTGACTTACGTTTCTTGTTTTTCATTCTGACTTACGTTCTTTGTTTTTCATTCTGACTTACGTTTCTTGTTTTTCATTCTGACTTACGTTCCTTATTTTCCATTCTGACCTACGTTCCTTATTTTCCATTCTGACCTACGTTCCTTGTTTTCCATTCTGACCTACGTTCCTTGTTTTCCATTCTGATTCATTTTTCTTGTTTTCCATTCTGATTCATTTTTCTTGTTTTCCATTCTGATTCATTTTTCTTGTTTTCCATTCTGATTCATTTTTCTTGTTTTCCATTCTGATTCATTTTTCTTGTTTTCCATTCTGATTCATTTTTCATGTTTTCCATTCTGATTCATTTTTCTTGTTTTCCATTCTGATTCATTTTTCTTGTTTTCCATTCTGATTCATTTTTTTTTTGTTTTCCATTCTGATTTATGTTTCTTGTTTTCCATTTTGACTTATGTTTCTTATTTCATCATCACCTCCGTCCCGAAAAATGATCAGAATATCAAACGAAAAAAAATAAATAAATATATATATCAAATTGCCTATAAGTGAGAACCGAACCATGAACGTTATCAATCTCTTAGAACAGTTTTATTTCCCTCACATTCCCTGGTGGTAAGAGTTAAAATCCTTACGATCAGTAATATATATATCACACTGTTCCTGAAAACTTTTCAAATTTCTATCGTAAATTGATCATTTGCAGGTCAATTATATATATGTAAAGCTTTGCCAGTTTTTTTACCATTAGTGGTAAACTCTTCTAATAAAGCTATTAGAAGAGTTGAATCCTAATATTTCATCAACACCCATCCAACAGAAAACGAATTTTTAAATTATTTTCAAAAACGAAAAAATTGAAAGTCTATAGATGGACAGACAGACAGACAGACGACAAAGTAAAAATATTAGATCATCATTTGTTTATTTATTCATTTGTTTTTAAAAACGTATTAAAAAAGAAAAACTTGGTCTACTTAAAAATACAACTCTTTAGGCTTGTTTTAATTTGTTCTCACCTCATAATAAATGCTATTACATTTTAGATACTTAAATTATAAAACATACCTTATGATGCGTACAAACAAGTTATCTTTAATTAAAGTAAAATGAGAAACTTTCAAATCATCCCTAATTAAAATGGTATTTTTTTCATCCCGACAGAAATGTTCCAGACAGACGGCTATCTGAGTCCAGGAACTCTTTGTAACTTCCAGATCTACAACGAGCACTTAAACAGAACAAAGGGCAAGTTTTATTCCCCTCAGTACCCCAGTTCGTATCCTCGAGACGTAGTGTGTACTTACCATTTCCAAGCGCCACCCACCAAGAGAGTTAAAATTGTTTTCGAGCAGATCAGACTTCGCAAAGGAGATCTCAGGTATTGCTTCGAGTTATTACAGAAAGAGTTTATAATTAACTTTTCAAAAAAATAATTGTTCCATGAATGGGACTCGAACCCAAGCCTATCAGTCACATGTTGGGTATGACTGACTCCAATTTATCACCACTTCTGAGCAATACACAAAAGTTGCCATTCTCGAATATAGATGGCGCTACGAGCGAGGAGATCGCGAAGACAGATAAACGAACTACAGAGTTTAGTGGCCGGAATAACTGGAAGACTTGGGTTAGAATCCCGCTCATGTAAAAACTAACATTTTCTGCCGAAGGATTTCTTGAATTCTATATATACAAGTATTCTGTGTATTAACTGCGGATTAACTTGATTTCCGGTGTGTTTATGAGCATGTTTGTCCGTAAAGGCGAATCTTGTGTGTCAGTTGCTGGACCAATGTTCCCCAAACGCTCTTTGTTTACTGTACACTAAACTATTCTGAGCAAGTTTGTAGGACACCAGAATGAAAAAATAACTAATTAATAGAAACAGGGCTTTTTTTCTCCTGAGGGAACAACGTTGCAAAGGCTGTTTTCATGCATAATACACAAATAAGAAATCAAGACACTTCTAAAAAATATAAATCTACAATCAAAATTATTGATTTATTAATAATAAATAAAAATAAATACCCCCTCAAGCAGCTGCTTGCCACAGAGGTCTGACCCATTCAAAAGAGAATTGATTATTCCTATAAACGTTTTAATAAATATTTATGCGCATTACGATTGGTCTATTTGTGCAATTAAACAAATTTTAAATTTTAGTTTATAAAACTCTTAAACCGTATACACTGGCGGAAACTGAAAAAAGAACACCCAGAAGAAATTCTTTTAGAAACGTCATATTATAATATGTTAATAATTATGGGCAGCAGAAACTGTGATCCAAGACTGAAAGTCATTGGATGAAATAATGACGTCACTGAGGGTGACAACATGCAAATGTACGCAGCGCGTATTTAAGGAAGAAGTTATTCATCTTGTGTCGTGTTGTTCAGTGCTCTTTGAAGAAACTACCATGCGTGGACGACACAGGCTCGCAACATTTGTTCAGTTATCGGAGTTTGAGCGATGTCGCATAGTGGGTCTTCTGGAAGCAGGTTGGTCTTTTCGTCAAATTGCACACCGCATTGGATGAGAGGTATCGGCAGTGGTACGATGGTGGTGTCGATGATCAGAAGAGCATTCACACACTCGCAGACATGGTTCTGGGCAACACAGAGTTATGAACGCACGAGAGATCTGCATATCAGGAGGGCAGTGGTGGCAGAGCATGCAGCTACGGCGTCACAAATTCGATCCCCTGTCGTATCAAGGGTGTCTACAAGAACAATATGCAATCGTCTTTTAGAAGCAGGATTACGGGCATGGTTACCACTGTTACCTCGTCACTGTCGAGCACGTTTGCAGTGGTGTCAAGAACGAGTTCATGGAGGGAAGAATGGCAATCTGTGGTCTTCAGTGATGAACGCTGATTCTGCTTAGGAGCATCTGATGGTCATTTACGAGTCCAAGGCAACAAGGTGAGCGCTTTTTACATTGTGGATCTGCCAGCGACACACAGGGTCCACGCCGGGCATCATGGTTTTGGGAGCGATTAGCTATCACTCTCGTACATGTCTGGCATTTGTACAGGATACACTGAATAGAAATACGTATGTCAACGACATCGTACAGCTGGTCTTCCAGCCATATTTGAGTGTAATCCCAAATGCGATATTCCAGCAGGATATGCTCTTCAGGAGGTACACTAACACCCTTGGTCAGTATGCTCTCCGGACTTGTCTCGAATCGAGCATGTCTGGGACTGGACCACCGCTAAATTACGCGTCCAAGTTGAAAGCGCATGGAATGGTTTCTCCCAGCTTGATATCCAGCATTTGTACGACCAATTGCATGCCAGATTGGAAGCTTGTATTGCTGCTCGAGGAGGTTCAACATCTTAATAAAATATGCCTTCTGTAAAATGTAATACTCATTAAAAGGTACAATACACATTGAATCACTTCACATGTGTGATCACTGTCTTTCCACACAAGTTGTTTCTACTAAAATAAATCTCATAGATTACGCTTCAATTGTTAATGGTGTTCTTTTTTCAATTTCCGTCAGTGTATATCATTAAGCTACGCTCATCAAAAAATGAGAAGTTAATATTATTTTATTGTATTAGCTTGTAATATAATGCATGTTATTATCGATTATTATTGTAATTCATATATGTAATTATTGATGATATATCGAAGTCATTTTTCGACATTTTCACGGAACACCATTAGCCCAACACTACAATAGGGAATGTCACGGCACACATTTAGCGGAACGCTACACTAGGGAATGTCACGATACACCGTTAGTGGAACATTACACTAGGGAATGTCACGGTACACTATTAGCGGAACACTACATTAGGGAATGTTACGATACACCATTAGCGGAACACTATAGTAGGGAATGCCACGGTACACAGTTAGTGGAACGCTACACTAGGGAATGTCACGATACAACGTTAGTGGAACATTACACTAGGGAATGTCACGGTACACTATTAGCGGAACACTACATTAGGGAATGTTACAATACACCATTAGCGGAACACTATACTAGGGAATGCCACGGTACACAGTTAGTGGAACGCTACACTAGGGAATGTCACGATACAACGTTAGTGGAACATTACACTAGGGAATGTCACGGTACACTATTAGAGAAACACTACATTAGGGAATGTTACGATACACCATTAGCGGAACACTATACTAGGGAATGCCACAGTACACAGTTAGCGGAACGCTACACTAGGGAATGTCACGGTACACTGTTAGTGGAACATTACACTAGGGAATGTCACAGTACACTATTAGCGGAACACTACATTAGGGAATGTTACAATACACCATTAGCGGAACACTATACTAGGGAATGCCACGGTACACAGTTAGCGGAACGCTACACTGGGGAATTTCACGATACACCGTTAGTGGAACATTACACTAGGGAATATCACGGTACACTATTAGTGGAACACTACATTAGGGAATGTTACGATACACCATTAGCGGAACACTATACTAGGGAATGCCACGGTACACCGTTAGCGGAACACTACACTAGGGAATCATACCTGCCCTTCTAATGAATGCTAATAACCCGAACGATGGCGAAAAGTGAATAAACCCATCCATGCATATGAAAGACACGTTTTGTAAGAATATATATTCTACTAGGAAATATAACTTAGTGAAGTGATAGTCATAAATGATGTTTGATAAGAAGGCAAGGTGCGTTGGTGTTTTCAAACTTGGTTTCGTACATTTTACTATTTTTCAATAATAAATTCCGAAAAAAAAAGATCTATGCTTGAGAGACATTTTATTTCTAACTTTTAGTTATTCTCAGTTTTTAAATTTTATTGCAAAAGTTTTAAGATTCCTACAGAAGACAATTCAATTTTTCCATTACAGCTACTTATATAAATGTATATCGCGCCTATGCTGGCTTCTGACAACGACAAAATAATGGGAACATCTGCTAACCTAACTACTGGCATATACAATGACGTTACTTCAGTATTGAAAAACAGGAGGGTATTCGTTCCATATGCCCGCCTTCATTCTTACTCGGATTCATTCTTACTCGATTCTTTATTCGCACTCGGATCTGAGTGCAGAAAAAGGGCTGACATCGGAGGTGTGATGTGTGTGGTTCATGTTGGACATATTGTTCCCTGTGATTCCGTAGATACTTTACCGATTGATCCGAGATTCGGTGTGGTCATCTCATTTTTCTCTAGCTACATTGGGTTAAAATTGTCGGGTTTCTAGCAGCCATGGACCGAGAGTAATCCCTCTGAAAGTTTCCAAAATTTCTGTGGGTTATGCCATCGTCTACCTAATGAACGAAGTGGTACGTTACCGATGGAAAGTTGTGAGTGGGATAGTACGTTGTCGATTGAAAAAGTTCTGAATGGATTAACCCTTTCACGATCAAGGGAAACATTTTTCTCATTTTAAAATGGGTGATTGTCGTATTTAATTATAACCTTATCTGCATTTTTTATACAGAATGTCAAAATAGAACGTATGCCGAACGCAATTACGTAAACGGGAACGTTTAGAAAAAAAAAAGAACTGTCAGGACGCATAATACATGTACTATGTGCAATGTCCATCTTTGCCTCACTACCAAAAGAAATTGCTTCGCCGAATATCATAATTAGCACATCATTTTGTATAGTAATTTTATTTCATAATTTTGTATTATTTTAGTTAACATTGTATTCTAATAAACCAATAAATAAAAGACATTGCATAATAAGCCTAACTATAATTTGTGTTACCTTTATAGTCCATTGGGAAAAATATTTCCCATAAAATTTCAAAAAACTACACATTGTTATGTATTTTTCTTATGATTTTTATTTATTTTACGTCTAAACAAACTAAAATAAACAGTTACATACTAATATTTACTCTTAGAAACCTTATGGTCCTGAAAGGGTTAAAGCGCCAAACCTTGGCGGGAACTGACTAATATTATTGTAAAACGCGGTTTTTATCGTAACGCACGATGCTGAGATTACGGAAATCAAATTAGTTTTTTAAGTTTTTTCTTACATTATTTACAATTGAAGCATCCAAATGTATGCAATTTGGATAAGTATATCATCCCTTTCCGATTTACCAGCGGGCAAGGGCTGACTCAGTAGGTTGGGTTGGGTTGTTGTACCTCTGAGCGGCACTTTTTTACACAAAATGGACTAAATGGTCAGGTCACAAAAACCCTGAAGGCTAAGAGAAGGTTGGGGAGGGGACCCACAGGAACAGCTGTTGGGAGACAGATGATAGCCTCCCGTCAAACCGGATAAACCACAGATGCTCGATTGGATTGATGTCTGAGGAATTTGGAGGCCAATGCAATACCTGGAAGTCTTTCTCATGTTCCCGAACCATTCTCAAACAATCCGGGCAGTGTGGCATGGCGCATTATTCTGCTGAAAGAAGGCATTTCTAAAGGGAAATGCCGTTGCCATGAAAGGATGTACCTGGTCTGCAATGATGTTTAGATAGGTGGCAGACGTCATAGTTTCCTGCGCATGAATGACGACCCAGGGTTTCCCAGAATAACTTTGCCCAAAGCATTACACTTCCTCCACCGGCTTGTTTTCATCCCACATTGCATCCTGGTGTCAACACTTCCTCAGGTAAATGGCGCACACGTACCTGGTCATCCACATGGTGCAACAGGAAACGAGATTCAACTGACCAGACGACCTTCTTCCAATCATTCAAGTTCCAGTTTTGATGTTTGCATGCCCATTGTTGGCGCTTTTGATGGTGAACCGAGGTTAGCATGGGCACTTGGAGCGACCTGTGGCAACGTAGCCCCATTTTCAGCAGGGTTCGATGTACTATGTGTTGTGACACATTACTCCCATCACCAGCATTCAAATTATGGCGAGTTGCACCACGGTATCCCTTCTGTTGGCTCATACCATACGGGATAGCCTTTTCTCACCTGTAGCATTGATGAGCTGTGGTCAGCCATTTCCTTGCCAGCGGTTCGTGAATTTTCCTCCTAGGACCACATTTTGAAAGAACTCACCACGGCTGAACGTGAGCACCCCACAAGCCTTGCCATCTCAGAAATGCTTTGACCCAGTCGTCTGCCCATTACAATTTGGCCTTTGTCAAACTCATTTAAGTTCTCTGCCTTTCCCATCATAAAACTAAGAATAACACTGATTAACAGAGCTCAGTATCAGGTGATATTTATATCGTCTCATGACCTTCACACGCGCCGCCGTCATTTACCTGCAGTTGTTCGATTTGCATAAAGATGGCATAATGTTTTCGCTCTTCGGTGTATGTTGATATTTGTCTCCGCTAAATTCCCACCTTACCCTCCACGAAAAAGAGGACACCGATGGACATGGATAAACTGCCATCTGTCATATAGGACGTAAAGTCGAGTGTGAGAAAGCCATAACAATGTGCACGTTAAAGAGCATGCTGGATGGCCTTGATGTGCATGTTCTTTTGCATACAGCACCACAGTTTAACGTCCCTGCAGGCTCATGATCTGCAGTTCCCAGGTTCGAGTCCTAATTCCGCCTGGTCGAGATTTATTTCTGCTAAACTCCCACATTGCCATCGGTCTGAAAGCAAACACCCACCAACGGGCTAGGCTAATTTCATCATGATCTTACTATACTTTTAACCTTGGAAGAGCCGCCTTCATCGGATGCATTGTTGAGATGCGTCGCCATGTGCATCTATGCTCTATATCTGTTCATGATAAAGAACACCCTGGAGGGAATAATGGGAGCTACCTTCTGTCCCCTAACAGCTGTCCAATAGATCGCTCTCCCCAACCTTCTCTGAAGCTTTGGTTTGTTTTACCTCTGAGCGGCACTTTTTTGCACACAATGGGTCACAAGAGTCCCGAAGGCTCAGAAAAGTTTGGGGGAGGGAGACCCACTGGAACAACTGTTGGGAGACAGATGGTAGCCTCCCGTCAAGGCCATACAGTGTGTTCTTTAACATGCACAGGGTATGGCCATTCCGTACACTGAGCCAAGGCTTAAGTCACATTCGACGGACGGCGGCCTTTCCAAGCCCATCAATGTCCCCTACTGACCGTGGGCAAGGCGGGGAATTTTGCAGAGATAAATCTCCACGCTCTCCCAGGTGGGACTCGAACCCACTGAGCCACCCCCGTCCCTCCTTCTCTGAGCACTTGGAATCCATGTGACCTGGTCATTTAGCCCATCGTGTGCAAAAAAAGTGTCACTCGCAGCTGAAAGAAAAACTAACATTATTTAAAATTGAAGTAGCTAAATGTATATTATCCCTTTCCAACTTGAGTGCCGTTGCCTTTAAACAATTTACTCAAAGATATCTTACCCTTTAAACAATACTATCCATAGAAACGTTGTGAAATATATCGCCCTTAACAGCTTCTACCAAATGATTCTTTTTAAATTTAATAAACTTAAACTTAATCAACAAAACCTAAACAGCTTCTATTCAAAATTTATCAACGATAACTCCTCTACCACCTTATATTGTTAAAATATTTTGTTCTATAAATTTTTTTTTAATTACCTTAAACACTTTACTATTTAATTCATCCTCTATAGAAATTTGTTAAAGACATCTTCTTTTCCTCTCATTGATCTAATTCAATGCGCAAATATTTCCATCTTTTGCCATTTAAGCATCTTTACTTACTCAAATTGAACCCCAAGAATCCTTTTCCCCCATTCACCTATTTCTATATGCAAATTTTTCCAAAGATATTTCCTTCACCATCTTTTACCATTTAAGAGCATCTTTAGTTACTAAATTCTTACCCCAAGATTAAAGTTATTATTTTAAACTGACAAATTCTTTTCAGCTGCTTGAATAGTCCAGATGTGATTCTCGTTTATGATGGAGTCAACAGAAGTAGCCCTGTGATTGGCCAATTGTGCAACGTCAACACCTTCGTTGAACTGGTATCCACTGGTCCAGAGTTGTACATTGAGTTCCTCAGCAGAAGCCATTTCCCTGGCCAAGGTTTCAAGGCTTATTACATGTTTGAGGACTGGGCATTGCCAACTGCGAGTGTCGACCTTCTATTCATGGGTGAGTAAATATAATGATTGGTCAAATGAAAGTGGACAACCCCTATATCACAGTAATGGACTGAGTGATCTTTTTGCCCGCATGCAAGGAAATAGATATACATAAAGGAAAACATCAACCCCAGAATCAGTAGCAAATATTAGCTTGAACGTGATTGACGTTGTGTGGATTCCAAACAAACACCGTATGGTAGCACCTAAAGTTGAACAATGTGCGGTATGCTGACATCAATTCATAACGATATTGTGAAACTAGGTTGTTTTTTTTTATTGCGTGACATCGTCCAAGTAAAAATAGCAACGTTGAGCAGAGATAGTTGGGAATGCTTGGAATATCCTCTCTAATCCCGGCATCTCTCCTATTATATTTTTACGTTTCTCGGCCTTTAAATATAAATATATTAAAAAATTTAAAAATATCTATCTTCCTATAAGGTAGAAAACAAATCTAAAGCATATCGATGGTGCATTCAGTCACCGAGTTCGTTTTCACTTCAAAGAAAGATAGGGCTCAGACAATCTTGTTGTGTAGGACTGATTGTACCATCGATATGCTTTAGGTTTATTTTCTACTTTTTAGGGCCCTATAGGAAGATAGGTATTTTAATTTTTTTTTAATAGACTAAAAACACCTACCTTCAAAAATTTTCATTTGATATATTTGTTTTACAGGGGAGGGGGAGAGAAAATATGATATTTATATAATCTTCCTGCTCTGTATTTATTTTAGCCGTGATCGTTTTTTAATACATTATTGTACTTATTTTCTTAAATACTTATAGCCCAGTATTATGCTGGGGAAAAGAGATATCCTCCCACACAAAAAAGGAATAAACAATGGCAGGTAATGGTTTTCCAACAAAAGACATAGATTTTATTTACAGTTCTATTTCCATTTTAAATCGCATGCTTTGATCTCAGTAACTTTTAAACCGTTTTTTTTGGGGGGGAGATTAACACAATAACTTACATAGTTTAGCAATAAACGTTCTACCTCTCTCCTCACTAAGACTGTGCTGAACTCTACTCACTAAAATTGTTCTCATCTCCCCTCACTAAAACGTTGTCGCCTCGACAGACTACCTAAGCGTTCTCCTCACTCTCCAAGACTGTTGTGTTCTCCTTGCTCTCTTGAAAACACAAAGGGCCGCTATCCAAAGAGTTTGATTGGTTCCTGCAATTCTCTCTGCTAGGAGAGTGGTGGTAAGGGACGAAAATAGACAGTTCTCGATGGTGGTCCATGAGATTTTCTCGGGGCATCCGGTGTTGTAGTGTCAGAGTCTCAGACTTGGCGCCAGGTGTCACTCTGACAGTGGCTTTGCATGGATGAGAGGGCACCTCCTTTTGTACACGTTTCTCGGATTATAACTGCATGAAGACAGGTAAATGTCTTTGCCCTGCTCTGTATCACCTCAAACGGAATTGTCCGCCGAGATAATCTTCTACATGGTGCCAGAATGTCAGACAAGGAAGCTGAAGGCAACATCGAAATGGTTCTAGGTGAAGATGAAAATTCACGTAGAACATATGACTCATAAACATTGAGCACATTATCCCTCCTTTTAGAGTCAGTTTGAGGCAGGCCATGACATTGGAGACGTCATAAATTCTGAATTGAGCTACTTCTCGTTAAAGTCGAACCGCGAGAAAATCCGTCCCCCTCCCCCTTTACCAGGGGAGAATAGTGGGGACAAAATTCGAAATATAAAACGACCGTCATTATACGAGCTTTCATTTGACACCTAACTTGTAACTGTAGGTCTTCACTTTCGGAAGATATAGTAGAACGACTTTCACATTTCCCGTCTTTTAAGGGGGAAGGAAGCATGTGGGCTCAATGTTTTATAGCCTACAATATGTTTTATAGCCTACAATATGTTTTATAGCCTACAATATGTTTTATAGCCTATAATATGTCTTATAGCATATAATACTCCCCTCGTCACAAGCTTTGATTCGACATAGCTTGTTACTTTTGGCATTCGCGTTCAGGGGCAAGAAAGCTTTCCCCCTTCCTCCAGAATGATAGTAAGGTTAATGGAAAGAAAAAAATTATTAAACTTATATGTATTTCATACGATTTTGAAGGTTTTTTTAAATATCTGAAAAGTAATTCTGATTATTTACTATTGATTTATTCTTGTATTAATAACGCTTTAGCATGATGACGTCCTCATTAACACCTACATGCACAGAAATAGAAAGTTACCGTTTCCGATCATAGATGGCGCCACTGGCAACAAATGTGGCGAAATTAGGTATATTTAAAATCACAATTAGTGGAGAAATTAACGAGCTGGTGATAAGTTAGCGGTCTAGAATATCGACCATGAAAGTGAGTCACGCTCATTAGCGACACTCATTTTTTCCTCACAACTGTGTATTTGATACTACTGATTCATTACTACTCAATACTTAAATATTGACTTTTAAAGGAATAATTTCTATTAAAGTTTTTCATTATGTTGTTTCTCGTTGAGTTACCATTGCTTTATATATTTATTAATGAAGTAGATAAATCAAAGTGTCATTCCTTTCCTATAGAATCGGATCGAAGAACACTCGACTACCTCACAACGACGTCGGTTCCAGGTAACTTTTAACTTTTCATTTTCCAAAATTTTAACTTTCGATTGTGCCTGAGTCCGATTGTTTTACCACTTAGCGGCCCATTTATGCACACATTGGGGTACACGACAAGATCATAAGGACCTCAAGGGCACAGAGAAAGATGGGGGAAGTGAACCCACGGGACAGATGTCAAGAGACAGATGGTAGCCTACTGTCAAGGCCATCCAGCATGTATAATACGTTTCAGAATTTACCAGCAGCCTCGTAGAAAAAACGTTTACCAAAAAAACAAAAAAAATTGAAAAAACAAAATTATTAGACGAACTTCTATATTAAATTATTTCATTATATCATTACGCAGGCTTCTGTCTGTTTCTTAACACCTGTCCAGTCTTTTAACACCTGACCAGTCTTTTAACACCTGTCCACTCCCTAACCTTCTCAGAGCCGTTGTGACCTGGCCATCTAGCCCATTGTGTGCAAAAAGTGTCTCTCAGGGTAAAACAACCTATATAGAATTATTCATATTTTCTGGTAGTTTGAAAGTAACATTCACTTTAAATGAAGCTAGGTGTGTTTAGTAGACTCTAAGACATGTTGTAAAATAACGATTAAAGCCATAGTAATAATAGCCACGTGTTTAATTTATCATATTTGAAAATTAAGTGAATTTAATTTTCTAACTTTAAACCGTATTGAATGGTACAAAAGTATCTAGGATTCAGTCGATTCTTGTTTCAGCATTAATCTGAACGTAATTAAATTTAATTAAGTAGCATTAATATTCTGATATTGAAAAAATGGCATCCAGTGATAAAAGTTCGATCTCTTTGACCAAAAGTTTCAAATCGTCAGTAAGTTCCTTTATTTTCATTCCTTAATTTTGGCTTCCTTCAGAAAGTTGCCAGATTACTAATTTCTGTAAAAAATCGTTGCCAGATATTTTTTCTGAATTCTGTGATCAACCGATATTCTGTAATCAACCGAAAATATCCGAACACTATGGTTGATTACAGAATTCAGAAAAAAATATCTGGCAGCGATTTTTTTAGAAATTATTGATCTGGCAACGATTTTTTAAAGAAATTAATGATCTGGCAATCATCGTGTACTGTACACGAAGGTTGCCAGATCACTAATTTCTAAAAAAATCGTTGCCAGACATTTTTTCTGAATTCTGTAATCAACCGTAGTGTTCGGATATATTTTTGAGCGACTGTACTGGGAAAAATATATGTCACTTAAGATCGAAGCTATTGAATTTCGCTTAAATGAGGAATGTGATTTAAATCATATTGTAATTTCTGTAATTTGATGGGGCGGGGGTGGCTCAGTCGGTAGCGCGCCAGGCTCGTAATATGTAGTTCCCAGGTTCGAGTCCCAGCTGGGTCAGCGTTGAGATTTATCTCCGCAAAATTCCCCGCCCTGCCTACAGTCAGTAGGTGACACCGATGGGCTTGGTTAAAGGCCGCCGTTAAGTCGTGGCCCCGTGTGCGGGAGAGACATACCTTGCTGCACGTTAAAGAACACGCCGGATGGCCTTGACGGGAGGCTACTATCTGTCTCCCAACAGCTGTTCCAGTGGGTCCCCTCCCCCACCCTTCTCTGAGCCTTCAGGGTCTATGTGACCTGGCCATTTAGCCCATGGTGTGCAAAAAAGTGCCGCTCAGAAGTAAAGCAATCCAACCTGTAATTTGATCAGCACATAAAAGCACGTTATGATCTTCAACAAATTAAACTTAATGAACAAGAAATAATAACTTCTTTGGGTAATTTGCATCAGTTTTAGCTATCCGTTTATTCGTGCATTATTTAACACTTGCTGTTATTATAAACAATTTCGTTAGTGTTGATTAGTCTTAAACCAAATGTTCTTTGCATATTTTAAGTGTAACCTGAAATTTAACGCTTTACTCATTACGTAGGGCGGGGGTGGCTCAGTCGGTAGCACGCCAGGCTCGTAATCTGCAGTTCCCAGGTTCGAGTCCCAGCTGAGTCAGCGTTGAGATTTATCTCCGCAAAACTCCCTGCCCACGGTAAGTAGGGGACACCGATGGGCTTGGAAAGGCCATCGTCCTTCGGATGGGACGTTAAGCCGTGGTCCCGTGTGTGTGAGAGCTCATACCCTGTGCACATTAAAGAACACACGCTGGATGGCCTTGACGGAAGGCTACCATCTGTCTCCCAACAGCCATTCCAGTGGGTCCCCTCCCCCAACCTTCTCTGAGCCTCCGGGGTCCTTGCGGGAGAGCCATACCCTGTGCACGTTGAAGAACACGCTGGATGACCTTGACGGGAGGCTACCATCTGTCTCCCAATAGCTGTTCCAGTGGGTCCCCTCCCCCAACCTTCTCTGAGCCTTCGGGGTCCTTGTGACCTGGCCATTTAGCCCATGGTGTGCAAAAAAGTGCCGCTCAGAGGTAAAACAACCCGACTCATTAAGTATTAAAGATATGCGGAAGTCAACTTAATTTCGCAATTAGCTTTAAACGTTTGAGACATATAGTTTTAAGTTATAAGGTGATAATCGCATAGTCTAATGCTCCAATTATCTAATAGTGATCTTTTTACGTTTTACAACTCGCACAGTTTGTTGCTCGAGGAGCACCTTCTGATTGCTCAGTGATGTCATTGTTTATTTATCCATTGCACTTAGAAAAGCCGAAATATGTGTCAAACATCATTAATAACTTTAATTACTTCGTGGAAAAGAATAAGTTCTTGAAAAAATTTGAAATTTTCTAGTGGTTTAATCGACATCAATCTTTTCAAAAATCGTTGCTCTCTCTTCAAAGTTGTTGTTGGCTTTTCGAATCGTTTCAAAGTTGTTCCCAAGCAATGCATAATTAAACTATTTTGTTTTTCATTTTAAGGAATTTCTTTGCTATCATAAAGCTTTCAAGTCAGTTGATAGGAAAAATTTTATAATTTGAAAACTTTTTACTGTTTTTTTTTTCTCGTCCACATACCACATGAAATCACTTAACTATGTTCTTCTTAGTTGAGATAATTTTCGTTAATTCTCACTCTGATCTCTAGCAGAAAGGGTAAGAAAAAAACGATGTCCTTTGGATGGGACATTAAGCCGTGGTACCTTGTCCATGAGATCCACAACCTATGATAGTTAAAGAAACTCTAGATGCCCTTGAAAGAAGGCCTCCGTCTGTCTCCTAACAGCGGTCCAGTGAATCTCCTTCGGATTCTTGTGACCAGGCCATTTAGCTTATTGGGGGAACACAAATGTTGCTCAGAAATGAGCAACCCAACTTCTCTGAACTCTTTCCGGGCTGAAGTAACAAGAGATCAAGAGAACTTAGAGCTTTAGTCACTTATCAAGGGCTTGAGCGTAGGTAAGACATGTTTCCTTTCTTGTGTTGTCCTCCTAGCCGAGGTCCTGCTTTCCATGTTGATCTTCTCTCTGGCATAATATTATTGACAGGTTCCTATGATATCTTTTGACAAACGGTTATTAGAGGGGTAACTTATTTATCCAAATCTATGGAGTTGGAAGTAGAATCGGCCATGGCTAAACGCCACATCCGATGAACGGGGCCTTTCCAATCCCACCGATAGGACTGGAACGGCCAGTGTCAGTAGGATGGGACGCCTACTGACTGCGGGTCCGGAGTTTTGCGGTTATAAATCTCAACGCTGAGCCCAGGCGGGATTCGAACCGAACTTGGGAACTACTGTTTACAAGTCTGGCACTCTACCGACTGAGCCACTCCCATCCATTTCAGGTTTCTTCTGAGTGAGCTGTTTATTTGTATCATTTATCTTTGTTTCCTTTGATTTTTGTTCTGCATTTACAGTTTTTTTTCCCTCTTTCGTAGTTTGTGGTTTTATTTACTGCTAGATTTTGGTTTGGCTTCATTCTGAAAACATACCTGATGTTTATAAGTTGCAGATTTTATATATATATCTATATGGATGGTAACCATTGTTTGTAAACGGGAATAAGTACACTGCAATGTTAAAAAAAATTTAAAAAAAATTTAAAAATTTTTTTAAATTTTAATTTTATTATTTATTTAAATTTCAATTTTAAAAAAAAGTAAAAGCGTTGTGCAGTGCTATATATTGATCGCTATTAAATATAAATCTGCAGTTCCAAGGATCGAGTCCCAGCTGGACCAGCGTTGATATTTTTCCACGCCCTCCGTCCCATGGCCGAGTGGTTAGCGCGCTTGACTACTGATCTAAGGGACCTGGGTTCGAGCCCCGGGTAAGACATGGATTTATGTGTGATTTTTCTGCTGAGGTCCTGCCATCCTCTCAGACTTTGTACAATGGCATGTAAACTGACAGGCTCCTGTCAGACCTCTGTGGCAAGCAGCTGCTTGAGAGAGTATTGTTGTTTATATTATTACCTCGGTCAGTAGGGTACACCAATGGACTTTGAAAGGCCGCCGTCTATCCGATGGGACATTAAGCCTTGACCTTAAAGAACACGATGGATGACCTTGACAGGAGTGTGATATTCAGTCTGTGTTTATCGTTATTTTGGTTTGCTTGATTTAGCATGTTTTGAATTTCTTTTTCGATTTGCAATTGATATTTTATTTTGAGATATTGATTTCCCAATGAGATTAGAGATATTTCTCTGATGTTTTTAGCTGTTTTTGACGATGCCATCAACAATTTCGTTTCCTTTTATGCTATTGTGGCTGGGAATCTATTTAATTTCAAAGTTTTTCATATTTTTTTCATCGTGTATTGAATTCATTAATTCCAATGGCTTTTATTCCTAAGTATGCAAACCAATTTCTATAAATCGTTAACTACTGAATATGTACAACATATATATATTACTCTTGGTCTCATTAAAAAAAATGTCATTGCTGTCTGAATTTAATTATGAATATTTGTAACTAGAAATATAATCTAGTTTAAAACAGATATTATAAGTCAGAACACCGTCGATGGATGGCAGCACTGTACGCCTGATAGTTGCACGAAATGTTTTTCAGTATTCAAGTCTATGGCGAGTTGGAAAACGTATTCTGAATAGCAGTTTACATAAGATACGACAAACGTTTCAAGAGAATCCTGTTAATGAAGTAAATCATATTGATATTCCGTTAGGGTATATGTTTTGTATTTCATATTGGTAAACAACGTTAAACCTTTCATAAGTTTTGAACCACTTCGTATTTGCAGTGTTTTCAAATAAAAATACAAAATTATTATTATGCTGGTTAAGTATTCCTATACTTGGGACCAAGAATGTTTCGGATTTTGGAATACATGATATGGTGGAGCTGAAGATAGGAGATAAAAAATTCAGACTTTCAGAAAAATATCTCTTTATTTCACATAACAAACATGAATATAAATGCAACAAATAGAGAATGTAAATGCATTTTTTTTTTACCATCTTGGGAAGTAACACCGGAAGAGGTTGACGGACCAAGAACCGAATACTCCAGGAAATGAAGAAACAGTATGTTGGTTGGCCTTTTTTTAATATTTCCTGTAGTGTCATTTGCCTCATTACCAAAGTTTTTGTTTTAAAACTTTCTGGAGGTAAAACTAAAAAATGCGATTAACCCTTATGGGATTCCAATAGAGAATCCCTCCCTTTTAACTGTCTTTTTGTACGAAAGATGCGAAATTTTTTGCGTTAGGAAGACCACAAGGTTATAAGGGAAGAGGGGTTGGGTTGGGTTGTTTTACCTCTGAGCGGCACTTTTTTGCACACCATGGGCTAAATGGCCAGGTCACATGGAACCCGAAGGCTCAGAGAAGGTTGGGGGAGGGGACCCACTGGAACAGCTGTTGGGAGACAGATGGTAGCCTCCCGTCAAGGCCATCCAGCGTGTTCTTTAACGTGCACAGGGTATGGCTCTCCCGCACACGGGGCCACGGCTTAACGTCCCATCCGACGGACGGCGGCCTTTCCAAGCCCATCGGTGTCCCCTACTGACCGTGGGCAGGGCGGGGAATTTTGCGGAGATAAATCTCAACACTGACCCAGCTGGGACTCGTACCTGGAAACTACAGATTACGAGCCTGGCGCGCTACCGACTGAGCCACCCCCGCCCCGGGGAAGAGGGGGGGGGGGTCAAACATTGGCCTAAATTAGACCACGTGATTTATGGACGGACTCAAACAGTGTGTCATATTCCTATCCTAAAGGGCTGCCTGCTGTGAGAGCGAAGTTACGGATTTCGGATTGGGGAGACTCAACCTGTATTTACGAAGGTGAAGGCTTACTTGGAGAGATTGGGTTGTTTTAGCTCTGAGCGGCACTTTTTTGCACACAATGGGATAAATGACCAGTTCACAAGGACCCCAAAGGCTCAGAGAAGGTTGGGGAGAGGGGACCCACTGGAACACCTGTTGGGAGAGAGATCGTCCGTCGGCATACCCTGCGCACGTTAAAGAACACGCTGGATGGCCTTTCCCGGAGGCTACTATCTGTCTCTTGAGAACAGTGGACTAAATGCCCGGGTCACAAGGACCTCGAGGGTTCAGAGAAAGTTGGGGAAGGGGACCCACTGGACAGATGTTAGGAAACAGATGCTAGCCTCCCGTTAAAGTCATTCAGCATGCTCTTTAACTTGCACAGGGTACAGCTGTTCCAGTGGGTCCCCTTCCCCTAACCTTCTCTGAGCCCTAGTGGACCTTGCGACCATTTAGCCCATTGCACCCAAAAAAGTAACTTTGAGAGGTAAAATAATCCAATCCTAAATTAATACCAGGTAGGGTAAGGCATGGATGTTTGTGTTGTCTTTTTGCAGAGGTCTCGTCTTCCTTCATATCCTTCCTATGACACCTTAAACTTACAGGTTCCTGTCAGAACACTGTTGCAAGCAGCTGCTTGAAGTGAATTCATTATGTTCATTTACTAAAATAATAACTACTCCTATTATTTTGGTTTAAATAAGTTAATGACAATTTTGTCTTCGTTTATCCGAAGATAGCTGATTACATTAGCTCTCGAAACTTTTACAGCAAAAAGAAAAACTGGTGAGATCATCCAGTCCAAACGAAATGTAGCCAAGACTATATAAATTTCATAAACTTCTTTGATAAAGAAAAGTTTACTTTGCATACATACCAGCTGAAGTCAGAAAAGAACTTAAAGGTGATCATCAAGAACATTCCTGATGACATTACCTGTGATGAATTGGCTCAAGAATTGTCCGGAATCGGCTTCATGACACTTAAAGTTTCTCAACTTAAGACTCGCTTACCTATATTTCTCATTGAGTTAGCAAAAACAGACGCCAACAAGCAGATTTTCAATTTCACTGATCTTTTTCATCTGAAGATCACTGTAGAGTCCTTTCAAAGGAGGAAAGGATCAACGCAATGTCAAAAATGTCAGCGTTATGGGCACACTCAAGGTAACTGCTTCAACACCCCGAAATGTATGAAATGCGCTGGCAACCATCTTATTACTAGGTGTGCCAGGACACACAAGGATGGTCCAGCGACCTCTGCTAACTGCGGGAAAGAGCACACGGCCAATTACAGAGGCTGTGAGCTCTTTCCAAAACTTCCCAATAGAGGAGTACCTTTGAAAAAACCCAAGAAGGGTAAAAACAAGGTACCCCAATATGTAGAACCCAATAAGACCTACGCACAAGCTACCAGACTTCCTGAAGAGATTCCAGGAAAATCTAACATTGCTCCACCAGTTACTAAGCCTTCAGAAAAAGGGAAGTCCACAGTTAATGTACCAACTAAAAAGAACAAAGCAAATGAGGAGGAAATATTCGACTTTGCTAAGGAAGTAAAAGATATCCCGGAATCCTTCAGGAAATTAAAATTGGGTAATATATTACTTCAAGTTAAAAATTTTTGTCTTAAATTCAAGATGCTAAGGATTGGACTGAAAGAATCTCAGTTGGCATCCAAGCCTTTGATTTTGTTGCATCTCTCTTGGATGAATAAGTGACCGGACTAAAGGTCCTTGATCTATTACGAGTATCGGTTTTTTACCAATTCAAGCGTCCAAAGATAAATTGTGTTTGACACTCGCTTGTTTTAATTTTAGTTGTGCTTTTTTAGCAAATTTGTTTTGCCCTTGTGGCCCCTTTGGGGTTTATGTGCTTTAACTTCTGTTATTGCCAATCAGGCACTATTTTAGACTTCGAGATATAAGGCTTGGAGCTCATAAAATTATTTAAAGATATCAGATATCATATTATCCAAAGATATCATCATCTCGATTGCAAATATCGAGTATGTATCCTTCATGGTGCGACAAAATGTTTAAATCATTAGTTACGAATATTCCATTACAAAGATGTTTCCCCTTTCAACAAATTTTCTCTCTCGAATGAGATTGGAAAACAACTCATCGCTCGAATTGCGAAATCGCGATTTCCGAATTTGGGCTATAACAAAAAAAGTATTTTATTATATTTCATTTCGATTTGGGAAATATACTTATGAAACAAATCCCACTAGTTCCGCCTAAAGCACTACCAATATAGGGAATGTCATATTCACCCCTATCTATGGTTAGGGGCAAGATAGTACCATATAGATAGAGCTCATCCCCAACTACCTAAAGGCGCGCTATACTATAGGAGTAAAGCTTATCCATGGGTCAAAACCTAAATTTAATCTGCGCCCCGATTAACCACAAACAAGGATATATACAGATCCAAGTTGTCTCGGCTCCCGTGGTGGGAACTCGTAGTCGGGCCCGAAATTCGGGGCCCTGTCCGACCTAACGGACCAAGTCAGTCAGCAGGGCCCCTAACGACTCCCCTGAGATGGAGGTCTTAGCCGGTCCAACCGGGGCCCAAACGGGTTAGCAAAGCCTTCGACCTCAATGAGCCCTTAAGCTCCCCCACCACCACCACCACCACGTCAAGGTGGTTCCCTATCGGGGGGGGGGGGGGTTGATTTGGGAAGAAAATGTTTGCTATAAGGAAGAAATCTATTCTTTGGTGATTAATTCATCCTTCGTAGACGTCTAGAATTTTCCGCTTTGCGCCGCGGATGAATACACTAAGCTCAAATATTTATTCACTAGAAATGAGTTCGGGTTCGGACTCAGAATAATTTAAATTTCAAATATTTCTTGAAAAATGTGAAAAAAAAGCAAAAAAAAATGTTTCGATAACATTTCAACCTTTCAATCAGTTTTTATTGACTAAAAATAAACACCATACGTTTTTTATTGTTTTCAGTGTTCGGTATCTTTAATAAAATGAATGACTGCCTTTATAATGATGTTCCCCGCGAACTTTCAGTTTCTGATACTATTTCAAACATTTTCGTTCCAAATACCATTAGAATTTTAATTTTGCTATAAATGGATTATAATTAATAATATGAGAATAAAATTAATAATAAGCGACATGCATTTCTGTATATAATGATTCGTCAGAGAAAGGTTTCGATAACTCGTCTGCTGAATATGTTTTCAGGTTTAGAACATGGTTAGGTTTTTTAGGGAGACTCAAAACACGTTTTTTAACACCTTCTACCTCACTTAATAGGAATCAGTGACGTACACTTCTTTTGTTCCCTGGGATATTGTTTAAATTCCATCCGACATATTTTAACTTGCTACTCATAAATACTCCTAGGTGGTGCTTTTCTTATTGAGGACAGTGTGGTGATGTTAGGGAGATGAATCTTAATGGAAATGTTGATGAGATGCGAACCTGGGAACAACAGACTACGAATTTCTCTCTACGGTGTAAGGGTAAGTTGCCTAATTCCATGATACCCCTAATTCCGTGAAAACTATTGCAACGTTTTACGAGTAAAGGTATTATAACAAATGTGGAACACTTAATGATGACTTTGAGGAAGACGTTTGTATTTGTTGCAATGATCAAAGTGAGTTTCATAATTGTGTACCGCATTATACAGGGTGATTCAGAATTCATCATCAATATTTAGTGGGGAGGAAGGGAATGAGAAAAGAAAGAGATTTCACATAGGAAAGTTTGGGGGCAGACGAACGCATGGTGGTGTAGAGGGCGCTGTGTGTACACACCTCTCATACAGAAGCACAGCTGTTTGACGCGTGCAGTCAGTTGTCATTCGACAAGGTGAATTTGCAGAAGTAACATGAACCGGTATACGTGGAATGAATGTGCAGATATGCATGTAACTTACGGTGCGGTAGAAGAAAGATGTCTTCGAGCCAGGCAATTGTATGCAGCGCGCTTCCCAAACCGCCGTGTGCCACAGCATCAAATGTTTTCACGCATTCATCGCCAACTGTGTGAAACAGGATCGTTTGCTGCTAGTAATGTTAATCGAGGGAGGCGCAGATCGGCATGGACAGTAGCAGTAGAGGAAGCTGTCCTACAGGAAATCGAGGAACAACCTGGTGCTAGCACACGAGGTATGGCTAGGCAGTTTGGAATTTCGCAAGCAACAGCGTGGCGGATATTACACGATGAAGGGTTACATCCGTTTCATCTGCAAAGAGTGCAATTATTGGCAGCAGACGACCATCCCAAGCGTGTTATTTTTTGTCAGTGGTTCATGCAGAGAACAGCCATTGATCCCAATTTCCCAACGTATGTTCTTTTCACCGATGAGGCGTTGTTCACTCGAGAGGGTGTCTTCAACACACACAATTGGCATGTGTGGGCTCATCAGACCCACACGGTACAAGACCTGGAGCTGCGCAACAACGTTTTGCTGTCAATGTGTGGACTGGGATTGTCGGTGACTGTTTGTTGGGCCCGTATTTACTACCATCCCGTTTGGACGGTGCCAAGTACCTAACATTTCTTCAGACTGTGTTACCGGATCTTCTGAACGAGGTTCCTGATGGTAGTCTCCGGCGAATGTGGTTCCAGCATGACGGCGCTCCTGCACATTTCGCAAATGCTGTGCGTGCTTACCTATGCAGACAGTTTGGTGGTCAATGGATTGGCCGTGGTGGACCGGTTTCTTGGCCACCACCTTCACCGGATTTATCTCCAATCGATTTCTTTGTATGGGGTGCTATGAAAAACATGGTGTACGAGACCCCTGTTGATAGTGCTATGGATCTTGTAGCACGCATATCAGTTGCTGCCTCAAACATCCGGGAAATGCCAGGCATCTTCCACAGGGTCCGGCTGTCCATGCAACGCCGTTGTGAGTCATGCATTCTAGCACATGTGTCTAGAATGCACATGGTCGGCAGTTTCACCAGTGCACATGGTCGGCAGTTCGAGCACCTCTTGTAAGTCTGTACAACCAATGCAAAGAAATGTTACATGTAAGATAATAAATGTCTTTTCCTTACCACTTCCTTCTTATGTGTTCTTTCCATCATTGAACTGGGGTCATTTTGCCCTACTACATGGCATATGCGCCCATGCTTTCCTATGTGAAATCTCCTTCGTTTCTTATTACCTACCTCCCCACCAAATATTGATGATGAATTCTGAATCACCCTGTAGATTGGTGAATAGAGTTATGAACAGTGTGCTAGAGGCCTCAGAAGGAGGGGGAGACCTAGGATGCGGTGGGCAGACAATGTCAAACGGGACCTTGTTAGAATTGGTGTGCAGTGGCCAGATGCAGCAGATGTAGCTCAGGACAGACTTACTTGAAGAACTAAATTGCACAATTTGAGGATGGGACACCGTTAACCTGAAAGATACATTTCTCTCAGAACTTGCCCAAGATAGGAATTGTTTGTAGAACCAAAAATAGATCTAGGCGAGTTACTCATTATTTTTTTCCCTTTGCTCCAAATGCACAGCATCGCAAGGCCCACTTTCACTATGCTCACCATCTGCGAAGGAAGCAATTTAAAATCTTCAGGGTGGAAGACGCTTTGCGAAACAGTGACATCCAACTGAAAATGAAGTTTGCAGATTGGGAACTTAGTTAACGGAAAAATATTCTTGTCGTCGTTGCGCATGCAAAGCAGCGAGGAAGCGAGACATGGGCGAGCGCTTCGCGTCCCACGAGAGCTAATTCGAATCTTTAACGATATTACTTCTTCAGGAGAAACACAGGGAAGAACGGGGAAACGGAAATAAAGGTCTTTACGTTGAAGAAAGGAGAAACACACACCACAACGACACGTAAAAATTTATTTCCATTTTCTCGACTCGGTGTCGAAAGAATAAACTATGTTTTCTATCCTTCGTTCCTGAGTTTTCTGAGAGCTGGAATTAAACGAGAGTATTCTTATTAATATTTAATTTAGCTGCTGAAAGTTTGAGAGCTGAAATTTGTCTACCAGATTTCATGCTTGACATACAAATATATATCGGTCTACGTGAAGTCGCTTTCTATAAGCCATAGGTTTACAACACTTGTTCTAGAATGTTCATCCTAGTGCTCTCAGGAAATCTAAAGCAGCCAGCCATTTCGACCGAATGCAATTTGATCGATAAAAAAATTCTACACGTTGAATTTTTCTCTTGTTAAAAGGAGTTGTTTTAACCTGAATGACACTTTTGTGTACACAATGGGCTAGGTGGCCAGGTCACACGGACCACAAGGGCTAAGTGGCCAGGTCACACGGACCACAGGGGCTAAGTGGCCAGGTCACACGGACCACAAGGGCTATGTGGCAGGTCACAAGGAAACCCCAAGGGCTAAGAGAAAGTTGGGAAGAGGATCCGCTGGAAAGCTTTTTTTAGAAGAGACAACAGATTCCCTTAAAAGCCATCCATAGTGTTCTTTAAAGTGTACAGGATATGGCTCCGGCACATAGTACCGCGGCTTAATATTTCTTCCAAAGGGCGGTGTTTTTTTACAAGCCCATTGGTGTCTCTTTTCTCAAGAGGCCCCATTTATTCTCAAATTCTCAAAGAACTAGAAAAGTAGAGTTTATAGTACCTAAGCCAAATTTACAGGTGGGGAGGTGGAATGAGTCAAATCCCCCCCTACCAAGAATGCTAGTAAGGGTAAGAGAGTAAAAATGTTATTCAACATGTACAGTCGGTCAAAAAAGTATCCGAACACTATAGTTGATTACAGATTTCAGAAAAAATATCTGGCAACGATTTTTTTAGAAATTAGTGATCTGGCCACCTTCGTATTATGTAACACGAAGGTTGTCAGATCACCAATTTCTAAAAAAATCGTTGCCAGATATTTTTTCTGAATTCTGTAATCAACCATAGTGTTCGTATATTTTTTTTTGAGCGACTGTATATTTCATGCATTTTTTAAGAACTTTTTGCTCCCCCCTTGCTTTTTCGGCTCTGTCGAGTCACTTACTTCTCACCCACTCCTTTACTTATTTTTTTCCTAGATACAGCTAACACTTTAGTGTAGGACTAATAATGCAATGATATTACTGCAGTATAGTAATACAATAATAACTATAAAGGCACAAATAAATTATAACTAAATGTTCCGCAACAGCCTGCTTCTCGACTGCCTGGAGATCTATCGACCCTCCGGGGTCAAGATCAGATCTTCTGGCTCGATCGTTTCTCCCCCGTACTGAGGGAAGTACTAACTTGTTCTACTGAGTTATACAGATATCCTGAGGCTTAGCGTACTGCTCTGCCTAAAGGAAGTTTACCCCTAAAAGAACGCATAGCACCTCTGGCGTACATGAGAATCTCGTTTTCAAAGAGAAACAAGTTTTCCTTTACCTACTGTTTCTTTTCTTAAATTTTTAATTAGAGCTAACGGATGATGGGAAAAATGCAGATAGCATTTTATTAGTAATTATACAACATAAAAGTATTCGACTCTTAATTCTTAAATCTAAAAAGATGCATTTCCTACACCTCTCTCAGAAAATTGGGTAGATTATTGCTCTCGGTGGAATATCTCTAAAAAACTACCACTTTTTTCCAAGTTTATGTTTTATACATATTATTTGTAAAACGATAACAAATATTCCATTCTGTTCATTTTTAACAGATATCCAGGCAGACATTGTCTTACTTGGTGAGACGCATCTGCGTGCCTCAGATGTCTTTAAAATGCCTAACTCTGAAGTCTATCGTACAGAGGGGCGGGGGTGGCTCAGTCGGTAGCGCGCCAGGCTCGTAATCTGTAGTTCCCAGGTTAGAGTCCCAGCTGGGTCAGCGTTGAGATTTATCTCCGCAAAATTCCCCGCCTTGCCCACGGTCAGTAGGGGACACCGATGGGCCTGGAAAGGCCGCCGTCCGTCGGATGGGACGTTAAGCCGTGGCCCCGTGTGCGGGAGAGCCATACCCTGTGCACGTTAAAGAACACGCTGGATGGCCTTGACGGGAGGCTACCATCTGTCTCCCAACAGCTGTTCCAGTGGGTCCCCTCCCCTAACCTTCTCTGAGCCTTCGGGGTCCATGTGACCTGGCCATTTAGCCCATGGTGTGCAAAAAAGTGCCGCTCAGAGGTAAAACAACAACCCAACAACTATCGTACAGACCGTTTGCATAACAGTGGAGGAGGCACAGCTGTTATGACAAGCGGTCAATTCACCATCTCTTAAATACTTTAGACCTCATAACTCTTGAAGCCACAGCAGTGGCTATTTTTAACAACACATAGGATTCATACACCTAGTTGCTGCATATATGCCACCAAATGTTACGCTTATGAATGATGATCTGAACTCCATTTTTGACTCCAATCTTCCTACAGTGCTTGCAGGTGACCTTAATGGCAAAAATGCTGCTTGGCATTCAAGGGCATGCTACAAAAATGCAGGTATATTATTCCAATATACTACTGACAAGGGATTCATTGTCGACGCTCCCAATCAGCCGACGTTTTGCCACTTCAATACTATGCATAGACCTGACGTCCCTGATCTGACCATTTTTGGCAAATTCTTGCCAAACTATGATCTTAGTGTCGTCAACCAACTCAACTCATCATTTGCCCTTCTGTCTGACGTTATACCTTTCCACGCCTCTTGTGACTGGTTCGTTTAGTCGGACTGAATGGTTTTATAAGGTTCTTGTAAACAGCAAAATTCTTGGAACCTGCCAACTTTCTAATGGTAGATCTATTAATGATGCCATAAATGACTTACAACCCTATTGCTAACTTCCAAAACCGAAGCTAGCATGGATTTTACGCCAAAGCACGATTTTTATGTCCTGCCATCGCATCTCTCTTGCCTCATTAAGGAGAAAAACAAGGTAAGACATGCATGGCAGAGACATGGATTTACATCTGATAAGAGTCTTTACAACTCTTTAAAACTCAAAGTCAAATCCAGCCTCAAAGCTTTTAGAAGTGAACAATGGAATAAGAAAGTTGAGTCATTGTCTACAAATGATAATTCCATTTGTAAGATGACTAAAGCTTTAAGGAAATCATTTACCAATTTCCCATCTATACATGGAGAAACTGGTTTAAATTTCAGTGATAAAGATAAATCCGAGGCTTTTACAGATGCCCTTGAATTGCAATTCCGTGAGAACTTTGATCTCTCTGACCATTATACCTGTAGATTAGTGAGGGAATCCCTTCTCCATTTCGATCAGGTGGATCGGACCAGGGTGAATTTTACATCACCGCTGGAAATTCAGCTGGCAAAAAACGCCTAAAATTGAATAAAGCCTCAGGTCAAGACAAAATATCGAACAGGATGCTCAAGCATCTTCCAAAGAAAGCCATTGTGCATCTCTGTTCGACATTTAATTATTTACTTCGAAATCTTATATTTCCTGATGTCTAGAAAAATGCTATCGTCAAGCTTTTTCATAAACCAGGCAAAGATTCCGCTCTTCCATCCAGCTACCGTCCTATCAGCTTGCTGTCTACAATTAGTAAACTTTTTGAAAAGATTTGCTCAATCGTATTGACGACTTTCTTGGCTGCCACCCTATTCTTCTTGAGATCCAATCTGGTTTCAGACGGAATCGATCTACCGAACACCAAGTCCTTAGGGTGGTGGAGAAAGTCGCCGAATCCCTTAACAAAATGGAGTCCGTTGCAGCCGTCTTCCTGGACGTGGCCAAAGCCTTTGACCGTGTCTGGTTGGATGGCCTTTTACACAAGCTTATACAAGCCGAAGTGCAATCTGGACTCATCTGCTTGATCCACTCATATCTCTCCAATAGAGTGCAAATTAAATCTGCCATGTCTACAAGAAGAGTCATATCTGTGGGTGTGCCTCAGGGCTCCCTTTTGGGTCCTACACTCTTCTCTTTATACTTATACGATACGAAAAATAGAAGATAAAGATGAACTCTGACAAGAGTTCTGCCGTCTCTTTTACTGGAAAGCGTATTATGAATCCCACTTGCCTCCATTTACAAGATATTCCCATTGATTGGAGTGATTCAGTCAAATATCTTGTGGTTGTTATACATAAGAGGTTCAAGTGGGACTCTCACAAAAAATAATATAATCTCCAAAGTCAATTCATTGAGGGGCCAGCTAGGCCCACTCCCTAGGAGAAATTCCATTTTAATGATTGATCATAAGCTTTTACTCTATGATATGATCATCAGACCGGTGATTCTCTATGCTTCACCCATATGGGCGAATACTACACTCACGAATATTCGTAAGATTCAGGTCTTACAGAACAAGATTTTGAGAACTGCAGTCGATGCCCCTTGGTTTGTCACTAACAGACAATTCCATAAAGACCTGGGCATCGACCATATATATATACACACATAAAACGCACCTCAAAAAGATTTTTTGAGGCTGTAAGCATTAATCCCAATGAGATTATTTCTTCTCTGATTCTTTACGGTCATACTGTTTTGAACAAGTACAAGAGGCCTAAAACGGGAGCGTTCTCTGAGGAGACCTACGCGTTTTAGGTTTCTTGTACAATTTTGCTGCTATTTTTAGCTTTTCTTAGGTTTGCCCTTAGGGGCCCACCTAAGGGTGGTTTACTTACTATATATTTTGTTCTTACTCATGCCAAATAGGCATATCTTTATGATGGAGATGGTTAGGGGTAAAATTATTACCCGGTACATCGAATATGATTATACGATCTACGATCTACAATAACAAATATTCCGTTTCATCACTTCAGTGATCAGTAAGGATAATATATATTAAAACTACTAAGAATTTGAAAAATGTGAATTATGATATTTTATTAGTATCAATCAAATTAAAAAAAGTTTTCTAATTATCATTTTTCCACCGGAAATTTCATGACATTCACATTCCACCAACAAAATTTCATATTTCTATCATTAAATACATCTTTGCAATATTCGTTTGAAATTTTGGAATTTTCAATATCTTTCACCGTTAGAGGGGGCAATTATAGTGTTCGAAAGATTCTGAAAGTGCGAATCATAATATTTTATCAATTCCTATCTAACCCTAAAAAGATATTTTTTCATTTATCTCTAAACACAAACAATTATCTGCTAAAAAAAAGGAAAAAAAGTTTTTTTTCCCACCCACCCTGTGTCTAACAGGTCAATTCAATTGACCTATTAGTCCCAGGGTGGTCCCACGGCTTAACGTCGGATGGGACGTTAAGCCGTGGCCCCGTGTGCGGGAGAGCCACATCATGACGTTCACATTCCACCAACAAAATGTAAAATTTCTAGCTTAAATACGTCGTTCGCAATATTTATTTGAAATTTTGGAATTTGCAAATTTTTCCACCGCTAGAGGGCGTAATTATAGTTTTAGAGAGCTTCGGAAGGTGCATATCGTAATATTTCTTCAATACCTATCCAACATAAAAATAATTTTTAATTTATCTCTGTAAACAAAAAAGTTCGATGTCTACAGACGGACGGACAAAGCGAAATTATTATGTTGCTTTCTTTGAAAACGAGATAAAAAATGCAATAAAAATAAATCATCCGTTGCAGGACATAACAAGATTAAACAACACAATTTCAGAAAACAACAACATTAATAATAATTACTATTATACCATTAGAAAAACCAACCAGTATTCTTAGTACTCTTTCAGTTTTCAGTTTAAATTTACTACTTTTGAAATGGGGCGGGGGTGGCTCAATCGGTAGCGCGCCAGGCTCGTAATCTGTAGTTCCCAGGTTCGAGTCCCAGCTGGGTCAGCGTTGAGATTTATCTCCCCAAAATTTCCCCGCCCTGCCCACGGTCAGTAGGGGACACCGATGGGCTTGGAAAGGCCGCTGTCCTTCGGATGGGGCGTTAAGCCGTGGCCCCGTGTGCGGGAGAGCCACATCCTGTGCACGTTAAAGAACACGCTAGATGGCCTTGACGGGAGGCTACCATCTGTCTCCCAACAGCTGTTCCAGTGGGTCCCCTCCCCCAACCTACTCTGAGCCTTCGGGGTCCATGGTGTGCAAAAAAGTGCCGCTCAGAGGTAAAACAATCCAAATTTTGAAATGCATGGTAAACCTTTGTCTAATGGTTACACTACCTAATTTTAAAAGACGCTAATATACTAACAGGTACTTTCAAAACTAGAATCTCAGTTAGCAAGCGGCAATCCAGACCCTTTTACTGACCCAGAACTCTCATTTATGCTACTACTGTAGTAAATGAATTTTAATATTTTTTTAATAAATAAATTAATTAATTAAAATAAATTTCAATAATAATAGCTTATTCAAAATAGTTATAAGATTGCAATTTGAATATTTCTATAAGTTATTGGAAGTTAATTGGCTTAAGTAATTTAGTCTTTCTTTCTGTGTCTTTAATATTCTTCGATTGTTATATGGAATGAAATTTTTTAATAGTTAGTATGGATTTCTCGTCGGTATTTTTCGTATACTGATTATGCATTGTTATTCACTTTAAGCACTATCGAAATTAGAATATCTTCACTTTCGCAGAAGTTATGATTCGGCAATGAAAATTCCAATGAATTCCAATCATCCAATGTCCTTTATATTATAAGTCCTTGTTGTAGATGCAGAGTTTAATAATACCCCGCCAGGCTCGTAATCTGTAGTTCCCAGGTTAGAGTCCCAGTTGAATCAGCGTTGAGATTTATCTCCGCAAAATTCCCCGCCCTGCCCACGGTCAGTAGGGGACACCGATGGGCTTGGAAAGGCCGCCGTCCGTCGGATGGGACGTTAAGACGTGGCCCCGTGTGCGGGAGAGCCATACCCTGTGCACGTTAAAGAACACGCTGGATGGCCTTGACGGGAGGCTACCATCTGTCTCGCAACAGCTGTTCCAGTGGGTCCCCTCCCCCAACCTTCTCCGAGCCTTCGGGGTCCATGTGACCTGGCCATTTAGCCCATGGCGTGCAAAAAAGTGCCGCTCAGAGGTAAAACAACCCAACCCAACCCTAATAATTACCAACAAGAGCATCACTTAGTTCCCTACCAGGAAACAAAAGAATCAACGATTTCTCTAGAATTCTAAATCGTGAGTAATTTTTTTGCCACAGATTCACACACATTATATTAAGAGCTCGAAAGCTACAAAGCTTCCTCGCTTTGAAAGCGGAAGAGCTTATCCTTGCTGGGCTCGTCCATATAGAAAACGATTTGAACGTTATGATCAGCTTCAACTTGGCTATAATGCCATCTCAGTTGCGGAAATGATTTCAAAACGACAATAAGTTTTGGAAAGGTTCGTAACGATAAACAGCTTTCTAACTAACCGCACCCTTAAGTGCGCTTGTAGCTCACTTTAAAGACGATGCGCATTACATAACTGCTTTGCGAAATAGTGCATTCTGTATAACGGTTGCTCCAGAGCGCAGTAACTATGCAGAAGCTTTGGATGCTGCCTCTTTTCCACACGTGAGTTGATGGAAAGTTTTTGTATTCCACGTAATCAGCAATTTCTTTGACATACGTTGAGTGCTCAGTATTCAATCGACGCGGATTTTCCTCACATTCGTCTAAAACAAATCGTGTGTCGAATGAATCATATTTGCAACTAGAAAGTATTTGCCCGTTGGGATTAAAGTGTTTTAATAATTGAAATAAATCAACAAAAACAAACCAAGTTGGGTTGTTTTACCTCTGAGCGGCACTTTTTTGCACACCATGGGCTAAATGGCCAGGTCACATGGACCCCGAAGGCTCAGAGAAGGTTGGGGGAGGGGACCCACTGGAACAGCTGTTGGGAGACAGATGGTAGCCTCCCGTCAAGGCCATCCAGCGTGTTCTTTAACGTGCACAGGGTATGGCTCTCCCGCACACGGGGCCACGGCTTAACGTCCAATCCGACGGACGGCGGCCTTTCCAAGCCCATCGGTGTCCCCTACTGACCGTGGGCAGGGCGGGGAATCTTTCGGAGATAAATCCCAACGCTGACCCAGCTGGGACTCGAACCTGGGAACTACAGATTACGAGCCTGGCGCGCTACCGACTGAGCCATCCCCGCCCCAACAAACCAAGTCAGTAAAAAGTACTTAAATTGTTTTTTACAATGCAAAGTAGCTAATCGCTATTTCACACAGTTCGTGACCCACCAAAAAAACGTAAATTTCATCTCTACAAAATGTTATCCTCTAACGCTTCCTCCCTGAGAAAGATATCAAAGCGAAACTTTGTCTGTAAAGATGACATTACACTGAAGATTCATCTGTGCAAATGATGATACTCTAAAATTTCATCTCTGTGATGAAAAGCCCTAAAACTTCATACAGCCCTGAATGAAGCATCACTGAAGCCTTATCTTGCAAATGATGACTCATTAAAACTTCATTTTGAGAAAGACATCAAATCGGAGCTTTATCTGTAAAGATGACATTACACTGAAGATTCATCTGTGCAAGTGACGATGTACTAAAATTTGATATCTGTGATAGAAGACCCTAAAGCTTCATATTTATATATGAATGACACCTCATTAAAACTTTCTCTTGCAAATGACTCACTAAAGCTTCATCTGCAAGATAAGCGTCCAACAGAAGTGTTATCTGTGATGATGACAACCCACTACAGATTCATCTGAGGAAATAACGACACATGAAGTTTGATCTCTGTGATAAACCATTCTAAAGCTCCATACGAGCCCAGAACTAACTAGAAAAAATATCTGGGGATTTAGTCGAGCTGGCAAAGGAGTTGGGTTGGGTTGTTTTACCTCTGAGCGGCACTTTTTTGCACACCATTGGCTAAATGGCCAGGTCACATGGACCCCGAAGCTCAGAGAAGGTTGGGGGAGGGGACCCACTGGAACAGCTGTTGGGAGACAGATGGTAGCCTCCCGTCAAGGTCATCCAGCGTGTTCTTTAACGTGCACAGGGTATGGCTCTCCCGCACACGGGACCACGGCTTAACGTCCCATCCGAAGGACGGCGGCCTTTCCAAGCCCATCGGTGTCCCCTACTGACCGTGGGCAGGGCGGGGAATTTTGCGGAGATAAATCTCAACGCTGACCCAGCTGGGACTCGAACCTGGGAACTACAGATTACGAGCCTGGCGCGCTACCGACTGAGCCGCCCCTCTGGCAAAGGAGAGGGCTTGTTTAACCTCTGAGTGGTACTTTTTTTGCACACAATGGGTTAAATGGCCAGGTCACAAGGACCTCGAGGGCTCAAAGATGTTTGGAGATAGGTGACTTGCTGGACATCTGTTGGGAGATAGATGGTCGCTTTCCGTCAAGGCCATCCAGCGTTCTTTAACGTTTTAAGGATATGGCTCTCCTGCACACGGCGACACGGCTTAACGTCCCATCCGACGAATGGCGCTTTTCCAAGCACAACTATGTCCCGATTCCCATCGCAGGTAGAACGGATATTAGGGAGAAAACTCTCCGCTGGCCCAGTGGGACTCAAACCTCGCAAAAGCAGATTACGAGCCTGTGACACTACTTGCTGAGCCAACCCTCGCTCTTCTCGCCAAGTAGTGGAAAATGCGTTTATCTCCCGCTTCATTTGTTTTTTGTAAGAACAGTTTGAGTAACATACACACTGCCTGGTCAAATTATTATGAACACATACCCAATACTTCATCGTACTTATCATGGTGCGCAACAGGCTAAATCTCCAGGTCATTAGGACCGCGAGAAAGTAGAGGACTAGGGAACCCACTGGACAGATATTAGGAGACAGATGATAGCCTCCCGTCTAGGCCGTCCAGCCTATTCTTTAACATGCACAGGGTATGGCTCCCCGCACACGGGGCCACGGCTTAACGTCCCATCAAAGAGACGGCGGGCGAGAAAGTAGAGGACTAGTGGACCCACTGGACAGATTTTAGGAGACAGATGGTAGCCTCCCGTCTAGGCCGTCCAGCCTATTCTTTAACATGCACAGGGTATGGCTCCCCTCACACGGGGCCACGGCTTAACGCCCCATCAAAGAGACGGCGGGCGAGAAAGTAGAGGACTAGGGGACCCACTGGACAGATTTTAGGAGACAGATGATAGCCTCCCGTCTAGGCCGTCCAGCCTATTCTTTAACATGCACAGGGTATGGCTCCCCTCACACGGGGCCACGGCTTAACGCCCCATCAAAGAGACGGCGGGCGAGAAAGTAGAGGACTAGGGGACCCACTGGACAGATTTTAGGAGACAGATGGTAGCCTCCCGTCTAGGCCGTCCAGCCTATTCTTTAACACGCACAGGGTATGGCTCCCCGTACACGGGGCCACTACTTAACGTCCCATAAAAGAGACGGCGACCTTTCCAAGCCCATAGGTGTCCCCTACTGACTGTGAGGGCAAGGAGGTGAGTTTTGCGGAGATAAATCTCAACGATGGCCTAGGTGCGGCTCGGACCTGGGAATTTCCGATTGAGTACTTACGCCCTTCCATGAACCGATTTCGGGCCGCTGATCACACATTGGGAAACGATGGTTACATTCATTTGCAATTGTTCTGTACCTACAAAAAATTTTACTTAAAGTCCAATTCTTCTTAAAGATAATTCAATCCTATTTTCAGATTTGCATTTCTCAGCTCACTACTCATTGATAACGGTTTGAATTATTTAAAATCTAACTGCGATGACTACACAAAACGTTTCTTCATTTCCCGAAAGAGTTCTAATCCGATTGTAACAGAGATATTTCCGAAAATCTTTCATCACAGTGCAGTAGAGCTTGCTCTTTCTTCGAAAAAGAACAGAACTACAGAAGAAAATTCCCCTCTTTAAACAAACAAACAAAAAAAACCTCAATGCTTTGTCAAAGAGAGAAACTCTGCCGAAGAAAACATACAGCACCGAAAACTCCTTTGTCCTCGTCGCAAGTACCACTTATAGCAAGAGAGCGCTGCAAGTTAAGTTTGCCTTCTTAAATCCTAAAGTATACCGCACAAAGAAATGAATCCGGCAGAGTGAAAGAAGTAGGATGGCATCCCTCAGTTGAGATGATGGCGCGCGGATCATGGAATTATGAACCTAAGTGCATAACAGTAGAGTATAAAGGACATGTATAATACTTCAGTTTCCGACACGAGAACTGAAATGTTTGTTCCTCTGAAGTTGTTTCGTTCAGAAGAATAAAAAGATCTGCTTCTTTTGAAGTTGAGTGACTTGTTCTGACTACTAGGGTCGGTGTACCTGGATATCGATTAGGAAATTTAGTCTGTGGAACACAAATTGCGCAACTGACGAATAGAATAATATTTGTGACTGAAGTCTGATGAAAAAACAAAATGTTTATTCACAAGCAGCTTTTTTTCGAAATACAGTTAACCACTCTAGAACTTGTGTATATTATAATTTAAAATTTGTTTAGACACGGGAAAGGGTTTTTGTAGTCCTGCAAAGTGTAGATTTCTTTAGTATACGTGAATTGAATGACATTTGTGTCATCTATGAATATAATACGAAAGCAAATGATTTGCTACATTTCACAGGTATCAGTCATTTAATGTGTTTATCATGGCAAAGCACACACAAATTATAATTCTTTTAAGTTCCTTTGCATTGCTTTCTGAGACTCACAATTTTGCAACTTCTAGGACGGTTTCTGCGTTGGGTTGGGTTGTTTTACCTCTGAGCGGCACTTTTTTGCACGCCATGGGATAAATGGCCAGGTCACATGGACTCCGAAGGCTCAGAGAAGGTTGGGGGAGGGGACCCACTGGAACAGCTGTTGGGAGACAGATGGTAGTCTCCCGTCAAGGCCATCCAGCGTGTTCTTTAACGTGCACAGGGTATGGCTCTCCCGCACACGGGGCCACGGCTTAACGTCCCATACAACGGACGGCGGCCTTTCCAAGCCCATCGGTGTCCCCTACTGACCGTGGGCAGGGCGGGGATTTTTCCGGAGATAAATCTCAACGCTGACCCAGCTGGGACTCGAACCTGGGAACTACAGATTACGAGCCTGGCGCGCTACCGACTGAGCCACCCCCGCCCCATGAACGGGTTAAGAAAACGTTAAAAATATAGCAGCAGAAAACTTTAAAAATTTGTGCAAATTGCTGTAAAAGTGATTCAGATGTTCTTGATAAATGGATATTTTTCTGAATAAATTTAGAGCACAGTTTCTGAACCTCTGTTTCGTCAAACACTTTAAAATGGTTAACTCAGTGTAGTTGTGCCAAGCTCATAATCTGATATTCCCAGATTTTGAGACACCATTACGCCTGCATTGAGATTGAGATTCACTTTATTTGGCTGTTCGGTGATCGGCCGAGTTACAAAAACCCCAAGACTCAGATAATGCGGAGGAAGGGAAGAATGACATAACGGTCATAGGCAAATCAGGTCATCTTCTCAATTCCATCCAGATTGTTTTTCAACGAGCACAGGAAAACACCCTTCTGCAGAATCGATTACATTCAGGCCCGAATCTACAGGAAAATAAGGGGGGGGGGGGGCAAGAGACTGGCTTTCCATTGCAGTGTAACATTTCCTCCTCCGTTTCAGAGATATCTAAAATGTTTCTTGAAAAATACACGAAATAAACACAAATGTAATAATTTTTGCCACTATTACCCTTACTAGCATTCTTAGGAGCAGGATGCCCCCCCCCCTATATCCAGCCCTGATTACGATTAATTGTCTTATCTGAAGAACAGAATCCGTTTTGAATCCATCACTGTCTCGTTCCTAATCGAAGAGAGAAGACGACAGGGAATGCAAAGAAATATCGATAATAAATTCATTTCGAATGAAGAGCCTTTTTTTTACGAGATCGGATTCCTCATTCGTATTTTCTCGGATAGAAGAGGAGGAATTTTTTAACTCTTAGAAAATACGGCTTAAATGTAAAGAGAGGTAGAGTGACTCAGTTTCGATATCACTCCAGACCCGTAACCTGATGCTTCCAGATTTGAATCCATATTGTGCCTCTGTTGAGATTTTCTCCGCTAACCCTTGCTTTGTCCTACGTGCGAAAAGAGCTAGATGGGCTTGAAAAGGAACCCGTCCTTAGGATGAGGCGTTAAGACGTGGCTCCTATGTAGGACAGCCATTACTAATACCATAAATGGCCTGACGAAAGGTTTTTTATCTGTTTTCTGACAGTTCTACAGTGCATCCTCTTTTCCCTAAGCAATTGTAATCCCACGGGGTCCTTGTGACCTGATCATTTTGCTGGGGCGGGGGTGGCTCAGTCGGTAGCGCGCCAGGCTCGTAATCTGTAGTTCCCAGGTTCGAGTCCCAGCTGGGTCAGCGTTGAGATTTATCTCCGCAAAATTCCCCGCCCTGCCCACGGTCAGTAGGGGACACCGATGGACTTGGAAAGGCCGCCGTCCGCCGGATGGGACGTTAAGCCGTGGCCCCGTGTGCGGGAGAGCCATACCCTCTGCACGTTAAAGAACACACTGGATGGCCTTGACGGGGGGCTACCATCTGTCTCCCAACAGCTGTTCCAGTGGGTCCCCTCTCCCAACCTTCTCTGAGCCTTCGGGGTCCATGTGACCTGGCCATTTAGCCCATGGTGTGCAAAAAAGTGTCGCTCAGAGGTAAAACAACCCAACCCAACCCAATCATTTTGCTCATTACGTGCATTAAAGTAATCCTTAGAGGCAAAATAACTTGACCTTAATTTTAGAGGTTTTATAACGTTCATAGATCGTTTTCCATGCCTCGACTACGAGGAGTACGTTTGGCTCAGTCGGTAGCGTGCCAGGCTGGTAATCTGTAGCTCTCAGTTCGAGTTCTTCCTGCTCCAACGTTGATTTATCCGCACTAAACCTTCCTCGGAGAGAAAAGACGCGCCATTGAACTTGGAAAGGCTGCCGTCAGTCTCGATGGGACGTTAAGCTATGATCATGTTCACATTAAAGAACACGCTGGATAATCTTGACGGGAAGCATCCATCTGTCACATAAAAGTACCCAATGAATCTTCATCCGCAACTTTCTCCGAGCCTTTGAGGTCCTTGTGGCATCGCCATTTACGCCACTGTGTGCAAAATAGTACCGCTCAAGGATAAAACAATCCAACCCAACTGTATGTATACGTTTTTAATTTTCTCGCGTTACTTATTAAAGAAGTTAAATTAACAGAGTTTTGCAATATAGTTTCAAAAGAAAGAGTTTTTTTTTCGCCTGACGTTTCCTTTTTATGTACAAGCGATTACAAAAAACTACGAGAAGTGATGTTAAAGTGGGTCGGTAAGCTAAGACAGTCTTCAGCTATTTCAATTAGAAACGAGACAACGGTGTAGTAAGAACCACAGAAGATGGACAGAAAAAATTCATCCTTTACTCTTCACCGCAAGAGATTTTGAATTTGTCGTTTGTTTTTTTCATCATGAAATGTTTTATTGAAAAACACATCGACTTTACTGTCGTAAAAGAAAAAATAACAGAAAAAAGGACAGAATTTGTTAAAGTTCCTCCAATTAATCAAGAGCGAGATACTTTAGGGAAAACGGAATTCTTTTTAATTCCTTTTGCTAATGTAGGTTTTTTATTTTCTTTTTAAAGACAGTCGTCAAGTCAGATTAGTTTCTTCTTTCAGTCCTGTAAGTATTTTCAATTAACGATTAATTATTACGATTTATTAGTTACTCTCGATTAATATTAAATTTTAACGATTACCTGTATTAGTTATTGTCGAAAGCGATGAGCATCATTGTCCTCCACAGCAGTGGTTCTCAACCTTTTATGCTTCACGTACCCCCTGGAAATGTGTATGTAACTGGTGTACTTCTTGTATAGATAGATAAAACTATAGATATAGTATAACAATGGGAATAAAATAAAACATATATATCAGTGGTTCTCAACCTTTTACGCTTCACGTACCCCCTGGAAATGTGTATGTAACTGGCGTACCCCTTGTATAGATAGATAAAACTATAGTTATAGTATAACAATGGGAATAAAATAAAACATATATATCAGTGGTTCTCAACCTTTTATGCTTCACGTACCCCCTGGAAATGTGTATGTAACTGGCGTACCCCTTGTATAGATAGATAAAACTATAGTTATAGTATAACAATGGGAATAAAATAAAACATATATATCAGTGTTTCTCAACCTTTTATGCTTCACGTACCCCCTGGAAATGTGTATGTAACTGGCGTACCCCTTGTATAGACAGATAAAATTATAGTTATATTATAACAAAGGGAATAAAATAAAACATATATATCAGTGGTTCTCAACCTTTTATGCTTCACTTACCCCCTGGAAATGTGTATGTAACTGGCGTACCCCTTGTATAGATAGATAAAACTATAGTTATAGTATAACAATGGGAATAAAATAAAACATATATATCAGTGGTTCTCAACCTTTTATGCTTCACGTACCCCCTGGAAATGTGTATGTAACTGGCGTACCCCTTGTATAGATAGATAAAACTATAGTTATAGTATAACAATGGGAATAAAATAAAACATATATATCAGTGGTTCTCAACCTTTTATGCTTCACGTACCCCCTGGAAATGTGTATGTAACTGGCGTACCCCTTGTATAGATAGATAAAACTATAGTTATAGTATAACAATGGGAATAAATTAAAACATATATATCAGTGGTTCTCAACCTTTTACGCTTCACGTACCCCCTGGAAATGTGTATGTAACTGGCGTACCCCTTGTATAGATAGATAAAACTATAGTTATAGTATAACAATGGGAATAAAATAAAACATATATATCAGTGGTTCTCAACCTTTTATGCTTCACGTACCCCCAGGAAATGTGTATGTAACTGGCGTACCCCTTGTATAGATAGATAAAACTATAGTTATAGTATAACAATGGGAATAAAATAAAACATATATATCAGTGGTTCTCAACCTTTTATGCTTCACGTACCCCCTGGAAATGTGTATGTAACTGGCGTACCCCTTGTATAGACAGATAAAATTATAGTTATATTATAACAAAGGGAATAAAATAAAACATATATATCAGTGGTTCTCAACCTTTTATGCTTCACTTACCCCCTGGAAATGTGTATGTAACTGGCGTACCCCTTGTATAGATAGATAAAACTATAGTTATAGTATAACAATGGGAATAAAATAAAACATATATATCAGTGGTTCTCAACCTTTTATGCTTCACGTACCCCCTGGAAATGTGTATGTAACTGGCGTACCCCTTGTATAGATAGATAAAAGTATAGTTATAGTATAACAATGGGAATAAAATAAAACATATATATCAGTGGTTCTCAACCTTTTATGCTTCACCTACCCCCTGGAAATGCGTATGTAACTGGCGTACCCCTTGTATAGATAGATAAAACTATAGTTATAGTATAACAATGGGAATAAAATAAAACATATATATCAGTGGTTCTCAACCTTTTATGCTTCACGTAACCCCTGGAAATGTGTATGTAACTGGCGTACCCCTTGTATAGATAGATAAAAGTGTAGTTATAGTATAACAATGGGAATAAAATAAAACATATATATCAGTGGTTCTCAACCTTTTATGCTTCACGTACCCCCTGGAAATGTGTATGTAACTGGCGTACCCCTTGTATAGATAGATAAAACTATAGTTATAGTATAACAATGGGAATAAAATAAAACATATATATCAGTGGTTCTCAACCTTTTATGCTTCACGTACCCCCTGGAAATGTGCATGTAACTGGCGTACCCCTTGTATAGATAGATAAAACTATAGTTATAGTATAACAATGGGAATAAAATAAAACATATATATCAGTGGTTCTCAACCTTTTATGCTTCACGTACCCCCTGGAAATGTGTATGTAACTGGCGTACCCCTTGTATAGATAGATAAAAGTATAGTTATAGTATAACAATGGGAATAAAATAAAACATATATATCAGTGGTTCTCAACCTTTTATGCTTCACCTACCCCCTGGAAATGCGTATGTAACTGGCGTACCCCTTGTATAGATAGATAAAACTATAGTTATAGTATAACAATGGGAATAAAATAAAACATATATATCAGTGGTTCTCAACCTTTTATGCTTCACGTACCCCCTGGAAATGTGTATGTAACTGGCGTACCCCTTGTATAGATAGATGAAAGTGTAGTTATAGTATAACAATGGGAATAAAATAAAACATATATATCAGTGGTTCTCAACCTTTTATGCTTCACGTACCCCCTGGAAATGTGTATGTAACTGGCGTACCCCTTGTATAGATAGATAAAACTATAGTTATAGTATAACAATGGGAATAAAATAAAACGTATATATCAGTGGTTCTCAACCTTTTATGCTTCACGTACCCCCTGGAAATGTGCATGTAACTGGCGTACCCCTTGTATAGATAGATAAAACTATAGTTATAGTATAACAATGGGAATAAAATAAAACATATATATCAGTGGTTCTCAACCTTTTATGCTTCACGTACCCCCTGGAAATGTGTATGTAACTGGCGTACCCCTTGTATAGATAGATAAAACTATAGTTATAGTATAACAATGGGAATAATATAAAACATATATATCAGTGGTTCTCAACCTTTTATGCTTCACGTACCCCCTGGAAATGTGTATGTAACTGGCGTACCCCTTGTATAGATAGATAAAACTATAGTTATAGTATAACAATGGGAATAAAATAAAACATATATATCAGTGGTTCTCAACCTTTTATGCTTCACGTACCCCCTGGAAATGTGTATGTAACTGGCGTACCCCTTGTATAGATAGATAAAACTATAGTTATAGTATAACAATGGGAATAATATAAAACATATATATCAGTGGTTCTCAACCTTTTATGGTTCACGTACCCCCTGGAAATGTGTATGTAACTGGCGTACCCCTTGTATAGATAGATAAAACTATAGTTATAGTATAACAATGGGAATAAAATAAAACATATATATCAGTGGTTCTCAACCTTTTATGCTTCACGTACCCCCTGGAAATGTGTATGTAACTGGCGTACCCCTTGTATAGATAGATAAAACTATAGTTATAGTATAACAATGGGAATAATATAAAACATATATATCAGTGGTTCTCAACCTTTTATGCTTCACGTACCCCCTGGAAATGTGTATGTAACTGGCGTACCCCTTGTATAGATAGATAAAAGTATATTTATAGTATAACAATGGGAATAAAATAAAACATATATATCAGTGGTTCTCAACCTTTTATGCTTCACGTACCCCCTGGAAATGTGTATGTAACTGGCGTACCCCTTGTATAGATAGATAAAAGTATAGTTATAGTATAACAATGGGAATAAAATAAAACATATATATCAGTGGTTCTCAACCTTTTATGCTTCACGTACCCCCTGGAAATGTGTATGTAACTGGCGTACCCCTTGTATAGATAGATAAAAGTATAGTTATAGTATAACAATGGGAATAAAATAAAACATATATCAGTGGTTCTCAACCTTTTATGCTTCACGTACCCCCTGGAAATGTGTATGTAACTGGCGTACCCCTTGTATAGATAGATAAAACTATAGTTATAGTATAACAATGGGAATAAAATAAAACATATATATCAGTGGTTCTCAACCTTTTATGCTTCACGTACCCCCTGGAAATGTGTATGTAACTGGCGTACCCCTTGTATAGATAGATAAAAGTATAGTTATAGTATAACAATGGGAATAAAATAAAACATATATATCAGTGGTTCTCAACCTTTTATGCTTCACGTACCCCCTGGAAATGTGTATGTAACTGGCGTACCCCTTGTATAGATAGATAAAACTATAGTTATAGTATAACAATGGGAATAAAATAAAACATATATATCAGTGGTTCTCAACCTTTTATGCTTCACGTACCCCCTGGAAATGTGTATGTAACTGGCGTACCCCTTGTATAGATAGATAAAACTATAGTTATAGTATAACAATGGGAATAAAATAAAACATATATATCAGTGGTTCTCAACCTTTTATGCTTCACGTACCCCCTGGAAATGTGTATGTAACTGGCGTACCCCTTGTATAGATAGATAAAAGTATAGTTATAGTATAACAATCTGAATAAAATAAAACATATATATCAGTGGTTCTCAACCTTTTATGCTTCACGTACCCCCTGGAAATGTGTATGTAACTGGCGTACCCCTTGTATAGATAAATAAAACTATAGTTATAGTATAACAATGGGAATAAAATAAAATATATATATCAGTGGTTCTCAACCTTTTATGCTTCACGTACCCCCTGGAAGTGTGTATGTAACTGGCGTACCCCTTGTATAGATAGATAAAACTATAGTTATAGTATAACAATGGGAATAAAATAAAACATATATATATATACATTAAATTTTGTATTAATAAATTACATATATCGATAAACACAAAAAAATAACATTTTTGCACAGCAGTGTTACCAACTTAGCGACTTTGTTACTAGATATAGCGACTTTTGAGCTCTCACGGCGTACTCCGAAAACTTTTACCGCGTACCCCACGTTGAGAACCCCTGCTCTATAATAATACGTTATCTTTTTCGTGTATAACGAAGTTCGGTTGTCAGGGGAAGAGCGAGTATGCATTTTACTAGATTATCAGGTTCGGTTTCATTGAATGGCAACTTGACTGCACCGTCACAGGAAACAGTTCGGGCGTTACGTTCTAAGGTTCGAATCGAGCGAAGTACTTTAAATGTTTATACCACACAAAGATTTAAGCTACAAAAGTTAGTTTTATCTGTGCATTTATGATTATAATGCAAATGATAGGGAAAAAACGTATTTATGCACTTTAGTATCTATCTGAGCAGTTTCTATACATTTGGGAAAGTTATTGTTAAAGTTGTATATACCCAAAGACTAAAATCAGACTGTATAATAGTTTGGTTCTTTCTAGGGTTGGTTATGGTAGTGAAACTCGGACGCTTTGTAAACAGTATAACAGGAAACTAGATGCTTTTGATACTAGATGCTTTCGCAGTATTTTGGGTGTTAGGTGGTTCAACTTTGTAATGAATGATGAGTTCATCAAAGGAGTCGGCAACCTCCTTTGAGAAGCATATTGTGCAGAGAGAGACTTCATTGGTTTGGCCATGTTGCCCGTATGCATAACTATAAATTGTGAACAAGGATGAGTGATATCAGAAAAACATCTAGGTATCTTTTTCTATGGTAAATAAAATAATATTAACGATCTTAGAGAAGTATTTGAGAACTCTCATTTATTTAATATTTTCAATGGATACGTAACAATATCCCGTATTTAGTAGCCAGATAACGAAAGAAAGAACAATGAAATTCCGTTTATCTGAGAAGTAGACATCCAGAAAGTTAAGGAATCGTCACATCTCTCTTCTACCCATTATTTTTCTTTTAAATTTTGCTCTCACCAAATCCAAAACCTAGAACGTCAAATAAGAAAAGTTAAAGATCCTTCCGTATCCAAAAAAGGTAATATCGAGAAAAAAAATTGATCTTAATTAATTAAATGTTAAATAAAAGGGAAAATGTCTGTTCCGAACGCACAATGGCGTGCTGACAATAACTCTTGGCAGCTGTCCAACTACCATCGGTGTCTCATTGTTAAAAAATAAATAAATATATACCCCCTCAAGCAGCTGCTTGCCACAGAGGTCTGACAGGAGCCTGTCAGTTTATATGCCATAGTAGAAGGTCTGTGAGGCTGGCAGGACCTCAGCAGAAAAACGACACAAACAGCCATGCCTTACCCGGGGCTCGAACCCAGGTCCCTTAGATCAGTAGCCAAGCGCGCTAACCACTCGGCCATGGGACGGCTTAAATACCCCCTCAAGCAGCTGCTTGCCACAGAGGTCTGACAGGAGCCTGTCAGTTTATATGCCAGAGTAGAAGGTCTGAGAGGATGGCAGGACCTCAGCAGAAAAACGACACATACATCCATGCCTTACCCGGGGCTCGAAACGAGAGCTTAATTTCCATCCAAACTGTTGAAAAACGTTTATCTCTTAACAAATTTTGGCTCCTCATTACTCCTCAAATACTTTACGGACCAGTCCCAAGATTTGTACACAGGTGTATCCTAATGGCGGCAAATGTGAAGCTAAAAAAATCGAGTCCTACCTATAATAGAACGCGATTTAGAGTCTGCAATCACCTTCTTCCCCTGTTATAAAAGTGGAACGATTAAATTTTTATTCACGGTGTCACATGTGGGTCTTTACTTTCTTTCCCGACCTTGTGAGTGAGAGAGTTTTGTCGATAACAATGTCAGGATCTATTCAAGTGGTCAATAATTCACTCAACTACATATGTATAATATGCATATATACTTTATTCGCTAACAATTGATATACTGTGCTGGCAGGGGAGTAGCTATGGGGAAGGGGGGATGTTGGGGGGAGTAGGCTCCCTCCCAAAGTTAATCGGATTTGGCAAAATTAGAAGTGACTTTGGCAAATCCAGGAGAATTCTGAAAAATTGAGATTTTCCTTTTTGTAAAATTAAATGGAGTTAGCAAAATCTGAACAACTTTGCAAAATCTAGAGTAATTGCCAAATCGAGGCCACTTGGTAAAATAAAGGCAAGTTGTGAAAATTGGGATTGTTTTTGTGCAATTAAGGAGAATTGGCAAAATTCGAATCCACTTGATAAAGCACAGGCGAGGTGTAAAATTTGGGATTGGTTTTGTGAAATCAAGAAGAGTTGGCAAATTCTTGAGGAATTGGCAAAATCGAGACAACTTAACAAAATCTAGAGCAGTTGGCAAAATTCGAGGCCACTTGGTAAAATTCAGAAGAGTTGTGAAAATTGGGATTGGTTTTGTGAAATTAAAGAGTTGGCGAAATTCGAATTGTCTTGGTAAATTCAGGGGAGATGTAAAAATTGAAATTTTTTTCTGTAAGATAATGGCGAGTTGACAAAATGTACGGACGGAGGACAAATCGAGGTAATGAGGGAAATCTGGAGTAGTTGGCAAAATTCGAAGCCACTTGGTAAAATGTAGGAGAGTTGTGAGAATTGTAATTGGTTTTGTGAATATAAGGATAGTTGGTAAAATCGAGGCAACTTGCCCACATCTTGGGGAGTTGGCATAATTGGGAAAATTGGGAAATGCGTTGCTTGGGTAGTTGCCAAATCCCCCCTCCCTACGGAGCTAAAATCTGGGTGCGTCACCGATAGAGATATAAGTAATGTAAAGGTTTTATTTTCTCAGTTGGCAAGATTTTATTTGCGAGTTGGAAAATTTTGGTCGTCTCCCCGCCCCCCAACCATATCCTTCTTTACCCCCCTGTGTGCTGAATAGATGAAACTGCGACTGCCGCTCGGCCAGTAACAAAACACCGCAGAGTTTAAAACTTCCCTATCTCATACAATATCCCATTGAAATATTTAATCTTCAGGTGATGTCAATGGGAATCTAAATTCGAAGTTCTATAACTTCTGAAGTATGAGTGTATTGGAAAAACGTAACTGAATCTAAATTGAAAATTGCATTCAAATCTATTTAAATTTCGTTTTTTGGACTCGTTCAGCATTTAAACAGCTATGGAAGCTGGAATATTTCATAATAGTAATGGCTGTTGGCTGTTTTACCTCTGAGCGGCACTTTTTTTGCACACCATGGGCTAAATGGCCAGGTCACATGAACCACGAAGGCTCAGAGAAGGTTGGGGGAGGGAACCCACTGGAAGAGCTGTTGGGAGACAGATGGTAGCCTCCCGTCAAGGCCATCCAGCGTGTTCTTTAACGTGCACAGGGTATGGCTCTCCCGCACACGGGGGCCACGGCTTAACGTCCCATCTGAACATGGGAACTCGAACATGGGAACTACAGAGTACGAGCCTGGCGCGCTACCGACTGAGCCACCCCCGCCCCTCACAATAGTAATGGTAATGTAATGTAATGGTTTAGTAGATGTTTGTATAAGGAAGATATGTGGTATAAGGAAGATGTGTGTGTCATAATAATAAGTAATGATCTGGTAGAGGTGTGTCATAAGAAAACGCCACAAGAAGACGCATATTTCAAAAATAATTAAAACTTAAATAATGATTGTTTCAAACCATTTCATGAATGAAATATATATTTTTTTAGAATTTGGGTAATGATTATTTTAACATTAGACAATTATATTTGTCTATTTTTTTATAAAACAAGTTAATTTTGTTGTTAAATATTACAGCTTCCATGAGTCTTTAAATACTGAACGAATATTATTTGAAATCGAAATTTAAATATATTTCATTATGGTCTTTATCTTCAGTTACATTTTTCCATTGAATGCATATTTTAGAAATTATAGAGCTCCAAAGTTAGATTCCGGTTGACATATATAACGTGGTAAGTCTCTAAATATTTCTGTAGGGCAGTGTATTATGCAAAATCAGTTATGACCTGTCTATCCATGTAATCGGAGACCTTATTTCCAAACCTTTCTAGATTGACGAACTCTTTCCTCTATTGTATATTGTAAATTCACTACATATCCCAAATCAATGCAATTGCTCAATGAACAAAGGAAACAACTTCAATCTTACAGAGAGTTAACGACCATACACAATGAACAACACTTTTCAGGTATAAAATATCTTTATGAAATTTGATAATTTCAGCGTATTCATCCACTTAACCTTACGACCTTCCTTTATGGGAAATATGATATGACGTGGCAATGATAAGTCAGTTTCCCTGACGAGTAGCTTCAGTTGCTTGATCAGGCTGTTGTTGGTAATCCACAACTAAGCTATACTGTGGATTATCACAACAGCCTGGGGCGGGGGTGGCTCAGTCGGTAGCGCGCCAGGCTCGTAATCTGTAGTTCCCAGGTTCGAGTCCCAGCTGGGTCAGCGTTGAGATTTATTTCCGCAAAATTCCCCGCCCTGCCCACGGTCAGTAGGGGACACCGATGGGCTTGGAAAGGCCGCCGTCCGTCGGAAGGGACGTTAAGCCGTGGCCTTGTGTGCGGGAGAGCCATACCCTGTGCACGTTAAAGAACACGCTGGATGACCTTGACGGGAGGCTACCATCTGTCTCCCAACAGCTGTTCCAGTGGGTCCTCTCCCCCAACCTTCTCTGAGCCTTCGGGGTCCATGTGACCTGGCCATTCATCCCATGGTGTGCAAAAAAGTGCCGCTCAGACGTAAAACAACCCAACCCAACCACAACAGCCTGGTTATGGCTTTACTACTGAGATGGAAGCTCAATTTGGGTAATTTTCTCTTGGTGTTATGATTGACTCCACCAGCGTAAAATTCAAATAGCACCGAGTGCGCTTCACAGTAACTATACAGGCCTTTCGAGCCATCGACTTTTGAGACAACGAGGGCTGCAGTGTCATCATTAGGAATTGATTAAGGAACCTGAAGATTTCTCTAGAGCGAGTAGCTTTAATTGCCTGCTTTCATAGCTGAAGGTTCATCTGCGACGCTATTGAATTATCCCTCATGGGATCGACGCTTTTAATTAAAGATAAAAGCCAAAATGCTCTTCTAGGTTCACAGAGGTCGTATCCGAATTCATTGCAGTTACAGGAGACCGTCTGGTTGCGACAATAGATGATTCATTTTGTTGGTAGTCATCAACAATGAATGAGGTTTTAAGTGAGTCTTGTGTGATGGAATTATATTCCTGTCTTTCTATCGAAGACAACTTATTTATTGTCAGGGCATAAAATGTTTTCGAAATCGACAAGAACTAAACGCTACAAATGTTTTCGAAATCGACAAGAACTAAACGCTACAAATGTTTTTTTTTTAGTAAAAGGAACTTTTGTTGACTTTAATTACTTGTCAGAGTGGGATTTAATGGAAATAAATCTAAATGCTGGACAGCTGGTACTCAACCTGGGAACTATAGATTACAAGCCTGGCTTGTTAGCGACTTCAGCCAAGGCCGTGACTGAGCCAATCCCAACCTAGGCAGATGGTACCAACATGCTCATTTGGCATATTGGAGAAAGTGCCAACATGCTCATTTGTCATATTGAAGGAAGTGCTCATTATATTGAAGGAAGTGCCAGCATGTTCATTTAACGTATTGGAGGAAGCGCCAACATGCTCATTTAATATATTGGTGGAAGCGCCAACATGCTGATTTGTCCTATTGGAGGAATGCTCGTTGCATGTGGAGGAAGTGCCAACATGCTCATTTGTCATATTGGAGGAAGTGTCAATATGCTCATTTGTCATATTGGAGGAATGCTCATTGCATATGGAGGAAGTGCCAATTTGCTTATTTTCACATACATGGTGCGCAAAAGTTAACTTACAATGCCATTGGAAACTAATTCGAAACTCTCTCATTTATAAAATAAGACATTTATGATAAAATATGGCTGAAGATAAATTAAAAATCACAATCAAACTATTCAAGACTCAAATTTCCTCAATATTCGTTAGATATTTAAGGATTTATTGAAGTCTGGATATACAACAATAAGAATAAAATTTCACTTCGAAAGTTAATTAAAATTTGCATAATAAGTTTTGTAATAAGTAAATAAGTGCATGTTTTAGATATTTGTGTCAGTAATTCTTTCAATATTCGTCAATATTGTGTGAATTTCATATCAATGTTGATGAATGTCACCATAAAAAAGCTTATTTTAGAACCTACAGAGTTTCAAAGTTAGTTTCCTATTGACATAAAATGGGGATTGTAATTTGACTTTTGGCAACCAGTGTACTTGGAGAGGTGAATGGTCATTCGATGCATTTAGAGGAGGTACGACATGGTCATTCGATGCATTTGGAGGAGGTGCAACATGACCATTCGATGCATTTGGAAGAGGGTGCAGCATTACCATTCGATTCATTTGGAGGAGGTGCTGCATGTTTATTCAACGCATTTGGAGTAGGTGCAACATGGCCATTCGATGCATTTGGAGGATGTGCAACATACGCATTCGTTCATTTGAAGGAGGTGCAACATACGCATTCGTTCATTTGAAGGAGGTGCAACATGGCTACTGGATGCATTTGGAGTTGGATTGGGTTGTTTTACCTCTGAGCGGCACTTTTTTGCACACCATGGGCTAAATGGGCAATGGACCCTGGAAGGCTCAGAGAAGGCTGGAGGAGGGGACCCACTGGAACAGCTGTTGGGCGCAGATGGTAGCCTCCCGTCAAGGCCATCCAGCGTGTTCTTTAACGTGCACAGGGTATGGCTTTCCCGCACACGGGACCACGGCTTAACGTCCCATCCGACGGACGTCGGCCTTTCCAAGCCCATCGGTGTCCCCTACTGACCGTGGGCAAGGCGGGGAATTTTGCGGAGATAAATCTCAACGCTGACCCAGCTGGGACTCGAACCTGGGAACTGCAGATTACGAGCCTGGCGCGCTACCCACTGAGCCACCTCCGCCCCATGCATTTGGAGAAGGTGCAATATGTTCATTCGACGCATTTGGAGGAGGCGCAACCTGGTCATTCGATACATTAGAGAACGTGCAACATGGCCATTCGATTTATTTGTAGGAAGTGCAATATGTTCATTCGATGCATTTGGAGGAGGTGCAACATACGCATTCGTTCATTTCAAAGAGATGCTAATTTGAAAATTTTAAATATTTACGGCGTGCAAACATATCTATTTTACGTATTTCCTTAAGGCATCAAAGTAGCTTGCTTTACGTATTTACATCAGATCCAAACATGCCGATATTATGCATTTTTAGAAAACTTAAAACTTGCAAGAATCACTGCCAATAAGATGCATATAAATCTATTCGTCATCGAATCTATGGACAAGATTTGCCCGAGACAACAAATTCCCTTATTTCTACCTTTAAGGTGCAATAGTTACTTTGAAAATGCAATAACACTGCTATGTGCTTCGGAACTGATTCTCTCTCTGTTGAAAGACGTTGTTCCGTTCAAAATTAAATTTCTACCATTACAGACACATTGGTTCCCCAGTAGAGGTATGTCTCTGTAGATTCCAAAAGCTCAATTAATCAAGCGTCTCTCACTCGACGCAAATTTTAATTTAGGAAAAATGAAATAGATAAATAGAGAGAGATGTTGTCTTCGCAAATCTTACCGATATTTCTTCAATTTTCGCTTCGCACGCATTTGCTAATTTATTCGTTTGACCGGGGAATTAAAACGGGTTTAGAAATGAAGTTCAACTTTTAAGTTCGATAAATCCCGTGGAGGATAGTCAGCGTGCTTGGTTGCTTATTAAAGAGACCTGGGTCCAGCCCGGGTAAGGCATGGATGTTGGGTTGTCTGCTGAGCTGCTGAGCTCTCGCCTTTTTCATACAGTTTATCTATGACGTATAAAATAATAGTCTCCTATCAGACCTCTATGGCAAGCAGCTGCTTGAGGGGATGGGTTTTATTTTACCAGACATTTAAGTATCAGGTGTGTAGTAAGGATGAGAAGACATAAACACCTTTTCTTCATTATCATTGTCTTGTTCCACCTTTTTCTCTTTCATCTCGTCATCGTCATTGTCTCTTCATCAGTCGTTAAGTTCATCATAAATCGCCATCATAATCACCAGGGTAAATGATCGTAAGGTGGTGCTACTACGAGAGGAAACGTTTCTTGACTGTCATTGTTCGAGTTTTGACGCCCATTGGAATGACGACCATAGATAAATCTTGTAAGAAGCGTACTGTAAAATAAATTTGTGTTGATAGAAAAAGTGAAAAAAATTACGATTTCTGTTTTATTTAACTCAAAAATTTGTTTCAGGTCTATGCAGCTATCATTATTTTTGCGAATATGCCGTCAAATGAGTCTCAGCTGTGTCAGCGTTGAGATTTATCTCCGCAAAATTCCCCGCCCTCCCCATGGTCAATAGGGGACACCGATAGGCTTGAAAAGACAGCCGTCCGTCAGATGGGACGTTAAGCCGTTTCCCCGTGTGCGAAAGAGCCATACCCTCTGCACGTTAAAGAACACACTGGATGATCTTGACGGCAGGCTACCATCTGTCTCCCAACAGCTGTTCCAATGGGTCCTTCCCCCAACCTTCTCTGAGCCTTCGGGGTCCTTGTGACCTGGCCATTTAGCCCATTGTGTGCAAAAAAGTGCCGCTCAGAGGTAAAACAACCCAACCCAAGCCCTCAAATGAACACATTTGCACCATCTTCCAAATGCGTCAAAAGTGCATGCTTGCCGCTCCTTCAAAATTATTATAATGAATGTGTTTGCCCCTCCTGCAAATGAATCAAATGAATATATTTACCCCATCTTCCAAACAGTCAAATCTCACATGCCTTCCACCATCTGGGAATTGTGTTATAGTCGATCACATTCAGCGGAAAAAAATCACGTTAGAAAGGGTGACAATATTTGAATTGCCCACTGATAGATGCCAACCGTCACCACCACTTCACTCGTAGGAAATCGATGAAAATAAAATGATGGATCCTCATAGGGGACAAAACGTTTTCTTTAATCCGTCGTTAAAAGTTTGTGACACAGTCTTTCGTCTTTTCCATTACTCACCGCTAACAGATGAGACGCGAACTTCGAGTGGAAAGCTGTTAATCTTCAGATTCTTTGGGGTTTAGCATTTAATGGTGGTATGATCAGACAAAGTGCTTCCAGTTGACTATGAATGATGTCAGCTGTTTCGGTGCTTAAGAGACTCGACTAATGTTAGGGGCTTAAAAGGTGTGAAAAGATCGCTTTCCACACTGTACCCGACATCGTTGTAGAAAGGCTTGAAATATTACGAGGTAAGATTTTCTTCAGGGTAAGGGAGCGCTGTGATAAATCTGAATTTAGCAGTAGTTCTTTCTCCCTTTCTTATTTCCAACTCAAATAGTTTTACCTGAACAAATTGAATGAATTAGTCTGATAAATTAACTCGAGGTTTATTTGATATTAAATCTTTGTTTTCGCTACAGTCGTGATTGCTCTTGTACAGTCGCTCAAAAAAGTATCCGAACACCATGGTTGATTACAGACTTCAGAAAAAATATCTGGCAACGATTTTTTTAGAAATTAGTGATCTGGCAACCTTCGTGTCACGTGACACGAAGGTTGCCAGATCGCGAGCTCACAAAGACCTAGATCGTGTGGGCTCACTCACGGAAATATTGAGCGTGTGCAGTTGCTGTACACGCTCCAGATATTTTTCCTGAATTCTGTAATCACGTGACACGAAGGTTGCCAGATCACTAATTTCTAAAAAAAATCGTTGCCAGATATTTTTTCTGAAATCTGTAATCAACCATGGTGTTCGGATACTTTTTTGAGCGACTGTACGAATAGATTATTCTGAATCACAGTTACTCAATTACATTTTCCAATTGTGCTAGAGCAGTATTTTTTTTATTCGGGATCCATTTAATTTTATCTGATAATTTCTTAGAATATTCCGAATTCTGCGATTTTTTTTATCTGATAGTTTGTTCGTAATAATTTGAATTCCGGGATCCTTTTTCATTTCATCTGATAATTTCTTTATAATATTATAAATTCCGGGATTTTTTGTCATAATTTGTTCGTAATATTTTGAATTTCGGGATCCTATTTCATTTCATCTTATAGTTTCTTTATAATATTATAAATTCCGGGATCCTTTATAACATCATCTGATAGTTACTTCATAATATTATAAATTCTGGGATCCTTTTTATTTTACCTAATTTTTTTAATAATATTCCAAATTCCAAGGTCCGTTTTATTTTACCTGATAGTTTTTTTTTTTTATAATATTTTGAATTTCGGAATCATGTTTATCTTACCTGGTTTTTTTATATTATTCTGAATTCCGGGATCCTTGTTATTTTACCTAATAGTTTCTTTATATTATTTTGAATTCCGAGGATCGTATTCATTTTATAATACTTAGGTTTACACTGAAGCTACTTGATCGGGGAAACTGACTTATCATTGCCGCGTCATATCTTATTTCCCATAAAGGAAGGTCGTAAGATTAAGTGGATGAATTACGCTGAAATTATCAAATTTCATAAAGATATTTTATACCTGAAAAGTGTTGTTCATTGTGTATGGTCGTTAACTCTCTGTAAGATTGAAGTTGTTTCCTTTGTTCATTGAGCAATTGCATTGATTTAGGAGATGTAGTGAATTTGCAATATACAATAGAGGAAAGAGTTCGTCAATCTCGAAAGGCTGGGAAATAAGGTCTCCGATTACATGGATAGACAGGTCATAACTGATTTTGTATAATACACTGCTTAGACTTACCATGTTATATGGGGCAGGGGTGGCTCAGTCGGTAGCGCGCCAGGCTCGTAATCTGTAGTTCCCAAGTTCGAGTCTCAGCTGGGTCAGCGTTGAGATTTATCTCCGCAAAATTCCCCGTCCTGCCCACGGTCAGCAGGGGACACCGATGGGCTTGGTAAAGGCCGCCGTCCGTCGGATGGGACGTTAAGCCGTGGCACCGTGTGCGGGAGAGCCATACCCTGTGCACGTTAAAGAACACGCTGGATGGCCTTGACGGAAGACTACCATCTGTCTCCCAACAGCTGTTCCAGTGGGTCCCCTCCCCCAACCTTCTCTGAGCCTTCGGGGTCCATGTGACCTGGCCATTTAGCCCATGGTGTGCAAAAAAGTGCCGCTCAGAGGTAAAACAACCCATGTTATATATGTCAACCGGAATCTAACTTTGGAGCTCTATAATTTCTAAAATATGCATTCAATGGAAAAATGTAACTGAAGATAAATACCATAATCAAATATATTTAAATCTTGATTTTTGAACAGCATTCGTTCAGTATTTCAAGAGTTGTAGAAGTTCGAATATTTCACAACAATAATGCTTCATTACTCCAAAATTAATCAAAACTGAAGTAATAAGTATTGTTTCAAATCATTTACGCACGTAATCTTACGAATATATGTTTTAAAAGTTTGGGCAATGAGTATTTCAATATTAGACAATTATGAATGATTTTTACAGAAGAAAATATTTTTTGTTAAACATTTTCGCTTTCATAACGATTTAAATACTGAAGAAATATTACTGAAAATAGAGGATTATACAGATTTTATTCCGATTATTAATTTGTCTTCAATCATAATTTTTCATTAAATGCATGTAAAAGAAGCTAGGCAGTTTAGAATTGAGATTCCCATTGACATAATGATCTCTATCTTCGAATCGAAGGTGAAAGTAATCTCCAAGTTCTGTGAGTGAGAGAGGCAGAGGGATGGTCTCAATTACTGCTTACCTCTGTCTCTTACAATCCCTTTAATCCACTGCCACATTTTGATACCTTACATTTTCTGCATGTCAGTTCTCCTTAACGTAACTGACGAATTACTTCCATGTGCTTTTCGTTGATGCAACCATTGAATGACTGACTTCTAGGCTTCTGCCACAATGTTTCATTTTCTGCATCGTCTAGCAAAAGATAAACGGGAGGACACGCATCAGTTGGTTCGGAATACGTGTGCCTGAGCTTCGCGGTTAAGCTATTACGAGGAAATAATGGGTATCACAGACTAAAAGCGAAGTAACAGAAATGATAAGGAATTGAACAAGACACGGTAGGTGGTTGATTAGTTTCTATGTATATCATTTGTGACAAGAAAATAGGAAAATGATCTCCTACTTGTATGTATCATTTTATTCGGTAAACTTCAGTTGAAGTGTAGGTCACTACAAAGAATATGTGTTCATGTCTGTGTGTATATGTGTTTTATTGTTCTGTATGCAGATTACTGTTGACTTTCAGTTATAACAGGTTCATTTGAGAAGGAATCAAATTGTTTGAAACAGATGATGCAAATTTCGAGAAATGTTTTCGATGAATAAACTGCAAGAGAATAAATATAGATAATAAATTTGTTTAGGAATCCCATGATCACAAATTAAACAGTTTAGGTTTCAGTCAAAACGATCACAAGGGAAAACTCTATGTTTTATTTGCATTAACGTAGCTTATATTTCCAGATGTTTGTTTTGACAGCGAGTTCAGAATCTGCAACAATGTTCATCTTTGCATAACAATGAACCAATGTGTTGCACGTGAACAATGCGTTAATATAACGTGCTTAACAATGCACAGCGGCTAACAAACAAAGCCAAAATAATTCGCACTTTGCTTATTCCGTATATCTGTTACTGTTTAGAAATTAGGTAAATGGACTTTCCTTAAGGCAGGCGTGCACAAATTCCGACTCGCGTGAAAATTGGAAAATACATATATATATAACTGGTCTCTACTGAAGTGAATGATGCGTTAATAAGACGGAAGACGAAATTTTGAAAAACATCTACAATTAGTTACAAGGTCATTGAACCCGAATGTTCGGCAGCTGAATTCTGGGATCCAGTCATCATCCTTCATATATAGATATCATCGACAAGTCAACTTCAGTTTGGACGCTAAAATAAGCTTTTAATAATAGCATTTAATTATTTTCTTATTATTTTGCACTTATACGTATGAGAAAAAAAAAAGAATAAACAAAGTTAATATTTTTCCACCCCCCTCCCAGTTGGTGGCCCACAGCAAACAAAATGCTTTTTCTATTCTGCTTGATGCCAAAACAAATTTGTGAACCCTACCTTAATGGTATACAGACTAAAAAAAAACAACTCAGATATTATTTTGAATATGAATACAGCAGGTATCGATCACTAAATGATTTCCGAATCATAGCCTGTATTGATTTGCCTAAAAATATCTTAGCGATTTCCAGATCTTCAAAAGATGAAATGCATCTAGTATTCTCATTGCTGACGCAATATATGTGTGTGAGTATAAATGTAAAGTATATTTATCGGTAATATTTTTATCCGTTTCCGATGGATAGATGGAGCCACGAGCACATCGTAAAATCACGTTCGTAATCTTTTACGTGAGATTGAATCAGATTGGGTTGGGTTGTTTTACCTCTGAGCGGCACATTTTTGCACAACATGGGCTAAATGGGCAGGTCACATGGACTCCGAAGGCTCAGAGAAGGTTGGGGGAGGGGACCCACTGGAACAGCTGTTGGGAGACAGATGGTAGCCTCCCGTCAAGGCCATCCAGCGTGTTCTTTAACGTGCACAGGCTATGGCTTTCCCGCACACGGGACCACGGCTTAACGTTCCATCCGACGGACGGCGGCCTTTCCAAACCCATCGGTGTCCCCTACTGACCGTGGGCAGGCGGGACCACGGCTTAACGTCCCATACGACGGACGGCGGCCTTTCCGAACCCATCGGTGTCCCCTACTGACCGCGGGCAGGCGGGACCACGGCTTAACGTCCCATCCGACGGACGGCGGCCTTTCCAAGCCCATCGGTGTCCCCTACTGACCGTGGGCAGGGCGAGAATTTTTGCGGAGATAAATCTCAACGCTGACCCAGCTGGGACTCGAACCTGGGAACTACAGATTACGAGCCTGGCGCGCTACCGACTGAGCCAACCCCGCCCCAATCAGATTGGGCGATCCCAATAGAAAAAACACTTGACATGCATTCCGAAAATTTTGGGTTGGATTCCCACACCTGCATATACTCAATATTTTTTTAACAAACTTTTCAATTTAATGTTAGCAGGAAGCAAGTATTCCCTTCAAAATCATTTACCATGAGATTATCAGTCTGCCGAATTTAAATTAATCCTCTCTAAAACCGTAAATTCGTCAATCAAAAAAAAATGTTAATTTTAATGAAAAAAATATTAAGTTATTACAATGTATCAGAAATATTGTTGCATGATACATATTTTTAAGGGTAATTGCAACAAGAAATATTAACTGAATGATCAAAACTATAGCTGATTCTAATAGGAAATATTATTGTAGGCTATAAAAATGCTGATTTTAACAAATAATATTTGTTGTTTGCCATATATATATATTGTTAATTGCAATACGAATATTATTAGTGTGAAAAAAAATAGGATGATTATAACGTTGGGTGAATAAGGACCACAAGGTATCAGAAAGTTAGAGAAACCGAACCCACTGGACAGCTGTTAGAAGCCAGATGAAAGCATCGAGTCAAGGTCATACATCATCACACGCTGGATGGCCTTGACGGGAGGCTACCATCTGTCTCCCAACAGCTGTTCCAGTGGGTCCCCTCCCCCAACCTTCTCTGAGCCTTCGGGGTCAATGTGACCTGGCCATTTAGCCCATGGTGTGCAAAAAAGTGCCGCTCAGAGGTAAAACAACCCAACCCAACCCTTTCCCATCGAGGAGAGGGTGGACTGCAGATTAGGAGAATGGGGAACTATTGACAGTCTGATGGCCCTCTCCCTCTGACTTGCAACGTATCATAGCGTTAATTACACTGGGCAACACACAGAAAGGCTTTGAAATGAAAATAGCCAATATTTACTAATTTCGAGGTGCTGAACACGAAAATGAGAATAAAATTTGTCGATTGGCTCTTGTTTAGGAAAGACAGAGATGGTCATGTATAAACGATTCAGTCCCCATTGAGTACATAGGTAACCATTTCGCAACGCTGTATTTTAAACTCCAGATTGCAACGTATTGCGTTGTATTGCATCAACCCGCCATACACACAACCCCCGAAGGTATTACATCATTGTCTGATGCAATGTAGTTGAGTCATGACATCACGGCTTTATGATTGCGGACAAAAGATGATGCATTCGTTAGTTGTAAGTGACGTATCGTAGGGTGAGCAAATCTTTTGAGCGACTCCCATTTACCCCTGAATCATAATTACAATACAAGTGATCCTTGCAGTTTTAATCCAGCAGTAGTGATGCTTCGTAACTGTGTTAATAGTACAGATATATTTTGTTGCATTTGGGGGGAAGTAACGTTTGTAAGCCAGAAAAGAGCCATCACTCCAATAGTGAAAGCGGTGTATGAGTTTTATTTTGGATGCAAAATCGGGGACAAGGACAAGGCCTCGGCCCCACATGTATGCTGCAATACATGTGCATGAAATCTTCCGAAGTTGCTTCCGAAGGCGAAAATGTGGCGATACCATTTGCTGTTCGTATGGTTTGGAGAGAGCCAAGAAATCACGCAATGACTACTACTTGTGCATGGTTCCATCTGTTTCTGGAGACATCACAAGGAAAAAGAAACGGACAAAAGCGTAGCCGAATATGCAATCTGCTGTCTGACCAGTTCTGCACGGTAAAGGCCTTCCTGCTCCCGAACCTCCAAAAGAATTTTCCATCGATTCAGACGATGAGGAGGGAGGCGAACTGGCGTCGGGTTCTCTGCAGCCTTCGGTATCTAACGATGATCCATATGTCTGCCACGGTGCGTTATCTGTGCCATACATTCTCACCAAAGTAGAAATCAATGATCTTGTTCGCGATCTGGAACTGTCCAAGGCCAAAGCAGAGTTACTTGAATCAAAGACTTAAGCAATGGAATCTTCTCAAGGTAAATGTCCGAGTGACTTCGTTTCGAACTCGTCATGAGCAGTTTGCGCCTTACTTCAAAAAGGAAGATGACCTTGTATTCTGCTCCGATGTAGTCGGAATCAAACGACCCCCAAGAATGGCGACTTTTCATAGACTTCTCGAAATTGAGTCTCAAGGCGGTGTTGCTGCATAATGGAAATCGACTTCTATCCATTCCTGTCGGACACTCTGTCTACATGAAAGAAACCTATGACAACCTAAAAGAGCTGTTGAAATGTATTCCATACAGTAAGTATGGCTGGCATCTCTGTTGTGACTTAAAGGTAGTGGCTCTGTTGATGGGTCTGCAGCTGGGATATACGAAGTACTGCTGTTTCTTATGTGAATGGGACAGACGAGCAAAGCCTTTGTACTACGTGAAGAGAAACTGGACTCAGAGGAAATCTCTGAAGGTCGGAGAGAAGAATGTGGAACACCCAGTACTGGCAGAAACGCACAAAATCCTGCTACCTTTCCTAACATTAAACTCGATGTTATGAAAAACTTCGTAAAAGCCATGGACCGGAGTGCGCCAGTTTTCAAGTACTTGGCTGACAAATTCCCTCGAGTCAATGAAGCGAAAATTAAAGAGGAAATTTTTGTGGGTCCTCAGATCCGGAAGCTGTTCAGAGACCAGATGTTCAACAACCTGCTTCAGGGTAACGAGAAAACGACTTGGGACGCGTTTCGTTTGGTATCAACTAAATTTCTCGGGAATGTCAGGGCAGACAACTACAAGAAACTGGTTAAGGGCATGTTGTCTGTATCACAAACTTGGCTGCAATATGTCCTTAAAGATCCCCTTTCTCCATTCTCACTTAGATTTCTTTCCCGACAAATGCAGCATGGTTAGTGATGAGCACGTTTTCACCAGGACATTGCAACCATGGAGAAACGATACCAGGGAAACTGGTCCACTTCAATGTTGACTGACTACTGTTGGACGCCCGCCAGAGATGATCCTGAGCAGCTGTACAAGCGACGGGCAACGCGACGTCGGAAGTAGAAGCGGAGTTTTACCGATACATGTCATATGTACGTATTACTCTATTACATAAGAAACTATTGCGGATTTCTCAGAACTCGTAGCCAATTTTGCATTTTCATTGTCATACTCGTGTTTGGCGCATTGAAATCTTTAAGAAATGGCTTCTTTTATCTCAGAGACATGATGTTTATGAAAATTGTTGCCCAGTGTTATCACGTGTCCTAAGGAAATATGTAAACTTTGATGCTTACTTGTAAAAGATGTAACTTACGTGTACAATGATCGAAGAGTAATAGAAGTTAATTAGAAGAAAGAATATTCCTCTGGCGCATATGGTAATCTTCTTATCAAAGATCTGCGCAAAATTTCCCCGCCCTGCCCACGGTCAGTAGGGGACACCGATGGGCTTGGAAAGGCCGCCGTCCGTCGGATGGGACTTTAAGTCGTGGCCCCGTGTGCGGGAGAGCCATACCCTGTGCACGTTAAAGAACATGCTGGATGGCCTTGACGGGAGGATACCATCTGTCTCCCAACAGCTGTTCCAGTGGGTCCCCTCCCCCAAACTTCTCTGAGCCTTTGGGGTCCATGTGACCTGGCCATTTAGCCCATGGTGTGCAAAAAAGTGCCGCTCAGAGGAAAAACAACCCAACCCAACCCTTATCAAAGAGAATGAAGTTTTCCGTTTGAGCTACTTTTTCACTCCTTAAAAGTTATATTTCGAACTACTGGGTGATGGGGGGTGGGAAATGCAAATAGTAGTATTTTATTAGTAATTATACAAAATAAAAAAGTATTTGTGTTTATTTCTTAAATTTAAGATGTTGCACATCTCACACCTCTCTGAGAAAACGAGGCAGATTGTTGCTGACAGTGGAATACCTCCACACTCTAACATCGAAATTTTTAATTTCTACCATAAACAGATCACTTGTAACATTCATTAAAAGTTTTCCGTTTTCATATTTAGTGATCTTTAATGATATAAATTAAAAACTCCCTAAGGATTTGAAAAAAAAAAAACGAATTAAAATATTTCAACTGTACAGTCGCTCAAAAAAGTATCCGAACACTATGGTTGATTACAGAATTCAGAAAAAATATCTGGCAACGATTTTTTTTTAGAAATTAGTGATCTGGCAACCTTCGTGTCACGTGACACGAAGGTTGCCAGATCACTAAAACGACCTGGATCGTGTGGGCTCACTCACGGAAATATTGAGCGTGTGCAGTTACCGTTCACAGCAAACTGGAGCGTGTGCAGTAACTGCACACGCTCCAGTTTGCTGTGAACGGTAACTGGAGCGTGTACAGTTGCTATACACGCTTCAGATATTTTTCCTGAATTCTGTAATCACGTGACACGAAGGTTGACAGATCACTAATTTCTAAAAAAATCGGTGCCAGATATTTTTTCTGAATTCTGTAATCAACCACAGTGTTCGGATACTTTTTTGAGAGACTGTAGGTGGTCATATTATTTTGATACTAGATCGTGCGGGCTCACTCACGGAAATATTGAGCGTGTGCAGTTACCGTTCACAGCAAACTGGAGCGTGTGCAGTTTGCTGTGAACGGTAACTGGAGCGTGTACAGTTGCTGTACACGCTTGAGATATTTTTCCTGAATTCTGTAATCACGTGACACGAAGGTTGCCAGATCACTAATTTCTAAAAAAATCGGTGCCAGATATTTTTTCTGAATTCTGTAATCAACCATAGTGTTCGGATACTTTTTTGAGCGACTGTACCAATCTAACTAAAAAAGTTTTCCCATTATGTCTTAAAAGGAAACACCTTTGTTTTCCACCCATCCCGGGAATAAGAGGTCAACTCAGTATTTACCAATGCAATATTCAGGACCTTCACATTTCATCGCCAAAATTTGAAATATCTTGCCTAAATGCGAATGCATCGTTTGCAGTATTTGTTTAAAATTTTCAAATTTTCCAACTTAGATTGGCTTTTGGGAGATACGGAAAGCTCGAATAGTATTATTTCAAAATACCTATCCAACCCAAAAAGAAGTTTTAATTAATCTCTAAAAACGAAAAAGGTTCATTCTCTATAGACGGATAGACAGAGACAAGTCAACACATTATCTCTTTTTTTCTGTTTCTTTTTTGAAAAAGAGGTAAAAGTATTCCCAAAACAACAATTAAGGATGGATTTATCGAATGATGTCCCAATTCTTTTTAATTGTGAAACTTTTATTTAGGTACGATTTTCAACAAAAAATGATGCAGAATTCAATTAATCAAATCACTAATTGCATCGAACATTCCACAAGTATTTGGCATTCAGATGAATACTCGATAATTGGCCAAATCCAGAGTAGAATATTTGGTGTAATTACATCAATCAATTGAGATAAATTAGTATTTTCATTAGTTTATGGAATTTTAATGAAAAACAAAGATGATAATGCTACAATAAATTTAAAATGAAATTAAAACTACAAAATATATATATTTGAAATTATAGGATCTCACAGATACAAACCGTTAAAATCCACGGTATATACCAACAGGTATGGAACTCACAATATTTGTCAGTTCCTATTATTTCAACAATAATGCCTATGCTTGACACCTTGTGGTGTTGACTTAAAAAATAAAAATACGTCATTCCCCTTGACATCGGCTGGTTGGATGCACTAATCTGTCAAGTGTCTTCTAGGCCAAAGTTTTGAATTACAGTCGGATACATTTAAAATGACTAATATTATGGAATAATGCTTAAAGCCTAGTGACTCTAAATAGAGGATGATTGTTCGGCGGTAGATAGCTCAGCGGTCAGAATATTAGGAGGTCGTGGGTTCAGATCCCACCAAGCTAAATGACAATTTTTCCTCTATATTTATTTAACAATATATATACAGTATATATATATATACACACACACACACAATAAATACTCAAGCAGCCATAACCTACAGATATGATTGAATAAAGCATTGATAATTATCTTTGACAAAGATGTCAATAAAGATTATACTAGATCCATTAACTGATATCTTTGATTCTAGATGCTTATGCAATATTTTGCGCATTATGCCTCCCTCTTTTGTCCCTTTGTCTGCAACACATCGCTCTATTGTGTTACACCTTTAGAAATGATGTATTTCTGCTTTCTTCTGCGTCCCTGTTTGCAATGTGACAGTCCATCTCTTAGGTCAATTTTCAGTAAGATGACATTTTCTTTTCTCTTCTTTCCCCCTCTCGTATTCCACTGCCGAGATACTCTCTCGTGTCCCACCTCATTGTCTGTTTTGTGTTACACTCTCTACAAGGTGACAATTCTCTTTTCTTTGTACATGCTTCCAAAGTGGCCTCAGCTCTTTTGTGTTCCATGGGTCTGCAATGTGTTATTTCCGAAGGATTTTTTCGGAGGAGACATTTTTTCTCTTTTGAAAACAAGATATTGGCTGGCATATTATCTGGTGTAATGTCCGGGGCGGGGGTGGCTCAGTCGGTAGCGCGCCAGGCTCTGTAGTTTCCCAGGTTCGAGTCCAAGCTGGGTCAGCGTTGAGATTTATCTCAGCAAAATTTCCCGCCCTGCCCACGGTCAGTAGGGGACACCGATGGGCTTGGAAAGGCCGCCGTCCGTCGGATGGAACGTTAAGCCGTGGCCCCGTGTTCGGAAGAGAGACATACTCTGTGCACGTTAAAGAACACGCTGGATGGCCTTGACGGGAGGCTACCATCTGTCTCCCAACAGCTGTTCCAGTGGGTCCCCTCTCCCAACCTTCTCTGAGCCTTCGGGGTCCATGTGACCTGGCCATTTAGCCCATGGTGTGCAAAAAAGTGCCACTCAGAGGTAAAACAACTCAACTCAACTCTGGTGTAATGTCCTTCGACAGCCGTTGGTGGACACACTGAGTAAGTAATTTCCTCCATTACCTACGTAAAAGTCAGAGATTACAAGAAGTTACATAAGTAGTCCACTCATTCATGATAATCATTGCCAAATGAACTAGTCTTTATGCATATATTCGCTACCATAATTACCACAATACTTCGGAAAACCCCTCATAATCATCTCTGTCAAATAATACAAATCTTCGATCTTTTAAGACACCCCTATGATTAACAACTAACTCATCATCAACTGAATGGAGCAATCTGAGTATATTGCGAGACATTCTCCTGAAAATCTAGTTTCATCTTCTCCTCTTGGAAGAACTAAAGGAGTTGGGATGATCACAATACATAATGAGTGTAGAGAAGATGTTAGCCCAAGGCAATGCTCGGACTGATGAGCGCTACACCTCAAACCACTTCGTGACCTTACTTCGTAGTCATTGAAGAAGAATTCTTGCAGCATCGTTATTGGATTCCCTGTAATGGCCACCTTCGCGCGATGATCCTCGCCCTGGTTTATCTATGTTCCACGTGAATGATTCTGCACTGCGCAACAACAATTCCGTTAGCGTTACACTCAGTGAAGCTATTTGACGACGGGCGCTTTGTTCATTGGCTGGGCATATCTGAGTTGGTGCACAATACAGCTAGACAATAGCCTATTTTTGCTCTCCGATTAAAGGCACTTACAAAGGACGAACCAATGCATATTTATATGAGTCTCTACTCGCACGAAATGTAGTGAGCTGCTTAAATATACATTCTGGATAGGAATAAAGTTACGACAGACACGCAAGCTACTGTTGTTGAAGAATGGAGCTTGTTTTGAAGTGAATGTCACTCATTTGTGAAGTGAAAAACGCATTGTGGTGATGGGAAAAAGAGTGAGAGGTTATTTGCATATGCTCGGAAGCATAAATTGAACTGTCCCGAGGCAACTGACAGCATTGTGATATGAAGATGGATATATGCAAAGTTTGTGGATTTAGGGTTACATCTTTCATTTGTGGAAATCTCGCTTCGCTGGGTTGCTTCACCACTTTGTTTACCACCTGTTATATACCAACATGTATGGAACTCACAATATCTGTCAGTTCCTGTTATTTCAACAATAATGCTTATGCTTGATACCTTGTGGTTTTCACTTAAAAAATAAAAAAAAACATCATTCTCCTTGACGTCGGCCAGGTCACAAGGACCTTAAGGCTTCAGAGAAGGCTGGAGAAGGGGACCCACTGGACAGCTGCTAGGATACAGATGGAAACCTCTCGTGAAATGTAACCAGCATGTTCTTTAAGTTGCGTAGTAGAGTGCCGCATCTAGGAGAAATGGAGGAAGGTAAGGGATCCATGCCCTCTCACTTTGAAAATATTAGTAAAAAACTTTAAAATGGATTTTAAACGCATTTTTGAAGAAAATTTTTAACAATCGCTAAAACATCTGAAAACTTCTTTTATACTGAAATGGCATTGCGTAACGAGATCCCCCTTTCACTAGATAATAATCCTCCCCTCCTCTTTCACTAGTATAATAATCCTACCCTCCTCTTTCACCAGGATCACAAACATCCCCCTTTTCACTAAGATTATAAACATCCACCTTTCACTAAGATCATAATCATCCCCTCCTCTTTCACTAGGATCATATTTTTCCCATCCTCTTTCATTAGGATCATATTTTTCCCCTCCTCTTTCACTAAGATCGTATTCTTCCCCTCATCTTTCACTAGGATCATATGCATCCCCTCCTCTTTACCTTAGATCATAAGCCTACCTTTTTCCTCCTCTTTCCCTAAGATCATAGGTATCCCCTCCTCTTTCACTAGGATCATATGATCACCCTTCTCATTAACTAGGATCGTATGCTACCCCTCCTCTTTAACTTGAATTATAGGCCTCCCCCTCTTTTCCTCGGATCATAGGTCTCCCCCTCTTTCTCCCCCTCTTTCACTAAGATCATATGCCTTCCATCTTTCATTCGAATCACATGCCTCTCCCCTCTTTCACTCGGATCATATGCCTCCCTTCTCTTTCACTCGGATCATATGCCTCCCCTCTCTTTCACTCGGATCACATGCCTCCCTCTCTTTCACTCGGATCGCATGCCTCCCCTCTCTTTCACTCGGATCGCATGCCTCCCCTCTCTTTCACTCGGATCACATACCTCCCTCTCTTTCACTCGGATCACATGCCTCCCTCTCTTTCACTCGGATCACGTGCCTCCCCTCTCTTTCACTCGGATCACGTGCCTCCCCTCTCTTTCACTCGGATCATATGCCTCCCCTCTCTTTCACTCGGATCATGTGTCTCCCCCCCCTCTTTCACTACAATCATATGCCTCCCCTCTCTTTCACTCGAATCATATGTCTCCCCTCTCTTTCACTCGGATTACATGCCTCCCCGCTCTTTCACTCAGATCACATGCCTCCCCTCTCTTTCACTCGGATCACATGCCTCCCCTCTCTTTCACTCGGATCACATGCCTCCCCTCTCTTTCACTCGTATCATATGCCTCGCCTCTCTTTCACTCGGATCACATGCCTCCCCTCTCTTTCACTTGGATCACATGCCTCTCCTCTCTTTCACTCGGATCACATACCTCCCTCTCTTTCACTCGGATCACGTACCTCCCTCTCTTTCACTCGGATCACGTGCCTCCCCTCTCTTTCACTCGGATCATATGCCTCCCCTCTCTTTCACTCGGATCACATACCTCCCTCTCTTTCACTCGGATGACATACCTCCCTCTCTTTCACTCGGATCACATGCCTCCCCTCTCTTTCACTAGGATCACGTGCCTCCCCTCTCTTTCACTCGGATCACGTGCCTCCCCTCTCTTTCACTCGGATCACATACCTCCCTCACTTTCACTCAGATCACGTGCCTCCCCTCTCTTTCACTCGGATCACGTGCCTCCCCTCTCTTTCACTCGAATCATAAGCCTCCCCTCTCTTTCACTCGGATCACATGCCTCCCCTCTCTTTCACTCGAATCATAAGCCTCCCCTCTCTTTCACTCGGATCACATGCCTCCCCTCTCTTTCATTCGGATCATATGCCTCCCCTCTCTTTCACTCGGATCACATGCCTCCCCTCTCTCTCACTCGGATCACATACCTCCCCTCTCTTTCACTCGGATCACATACCTCCCTCTCTTTCACTCAGGATCACGTGCCTCCCCTCTCTTTCCCTCGGATCACGTGCCTCCCCTCTCCTTCACTCGAATCATATGCCTCCCCTCTCTTTCACTCGGATCACGTGCCTCCCTCTCTTTCACTCGGATCACATGCCTCCCCTCTCTTTCACTCGGATCACATGCCTCCCCTCTCTTTCACTCGGATCACATGCCTCCCCTCTCTTTCACTCGAATCACGTGCCTCCCTCTCTTTTACTCGAATCATATGCCTCCCCTCTCTTTCACTCGGATCACATACCTCTCTCTCTTTCACTCGGATCACGTGCCTCCCCTCTCTTTCACTCGAATCACGTGCCTCTCCTCTCTTTCACTCGGATCACATGCCTCCCTCTCTTTCAGTCGGATCACATGCCTCCCCTCTCTTTCACTCGGATCATATGCCTCGCCTCTCTTTCACTCGGATCACATGCCTCCCCTCTCTTTCACTCGGATCACATACCTCCCTCTCTTTCACTCGGATCACATACCTCCCTCTCTTTCACTCGGATCACGTGCCTCCCCTCTCTTTCACTCGGATCTCGTGCCTCCCCTCTCTTTCACTCGGATCATATGCCTCCCCTCTCTTTCACTCGGATCATGTGCCTCCCCTCTCTTTCACTCGGATCATATGCCTCCCCTCTCTTTCACTCGGATCATATGCCTCCCCTCCCTTTCACTCTGATCACATGCCTCCCCTCTCTTTCACAAGGATCATCTGCTCTCCCCTCTCTTCCACTTGAATCACATACCTCTCCCCTCTTTCACTAAGATCACATGCCTCCCATCCACATTCTCTAGGATCATATGTTCCCTCCCCCGTCTTTCACGTGGAAGAAAAATAGAATTATATTTAAGCAATAAAGAAGTGTATCATCACGATTAAATATTATTTTCGCTGAAGTCTTTGAAACGCCAAATTTAAAAATTTTAAGTTTAATCAATCACACATATCTTTTTTAAGTTGGAAAACATAATTTTTTTACGGAAAAAATATCCCTAGTTTTGAAGAAAGGAAACTTCAGCGTTGTTAACCATGATTGTTCAGCATCTCTAACAAGCCAAACTTGACATCTGTCTTGCTCTTCTGAAACCCAATATTCGACTGCAGTTTAAGGCTACGGCTGTTCCTTAACAGCAAGCGCTTGACAGTAGGTATCGAAAAAAAAGAGACTTGTCTACAGTTGCACGTATAAAGCCGACATCAAGGTTAACCGTAACCAAGGAGACAGAATTTCAGCAGGAATGATCATTTAACACCCGACAGCCATATTTCAAAGTCACTACACTCTATCAGCGAAGTGAGGAAGTATGAAGATAAAACTAAAAGACTTTAAAGAAAAAAGTTTCTTTTACCAAGTGAAGGTTATTGCTTTGAAGGAGTGATAATGACTGTCTTCTATATACAATAATGCCTGAAAATAATGAAATTGTATAATATAAAAAATCAAATATATATAATATACAATAATGCGTGAATATAAAATAATAGTTGTTATCAACCTTTGGGAGTTTTCGAGAGCAGAGATACCGTTGAGGTACAGTCGCTCAAAAAAATATCCGAACACTCTGGTTGATTACAGAATTCAGAAAAAATATCTGACAACGACTTTTTTAGACATTAGTGATCTGGTAACCTTCGTGTCACGTGACACCAAGGTTACCAGATCACTAATTTCTAAAACAATCGATGCCAGATTTTTTTTTTTTTTTTTTTTTTTTTTTGTAATCAACCAGAGTGTTCGGATATTTTTTGAGCGACTGTACACGTTTCCTTTTTCACTTTGCTGTATGCTAGTAGCTAAAAAACGAAGATTTTTTTTTTTCTTTTGCTAGAAAAATGCGGCATGTTTTACTTTTGGAATGAGACTTGAGAGGCAAAAGTAAAAAGGGCGAAAATAATTTAGGGAACATTTTAAGCTGTAGTTTGAATTTTTGTTTTCTGAAGACAAACGGAATTAAATATTTTCCGAAAGAAAACATTTTAAACAAAGATATAAGAGGATAATAAAGAGTGCTCATAATTCATCACAAAATCTGAGATTGTCAAGCCATTAACATAATCATAGCACAGAAACTTTAAATTATGCACATATTTATGTTTAATATTTACTCACATTTCTAGATGGGCGGGCAGGCGCGGTCGGTAGCACGCTAGGCTCGAAATTTGCAGTTCTAGATTCGAAATCTAGATGAGAGACGAGAAGCTTCCATCTGTCACCTAGCTCCTCAAAATTCCCCGCCCTGCCCACGGTCAGTAGGGGACACCGTTAAGCTTAGAAAGGTCTCCGTCCGTCGGATGGGACGTTAAGCCGTGGCCCCGTGTGCGGGAGAGCCATACCCTGTGCACGTTAAAGAACAAGCTGGATGGCCTTGACGGAAGGCTACCATCTGTCTCCCAACAGCTGTTCCAGTAGGTCCCCTCCCCCAGCCTTCTCTGAGCCTTCGGGGCCCATGTGACCTGGCCATTTAGCCCATGATGTGCAAAAAAGTGCCGTTCAGAGGTAAAACAACCCAACAACAACAACTGTCACCTAGCAGCTGTTAAGTGGGTTCCCCTTCTCCCTTTCCTCAAATGGGGAAGGGGTTTTCTCAGTCGGTAGTGCACTAGACTCGTAATTTGCAGTTCCTAGGTTCGAGTACCACCTGTGCGGGGGTTGATATGTATCGCCGCTAAACCCCACTCTGCCCTCCGTCCGTAGGGAACACCGATGAGCTGAAAAAGTCCGCCGTTCGTCGAACGGGGCGTAAAGCTCCCCGTGTGCGAGGGAGCCATACCTTGTGCACGTTAAACACACGGTGAATGGCCTTTATGGGAAGCTACCATCTGTATTCTAACAGCTGTACAATGGGTCCCCCTAATCTTCTCGGTGTCCTTGCGACGGATTACCTTCCCCCCAACCTTCTCTGAGTCTTCGGGTCCTTGTGTCCTGGCTATTTAGCCCATTGTTAAAGAAAAAGCTCTCAGGTAAAACAACCCAACCCAAAAATTCTTCCTCAAATTTCTGTGAACCCTTGCGGTCCTTGTGATCTAGCCATGTAGAAGTCTAGAAATAAATTCTTAATAATTCTAGAAATTTTTTTACAGTGAAATAAATGTCAGAACTGTAGAAACAATAGTTTTATCTAGTGATTCTCTTAATTAATAAATATTTGATCGCATTCCTAAAATTTTGTTCATCTTTCTATGTGCAGCGAATATTTTTCCTGCATAATAAGTTGAATGGCAATGCGACTACTGACACTGCTACACGCACTATCAACGTGATGGAGACCTACTGGACAACCGTGAAGTGCATCTGAGTCTCCAATGATGTCCATCCAACATACAAAATTTGGCAACTTTAAGAATATGTTGATGCTCTTAACAGGGGTTTTCATTTGTCTGCTAATAGGTGCGCAGTGGTTCCTCTTGCTCTACGAGCTCTGATCCCTTGGGGGTCCATGTGACCTAGCCGTTTAGCGCAATATGTGCACAGAATCTCTCTGATATAACAAACTGGATATTTACAATACAGCGGTTCGCGACTTTTTTTTATCACACACAAAGGCACCTTTTCATCATATAGTATTTTCTAATTCCCTCTTTTCATTGGGCGGGGCGCTCAGTCGGTAGCGCGCCAGGCTCGTAATCTCCAGTTTCCAGGTTCGAGTCCCAGCTCAGTCAGCGTTGAGATTTATCTCCGCAAAAATTCCCCGCCCTGCCCACGGACAATAGGGGACATCGATGGGCTTGGAAAGGCCACCGTCCGTCGGATGGGACGTTAAGCCGTGGCCCCGTGTGCGGGAGAGCCATACCCTGTGCACGTTAAAGAACACGCTGGATGGCCTTGACGGGAGGCTACCATCTGTCTCCCAACAGCTGTTCCAGTGGGTCCCCTCCCCCAACCTTCTCTGAGCCTTCGGGGTCCTTGTGACCTGGTCATTTAGCCCATGGTGTGCAAAAAAGTGCCGCTCAGAGGTAAAACAACCCAACCCTCTTTTCATCATGTAGTATTATGCTTTCTAATTCACTGCTTTCATCATATAGTATTTACCAGCGTATACAACAATATTTTACAACGAATATTTGTTAACGTCCCTTCGCTTTTATCATGTGGGATTTTCTAACACCCCATTTTGCCAGGTATTATATTCTAACACTCCTTTCGTGGAAATCAAAATACTTGTTTTGCCCAAAAGTGGTTGAAAACATTAAGGTGGTAGCCCCCGATATTGATTCGATAAACCAAATGCTCCCTTAATTTGCAAAACACACAAGAAGGAAAGCACTGTTCTTATATAACGCAGGGGATATCTATGATCTGATATAATATACTGTAAGCATGCAAGTGTTGATAGGGGCGGGGGTGGCTCAGTCGGTAGCGCGCCAGGCTCGTAATCTGTAGTTCCCAGGTTCGAGTCCCAGCTGGGTCAGTGTTGAGATTTATCTCCGCAAAATTCCCCGCCCTGCCCACGGTCAGTAGGGGACACCGATGGGCTTGGAAAGGCCGCCGTCCGTCGGAGGGTCGTTAAGCCGTGGCCCCGTGTGCGGGAGAGCCATACCCTGTGCACGTTAAAGAACACGCTGGATGGCCTTGACGGGAGGCTACCATCTGTCTCCCAACAGCTGTTCCAGTGGGTCCCCTGCCCCAACCTTCTCTGAGCCTTCGGGGTCCATGTGACCTGGCCATTTAGCCCATGGTGTGCAAAAAAGTGCCGCTCAGAGGTAAAACAACCCAACGCAAGTGTTTACACAGGAGATGTAAATGATTTAATACCCTACCCTACCGAAATATTAGAGAATTTCAATGTTATACCAAAGACGAATCTTCGAAGCTTTATAGCCTATCAAATATACATTTAAAGAAAAATGTCAATGAAGATAACTTTAAGATCTTATTCAAATATGTTTTAATCTCGATTTTCAAAAAGTTATTATGGTACAGTCGTTCAAAAAAATATCGAACACTGTTGTTGTTCGGATATTTTTTTGAGCTTCGTGTTGAAGATTGAAGAAGAAGAACGAAGGTTGACAGATCACTAATTCCTAAAAAAAAATCGTTGCCAGATATTTTTTTCAGAATTCTGTAATCAACCATAGTGTTCGGATATTGTATTTTGAGCTACTGTAGTGGGAATATTTAACAATAAATTATCTTGTTTTATAAATATATCATTCATAATTCTCTAATGCTAAAATAATCATTACGCAAAATTGTAAAATGTGTATTTATCCGATTTAATGGTTTTAAACAATATTTATATTAATTATTAAGCTTCGGTTAATGGCGCATTGCTGTTGGGAAGCATTCTAGCTTTCAAAACCCTTTAAATACTGAACGAATGCTGTTGAAAAATGAGAATTAAATAGATTTGAATACTATACTTAATTTTTCTTCCAGTCACATGTTTTCATTGAATGCATATTTAGAAGGTTAAAACAATAAAATAAATAATAAATACCCCCTCAAGCAGCTGCTTGCCACATAGGTCTGACAGGAGCCTGTCAGTTTATATGCCAAAGTAGAAGATCTGAGAGGATGGCAGGACCTCAGCAGAAAAGCAACACATACAATAATGCCTTATCCGGGGCTCGAACCCAGGTCCCTTAGATCAGTAGCCAAGCACGCTAATCACTGGGCCTTGAGACGGCTCTAGAAGGTTAAAGAACTTCGAAATTAGATTCCCATTGACATAACATGAACATTCTCTAATATTTTGATAGGACGGTGTATAACATAAATTAGGTGTACGTACTTTGATATAACACAATGGAGGTTTATGGACTCTGTTTAAACATATTACAGGTTTTTTATTCTGTCATAAAACACATCATACATTACGTACAGTCGCTCAAAAAATATCCGAAAACTATGGTTGATTACAGAATTCAGAAAAAATATCTGGCAACGATGTTTTTAGAAATTAGTGATCTGGCAACACGAAGGTTGACAGATCATTAATTGATAAAACATATCGTTGTCAGATATTTTTTCAGCGACTGTACTCTGATATAGAAAAATGCTGGAACATTCCACGTCTTTAGCTAAACCCTTCAAAGCTCATAAAGTCGATAAAAAAAGCAAAAGTTAAACTTTTTATCTTTAGAAAACGCAAGGAAGACGATTACTCTACACCAATTTTATTCTGGAACACCCGACGATCGGAATTTATCGGAACTCAAATGAATCAGCTCTTATTGCCGATTCTGCACCTGTATTATCTAAGTGCAGTTTGTGCTATTAATGAACTTCATTGGTCATCTAACGCCACAAACCTCGAGTGCAAAATCCTAAATCAATTCCATTAATTGAACTCTCTGTCTCGCCGGAGCTATTATACTGTCACGTGACAATGACTAATGACTCTTGAGTTCAGTTGTTCTCCGAATTCTCCGAAATATCAGCGTCTGGTAACTTGTTGACAGGGAGAACAATGTTCAGCTAGAGTAAGTTTCCACCGCATCACTCTTTAACATCCTTCCCAGCAATCAGGATTCCACCAAGTTTCTGGTATGCGGTGGCTACTTTTATAGTTTCGTTAATTAGAGCTAAATGTTGAATTAACACCCATATGCACATTTCTGCGTTGCTTGGGGGTTTCCTCAGTCTGTTGAGGAAGGGGAGGGGAATAAATCCATTAGATGTCTAGGCTCTGTCTGTTGGAAAGACTCTGGTAAAGAGGTCTAGATTGCTTCTGCACTGTCTCTCACTGGTAGACAGGGGCGTAGCTGTGGGAAGGGAGGCTCCCCCCCCCCCTCCAAAGTAAATCGGAGTTGGCAAAATTCGAACGACTTTGTAAAGTCTAGTTGAGTTGTGAAAATTTTTATCTTTTTTTGGTAAAATTAAGGGGAGTTAGCAAAATCTAGACAACTTAGCAAAATCTAGGGTAGTTGTCAAAATAAGGCAGTTGGGAAAATGGAGAACGCAAAATTTAGAGCAGTTGGCAAAATTCGAAGCCAATTAGTAAAATACAAGTGAGTTGACAAAATTCGGAGTGACTTGGCAAAATCATGGGGAGTTGGCAAAATTCAGGTGAGATGTAAAAATTGGATTTTTTTCTGTAAATTTATGGCTAGTTAGCAAAATCTAGGAGAGTTGGCAAAATTCTGAGTGACTTTGCAAATATCAGGGTTTTTTTTTCTGTAAAATTATGACGAGTTGGCAAAAATTGAGGAAACTTGGTAACATCTAGGGGCAGTTGGCAAAATTCGGAGTGACTTGGCAAAAATCAGGTGAGATATAAAATATTGAATCTTTTTTCTATAAAATTATGGCGTATTGGCAAAATCGTAGCAACTTTACAAAATCTAGGAGAGTTGGTAAATCTTGGGGAGTTGGCAAAATTCAGAGTGACTTTGCAAAAAATCAGGTGAGATGTAAATTTTTTTTCTGTAAAATTGTGGCGAGTTGGCAAAATCGAGGAAACTTGGTAAAATCTAGGGCAGTTGGCAAAATTCTAATCCACTTGGTAAAATACGGGCGAGTTGTGAAAATTGGATTGTTTTTGTGAAATTAGGGAGAGTTGACAAAATCGAGAAAACTTGGCAAACTTTTGGGGAGTTTCAAAAATTCGAAGTGACTCGACAAATTCAAGGGAGATGCAAAAATTGGGATTGTTTTTGCGAAATTAAGGAGAGGTAGTAAAACCGAGGTACCTTGGCAAAATCTAGGGGAGTTGGTAAAATTGGAAACCACTCGGTAAAGTACATGTGAGTTGTGAAAATTGGGATTGGTTTTTTGAAATTAAGGAGAGTTGGAAAAATCGATAACTCTCGGCAAAATCTTGGAGAGTTTGAAAAATTTGAAGTGACTTGGAAAATTTAGGAAAGATGTAAAGATTGGGATTGGTTTTGTGAAATTAAGGAGAGTTGGCCAAATCAAGGGAGGCGGGGAAAATCCACAGTGACTTGCTACAATTCAGGCGAGATGTAAATATTGGGATTATTTCTGTGAAATTATGGCTAGTTGGCAAATTAGAAGTCAAATGTCATAAACCATTAAAGAAAAAAATGTAAATATTAACGTGTACTCTAAATTTTATACATCTAGATTTTTTGAGTTCATATTCATGTAAGTGATGTAGATGACACATGTCTGTTTTTACGCTTTTTGTCTCTAAAAGATACTTTAAAGACATTCGCTGACGTAGTTGTCCCCCGACCACCACGGAGCGAAAATCTAGGTACGAATCAGACAGAAACATTATTTTCTCAGTTGGCAAAATTTGATTTTCGAGTTGGAAAATTTCGATAACTCCGCCCCCCCCCCCCCCTCTTCAACCATAGTCCTTTCGATAGGCCCTTGCTGGTAGAGTTTAGACATTTAGGACAATTTGTTCTGCTGTTCCATTGGTTGTAGTGGAAACCCCACGTTAGGGAGAATAGGATCAGTCCTTGGTGATGACAAACTAAAACTGAAACGTATCAGTGAAAGAACTGTGTAGATTGCATCCTAGCAGTTGATAATATCATACCTCATAGATTAATGATTTGAGTTATTTTACCTCTGAGTGGCATTGTTTTACTCACAATATGCAAAATGGCCAGGAAGAAGGCTCAGAGAAGGTTGGGGAGACTGATCTACTAGACAGCGGGGCGGGGGTGGCTCAGTCGGTAACGCGCCAGGCTCGTAATCTGTAGTTCCCAGGTTCGAGTCCCAGCTGGGTCAGCGTTGAGATTTATCTCCGCAAAATTCTCCGCCCTGCCCACGGTCAGTAGGGGACACCGATGGGCTTGGAAAGGCCGCCGTCAGTCGGATGGAACGTTAAGCCGTGGCCCCGTGTGCGGGAGAGTCATACCCTGTGCACGTTAAAGAACACGCTGGATGTCCTTGACGGGAGGCTACCATCTGTCTCCCAACAGGTCTTCCAGTGGGTCCCCTTCCCCAACCTTCTCTGAGCCTTCGGGGTCCATGTGACCTGGCCATTTAGCCCATGGTGTGCAAAAAAGTGCCGCTCAGAGGTAAAACAACTCAACCCAATCTACTAGACAGCAAATGGAAGCTTCCCTTCAAGACCGTCCAACCTGTTCTTTAACATGCACAGGATATGGCTCTTCTACGTATAAGGCCACAGCTCTCCGCTAAACCCCCCACCATGCTCCCTTTCAGAAACGGGACATTGATGGAAAAGAAACCGTCCGTCGTATTTGACGTAAAGCCGTGGCTCTGTGCACGAAAACGTACCCTGTGCACGTTAAAAAACGCAATGGATGGTCTCGATGGGAGGTTACCATCTTTCTCCTATTAACTAGCACTTCCCCGAAACTTCTCTGAGCCCTTGGTGTCCTTATAAACTAGCCATTTAGCCCTTTGTCTTAAAAAAAGTGCCGCTCAGTGGTCAGACAACCCAATTCATCACTTAATGCTCCATTCGATACAAGTTGGTCCATTTCTGATTCTGATAACATTTCTGATGATTTCCGATAACATGCGAGGGAGGGCTTAGCGGAAATAGATCAACGCAGGCACATTTGAGACTCGAACCTGGAAAGTTCAGTTACGATCCTGGCGGGATGCCGATTGAGCCACACATCCCCATTCCTCATGGGTCAGTGACTTATCAATCACCTGTTAATCATCCAATGATCTATGAAAACTGTCGAAGCGTCAATTGTGCACATTTGTAGTCTCCCCATTACTTCCCGAGTATTGCTGTGCCATTTTCTTAAAACAGCAACTCTTTCGTATTTCAGACGAGTTCTTCCTCAGTTAAATGACACAGATGCAGCCTGTAATTACCTGTAACGTCTGAATGCATCGATTACACCAGGAGAGCGAAATCCAAAGATATTTGCATCTAAGCTCTTCAAAGTGATTAGCGATCGTTCTCCTGATAACGATTCAATTTGTTGTTAATACTGACTTCTCTGTGTTCTGTGAGGTATAAACCGAAAACTCTTGCTAAGCGCTTTGGCCTCAAAGATTGAACAAGTTCATCTGTAACATAACCCAATTTCGTATGTCATTAAAAGCAAATATCAAGAGTATTAACGAATTCAGTATTACATTAAAATCGCATTTGCATATTTCGTTTGGGGACGTGACATGCAAAAATGTAAGTCGCTCATTACGAAGCTTTATAAAGTATTAGAAATTACGTAGTTTCACAATTCGCATTATCTCTGATATTTATTAGTCCTTTCAGCTGCTTTTCGAGAATGTGGATGACAGATTAACTAAGTTTCGTAGATTAGTTATGTTCTGCTCTAAAGTTCAATATTTAACTGACTGTATATAATGAGGCAAATGAGTATTAGTTTTCTGTCTTTGTTACTAAGTTGGTTGTTTTACCTCTGAGCAGCTCTTTTGAGTAATGAACTCAATCTGCAGATTACAAGGGCCCCAAGAGTTTGGGTTGTTTTACCTCTTAGTGGCACTTTTTTGCACACCATGGGCTAAATGGCCAGGTCACAAGGACCCCGAAGGCTCAGAGAAGGTTGGGGAGTGGACCCACTGGAATAGCTGTTGGGATACAGATGGTAGCCTCCCGTCTAGGCCATCCAGTGTGTTCTTTAATGTGCACAGGGTATGGCTCTCCCACACACGCAGCCACGGCTTAACGTCCCATCCGACAGACGGCAGCCTTTCCAGGCCCATCGGTGTCCCCTACTGACTGGGCAGGATGGGGAGTTTTTGCGGAGATAAATCTCAACGCTGACCCAGCTGGGACTCGAAACTGGGAACTGGAGATTACGAGCCTACCCAAAAGTTTGAAGAAGGGCATCTGTTAAGAATTAGTAGTATGGGATAGATGATAATGACGTCACGACTGTGGTCTCTTCTCCAACAACATGCTGTTCTAGTTAAAGAGCATAATCTTGATTATTAATTTGATTCTAATATTGAATGCTTTTTTTTTCAGGAGCTTTGGTTTCATATATTCCAATTATATTTTTATCTTTTTTAAATACGAAACTGAAACTGATTCTGATACATAATTACACAGAATGTAAATCATGATTTATTTAATGGAAAAAAAGGGAATGGTGGTTTTTAGATTATTTTTTACCATATTCGGCGGAAAAGAAATATCACAGTTATTATTTAGTCAAATTATTTGTTTACTACTCTTAAACGATTCTGCGCAATATACTCTGGTATAACAATCTGGCTGTTCTGTTGGTTGGTTGGTTGGTTGGTTGGGGTTTATTGGCGCAATAGCAACTAAGGCTATATTGCGCCAAACAAACGATAAAAAGGGTAAAAGACATGAAACCCACAATCAAAGTCAAAAAGAACACAAACGAAACGACACAAAATCGATAAGTAAAAAGTGTAAAAAGAAACAACAAGAGTAGAAGTTAACAATAAAATGGGTGTATAGGACCTATGTAAAATTGCAAACAAGAGTAAAACTAGAAAATACAGTAAAAATCAGAGACGTGTAAAATAACCAGTAAAACGTAAAAAGTCAAAAACAGGAGTTAAAAACGATTCATCTGATAAAAGATGGCCGAGTGTAAGAGGCTCAGCCATAAAATTGTGGAAAGTAAAATACAATTTACGTACAAAGTTAAAAGCTGGACACTGAATTAAAATATGTTTCACAGTTAAAACGGTGTCACAAAACTCCACTTAGGTACTGCGTCCGCCTTAAGTAGAAAAGAGTGGGTTAAAAACGAGTGACCTAAGCGGAGCCGAGCAAGGCCAACTTCCTCCTTACGATACCTGCGGTAACAAGACTGCCACGGTTTGACGATAGGTTTGATCTCAAAGAGCTTGTTGGTAAGCTGTTCCGACCAAGATCTCTGCCACTGTGTCCGGAGCTCGATGCTGAAACGCTGCCGGAAATCCACATATGGAACCGGCAACGGAGAATCGGACAGGGGCGTGGCTGACCTGGCAGCAGAATCTGCCAAATCATTGCCCCTGATTCCGACATGACCGGGCACCCAACAGAAGAGAATCGTGGTGGTGGCTGCCAGACGACGGAGCTGCTGGCGGATCTTGGAGAGAACAGGGTGAGGCCGATGCCTCACTGAGATCAAAGCCTGTAGCGAGCTAAGCGAGTCGGTGTAAAGCACACACCGACGATGATGCTTAGCTGCTATATGGTCCAAGGCAATGCTGATAGCATGCAACTCAGCAGTGAAGATGGAACACTGCTGTGGGATCTGGTCTGCAATGATTACATCACAGAAGACCATGGCTGATCCCACTGAAGTGCCGGACTTCGAGCCATCTGTGAAGACAGGCAAGAAGTCCGGGTGCGCAGCACGATGGCTGGCAAAGAGTTGCTGGTACACACAGTCGGGTGTAAAGGCCTTCCCCGTCCTGCACAGGGAAAAATCGCAGGAAGGGGAAACAGCGAGCCAAGGTGGAAGTGGCTCAGCTGTCGACTGTGCGATGCTATCGAGACTGGTGTTGATGTCTCGCAGGTAACCTCGGACACGCAAACCGAAAGGACGAATGGCAGTCGGCCGATTATGGTATAACAATTCCCACCTGGGACTGAAAACGTAGTCCCAAGTGGGATGGCCTGGCAGGGATCGCAATTTTGATGCATACTGTAGGGACAACTGCTGACGGCGAATAGATAAAGATGGTTCATCGGTCTCAACGTAGAGACTCTGGACCGGTGAAGTGCGGAAGGCCCCCGTGCACACACGGAGGGCCTGATGATGGAGTGGGTCCAGCACCTTCACCACCGAATCCCGGGCGGAGTCATACACCTGGGATCCGTAGTCCAGTTTCGACCGGACAAGTGCACGGTACAGGCGGAGCAAAGAACATCGGTCCGCCCCCCAAGAGAGGGAGGAGAGGACCTTGATGATGTTCAATGCCCGCGTGCACTTGGACCTGAGATGTCGAATATGTGGTAAAAAGGTCAATTTCTGGTCGAAGATGAGACCGAGAAACTTGGTCTCCGCCACAACTGGAATGATGTTACCCCCGAGCCGCAGCTCGGGGTCCAGATGAAGATTACGCTTGCGGCAAAAGTGCACACAAGCGGTCTTCTGTGGGGAGAACCGGAACCCATTGGCCGTCGCCCAAACCGAGAGATTATTCAGGGCAGTTTGCAGTTGTCGTTCAATGACCCTCATGCTGGACGATGAGCAAAAGATGCTAAAGTCATCAACATAGAGGGCATTGCCTACAGTCGGAGGAAGTTGCCGTGTAATGGAATTGATCTTGACAGCGAAAAGCGTAACACTCAGGACGCAGCCTTGAGGCACCCCCTGTTCTTGGGGGAAAGGCCGCGATAGAGTGTTGCCGACACGGACTCGAAAAACACGAGAAGATAAAAAGTTCGCGATGAAGATCGGCATGTGACCTCGCAAGCCGAAGCTGTGAAGGTCACGAAGAATGCCGAATCTCCATGCCGTGTCGTACGCTTTTTCGATGTCGAAGAAAACTGACACCAGGTGCTCTCGTCGTAAAAAAGAATTCCTGATCGCCGATTCGAGGCGGATCAGGTGGTCTAAAGTAGACCGGTGCCTGCGAAAGCCACACTGGGTGTTGGAAAGAAGGCCGTGATGTTCCAAATACCAGGCCAGCCTGGTATTTACCATCCTTTCCAACACCTTGCAGACGCAGCTCGTCAATGCAATTGGACGATAATTCGAAGGAATCTTGGGATCTTTTCCTGGCTTAGGGAAGGCCAAGACGATGGCCCCCCGCCAGGTGTCCGGAAACTGCTCCTCGATGAAAATACGGTTGAAGAGTCGGAGCAGTCGATCCTTACTCGATGGTGAGAGATGTTGGAGCATGGCATAATGGACATTGTCTGGCCCCACAGCAGATGCACGAGAAGTGTGCAGAGCACGGCGAAGCTCCTCCGCTGTGAATGGCCTGTTGTAAGACTCCAGGCCATTCGAATGGAAGGACAGCGGAGAGCGTTCGGCCCTGCTCTTCTGGGCCAGAAACTCGGGGGAGTAGGAGGACAGAGAAGAGATGGTGGAGAATGACTCCCCCAGAATGTCGGCAATTGCTCGAGGCTCAGCAATTGCCTGTCCATTGTGCTCCAGGATCGATAATGAGTGGGACGTGTATTTCCCACCCATCTTCCGGACCTTATCCCACACGACCTTAGAACTGGTCGTGCGGGTGATAGAAGAAGTATATTTCAACCAAGATTCCTTCTGGTTCTGGCGCCGGACAAAACGGGCTTTCGCCCCGGCGCGTTTGAATGCTTCGAGGTTGGGGGACGTCGGATATCTCCGAAACACCCCCCAAGCCTTGTTCTGAGCCTTACGAGCTGCGGTGCAGTCGGGATTCCACCACGGTTTTGGGAACCGTGGAAACCGAGTCGAGGTCTGAGGAATAGTAGAGGCAGCTGCATGGACGATGCAGTCCGTCAACTCCGCCACTGCAACATTGATGGGCTCCTGGCTGACAGAGTGATCATCAAGCTCAGACAAGAGCTTGAAGCCACTCCAGTCAGCCCGATCAAGCCTCCACCGGGAGACACGTGAAGGGCTGCAGGGCCCCCCACGAGAGATGGTGCACACCACGGGGAGGTGATCGCTTCCATATGGATTGTCCTTGACCTCCCAGGTAAAGAGTGGAAGGATCGAGGAGGAGCAGATGGTGAGGTCAACGGCAGTGAAAGAGCGGGTTGGGGAATGAAAGTAAGTACTGACACCGGTGTTCAACAGGGAGAGAGAAGGATCCAGGAGCCACTGCTCCAGGACCCGGCCCCTCCCGTTGGTGTCAGCACTGCCCCAAAGTGGACTGTGTCCGTTGAAGTCCCCCATGATGAGGAAGGGGGACGGCAGCTGCGAGACGAGGTCATCAAGGTCGTCCCGGAAAACGATGCTTCCGGGTGGGAGGTAGACAGAACAGACAGTCAACGAAAATCCCACAAAGAGGCGGATGGCTACCGCCTCTAAGTTCGTATTAAGGGGAATGACCTGGAATGGAGAATGGTTGCTCACGAGGATGGCAACACCTCCGTGGGCTGGACCATCTCCATCCCGGTCCCGGCGAACAAGAGAAAAGTGCCGGAGAGTGGGATTTTTGGCTGTCTGCAAGAATGTCTCCTGAAGGTACACGCAAAGGGGTTGGTGTGCCCTCAGGAGGACCTTGATGTCTTCAATATTCCTCTGGAATCCACGACAGTTCCATTGAAGGAGTGTGGCCATCTCAGGTCTTAGAAGAAGTGGCGGACGACTTGCGATTTATTTTAACCGTCGCCAGCGACGGTTTTGGAAAATTAGGGCAGTCGGTGTCCATGTCCTCGGAGTCGTCCGAGCAACATGGATCAGAGACCGCCGAACGAGGAGGTAAAATTTTCTTTTTGGGCCCCGGCGGGGGCCCCTTGGGTTTCGTAGGTCTAGCTGTCTGTGGGTGGGGTGGAGGGGGCCTTCCGGAGGTGGATGTGGAAGGCACAGACACAGGAATAGAAACCGGTGTCGATGCCGAGATGGACACCGACGTCGGCTTTGCCTGCGTCAAGAGGTACTTGGCAGCAGGCGAGAAAGATTCAGCAGGTGGAACGCTGATGTCGGTCTGCACCGCCACGGAAGCCATCTTAACGATGGGCTTTCCGACAACCGCACCGGCATAGGAGACCTTGCCAGGTGGGGCAGGCGGTGCAGCGAGCGTTCTCGCCTCTGGATAGCTGATGTTATGAAGGGTCTTGAGGCGCTGTACCTCTTTCTCCTCCAGCCATTTCGGACAGTCGCGGGAGTACGCCGGATGTTCACCATGGCAGTTTACACAGCATGCCTTTTCTGCTGTACAGTCAGGTTCGAGATGATCCTGACTGCCACAACGAGCACAGGTGGGCTTGCCCCGGCATGCAGTGCGGGCATGGCCAAACCTCTGGCATTGAAAGCAACGCAGAGGGTTCGGGATAAATGGCCGCACCTCGCAGTGTAAGTATCCTGCCTTGATGGAAGTAGGCAGGCGTGGTGTGTTGAAAGTTAGAATAAGTACCCGGGTGGGTTCCCGGTGGACTGCGATCACTCCCTGGGCCGAAAGCTCCGAGAGGATTTCCTCCTCAGAAACCTTGAGGAGGCCCCACTCGGAGATCACGCCCCGGGAGGAATTGAGCGTCTTGTGTGGAGTGACTTCGACTGCCACTCCACCAATCGCTGTAACCTTTAATAGAAGCTCCGAATGTTTGGAGCATGCAGTCTCCACCTGCAAGTCACCGGATCTTAGGCGCTTGACAGATTTCGGTTCTCCCGCAAGACCTTGAATACCCTTGTGTATAAAAAAGGGGGACATGTCCCCAAGTACCTGATCACCCGTAGAGTGGATGATCAGGAACTTCGGAGACGGAGACACACACGAAGACGAAGGCAAAGACAGAGAAGTTGGGGGTTCATGGCGAGCCCTCTTCGCAGCATTGATCGAATTTTTATGAGTTGGAGAACTCATGTTTGTTTTTAAAAAATTCAGTGCCCGTTGTCCCCACCCACCATGGAGTCCAACAAGGGACGCCCAGTTGGGCGCCAGGGCTGCCCGGGCACCATACCCACACAGCCAGTGAGCCAAGCCCTCACTACAAAACAAAAGGAAAAGGAAAAGAGAAATGGTGGGAAACTCGTCGGAGTTCCCACAAAAGAAAAGAAGCAACAAAGCAATAAATTGTGAGGCAAGAGCTGGCCTCACAAAAGAAAGAAAACTACAAAATTAGTAAATGTGTGGGGAAACTCGCAAACCGTTGTCCGGACGATGGACAAGGTTACTCACTGAACAGCATAGTTGACCCTAGCAGGACCAGCCCACCAGCCGATTGATCCTGAGGGGGCCCGCCCCAGGACCTCCCGTTTACCTGAAGCAGAGGCCAAAGCAGTGTATAGCAGCGGCCCCGGAAGTCGCTGCCCAGCCCCGCGACAGACATGCTCCCCAATGGCAAAACGGCCAAAGGGGACCCCACCAGTCATGAACTAGGGATAGAAGACGGGGACCCCTGAGCAACTGCCAGGATCCTCCTTTCCAGGGACACGGGTCTCCGCGCACGGCAAACACGCGGGCGAGCGTTCAGGACCCTGTGAAGGTAACCGAGCCAGCGGAACCTTCACAGGGTGGTCCCCTCACCACGGACAGGCTCTCGCATCGAGGGGCTGGCTGTTCTGTCATTCGGGTATTTAGTTTCGCGTTGTTCTCATTACCTAAACATTAACCACTTTTATAAGTGCAAAATCAATAAATTATTCCTCAAACAGCTGCTTATCACAGAGATCTCACAGGAGCCTATTAATATAAGTATGTCATGGAAAAGATCTGTGAGGATGGCGAGACCTCAGCAGAAAGGCACATAGAAAAAGAAACGTCCATACCTTCTCCAGGAGTCGAACCCAGGTCCCTCTGACCCTTCATTCAAACATCTGTAGTCAAGCACTCAAATAACCATGAATAAATACACTTGCTCTAATTCTTTCAGTAATTACAAGAAGTAACTGATTATTCGTTGACATTTAAGACTAATATTTTATCAATGTAGCAATGCATTTCTTTCATTAAGTGATGCCTGTTAAGCTATATTATCAAGGTATCACGCAACATAATTAACCTTAGGTTTTCATGTATGAAAATATTACAAACTTGTTGGCTTGATTTTAATGTGCTGTAGAATTTAAATTATTCGACTTAAAGACTAGAGAGTTTAATAAACGTCTAATAATCAGTTGAAGGCTGATAGGTAATTTTATTTTGATAATCTGATTGGCAAACTATGCGTTAGGATTTTTTTTAAATTAATACATAGTATAATGTTGTTCCATCGTCGTTCCCGATTTGACTGAAAGAATATCCCTGCAGCAATGTATTACTGTAACAGAGACAAACATGCATTCTACTGAAATTTATTCGAAGCAGGAAAATTCTTATTTTTTTTTTCAGATACTACAGTAGAAATAAAAACTTCTTCCTGCATTCAGTTAGATCAATGTTTCCCAAAGTGGGGGATACCGCTCCCTGGGGAGCGCTGGAACGATCCAGGGAGTCGGCAGTCGCCTCGGGTGCAATTGGGGGGAACGGTGGAAGCATAAAGAAAGAAGGGAAGATAAGAAAAGTTTGAAAAACCGTTCGTACATGTTTCATCTGTTATGTAACATAGAGTTAAAGTCGTAGTGATTATTTTATTTTCCAAATAAACACATAAAATTATCCTTCGTTATCTTAATTTTCTGTGTGTAAGGCGAATGTTACTATGGTTGATTTTAATAAATAATTTTATAATTTCAAGCTTCAAGGTGTCTTATTTACAACAACATCTTTCTTTACTATGTTGTAGGACGTAGGTAGAAATATAGATACATAAAAAAACCCAAATTTGTCACTGCATCTTTATGTTTGTTCGCTTAAAGAAGGTAGATTTCCAGGGGGCATTAAGTAATTTTTTTTTCTGAAAAGGGGGCGGTAGGAGAAATAAGTTTGGGAACCTCTGAGTTAGATAATGTATGTTATCAGTTTGTTAATGAACATACATAGGTGATCAATTTCCAATTCATTCATATTTTTATTAGTAAAGTTGGTATTAACATGACTTTCAACACTTTTGATTCGAAAGTAACAGCTTTTAGCGGAATTCAAATTGTAGATATGAGGATGTAGAATTGAATTATATTATAATATGTTATTGAATTATGCTGAAATGCAAATAATGAAAGATACCGAAATGTGAAATTAATGTTCATGTGAATCACGAAATATGAAACGATACTGAAATGCAATGTCGAATAGATCTGAAAGGTAATATGAGATGATATGAAATGATATTAAATGATATTAAAACGTTGGGCGGGATCTAGGCCAAAAATCGGGTGGGAGGGGGAGGAGAAAGAAACACAATCCAGCTGGGTAGGTAAAAAGACTGGATTTCCAATGTAGTATAATATTTCAACATTTCCCCCCTCCGTTTTATAGGTATTTAAAAATTTCTTGAAAAATACATGAAACATATATAAATTTAATAATTTTTTACCTCTCTTACCCTTCATGGCCCCCTTCATTCTTCTCCCCCCCCCCTCGTTCCGGCCCTTTTGAAACGTAACGTTGAATGATATTGAAACGTAATGTCTACTGTTAGTGAAACATAATGTTAGCTGATATTGAAAAGTAATGTTGACTAGTGCTGAAAAGTGATGTTGGCAGATGCTGTAATGTGATGTTGGCTGGTATTGAAAAGTTGAACTAAATAGCATGGAAAAATGAAATGGAATCGTAGCTACAAACAGTCATGAAATGAACTTGAAATTTGAATCCAAATCCTAACTGCTTTAGTTCACTACTAAGAGGCATCTAGAATTGTTTAGGAAGGTGTTCATCAAAGTGACCGAGTGATTTATCGGTCCACTCTTTTAAAGAGGAAGTGATGGAGGAAGGTACTCCTGTATCAGTTTTCCTTTTTTGGGTGAAAAGTTAAAAGCCGAATCTTACCAAACTTGAACTTTATCTATAACTTTCTCGCCTATGCCTAAATTACAATATTCTTCTAGAAGCCGTCCCATGGCCGAGTGGTTAGCGCGCTTAGCTACTGATCTAAGGGACCCGGGTTCGAGTCCCGGGTAAGGCATGGATGTTCATGTTACGGGGCGGGGGTGGCTCAGTCGGTAGCGCGCCAGGCTCGTAATCTGTGGTTCCCAGGTTCGAGTCCCAGCTGGGTCAGCGTTGAGATTTATCTCCGCAAAATTCCCCGCCCTGTCCACGGTCAGTAGGGGACACCGATGGGCTTGGAAAGGCCGCCGTCCGTCGGATGGGACGTTAAGCCGTGGTTCCGTGTGCGGGAGAGCCATACCCTGTGCATGTTAAAGAATACGCTGGATGGCCTTGACGGGAGGCTACCATCTGTCTCCCAACAGCTGTTCCAGTGGGTCCCCTCCCCCAACCTTCTCTGAGCCTTCGGGGTACATGTGGCCTGGCCATTTAGCCCATGGTGTGCAAAAAAGTGCCGCTCAGAGGTAAAACAACCCAACAACTCTTCTAGAAGGCTCTTGAATACACAATCCAAACACATGCAAAAACTTCTTAATAAAAATCATTCTACGCTCACACGTGGCCAAATTAAGAAAATAACATGTGAACACTAAAGCGAAAAATCTAAATTCCTGCATACGACCGAAAGTCCTTGATATAAAATAATTTATTTAGTTATGGAAAACTCGTCCTCGCCAAGCAGCATAACTTTGAGTTTCGGAATCATGTGTTATGTCACTTTTGACATAACACATGACTCCGAAACTGATGTTACCCTTCTATGCGAATGTGAACCACTGCGTAGGTATCTTCTAAATTGAGATCTGGATTTTTTCGACCTTTAGTTTATACAATTCTAACCTTTCACCTTCCTTTCACTCATTATTGATTCTATTTACTTAATTTAATAGAGACAATAGTAATGAAATAAAGCAGAATTGTGATAACGAATGTCTTCAAAGTATCTTTTAAAGGCAAAAAAAGTGAAAACAGACATGTGTCATCTACTTACATGAATATGAACTCAAAAAATCTAAATGTATAAAATTTATAGTGCACGTTAATATTTACATTTTTTTATTTAATGGTTTTTGTTACTAAATTTGTGCATGAAATCATATCTAATGGACGATTTCTTTCAAAAAAATAAGAGTCATAAATGCAGTAACTGCATATTTTTATCATCCCAACTTAAAATATTTTTTTCCTCTGAAAGACTAAAGCTCATTGGGTTGATTTTTAATTTTGCAACTTATAAACATCAAAATGGCTATTTTTTCTTCTACCGTGATTCACTCTTTCTGTTATCCGTTGAGGGGCGGGGGTGGCTCAGTCGGTAGCGCGCCAGGCTCGTAATCTGTAGTTCCCAGGTTCGAGTCCCAGCTGGGTCAGCGTTGAGATTTATCTCCGCAAAATTCCCCGCCCTGCCCACGGTCAGTAGGGGACAACCGATGGGCTTGGAAAGGTCGCCGTCCATCGGATGGGACGGTAAGCCGTGGCCCCGTGTGCGGGAGAGCCATACCCTGTGCACGTTAAAGAACACACTGGATGGCCTTGACGGGAGGCTACCACCTGTCTCCCAACAGCTGTTCCAGTGGGTCCCCTCCCCCAACCTTCTCTGAGCCTTCGGGGTCCATGTGACCTGGCCATTTAGCCCACGGTGTGCAAAAAAGTGCCGCTCAGAGGTAAAACAACCCAACTGTTATCCGTTGCATATGGGATTAAATCAATTACTTCAACCGAATGTTTTGTGCAACGTCTCAAAAATTTATATTTTAACTCGAAAAAAGAAATGTTAAATGCACTTAGATTGAAAAATGGTTTTTAGTAATTTATTCGACAAGTTTGTTTTTAGCCTTTGATGACGTCTTTCTGTTAAACATTCTCCAGCTTAGAATGAATGCAATAAAAATGAGCGATTCTAATTTACGTTCCTGGATGTCGATTAATGCCGAGATCGCTATTAATTGGAATTTTGTCATTTTCCACTGGTTACAAGAACATTTAAGATGTATCTCTACTTCTGTTAAGTGAGTAGTCGAAACGAAACATTTAGCATCCTCGAAATTATCATTACTGTTAATAGATAGACTTTAAAGTTGAAAAGAATTACATTATGAGCCATGATTTATTATTATTACAAACTAGCGTTGATAATAAAATTTATGCTAACTTCCGATGATTTAATGACTTTTTTATTATCTTGTTTTCAAAAACACGAACAAATGATTTTATTTTTTCGACTGCCTCTCCTGGTGAGGCAGCAATTCAGTCGGTAGCATGCCAGACTCGTAATCTCCAGTTCCCAGGTTCGAGCCCTAATTCTGCCGGCGTTGAGATTTATGTCCGCAAAACTCTCCATTCTGTCCTCGGTCAGAAAGGAGACACCGAGGGCTTGGGAAGGCCTTAGTCGTCGGATGGGACGTTAAGCCGTGGTTCGTGTAGAGTCATATCCTGTGTACGTTGGATTGCCTTTTTTTGGGTTGGGTTGTTTTACCTCTGAGCGGCACTTTTTTCCACACTATGGGCTAAATGGCCAGGTCACATGGACCCTAAAGGCTCAGAGAAGGTTGGGGGAGGGGACCCACTGGAACAGCTGTTGGGAGACAGATGGTAGCCTCCCGTCAAGGCCATCCAGCGTGTTCTTTAACGTGCACAGGGTATGGCTCTCCCGCACACGGGGCCACGGCTTACCGTCCCATCCGATGGACGGCGACCTTTCCAAGCCCATCGGTTGTCCCCTACTGACCGTGGGCAGGGCGGGGAATTTTGCGGAGATAAATCTCAACGCTGACCCAGCTCGGACTCGAACCTGGGAACTACAGATTACGAGCCTGGCGCGCTACCGACTGAGCCACCCCCGCCCATGGATTGCCCTAATTGGAAGCTACCTGGCCCGATCCAGAAATAACATCTAGGGAAGGGAGTGCAAAAAACATAATTGAGACGGAAAAATCGAAAAGGGGAGCAAGAGACTAGATTTTCAACGTAATATAATATTTGCCATCAGTTTTACAGGTCTTTAAAAACTTTCTTGAAACATGAATGAAATATAAATAAGTTTAATAAACTTTTGCCTCCATTACACTTATAGCAATAGCATAGCTCCCTTTTCCCCTTTTCCTCCATCTATTTCCTGATGACTATTCAGTAGGTCTCCTTCCCCCAAGGGGCGGGGGTGGCTCAGTCGGTAGCCCGCCAGGCTCGTAATCTGTAGTTCCCAGGTTAGAGTCCCAGCTGGGTCAGCGTTGAGATTTATCTCCGCAAAATTTCCCGCCCTGCCCACGGTCAGTAGGGGACACCGATGGTCTTGGAAAGGCCGCCGTCCGTAGGATGGGACGTTAAGCCGTGGACTCGTGTGCGGGAGAGCCATACCCTGTGCACGTTAAAGAACACGCTGGATGGCCTTGACGGGAGGCTACCATCTGTCTCCCAACAGCTGTTCCAGTGGGTCCCCTCCCCCAACCTTCTCTGAGCCTTCGGGGTCCATGTGACCTGGCCATTTAGTCCATGGTGTGCAAAAGAGTGCCGCTCAGAGGTAAAACAACCCAATCTTTCCCCCAACCTTCTCCGAGCCCTTGGGGTCCTCTATGTGCACAAACGTGCCATTCAGAAATACAATAACCCAATTTTTTTAACGTTTTTAGTGATAGATTCAAAGTTCTTTTGCTGTTGGATAGCTATTATTCAAAAATTTTAAGATTCTCACATTCCTAATCTCCCAAAACTTTTAATTGCAACCCCTAACCGGGAAAATGTTTTAAAAATTCAAAAATTTTAAACGAATGCTGCAAACGATGTATTTATGCTAGAAATGTGATTGCTAGGGGAGTGTGAGAATCATGAAATTTGCACTGACATTCATGATATGCCCTTTACATAACACTTCACTTACTCCCACCCCCTTCCAGAGGGCGGTTAAACGCAACTTTACTGCTTTAAGTGATAAATAGATAATTATCTTTGGGTTGGATATTTACTAATCAAATGTCAGGATTCATATTTTTCAAATCCTCAGGTAGCTTTAATTTCCATCGTCAGAGGGTTCTAAACGTGGAAAATACAAAATTTTAAATCGTTATTCCAAATGATGTGTTTATGCTAGCAATTGGAATTTTCGGTGATAGAATATCAAGGGAGTATTACATTGATAGAAACATTTAGGCTCTGTTCTTGGGGATGGGGTGGGAATGCAATTTTTAAATTTCGATTGATATGTGAAATTATTTCAATGTTGTATAAGTGCATATGCAATGCTTATTTTACAATGTGGTTCCAAAAACTGAAAGTCGTTGCAGATACAAAGATATTTTGGAAACAATGCACACACATTGCATGAAAAATTGACATAAAACGTGCGACCTGTCGAGTGAATATAAATATTGTAGTTATTGGCGATACAGGATAGAGTTAGGTTGGGTTGTTTTATATCTAAGCGGTACTTTTTTGCACACCATGGGCTAAATGGTAAGGTCACAAGGTCACCGAAAGCTCAGAGAAGGTTGGGGGAGGAGACCCACTGGAATAGCTGTTGGGAGACAGATGGTAGCCTCCCGTCAAGGCCATCCAAGCGTGTTCTTTAACGCGCATAGGTTATGGCTCTTCCGTACACGGGCCCGCGGTTTAACGTCCCACCCGACGGACGGCGGCCTTTCGAAGCCCTTCGGTGTCCTCTACTGACCGTGGGCAGGGCGGGAATTTCAGCGGAGATAAATCTCAACGCTGACCCAGCTGGGACTCGAACCTGAGAACTGCAGATTACGACCCTGGCGAGCTACCGACCGAGCCACCCCCGCCCCCCTACAGAATAGGGAGCAGCTAGCAAAACTGTGGGGAGGCTATGAGACTGCGCATTTGAGCTTCGACAACTTTTATTAGTCGTATGTTAATTGCCAGAATACAGATAGGCCACTGGCCTGTGAACTAAGAGAAATGTCTAAGGGTCAACTGCGCAGCCTGTGGCGTAGCCCACAGTTTCGCTAGTTGTTATTCATGCTAAACCACTGATAATATCAATATTTTCCCCCTTTTCGATGTTGCATTTGATTTAAAATAGTTCTTTTTCATTTATACATAGTATAGGTAAGTTTCTGAGTTAAACAGCCGTTGTTATAGCTAAAAAGGAATGATGATTAATATTTTGGCCAGCTTTTTTGACTCCATTATTTAAAAAGAATATCGAACAACGAAACATTTCAGGAAACATTTTTAAAGGAATATTTCGTAAAAAAAAGCGTTGACTGTCTTTAGTCTACACAAAATAATGCAAAATTTTCTTATGTCAATAGAAAGCTAAATTCGAAGCTCTGTAACTTGTAACATACGCTCTTTCTTTGTGGTGAGAATAAGACTGAAGGTAATTTAAAAATTTAAAACAAATCTATCTAAAGGTTTGCTTTTCCTCTATTATTCTTTCATTATTTATATAACTTTAGCTTCTCTCGTCGAAAAGTTTTTGGGAGAAGTTGCCTCAGGGATTAGAGCTCTGGAGTCGCAATCTGACATTCCCACTTCGAGTCTCAAATGTGCATGAGTTGCAAATTTCTCGGCTAACCACCATTAGGCCTTAGTGGGAAAGAAGAGACTAAAGGACTCGGAAAGACGGCCTTCGTCGCATGGGATATTAATTCTGTGTTAAATGTAAAAAACAGATGTGTGCGTTAAAAATGGTTTGCCTTGGTAGGAGGTTTCCATTTGTTTCCTAATAGATATCAAGTGAATCTTTTTCCTAACTTTCTGTGATCCTTAGCTCGCATTTGGGTAAATATCCCTGGCTATTTAGCCAACTGTGTGCAAGAAGAAGGCTCCGCTCAGGGACAAAAGAAACCGGATCCTTCACATTGAACGTTAAGCACGGTCTTGTGTTTGGGGGAGACATAATATATGCACGTTAAGGAACATTCTACATGGACTTGATGGAGGTTTCCTAACAGCTAATCAGCGGCTCCCCTTCCCAAACCTTTTTGAACCCTTGTGTTGCTAGTAATCTGGCTATTTATTTAGATGTATAGAAAAAAATTCTAAAAGTAGAGGGAAACAACCTAACCCAATATAAATTGTTGTGTTTAGAATTGACGAAAAGAGAACGAATCACAATTTTTTACACAAATTTAAATGATTAAAATACACTTATTTTGGTACATGCTTTGCTTAATAGTTATTATTCAAGCTTGAATTAACTTTTGAGATATATATTTGAGACTTATCACTAGAATATTAAGTATTCCAGTGCCCATTACTCTATGAATGTTGAAAGAATACCGTTGAAGTTCAACATAGAAGAAGTTATCTTAGTAACAAGCAAAAAGAACGTTAATTTTTATTCAGAAAAAATAGATTCAATTTAGAGATGATTTGTATTTTCTACATTTCTTTCCCTTCTTGTTTTCGAAGGCACAATTTTTGCTTTAAAAAAAAACTATTTTTAATATTTTGAACGAAATTTCAAAGGTGCATTAATATTAAGATTCAGAAAACTAATTCATTGTTGTTTACGATGAAATAAAAATTGACCTATACTTCGAAAGAGGAAACAAATTGAACTGTATTTCGAAAGAGAAAAACAAATTGAACTGGTCTTCGAGAGAAAACAAAGTGAACTGTACATCGATAGAGAAAATAAATTGAACTGTACTTCGAAAGAGAAAAGAAAGTGAACTGTACTTCGAAAGAGAAAATAAATTGAACTGTACTTCCAAAATAGAAAAGAAAGTGAACTGTACTTCGAAAGAGAAAACAAAGTGAGGTGTACTTCGAAGAGAAAGCAAAGTGAGTTGTACTTCGAAAGAGAAAACAAATTGAACTATATTTCGAAAGAGAAAAAAAGTGAACTGTACTTCGAAAGCGGAAACAAAGTGAATTGTACTTCGAAAGAGGAAACAAAGTGAACTGTACTTCGAAAGAGAAAACAAAGTGAGGTGTACTTCGAAGAGAAAGCAAAGTGAGTTGTACTTCGAAAGAGAAAACAAATTGAACTATATTTCGAAAGAGAAAAAAAGTGAACTGTACTTCGAAAGAGGAAACAAAGTGAACTGTACTTCGAAAGAGGAAACAAAGTGAACTGTACTTCGAAAGAGAAAACAAAGTGAGGTGTACTTCGAAGAGAAAGCAAAGTGAGTTGTACTTCGAAAGAGAAAACAAATTGAACTATATTTCGAAAGAGAAAAAAAGTGAACTGTACTTCGAAAGAGGAAACAAAGTGAACTGTACTTCGAAAGAGGAAACAAAGTGAACTGTACTTCGAAAGAGAAAACAAAGTGAGGTGTACTTCGAAGAGAAAGCAAAGTGAGCTGTACTTAGAAAGAGTAAACAAATTGAACTATATTTCGAAAGAGAAAAAAAGTGAACTGTACTTCGAAAGAGGAAACAAAGTGAACTGTACTTCGAAAGAGGAAACAAAGTGAACTGTACTTCGAAAGAGAAAACAAAGTGAGGTGTACTTCGAAGAGAAAGCAAAGTGAGTTGTACTTCGAAAGAGAAAACAAATTGAACTATATTTCGAAAGAGAAAAAAAGTGAACTGTACTTCGAAAGAGGAAACAAAGTGAACTGTACTTCGAAAGAGGAAACAAAGTGAACTGTACTTCGAAAGAGAAAACAAAGTGAGGTGTACTTCGAAGAGAAAGCAAAGTGAGCTGTACTTAGAAAGAGTAAACAAATTGAACTATATTTCGAAAGAGAAAAAAAGTGAACTGTACTTCGAAAGAGGAAACAAAGTGAACTGTACTTCGAAAGAGGAAACAAAGTGAACTGTACTTCGAAAGAGAAAACAAAGTGAGGTGTACTTCGAAGAGAAAGCAAAGTGAGTTGTACTTCGAAAGAGAAAACAAATTGAACTATATTTCGAAAGAGAAAAAAAGTGAACTGTACTTCGAAAGAGGAAACAAAGTGAACTGTACTTCGAAAGAGGAAACAAAGTGAACTGTACTTCGAAAGAGAAAACAAAGTGAGGTGTACTTCGAAGAGAAAGCAAAGTGAGCTGTACTTCGAAAGAGAAAACAAATTGAACTATATTTCGAAAGAGAAAAAAAGTGAACTGTACTTCGAAAGAGGAAACAAAGTGAACTGTACTTCGAAAGAGGAAACAAAGTGAACTGTACTTCGAAAGAGAAAACAAAGTGAGGTGTACTTCGAAGAGAAAGCAAAGTGAGTTGTACTTCGAAAGAGAAAACAAATTGAACTATATTTCGAAAGAGAAAAAAAGTGAACTGTACTTCGAAAGAGGAAACAAAGTGAACTGTACTTCGAAAGAGGAAACAAAGTGAACTGTACTTCGAAAGAGAAAACAAAGTGAGGTGTACTTCGAAGAGAAAGCAAAGTGAGCTGTACTTAGAAAGAGAAAACAAATTGAACTATATTTCGAAAGAGAAAAAAAGTGAACTGTACTTCGAAAGAGGAAACAAAGTGAACTGTACTTCGAAAGAGGAAACAAAGTGAACTGTACTTCGAAAGAGAAAACAAAGTGAGGTGTACTTCGAAGAGAAAGCAAAGTGAGTTGTACTTCGAAAGAGAAAACAAATTGAACTATATTTCGAAAGAGAAAAAAAGTGAACTGTACTTCGAAAGAGGAAACAAAGTGAACTGTACTTCGAAAGAGGAAACAAAGTGAACTGTACTTCGAAAGAGAAAACAAAGTGAGGTGTACTTCGAAGAGAAAGCAAAGTGAGTTGTACTTCGAAAGAGAAAACAAATTGAACTATATTTCGAAAGAGAAAAAAAGTGAACTGTACTTCGAAAGAGGAAACAAAGTGAACTGTACTTCGAAAGAGAAAACAAAGTGAACTGTACTTCGAAAGAGAAAACAAAGTGAGGTGTACTTCGAAGAGAAAGCAAAGTGAGTTGTACTTCGAAAGAGAAAACAAATTGAACTATATTTCGAAAGAGAAAAAAAGTGAACTGTACTTCGAAAGAGGAAACAAAGTGAACTGTACTTCGAAAGAGAAAACAAAGTGAGGTGTACTTCGAAGAGAAAGCAAAGTGAGCTGTACTTCGAAAGAGAAAACAAATTGAACTATATTTCGAAAGAGAAAAAAAGTGAACTGTACTTCGAAAGAGGAAACAAAGTGAACTGTACTTCGAAAGAGGAAACAAAGTGAACTGTACTTCGAAAGAGAAAACAAAGTGAGGTGTACTTCGAAGAGAAAGCAAAGTGAGTTGTACTTCGAAAGAGAAAACAAATTGAACTATATTTCGAAAGAGAAAAAAAGTGAACTGTACTTCGAAAGAGGAAACAAAGTGAACTGTACTTCGAAAGAGGAAACAAAGTGAACTGTACTTCGAAAGAGAAAACAAAGTGAGGTGTACTTCGAAGAGAAAGCAAAGTGAGTTGTACTTCGAAAGAGAAAACAAATTGAACTATATTTCGAAAGAGAAAAAAAGTGAACTGTACTTCGAAAGAGGAAACAAAGTGAACTGTACTTCGAAAGAGGAAACAAAGTGAACTGTACTTCGAAAGAGAAAACAAAGTGAGGTGTACTTCGAAGAGAAAGCAAAGTGAGTTGTACTTCGAAAGAGAAAACAAATTGAACTATATTTCGAAAGAGAAAAAAAGTGAACTGTACTTCGAAAGAGGAAACAAAGTGAACTGTACTTCGAAAGAGGAAACAAAGTGAACTGTTCTTCGAAAGAGAAAACAAAGTGAGGTGTACTTCGAAGAGGAAGCAAAGTGAGCTGTACTTAGAAAGAGAAAACAAATTGAACTATATTTCGAAAGAGAAAAAAAGTGAACTGTACTTCGAAAGAGGAAACAAAGTGAACTGTACTTCGAAAGAGAAAACAAAGTGAGGTGTACTTCGAAGAGAAAGCAAAGTGAGTTGTACTTCGAAAGAGAAAACAAATTGAACTATATTTCGAAAGAGAAAAAAAGTGAACTGTACTTCGAAAGAGGAAACAAAGTGAACTGTACTTCGAAAGAGGAAACAAAGTGAACTGTACTTCGAAAGAGAAAACAAAGTGAGGTGTACTTCGAAGAGAAAGCAAAGTGAGTTGTACTTCGAAAGAGAAAACAAATTGAACTATATTTCGAAAGAGAAAAAAAGTGAACTGTACTTCGAAAGAGGAAACAAAGTGAACTGTACTTCGAAAGAGGAAACAAAGTGAACTGTACTTCGAAAGAGAAAGCAAAGTGAGGTGTACTTCGAAGAGAAAGCAAAGTGAGCTGTACTTCGAAAGAGAAAACAAATTGAACTATATTTCGAAAGAGAAAAAAAGTGAACTGTACTTCGAAAGAGGAAACAAAGTGAACTGTACTTCGAAAGAGGAAACAAAATGAACTGTACTTCGAAAGAGAAAGCAAAGTGAGGTGTACTTCGAAGAGAAAGCAAAGTGAGCTGTACTTCGAAAGAGAAAACAAATTGAACTATATTTCGAAAGAGAAAAAAAGTGAACTGTACTTCGAAAGAGGAAACAAAGTGAACTGTACTTCGAAAGAGAAAACAAAGTGAGGTGTACTTCGAAGAGAAAGCAAAGTGAGTTGTACTTCGAAAGAGAAAACAAATTGAACTGTACTTCGAAAGAGAAAAGAAAGTGAACTGTACTTCGAAAGAGAAAATAAATTGAACTGTACTTCCAAAATAGAAAAGAAAGTGAACTGTACTTCGAAAGAGAAAACAAAGTGAGGTGTACTTCGAAGAGAAAGCAAAGTGAGTTGTACTTCGAAAGAGAAAACAAATTGAACTATATTTCGAAAGAGAAAAAAAGTGAACTGTACTTCGAAAGCGGAAACAAAGTGAACTGTACTTCGAAAGAGGAAACAAAGTGAACTGTACTTCGAAAGAGAAAGCAAAGTGAGGTGTACTTCGAAGAGAAAGCAAAGTGAGCTGTACTTCGAAAGAGAAAACAAATTGAACTATATTTCGAAAGAGAAAAAAAGTGAACTGTACTTCCGAAGAGAACACGAATTGCATCAAAATTTTTAGGAAAATAAATGTATGATATCGGTATTTAGAAAGAAATGATAAACACAGCAATATTTCAGAAAAAACTAAAATCACATCGCTGTTTTGGAACAAAACAAATTTTTATCATAAAGTGGCATCGATATTTACACCAAAAATACGAATTGATCGATATTTAAGAAGAATATACAAACTGTATCAATGTTTAGAATGATACAAATTATATGAATATTCTCAAAGAAAATATTTTGTAGCTTTTTAACAAAAGAAAATCGAAATAATATATTTCCAAAGGGAATATAAATTGTATCATTATTCCCAGAAGTAATGGAAATCTCATCAATACTAACGGAGATATCACGATCTAGGTCTACATCTGCGATGAAACTACGAATTGCATCAATATTTACAATGATAATTCCAATTGTATGAATTCTGAGATACAAAATTCAAATTTTTCAATGCTTATGTTGTAAACCCCCCTTTAGTATTAGGGCGGTTCAACGCTTTGACCGCGATTCGTCTACTCTCTGCCAAGTCTAAGGCAGTTCCGTGACCCAATATTCAAATCAACTGACATTTAACAAATGAAAAACTGAGATAATCTGTAATTAACAATTGAAACGCAACTTTTATTACAAAGTTACTATTCTTGACATTTTACTCATACAACTCTTCCCGTTTTTGGGATAATTTCCAAGTAAGCAGCCCTTTTCAATCAAGGGTAACCTTTGTGGTGGTGGAGACTAAAATGTTTATCAGGGTCCATAAAAAAAGCGCGAGCCACTAGCTCTAAAAGACCATAAACACCATACTTAGCCATAGACTCTTACAGTCTATGGTCCCCGTTCGGGACAATACTGACGGCGGCCAGTAGAAGAGCATTGACGTGGAACAAAACTCAGATTTAATTGTGAAAATGACCCCTACCTTCTTTCATGCAGTCGTTGTTGGAGCATCATCCGTAGGCCGCTTGGCCGATGGTTGAGGCTCAGACAAGAAGAAGGAAGAACGCACAATCGCAAAGGTTCACTTCTGTAAAAGTTGCTCATCACCGCGACCTCTGTTGGAGGTCAGCGTGTTAGCCGATGCGGCTGTCTCTCATTGGTCAGGGTGGCCAAGGCAGGGAGGATGCACCTTCCCCGTGGCCTTTGATGCTGACCGCGACTATCAAGTCGCGAAATTTCTATGCCGAAAACGAAAACTCGTCCTCTGCTGAAAACGGCGTCAGGGAATTTCGTAGAACTGGATGGCAGAACAAAAGTCTTTGTTCCCAACATGAAAACCGAATATTCACGAACTTTTCGACCCACAGTCGTGTCCACAGGATAAGATCTCTGTGGGCACGACACTTACAAAGGAACTAAAACTGCATCAACAATTGCAAATGAAATACAAATTGCATCAATGTTCATAACGATAACACAGTTACATCAATAATCGGAAAGAAAATGCAAAATTCACAAACTCACAAAGAAAATGAAAATCAGCTCTTTACACAGAGAACACGAATGGATGAATGTTGACAAACGGAACACAACTTTCATCAGTGTTTCCAATAGCCACACATATCACATCAATACTCAAAACGAGAATACAAGTCACGTCAATAATTACAAAGTAAACACGAATTGCATCAATATCTAACAAAAAGAAAATACAAATTGCAAATTAAGATCGAGAAACATTCCATAACCTCAGAACTCCCTATACCGATAGGAAGAACTCTCTCACTCGTGAGATATGTCATTACTTCTCATCATTTTAACCCTGGAAAACAAAGAGTTCGTCTCTGACATCGATCATCGTTTAACCTCCCCTCTATATCACGCACCCACTCCCTTCATTTTGCTTCAGGTAACATTTTCCCATTCGTTGCCGAGTTCTTCAGACGAACTTAAAGTTTTCTAATTAAGTCACAGACACAGTTTTCCGCTATTCTCTCTCATTCCGGCGATCAACTGATAATCTCGAGAATCCCGTAAGAGGGCATATCATTAGACAGAAAACACGTGCGCGCATTACTTTTTAATCTCGGTTTCGATTTCTCTCTTGTGAAACGCTCGTCCAGATGTTCGCTTCGAAACGCACGTACTTAGAAGTACTGATAAAAATAACTAAATAGCTTTGACACACGCTAGTAGAAGCAGCAGTTTGTTTTAACAGTCTTCATATATATATCTTCTTGATTTTTATCTTACCAAGAACAAAGCAGTCTTTTGTGTCACCTGCCTGATTTGTTGACATGATGTCTTCCGTAAATACTCCAAAGTGCTTTAGCAGCAGAATGAGTTGACGTAGAATTGATGGCGACAGACCTTAAGGATGCGGGAATCACTATAAAGGGTGGATCTTAGAAGAGAGTAATGTCCCCTAGTGTGTACTCTGGAAGATTCGGTTACGACCTACAGAAGTCATCAGCATGCAAATATAGCATCCGGTATCGTCCTGGGAAGAAATGGGATAGGGAAATCTTCCTTGTATTAAGACTGAGCATTAGAGAAAGATCTATTGAAAAGATATTATATCTAGGATTTTTCTGCATTATTTTGCATTTAAAGGAATAAACTGCTGCAATAATGGTGATTCCGTATTGCCGAGAGTGAAACGGCTGTGAAACGAGAGTGTGTCTTGCTTGTGAGTGAACGTACGAAATGGAATAAATCACGTAATAAGGTAAAAGTCAATCTCGTCTAAAATATTGAAATGTTTTCTGAGTAAAGTTAACTTTGTAAACAACATTTTATTCAAGTATTAGATTTGAGGTGACGGAATTTGATTGTGCAAAAAGCGATATGAGGGGCGCCGATGTCTCAGTCAGTAGGGTGTCAGGCTCGTAATCCGCAGTTCCGAGTCCGAGCGCCATCTGGGCCAGAGTTAAGATTTAGCTCCTCAAACTACCCTGCCCTCGATAACTACAGAAGGCACGGAAGGCTTAGAATGGCCGTCGTCAGTCGCAAAAGACGTTAAGCCGTGGCCCTGTGGGCATTAGAGTCATACCCTGTGCATGTTAAAGAACACACTGGATGGATCCCCCCAAACTTTCTCTGAGCTATCGGGGTTTGGGACCTGGACATTTAGTCCATTGTGTGCAAAACAAAGTGCCACTTAGAGGTAAAACAACACAACACGATATGTATTTACTGTTTTGTAAAACAAAACTTCATTATCAGTGAAAGGAATTTAGATAGTGCGAAAATATTTATTCCGATTTATTATTTAATATAATATTTCATATTTTTATTTTTGTACACAATTTCTTTTTACTTATTTTGAAAGCTAGTGACGTTTTTTCTTTGCTTGATGATTCAATCATGTATTATGAAAATATATTCAGCTGACTTAATGCAAACGAATATACAAACATTCGTGGTGTTTTCCAGTGCCATAACCCTATTGAATACAAAACAGTATACTACTTGCTATTATCTATGCGAGGTTAAGTCTGAAAGTTTGTTTTGTCCAGTTTGTTTCTCCTCCAAACTAACAAATATCCAGGGCTGTGCCACCACTAAATGTCACTAAGTGTCAACAGTCATCACTGTTACATACCCATTCTGTGAGGAACAGAGTCGAAGCGAATTGGCTAAGGTAAGTGCAAGTATACAAGAAGTTGGCTATCCGAGTAGTAATTCCATTTCTGTGAGCACAGAAGGCACAACCGGTGGAAAATCATTCTACAGCTTATGATTGTGTTTGTTTCGGATGCCCTCTCTCAATGAAACATACGAAGAAAATGTGGACCTTCTAGATTTTTTATCCTTCTTGTCCACGATGGACGTTCTTTCAACCTGACGATGGGCAGTTGTTCGCTACCCACCTTTCAGTCCACACCTGGGTTGGGTTGTTTTACCTCTGAGCGGCACTTTTTTGCACACCATGGGCTAAATGGCCAGGTCACATGGACCCCGAAGGCTCAGAGAAGGTTGGGGGAGGGAACCCACTGGAACAGCTGTTGGGAGACAGATGGTAGCCTCCCGTCAAGGCCATCCAGCGTGTTCTTTAACGTGCACAGGATATGGCTATCCCGCACACGGGGCCACGGCTTAACGTCCCATCCGACGGACGGCGGCCTTTCCAAGCCCATCGGTGTCCCCTACTGACCGTGGGCAGGGCGGGGAATTTTTGCAGAGATAAATCTCAACGCTGATCCAGCTGGGACTCGAACCTGGGAACTACAGATTACGAGCCTGGCGCATACCGACTGAGCCACCCCCGCCCCATCCACACCTGGTGATGACACCAAATGTGTACTGTAAGGTGGGTAGTGCAGTTGTACACTACCCACCTTACAGTACACATTTGGTGATGAACAGTTATTCAATACCCACTTTTACAATCCACACCTGGCGATAGGCAATTGTTCACTACCTACCTTACAGTTAACCTGGTCCGTTGGATTTTCACTTCTTTGGGAAGTTGAAGAAGCATCTCCGAGGACGGCACTTTCCATCTGATGACGCCGTCAAACAAGAAGTCACAAAATGGCCTCAGAATCAGGAAACATCCTTATATTTCCAGGACTTCGATAAGCTGATCGACCGTTAAAACAAGTGTCTCAATAAGTCTGGTGACTGCATGGAAGAATAATGCACGCATGTGGAGAGATTTCTTGTATGTTGTCTTTTGTGTAATTTCTATCGTCCACTAAAATCAAATAAGGGGTCTTACTTTCTAACTCATCTTCGTATATTTTATAAGAATCTTTTCAAACGACTACCAGAGCAGAGGCACGTTAAAGAACACCCTGGATAGCCTTGATGGGAGGTTACTACCTGTCTCCCAACAGCTGTCTAGTGGGTTCCTTTCTCCCAATCTTCTCTGAGCTCTCGGTGTGACCTGGCTATTCAGCCCATTGTAGGCAAAAAAGTACTGCTCAGAGGTAAAACAACCCAACTCAACCGGAACGTAGGGGAAGATTCAGTGTATTACATTACACTGGTGGACAAAAGTTAGGTTACAACCCTTGTTAATGAATAGGAAGTTATATTCGAACCTCTGAAACTACATTGAAAATGAAATTTATTGAATAATCTCTCAAAAGTGTTAAAGATCTTAACGAAATATATTCTAAATCTTGATATTTCAACGTTATTGGTTCAGTATTAAGAGAATATGCAAGTTTCAAAATTGAACACCAGACGCTGCTACCCAAGGTGCCCTGAATAATATTCTTCAAAACTGTCCAAAACTGAGAGAAATGTCTTCCGAACTTCTAAACATACTCTTATCTTAATAAACGGTTTAATTGAATAGTTATTATTTCTGCTTCAATTGTGAAAAAGTTTCTACTTGAATGGCACTTTTGTTAAATGTTCAAGCTTTCATGATTATTTTATTACAGAATATTTTTTGAAACCACGATTTAATAAATTCTACTTAAGTCTTTAATGCCTTCAAACGGTTTTTTCACTAAAGGACTTTTTTTTATAGAATTCAAGAGCATTGAATTTACATTCCTATTGACTTAATATGGGTTGCAACCTTACCTTTGCCTACCAATGTACTTGGGGAGATTAATTTAGGAATAATATATGTAAATATGGAATTGCGTTTCAATTCAACCCTATCACTCAGTCCTTTCTCCTAAAAATTTTTGGGGCGAGGGTGGCTCAGTCGGTAGCGCGCCAGGCTCGTAATCTGTAGTTCCCAGGTTCGAGTCCCAGCTGGGTCAGCGTTGAGATTTATCTCCGCAAAATTCCCCGCCTTGCCCACGGTCAGTAGGGGACACCGATGGGCTTGGAAAGGCCGCCGTCCGTCGATGGGACTTAAGCCGTAGCCCCGTGTGCGGGAGAGCCATATCCCGTGCACGTTAAAGAACACGCTGGATGGCCTTGACGGGAGACTACCTACTGTCTCCCAACAGCTGTTCCAGTGGGTCCCCTCCCCCAACCTTCTCTGAGCCTTTGGGGTCCATGTGACCTGGCCATTTAGCCCATGGTGTGCAAAAAAGTGCCGCTCAGAGGTAAAAAACCCAACCCTAAAAATTTCTGGATTATTCCGCTCTATAGAATCAAGAACATTCTTCAGTATACGAAATAAATCGTCATGGGTAACATAATCCCGTGATCTTAGGTGGTCTCATGCTGAACTACAAGCAGTCAAGACATGGAGGTTGGGTCAGTTGGGTAGCGAGACATGCTTAAAACTCGATGCTCACAGATTCGAGTCGCGTTGAGATTTTCTCAGCTAATCCCTACTCTCATTTCAGATTAAGAGGGCTCTTGGAATTGACCGCTGTCCGTTTCATGAGATAATAAGTCGTAGCTATTTGTGCATGGTTGGAGATATAGCTTTTGTACTTCAAATTAAAACTCGGATAGTCTTCAAGAGAGACATCTATCTGGAGTTCCATCGAGTAGTTTCCTTCATACTCCCAACCCTGAGACCTTGTAGTCCTTACGACCTCGTTATTTAGCTAATTAGCCTTAACTATTCTAGCAAGGCAAACTCCGTGTGTTGTGTTAGCACTGACTGAGGCAGATCGGAACCATGGCTTAACGTCTCATCCGACGAACGGTATTCTTTACAAGTCCATCTTTGTTCCCTTTCATAACGAGCGATAAGGAATTGAACTATACAGATGGAAATTTTAATAGGTTAGAATACCTAGCATGTGTTTAAGAATTGCAGGTCTCACTTCCGGGGGCGGGGTGGCTCAGTCGGTAGCGCGCCAGGCTCGTAATCTGTAGTTCCCAGGTTCGGGTCTCAGCTGGGTCAGCGTTGAGATTTACCTCCGCAAGATTCCCTGCCCACGGTCAGTAGGGGACACCGATGGGCTTGGAAAGGCCGCCGTCCGTCGGATGGGACGTTAAGCCGTGGCCCCGTGTGTGGGAGTGCCATACCCTGTCCACGTTAAAGAACACGCTTGATGGCCTTGACGGGAGGCTATCATCTGTCTCCTAACAGCTGTTCCAGTGGGTCCCCTCCCCCAACCTTCTCTGAGCCTACGGGGTCCATGTGACCTGGCCATTTAGCCCATGGTGTGCAAAAAAAGTGCCGCTCAGAGGTAAAACAACCCAACCCAACCCAGGTCTCACTTCCACAGAAACGTTTTTCAACTAATTTATTTGTTTATTTCTTTATGTGCTAACAACAGATCAATGATCAAATAACAGTGGACACATACAAAGATAATAAATCAAAATTAGTACATGTAAAGTTACAAAAAAAAATCAGTACAAAAAAATGAAAAAAAGGACATATACCACATTTGGAAACAGATATACAGCACACTTACATAAACACAGATAATAAGAAATAAAATCAAGAACAAAGTAACACCATACAATGTGATTTGGAATTTTTTAAAGTCATTGTAAACAAATCGAAGATATTGTTTGTACAAGTTAAAATTTTTGAAAAACCTAATCACGGAAAATTTACCAAAGTATTTGATTTATGGAATGGAACTCTAAAAAATATAATATTTCTCGTGGGATGCTTCATTAACGCAAAGCTCATTAAAAACAGCAGTTCGCTGCAATCTATCACGTTGTTTGACAATTTATAAAAAAAATATCAGTCACAAAGATTTTCTTCTATTACTTAATAAGCAAACATTACATATTTCTACGCCATTCAGTAGGGAAATCTCGAAGGTAAATTTCGGTGTCTTTTTAGTAGAGCAATCTTAGTAATTTATTTTGAACTTTTTCAATATTATGAATATAATATTGATAGTATGGATCCCATATTAAGCTTCCATATTTTAGGTTTGAACGAACTAATGAATTAAATAAATTGATTATAGCCCTTGTATTAGTAAATTATTTTGTTTTCCTAACAATAAAAGATAAATTTCTATTAGCCTTCTTCACAATTTCTAGAATATGCAAATTAAAATTAAAGTTCGAGTTAAACAAGATACCTAAATCACGAACAATTCCGTGGAATAGCACAAGAGTTGATGTTATAATCATACGTAGCAAAAATCCTTTTGTGAGAATAGCTTACAATTGAGCATTTTGAAATATTCAGTTGGAGTCTATTCAGAGCAGTCCAGTTGCGGAACATTTACAGCATCTGTAACATATTACACATAGACAACTGCAAGAACTACGTAGATTTGGTAGATTATTAATGAAAATGAAAATAATAATAAATGAAACGGAATGAAAAAATAAATATCAAAGGTTCCAGATTTGAGACTTGAGGCATCCCAGAGCTACTAAAAAACTTGTAGGAAAGTTTTCTTTTTTTCAGAACCATAACAAACATAAAGAAATCTACCTTATAAAAAGGAGTAAAACCATTCAATTAGATTACAACTAAAACTGATTTTAATTAACTTGTTCAACAATAATCGGAAATCAATTTTATCAAACGATTTTGAAAAGTCAGTATAAATAAATCTAACTAACTATCACAATCAAATGAGTCTGTAATATTCTTCAATTGATTACTTTTTTCAACAAGATGAATTTATCAATATATTTGATTTATGGAATGGAACTCGAAAAATGGATTATTTCTCGTGGGATGCTTCGTTAATGCAAAACTCATAAAAAACAGCAGTTCGGTGCAATCTGTCATTTATGAATTAAACAGTATCACTGTTTTTTAGCAACAGCAGTTTTTTACTGCAAATAAAAAAAACGAAATCTTGAATATGCATATTAAAATAATGGTAATTGCTAATATTAAAGTTTCACGAAGGTCAATGCAATTCAACGTTACCTGTCCTGTCACTAAAAATGGAGGGCAGCAGTAAGGGTTTCCTCTACCAAAGCGCTATGCTTCAGTCTCATAGTTCGTGTTCTCTTTTTCGCTGTCTCTATCTGCTTCATCCTATTTAGGTTTCTTAAGGGATTATCTGCACGAGCGAGCGAATGTTACCTTTGCCCCCTTGGCGCACAGCCAATCCTCAGAGGCATTACGAAAATCTCGCTGCTTAATCTCGGTAGAATGGCTCCGCTGCCCGCTTGATGGAGTTGATAGTTGAAGGAACAATGTCTCCTGCAAAGGAATGGGCTCAGACTTTGAGTGGCGGTGCAATGGGAAATAAAAGATAAAAGAAAACAGCATTTTTCCCATGGCGATAAGACACTGCTAGCGATCTCAACTCGTGAATAAAATGGACAAGCAAATCTCTTCCTGCGTTTCAAAAGAATGGGTCGAGAATAGAATCGTTGTTTTTTTTTTATCTTTTACTTATTTATAAACAATGCGCTAAATGATCCAAGGTTACAAGGACCGCAACCGTTCAGAGTTGGATAGGGGTGGATTGTTTTACTTCTGAGCGACACTTATTTTTGCACATAATGGGCTAAATGGCCAGGTGACGAGGACTCTAATATATCAGAGAAGACGAGACTGGACAGCTGTTGGGAGACAGATGGTAACTTCCTGTGAAGGCCATCCAGCGTGTTCTTTAAAGTGCACAGGGTATGGCTCTCCCACACACGGGGCAACGGGTTAACGTCCTATCCGATGGACGGTGGTCTTTCCAAGCCCATCCGTGTCCCCTAGTGACGAGAGCAGGGGGGAAGTTTTATGGAGATAAATCTCAACGCTGGCTCAGGTGGGACTCGAACCCGGGAACTGCAGATTACGAGCCTGGCGCTCTACCCACTGAGTCACCCTCACTCCAAGATAGAAAAGAATACAATTCATAATTGCTACGCTACAATTCATAATAGCATAATTGCTACTATTCATAACTGCAATTATGAATACATATTAATAATTGCAAAAGAATGCAATTCATAGATTGCAAAAATAGTAAAGAGAAGTTAACATGAACAGAGAGACATACAACGATTATCATACAGACAATGAAAGAATTGCAAAGGATTATTATGCTAATATCCTTCAAATTTATTAATGATAAAGGTTACGTTGTTAGAAAAGGTTTTCCGCAAATCAAACCGATTTAACTATAGAACCAACGATATAACGGAAGATTACATTGCTAAATAAATGTCTAATATGCAACATTTTCTAGTTATATGAATACCACTTCAACCTTATAGGAATACAAATGAATGGTTAACTCTCTCTTGCGTTGGGTTGTTTTACCTCTCAGCGGCACTTTTTTGCACACCATGGGCTAAATGGCCAGGTCACATGGACCCTGGAAGGCTCAGAGAAGGCTGGGGGAGGGGACCCACTGGAACAGCTGTTGGGAGACAGATGGTAGCCTCCCGTCAAGGCCATCCAGCGTGTTCTTTAACGTGCACAGGGTATGGCTCTCCCACACACGGGGCCACGGCTTAACGTCCCATCCGACGGACGGCGGCCTTTCCAAGACCATCGGTGTCCCCTACTGACCGTGGGCAGGGCGGGGAATTTTGCGGATATAAATCTCAACGCTGACCCAGCTGGGACTCGAACCTGGGAACTACAAATTACGAGCCTGGCGCGCTACCGACTGAGCCACCCCCGCCCCACTCTCTCTTGCCCAAGCTAGATAATTAAGTTACCCTATGCTGTTGTTTTTTGTATATCTCGTAATATTTTACAGTTACAGGTTTTTTCCTTCAAACTAATCTTTCTTTATATACTTCTTAACACGATTTGTGTTGAAAATTAATCCTTTTATAATGGTAAAGGAAGGTATCACTCTTATTTTAACATCAATATCAAATATAGAGGAAAAATTGTCTTGAGCCGGGTGGAGTAGAAACCCACGACTTCCTGATAACAGGTCAGGTGTCCTGACCCAAAGCCATCTGAAATGAAAGCCTGATGTCACGTGACGGGCATGGCTAATGACGTCAGAAGCGGGAGCCGTGCATCACATCATAGTTTTAAGCCAGCGGATCTGATTCGTTTCCTATTCGATGTACGCGTTATTTAAACGACTTCATTTCCTGTACTAAATTGAATCAAATATCAATTATAAAGCAAATTATCATAAATGTGGAGAAGAATTTCATTCTTGCGAAAAATAATATATTTTCACAGACAAAAAAAAACTTATTTCTCGATGTCAAAAATATTCAATAAACGTATTATCTAAACATAGTTACACTTTTTTTATTAATTCTATTTAATTGTAAACGGAATTATAAGAAAACGGATATAAGTAAAATATAAATTTTGAAGCATAATTTTATTGATTTTTAAAAAAATTTGAAACGAAATATATGAGTTACATTGCAAACATATTGGAAGAGATAAATATTAACTCTCAGGTTAGAAAAATATATACATATTAATTTCAGATAGGGTTTAACAATGTTGATAAATATGACATATACAGTCTGTCACAAAAATTGTTGATGGTTATATGTGAAATTTGAAAATTTTATATTTCATATAAAACTTTTAAATTTTACATAGTTTATGTTCTAAGAAGAATACTACTGAGATCAGAATTCATTCACAGCTGAACAAATCATCAGTGCAATTCTGCTATTCTATTAATAAGACTAGAATATTTTCTTACTATGATTTAAATCATCAGTATCACATAACTGAAATAAACCCCAATGCAAACACCAAAACGAAAGACTTGTTTAACAAACACGATGACATAAAAATTTAATAGAAATATTACTTTGAATTATTTACAGCTAAATATATCGACTACACATACATCCAACAAAAAAAGCAAATATTCGAAATCCACATCGAATATGCCAATGATAACTCAATCATACATATCGTATGTTTCAAAACGCATTTTGCAACAACCAATGTCTATCATTGAGACATACAGTAGACAAGTGAAAATTAATAAGTACGTCATGGGATCACTATGTTATTGCCTTACATAATTTGTGAGGGGTTTCAGTGAAACCGTGAGGATGTTCCATAATAACAAGAAATATAACCCATACAGATTATTAACAAAAATGATAATATTGAATACCATATGTTTACTGATCATAGAAACTACAAGACAAATATTTGAAGCCCATATCAAATATTAATATCAAATATAAAATATACCAATGACCACCTAATCATTCTGTATGCTTCAAAAAATAGTTTGCGATAACTAATGTCTACCATTAACACATTCCAGTAGACAAGTGAAAAATAATAAGCATAACATGTGACCACAAGCTTATTATTGCCTTTCATAGTTTGTAAGAAACATCAGAATATAAAAAAATGCAGATTTCAGTGCAACATTGAAGAGTGTTCCATAATAACTAGAAATATAACCCATGCAGCTTGTTAAGGAAAATGATAACATTGAATATATGTACTTATGATAATAACAACAAGACAAATAATTATTTCAAACCCACACGAAATATATACCAATGTCTATCATTCAGACACGACAAGTAGACCAGTAAAATTTAACTGATAGACATAGATGGCATATGAATAATCATTTCACCAAATTTCACCATTCACCATTTCTTTGGTGCATATTTGGATTGGGTGTAATTATGCATATACACATTTCCACATAGTAATATAATTTTATGTATTATTTTATTCACACATGGACACTGAAAATCGGTGTTAAGCCCTGCTTCACGTGCTTTACAATATTAACATATGTCAATAATTGATTTTTGCAGTTTAGAAATTGCTGCTCTATGTTACTAGATGTCAGTGTTTGAAAAACGGTATAGCGTAATATTCACACATTTATTGAAACTTAAGTAGGATAGGCTAGCCCTCCATGATCACGCATACTAATTAGTTGTTTAGGTACACCCAAAACTAAATCCGTTTTGTTGTTAAATAAATATACGAAATACGTATAAAAGAAATATAGTTACATATGTCGATCCACTATTATTAGTACGGCAGCCAGGAACACAACATTTAGGGGCATGATAACAATAATAATTGCTATAAATACACTTAAATATAAACAGTATATATAATATAATTCTGATATTTATCTATACAACAGAATAAAGAAATAGCACATACCTTTAACACAAAGGAACAGTTGCAAACAGCATGGCATGATACAAAACGTACTAGCGTAGATGCAATCTTCGCGCTTTGACTGAGCCTCTGCTCTGATAGGACTACGGTGTCACAGCCCATATCACCATATCACGTGTCATCAGTTGGGTTGTTGGGTTGTTTTACCTCTGAGCGGCACTTTTTTGCACACCATGGGCTAAATGGCCAGGTCACATGGACCCCAAAGGCTCAGAGAAGGTTGGGGGAGGGAACCCACTGGAACAGCTGTTGGGAGACAGATGGTAGCCTCCCGTCAAGGTCATCCAGCGTGTTCTTTAACGTGCACAGGGTATGGCTCTCCCGCACACGGGGCCACGGCTTACCGTCCCATCCGATGGACGGCGACCTTTCCAAGCCCATCGGTGTCCCCTACTGACCGTGGGCAGGGCGGGGAATTTTTGCGGAGATAAATCTCAACGCTGACCCAGCTGGGACTCGAACCTGGGAACTACAGATTACGAGCCTGGCGCGCTTCCTACTGAGCCACCCCCGTCCCACGTGTCATCCACTTTGCTTGACCGCAGAGCAACCGGCCGCCAATCAGGACTTTCTCTGTTTAATATGAACTAGATTGCTCTCCAGGTTAAACTAAAGTGATACCTACTTGGAAAAAAAACGTCCAGACATTTCTTCAATCAGTCCTTTTTCAAAAACTCATTAACATGACTTAATAGAATTAAAGTCAATTAGGGCTAAATCGGAAGCAATAATCCATTACAAGGCAACAAGAGGGAATGTAAATACTGGAGATCAAATGGTCAGGGATTATTCACGGAGCTTTTGAATACTGATGCGATGAATGCATTCATTATCACTTGGAAAACCAAAACCCAAACTTGTACAAAAATGACCGCAGCGCAAGAAGTGTCTTCATTGAAGAAATTACAATTGCTCTAGCTTTGTCTTATATAAAGGAAAGATCTGAGACTCCTTGGCTCTATGCTCACATCCAAGATCACATCCAAGAATAAAGATGTTAAGTAAAAATGTTAGGTTGTAGAGGAAACTTCAAAAGCAGCTGCTCCAAATCAAAGTTCTAATTCAAGTTGAATATGTGCTTTTATCCCTCGAAATAAGGGTTGAAAAACCAGCCTTTTTCATTTCATACAAAAAAGCAATGTACAACATTCATAGGAAACATGAAATCGTGATAAAGTGTGTAGTGTGCACAAAAGAGTTCTTGCAGTTTGATAAGTTTTGGTAGAACTATGAACAAATCGCAGTTAATGTTTCACAATAGTAATCCTTTTTGTTTTTCTTGAAGTTTCGTAACTTTTTAATTTTTATATTTTAATTTGTCTTTCAATTCTAAAGTTCTATTTAAAAAAATGGTTACTATATATAACAAAATATGTTTTTAAAAAATACTGAAAATAGATTATCTTATTTAGATTCAAAAACAGAAAAATATCAAATAGGAAAACTTAATTACCCTTCTTGGGCATTGGAAAATGCAAAATAGGTTGGGCAAATAAGACTTAATCTACTACCAATCATTTCTAAAGCATAGTAATAGTATTACAATTTGGGTTTAGAAAATAGAAAAATTATTCATAATATTTGGCATTTAAATGGTAAAGAGAGCAATTCTTCTCATCCTGCATCCGCATTTTGGCTTTTGAACTGGTAATTACGTCAAGTAAGCGCCAGTTCCACAGCGAAAATGCACATAGCAATTGACGACGGCGACAGGTGCGAATACCAGTTGATGATCGCAGTAAGTGCGGATAGCATTTGACGATGGTGATAAGTGCGCTAGCAGTTGGCGATAGTGATGTGCGGATAGTAATTGACAATGGCGGGTGTGATAGTAATTGACGATGGTGATGTACGGCTAGCAATTGGTGATAAGTGCGGATAGCAATTGACGATGGTAATAATTGCGGATAGCAAATAGCGATGGTGATAGATGCGGATAGACGTAAAACGAGGATTGCATCTTTTTATTCAAAATGAGATACGAAGCTAAATCGATGAGTTCTAAACTTTCTTATCTCTTTAAAAAATAGATCTAAATACTTCTTAGCTCTTAAAAAAGATCTAAAAACTTTTTAGCCCTTAAAAAAACTAGCTAATTTGTTTATCCGGTCCATCTGTACACATTCAACTTCTTTCGTTTTTAGAGAATTCAAAATTCCTTTTTTTGGTTGGATAGGTAGAATAGCGTAAAAGAAATAACCATCGGAACGAGAAAGTATCTTATATAATTTTGTTCGAAACACAATTTTGTGTGTTTATGTAAATCAACTTCTGAATTTTTAGTTTTCGAAAAATCTGATTTCTTTTTTCGGAAACGAACTGTTGATTCTATGAATATAAATACAAAAAACTGGTTAGAAAAAAAATTCAAGAGTAGAATTAAAGTGGGGGAGAAAGAAACAGAAAAAAGGGATTACTTTCGAAACTCAGAAAGAAGTATCCTTTAGTATTCTTATTTCGACGGGGTTCACAAACATTTTGTTCCGAATAACAGCCCAATACCCTGATGAATATTGAATTGGGCATTCATAAACCAAAAACAAGCCAGAAACAATCGGTGGAGTTAAACGCAATTCCTTCGTACATATAGCGCAAGTCGTGAAGGAAATACTGAACAATATGAAAATAAAAAAAAAAACATGAAAAAAAAAAACACAAAAGCAAATCACGTAAATCACAATCTCAAAATAAGATTCTTTTCACGAAACAGGTAACGCATGGTAAGCAATAAAGAAAGATATAAACATCGCTTTCACGAAGATAGATAGAGGAGGGGGGAACGTTCTGCTGTGTTGGGCCGCCTTAGAGATTGCCCTTTACATATCTTTTTTGAAATCGATACTCTTTCAAAGCCTTTCGTATGACAAGCTTCATAAATTATGTAAGGGCAACATCACGACAAACAAGCTTCACAAGGAGACACAACACACACAATCTGTATATTATCACTGAGGAGATAGAATGAAAAAGGAACGAAATTTACGTTTTACGGGTTCCGGGTTTTAAAGCGAATTTATGTTATGTAGTGTTGTCTTTGCGACATGAGCTTTTCAGATGTAGAAAAATATTTAGATATATTTGTCTTTTATCTTTCTATCTTTTGCGGTCTAAAAAATCTTTCTTATGTCTTTTTTTCCAGTTTAGTTTGTGTTTGTTTTTCGAATTTTTTCTTTTAAATCTTTATGTTCTTGTTTCAGTCACGTTTCAATTAAATTCAACTTCTTTTGCATTTTTCTTTCAATTCTTTATTAGCTTTTGCTTTCGTTATTTTCTGGTCATTGGTTCCTTTCAGGGTCGGTTCAACAAATTCTGAAGCCCGGGACACCCCAGGATTTTGGGTTCCTTTCTGATACCTGAAAACACCATAAATAAATGAGCAAATATGTAAATTACTGCACAATGTTAAGAACACTTGAACACACTTATTTTACTAATTATACAGAAACAGGAAACAGACCAGGAAAATAAGAATTGGTCATTTGACCATAACAATATAAACAAACTATTTCTGAAATGAATTGGAATTTAGAAAATTATGGAGACAACTCAATGGATGAATTAAACCTATATAAAGTATTTAAAGACATTTATGATGGAATTTTAAGAAAAAATAAAATATATATGAGGAGTGTTGGAAAGGTAAAAAGAAATCATAGCAAAAACTGGATAACACCGAACTTGACAGAATTAATTGAAGAAAGAGATAGAGCTTGGATTAAATTTAAAAACAATGATAAAAGTGATGCTTATAAAAATAACCATAAAAATTAAGAAATATGGTTAATATTCAGATTAGAAATCAGAAACATCTTTATTATATAAATAAACTTATAATGAAAAAAAAATGATATGAAGGCTACCTGGCAATTAATATATGAAATATTAGAAAGAAAACAGAAAAAAATCAGCGGACGATGTAATAATTGACAATATGTCCAAAAAGAAATTAGCTGTGGAAGAAATAGCAAATAATTACAATGACATTTATAATACACTGATTTTACAGATAAGAAATACAAATCACCAAGACGATATAAATTATGTTGCAACCATGATGCAAAGAGTTTTGAAATCTATCTATATACATGAAATCACTGAAAAACAAACTGATGAGATAATTACTTCATTAGACACCAATAAATCACCTGGTTACGATAATGTTTGCATTAAACATATAAAATTTAATAAAGAAACACTACTTAATATTATATCAAAAATTATAAATAAGAATATATTTACTGGGAACATACCTACTGAACTCAAAACAGGTATTTTAAGACCTATTTTTAAAGGTGGTATTAATGAGGACTTTTCTCACTATCGACCAATAACAATTCTGCCTATTTTTTTCGAAAATAATGGAAAATATATTTATAATACTGTTTTTAACTTTTTACTTAAACACAACGTAATTAATGAAAATCAATTTGGCTTTCAAAAAGGAAAAAACACAATTCAACTAATTTCCAAAATTGCAAATAATATTAATAAATCATTGAATAATAGGAAAAAAATTGTAATTATGTTCTTAGATTTATAGAAAGCCTTCGATACAATAGAGCATAGCATTTTACTAAGTAATTTGGAAAATTTACGGTATTCGCGGTATATTGTTAGATTGGTTTAGAAATTATTTATCAGACATACACAATTACTAAAATAAAAAAAACTGCTACAGTAGAAAAGTAATTACATGATATGGAATTCCCCAAGGCTGAATTTTAGGTCCTTTATTGTTCCTAGTATACATAAATGATTTGTTCAATACAAAATTAAAAAGTGCTATTTATCTATATGCTGACGACATTGTTTTAATTAAGCAGTCAGAAATATTTAAATGATAGAATTTTAGAGGTTCAAACAGATTACAATAATATTATTAGATGGTTAAATCATAATAAAATCTATTTAAATGAGAAAAAAACAAAATTGATGATTATTCGTTCACCAGGATTTCATATTCATCAAAATAAATATCATAATATCATAATATCATAATCATAATAAAATCTATTTAAATGAGAAAAAAACAAAATTGATGATTATTCGTTCACCAGGATTTCATATTCATCAAAACCTCTTTATCAAAACTCATAAAATAAATTGCAGAAAACAGGATGCTTCAAATTGTGAATCATTATGTAGTTGCCACCTTGATGAGCAAGTAAATCAAATAAATTACTTAGGAATCATTTTTGATAATATTTTAGGTGAAATGCACATATATCCCACATATGTGAAAGCTTGAGAATATCAGCGATAAAAATTCAAAAATTGAAATATGTATTAAATATGGAAACCTGTGTATTATTTTATAAAGCAATATGCGAATCTATTTTAAATTATGGAATAATTGTGCATGGAACAACTAACTTAACTAACATAAATAAAATAGAAAAACTGCAGTCTATAATAGCTAAAAACATTATTCCGTTTCATTTGCAAAAAATTTATGAAACTTCCACAGATAGATTAAAATTTTTAAACCTTTCATCCTACAGCAATTTATATAAATATAATGTAATAATAAAAAAAAATTTTGACTAAACTTAGAAACTAAAAATTCAACATAACAAAAATACAAGACATCAAAACCAAGGTTATTACAAATTACCAAATTCGAAAAACATCGGAAGTATGTTTCCCGCAAATCGAAATAATTGCGGGAAACATACTTCCGATTATCAAGTACCACTTATATTTAATGCTATTCCAAAAGAATTACTAAATATAGATCTTTTTTAGAAGACTTTAAATGGAATTAAAAAATTATTTGCTATTTTCTATTTAGCTGATTATTATGTGTTGTGTTTTGTGTATTTATTTGATGTACACCATTTTTGTGGTTGAATGACCTATGTTTAATATAGTTTATTAATTTTCCTGCAGATAAGCTATTTAGCTTTGCGGGTCAAATGGTAAATGTATTTGTATTCTTTACTCTTATGAATAAAAATTATGTTCTTTAAAAAAACGTTAAGTTGTTTAACTTCTGAGCAGCACTTTTTTTCGCACACAATGGGATAAACGATCAGGTCACAAGGACTTCAAGGACTTAGAGAAGATTAGGGGAAGGAGACCCACTGGACAACTATTAGGAGACAGATGGTAGTCTCTCTTCATTACCATCCAGCGTGTTCCTTAACGAGCACAGGGTATGGCTCTCCTGCACACGGGACCACGGTTTTATGTCCTATCCGAAAGACTGCGAACTTTCCAAGCTCCTTGGTGTCTCCTTTCATCACTGAAGAAAAGGTGGGAGTTTAGTAGAAATAAATCTCAACGCTCCCACAGTTGGAACTCTAACCTGATAAGTTGAGAATACTGATTTTCCTAAGCAAGGCTTGTTTTCTCTCTGTACCACTCATTTTAAAGCACTTAATGTTCCTTAGTACGCTTAGTAGCGAACTGAGAGATAAATATTGAATTCTAGGTCATATTTATCAACTAAGAAAAGTTTCTTAATTTGTTCCATTGCTACTAATTTCAAAGGTTGCATAAGATGGGAAAATTATTAATACACCTATCCCTCGATTTACACGGTACTCAGTTCACACAATTTTGGCTTTGCACGGTCAAAAAATGCAACCAGTTTCGATTTACACGGTACTGACTGAGATTTCCTTTCTATGTACGTCTTAGTCAGTACCGTGTAAATCGAAACTGGTTGCATTTTTTGACCGTGCAAAGCCAAAATTGTGTGAACTAAGTACCGTGTAAATCGAGGGATAGGTGTATATGTTTAAAATCGACAAGGCTTAGCAGGTAATCCCCCCACACACATACACACTTCCTCTTTACTGGAGCCAGGATCATGGACCACCTAGGCCTCACGGAAAATTCTGCCCAGATTCCTTTATTTATTGATTTCCAGCCACTATTATCTCCACTATTCGAGCAATTTGATCAATACTTGAACTTCTTTTTCATCTTCCCTTACTCCTAATTATTTTTCACCTTCGTTATCTTCTAAACGTTGTTGTTTGCTTATCCTCTAGTTGAAACTCGAAACTGGAAATATAGGCTTTCGAGTCTGACTCGTTAAAGACCGAATCAACACTGCCCCGGTAAAAACTTGACTAAAATGTGAAACTGCAAAACTTTTAATTACTATTTCATCACATGTATTAGGATGAGGGTACCTTTGGCAAATATTTAGTGCTTACCAAGCCTTGGACTCCTTGGTGTTTTTCTCTCGAAATGGTTCGTAGTCTCTCGCTTAAGGGGGCGGGGTGGCTCAGTCGGTAGCGCGCCAGGCTCGTAATCTGTAGTTCCAGGTTCGAGTCCCAGCTGGATCAGCGTTGAGATTTATCTCCGCAAAATTCCCCGCCCTGCCCACGGTCAGTAGGGGACACCGATGGGCTTGGAAAGGCCGCCGTCCGTCGGATGGGACGTTAAGCCGTGCCCCGTGTACGGGAGAGCCATACCCTGTGCACGTTAAAGAACACGCTGGATGGCCTTGACGGGAGGCTACCATCTGTCTCCCAACAGCTGTTCCAGTATGTCCCCTCCCCCCAACCTTCTCTGAGCCTTCGGGGTCCATGTGACTTGGCCATTTAGCCCATGGTGTGCAAAAAAGTGCCGCTCAGAGGTAAAACAACCCAACTCTCGCTTAAGAGCTGGAAGATATGCTATCAAATATTCGCCTTAACAGTCGGTCAACATTTTGTGCTTCACTTAGATACATCGTTTGGACATTTTTACGATATTATACTACTTCGCCATGAATTTCATTGAGTACCAATTAGTTAGGTGAAAAGGAATAGCACTCAAGGGCATCAAAAGTATTCATATGAAGTAAAAAAATCGAAGGAAGTCTATTTGGGCAACTACCTGCCATCTATTGTCCTGTTGTTGCCACGCATCTTGAGCCATTTGTCCTTGACACTTCTGTTTTATAAGACAAAATTAATCGTCGCATTTGAGAAGTACTTTAATATATTGAAAATTAATAAATTAGTTTAGCCCGTTTCCAAAAGAATGAGAGGTTGCTTTTCTTTTAGGCCTGTCCCATCTGATACATTGACCATTTTTTTTTAAAGTAGAATTAAACATTATCTTTGGGTTGGAAAGGTACTGATGAAACATTAGGATTCTCATTTTCCCAATCTCCGAATAGTTTTAAAAACTTCCTCTAACGGTGGAAGAGTTTGACAATGCCAAAGTTTTACGCCAATATTACAAACGATCTCTTTATACTAGAAATATAAACTTTGGCTGGTGGAGTGTGTTAGTCAAGGGGGGTTTGCAATGGAAGAAATTATTTTTTACTCCTTGGTCAGGAGAAAACTCATTTTTTTTATTTAAGAGATAAATGATTTTTTTTTAATTGGATTAGTACTATAAATGTGATTTGTGGTTTTAGCTCCACCAGTGATTTTAATTCCCATCATTAGAGGGCTATAAATTTTAGAAATTGTCTAAAATTTAAACGAATATTTCAAACGATGTACTTCTGATAGAAATTTTTGCACTTCGGTATGTTAATGGTATCGTGTTGTCTAATAGTGAAACAGGAACAGCTATAACCTTGGTTCGAATCCTGGGATGTCATAATCGCACATTCTGTAATAACTAGTAGCTTTGCGGGTCTAAAATTAAGAATTTGAAATTTTGGTGGTTGTTTCCCTTTAACCCCAGTGGGGTGAAAAAAATGTGAATTTGCATCGACATTAATGACATGGGGCCTTTTTTCACTGGGCACATAGAACTTCTTTTACTTTAAGAGATAAATTAAAAATGATTTTATTATTATAGAATAGGAACTAATAAACATTACTATTTGACTTCTTCCACTCGTCCTTTACTTCGAATTTTCACTGTTTGACGATGCAAAATTCCGAAAATGAATTGCTTAATATCCTTTCAAATGGATTTTTTTTTTTTGGAATTTTTGGGATGTTTAGTTCCTTGTGTTCTAGTTCGTTTTAGTTCCTTGTGTTCTAGTTCTAAATAAATATTTGTTTCTTCTTGTTTTTGTCAATCGTTGCTTCTTTGCTTCTTCTAGTTTTTTTTTTTAATTCTTGTTCCTTTTCTTCTTCTAGTTCTCTTTCAATCATTGCTTTTTTGTTTCTTATAGTTCTCTCTCAGTCTTTGCATCTTCTACATAGTTCTTTCTCAATCTTTGCTTCTTTGTTTCTTCTAGGTTCTATCAATCCTTGCCTCTTTTTTCTTCTAGGTCTTATCAATCCTTGATTCTTTATTTCTTCCAATTCTTTTCAACCTTGGTTTCTTTGCCTCTTCCAGTTCTTTTTCAACCTCGGCTTCTCTGCCTCTTCCAGTTCTTTTTAACCTTGGCTTCTTTGCCTCTTCCAGTTCTTTTTAACCTTGGCTTCTTTGCCTCTTCCAGTTCTTTTTCAACCTCGGCTTCTCTGCCTCTTCCAGTTCGTTTTAACCTTGGCTTCTTTGCCTCTTCCAGTTCTTTTTAACCTTGGCTTCTTTGCCTCTTCCAGTTCTTTTCAACCTTGGCTTCTTTGCCTCTTCCAGTTCTTTTTAACCTTGGCTTCTTTGCCTCTTCCAGTTCGTTTTAACCTTGGCTTCTTTGCCTCTTCCAGTTCTTTTCAACCTTGGCTTCTTTGCCTCTTCCAGTTCGTTTTAACCTTGGCTTCTTTACCTCTTCCAGTTCTTTTTCAACCTCGGCTTCTCTGCCTCTTCCAGTTCTTTCTCAATCCTTGTTTCTTTTCTTCTTCCAGTTCTTTCTCAATCCTTGCTTCTTCTAATTCTTTCTCGATCCCCGCTTCTTTGTTGCTTCTATTTGTTTTAGTTATTTTAATGATTGCTTCTTTGCTTCATCTGGTTTTATCTCAATATTTGCTTCTTTTCTTCATCTGATTCTTTCTCAATATTTGTTTTTTTTTCTTCATCTGATTCTTTCTCAATATTTGTGCTTTGTTTTTTCTAGTTCTTGTCAATCCTTGCTTCTTTGCTTCTTATAGTTCTTTAACAATCCTTGCTTATTTTTTCTTCTAGTTTTTCCTCAATCTTTGCTTCTTTGCTTCGTCTCGCTCTGTTCTTATTTTTCTTTACAAAATACTCCTCTTTTCTTTCTAACACCCCTTTTTTTGTTTAGGAAAATTTCTCCACATTCCTGAACATATGTTTGCATTATGAAGCAAGTGTTTAAAAGTCATCAGCAACAATTCACAGAAGATAATCTATTGATTAAAGCATAATTTTATTCCAAAGATAAAAACAGACTTGATTTAGCAATCCGTAGCTAAATGAGCGGTACAGCAATAGGTATGTTATTAAGAAGTTTACTATTCGCATTCCAACCAGCTATCCACACGGCTGAGTCAATTCTTACGTTTACTTAACAAAAAAAGAAAGTGTTTTTAAAGCTCTTTTTACTCCTTACAAACAAGCTAGTGAACAAATTCGTAAATTTGACTCATCTTAGGAATTTACCTTTAAACATTTGATTACCTAAAGCGGAAAGTCGCATTTAGAGCTCCCTAACTTTGAAAATAAGCTTTTTACACAATTATGGTACTGGAGAATAATTTAAAATACTAGTCAAATCTTTCTGATTCCTGATTTTCAACAACAGTGGTCGAAGTGAGACTGTGAGGTTATGCAGTTGGCATTTCTACGGTTCTCATAGATCATTAGTCAATGATCTTCCAATCATATGTCGATCAACCTATGACCACTATCGAAGCTTCAACTGCGCAATCTCACAGTCTCTCTATCTCCCCAGGTACAACTTACGCTATCTTTTTAGTACCTCACCGAAAGTAACATACTCACTTCCTTGTTGAACGGTTTCTTGAAGTAGCTTTTATTTAGGATTTCAACCGTACCTCGTGGAAGTAACTAAAAAAGGAGGCTATGGTAAAAGTAGGAGGATCACGCACAGCAAACACTTACCCTCAGTCAATAAGTGCTTCAATAGTAACAAACGATGAAGTGAACTGAGAGGCTGGGATAATGCCTTGACATTCGTCGTCTAGACTGAATTTAGTTCTTAAGAGAATCTTTGTTGTTTTGGTCGAAAGTCTCAGCGGAGTTCACCAGTCCCTGAAATTCACCGTAAATGCCGCCTTCTGTGGATGGGTCAACAACGAAATTGAACAATCCTGACTAAAAGGGAATGAAAAAGGGTTATTGGAGTGAAGAGGCTGCATTTTGTCTCCGTCGTAAGAAAAGGAAACTTGTGTCAACAAGATAGAGTGGAAGGAGAAGTCAAAGCGTTTGTTCTTCTTTATTTTGCTTAGCTCGATTTCGCTCTTAAAAATCAAAAAGTCGTCGTTAACTTTTATCACGAGGATGGTTATAAGAAGAATTATTGACTCTACAAATGTATCTTTCGACAGGAGGTACAAACAACTACAAGAGAAAATCTCATTTAGCTGTATTTCTAGAAAAGCTTAGATGCGGTGCTAGAAAAAGTTTTCATAGTGAGGTACAGTCACTCAAAAAATATCCGAACACTATGGTTGATTACAGAACTCAGAAAAAATATCTGGCAACGATTTTTTTAGAAATTGGTCATCTGGCAACCTTCGTGTCACGTGACACGAAGGTTGCCAGATCACTAATTTCTAAAAAAATCGTTGCCATATATTTTTCTGAATTCTGTAATCAACCATAGTGTTCCGATACTTTTTTGAGTGACTGTACATCTCTATTGCACTGGAATGTTTAACTTTCGCTTGTATGTCACTGAGAAGTTTCGAAATTTAGAGGACACAACAATTACTGAACGTTGTTACGGACAACGTGTCTGTTATTATTGCATCTTGTTTCCTACGTGTGCGTGTCAGCTGTAGCTAACTTTAGATATGTGAATTTTTGAAGCAGATAGACTATTTTTGAAGTACCCTTGGCTCAAAATTCGGGCTGGGTTGGTTGTTTTTCCTCTGAGCGGCACTTTTTTGCTCACCATGGGCTAAATGGCCAGGTCACATGGACCCCGAAGGCTCAGAGAAGGTTGGGGGAGGGGACCCACTGGAACAGCTGTTGGGAGACAGATGGTAGCCTCCCGTCAAGGCCATCCAGCGTGTTCTTTAACGTGCACAGGGTATGGCTCTCCCGCACACGGGGCCAAGGCTTAACGTCCCATCCGACGGACGTCGTCCTTTCCAAGCCCATCGGTGTCCCCTACTGACCGTGGGCAGGGCGGGGAATTTTGCGGAGATAAATCTCAACGCTGACCCAGCTGGGACTCGAACCTGGGAACTACAGATTACGAGCCTGGCGCGCTACCGACTGAGCCACCCCCGCCCCAAAATACAATATCCAAATATGCCTTCAGCCATAAGGCCAGTTCCTCATCTTGGCTCAAAAACTCTTAAAAAAAACGACTTTTACACTGCGAAAATCTTCGATAGTTTATATTAAAGTACAAAATGAAAGAAGTTTTTCCCACACTACCATAGATTTTGACGCTGTAATTAAATTTCAATTTTGCATCATTTATATTATTATTGGTTTTGCTAATTTATCGTGTTCAGAACTTTTTACTTCAGTACGTTTTAAAAAGTAATACAAATATATTTTGAATCGAGTCCTCGATGGGGTATAATAAAACACTGTATTTTTTAATTTTAAGGTTTTGTCTTCAATTATTCACACTTAAATTTCTTATCCACAGTCATTTTAAAATAACACTCAGAATTTAAATGATTAAGATGATTGATGATTAAATGATAAGATTTTAATTTTATTAAATGATTAAGTAGTAATAGTAATTTTTATGTAAAAAAAAGTGTCAAGGAACTTTCAAAGCTTCGTTTTATGTTCGGCAGACTAATGCGTTTTGCCAATCCACGTGCCGTCCGTCGGATGGGACGTTAAGCCGTGGTCCCGTGTGCGGGAGAGCCATACCCTGTGCACGTTAAAGAACACGCTGGATGGCCTTGACGGGAGGCTACCATCTGTCTCCCAACAGCTGTTCCAGTGGGTCCCCTCCCCCAACCTTCTCTGAGCCTTCGGGGTCCATGTGACCTGGCCATTTAGCCCATGGTGTGCAAAAAAAGTGCCGCTCAGAGGTAAAACAACCCAACCCAAACAACCCAACCCATTCCACGTGATATTCAATTTTCGTCCGAACTTCGCTCATCATGTCTGTTGTAACATTTCCAACAACTGTGGTGATTCTTGCATTAAATACTGTAAATTATATTTGTTGAGGAATAAATTATGTTTTTAACGTAAGCACCAAAAAAATAAGTCCAATGGTGAAGTCCACACAGGACAGCTGTTAGGATGTTAGGATAGGTGATAATTTCCTTCCGGGACGTAAAGCTGTGACCCCATGTGCGGGAGAGGCTTACTCTGTTCTTATTAAAGAACATGCTAGATGGCATTGGCGGGTGAATACCATTCGTCTCCTAGCAACTGTCTAGTGACACTCCTTCCCCCAACCTTCTCTGAGCCCTCGGGGTGGGGAGGGGCTCAATCGGTATCGTGCCAGGCTCGTAATCTGTAGTCCCAGGTTCGAATCCCGCCTGGGCTAGCGTTGAGGTTCATCTCGACAAAATTCCTCGCCCTGCCCTCGGTTAGTACGGGACACTGATGGGCATGGAAAAGCCCCAGTCCGTCGGATGGGACTTTAAGCCATATCCACGTGTGCGGAAGAGCCATACACTGTGCACGTTAAAGAACGCACTGGATGGCCTTGACGGGAGGTTACCATCTGTCTCCCAACAGCTGTCCAGTTCAACCTTCTCTGAGCCCTTGGGGTCCTTGTAACATGGCCCTTTAACCCATTGTGTTCAAAAAGGCTTTGACGCTCAGAGGTAAAACAACCCAAATACAAAAGCATTAAAATATCAAGACTACATTTTAGTAAGGGGAAGTTGGGTTGGGTTGTTTTACCTCTGAGCGGCACTTTTTTGCACACCATGGGCTAAATGGCCAGGTCACATGGACCCCGAAGGCTCAGAGAAGGTTGGGGGAGGGGACCCACTGGAACAGCTGTTGGGAGACAGATGGTAGCCTCCCGTCAAGGCCATCCAGCGTGTTCTTTAACGTGCACAGGGTATGGCTCTCCCGCACACGGGGCCAAGGCTTAACGTCCCATCCGACGGACGGCGGCCTTTCCAAGCCCATCGGTGCCCCTACTATCGTGGGCAGGGCGGGGAATTTTGCGGAGATAAATCTGAACGCTGACCAGCTGGGACTCGAACCTGGGAACTACAGATTACGAGCCTGGCGCGCTACCGACTGAGTCACCCCCGCCCCTAGTAAGGGGAAAAAACGACATTAATAATTATTGGTAAACTTCTATTTTTCATCATAAATTAAATTTTCGATCAATTTTGCAAGAGGGTAACAACCTACCCTCCAACCTCTTTTTTCCGACGTCCAACCAAGTACACAAAAACTAAAAACTACAATTGCACGACTAAGTTTGCTATTTGATTAAAGCTCTTGTTATATGCCTATTACCATGAACTACTCGGCGGTTGTAGTTTGATGTGATATTTACAGAAATGTGTTTGAAATTAGGATGAGCAAAAGATAAAAATAAAGATGAGAAAAGATTTAAAGCAAAGGATATTTTCTTTGCTTTAACTAGGAAATAACTCCAGTGAAGAATGAATTTCATTACTATGAATTCGCGTTTTAAAATATTCTCCCCTTTCAAAGGTTGTATATTCGTAGAATGGGAATGAGACTTGGTCAAAGCTCTAATGAACTACCCATTCCCGTGGGTAAGTTAACGCTTTGGGATTTTAATCTTAGCTTAGTAAATGTTCGGATAAATAGCTATTTGCATTAGCATAAAATTAGAATGAAGATGCTGATGCAATTAAATACTTATTTATAAATGGAATGAATGCAAATTTACTTTAGACGAAAACTAATCAAATAAAGAATCCAAACACGTTAATTTTCCGAGGGAGCAATTTGTTGAAATAGCAAGATTACAATATATGCTTTGTTAGTACCCTTAATCAAGAAGCAATCTGTTTAAACTTCAGATTTAAATTACATTGTATGTGTTTATTTGAGTCTTTCCCCTCCTGTGGACAAAAAACCTTTTTACCATAGCTAGATGTGCTAAATATCTTAAGTTAAATGGAGATTCTTTCGCATTCGAAGCGATGTAAACAGATACAGTGGACCTTCGTTATAGCGCTGCTCGCTATACCGCGCACTCGGTTATGGCGCGGGCGATGTTCGCGATAAGTTCAAACATGTTTATACAGGTTCGTGCGGCGTTAGTGAGTATCGCATTTTATTGTTACTGCGTATTGAGTAATTGTGTATGTATTGAGTTCCTGCATGTATTTTGAATAGTGTTTAATTATTGTATGCATGATGAGTAAAAGAAAAGCTTACAGTGTGAAATTTATTGTGTCGACACCGCGCCGCTCGGTATAACGCGGTTCACCTTATAACGCGGGTGTTGTTTCCCGCCCGACATGCGCGTTATATCGGGGGTCCACTGTATAAGAAACTTGCTTATAAAGGAAATGAATTCTGCAGACATTGCGTTAAAGGTTTTAACTCTTCTACGTACATAAAGCCATTGTTTGTTCTTAATTTTAGTTTTAAAAACCGCTATTTCCACGTAAACTTATCCATAGTCCTAGTAAACTATTATACCTCATTGAATGCAGAATGAGAAATGGTACTTGAGAATTTCGTGCTAAAACCAATTTTGATGCTTAATTAGTTAAACTGGAGACAAAACAAAGTAGAAGTTCTTAACTTTGATTTTTGTCGCAGTGCAATTAACGTTTTCTATTTAGCATCGTTATCTGTGGATAATTGTGTGAACTATAAAGATTACATTTTCGAATCATAGATTTGTGTGTTCTGTTGTCCAGTTAAGTGATTCCCATCTTTTTCTGCTCCACGGACCCTCTATAAAATTAACTCTTTCTGCACACACTCTGTGAAGTATAACTGTTTTTGTATTACCCCTTGAAAACGAGGTCTGTGAAGTATAACTCCTTCTGCAGAAGTCCTGTGAAGTATAACTTTTTCTGCAGAAACCTATGAAGTATAGCATTTTCTATCTCCTTTCACAAATTTTCTGTGAAGTCTAATCTTTCTTCAGACTCTCTGTGAAGTATAACATTTCCTACTGACATCTAGGGGGGGGGGGGGGGGTGGCTCAGTCGGTAGCGCGCCAGGCTCGTAATCCGTAGTTCCCAGGTTCGAGTCCCAGCTGGGTCAGCGTTGAGATTTATCTCCGCAAAATTCCCCGCCCTGCCCACGGTCAGTAGGGGACACCGATGGGCTTGGAAAGGCCGCCATCCGTCGGATGGGACGTTAAGCCGTGGCCCCTGTGCGGGAGAGTCATACCCTGCGCACGTTAAAGAACACGCTGGATCGCCTTGACGGGAGGCTACCATCTATCTCCCAACAGCTGTTCCAGTGGGTCCCCTCCCCCAACCTTCTCTGAGCCTTCGGGGTCCATGTGACCTGGCCATTTAGCCCATGGTGTGCAAAAAAGTGCCGCTCAGAGGTAAAACAACCCAACCCATTTTAATTAAATTATAGATCCTTCTCGCAATGAGAATGAATTGTGAATTCCAAGAATGTATTATGTCTAGTTATTTATCAGCTATTTTTTTTAATTAGAAACTCAACATTTAAATGAAGAAATTCGATGTTCCGGATTTTTATGCATGATCAAAAGTCAATTACGTCTTGTGATCGGCATGCGCTCGCTAGTGATGCCATACTGAATTGACATAATTTCAGCCAAAAGCAATAAAATTTGGCGCAGATAGCGGGTAATATGACATTTGATTTGAGCTTCCTAAAAATTACAAATAATCCGGTAACACCTGGGGGGTTATGAGACCACAAGTTAAGGTTCAGGTCTAGTTCATATAACAAATCTTGTCGGCAAATAAATACACCCAGTTCTCGCTTTATGCGCTCTCCATTTAAGTTTTCTCAGAGATACGCGTTGGAAAGAAATATACCATCTCTCAGAGATACGCGATTTGGAAAAGCATTTCTGTCGTGTCCCTGTTAAAGGCATGGCAATTCCGTCGTATCACTGTTAAAGGCATGGCAATTCCGACGTGTCCCTGTTAAAGGCATGGCAAAACCGTCGAATCCCTGTTAAAGGCATGGCAATTCCGTCGTGTCCCTGTTAAAGGCATGGCAATTCCTTCGTGTCCCTGTTAAAGGCAATGGAATTCCGTCGTGCCCCTGTTAAAGGCAACGTCGTGTCCATGGTAAAGTCATGGCAATTCCGTCGTGTCGCTGTTAAGGGCATGGCAATTCCGTCGTGTCCCTGCTAAAGGCATGGCAATTCCGTCGTGTCCCTGTTAAAGGCATGGCAATTCCGTCGAGTCCCTGTTAAAGGCATGGCAATTCCGTCGAGTCCCTGTTAAAGGCATGGCAATTCCGTCGTGTCCCTGTTAAAGGCATGGCAATTCCGTCGAGTCCCTGTTAAAGGCATGGCACTTCCGTCGAGTCCCTGTTAAAGGTATGGCACTTCCGTCGTGTCCCTGTTAAAGGCATGGCAATTCCGTCGAGTCCCTGTTAAAGGCATGGCAATTCCGTCGTGTCCCTGTTAAAGTCATGGCAATTCCGTCGTGTCCCTGTTAAAGGCATGGCAATTCCGTCGAGTCCCTGTTAAAGGCATGGCAATTCCATCGAGTCCCTGTTAAAGGCATGGCAATTCCGTCGTGTCCCTGTTAAAGGCATGGCAATTCCGTCGTGTCCGTGTTAAAGGCATGGCAATTCCGTCGAGTCCCTGTTAAAGGCATGGCAATTCCGTCGAATCCCTGTTAAAGGCATGGCAATTCCGTCGAGTCCCTGTTAAAGGCATGGCAATTCCGTCGTGTCCCTGTTAAAGGCATGGCAATTCCGTCGTGTCCCTGTTAAAGGCATGGCAATTCCTTCGTGTCCCTGTTAAAGGCAATGGAATTCCGTCGTGTCCCTGTTAAAGGCAACGAAATTTTGCCGTGTCCCTATTAAAGGCAAAGCAATTTTGTCGTGTCCCTGGAAGGCAAAGTAATTCCGTCGTGTCCCTGTTAAAGGCAAAAGAATTCTGTGGTGTCTCTGTTAAAGGCATGGCAATTCCGTCGTGTCCCTGTTAAAGGCATGGCAATTCCGTCGTGTCCCTGTTAAATGAATGGCAATTCCGTCGAATCCCTGTTAAAGGCATGGCAATTCCGTCGTGTCCCTGTTAAAGGCATGGCAATTCCGTCGTGTCCCTGTTAAAGGCATGGCAATTCCTTCGTGTCCCTGTTAAAGGCAATGGAATTCCGTCGTGCCCCTGTTAAAGGCAACGAAATTTTGCCGTGTCCCTATTAAAGGCAAAGCAATTTTGTCGTGTCCCTGGAAGGCAAAGTAATTCCGTCGTGTCCCTGTTAAAGGCATGGCAATTCCGTCGTGTCCCTGTTAAAGGCATGGCAATTCCGTCGTGTCCCTGTTAAAGGCATGGCAATTCCGTCGTGTCCCTGTTAAAGGCATGGCAATTCCGTCGAATCCCTGTTAAAGGCATGGCAATTCCGTCGAGTCCCTGTTAAAGGTATGGCACTTCCGTCGTGTCCCTGTTAAAGGCATGGCAATTCCGTCGTGTCCGTGTTAAAGGCATGGCAATTCCGTCGAGTCCCTGTTAAAGGCATGGCAATTCCGTCGAATCCCTGTTAAAGGCATGGCAATTCCGTCGAGTCCCTGTTAAAGGCACGGCAATTCCGTCGTGTCCCTGTTAAAGGCATGGCAATTCCGTCGTGTCCCTGTTAAAGGCATGGCAATTCCGTCGTGTCCGTGTTAAAGGCATGGCACTTCCGTCGAGTCCCTGTTAAAGGTATGGCACTTCCGTCGTGTCCCTGTTAAAGGCATGGCAATTCCGTCGAGTCCCTGTTAAAGGCATGGCAATTCCGTCGTGTCCCTGTTAAAGTCATGGCAATTCCGTCGTGTCCCTGTTAAAGGCATGGGAATTCCGTCGAGTCCCTGTTAAAGGCATGGCAATTCCGTCGAGTCCCTGTTAAAGGCATGGCAATTCCGTCGTGTCCCTGTTAAAGGCATGGCAATTCCGTCGTGTCCGTGTTAAAGGCATGGCAATTCCGTCGAGTCCCTGTTAAAGGCATGGCAATTCAGTCGAATCCCTGTTAAAGGCATGGCAATTCCGTCGAGTCCCTGTTAAAGGCATGGCAATTCCGTCGTGTCCCTGTTAAAGGCATGGCAATTCCGTCGTGTCCCTGTTAAAGGCATGGCAATTCCTTCGTGTCCCTGTTAAAGGCAATGGAATTCCGTCGTGTCCCTGTTAAAGGCAACGAAATTTTGCCGTGTCCCTATTAAAGGCAAAGCAATTTTGTCGTGTCCCTGGAAGGCAAAGTAATTCCGTCGTGTCCCTGTTAAAGGCAAAAGAATTCTGTGGTGTCCCTGTTAAAGGCATGGCAATTCCGTCGTGTCCCTGTTAAAGGCATGGCAATTCCGTCGTGTCCCTGTTAAATGAATGGCAATTCCGTCGAATCCCTGTTAAAGGCATGGCAATTCCGTCGTGTCCCTGTTAAAGGCATGGCAATTCCGTCGTGTCCCTGTTAAAGGCATGGCAATTCCTTCGTGTCCCTGTTAAAGGCAATGGAATTCCGTCGTGCCCCTGTTAAAGGCAACGAAATTTTGCCGTGTCCCTATTAAAGGCAAAGCAATTTTGTCGTGTCCCTGGAAGGCAAAGTAATTCCGTCGTGTCCCTGTTAAAGGCATGGCAATTCCGTCGTGTCCCTGTTAAAGGCATGGCAATTCCGTCGTGTCCCTGTTAAAGGCATGGCAATTCCGTCGTGTCCCTGTTAAAGGCATGGCAATTCCGTCGAATCCCTGTTAAAGGCATGGCAATTCCGTCGTGTCCCTGTTAAAGGCATGGCAATTCCTTCGTGTCCCTGTTAAAGGCATGGCAATTCCGTCGTGTCCCTTTTAAAGGCAAAGGAATTCCGTCGTGTCCCTGTTAAAATCAATGAAATTTTTCCGTGTCCTTATTTAAGGCAAAGCAATTTTGTCGTGTCCCTGGAAGGCAAAGTAATTCCGTCGTGTCCCTGGAAGGCAAAGTAATTCCGTCGTGTCCCTGTTAAAGGCAAAAGAATTCTGTGGTGTCCCAGTTAAAGGCAAAAGAATTCTGTGGTGTCCCAGTTAAAGGTAAAGCAATTCCCTTGTGTTCCTGTTAAAGACAAAGCAATTCCGTCGTGTCCCTGTTAAAGACAAAGCAATTCCGTCGTGTTCTTGTTAAAGGCAAAAGAATTCTGTGGTGTCCCAGTTAAAGGCAAAGCAATTCCGTTGTGCCCCTGTTAAAGACAAAGCAATTCCGTCTTGTCCCTGTTAAAGACAAAGCAATTCCGTCGTGTTCTTGTTAAAAGCAAAACAATTCTGTGACGTCCCTGCTAAAGGCAATGCAATTCTGTGGTGTCCCTGTAAGGCTAAGCAATTCTGTGGTGTTCCTGTAAGGCTAAGCAATTCTGTGGTGTCCCTGTAAGGCTAAGCAATTCCGCTATGTTACAAGTAGTAACTATTACAAGTTTTTAATAAACTTTGTTTCGCAGTTTTTTTTTTTATTTTTTTGAAGTTATACCTTGCATTGAAATACATGTTAAATAGCAATTTAACATGAATTTCATGCGCTCCATATAGGTATATTATATATTATAATATACTTTCTATGCATCCATTATGCATAGAAAGTAATAAGTGTCGGTTGGATAATTTTCCACCTATTTCTATAGTTATTCATAATTACACCACCTATCGTGTAATTATGAGAACTAGGTGTATTAGCTGCTGATCATAGGGCAGTTACATCGCAGCAGATAAACTATTGGATACGGGAAATGAAATTAGCATGAGAACTGCAGATCATGAACCTTGAGAGAAACCAATTCAATTTCTCACCTTCCATTTTAAAAGCAATTAGAGTTTGGTTCTAACTTGTACAACTAACAAATATTCCTGCGTCAACTTTGCAAGGAAAATTAAACAATGAGATTGCATTCATTGGGTGAAGATATTATTTCGTTCAATAGAAAAATACAGTCTCTCAAAAAATTATCCGAACACTGTGGTTGATTACAGAATTCAGAAAAAATATCAGGCAACGATTTTTTTAGATAGTAGTGATCTGGCAACCTTCGTGTACGTACACGAAGGTTGCCAGATCACTAATTTAAAAAAAATCGTTGGCAGTTTTTTTTTCTGAATTCTGTCATCAACCACAGTGTTCGGATATTTTTTTGAGCGACTGTACACGAGTACAGTGTAACGATGGTCCACAAAATCAAGAAAGGAGATCGATTTTTCCCCTATTTTTCACATATATAAACGCTAAACAAACAAACAAATAATTCTCCAGAAAAATGTTGAAATGCAAATTTCACTGAAAAGATATTTCCTGGGATGGGGTCTTCGTGTTTGTTCGACAGGGTGAGGAAGTCCCCACCTCACTCATGTAAACGCTTGTAAAACCTTACAAACTCCATTTACTGATCTATCCGTTTCTAATCTATTGTGACTACTGCACCTACTATTCCCAGAATCAAACCGAAAAAATGCGAAAATGCAACCTTATCTAAAACGTTTCACTCCTTAGCTTCACTTTTGGAAATTTCCTTATGTTTGCTGTTGATTTTATTTGTTTATTATTGATTTCGAGCCAAAAATGTAAAAATAAACAAAAAAAAACTCAAAAAAGGTAAAAAACCTTTTATATACAGGGTGTCTCAAAAATATAGGTACAAACTTTTAGGGGAGGTAGATAACACCTAAAGGAATGAGAATTGCATAGGAACCCATAACCGGAAATGTCATGGGAAATTGGTAGCAGAGGTATAAGATGTTCTCGATCTTTCTTTCATACTAATGACTAAAACAGATTAAGCAGCATTAGGCACAGAAAGTAATAAGTGTCGGTTGGATAATTTCCCACCTATTTCTATACTGGAGAATGCTTGGTCATGATTACTTGTATTTGCACATCATTTGTCTGTGTACAAAATTTGCATTATAACAAATTTATGAAGATTTATTTTCAGTTATTGCATTAACGAAAGAATAAAATATAATATTATTTTAAACGATAACCTCTCTTTATCTCTCGTTTTAAAATGAAACAAGTTTTTGCTCATTCAAAAAGTCTAATCTCTAAGTGTATACTCCTGGCTCCGCCACTGATACTATAATTATGTTATTCTTTCTAAATAACCGTTTTTGTAATTAAGTTTTAATAAATCCAGTGATATGTTTATGGTATACGCGATATCCTACTAGGTTTTAGCCGTCCCATAGTCGAGTGGTTAGCGCGCTTGGCTACTGATCTAAGGGACCTGGGTTCGAGCCCCGGGTAAGGCATGACTGTTTGTGTCGTTTTTCTGCTGAGGTCCTGCCATCCTCTCAGACCTTCTACTATGGCATATAAACTGACAGGCTCCTATCAGACCTCTGTGGCAAGCAGTTGCTTGAGGGGGTATTTATTTTTATTTCATTTAATACTTTCAGAGTCGCATAAAATTATTGCAAGTAAAAATTTTGCTTTTTGTTAACAGCTATCGCGTACTTTACCAGTCGAAATAACAATCAATATATTAAACATACTCGTAAACAATTTTCGTCTTTAGATAAGAGATAACAACTATTGTGGGGCGGGGGTGGCTCAGTCGGTAGCGTGCCAGGCTCGTAATCTGTAGTTCCCAGGTTCGAGTCCCAGCTGGGTCAGCGTTGAGATTTATCTCCGCAAAATTCCCCGCCCTGCCCACGGTCAGTAGGGGACACCGATGGGCTTGGAAAGGCCGCCGTCCGTCGGATGGGACGTTAAGCCGTGGCCCCGTGTGCGGGAAGCCATACCCTGTGCACGTTAAAGAACACGCTGGATGGCCTTGACGGGAGGCTACCATCTGTCTCCCAACAGCTGTTCCAGTGGGTCTCCTCCCCCAACCTTCTCTGAACCTTCGATGTCCATGTGACCTGGCCATTTAGCCCATGGTGTGCAAAAAAGTGCCGCTCAGAGGCAAAACAACCCACAACCCATAACAACTATTGTACACCAGACTCGCCAAGTTCACGTCCCAGGTGTACCAGGGTTACGTTTTATCTCCGAAAACCTCCACGCCCTGTCCTTGGTCATTAGCGGACACCGATGAGCTTGGAAAGGCCGCAGTTCGTCGGATGGACGTTAAGCCATGGCTCCGTGTGCGGGAGAACCATTCCTGTCCACTATTAAAAGCACTCTAAATGGCCTTGACGGGAAGATACCATCGTCTCCTAGCAGCTGTCCAGTGGGTCCACACCTACCAACCTTCTCTGAGCCTTCGGGATCTTTGTGACCTGGCTATTTAGTCCGTTGTAGATAAAAAAGTGTCTCTCAGAAGTCTACAACCCAACCCAACGCACCAGACTCGTACATTAGCAGAGTAGAGTTACCAATGTTCATGCGTTGAAATTATCTCCGATAACTTACGTCAGCCCTTGGCGAGAAAGGAAAGCCAATGGGCTTAGAAACTCCGCCGTCCGTCGCATGAGACATTAAGCCATGACCATGTGCGCATTACAGTTACACACTGTACGTGTAAACAATCCACTGAATGGTTTTGACGGAAGGCGCCCATCTCCCTTAATAGTTTTCAAGCGGTTATCCCTCCCTTTTCCAGCTGTTTACCCTTTGTGAGAACGTGTAAACAGCTTTAATAATACTACTGACTAATTTGCCTTTCCTAAGTGACTTATTTGTCTTTTCTAGTGACTATTTGTCTCTTCCACTGACTAATTTGCCTTTTCTAAGTGACTAATTTGCCTTTTCTAAGTGACTAATTTGCCTTTTCTAAGTGACTAATTTGCCTTTTCTAAGTGACTAATTTGCCTTTCCTAAGTGACTTATTTGTCTTTTCTAGTGGCCTATTTGTCTTTCCTAAGTGACTTATTTGTCTTTTCTAGTGGCCTATTTGTCTTTTCTAGTAAATTATTTGCCCTTTCTAGTGACTTATTTGTCTCTTCTAGTGACTATTTGTCTCTTCCACTGACTAATTTGCCTTTTCTAAGTGACTAATTTGCCTTTTCTAAGTGACTAATTTGCCTTTCCTAAGTGACTTATTTGTCTTTTCTAGTGGCCTATTTGTCTTTCCTAAGTGACTTATTTGTCTTTTCTAGTGGCCTATTTGTCTTTTCTAGTAAATTATTTGCCCTTTCTAGTGACTTATTTGTCTCTTCCACTGACTAATTTGCCTTTTCTAAGTGACTAATTTGCCTTTTCTAAGTGACTAATTTGCCTTTCCTAAGTGACTTATTTGTCTTTTCTAGTGACCTATTTGTCTTTTCTAGTAAATTATTTGCCCTTTCTAGTGACTTATTTGTCTCTTCCACTGACTAATTTGCCTTTTCTAAGTGACTAATTTGCCTTTTCTAAGTGACTTATTTGTCTTTTCTAAGTGACTTATTTGTCTTTTCTAAGTGACTTATTTGTCTTTTCTACTGACTTATTTGTCTCTGCCTCTCTTCCATTGAATAATTTGCCTTTTCGAAGTGACTTATTTGTCTTTTCTAATGACTTATTTGTCTCTTCCACTGACTTTTTTGTCTTTTTTAGTGCGGCTCAGAAGTTGGTTTTCTTGTTTTAACTTTAGCTGCACTTTTTTGCATAGAGTAGGATTCTGCCAAATTCCTACCCCGCTTTCTGTCAGAAAGAAGACACCGATAAGGCCGCTGTCCATCAGTTGCGGTGGCCTCGTGTGCGAAAGCCCCAACCTTCTCTGAGCCCTTGGGGTCCTCGTAACCTGGCCATTTAACTTTGAGTACAAAATAGTCCACTGCACTGGTAAAAATCCCAGCACTGTGGTCATAAGGAATCAGAGAAGATTGGAGATCCACTGAACAGTTCCTATTAGACAGATGAAAGCCTCCCTTCAAGTCCATCCACCGTGTTCTTTAACATTTACAGGTTATGGCTCTCCTGCACACGGAGACACGGTTTAAGTCCCATCGGACGGGTCGCGGTCCTTTCAAGCCCATCGATGATCCCTCTTTCACCAACGGTAATGTGGAGAGTTAACGGAAATAAATCTCAACCCTGGCACAGTTGAGACTGGAACGTAGGAACTGCAGATTACGAACCTGGCGCGCTACCGAGTTCGGTTAAACGACCCATCCGAAGTAAAAGTGGGCGAAACGTCCCATCCGACGGACGGCGGCCTTTCCAAGCCCATCGGTGTCCCCTACTGACCGTGGACAGGGCGAGGAATTTTGTAGAGATAAATCTCAACGCTGACTCAGCTGAGACTCGAACCTGGGAACTACAGATTACGAACCAGGCGCGCTACCGACTGAGCCACCCCGCTGCCGCTACCAACTGAGTTACTCCCCCCCCCCCCCCCCCCCCAACATACACCCACCCTCTCCGCCTATCTAACTCTGAGGTAACAGAACTCAAATCTAGCACACTCTTTGATAACACAGCAAAGAGAATTCCGTATTTCATCCGGAATAAAATCTGAATTTCTGGAAAACGAAATTTCATATTTTAACTCTGCGAATCAGTTGTCATTTAGTCTCACAGTACAGTTGAGAATTGTAGATTGCCAGTAAATTTGAAGCGCATGCTCAACGTTTGATGTCTTGAAAGTATCCCTACTTAACCTCGAAAGCACATCCAAAATGACTTTAAAGACTCGTTCTATGAAACGTGAAAGATTTGAGTTTTTATCGCCCCAATCGTAAAATCCCCAAAAAAGAAAACTGCAAAGCATGAACGTTAGTCGTTCGTTCCATGAGATAGGTGTCGATTTCTGTGACAAGAATTCATTTCTTAGAACATCACATCCTAAAAGACTACTTATTTCAAACCATGTTGTAGAAATGTGCGGATTTTACACATATTTTTTCCAGAAGAGCCTGAAAATAATCGCCATCAGGAGCCATTTCAAGGAACCAGGAACAAAATATAACCTTTCATTTAGAAGAATATGTTTCTAGGAAAACTCTCATTTAGGTTTTTATAAGGTCTTATAAGGCGACTGCTATGTTACCATTTGAAACAAACTTCGTACGTAATGTAGATATGAAAATTCACGTTCTCTAATTCACGTCTTCTGTTCCTTAATCTGTACTAAAAAAGGATGTGTTGCTTTAGTGTTCAGTTGGGTTGGGTTGTTCTGCCTTTGAGCGGCACTTTTTTGCACACCATGGGCTAAATGGTCAGGTCAAATGGACCCCGAAGACTCAGAGAAGGTTGGGGGAGGGGACCCACTGGAACAGCTGTTGGGAGACAGATGGTAGCCTCCCGTCAAGGCCATCCAGCGTGTTCTTTAACGTGCACAGGGTATGGCTCTCCCGCACACGGGACCACGGCTTTACGTTCCATCCGACGGACGGCGGCCTTTCCAAAGCGATCTGTTTTTAGTGTTTAGAATTAAATCTAGAAAATGTACACTGCGTAGGAAAAAAACAGTGTTCATTGTTTTTCATGTAAGTCAATAGAACATAACATAATTTCTATTCAAATTATTTTCATTTTTTTTGCCAGGTGCTGTCAGTGCAATGATTCTTTTAAAGGCATTAAAAAAATTGCTAATTCTTCCAAAAGAATAGATGATGAATTTCAGTTCACATTGTTTGGCGAGACAGTAACGAAAATGCACTTGTAAATAATATTTTTTTCTTCTTTGATATTTTTTTTTTATAAATTATTTGCTTAAAACCATTTGCGTTTATTCAGGGCAGCGCAAAGGGTGGTGTATCGGAGAGGGGTCCCGGGGCCCAATAAATGAAGCTCTCCTTTCAAATTAGGGGCGGGGGTGGCTCAGTCGGTAGCGCGCCAGGCTCGTAATCTGTAGTTCCCAGGTTCGAGAAACAGCTGGGTCAGCGTTGAGATTTATCTCCGCAAAATTCCCCGCCCTGCCCACGGTAAGTAGGGGACACCGATGGGCTTGGAAAGACCGCCGTCCGTCGGATGGGACGTTAAGCCGTGGCCCCGTGTGCGGGAGAGCCATACCCTGTGCACGTTAAAGAACACTCTGGATGGCCTTGACGGGAGGCTACCATCTGTCTCCCAACAGCTGCTCCAGTGGGTCCCCTCCCCCAACCTTCTCTGAGCCTTCGGGGTCCATGTGACCTGGCCATTTAGACCATGGTGTGCAAAAAAGTGCCGCTCAGAGGTAAAACAACCCAACAACCCAACTCCTTTCAAATCTTTATACTAGTACCTAAATAATCAGTAATAAATTATCACAGGAAAAATCCTGTAGACAAAGAACATTTCAAATAATGAGTTGAAAAAGAATTAGTTGTTCTGACTGGGATTCGACCCCGCCTAGACGTCAACGGTTAAGACATCCGGCATGCTTTTAGGAGACCTGGGTTCGAATTCCAGTCAGGACAACCAATTTTAATATCTGAAGTATGGAGCAGGAATTTAAGAAAGCTGGTATTGATCTAAATATGAAGAATAATTTTATTTCTTCCTGTAACAGTAGAAAAAGCTGAGCGATCGTTCAGTAAATTGAAATTAATAAAGACGTAATTGCTTTCAACTATGTTACAGGACGGATTAAATGCCTGTGCCATATTGTCAGTTGATAGAAAAACTTTTCACACATGTTCATTTCAAAATGTAATTTAGAACTGGATAGATTCCACTATTTTAAATAAATAAAGAGGATATTATTGTGTACGTTTACCTACAGTATTCAAATTGTATTTTACTCTCAAGTCTACTAAAATATCGTACTCGTCCTTTTATTGTGAACTTTGTGTTTTTCTCTCATAAATAAAAATTAGAATTTAGAAGTACAGATAATTAAATTTTAATTTCATAAGAATTTTTAAACAAAAAATGCAAAGAAAACGTATAAAAACTGTATCTCTTAGTTTAGTTACTTTATAAAAAACTGTAATGAACAGGATATTATCTGTACGTTTACTATACAGTAGCGTACAAATAATATTCTCTTCATTACAGTTCAAATTAATTATTTTATAACGCTCTGAAATGATGAGTACGGGACTACCAATGGAGCTTTGTAACCGAGTCTTTAGATACCTTTGCACGGTCCTGCTTTTACCTCATACCTATCATATCTCCTCAGCATTGACTCTATTTTTACATGTACTCCAACTTCTGTTGTGAAAATCTATCTCTATTTCCCATTTCGTTCTGTGTCTAACTGTAAAATGATGGACTGCATTTTCATGTTCCTTCTACTGTAGTTTCATATTCCACATCATTTTATTTCGCTTCTTCATCTTCAAAACAGAGTATTTAAAAATATTAAAAGAGGATTTTAGTTTACTGGAGTGTCATTTGAGCGACAAGTGATTGATAGATAATTGATCTACGATTTTTCAGAACTGTCAGCTTTGTCATTTATTAGAATCGTCAACTGCGCAATCTCATAGTCTTGAATTAATTTTCCAGTCTCTTCTCTTCAGTTCTTTCTTCAGAGATTCTCCTCTGATTGCCAGTTAAAGAATGTCTTTAATGTGAATGATAATACGAATAAAATTCCTGATTACATACAATAACTATAAATTATCTTCCAAGCAGTTCCATGCCACAGAAGTCCAACAGGAGACTGTAAGTTTAATACGCCATAGAGAAAATCTGTGAAGAAGGTTAGACTTCAGCAGAAAGACAACACAGAACATTCCTACATTCTACATCAGAAGCCAAGCGCGCTAATCGCTCTATCACAGAAACGGATATAACTTAATAATTTTTTGATTAGCATTATAGAATCAGTATTAGGAAATTGTATAGATGGGCAGCATTGATCTTTTCCTTCAATAACAGCAGCAATAGGTTTATTATCAGCAATTATCTCCACTAGGAATAAATCAGTTTGCAAGATATGTTGAATTTTCCAGTAGATGACGTCAGAAATGCAACCTACGAGGCCTTGCAACCTACAACTTTCTTATTAACTTCCTGCTCGCGACTTCTTTGTTTAACAGGATATAACCGGATTTCCCCTCAACAATGGGAAAGTTCGACCAATAAGATTTCAGTTTCTATGGTTACAGTTATTAAATTCAATCTTTCTACTCGAACGTTCTGTAACGGAAATTTGTACCTTTACAGCCTGACTTTGGTACCGAATACGTGTAATATGTAAGCACATATTAAATATATCATTATTACTCAGATCTTTATTTTCGAACTTTAAACTATTATTTATTTATTTTATTATTAAGCATAAAACTATTAAATTTTATTACTATGACACTTCATTGAATAATGACATAATTTGATATGTATAATATTTAAAATATTCTCTTGTTTTTCTTAATACTTTTTGTATTGTTTTTAACTGAACCTGGTGTAGAAGGGCCTGGCCCTAACATCACCATGGTTGTTAGGTGCATAAATAAATAATAAATAATAGCAATAGTTTAAAGAGTTGTTACCTAAGTCAGGAGAGAATCTCATTTAAGGTAAAGTTAAAGAATCAAGAAGTTTCATCCATTTTATAAGAGGAAAAAAAGCAAAAACGGAGAGCTAGTTTTCTTTCAATGTGTAGAATCTTGATTTTTATAACATGTTTAAATATATTTTGTAAGAGATACAGTTTTTTTTTTATGTTTTCTCTGTCATGATTTTTATTTGGAAATAGGCAATTGTTCTTCGGGCACACTGTTGTGACTCAAATTCGACCATCGTTGAGATTTATTTCCGTTTAATCCTCTTCTCGACCTCGGTAAGATGCCTATGGGACGATGAAACGTAGTTGATGAGCAGAGAAAGCCATGTCCTGTGCATATTAACCCTTTCACGACTAAGGGAAACATTTTTCCCATTTTAAAATTGGTGATTATCGTATTTAATTATAACCTTATCTGCATTTTTTATACAGAATGTCAAAATAGAACGTATGCCGAACGCAATTACGCAAACGGGAACGTTTAGAAAACAAAAACAGAACTGTCAGGACGCATAATATATGTACTATGTGCAATGTCGTCCATCTTTGCCTCACTACCAAAAGAAATTGCTTCGCAGAATATCATAATTAGCACATCATTTTGTATAATAATTTTATTTCATAATTTTGTATTATTTTAGTTAACATTTTGTTCTAATAAACCAATAAATAAAAGACACTGCATAATAAGCCTAACTATAATTTGTGTTACCTTTATAGTCCATTGGGAAAAATATTTCCCATAAAATTGCAAAAAAACTACACATTGTTATGTATTTTTCTTATGATTTTTATTTATTTTACGTCTAAACAAACTAAAATAAACAGTTACATACTAATATTTACTCTTAGAAACCTTATGGTCCTGAAAGGGTTAAACCAACGAGGGTTGAATCAGAAAGAGGCTTTCAGCTGTGGTCCTTTTTCTTTATCTAAGCTTCGTTCAAGAATGACAGATATTACCCATAATGCCCTTTGTTTCTTAAGATGTCCTTTTCAACACAACGATGAAATCTAAATTTAATTTTATATCTTTTCTTACGAAAAGAGTCTATTTTTTGTTTTCTAGGTAAATGTCTTTTATTAAAAACTTTTATTTCAATGTTTTTTCCATAGTAGAGATAAATTTTAATTTTATTTTTTATAATTTTTTTACAAAAAGTTTAATTTTTGTTTTATAAGCATAGATTGTTTTATTAATTTTTTTTCAATTCTGAATTGTCTGAATGATGCCTTATTTTGGCTAAAATAAAATATGTTAATTGTCAGAGTTGTCATCTTCTTTTTTCGTATGCATGCATATGATGCTGTCTTTTTGGCATTTTTTTTTACCAAAAAATAGACGATAAACTATGCTTGTTAAGAGTTAAAGTCAGTACCTTTCATTTTTAGGTTTTAAAAATTTCTATACTTTTTGGTCAAAACCGGTTAAAACCGATTTTTAAAAACAGATCGATTAAAAACTGGCTTTTAAATTTTCGATTATTCTTCAACCCTAATATGTTATATATATATGTAGAAAGGTAGATGTATTAGTATTAGAGGCCTATTAGGAAGTACACAAAGTATGCAGGGCAGTAGGGCCCATGCATCTGAGTGGCCAAAAATTCCAATTTTCGAAAAACGCCAAGTTTGCTCGGTGAATGAGATTAACTTTATGGGTTATCCTCCCACCACTCGCCCCCCCCCCCATCCCCCCCAAAAAAAAAAGTTCCATGCAGCGCCACGATGACGTTTAACTTACTGCTAGCTGGTATACGTAGTTTATGTTCACTACGACTTTTGGAACAGAGTAGTTTTTTATATCCGATTATTGGGGGTACTTGTAACCTTTTCAGCTTCACTACAACAAATCACGTTCGTATCAAAACCGATGTTCCGTCCCGAATGACTTTGAAGCAATATCAGTTTGATGCCTTCAATGTCAAAGTCCATTTTGAGTTTCCGCCTTTGTTATGTAGTCGCTTAGAAAGTTACCAAAAAAGGCTGATAAATTTCGATTCGTTGTTAACAATAATATTCTGATGGGTCACGCCTTCTAGGGTTCTGAAAAGACAATACAATAACTGGAAGACCAGCATGTTCCATTTCCGTTGCTGTAACAACCTTTTGTGCAGTGTTTTTCTTTTCCATATCTGTATATCTCGTGCAACTCATTGTCAGAATGACGGAGTGATCTTGCTAGAAATGAGGTCACGTCTGTGGAGCAAAGAAAACTCCTGAAGTTTGGAAAGAATGGAGACCATGAGTGTGACGTTGATCAATGGTCTTGATTGTCCTCATCCGTTCTCTCTCGATTCGAGAGCCCTTCATATTCACATCTCGAGCATTGGTCAGCGGTGGAATGGCAGGACTTCATCGTATTGCTCTGTAATGCTTATTCCTCCCACAAGCTGGAGACTACAACTTTTCTGTTGTCTAATGATTTGGAACAGAGTACAAAACGATTATTTGAAGTGAATACGAATTCAGTGAGAAATTTCACTATCGGTATGATTTAGTTTCATTATTTTTTTTACATTTTAGAGCTAGGAATATAATTTTTTTCTCTCATTTTTTTAAATTAATATATTTTACCTTGTCACTAAACACAACTACCTTCGGGACAGCAGCACTTGCTTTCATTGCGAATCGTAAAGTTCGATACATGTTCGCTTTCCATATTTTTAAGAAGGGTGGGGGGAGGGAGAGGAGATGGGCTTGATCTGAGATTGCCTATGACATTATCGACATCATAAGTTTCAGGAGACGACCCTGTGAAATATCCATCCCCGTTTTAAATAGTTTCCACATTAGTTCCAAATATTGTTCAACAGCACCAAGATGTACAGATTGAAATTCCTGCATGCTATCAAGCAGATACAGAACTGTTCCAAGTTATCTCGATAGAAAAATCCCATTCACATATCCATGATTTCTTCAATGCGATTTTTAATGAAAAATATGTATAAAGGTAAAGATCTCAATCAAATCTATCTAGATCTCGATTTTAAACAATATTTGTCCAGTAATCAAAGAGTTATGAAAGCTGGAATATTTAACAGGCTATAAAAATGACCCCACAATTTATTAAAAACATGTTAAGATATCAGAAAGGACACTAATAGAATACGGAGTGCATTACACCCGATACTTATCTCTATAACTTTAAAAAGCTTATAACTTTTAAAACGATTTTATTTTGGTTTTGAAAGCGGATAAAGATCTCAATCAAATATATCAATATCCCGATTTTCAGGAATATTCGTTCAGTATTTAATAAGATATGGAAGATGAATTTTTAACAATAACAATAGCAGCCACAAAAATTGACTTTAGAAGTTAATTAAAACTTAGTAATAAGTGTTGTATTAAAGTGTTTAATAAAATAAGAGTGCATTTTAGAAGTTTGTGTAAAGAATTCTTTCACTATTCTTCAGTTTTATATGTTTCTTATGTTGGCATTACTGTTGTTAAAGATTTAAACTTCTGCTATTCATTAAATACTGAACGAATATTGTTGAAAATCGAGATATCAATATATTTGATTGAGATCTTCATCTGCTATCACATTTAAAAAAAAAACTTATATTTTTTAGAAGTTATATAGCTTTAACGTTAGCTTCCCACTGACATAACACAAGGTTATTCCTTAACTTATGAAAACCAGTTTAGATTGATTGGTTGAAATTTTGTCACATCAGTAACTAAGACTGAAACGCACCAAACTTAGTAAAAAGAATGTAAAACACGATTTACCCATAACCAAAAATTAAAAGAATGTGACATATGAAAAGAAAAAAGGCTAAGAACAATAAACAAGTCAACAATGGGTGTAAAGGACCTACGTAAAGAAACAATTGTGAAACAAAAATAAAACACAAAAATCAGCGAACATAAAAAGGAAATATGTAAGAAAAGGATTAAATATGGTTAAAATATCCATTATATAAAAAAGCAAAAACCGGTTTTGAAAACGAGCGATCTGGTGAAAGGTGTACGAGTGTAAGGGTAGATTTGGATTGAGTTATTTTATTTCTGAGTTGCGCTTCTTTGCACACAATGGGCTAAATGGCCAGGTGGACCTACTGAACAACCTTCTTTGCACACAATGGGCTAAATGGCCAGGTGGACCTACTGAACAACCTTCTTTGCACACAATGGGCTAAATGGCCAGGTGGACCTACTGAACAACCTTTTTTGCACACAATGGGCTAAATGGCCAGGTGGACCTATTGAACAACCTTCTTTGCACACAATGGGCTAAATGGCCAGGTGGACCTACTGAACAACCTTCTTTGCACACAATGGGCTAAATGGCCAGGTGGACCTACTGACATATGGTAGCCTCCCGTCAAGGCCACTCAGAACGTTCTTTAACGCGCACAAGGTATGACTCTCTGGCACACAGAACCACGGCTTAACGTCCCATAGGACAGACGGTGGTCTTTCCAAGTCCAACAATGGCCCGTACTGACCGAGGGCAGGCGGGTGGTTTGCGGATATAAATCTGAATGCTGATCCAGATGGGACTCGAACACGAAGGTAGATGATTGAGAGTTAAAATACATATCGTTCAAGATTAAAATCAATTGTCAATCAATTAAAATGTGTTTAATCGCTAGAATAGTGCCACAAAACTCTCAGATAGTTCGTCATCCACCCATAGAAAAAAATGTAATGTAATAAAATTATGACCTGAGTCAAGGAAGTACAACGTCTTCCATGCGATTCTTGCGAATCAGGATAGAGAGAATTTACTGCTTTGCATTTATATATTTTGTATAATAAATATTTAAAATTTTTACATTCATGCGTTAATCACCTGGCATACAGTATAACAGTCGACTCAGAATAATATGACCACCTACCATACATACACACTCATATTAAAATACTATGACAACCTACCATACATTTATACCATACCATTATACATACATAGTCGTATCAGAATAATATGACACCTACCATGCATATAATATGGTAGGTGATCATATTATTCTGATACGACTGTGTATATTTAAGGCAACGTTCATAGTTCTCTTCTATCCTATAGTTTTCCTCCTATGTGTTAAATGATATAGGAAAAGGAAATTGGTATAGATAAAATCATAAAAGTTTTCCCGTGGAAATAATAAGGAAAAAAAACGTTCTTACAACTGAGAATTGGACCTGAGTCTTAAAGGATCTATATCCAATAACTGGACGCTCAAGAAAGGCGTGAATGTTTTTTCTGCAGAGGATTACAAGACAAATGGCGCCATTGGCGGGTGTCATCATTGATCTCTTTTCGGGATAGCGAAAGCTAAAAGTATCAGGTATCAAAAGTTGATTTTCTTTCCAGACATCAGAAGTTCTTCTTTCGAAGTTTCTGGTAAAGTCAATTGTTTCGCAGTGCACACAAAACAAGCTCAATGGCAAATAAGAACCTGTAACAATTTCTTCGAGAGGAATTTTCCTTTTTTTTTTGTTTGATATATATACTCTCTCAGTGTTCATTCAATTTTGATCACTATATGTTATGTCGGTTTATGTGAAATGGAATTTTATTCTTCCATTGTGTTTGCGTAACCAGTTATCCTAAAACATCAAGAGAATCTCCAAAATAGTTAAAAACCTTTCACCACCCAGTAGTAATCGTGATATTTTTGCATTTCTTGCAAAATTTTTCCTACTTGGCTACTGATCAAAGAGCTTGAACTGGATAATGCATGCTGGTTTTCCTTTTTTGCATTTTCCTTTTGTTGAAGTCTCGCCTTCCTCACAGATCTTCTCTGTATTATATTGTTACGACAGATGGACGAACAACAATAAAACTATGATGTGATGTATCATTTTGATGCTCGTCTTGTGCTTCAGCGTGGGAATGACGTCACTAACTGATTGGAACAGACAAAACTTGAATATTTAACGGTGTTTAAAAAAAGGGAGAATACAAAAGTTGTCGGTAGTAGCTGAAAATATATATTCACTTTTCTTTTGGTGAATTAGTATTAAGTTAATCTTAGGAAAGTTCTTCAAGAGACTTGGCGAATAAACGAAGAGGCAATATGTTAGTGGAGTTGGGCTGTTTTACCTCTGAGCGGCACTTTTTTTGCACACCATGGGCTAAATGGCCAGGTCACAAGGAACCGAAGGCTCAGAGAAGGTTGGGACCCACTGGAACAGCTCCCGTCAAGGCCATCCAGTGTGGGGGGCGGGGGTGGCTCAGTTGGTAGCGCGCCAGGCTCGTAATCTGTAGTTCCCAGGTTCGAATCCCAGCTGGGTCAGCGTTGAGATTTATCTCCGCAAAATTTCCCCGCCCTGCCCACGGTCAGTAGGGGACACCGATGGGGTTGGAAAGGCCGCCGTCCGTCGGATGGGACGTTAAGCCGTGACCCCGTGTGTGGGAGAGGCATACCCTGTGCAAGTTAAAGAACACGCTGGATGGCCTTGACGGGAGGCTACCATCTGTCTCCCAACAGCTGTTCCAGTGGGTCGCCTCCCCCAACCTTCTCTGAGCCTTCGGGGTCTTTGTGGCCTGGCCATTTAGCCCATGGTGTGCAAAAAAGTGCCGCTCAGAGGTAAAACAATCCAATCCATCCAGTGTGTTCTTTAACGTGCACAAGGTATGGCTTTCCCACACACGGGACCACAGCTTAACGTCCCATCCGACGGACGGCGTCCTTTCCAAGCCCATCGGTGTCCCCTACTGACCGTGGGAAGGGCAGGGAATTTTGAGGAGATAAATCTCAATGCTGACTCAGCTGGGACTCGAACCTGGGAACTACAGATTACGAGCCTGGCGCGCTACCGAATGAGCCACCACCGTCCTATGTTAGTCGAGCAAGCAGAGTTGGCCTCAACTTCTCTGTGGGAAGAGTTAATCGTCTGATGCGTGGTGATCTTAATTAAAAAAATGATTGGTAAGGTCAATCTTGGTAATTTACAGGTTTATTCGCATAATGTGTCACTTATTGAATGTTGTAAAAAGTTTTCCTTTATGCTTTCAATAGAGACTGTAAGAATTGTAAATACGACTATTTGAAATATTGATGGAAAATTTGAAACATTCTTTTAATGATTTAGTTTTATATTGAGGAAGATAAGAATTTGTGTTAGTTCAATTTGTTTTATATCTGTGGTTTTTATACTTTTGTAATAAATTAGCTCGTTTATGAATTTGTGTTGCTAAACATTCTTTCGAACTGACGCTCACGATTTCCTACTGAAGATTCATACCAATAATACACTGACAGACCACTGTCAGACTTCTATAAAAAGTAACACAAAAGAACACCTTTTAAACTTGAAGATAACCTTTTAAACTACTTTCAATTGGTGCTTTAATTCAATTGGTGCTTTTAAACTAATTTCAATTGGTGGTAGGAGAACTGTCTAAATTGCTCTTCGGCCAATTGAATGAACGAAACTTTCCCCTACGTCACAGATGATGCACCCATTCACTCACTCTACAAAGAAAAAAAAATGTTTGTTGCATGTTACCGATTTGTAAATTTATTCAGATCACCTTACATTATAAACACTCTCCAGCTATCTCATCAGTTATTAGCTCGAAGCAACGGAAACTCACATGCCCTAACAGGAGGACGACGGTGATCAAAGACGAAGAAAAAAAAGACACGATACACAATTTATATTTATCCTTTCCCATTTTTCTTCTCTTACGCGCAGGCATCAGCGAATTTTCCCCCCATCTTTCCCCCTCGCAAAACTATCCTATCCTTCACAGCATCCAGCCCGGATCGTAGTTTCGGCTGTGATTAGGTTGAGTGCCTAATCGATAGACGTACTAAATACGAGGTTTTCATCAAAGCGCTTCACAGAGGGATCATTAAAGCTCACGTGTGAAAGGGTCAAACAGCCAATGAAATTCGAAGCAGCTGTGTGTCGTCGACACTAAACGTAACTTTGTCGTCCGCCCCCTTGCAAGCGAACGCCGTACCACACTATGCAAGTGTCTACATGAATGATAATAATGAGATCTGCCTTTAACAGCCGTAAGTTTTGAACTGTTTTCTTTCTGGCACTGGAGGTGGAGCATCGTTTGGAGATCAGTGACTAGATTAGTTTTTCTCATTTTTTTTTGTTTTATCTTTTCCTCTTTCGAAGATTTCTCTTTTTTTCCATCTTGGTTTGCGTTTACTGTGACGCTTGATGCTATTTATCACGCTCAACGTGTAATACTTCGACCTCTACGAATGCTAAACATTTTCTGGGACAGGGCTTGGTTCAATGGATAGCGCACTGAGTTCGTCTTCTGACGTTCACAGGTTCGAGTTCCATTTGTGCCTGAGTTGAGATGTACCTCCACTAGCACCCCCGTTAGTAAGAATGGAGGACACTGACGAACTTGCAAGTGCCGCCGTCCGTCTGATGAGAAATTAAACCGTGGTGGTCTGTTCAGGAGGGTATCTGTTCGGTTTAAAAACACGCTGGACGACCTTAAAAGTAAGGTGAAGCTACAGTGTGTCTCTTAACAGCTGTCCAGTGGGGCTCTTTCTCACAACCGTCTCTGAGCTCTTGGAGTCCTTGCGACCTGGCCGTTTAGACCATTGTGTGCATAGTGCAGAATGTATAACTCTCCTACGCACCAGGTTAACGTCCCATCCGATGGACGGCGGATTCTCCAAGCCCATCGGTGTCCCCTTCCTCACCGAAGGCAGGGGTGGAAGTTAAGGGTAACAAATTCTCAACGCTGGCGCAGTCGGGACTCGAACCTGGGAACTTCAGATTACGAACTAATTCCCGCCCTAGATTTTAGTAAACCATTGTCCTAGATTCATTACGTTTTCCTTTCGTATGAAAATAAAAATATTCTCTCAATTCAGCGACATTTAGTTCCGTCGGAACGAGCCCTCATTAATGCTCCCATCTTTTCTTCCATTTCATCATCTCTAAGAAGGTCTCTTACGCACTTAAACAAATAGCAATATTTCAAAAACTCCTTTTCTTCTGAAACATAAATCCCATTCTCATCTCTAAACTATTCCTCGTCACATCAGAGGGAAAGAAATAAAAACTCTTCTAACAGAGAAAGAGAAAATTCTTTACTCGTCATGTACTCATCTTTGTCTTGATATGGGTTTTGCAATTTTTTCGGGATTTCCAGCGGAGTTCACGATAACCATGTTCTATTTTTATCCGTTGCCACCTGCTCTTCTGGCCTCCTGTTCACGTAACACTCCAGCAATACTATTTCTTTATTATTATTTCTTGTTACTTTTTTTGTTCCCAGTTGCCTTTAATCTGTATTTCGTTCTTCATTTCAGAAAAAGATGCTCTGTGTTTTTCTTTTTTTCAGTTTTCTTCACTTCTTTTCCGCCTTTTTCTTTAGTTTATTTTTATTCTTCTCAGTGCACAAAAATAGTAGTGTTTCTAGCCTTGTTACTTATTTTTTCACTCTTTTTATTCTTGCTTTTTTTTTCTTCAATGTCGTTAAACGTTTTGCAGCAGAGCATTTTCAATAGCTACATTTTGGATCCCTATTGGTTAGTTTTAATCCTATAGGAAGTGACAACATTCGCATGTGAAGTGAAAATTGCATTTAAAAATTCACAGAGTGTTTTGTAAATATTGAAATAATGATGAAACTTGTGCGAAACGATTCATTTTTGACTTTAAGATAACGTAATGAAGCCTTATATATATACATACACAAATGAAATCCACAGTTCATTTTACTTCATTGAACATCTTAGGGGTAAATCTCCTTTGGAGAAAGCCGCAAGATATATGAAACTCAGCAGAACAGCAGATTGATTTAATAAGTATTCAATCACCATTAAGGCATGGATGTGTGTGTGTTGTTTTTCTGCAGAGGTCCTGCCATCATCTCAGATCTTCTACTTTGGCATATAAACTGACAGGCTCCTGTCGGACCTCTGTGGCAAGCAGCTGCTTGAAGGGGTATTGTTTGATTGATTGAAGCTGTTTATTTGTCTAAATACAAGGTACTAGTGATCATATCAGAAGCGAAGCAGATTTTCTCACAAAAGATTTAGATATGTCAGGAGTCTTTTCGGAGAATGCCTGAGATGACTCTGAAACACTGTCTCTCAAAGACAGTTGGGTTGTTTTACCTCTGAGCGGCACGTTTTTGCACACCATGGGCTAAATGGCCAGGTCACATGGCCCCCGAAGGCTCAGAGAAGGGGACCCACTGGAACAGCTGTTGGGAGACAGATGGTAGCCTCTCGTCAAGGCCATCCAGCGTGTTCTTTAACGTGCACAGGGTATGGCTCTCCCGCACACGGAACCACGGCTTAACGTCCCATCCGACGGATGGCGGCCTTTCCAAGCCCATCGGTGTCCCCTACTGACCGTGGACAGGGCGGGGAATTTTGCGGAGATAAATCTCAACGCTGACCCAGCTGGGACTCGAACCTGGGAACTACAGATTATGAGCCTGGCGCGCTACCGACTGAGCCACCCCTGCCCCGCCAGGCACTAGGTATCTCTAGGTTAGATATCATTTAATGTTATAATTCATTACATAAACAAATAGAGCTACTTCAAATGAGCGCAGCCTTAATCCACTGCCCCACCGAGAACATCCAGTCACACATTCCCTGAATGCTGACACGACTTTATTAAAAAGGCCTTCAATGATTCAACATCACAGCATCCCACTTTACTTACGACCCTGAGGCGGGGGTGGCTCAGTCGGTAGCGCGCCAGGATCGTAATCTGCAGTTCCCAGATTCGAGTCCCGGTTGGGTCAACGTTATCTCCGCAGCATTCCCCGCCCTGCCCACGGTCAGTAGTGGACACAGATGGACTTGGAAAAGCCGCCGTCCGTCGGATGGGACGCTAAGCCGTGGCCTCGTGTACGGGAGAGCCATACCCTGTGCGCGTTAAAGAACACGCTGGATGGCCTTGACGGGAGGCTACCATCTGTCTCCCAACAGCTGTTGCAGTAAGTCACAGTTCAGGTTCGAATCCCAGCTGGGTCAGGGTTAAGATTTATCTCCGCAAAATTCGGCCCTGCCCACGGTCAGTAGGGTACATCGATGGGCTTGGATAAGCCGCCGTCCGTCAGATGGGACGTTAAGCCGTGGTCCCGTGTGCGGGAGAGACATACCCTGTGCACGTTAAAGAACACGCTGGATGGTCTTGACGGGAGGCTATCCCATGGTGTGCAAAAAAGTTCCACAAAATCACGGATTAACGTCCCATCCGGCGGACGGCGGCCTTTTCAAGACCATTGGTGCCCCCTACTGCCCGAGGGAGGGCGGGGAATTTTAGGGAGATAAATCTCAACCCCAACTGGGCCTAACATATATAAAGCGAAGAATATTTCAGGTTTTACTTCATTTTTTATAAATTAATTGATTTTTCTATCGAATAAGTTCATTTATTATCTGTTTGTTTACTTCGAATTTACGCACAATACATCCAATAAAAAATTCCCTAACAGTCTGATAATGGTGGTGTGCATTTCTCAACTAAAACCAAGGAATTTCGAACACTTTCCTTACCTGTTCTTTGTTGCTACTATTGTGTTACTATTTCTGCCACTATACACCATTCATTACCGAGCATTCCAAGCAGAAACACGAGCTCACGAGCTACAACTCAATCCCTCTTTTTTCTCCAGTTACTTATTAGTCCTCAACCTATTATTTCAGGTCTGTGAGTAAATACAGGAGAGTAGACCTTTCCATGCAGGGAACGAAAAATACTCAGCAAATAACACTAGTACTCGAGGCTCCACCATAATTTAAAAGGAACTTTTTTCCACCGTAAACGTTTTTTTTTTGTGTGTGTGTGTGGTTCATTACGCATGTCTTGTATCAAAGAACCCCAAAGTTTGTTTTTTTTTTCTTTTGGTGTTTCCAGCTCTTCATTCTACTGCAACTAGTAATCTGTTTGTTTTGTAGTTCCCTCGTATTCAACTTCCTCTGCATAAGAATGACTGAACAAATGCTAGAAAAATATAAATTTGTCAATTGCGAGAGTTTGATTTGTATTACGTATTCTGCTCGTATTTATTCTATTTCGCGAATGAAAAAAAACTGGATACTTTGCTTTTTTCGTAATGCAATGGAGGTCACAAAATTCGGCACTGTTTAGCTCAAAATATTTAGTTATATAGATTAAATGATTTGGCTCTCAGACGTCTGATCTCGCGGAGTAAAGGTAATTGGATAATTCAGTTCCATTTTTATATTTCTTTAGGTTCTCCATAGCCAAGCTTCACTGCAATGGTCACAATAGACTTAGTGGTTAATATGTGTGACTGCTGAACATAAGGGCACGAATATAACTCCTGGATAACATACTTTAAGGCAATCACCTACCCAGGATCTGGTTTTGATACGGGGGCGGGGGTGGCTCAGTCGGTAGCGCGCCAGGCTCGTAATCTGTAGTTCCCAGGTTCGAGTCCCAGCTGGGTCAGCGTTGAGATTTACCTCCGCAAAATTCCCCGCCCTGCCCACGGTCAGTAGGGGACACCGATGGGCTTGGAAAGGCCGCCGTCCGTCGGATGGGACGTTAAGCCGTGGCTCCATGTGCGGGAGAGCCATACCCTGTGCACGTTAAAGAACACGCTGGATGGCCTTGACGGGAGGCTACCATCTGTCTCCCAACAGCTGTTCCAGTGGGTCCCCTCCCCCAACCTTCTCTGAGCCTTCGGGGTCCATGTGACCTGGCCATTTAGCCCATGGTGTGCAGAAAAGTGCCGCTCAGAGGTAAAACAACCCAACCCTCTGGTTTTGAGAGGGATCCGAGAATAAGACTTGAACAAGGTTTCTCAATTACTAAAATATTCCACCGGACAGAAATTGCTTAAGTAGTATTCTATAAGGAATAAAAATTTATAGTTGTTTTTAAATCTATTTTTAGTGTGGGGCTAAAATAATATTATACAAAAAAAAAATGTTTTTGGGTTTCAGAACAGGTAGACAAATTTGAGATTTAGTATAAGACAAGCGGATTTTCGGAGGATCCCGACCAGCTACTCCCCACCCCTCGGTACGTCCCTGCTTTAGGAGGAAAGGGGGGGGGGGGGGTAAGTTTTTCGTTAGAAAGGGAATAAATAAAATATCGAACAATTCTTAAATTAATATAGCTATTGTTTCGACAGAAAAAAGTTAAATATTTATAGACACCGTACTAAAATACTCGTAAATTTGTATTCACCGGAAATATTTGTGCAGTTCAACTCGTTTTACACAGGAAAAATATCATTTTGATTTTCACAAACGGGGCAAAGAGTTAGAAAGCAAAACAAATGGGAGCTAGAAAGGGTAAATAAGGTGCTGGCCTCAAAATGACTAAAAATTTTTTTTCTGTTAATGCCTCCCTTTCGTCACATATCTCACTTGTAGCGTCAATTCTGCCATTGTCACTATGTTTAAGATAATGTCTATAAGGGGCGGATATCTCTCTCCCTCTTCTTATCGATGAAACAGCATAAAGCTTCTTGGTACGGCCGTTCCAGTGATGATGCTCGGAACTGGGATGCTCAAGAAGGAGACGTCAGGCGACTAAAGGGAGCAGTTGATGCCGAAGTGGACAGTCGTGGCGGTTAAAGGGAGATGTTGATGTCGAAGTGGACAGTCGTGGAAGCTAAATGAAGTTTATGATACCGAAGTGAACAGTCGTTGCGGCTAAAGGTTGGGTTGGGTTGTTTTACCTCTGAGTGGCACTTTTTTGCACACCATGGGCTAAATGACCAGGTCACATGGACCCCGAAAGCTCAGAGAAGATTGGGGGAGGGGACCCACTGGAACAGCTGTTGGGAGACAGATGGTAGCCTCCCGTCAAGGCCATTCAGCGTGTTCTTTAACGTGCACAGGGTATGGCTCTCCTGCACACGGGGCCACGGCTTAACGTCCCATCCGACGGACGGCGGCCTTTCCAAGCCCATCGGTGTCCCCTACTGACCATGGGCAGGGCGGAGATAAATCTCAACGCTGACCCAGCTGGGACTCGAACCTGGGAACTACAGATTACGAGCCTGGCGCGCTACCGACTGAGCCACCCCCGCCCCTGCGGCTAAAGGGAGATGTTGATGTCGAAGTGGACAATCGTGGCGGCAGGAGATTGGTTAGGTCAGTGGAGGACACCTGATAGGTAGAGCTTGGCTGCCGCCACGCGGAAATTTGAAGAAGAGAAAGAGCTTTATTTCCTTTGTTGAATTAACGAGGCTGTCCCGCTTGGAGGCCTGTGTCGGCCTGAGTTCGGTTTGCGGGAGAGGCAACCGGGTCAGATACGAGACCACAGTATTGGTCGCCCTAATGTATATATTTGTGTAAATATACATATGTGGTGCAAATAAATATTTCATTCGAAGTCATTGTGTTGAAATCTCAAACCACCAGTTACCCACAATTTCCTGATAATAGTTAGAACTCTGAAGGAAAGAACCCACATGAAAACTCACCGACCACAATTAGCATAAGTTAATAGGTGCCGGAGGGAGATGACTTTCATAATGTCATTGCTAAAAAGCAATCCCAAAATGAAATTTATAATGATCTACTAAAAGTTATGAGATAGAAAATTCCTCCCATTAATAATATGCGTACGATAATAATGGGTGCGATATTAATGCGTACGATATTAATGGGTGTTACAGTAGATCGCGATATGTACATATTAATGGGTTGAAAACATGCTACTGATCGTACATATATGTATTATAATAGATGATCGCATATTAATGGGATAGTAGTGGCTACATTAAGTGGCCACTACTATCCCATTAATATGCGATCATTTTTCATTAGCTCGGAACTGGGCTGCTCAAAAATGAGATGTACGCCAGACACCTCCTTCTTGAGCAGCCCAGTTCCAAGCATCAATGTCTAACACGTTAATGGCTTGCAAAGTGTACACATTAGCGGGTCGTAATATACATGTACTAAAGGATGGCAAAATATGTGCATGCTATCGGGTCGTAATATAAATAGTAAAGGGTCGCAATGTGTTCATGTTATCGGGTCGTAATATTACTAAAGTGTCTCAGTGTTTTGCTTTGTACTGATTCTGAGCGGTATTTTATTCCCTTGTACACAATGATATAAATGGCTAGGTCACAAGGACCCCAAGGGATCAGAGAAGGTTGCCGAAGGGGATCTACTGAGCAGCTATTAAGAGACATCAATGTCATCCAGTTTATTTTTTAACGTTCACAGGAATGGACTCTCTAGCTCACAGCATCACTGCTTGGCACTTTGGCTCACAGCATCACTGCTTGACACTTTGGCTCACAGCATCACTACTTGACACTTTGGCTCACAGCATCACTGCTTGGCACTTTGGCTCACAGCATCACTGCTTGGCACTTTGGCTCACAGCATCACTGCTTGGCACTTTGGCTCACAGCATCACTGCTTGGCACTTTGGCTCACAGCATCACTGCTTGGCACTTTGGCTCACAGCATCACTGCTTGGCACTTTGGCTCACAGCATCACTGCTTGGCACTTTGACTCACAGCTTCACTTCTTGGCACTTTGGCTCACAGCATCACTGCTTGACACTTTGGCTCACAGCATCACTGCTTGACACTTTGGCTCACAGCACCACTGATTGGCGGTCTTTGAAATGCACCTTTCGATGGACGATGGCATTTCAAAGACCGCCTTTTTTATTCTGAAAGGAGGCAGGATGGGGATTAAAATAGAAAATTATCAACTCAGGGACACTTCGTACTCGAACCTGAGAAACAACAGATTACGTATTAATTGGCTGCTATTTGTTCGTATTAATGGATTAATGTTCGTATTAATGGAATTTTTAAACACTAATGAATCACAACGTGTCCACTAGGTAGCCAAAATATTTAGAAATCTTGAGCTATTCACCCTAACTTCGCTTGAAGTTGCAGAGACGCAAAGGAGAAGGTTACACGTCACGACTACGTGATCCCTGAATTGTCTTAAGTGCAGACTGCACTGGCCAACACTCTATCACGAGATAAGAAAGATACGTGACATGACCGACTTCGTGTTATTGAATGTCTGTGAAAGTAGGGTTAACTTTATTAGTAAGATTAAGCCGAAGATGCAGAGAGAGTAATATTCCCATTACTTGAGACCGCTAGTAAGGATAACGTAGAGAAGAAAATTTTACATTTATGTATATTTCGTGCAACCATGAATAATTGAATAATTCTTTTTTAATCTTTAAACAGTGGAGAAAATGTTATACTTTAATGTCATTCCAGTCTCTTGCCCCCTCCCCCAACTTTTTGCTATTTTCAGACTCAATCGAGTCACTCCCCAACCCTTTGTTTCTCCCCCTCTCTACAACAAGTCTATAACAACGCAGTATTGTTGTAGACTGGTTATAGATTGTCCTAAGAGGAGGATTTACGCCATCTTGCAATTGGGAATGATCGAAACCAGTCCCTCCTCTTGTTTGATTCTTAGTTTCATTCTTACTATTCTTTTCCAAAACCAGTTTCACAGCTGTGAACCAAAAAAAAATCTAATTTTTTTAGTAAATTGCTTTCTGAAACCAAAATAATAACTTTTTAAAACAGTTTTTTCGTGTTTTGTTTCACTTTTTGATTTGTGTTTCAGTTTTGAAATTATTCATTCATTTATTCGCGTTTTATGTTCCCACAGTTGAACGTTCTGGTATTTTTTTTAAATGCACATATATTTATTTATATCTCTGTTTTTAAACAATTTAAAATTCTGTTCATTTTCCATTCTAGAATGTATATTTATCAAAAAAAATTCTATTCCTGTCCTCAGTATATATTTATTCAGTTTTGATCATCTTCAGTTGTTTATAGTGGAAATATACGGCATGTATATAATATGGCTTACATCCCAGTTAAGTACAACAATCAATCTTTGTCCTAACTACAGAAATTGAAAACCAGTCTCTCAACTTCAAAAATTATCTTTATTTCATTTCAGTACACGATTTATTAGGCGCGGGGGTGGCTCAGTCGGTAGCGCGCCAGACTCGTAATCTGTAGTTCCCAGGTTCGAGTCCCAGCTGGGTCAGCGTTGAGATTTATCTCCGCAAAATTCCCCGCCCTGCACACGGTCAGTACACCGATGGGCTTGGAAAGTCCGTCGGATGAGACGTTAAGCCGTGGCCCCGTGTGCCGGAGATCCATACTCTGTGTACGTTAAAGAACACGCTGGATGGCCTTGACTTGAGGCTACCATCTGTCTCCCGACAGCTGTTCTAGTGGGTCCCCTCCCCCAACCTTCTCTGAGCCTTCGGGGTCCATGTGACCTGGACATTTAGCCCATGGTGTGCAAAAAAAGTGCCGCTCAGAGGTGAAACAACCCAAATCCTAACTATAGAATAACCGAAAAGAAAAATCGCTCCAGTTATAAAACGCACTGAATGCTTTTTGCAATCATTTGTTTCTGGGAGAGTTAGCATATGGTTGGGTTCAGCCTACAGATATTAAATCTAACAATTAAATTATTTTATTACTCTTAGTCTCTGTTGGTCTGTAAGCGGTTAAACTTGTGAAAAAAATTAGGCAGAAATGTCACAGTGTTCACAAAAGTAAAAAATGTTATATTTGAATTTTACTTGTGAGCGGCACTTTTTCTACACACAATCGGCTAAATAACCTGGTTACGATGATCACCATGAACTCAGAAAAAATAGAGGGAAGAGTAATCACTAGATCTTTCAGGAGACAGATTATAGCCGCCGGTCAAAGCCACCCAATGTGCTTTTTACGGGCACAAGTGGCTCATGCAAAAAAGTACCGGTTGGATTGGATTGTTTTACCTGTGAGCGGCACGTTTCTGCACACAATGGACTAAATGGCCAGGCCACAAGGACCCCGAAGGCTCAGAGAAGGTTGGGGGAGGGGACCCACTGGAACAGCTGTTGGGAGACAGATGGTAGCCTCCCGTCAAGGCCATCCAGCGTGTTCTTTAATGTGCACAGGGTATGGCTCTCCCGCACACGGGGCCTAGGCTTATCGTCCCATCCGACGAACGGCAGCATTTCCAAGCCCATCGGTGTCCCCTACTAACCGTGGGCAGAGAGGGGAATTTTACAAGTGTACCGGAGTTTTCCAAGCCCACTGGTGTCTCCTTTCTGACCGAAGCAGGTGGGGGTTTAGCAGACATAAATCTCAGTCTTCGCCCAGATGAAACTCGAACCTTGGAACTACTAATTACGAGCTGGGGCTTTGTGTTGGGTTGTTTTACCTCTGAGCGGCACTTTTTTGCACACCATGGGCTAAATGGCCAGGTCACATGGACCCCGAAGGCTCAGAGAAGGTTGGGAAAGGGGACCCACTGGAACAGCTGTTGGGAGACAGATGGTAGCCTCCCGTCAAGGCCATCCAGCGTGTTCTTTACGTGCACAGGGTATGGCTCTCCCGCACACGGGGCCACGGCTTAGCGTCCCATCCGACGGACGGTGGCCTTTCCAAGCCCACCGGTGTCCCCTACTGACCGTGGGCAGGGCGGGGAATTTTGCGGAGATAAATCTGAACGCTGACCCAGCTGGGACTCGAACCTGGGAACTACAGATTACGAGCCTGGCGCGCTGCCGACTGAGCCACCCCCGCCCCTGCGAGATGGGGCGCTAGCGACTGAGAAAGCATGCGGTGCATAAGATGTACCACATGCTTTATGCTTGCAGTCATGTTGTGAATGGTAGTAAAATCCATTGACTTTTTCTTCTAGGTTTAAAACGTTTTTTGGTGAAAATTATTGGTTACAATATCAATATATATTGATTGTCTACAAATATCCATTATCTTAACTAGTGAGTTGGAAATATTTCTTGCCGCTAATGTTTGGGTAGTAAACACTTACTGGCGCTATCTGATGTCTCACAATAATTCATTGACAGTACTTGATGAATTGCAAAAAAATTCTTACACTAATGAAGGCGTCTCAAACTCGCGGCCAGCACAGTCATTTTGTGCCTCCCGCAAGCAATTACTATATTCATGGTTGTATGAAAATCACGGTAAGGAACTGTGGTTCGCTAGCTTGACTCGACTGTGATGATCTCACTCTAGTATGGAGAAACAGTCGCTTTGAACTCCAATATGAAAATATTAGAAATGAAATTTTGGTTTATGAATGCATAATACTTAAATAATAACTTATTTTTACAATGGGTCACAGTTGAGATTTATCTCCTCAAAACTCCCCGCCCTGCCCACAGTCAGTAGGGAACACTGATGAGCTTGGAAAGACCGCCGTCCGTCGGATGGGACGATAAGCCGTGGCTCTGTGTACGGGAAAGCCATACACTGTGCACGTTAACGAACACATTTGATGGGAGGCTACCATCTGTCTCCCAACAGCTGTTCCAGTGGGTCCCTTCCCCCAACCTTCTCTGAACCTTCGGGATCCTTGTGACCTGGCCATTTAGTCCATTGTGTGCAAAAAAGTGCCACTCAGAGGTAAAACAACCCAACCTGTCATATGTTGAAAAATAAGTGACTTTATACCACTTATATGACTGCTTAAAATAAAATGCAACCCTCCAATATATTGGAAAATAACAGATTTGGCTCCCCATACGATTTGAATTTCAGATCCCTGATCGAATGGGTCGCAAAATGTCTTTGACGGTAGCTGATAGGGAGCAAAAAAAAATTCACTGGCACTATACGCTGGGTCACGAGAAATAAGGATCGAATAACTGTTCACTATATGCTTTTTATTCAGATGTGATTATGTTTTAACGTTATTTGAAATAATATTTTATTAAACTATAACTATAAAGATAATCAATTTGAGGTTGGAGAAGCAATAGATTCAGCTCATTATGATATTAAAAATGGTTTAAGTTTGTTAAAGGTGTATCTTAAGATATTCCTCTTGTAATTTAATTCTTTGGAAGAAAGGCTAAAATAACAGCAATGATGAATGACGTTATGGTTTGCCGAGTTTTATTCACGAATATGTTACCAGTCAAATGACAATTTAAACTAATCAGGTTAAAAGTGAGAAAACAAAAGACTCCCTTTAAATTTAATTTAAACTTCGAAACAAATTATCTCAGTACACAATACCTTTAATTTCGGAGCTAGATTACCAATACCTTTAATTTCGAAACTACATTACTTCCTCGGGAATGAATTAGCATGCCTCTTGAATCTATTTCAAAAAGATAGTGAACATAGTTGGGTTGGGTTGTTTTACCTCTGAGTGGCACTTTTTTGCACACCATGGGCTAAATGGCCAGGTCACATGGACCCCAAAGGCTCAGAGAAGGTTGGGGGAGGGGACCCACTGGAACAGCTGTTGGGAGACAGATGGTAGCCTCCCGTCAAGGCCATCCAGCGTGTTCTTTAACGTGAACAGGGTATGGCTCTCCCGCACACGGGGCCACGGCTTAACGTCCCATCCGACGGACGGCGGCCTTTCCAAGCCCACTGGTGTTCCCTACTGACCGTGGGCAGGGCGGGGAATTTTGCGGAGATAAATCTCAACGCTAACCCAGCTGGGACTCGAACCTGGGAACTACAGATTACGAGCCTGGCGCGCTACCGAATGAGCCACCCCCACCCTCTAGTGAACATAGCATTGCTGGAAAGTGAACTGCTTCTGCTAACAACTGTGTGTTTGTTTTACGCAACCCCCAAGCAAATGATGATCATGAGTCAGCCAGTAATATTTCATTACTCGTTGGTGCTGGGATCGATTGCTTTACTTCGTATCAGGTTCAGATCTATAAAGACGACGCTATAAAGCCGGCATAAGTGACGCAATCGAACTGTAAAATAAAAAGTAAATGGGGGGAGGATCGAGAATGGATTTATGGAATATGATTATGACAATCATCATTCTCATTATAGGAATCATTTGATTCCTATTAGCTCAATCCTTTGGACATTGCACCGGTGGGCTTGGAAAGGCCGCCGTCCGTCGGATGGGACGTTAAGCCGTGGCCCCGTGTGCGGGAGAGCCATACCCTGTGCACATTAAAGAACACGCTGGATGGTCTTGACGGGAGGCTACCATCTGTCTCCCAACAGCTGTTCCAGTGGGTCCCCTCCCCCAACCCTCTCTGAGCCTTCGGGGTCCATGTGACTTGGCCATTTAGCCCATGGTGTGCAAAAAAGTGCCGCTCAGAGGTAAAAAAACCCAACCCAACCCTTTGAACATTGTCACAGGATTTGATCACATAAAAGATCCACATCGCGATCCACTGCAATATAAAATTTTGCCCTCCATTTTAGAGATCATTAAAAACTTTCTTGAAACATACGTAAAATATGAACTAGTTTAATATTTTTTGGCCGCCATTATATTTACTAGTATAGCAAACTACTGGTTATCAGGTACTCAAGCATCAGGAATTCTCATGCAACCGATATATAATTCAAATTGAACATTTGAACTTGGTTATGGCAAATTTCAGTGCACCTAATAGTTTTCTTGGACGCTACTGGCGCCATCTTTCACGCATTGTTACATTCATGCTAGTTCCGTTACCGCCATAAAGTAGTAGGTAGCTGAATTTGTGATCGTGCTGTTCTGTTTTAAGGAAATCGTTTATTCCTCAATTCGTAATGCTATCAAAGAAGAATATCACTCAAGGATTAAAAATAGGTATTTTAGTTATTTACCTTTGTATTAAGAGTATAATACTTCGTTTTTAGGGGCGGGGTTTGCTCAGTCGGTAGCGCGTCAGGCTCGTAATCTCGTTCCAGCTGGGTCAGCGTTGAGATTTATCTCCGCAAAAATTCCTCGCCCTGCCCACGGTCAGTAGGGGACACCGATGGGCTTGGAAAGGCCGCCGTCCGTCGGATGGGACGTTAAACCGTGGCCTCGTGTGTGGGAGAGCCATACCCTGTGCACGTTAAAGAACACTCTGGATGGCCTTGAAGGGAGGCTACCATCTGTCTCCCAACAGCTGTTCCAGTGAGTCCCCTACCCCAACCTTCTCTGAGCCTTCGTGGTCCATGTGACCTGGCCATTTAGCCCATTGTGTGCAAAAAATGCCGCTCAGAGGTAAAACAATCCAACCCAACTTCGTTTTTATTATCATTGTTTTTAATTACATTTTCATTTCAACTAAGGCGTGAATAAAGGATTGTAACTACTGAATTTGACTTCTCATAGAAATATTTCCAGGGAAACCCCAATACCCCATAAATGCCGGCACTTTTTTGTGCACAATGGATTAAAATACCAGGTCACAACGACCCTCAAGAGCTCAGAGAAGGCTGAGGAAGGGAATCCACTAATCAGCTATTAGGAGACAGATGGTAGTCTCCCATGAAGGCCATACAGCGTGTTCTTTAGCATGCAGTGGGAATGGTCCTCGCGTACACTGAGGTGCGTTTTTATGACGGACGGCGGCTTTTCCAAGCCCAGCAGTTCCTCTTCCTGACAGAGGTCAGAACGGGTTGTTGGGTTGGGTTGTTTTACCTCCGAGCGGCACTTATTTGCACACCATGGACTAAATGGCCAGGTCGCATGAATCCCTAAGGCTCAGAGAAGGTTGGGGGAGGGGACCCACTGAACAGCTGTTGGGAGACAGATGGTAGCCTCCCGTCAAGGCCATCCAGCGTGTTCTTTAACGTGTAAAGGGTGTGGGTCTCCCGCACACGGAACACGGATTAACGTCCCATCCGACGGGCGGCGGCCTTTCTAAGCCCATCGGTGTCCCCTACTGACCGTGGACAGGGCGGGGAATTTTGCGGAGATAAATCTGAACGCTGACCCAGCTGGGACGCAAACCTGGGAACTACAGATTACGAGCCTGGCGCGCTACCGACTGAGCCACGACAGCCCTGTCCGAACGGGAGTTAGTTGAGAAAGTTCTAAGTGCAAGTACAGTTGGGAATCGAACATGGGAACTGCAAATTACGAGTTTGGCGCGCTACCAACTGAGCTAACCCATCCTCCCGTTGCTGCTGGAAAAGTCGGAAAAGTAGCTATTACTCCCATTTCCATACATGGCTTTAACTCGACTATTTTTGTTGCATTTCTTTTATATACTTCAATGCCTTGTTGAATCTAGAAAATGTTGCATTTATAATTTCTCCACCTGTGGTCGTGTCGCAATTGCTTCATATTGTAGAAAGTTCGATCTACATTCGAGACTACATCAAAAGATCCTGTTCAATAACTTATGGATATTTCTGAATTTTAATATTATTCCGAATTTTAATTTTAATTAATGTCATTTAATGTAATTATCATCTTATTGAATTAATTTTATCGCATTTCCCGATGTTATTCCCACAGATTAACATAGAATTCCCTATACATTTTTACTGTGCCATAACTCTCATTTATGCTACTACTTATGAGTTTTTTTTTAGTAAGAAAGACAAACAGGTGAAAGAAATCTCCCCCGAGTCCGCAAAACTAGGGGGTGGCTCAGTCGGTAGCGCGCCAGGCTCGTAATCTGTAGTTCCCAGGTTCGAGTCCCAGCTGGGTCAGCGTTGAGATTTATCTCCGTAAAATTCCCCGCCCTGCCCACGGTCAGTAGGGGACACCGATGGGCTTGGAAAGGCCGCCGTCCGTCTGATGGGACGTTAAGCCGTGTGCCCCGTGTGCGGGAGAGCCATACCCTGTGCACGTTAAAGAACACGCTGGATGGCCTTGTCGGGAGGCTACCATCTGTCTCCCAACAGCTGTTCCAGTGGGTCCCCTCCCCCAATCTTCTCTAAGCCTTCGGGGTCCATGTGACCTGGCCATTTAGCCCATGGTGTGTAAAAAAGTGCCGCTCAGAGGTAAAACAACCCAACCCGCAAAACAATTCTGTAAAAATACAGTTGTTTTGCAAATTTTGTTTATTTATTGATCGATTGGCTGTCGCGATTACTCGGGCGATTGTCGCGACAGTCTTTGCTTAAAAAAGGCTGATTCAATTTGTTTTGCAGATTGTAAGACACTGTTATGTAAATAGCATTAAGAATATTAAAGACTAGTTGTTTTGTGTCTCTTGGGCGATTGTCGCAATTTATATTGTTTAACCTCCAAAGACGGATTTAATTGATTTTGAACGAAACATATATTTTTATACACACAACTTTTTTGAAAAAAAATTAATTCGTTGTTGTGTGTCGCTTCGACGACTATCGCAGTTAATTATTCAAATGTCGGTTTTCTTTAAACTTTTCGTGTACTTCTAAATGAAAAATATTTAACAAAGTATTTTAATTTTTTCCCCCATCGTTTGGGCGATTGTAGCAGCAATTTTGTTTTTCGTTAAGAATTTAGTTGATTTCTTAACTTAAGACGTACTTTATGCAAAAAAATATATATATTGAAACAAATTTACTGTTCGCAGTTGTTTTTTTTCAAAAGTCGCATTTAAACTCAGCTTTAAACTTGCCACGTATTAAAAAATGATTAAGAAAAAATTGTTTTCCATTTCTTTAAATTAGAATTTAGTTCATTTGCAAACCTAACACATACAACTAACATATCTATAAAAAAAAATGACTCTTATGTATCACTTAGATGACCGTTGCTGCTACTTATTTTGTTTTCAACGCTTTTTCTTTTTTTCCGAACCTCGAATTTAGTTTTATCTCTAAACTCTTGATGTACTTTTAGATTAAAACGTTTATTTGAAATGGCAATGATCGGCTGAACCCTTCGCTAGTAATAGCAGAACACTTGTACAAATATAAATCCTGTCCAAACAAACACGAAATACCAAAATATAATAAAATATATTGTTAATTAGAATTTTTATGATTTTAAAATTGCAGATGTTTTTGAATGCTTCATTTATAGCATTTGAGAGAATGAAACATTTGCTTCTTTTAAAGCATTTAAGTAAATAATATGCATATAACGACTCTTAATTACTCATTTTTAAAATTATATATTCAAATGTAAAAAAAAACACTTAAACGGAACGTGGATAAATATTTCTTTCTGGCAAATAATCGAAAGTTTCTGTGACAACTTTTCAGCATCTTGATATCTCGAAGGCATTTTCCACTGATGTTTTCTGAAAGCAAGATATGTTTGCCTTTAACGGATCGATTGAAAGCAATACACTAATTCCTCTTTATAAAACAAAGATGGGTTTTTTTTTTATTCTACTACTGAACGTGTTCGTGTGTTTCCATACACTGAGATTTAAATTTTTCCCTTCGTATAAAATAAACAAAAACTATCGCAAATATCTCAGGGCATATAATGAAATTAGTTATTAAAGTTCTTCTGCCTAAAATGACAAAGTTATCTTCTGGTTTAGAAAAAGGCAAAAGAAAAAAAGAATATTTTCTTTAACATGAATCATCTCCTAAGGGTTGTCTTGAAGGCATCATCAACATCATCTCCAATTTACGTACATGAAAAGTAAACAAATCAATTAGTTCATCATTTATTTGGTTTACCAATTAATGTTCTAAGCTGTGACCGCATTAGAGGAAGGTTATGTCGAAACAAATTTATCGTAGCAATCCTTCGCTGGCAACTCTTCCTTAATTTCTTTTTACTCAATATACTTTAACTCCTACCTTAAGGGCCTTATCCATGTGGGAAGAGGAAATGCAATGGGATCATCCCACTTCCATCTACACCTTGAAAATTTTTAATAACAGAAACGGAGACGAAAATTAGTAGTAAACATATACACTGAGTGATCGTTGAATTATGATCAATCACCCCCATGGTATGTTAATGGGATTCTAAATTCGAGGCTATATAACTATTAAAATAAGCGTTTTATGGGAAAAATACGACTGAAGTTAAATTAAAGATCTCAGTCAACTCTATTTAAATATAGGTTTTCAATGTCCCTTCAGTATTTAAACAGGTATGGAATTTTGTACATTTAAAAAGATAATGCTAAACAAAATAATTTAATTTTGGAATAATTGAAACTGAAATAAGAATTATTACTCCAAACGCTTTCATAACTAAATGCATATTTTAAAAGTGTACATGTAAATAGTTCCTTCAATATTAGTTTAATTGATAGATAAATTTCTTGGATCACATTACTGCTCTGAAATTTTTAAACCTTCATTTTTGTTTAAATACTGAAATAATATTGTTTAAAATAAATCTATATTTAAATATATTTGATTGAGATATTTAAATTATCCTCAACCACATTTTCTCATGAAACGCTTATTTTAGAAGTTATAATAATAATTTAAATACCTCTCAAACAGCTGCTTGCCACGTAGATCTGGCAGGAGCCTGTCAGTTTATACGCCATAGTAGATCTGTAAGAATGGCTGGACTTCAGCAGAAAAACGACACAAACATCCATACCTTACTCGGTTCTCGGGGGCGGGGGTGGCTCAGTCGGTAGCGCGCCAGGCTCGTAATCTGTAGTTCCCAGGTTCGAGTCCCAGCTGGGTCAGCGTTGAGATTTATCTCCGCAAAATTCCCCGCCCTGTCCACGGTCAGTAGGGGACACCGATGGGCTTGAAAAGGCCGCCGTCCGTCGGATGGGACGTTAAGCCATGGCCCCGTGTGCGGGAGAGCTATACACTGTACACGTTAAAGAACACGCTGGATGGCCTTGACGGGAGGCTACCATCTGTCTCCCAACAGCTGTTCCAGTGGGTCCCCTCCCCCACCCTTCTCTGAGCCTTCGGGGTCCTTGTGGCCTGGCCATTTAGCCCATGGTGTGCAAAAAAGTGCCGCTCAGAGGTAAAACAATCCAATCGAACTCGGTTCTAGAACCTAGATCCTTTAAATCAGTAGCAAGTTATAGATCTTCAAAATTAACGAGGGGTCATAATTAAATTACCACCGAGTATATATTGCATACATTCGCAAGAACGTAGTAAAAGAAAAACCGCTAAAACAAAAAGAAGACGATACTTCAAGAATAATTTCGGAAAAAAATATGATGGAACAGGGTTATGGTTAAATTTAGTATCTACTACCTTTTCGAACAGAAAAAAAAAACGGCACCGTTTCTTACAGGTTCAGACTTTCTTCAGATAATTCAGGTGTTCGTCAATTCAGGAGCTGTGTTTTTTTAAATTAAATTGGCAATCACAGTTCTTCAGATTGTAGAAAATTCATAAGTACGAAGTGTTCACAACTTTAAAGTTTCTTTCTAAGTTAAAGTTCACATGTACTTTTCGAAGTTTGCCTGATAAGAACTTCTCTTAAGAAAAGTAAGAACAAATTACAGCAGAAAATGTAATAAAGATATAAGAAAAAAAAACGCAGCTGAAATTGTAACAAAGACATAGTGTAAGAACAAAATTGCAGCAAAAAATGTAACAAAATGTAAAGAACCAAATCGCAGCTCAAAATGTAACATAGACAAAAAGTAAGAACAAAATTGCAGCAAAAAATGTAACAAAATGTAAAGAACCAAATCGCAGCTCAAAATGTAACATAGACAAAAAGTAAGAACAAAATTGCAGCAAAAAATGTAACAAAATGTAAAGAACCAAATCGCAGCTCAAAATGTAACATAGACAAAAAGTAAGAACAAAATTGCAGCAAAAAATGTAACATAGACAAAAAGTAAGAACAAAATTGCAGCAAAAAATGTAACAAAATGTAAAGAACCAAATCGCAGCTCAAAATGTAACATAGACAAAAAATAAGAACAAAATCGCTGCGTAAAATGTAACAAAAACATAAAGAACAAAATCGCAGCAGAAAATTTTTCAAAGGTATAAAATAAAGTAAAAACAAAATTGCAGCAGAAATGTAACAAAGACATGAAGTAAGAAAAAAATAACTGCAGAAAGTAAGAGAAAGTACATGAAGTGGACTAAATCGATTTTTTTTTTCATTTCTTGCTGGTGAAAGTGCTAATGCACCAATGTAGGTGAAGGTCAATCAATGTCAATAAGCTGTCATTTGGAGCTATATACTTCTTCCAGTTGACAACTTTCTCAATTTATTCGTGTAAAAGTTAAAAGATTGTAACATTTGAGAACAGATTTCCGTTCTGGAAAACAGGTTTCTTTTCTTCTTTCCATTCGAACTCGGAACTGAAATAGTCTGAATGATAGATTGCTTTTAATAGTTGATGCTGAGTATTGCAGAATATCGTTCCAAACGTTAAAAAACAACCTTTATTATTAACTTCTGCACTACTTGAAGTTTTAATGCTGCCAATAGCCGAAAGTCTATGTTGCTCTATCTCCCAACACAGAACTAGTCACGCATCTTACGTATACAAGTCGCCAATCAGTTAAAAGTATTGCCTTTCAGTTTTTATCATCTTTGAAAAAGCTAAACCGAAATATTATTCGTGTTGGTAATCGAGCTTTTATCATTAGCAGTGGCGGCTCGCGTATAGGCACTGTGAAACTGCAGCACCCCCAATTTCAACTTGATATTATCGATAACATTTAATATAATGAGTCCTTTTTTCTTTAATTCTTTCTTTATACTTGTACAATATATAATCCTTAAGCTTAATGTCAGTAGCCATCCCCCAGTTTATGAAAAAGATACAAAAATCTTTGTATGGAACTGTGCGCTTCACAGTACTAGCGGCGAGGTGTTTGACTGCTGTGCGCATGCGCACATAGGAAGCTACACGCGAGGCTGCAAGGGAGAGAGAGCACTGTCGTTCCCGCAGTGCCGACCCTGGCGTGCTGGTTGAAGGTAGTTTTACACAATTTTAAAACAAAGGCTAAAATTTTTCTGGAGCAGCACGCCCACTAATTTTAGCTACGAGTCGCCACTGATCATTAGTATAAAATCTACGGTTCCTTTGTTGACGCCAGCATTATATGATCCCTATCACATGACACCGTGATGCCTACTTTTTATACGCAGGTAATATATATGAAAATTTATATTCACCCTTGCCCACTTATTATATATATGAATAATATAATAAAAGTTGAGTCATTTCACCTCTGAGCAGCACCTTTGTGCACAAAATGAACTAAATGGCCAGGTCACAAGGACTCCAAGCTCTCACGAGAGGATATGGAAGGGGATCCACTTGACAATTGTTAGGAAACAAATGGAAGCCTCTCCTCAAGGCCGCCCAGCCTATTTTGAAAGGTCACAGAGTATAGCTCTCTTGCGCATAGGGGTCACTGTTTAACATCTCCCCTGACGGACGGCGACCCTTCAGAGTCAATTGGTGTCCCTTTTCACACTGAAGTTAATTTGGGATTTAGCATAGATAAATCTCAATTCTGAACGACCCTGGTGCATTACAGACTCAGTCAATCGCCACTTTTAAAAACAAAGAAGATTTTTCCAAGTTCATTGGCGTCGCCGTTTTTATTAATACTCGGGTGTTCTTCTCATTGCGTTATCTGCTTCTAAAAATTAATTGACGGATTTGCTTCGTCATTCCTTTGTTCTCATCCTTTGAAGTGTTTCTTTATACCAAGGCAGAAGTAAAGTTTAAGGTAAAATAACCAAACCATTTATTTTTATTATCTGTTGCTTCAAGATTACTTTTAGTAGTAGACTCTCTATTAACGGCAGCCCGCAGGTGAAAAGTAAAAGTAGTTAACATCTAATAATCTAATACTAGAGATTCCGTTAAGCGTTTTTACTGATTTTTTTCTTTAATGTAATTAATGTAAACTACCAGAAAAAATCAGATCCACACGTAAATTTAAATCTAACATTACGAAACCCTTTCTGTTTTTCGTGCAATTCATCAGTGGGAAGAGAAGGGTCATTTTGATAGATAGAAAGATAGATAGATAGATAACTTTTATTTGAGATAATGTTTCACAGTATACAAAAGCTTTTGAGGTCTGATCCAATATAGTTTCGTTTTTGCTATTTTTTCTAAACTTTTATGAGTATCATATACTAACTTTTATAAATCAAGGTTTCAAGAGCATGGTTTAAGTGTTCTGCGAAATGTCCCACAGAAAATTAGATATTTGTTTTAAATATTTTAATAAATATTGTTGAGAAAAATGGCTATTTCTCTCAGAATGGTAACATCTCTCTAGTAACTAAACATGGCAATGAAGTTTCTCCTTCCTTTGTTTGTTTACAAGAAGTTACTAAGTAACCGAAATGACAATTATATAAAGAACAGCAGATGTTAATTTTATCTAATTCCTGGTGGTCAAGTGGTTCGCGTGATTAGATAAAGTGCAAGGACATCTGGGTTCAATCTCTGGGTCTTATATCAAAGTCTCGAAAAAAACATCAATACCTGGTTCTAACCTAAGAACGTTTTCCTCTATTATCTTTCTGATGAGGTCTCTCTTATCTCACAGATTTTATCTGTTGCCTATTAAACTGACAAGCTGCTGTCAGATCTCTGTGACAAAGAGTTCTTTCAGGGTTTTTTTTGTTTTCAAATGTTCTAATAATTTCAGAGATATTACTGCTGTTTTTGATCAATGCACCCAATGTATCCCACGCAGTCATCTTCTTAGTGTGGTAAAAGAATGAATGACAATTTCTTAGTATTGTGTTTTTGACAAAAAAAGTGCTGCCATCTGAAAATATCGAAAACCGAAATTAAAGCTTAAAACTACCAGGCATACATATTTACAATTTCCATTTTTCCTGCTCAAGTGTTTGGTGTCTTGGAATACTTAAAAGGAGAGGTTTAAAATGATCCACAAAAATATTCTAAGGATATATAAAATTAATTACTCCTCGAACCGCTATTTGCCATAGAGATCTGACAGCAGCCTGTCAGTTTAGTACGCGATGGAGATGATCTGTGAGGAAGGCGAGACCTCATCAGATACACAAGAAACATCCATGCTTTATCGGGGCTCGGACCCAGGACCCTTTGATTAGTATCGTAGCACGCTAACCAATCGGTAGAAGGACTGTTTAATTATTTTTCCCAAACAAGAAAATGTAAAATATACAATATTTAAGAAAAAAAAATGTAAAACTTTTGCGACAATTTTTAAAATATTTAAGAAAAAAAAATGTTGTAAAACTTTTGCGATTTTTAAATGGCTGAAAAAAATTTATCATTCTATGTTGTGGATCAAACTGACCCTCCTACATTATCAATGAAGGATTAAATACAAAATTCGAATTTGATTGTTTTTCTGGTTATTAATGCTAGTTTTTCCCCCACCGGGGAGGATAATTTACTGTCGTATAATCAAGAGTCTGTTTTAAAGGAATGTAACGATCCTAGTATAAATAACGAATTTTTTTTAATAATTTTATCTTTCTAGGTAAGTGTTTACTTCTGTTCACCTCTGAATTTCTTCCTGACGGTAAACAGGCGTTTATTTTATTTTACTAACAAAGGGAAATTAAGGTAAGAAAATATTGGAACACATTTTTTAAAACCTTACATGTATTTAACATTAGTTAAATGTATGTACATTTTGTTTATTCCATGTTTTTTTTTTTCAGTTTACAGTGGTTTTCCTCTATTGGGGAGTTTAAATTTGAAATGTGTGAATCTGAAATGTATTTTAATCTTTTTTTTTAACAAAAATGAGTTTTCTTCAACACAATTTTGTCTAATTAAGAATATTGTGAGGACTTTAGTTTCTAGCGAAATAACAAATAGAGAATTTTTAATAAATATCAGTGAGCACAGTTTGGTTAGAGAGGGGAAAAATAATCACTCGATCTGATTAAAGTGGTCAGGTGGATGCAGATATTTTGCGAAGATATAATTTGTATCTTCACATGTAATTTGTGGGAACCCTTGGTATGTCAAACTGAAAACAAAAGTGGTGCGCCATCTAGATTTCAGCTAGTTTATACAGAAAAAATCATTTTGATTTGCATGAAGTTAGAAAAATAATATTCTGTAGAAGCGGGAGTTAGAAACTATTGCTTGGTGAAAAAGGGTTTTGGATTCAAACAGGTTGGGAACAGCTGTTCTATGGGATTAAAATCACGACCAACCCAGAAATGAGTCTTCTTTACGGAATTAAGGTTCAGTATTCAAGTAGATATAATGCAGTACGAAAGAATTTATTATAAATAAAAAATATTCCCTCTATCAACTCGTTGCCAAAGAGGTCTGAATACTTTTGCCTGTCAGTTTATATGCCGTAGTAGAAGGTCAGGCAATTATATATGATGACAAGACCCACTAGTTCCACCTAAAGCACTACCAGTATAGGGAAATGCCATATTCACCACTACCTACGGTCAGGAGCAGGACAATACCATATAGATACAGCTCATCCCCGACTACCTAATGGCGAACAGTACTGTAGGAGTAAAGCTCATCCATTGGTCAAAACCTAAATTTAATCTATGTCCCGGACCGCCACAAACAAGGATAGAGAATCCAAGCTGTCTCAGCTCCCGTGACTGGGACTCTTAGTCCGGCCCTACTGTCGGGGCCCTATTTCCATTGGGGCCTAATTCATCAATGGGGAGGGCAGGGTCATTTTGATAGATAGAAAGATAGATAGATAGATAACTTTTATTTGAGGTAATGCTTAACAGTATACAAAAGCTTTTGAGGTTTGGTCCAATATATTTTCGTTTTTGCTATTTCCAACATGTGTCCAACATGACATACATGACAGGACCAAGTCAGTCAGCAGGGCCCTCAACTTCATCCATCTTAGCGATGTCCGACCGTTGCCCAATCCGGCCAGCATAGCCTTCGACTTCATTTGGGCCCTCAAAACACCACCACCACCTCGACAAGGTGGTCCCGTATCGGGGGGGGGGGGGGAGTAGAAGGTCAGTAAGGATCGCAAGACCTCATCAGGAAAACAACACAAACATCCATGCCTTACCCGAGGCTCGAACCCAGGTCCATTTGATCAATAGCCAAGGGCGCTAACCACTCCAAAATATTGATATTTTTATGTTGTGTAAATTCAAATCCACATTCAAAGCTGACTAACTACGAAAATAAGGTTATTTTACGGGAAAATATTATTGGAGATAATTCGAAAATCACGTTCAAATCTCTCCAAATCTCAGTTTTGAACAATATTCGTTTAATATTTGAAATTGGGTTGTGTTACTTCTGAAGGGCATTTTTTTTGTACACAGTGGGTTAAAATAGCCAGGTCAAAGGACCCAAGAGCTCAGAGAATGTTGGGGGAAGGGGATCAACTGGACAGCTATTAGAAGACAGATGGAAGCCTCCTGTCAAGGCTATCCAGTGTATTCTTTAACGTGCATAGGGTATGGCTCTCCCGTACACAGAGCCACGGCTAAACATCTCATCCAACGGACGGCGACCTTTACAATCCCATTGGTGTTCCATACTGACCGAAGGCAGGGTGGGGAGTTTTGCGCAAATAAATCTCAATCTCCGGTACAGGTGGGACTAGAGCCTGGGTACTGCAGACTGCGAGCCTGGCGCACTAAGCCAACCCCTGGGGCGGGGGTGGCTCAGTCGGTAGCGCGCCAGGCTCGTAATCTGTAGTTCCCAGGTTCGAGTCCCAGCTAGGTCAGCGTTGATATTTATCTCCGCAAAAATTCCCCGCCCTGCCCACGGTCAGTAGGGGACACCAATGGGCTTGGAAAGGCCATCGGTCGGAAGGATGGGACGTTAAGCCGTGGCCCCGTGTGCGGGAGAGTCATACCCTGTGCACGTTAAAGAACACGCTGGATGGCCTTGACGGGAGGCTACCATCTGTCTCCCAACAGCTCTTCCAGTGGGTCCCCTCCCCCAACCTTCTCTGAGCCTTCGGGGTCCATGTGACCTGGCCATTTAGCCCATGGTGTGCAAAAAAGTGCCGCTCAGAGGTAAAACAACCCAAACCTAAGCCAACCCCTGTCCTTTAATGTTTGAAAAGTTTTGTTGCAAGCTGGAATATTTTATCAGCAGATGATGCCGTTAACATCTTCTGAACATTTAAAACCGAAAATCTTAGTTTCAATCTTCTATAAAGTATGGTATTACAAGTTGGAGAGGAACATACATTTCATCATTAAGAAGTCTAATTTCAATAAAAAATAAATTTATATGTCAAATATTACCAAATAAATTTAAGACACTTATTTGTTTATAGAACATTAAATTGCTTCTATAAAAATAACAACGCAGTGCTGCATTATACAAAATATTCTATGCGAGGTGATGGGGAAAGGTTTCTGTTACCACTTTCAAAAAGCGAATTTATACGCAAACATTTTGTTCATTTGGCAATAAAAAGTTTTAATTCTTTAGCGATTATAATTCTAAATGGAACAAATTTTATGCATTTCAGATTTGTCACCGCTAATTACACTAAACAACAAATTGAAACTTTTTTAATAACATTGGTCCAATAGGATGTTTTTAACTAATTTTGGGGTGCTGAATTCAAATATGGCTGTGAAAAATCTGCAGCAGGTATAGTTTTTTTAAATTACGGATTAATGTATTTCAAATTTCAATGAGTACGCGTATCTCGGAAATAAAAATAAATGTGACTATTTTATTAAATTGCAACTTAAAAGTTAGTAATTAATTACATGATTACAGCGAAAAAAATTAGAAACATTATAGTTATAGACCACTGAATATAAAGTAACAAATGAAATAATGAAACGCAAAATAAGAAAAAATGGGTAAGGATCTTTTATTCTTACAAGAAGTTCAGTTTTGTCTTATGTGCTGAGGTATCTTCCTTCCGCAAGAATCAGCAGTCACCCATCACTGCTGACTCCCACCTGCCTTGGTATCTCTCCTCCATGGTTCGGATATCCTGGTGAAATATGACAGCTCCTAAGTTCTTAGGAAAGAAGTCAGATGCGAGTGCAAGAAATGGATCTTCAGGGACATTCGGCAGCCAAGATTTTCATAGTTTTTGAGATCTTGAATGAGCTGATGATAGTTTTCTTTTTTGGTATTCCCCAGAAAACCCTGGACCAATGACGTGAAGAATTTCCATGCGGCGTGTTCCCCTCATATGAAGTTTTCTTTCGAAGACAGTATAATAACTCAATAGTTTCCTGATCTGAGGACCAACAAAGATCCATTCTTTAAGTTTGGCATCACGTAATTTTGGAAATGTTTTCTTCAAGTGCAAACACCCTTTAACAGCTTTGTCCATAGCCTTTACAAAATTTTTCATAAGCCTCAGTTTGATGTGTAGCGGTGGGAGCAGATCATCCGAGGGATCAACCAGAGGCTTATACCTCACATTACTCTCGCCAGGATTAAAAACATCCCTTTTGGGACAGTCTTTTGTTGACCTAATGTCCCACAACCTTCTTTGTTTTTGACCTAATGTCCCACAAACACAGAAAACAGCAAACATTTTGTGAAACCTCCTTGAAGCCCGAGCAAGAGAATAGCTTGTGAAAACAGTGAACCACTGGAAACAAAAACTCTTAGAATCACCGGTGTTAACAGTATTCTCTTTCAATTTAATGTTAACCTAAGTCTCTTCATTTTCTTATAGTGGAGAATCTTGAATCTTTTTTAAGGAAATTAATAGAAAATTCGATGTTTTGGATTCCGGATGCTTGAAAGGTATCTTAAATATACGATAGCTTAATTTTAGAACAATTCATCAATCGGTTTTAAGCAGTATCTTATGCAGGGTGAAAGATTTCTTTCATTTATTGTTCATGTTAATCGCATGCACAACTATAGATTGTCACGAGGTTAGTGCTTACTAAATTGCAGTCTGAATGGACCTCCTTACCTGCAGCTATTTGAAGTTTTACAAGAATGTTTTACCGAAAACACGTAACGATAAGTTTCGAGCAACTCAGCCATATTAATTGTATTCACATCTGAAATATGAAATATATTGAAGTGATTTGTTTGTTTGCCGATTGGAAGTTAATGGTGCACCTGCGGCTAAAGCTGCATCGATTAAAATCGGAATATAAACGAGAGAAATAAATGTCAAAACAAAAATTAAATTTTGTGGATATTATATATAGAAGATATAAATGCAACGAAACAATGATACACTGAGATGCGAGTTTATTAGATACATCAGAGCTCGTCACATAAATAGTTCATTCCAACACTCAAAACATCACATGACCGCGGTGTGCGGTATAAATCAGGCAGACCAACTCTTCGAGCATCAGCTTTAGTTGGATTGAGCGTTAGAATGGCCAACACGAGAGACCTGAGGCACTTTGAACACGGCATGATAGTTGGTGCAAGGCGTGATGGTTCTAGAATCTCCCAAACGCGAGATTTCTCACGGAAAATTCTCACGCACAAGCATTTCAAGTGCTTACAGAGAACGATGCGAAAAGTCAAAAACTACTAGTGATCGGCGTTCCTACGGAGAAAACAACTTGTGGATCAGAGGGATTAAAGGAGACTGACGAGAATCGTGCAAACGAACAACCGGAAGACAACTAGGCAAATCACAGCAGAAATAAACATTGGTTTGCAGAAGGTCATGATGGTTTCAGAGATGGCCTTTTGCAAACCAATGTTTATCAATTGGTATCGGACCTTGTCGCGAATGGATACAACAGCCGCCAACCATATCGAGTACTGATGTTGTCAGCGAAAAATGCTTCACGGGTGGGCGCAGGAGCATCGACACAGGAGCCTGAGACTGGAAAAGGGTAGCCTGGTCGGACGAATCAAGGTTCCTTTTGCATCATGCTGACGGAAGGATAAGAATTTGGCGCAAGCAACATGAGGCCATGGAGCCATCTTGTTTGATTTCAACAATACAGGCCAGTGGTGGCGGTGTGATGGTGTGGGGAATGTTTTCCTGGCGTACCGTAGGTCCCCTGATACCCATCGAGGGAATCTGAATGTCACAGTGTATTTGAACATCGTTGCTGACCAAATTCATCGCATCAAGGTTACAGTTTATCCTCACTCGCGTCTGTCAATCCTTTCCCACCGAGGACAGGGTGGGGGTTAGGGGAGATAAACCTTAACTTGCACAGGGGACACTCCAACTGGGAACTACAGATTACGAGCCTGATGCGCTACCGACTGAGCCAACTCCCGTCCGGCATACATTTTGGGAAGGAGCGGGGAGAGTGCGCTATCAAAACTTTGCAAAGCCGAGGAGGCGCCGTTAAGCAAAGTTTGAAAAATACTACTTTAATCAGCAAACTAATATGCCCGTAGAATACCACGTAAAATACAAAGATCTGTTCGGTAAATGCATTTGATAAAACATGACAGACAGAACATAAGAGTTGGGTTGGGTTGTTTTACCTCCGAGCGGCACTTTTTTGCACACCATGGGCTAAATGGCCAGATCACATGGACCCCGAAGGCTCAGAGAAGGTTGGGGGAGGGGACCCAGTGGAACAGCTGTTGGGAGACAGATGGTAGCCTCCCGTCAAGGCCATCCAGCGTGTTCTTTAACGTGCACAGGGTATGGCTCTCCCGCACACGGGGCCACGGCTTAACGTCCCATCCGACGGACGGCGGCCTTTCCAAGCCCATCGGTGTCCCCTATTGACCGTGGGCAGGGCAAGGAGTCTTGCGGAGATAAATCTCAACGCTGACCCAGCTGGGACTCGAACCTGGTAACTACAGATTACGAGCTTGATGCGCTACCGACTGAGCCAACTCCCGTCCGGCATACATTTTGGGAAGGAGCGGGAAGAGTGCGGTGCTAGAAAAAGTTTTCATAGTGAGGTACAGTCGCTCAAAAAAATATCCGAACACTATGGTTGATTACAGAACTCAGAAAAAATATCTGGCAACGATTTTTTTAGAAATTGGTCATCTGACAACCTTCGTGCCACGTGACACGAAGGTTGCGAGATCACTAATTTCTAAAAAAAATCGTTACCAGATATTTTTTTCTGAATTCTGTAATCAATCATAGTGTTCGGATACTTTTTTGAGCGACTGTACATATCAGTAGTAAAGAATCACAGTATAAGTCCTGTAGACATGGAACTCATGAAATAAGGAGCTGAAAAAAAAATGGTTTTGCCATGAATGGGATTCGAACCCACGTCTCCAGGAAACATGCCTATCATAACAGGTATTCCTGGAGACGTGGGTTCGAATCCCACTCATGGGAAAATCACTTACCTATATTTTCCACTGTTGTTCGAGAAAAGTATATGTATACTTTTCTGTTAAAGCACATTCAACTATTATTGAAGGTGTTTGAGATATATTATATTTCACAATATGTTGTCACTACTTCATTGAGTTGTTAAATATTACAATAACCTGGATGAGCATATGTTCTACGATAACATAATATTCTAGGATAACATAATTTTATCTAGGGTTATTTACATTGTAATAATGCACATTTATATCAAAATAAAACCAAAAATTTCAAAGTTTAAGTATCATTAAACACTTTAGAATATTTTTTAATTAGCAGTTTAAAAAAAGGATATTTCGGCTATCAGATAACATATTCTCTTTAAAAGAAACTCTCTGGCCATCCTAACTGTGCAATAAATACTAGAATCAAAATGTTCAAAACATCGAAAGATAATTTTCTCTTAGGATTCGCTATATTTTATATTCTTATCTTGCTGTAGATATTGTGTAAATATTCTACTTACACAATGCACAAATCGACAAATTCTAGAGTATGTTCCTATTTTAATTTTGTTCCATTAAATATTTGCGTGTCAAAAGACAAAATCCCACTGTGGCATTACTCATTAAAGTCTCTTTAACGCATGCTTCGGTTTTTTTCTTCCTTCAGCTAATGTCGTTCACGTCCCTACATGTTTCTCGCAACATCCGCTCCCAACGACTCAATATCCTAATCTTTCTCGCATCACAGTGAGCTTTGTTACAGGTACGACAAATCCTACAATAAGGAGAAAATGTCACGAATTATATCCCAAAATCAAAAGAATAATTGACTAGATCCTTTCAAGAACAGAAAGAAGAAATTTCCTCTTGTTGAAAAGAGGACATTTCGAAGAAATGAACGGTCAACAGTGGGAGAGAAGTTGTCACTTTCTTAACCGACACTAATTCTTGTCTTAGAAAAGGAGGAAGCCCCAAGAGATTCCTTCTAACATTGTTTTCGTTCTTGCCGCTGCTTACAGATGTAATCCCTCTCACGCAAGCTGCCCCCCCCCCCCCACCTCCTTCGCACATTACCTAATATCACTTTAGCAAACAACACGCTTAAATATTAATGTGATATTTATCTTAATGATATTTATATTTAACGGAATCACGCTACATCTGTAGGAAGTTTCAGATGCAAGCTTAAGGAATGAACAAAGTTCTGACAAATGCAGTTTTTTGTAATTACTTTGAATCCTTACGGAGAGGCGTAGCGGGAAGGGTTCGTGACGTTTACGGCAAGTAGAAATTTTCTAACCGAACTTTTGTCAGATGTAACACCGAAGCAGGTAAATTGGATGATAATATTTTATTTTTGCATTCTTTTATGCCTGTATATGTTTATTTTTATTTTTAGTTATTATGTTTCTTTAAGTTTTTAACGTATCTGCGTGTTCATTTCACTTCTACGTTTTTTTTTCCTTTTTACCAAAAGAGGATTAAATTAATTACCTGTCTGTTGACTCTAAAATGATGTTAGTACATAAACTCTAAACAGACTAAGTTTATTTTAAGGACTTGATTCCATCCATAGAGCACCAAACTTATAATTTACTATACTCAGGTTCGAGTCCCAACTAGGAAGGTCGAAATTATATAGTTCTCAGCGCTTCACATTTAAAGATTTTGGGCACTCCCATTGAAGATCAGAAATGAAACATAAAAAAAAGGATTAAATAAATTAAAGCAACATTCTTATGTCTCCATTCTTAGAGTGTAATATTGTTGATACTAATTTTAAAATTTTTGCCCAAACTCCAAAATACTGTAATTTTTATTTAAAATAATGCTAGGGATTATAGTAAAAAAGATCCCTCGTTTTCTTGGGGACAGGAGTTCGGCTCCCCAATCCGGTCTTGAAATTCCTCAAACCCGAACCCTACCTCGGTTAAAAAGTAGTCACCGATGGTTGAGTTGGGTTGATTTACCTCTGAACGGCACATTTTTGCACAAAATGGGCTAAATATTCAGGTCCCAAACCCCGAAGGCAAAGAGAAGGTTGGAGGGTAAGGACCCACTTTACAGCTGTTATGAGAAATGTGGTAGCCTCCCGTCAAGGCCATCCAGCGTGTTCTTTAACGTGCACAGAGTATGGCTTTTCCTTATATGGGACCATTGATTAACGCCCCATACAACGGACTTTTCCACACACACAATGGGCTAATAAATCCAGGTTCGAAACCCCAAGGGCGCAGAAAAGGTTGGAGGATAAGGACCCACTAGATTGCTGTTTTGAGACAGGTGGTAGCCTCCCGTCAAGGCCACCCAGCGTGTTCTTTAACGTGCACAGAGTATGGATCTTCCTCATACGGGACCACTGATTAACGTCCCATCCGACGGACTTTTCCAAGCCCATCGGCGTCCCCTACTGACCGAGGGCAGGACAGGGAGTTTTGCGGAGATAAATCTCGACACTGACCCAGGGGGACTCGAACCTAAGAACTGTAGATTAAGAACCTGTCCCGCTATTGAATGAGCCACCCCCGCCCCATTCACATATGGGCTTGGAATGGCAGCCGATCATCGGATGGGATGTTAAGCAGTAGCACCCTGTGCTAAGAGACACACATATGTTAGAGACACACACGCTAAGAGACAGCGTTAGATAACACTCTGGACGGACTTGGAGGGAAGTTTCCCTCCAAGTCAAGGACTCAGAGAACAAAATAAATTTTATAATTCATTTTATTCTCTGAGTCCTTGTCTTGGAGGATCGCAAATTTTCTCTGAGTAGTTGTGTCTTGTCTCTGAGTCTTGTACCTTGTCTCTGAGTCCTTATACCTTGTCTCTGAGTCGTTGTGTCTTTCTCTGAGTCGTTGTGTCTTTCTCTGAGTCGTTGTGCCTTTCTCTGAGTCCCTGGCTCTTTATGCCATTGTGTGCAAAAAACAAAGTGTCTCTCAGAGGTAAAATAATATGAAACAATCAACTGTCGATCAACTTTCATATTTCCGACTATTGCAAAGAATTTAATGAAACACACAATTTAAGCAAACTTACATTGCGACTGCTTGCTTAAAAGCCTCTATAGCCTGGGACGGGGGTGGCTCAGTCGGTAGCGCGCCAGGCTCGTAATCTGTAGTTCCCGGGTTCGAGTCCCAGCTGGGTCAGCGTTGAGATTTATCTCCGCAAAAATTCCCCACCCCGCCCACGGTCAGTAGGGGACATCGATGGGCTTGGAAAGGCCGCCGTCCGTCGGATAGGACGTTAAGCCGTGGTCCGTGTGCGGGAGAGTCATACCCTGTGCACGTTAAAGAACACGCTGGATGGCCTTGACGGGAGGCTACCATCTGTCTCCCAACAGCTGTTCCAGTGGGTCCCCTCCCCCAACTTTCTCTGAGCCTTCGGGGTCCATGTGACCTGGCCATTTAGCCCATGGTGTGCAAAAAAGTGCCGCTCAGAGGTAAAACAACCCAACCCAAAGGCTCTATATCCAGCTATTTATAAATTCGTCTCGTTAGCATTGCACAACATTTCTAGTTGTGAGTGTAGCGTGTGCTTTGTTATCGGAACGTGAGTAATGGCACACTCTTTGTTGGAATATAATAAGAGAATGTCATGACATTATGAATGAAAACGAACAGACAAAATATCCCGCCATGAATATTTAATTGATACATCTTAGCAGATCTTTTATACCCGAAACCAAAGGTCTCGAAATAAACCTTTTCCATCAAGCACAATGAAGTCATGACGGGAAAACACCCTCGGTGCTTATCTCGACGAATTTAGAGAATGAAACCTGGGGTGATTGTTCAAGATGATGGATAAGTTAATTTCATGTTGAAAGAATAAAACGATCTCAGAAACTACGTGACGCGTTATGAAATTCTGGTGTTTTCGGGGGAGGGGATTCCGTGAAAAAGAAAAGGTCTCTCGATTATTTTGTTTCAGCTTTCCATCTGTGTACGAAAAAAATAAAATTGAATAGGACCTTCCATTGTGAGGGGACATAAGATTTATATCTGTGTTTTGCGAGGACCATATTGAGAGTAAGTGGTCGGTATGATTAAAAGGGTCTGAGACGCAGAGCGTTGTGGGTTGTTTTACCTGTGAGCGGCACTTTTTTGCACACCATGGGCTAAATGGCCAGGTCACATGGACCCGAAAGCTCAGAGAAGGTTGGGGGAGGGGACCCACTGGAACAGCTGTTGGGAGACCGATGGTAGCCTTCCGTCAAGGTTATCCAGCGTGTTCTTTAACGTGCACAGGGTATTGCTCTCCCGCACACGGGGCCACGGCTTAACGTCCCATCCGACGGACGGCGGCCTTTCCAAGCCCATCGGTGTCCCCTACTGACCGTGGGCAGGGCGGGACGCAGAGCGTTACACAGATAATGGCCAATAGATAGGAGAAGCATTTTAATGGCTCGATTTCTTTAAAAATTGGCCATTTCTTTTATTGTCATGCCAGCTAATTCATTTTATTTTATGATTTATTGTACATACGCTATCCTACATTGAAATTGCCCCACCAGAAAAGAACAGCCAGGAAGAGTCGAAAATTTGCATGAGTGATGATAACGTATACCTTGGGTTGGGTTATTATACCTCTGAGCGGCACTTTTTTGCACATAATGGACTAAATGGCCAGATCACAAGGACCCCGAAGGCTCAGAGAAGGTTGGGGGAGGGGACCCACTGGAACAGCTGTTGGGAGACATATGGTAGCCTGCCGTCAAGATCATCCAGTGTGTTCTTTAACGTGCACAGGGTATGGCTCTTTTGCTCACAATGAGCTAAATGACCAGGTCACAAGGATCCAGAGGGCTCAGGGATTGGGTTGTTTTATATCTGAGCGACACTTTTTTGCACACCATGGGCTAAATAGCCAGGTCACATGGACCTCGAAGGCTCAGAGAAGGTTGGGGGAGGGGACCCACTGGAACTGCTGTTGGGAAACAGATCGTAGCCTCCCGTCAAGGCCATCCAGCGTGTTCTTTAATGTGCACAGGGTATGGCTCTCCCGCACAGGGGGCCACGGTTTAACGTCCCATCCGACAGACGGCGGCTTTCCAAGCCCATCGGTGTCCCCTACTGACCGTGGGCAGGGCAGGGAATTTTGCGGAGATAAATCTCAACACTGACCCAACTGGGACTCGAATCTGGGAACTGCGGATTACGAGCCTGGCGCGCTACCGACAGAGCCACGCCCGCCCGACAACGCACACCTATGCCGCTGATTGGCATATGACGCCAACAAGCGCAAAAACAAGGCCAATTGACCTCGTGACATAATTATCATCGGATCATTACTGGCAAAAGTGTGAACCAAAGCGGGGTGTGAACGATTACTAGCAAACAGAAGGGTGTAGGGGAAGATCTCTGTGAAGTAGCTATACCCTTACGACGTTATGTGTACCTGAGTGACCTTGAAAGGGGACGGATTATCGGAAAGGCAGAAGCTGGACTGATCAATCGACAAATATTGTACGTATGAATCATGGACGCTGTTGGTGACAATGGATAGCAGAAGGTTCTGCAACGTGGGTAACCTGTTCAAGCGCCCGTTGAAGAACGTCAGAGGAGGGCGGATTGTTGGATCTGACGATAAGCTTTACGTGATAGAACTACAACGGTACAGCAAATTATTAGCAATATAACGCCATCTTTAGGGCGGGGTGGCTCAGTCGGTAGCGCGCCAGGCTCGTAATCTGTAGTTTCCAGGTTCGAGTCCCAGCTGGGTCAGCGTTGAGATTTATCTCCGCAAAATTCCCCCGCTCTGTCCACGGTCAGTAGGAGACACCGATGGGCTTGGAAAGGCCGCCGTCCGTCGGATGGGACGTTAAGCTGTGGCCCCGTGTGCGGAGAGCCATTACGTATACCCCGTGTGCGGGGTACCATACCATATGCACAGGGTATGGGTACGTACCCATACCCTGTGCACGTTAAGGAACACGCTGGATGGCCTTGACGGGAGGCTACCATCTGTCTCCAAACAGCTGTTCCAGTTGGTCCTCTCGCCAACCTTCTCTGAGCCTTCGAGGTCCTTGTGACCTGGCCATTTAGTCCACGGTGTGCAAAAAAGTGCCGCTCAGAGGTAAAACAACCCAACCCAACCCAACGCCATCTTTACCAGCTACCGTGTCTGCCAGCACAATCTAACGACAGGGGCCTGTGGGCGTGCTGTCCCTTGGCTTGTTTTCCTCTGACTTCATCCTTTGCACACCTCTACATTGGAGCAGGGAGAGAAGTTTCTGGGGATTGTAGTAGCATCATGCCTTCTTCCGTGACGAATCCCGCTTTTGTTTAGGTGCCAGTGATGCCTGTGTGCATGTGTGGAGACCGTCTGGTGGCATACGTAATGCATCAATGTATCCATGAGCGAAGATACCGGCCACATCCGACATCATGATGTAGCGAGCCATTAGTTAAAACATTTAGTCAATTGTGGTTGTTATTGATGACAGTTTCCGATGCGGTATGTTGGAACTGTTCTACGACCAGTATTGTTATACCTATGTACAATGCCTAACACCATTTTCCAACAACATACTACATGGCTATATACTACCTGAGTCTCTCTGCAGTGCCTCTGTGATGGGGTTCTCCTTCCTTGGTCCGCGCGTTCCACAGATCTGTCGCTCATCATATACGATCAGACTCACTGTTTGACTCACTCTCTAATGTGTCTCTCGTTTTTTCAAATATTAGTAAAACTGTCGGTCTTTGCAAATATTGGGCGAAAATGGCTCGGTCGGTAGCACGCCAGGCCCGTAATCTGCAGTTCCCAGGTTCGAGTCCTAGCTGGGTCACCATTGAGATTTATCTCCGCAAAATAACCCGCCCTGCCCACGGTCAGTAAGGGACGCCGATGGGCTTGGAAAGGCCGCCGTCCGTCGGATGGGACGTTAAGCCGTGTCTCCGTGCGCTGGAGAGGTAGCCACCATCGAGTAGGCAACTACTTTTCTAATAAGGTCCCAGTACCAATCGAGTTGACCACTACTTTTCTCATAAGGTCCTGGTACCAATCGAGTAGGCCACTACTTTTCTCATAAGATCCTAGTACCAATCGAGTTGGCCACTACTTTTCTCACAAAGTCCTGGTACCAATCGAGTTGGCCACTACTTTTTCTCTCATAAGGTCGTAGTACCAATCGAGTTGGCCACTACTTTTCTCATAAGGTCCTGGTACCAAACGAGTTGGCCACTACTTTTCTCATAAGGTCCCAGTACCAATCGAGTTGGCCACTACTTTTCTCATAAGGTCCCAGTACCAATCGAGTTGGCTACTATTTTTCTCATAAGGTCCTGGAACCAATCGAGTTGGCCACTACTTTTCTCATAAGGTCCCAGTACCAATCGAGTTGGCCACTACTTTTCTCATAAGGTCCCAGTACCAATCGTGTTGGCCAATACTTTTCTCATAAGGTCCTGGTACCAATCGAGTTGGCCACTACTTTTCTCATAAGGTCCTGTTACCAAACGAGTTGGCCACTACTTTTCTCATAAGGTCCCAGTACCAATCGAGTTGGCCACTACTTTTCTCATAAGGTCCTGGTACCAATCGAGTTGGCCACTACTTTTCTCATAAGGTCCTGTTACCAAACGAGTTGGCCACTACTTTTCTCATAAGGTCCCAGTACCAATCGAGTTGGCCACTACTTTTCTCATAAGGTCCTGGTACCAATCGAGTTTTCCATTACTTTTCTCATAAGGTCCCAGTACCAATCGAGTTGGCCACTACTTTTCACATAAGGTCCTAGTAGCCATCGAGTTGGCCACTACAGTTCTCTTGCCACTTCTTTTGAGAATATTTTGCAAAAGGTCGATAAAACTCCACATCCGTGTCTAATCGTTCATTTTCTAAGCACGTTGGTTACCCTCTTTGTCCAAGAGAGCAATAAGTTTTTTTCTGGCCCCTGTTTCTCAAGACTATTGTGAACCCTCGTCTTCTTTCATTTCGGCCACTCTGCTCCTCACCGGGTTTTCCTTTCTTCGGTCATCATCCTCTCGTTTGCCATCCTAATGATGATGACGAAGTGGGCAATTACGACTCGGCCCATTTTGGGAAAAGGCATTGCATAATACATGAGATTGGGTCCACGGAGCTAACGCACGTGTTCATGCACATCGTAATATGCGGATTTTAATTTTTCTATTACATTTAAAAAAGACGTGTAAAATGATTTCTTTTTAAATTTTTGATGCAATTAAAACCGAGGAAGTTTTCAGAAGCACGAAAAAAATGCAGAAGTACCTGTTTTTATGAAGAGTAAACTAGCTTAGAAATTATTTTTTTTTTCGCCTTTTTTTCCCACTTTTTTTAGATGAGAGCATAAACACTTTTTGCATCAATTACATATTTATAATTTAACATCAGACGTTACACTCGGAGGATGTAATTCTTAATCTCTATTTTTTTTGCTTTTTATGATTTTTATAGCATGATCATAATTCAAACAAACACTTTTTCTTTTTAATTACAAATTTGCTTTTAATAGATGAAGAGAGGTCGCTAAAAAGTGGGGAGGGTGCGAAATGTAACCTCGGATTAGACAGGAAAGGGGTATAGTATAAAGAAAATTCGGATCATAAGAACTCCACAGGCTTAGAACAGTCTTTATCACTAAAGACATAGTAGGAGCAAGTGCACAAGAATTAATGGCGCTTTAAAATCATCTAACTAAGGGAGTGGGTTGGGTTGTTTTACCTCTGAGTGGCACTTTTTTGCACACCATGGACTAAATGGCCAGGTCACATGGACCCCGAAGGCTCAGAGAAGGTTGGGGGAGGGGACCCACTGGAACAGCTGTTGGGAGACAGATGGTAGCCTCCCGTCAAGGCCATCCAGCGTGTTCTTTAACGTGCACAGGGTATGGCTCTCCCGTACACGGGGCCACGGCTTAACGTCCCATCCGACGGACGGCGGCCTTTCCAAGCCCATCGGTGTCCCCTACTGACCGTGGGCAGGGCGGAGAATTTTGCGGAGATAAATCTCAACGCTGACCCAGCTGGGACTCGAACCTGGGAACTACAGATTACGAGCCTGGCGCGCTACCGACTGAGCCACCCCCGCCCCCCACCCCCAACTAAGGGAGTGAGTTGACTCACCTGGTAGCAAGCAAGAGTCTTAAACTTATGTTATCAGTTCGAGTCCCTTCTCTGTTCAGGGGAATCGAACTGGTAACATTAATTTATGACCCTTTCACGCTATACTCTGACTTTCCAAGCTAAGGTTCGAGTCCCAATTGTGTTGGCATTGGGATTTATCTTCGCTAAACCAACTACCCTACCGTGAATTCAAAGGCATCCCCTTTTCGGTGAGAAAAGGGGATGCCTTTGGATTCGAAAGTTCACCGTCTCAGATGAAATTTAAAATCGTAGCTCCGTGTTTAGGAGAGAGTCATCCCTGCACACGTTAAAAGACTCACTGGATGGCTTTTTGTGTTGGGTTGTTTTACCTCTGAGCGGCACTTTTTTGCACACCATGGGCTAAATGGCCAGGTCACATGGACCTCGAAGGCTCAGAGAAGGTTGGGGGAGGGGACCCACTGGAACTGCTGTTGGGAAACAGATCGTAGCCTCCCGTCAAGGCCATCCAGCGTGTTCTTTAATGTGCACAGGGTATGGCTCTCCCGCACAGGGGGCCACGGTTTAACGTCCCATCCGACAGACGGCGGCTTTCCAAGCCCATCGGTGTCCCCTACTGACCGTGGGCAGGGCGGGGAATTTTGCGGAGATAAATCTCAACACTGACCCAACTGGGACTCGAATCTGGGAACTGCGGATTACGAGCCTGGCGCGCTACCGACAGAGCCACGCCCGCCCGACAACGCTCACCTATGCCGCTGATTGGCATATGACGCCAACAAGCGCAAAAACAAGGCCAATTGACCTCGTGACATAATTATCATCGGATCATTACTGGCAAAATTGTGAACCAAAGCGGGGTGTGAACGATTACTAGCAAACAGAAGGGTGTAGGGGAAGATCTCTGTGAAGTAGCTATACCCTTACGACGTTATGTGTACCTGAGTGACCTTGAAAGGGGACGGATTATCGGAAAGGCAGAAGCTGGACTGATCAATCGACAAATATTGTACGTATGAATCGTGGACGCTGTTGGTGACAATGGATAGCAGAAGGTTCTGCAACGTGGGTAACCTGTTCAAGCGCCCGTTGAAGAACGTCAGAGGAGGGCGGATTGTTGGATCTGACGATAAGCTTTACGTGATAGAACTACAACGGTACAGCAAATTATTAGCAATATAACGCCATCTTTAGGGCGGGGTGGCTCAGTCGGTAGCGCGCCAGGCTCGTAATCTGTAGTTTCCAGGTTCGAGTCCCAGCTGGGTCAGCGTTGAGATTTATCTCCGCAAAATTTCCCCGCTCTGTCCACGGTCAGTAGGAGACACCGATGGGCTTGGAAAGGCCGCCGTCCGTCGGATGGGACGTTAAGCCGTGGCCCCGTGTGCGGAGAGCCATTACGTATACCCCGTGTGCGGGGTACCATACCATATGCACAGGGTATGGGTACGTACCCATACCCTGTGCACGTTAAGGAACACGCTGGATGGCCTTGACGGGAGGCTACCATCTGTCTCCAAACAGCTGTTCCAGTTGGTCCTCTCGCCAACCTTCTCTGAGCCTTCGAGGTCCTTGTGACCTGGCCATTTAGTCCACGGTGTGCAAAAAAGTGCCGCTCAGAGGTAAAACAACCCAACCCAACCCAACGCCATCTTTACCAGCTACCGTGTCTGCCAGCACAATCTAACGACAGGGGCCTGTGGGCGTGCTGTCCCTTGGCTTGTTTTCCTCTGACTTCATCCTTTGTACACCTCTACATTTGAGCAGGGAGAGAAGTTTCTGGGGATTGTAGTAGCATCATGCCTTCTTCCGTGACGAATCCCGCTTTTGTTTAGGTGCCAGTGATGCCTGTGTGCATGTGTGGAGACCGTCTGGTGGCATACGTAATGCATCAATGTATCCATGAGCGAAGATACCGGCCACATCCGACATCATGATGTAGCGAGCCATTAGTTAAAACATTTAGTCAATTGTGGTTGTTATTTATGACAGTTTCCGATGCGGTATGTTGGAACTGTTCTACGACCAGTATTGTTATACCTATGTACAATGCCTAACACCATTTTCCAACAACATACTACATGGCTATATACTACCTGAGTCTCTCTGCAGTGCCTCTGTGATGGGGTTCTCCTTCCTTGGTCCGCGCGTTCCACAGATCTGTCGCTCATCAAATACGATCAGACTCACTGTTTGACTCACTCCCTAATGTGTCTCTCGTTTTTTCAAATATTAGTAAAACTGTCGGTCTTTGCAAATATTGGGCAAAAATGGCTCGGTCGGTAGCACGCCAGGCCCGTAATCTGCAGTTCCCAGGTTCGAGTCCTAGCTGGGTCACCATTGAGATTTATCTCCGCAAAATAACTCGCCCTGCCCACGGTCAGTAAGGGACGCCGATGGGCTTGAAAAGGCCGCCGTCCGTCGGATGGGACGTTAAGCCGTGTCTCCGTGCGCTGGAGAGGTAGCCACCATCGAGTAGGCAACTACTTTTCTAATAAGGTCCCAGTACCAATCGAGTTGACCACTACTTTTCTCATAAGGTCCTGGTACCAATCGAGTAGGCCACTACTTTTCTCATAAGGTCCTAGTACCAATCGAGTTGGCCACTACTTTTCTCACAAAGTCCTGGTACCAATCGAGTTGGCCACTACTTTTTCTCTCATAAGGTCGTAGTACCAATCGAGTTGGCCACTACTTTTCTCATAAGATCCTGGTACCAAACGAGTTGGCCACTACTTTTCTCATAAGGTCCCAGTACCAATCGAGTTGGCCACTACTTTTCTCATAAGGTCCCAGTACCAATCGAGTTGGCTACTACTTTTCTCATAAGGTCCTGGAACCAATCGAGTTGGCCACTACTTTTCTCATAAGGTCCCAGTACCAATCGAGTTGGCCACTACTTTTCTCATAAGGTCCCAGTACCAATCGTGTTGGCCAATACTTTTCTCATAAGGTCCTGGTACCAATCGAGTTGGCCACTACTTTTCTCATAAGGTCCTGTTACCAAACGAGTTGGCCACTACTTTTCTCATAAGGTCCCAGTACCAATCGAGTTGGCCACTACTTTTCTCATAAGGTCCTTGTACCAATCGAGTTGGCCACTACTTTTCTCATAAGGTCCTGTTACCAAACGAGTTGGCCACTACTTTTCTCATAAGGTCCCAGTACCAATCGAGTTGGCCACTACTTTTCTCATAAGGTCCTGGTACCAATCGAGTTTTCCATTACTTTTCTCATAAGGTCCCAGTACCAATCGAGTTGGCCACTACTTTTCACATAAGGTCCTAGTAGCCATCGAGTTGGCCACTACAGTTCTCTTGCCACTTCTTTTGAGAATATTTTGCAAAAGGTCGATAAAACTCCACATCCGTGTCTAATCGTTCATTTTCTAAGCACGTTGGTTACCCTCTTTGTCCAAGAGAGCAATAAGTTTTTTTCTGGCCCCTGTTTCTCAAGACTATTGTGAACCCTCGTCTTCTTTCATTTCGGCCACTCTGCTCCTCACCGGGTTTTCCTTTCTTCGGTCATCATCCTCTCGTTTGCCATCCTAATGATGATGACGAAGTGGGCAATTACGACTCGGCCCATTTTGGGAAAAGGCATTGCATAATACATGAGATTGGGTCCACGGAGCTAACGCACGTGTTCATGCACATCGTAATATGCGGATTTTAATTTTTCTATTACATTTAAAAAAGACGTGTAAAATGATTTCTTTTTAAATTTTTGATGCAATTAAAACCGAGGAAGTTTTCAGAAGCACGAAAAAAATGCAGAAGTACCTGTTTTTATGAAGAGTAAACTAGCTTAGAAATTATTTTTTTTTTCGCCTTTTTTTCCCACTTTTTTTAGATGAGAGCATAAACACTTTTTGCATCAATTACATATTTATAATTTAACATCAGACGTTACACTCGGAGGATGTAATTCTTAATCTCTATTTTTTTTGCTTTTTATGATTTTTATAGCATGATCATAATTCAAACAAACACTTTTTCTTTTTAATTACAAATTTGCTTTTAATAGATGAAGAGAGGTCGCTAAAAAGTGGGGAGGGTGCGAAATGTAACCTCGGATTAGACAGGAAAGGGGTATAGTATAAAGAAAATTCGGATCATAAGAACTCCACAGGCTTAGAACAGTCTTTATCACTAAAGACATAGTAGGAGCAAGTGCACAAGAATTAATGGCGCTTTAAAATCATCTAACTAAGGGAGTGGGTTGGGTTGTTTTACCTCTGAGTGGCACTTTTTTGCACACCATGGACTAAATGGCCAGGTCACATGGACCCCGAAGGCTCAGAGAAGGTTGGGGGAGGGGACCCACTGGAACAGCTGTTGGGAGACAGATGGTAGCCTCCCGTCAAGGCCATCCAGCGTGTTCTTTAACGTGCACAGGGTATGGCTCTCCCGTACACGTGGCCACGGCTTAACGTCCCATCCGACGGACGGCGGCCTTTCCAAGCCCATCGGTGTCCCCTACTGACCGTGGGCAGGGCGGAGAATTTTGCGGAGATAAATCTCAACGCTGACCCAGCTGGGACTCGAACCTGGGAACTACAGATTACGAGCCTGGCGCGCTACCGACTGAGCCACCCCCGCCCCCCACCCCCAACTAAGGGAGTGAGTTGACTCACCTGGTAGCAAGCAAGAGTCTTAAACTTATGTTATCAGTTCGAGTCCCTTCTCTGTTCAGGGGAATCGAACTGGTAACATTAATTTATGACCCTTTCACGCTATACTCTGACTTTCCAAGCTAAGGTTCGAGTCCCAATTGTGTTGGCATTGGGATTTATCTTCGCTAAACCAACTACCCTACCGTGAATTCAAAGGCATCCCCTTTTCGGTGAGAAAAGGGGATGCCTTTGGATTCGAAAGTTCACCGTCTCAGATGAAATTTAAAATCGTAGCTCCGTGTTTAGGAGAGAGTCATCCCTGCACACGTTAAAAGACTCACTGGATGGCTTTTTGTGTTGGGTTGTTTTACCTCTGAGCGGCACTTTTTTGCACACCATGGGCTAAATGGCCAGGTCACATGGACCCCGAAGGCTCAGAGAAGGTTGGGGGAGAGGACCCACTGGAACAGCTGTTGAGAGACAGATGGTAGCCTCCCGTCAAGGCCATCCAGCGTGTTCTTTAACGTGCACAGGGTATGGCTCTCCCGTACATGGGGCCACGGCTTAACGTCCCATCCGACGGACAGCGGCCTTTCCAAGCCCATCGGTGTTTTCTACTGACCGTGGGCAGGGCGGGGAATTTTGCGGAGATAAATCTCAACGCTGACATAGCTGGGACTCGAACCTGGGAACTACAGATTACGAGCCTGACGCGCTACCGACTCAGCCACCCTCGCTCCCACTGGATGGCAATGAATTGATACTTCCATCTACAGGGTGTTTCAAAACTCCCTGTACAATTTTCAATGGGAAATAGGGAACACCAAGAGAAACTTTTTTCGTCTATGAATGTGTCCGCTGGCGTAACCCTTCGGTGCTAGAGGGCGCTGACAGAAATATCGGTGGAAACAGTCACTCAAAAAGTGTACTGTACACGAAGGTTGCCACATGACTAATTTCTAAAAAAAAATCGTTGCCAGATTTGTAATCCACCATAGTGTTCGGATACTTTTTTGAGTGACTGTATATAAATGAATGGAAACAAGTGTGAACAACATGTTTATTTAAAGAAGGTGCTCAAAGTTGCGATCGGCAACAGCATTGCATGCATGACAGCGTCGAAGCATTATTGCAGTACATGTAGCAAGATTCCCCGAATTTCGCGAACAACTGTAGTGGCGACAGCGATTCTTAGGACGAGATCTTCATCTGAGTCAATGGACGTCTCGTACACGAAGTTCTTCATGTGTCCCCAGAGGAAGGAATCGATACATGTTAAATCAGGCGATCCTGGTGGCCAGGTGACTGGTCTACCCTAGCCTATCCAACAAAAGTGGGGTACAGATAATCCCGCACATCATTGCTGAAGTGTGCAGGTGCCCCGTCATGTTGAAACCACATTCGTCTGTGAATAACCACAGGAACATCTTCCAGTAGTCCCGGCAATGTTTCTTCAAGAAATATCTGATAAATCTGCTCGTTGAGCCGAGGAGGCAGCAGGTATGGCCCAATAAATATGCCATGAACGATACCCGCCCAATCGTTGACGGCGAACCGTTGTTGATGACCATGCGCCATTGTGCATTTGGATTTTCGTGCGCCCAAACGTCAGAATAGTGCACATTAAACACACCCTCACATATGAAGAGGCCTCATCTGAGAAGAGCACATGAGCTTGTAAATCAGGCTGCACCACGGTCTGTTGCAGAAACCAGCGCACGAATTCCACACGAAGAGGGTGTTCCTGAGGTTGCAATGTCTGGACTCTCTGACGATGAAACCGATGTAACTGCTGTTCATGTAACACACTCCACACGAGGGCATGGTTCACACCAAGTGTCAGGCTAGAGGCCTTTTTAGATTTTTTTTTGTTCAGGCTGTGTATATTTATTTTGGATTTCGCCAAAATAGTCATATGCTACGGGGAGGCTCTCTCTCCCGACATCTGGAAAGTTAATTGCAGTAGCAGTGTACCAGGGAACGGCTAGCGTCCGCTGGCAAGTGACCCGGGTCCCTGAGGGCTAACGGACGCCCAGATGGTGAGGCATAGAAAAGAAAGGAAGAAAGGGTTTGGCAACGATAACGAGAGAGCCGGTCGAGTTTCGGAAGGAGACGGACGCAAAATTGTAAAGCTGTGAAATGCCGACTGGTAATAGCGGCATTGGCTCTGTAAACACAGCTGAACAGGCATAGTAAGCTGGTGTTGTTGTAATCCAGGTAATGGAGCATATGTCCTCGTCCAGCAAGTACGTTGGAAGGTTAAATAAATCTTTGTTATTTTTAAGTAAAGCCTGAAGTTGGACTAATTTATTGGGGAGGAGCCTCAGTATCAAAGTCTCTGCAATTGTGAATAAACCGTTTGATTCTATCCGAAAGACTCTTTCACCCGTCGCGTATAGCGATCGAACCGAGGGACCGACAAACGAAGAGTTAACATCACAAAGTGGCGCAGTCCGACAGTATGCAACAGAGGTGAAAGTAGCGGCGAAGGTGACGGAAGAGTTCTGACATCCATTGTGAGCTGACCAGAACAAGGCTGATACTGCCAAGAGTGTCCTGCGGTGTGCTTCAGGCGATAGAATAGCTGGGAAGGTACCTGAAGAATCGTGGAAAAACGTTCGAACTGTGGAAAAAGCTGTGAAGGTGACGGAAAAGTTCAACATCCACTGGGAGCTGACTGATGCAAGGCTGATACTGCCAAGAGTGTTCCGACTGTGTGCTTCGGGTGGCAGACTGACGAGGCGGTTCGTTCCCGTCATCACATCGGAGGTAAGTATCCTCTTACTCTAGGGGCTAGTAGTTAGATACGGCAGAGGCCTGTACGAGCTAAAATGGAGCTTAGGAGCGGTCGCGATAGGGAAAGGGATGAGTTAAGACGAGGCTTCACAGAGAGGGATAACGCGCAGGGTGGTTATTCAGGGAATGATCTGGGAGGCGAGGAGGTGACAATAGACAGAGAGTCTGATGCTGCGATAGACATGAGAGGGTTGAGGGATTATGGCAATGACGACGATACGGATATGCTGCAGAGCGGGACCAGAAAGCAGAGAGCTAAAGAAAGGATTGGATATGATTTTGAATTAGAGAGGATGAGGTTAGAGATGCAACTGAGAAGGGAAGAGAGAGAGGCAGCAGAAAGGGAAAAGGAGAGAGAGGCGGCAGAAAGAGAAAAGGAGAGAGAGGCAGCAGAAAGAGAAAAGGAGAGAGAGGCGGCAGAAAGGGAAAGAGAAAAGGAGAGAGAGGCGGCAGAAAGAGAAAAGAAGAGAGAGCATGAGTATAGAATGCTGGAACTGCAAATGAGGAATGCAAACGAGGAGAGGGGTGATGTGCGAACGGTGGCAGTATCTAGTAATCCAGCAGATGCGCGGCTGGCTAATTATATAAAATTATTGGGAAATATGTTAGCTGGAAGCCCTAAAAACCCTGAAGAGGTGATAAATCTCTTTGAGACAGCGGAAAGGGGATTTAAGATATATGAAGTGCCAGAGGAATTTCGAGGCAAAGTCATCATTTCTTTTTTAGATGGTAATTATGCAAATCACGTTTTTCGAAAATTAAGTGCAGAGGATTTTGTTTATTATAAGAAAGTTAAAGAGGCCGTATTAAAAGAGTTTAAGCTCACTCCCTCTGCGTACAAGAGAAAGTTTGAAACTATCGCGAAAGATCCGAATGAGTCATATAATCAGTTAGCCTCGAGACTCAGAAATAGCTGGGATTACTACGTCCGCAGTAGGAAAGTGACAAAATTTGAGGAGCTTATGGACCTGATAGTGTCGGATAGGTTACGTGATAGCCTTCCTCAAGACACTCATGCTTACGTAGTACAGAAAGAGGCGGAGTCATGGGCAAAAGCAGACGAAATAGCAACGTGGGCAGAAATCCATCTAGCCAGTGTAAACGGAAGGGAAGAGGTCCTAACTTTTAAAGAGGTAAGGCATAGGCAATATGCAGAACGTGTTGTTTCCCCCCAGCAGAGGATAGACTCAGAGAGAAATTACTCGAGCAGAAGGTATCAATCGGCAGTTAATTTAGCTGAATATAGAAATATCCCAAAAGTAAGGAGGTGCCATAAATGTAGATCTGACGAACATTTGATGAAAGATTGCCCACTGAGAACTGGGGACCATGAGAGTCGAACTCAGGCATACCAAGTTAGCACCTTGGATCAGAATTCTAAAGATGTTTGTGAGTCAACAATAGGAAGGGTTACGACACATACAAAGCCAAGTACAAGCAGTCGAGTAATGGGACAGGGAGAGATACGTATCCCAGTAGATTATGAAGAGGTTCGAGTCAGATGTGGCGACCAGACAGCTAGAGCAGTCGTGGATTAGGGGGCAGAACTGACAATAATGAGAAAGGGGATGCTAAACGAAAAAAAACACCCGGTAAAAGACCATCTGTTGTTGCATGGACCGTTTGGTGATGCCATAAGGGCAGAGGTAAAAGAGCTGCCTTTAAGTTTGATTGAGGGTACAGACAATAGCACTGTGAGTGGCGGAGAAATTAAAGTTCTATGCGCAGTAGTAGCAAAGCTGCGGAAGGAGGTACTTCTGAGTGTGGAAGCATATGGTAAGTTAATTAGAAAGAAGGAGAGAAGGCCTGTAACTGGTAACCTCAGGAGGAAAATCCACGAGCCGTGGGCCAATAGAGGAAGCTACTATGAAAGAGGTAGAGAAATTACAGTTAGTAACAGGGAAATATATGCTCCATGGAGACCGTCCAATCAGCGCCATCCTATCTCCCAGCCCAAACATGTGCAGCGATCTGTCAGACTCGATGTCTACGATGATCAAAATTATGCAGGGGAGGGAGCGAACATGGCAATTGGAGGTAACAATGGGTCAGGCCGACGCCAATGTCGACGACTTTCAGCCTGTAGAGTCTGAGGGTACGTACGGGAAGGTGATATCTAGGTAGTTATGAAAGGTGTGCATAGCCTTTCACATGGGATATCACCTGTGAACGATGAACACCGCCGGTATGGCATTCCTTAGTCAAAGACAGTTGTTAGTTAGATAATTAATTTATAAACTGTTTACTCTCGGACAGCTACTTCAGTCACCAGGTTTTTTTATTGTTTGAAGCAAAAAGAATATCTAGACTCAGTGCACCAGTATATACCTAGGGGTTATTTTATATTTAAGTGTAGTGTACATAGATGTGTAAAAGATGTGCCAATTCGCAGAGAATTTATAGAATTCATGAAGCAACTTAGAACTCTGTATCTTGTGGCATTGAACTCTAAGATTAATGCGAAAATGAACTCTGATTTTCAGCATTCAACTTGACTTTTTAGTCAGCAGTTAACAGGACTAACTACTGACTTCTGGCAGGGAGGTGTCAGGCTAGAGGCCTTTTTAGATTTTTTTTTGTTCAGGCTGTGTATATTTATTTTGGATTTCGCCAAAATAGTCATATGCTACGGGGAGGCTCTCTCTCCCGACATCTGGAAAGTTAATTGCAGTAGCAGTGTACCAGGGAACGGCTAGCGTACGCTGGCAAGTGACCCGGGTCCCTGAGGGCTAACGGACGCCCAGATAGTGAGGCATAGAAAAGAAAGGAAGAAAGGGTTTGGCAACGATAACGAGAGAGCCGGTCGAGTTTCGGAAGGAGACGGACGCAAAATTGTAAAGCTGTGAAATGCCGACTGGTAATAGCGGCATTGGCTCTGTAAACGCAGCTGAACAGGCATAGTAAGCTGGTGTTGTTGTAATCCAGGTAATGGAGCATATGTCCTCGTCCAGCAAGTACGTTGGAAGGTTAAATAAATCTTTGTTATTTTTAAGTAAAGCCTGAAGTTGGACTAATTTATTGGGGAGGAGCCTCAGTATCAAAGTCTCTGCAATTGTGAATAAACCGTTTGATTCTATCCGAAAGACTCTTTCACCCGTCGCGTATAGCGATCGAACCGAGGGACCGACAAACGAAGAGTTAACATCACACCAAGGCTTGCAACAGCTCGCGTGCTTGTGCCTGGATTGTCCTCAATCTGCTGTAGGATCTCTTCTTCCATATCAGGAGTGCACATGGTTCTCTCCTATCAGCATCATGCATGTTTGCGTGGAATGTTCCAGTTTCTCCCAGTTACCGGTTCAAATGCGCAAATGTTTGGTGGTTTGGCACACGTCTGTTTGGGAAGTGCTGTTGGTACAACCTCACACGGGCTCTTCCGTTTCCATTGGCAGCCCTATATCAAGAAGCAAGTCATCCATCTAGGCAGTTGTGAAACACTCCATGTTACTCGTAATGTGTTTGATTTAGGAATACCATCTGCAAACACAAGTCCATTCTCCGTTCCCCCTTCGCCCCTCTAGCCAATTGCAAAGCTGCCAAACAGCGCCCTCTAGCACCTAAATGTTACGTCAGCGGACATAAATTCACAGTCGAAAAACGTTTATCTTGGTTCTATTTCCCATTGAAATTTGTACATGGAGTTTTGAAACACTCTGTATATCCTAACAGATGTTTAGTAGGTCCTTTTTCCTAAACGTTCTCTGGGATCTTGGGTCCTTGTAACCTAGTAATTTAGCCTATTGTGTGCAAAAAATGTGCCGCTCAGGTGTCAAAACAACCCATCGCAATTCTCCTGTGCTTCCACTGGAATTTTCTTTTTTAACCCAAGCCTGGCCTCGGTGAGATAGGGGATACAGATAGACTTGAAAAGACCACGGTCTGTCGGATGGATTGGATTGTTTGTTTTACCTCTGAGCGGCACTTTTTTGCACACCATGGGCTAAATGGCCAGGCCACAAGGACCCCGAAGGCTCAGAGAAGGTTGGGGGAGGGGACCCACTGGAACAGCTGTTGGGAGACAGATGGTAGCCTCCCGTCAAGGCCATCCAGCGTGTTCTTTAACGTGCATTAGATATGGCTCTCCCGCACACGGAGCCACGGCTTAACGTCCCATCCGACGAACGGCGGCCTTTTAAAGCCCATCGGTGTCCCCTACTGATCGTGGGCAGGGCGGGGAAATTTTGCGGAGATAAATCTCAACGCTGACCCAGCTGGGACTCGAACCTGGGAACTACAGATTACGAGCCTGGCGCGCTACCGACTGAGCCACCCCGCCCCGTCTGTCGGATGACATTTTTCAGTGGAAACATGTGACATTGACTGAACATGTATGAAATCTATACCTTGTGAAAGGACATACTGGATGACCTTGACGAGAAGCGCTCATCTTCAGCTTCCCAGTGGATCTCTTTCCTCAACTTTTCCCAACTCTTGGGGCCCTTGTAACCTTGTTGTTTAGCCCGAAATTATGTGCCCGAAATTTCCACTCATGTAAAGGAACAGCCTAATGACCTTCTGGATCAAACAGCACGATCTAAACGTGAGACAATGATGGTATTTAATAATTTATCAGCCTATCATTAATGTACGCTTTATCCCATTTTAAATCACATTAGCTTGATTAATTTTGGAGTAGTTACTTTGATCAGTCTATTCCTTACAGCGCATTTAAGTATTCATGATTTTATTCATTCTCATTAGACAAAGGTGTAACAGGTTCCAAACAACCTATTCTTTAAACATGTGAATGTTAGAAAATTTAATTCATTGTATATCAGGTACATTCAATGTGGGATTTCGAACCAGAAAGTGAACTAAACGGTAATTTCTATTTTTATGTATGCTCTGCGTACAAATGAACCTAAAAGCTACGCTTAGCTTTCGATGTTTTTTTTCTGAAACCTAATTAGTCAGAAGGAAGTTTCTGTGATTATTGCATGAATTTAATCTAATGCAGAACACACAAAGATATGCCGACTAAAACAGTTGAAAATAAAATGTATCCCACCTGTTTCTGAAGACACACTACACACCATTTGGTGTTTGGTGTATTGGCTTTGCTTCATCCTTTAATGAGAGAACGACACGAGCTTTCAACGAAATGGAGTATTTTATGTTTGAGAAAAACTTTATGTATATAAGGGGCTAAAATGGACAGGTCACACGGACCCCAAGGGTTAAGAACTGGATTGATGATATCTCTATCAGCTATCCAATTCTTTGCCCTTGGAGTCCGTGTCAGGATAGCTATTAGGAAAAATAGAAAATCTCCCGTAGAGGTCATCCAACGGTTCCTCAAAGAATGTGACTCTCCTGCACATGGGGGCAGGATTTGGCTCAGTTGATAGTACACCTGGAGCGGAATCAGAAGTTTCCAGGTTGGAGTCCCATCTGGGCCAGAGTTCAGATTTATCTGCACAAAACTCCCCGCCCTTTCCTCGGTCAGCAGGTGACACCGATGGGCTTGGAAATGTCACCGTCCGTCTGTGGTGAGGTAAAGCCATGGCGCCGTATGCAGGAGAGCCATTTCTTGTGCATGTTAAAGAACACGCTGGATGACCTTGACGGGAGGCTGCCATCTGTCTGATAACAACTATCCAGTGGATCCCTTTTTCCCAACCTCCTCTGAACCTTGGGTCTCTTGTAACCTGGTCATTGGGGCGGGGGTGGCTCAGTCGGTAGCGCGCCAGGCTCGTAATCTGTAGTTCCCAGGTTCGAGTCCCAGCTGGGTCAGCGTTGAGATTTATCTCCGCAAAATTCCCCCCCCCCTGCCCACGGTCAGTAGGGGACACCGATGGGCTTGGAAAGGCCGCCGTCCGTCGGATGGGACGTTAAGCCGTGGCCCCGTGTGCGGGAGAGCCATACCATGGGCACGTTACAGAACACGCTGGATGGCCTTGACGGGAGGCTACCATCTGTCTCCCAACAGCTGTTCCAGTGGGTCCCCTCCCCCAACCTTCTCTGAGCCTTCGGGGTCCATGTGACCTGGCCATTTAGGTTGGATTGTTTTACCTCTGAGCGGCCCTTTTTTGCACACCATGGGCTAAATGGTGTGCAAAATTATGGTCATTAAGACCAACTGGTGCAAAATTATGCAGCTCAGAAATAAAGCATCCCAGTCCTCTCCTCCAAGACCTTAGATATACCTTTCTCACCAACAGCAGAGGGAGGATTAGCGAGAAAATCTCAGAGCAGCCAGAGCAAGGATTCGAACCCATCAGATTTCAAGCTTAAGCCTGGCGTTCTACAGATTGAGCCATCTGTTCACCGTGTTATCTAGAGTTGGGTGGCTTTCTACATGGGTCAACGTAACGGAACAGGAGATAATGACTCTTCTCGAATTTTCACCAGCAATCGGGATGCTGGAATGACGACCCTCGACATGTGGAGACAGTTGCTAAATTGATTGTTTTATTTGTTTCCCCCACGAGATGACATTTTCCTGATCAACGAACGCTGCACTCCAATGGCTAAGTGCAGCCGGAAGTCATCGGCGCAATGAGACTGCACAGTTGACGTAACTACTCTTCTCACGAGTCAAAGGCTGATTGAACTGTCAATTACGTCTCGATCAGCCTATGATCTCATAGACCATATATCATTGACTCATTCCTGAATGATTGGTAAGTGATAGCTGAATCAACCAGTTATCTATGAGAACTGTCGATGCGTCTACTGAGCAGTGTCAGCGTTTGACTTGCTTTCATGCACCTTTCGTAACTGTTGATCGTGAACAATTTTTGGGTTTTTATTCTGAACTAATAATATGTAACAAAACATTTTAAACAAAGCTAAACTGGGCGGGGGTGGCTCAGTCGGTAGCGCGCCAGGCTCGTAATCTGTAGTTCCCAGGTTCGAGTCCCAGCTGGGTCAGCATTGAGATTTATCTCCGCAAAACTCCCCGCCCTGCCCACGGTCAGTAGGGGACACCGATGGGCTTGGAAAGGCCGCCGTCCGTCGGATGGGACGTTAAGCTGTGGCCCGTGTGCGGGAGAGCCATACCCTGTGCACGTTAAAGAACATGCTGGATGGCCTTGACGGGAGACTACCATCTGTCTGCCAACAGCTGTTCCAGTGGGTCCCCTCCCCCTACCTTCTCTGAGCCTTAGGGGTCCATGTGACCTGGCCATTTAGCCCATGGTGTGCAAAAAAGTGCCGCTCAGAGGTGTAACAACCCAACCCAACAAAGCTAAACTTTATTTCTTATAGATATATAATTTAAATCATATTTTTGTGTTATGCATATTAATTATAAAGATAGGTATTAATTTTCGAAATTATAATAAATACGTGAACAATGTAAATGATTCTCACTCACATCACAATTTCCAGCTAATGTTTTAACTTTTGACAGTCACAGTTGATGAGGTTTCCGATTGATGTAACTACTATTAACCTTACACTAGTAATATTGTTGGGGCGGGGGTGGTCAGTCGGTAGCGCGCCAGGCTCGCAATCTGTAGTTCCCAGGTTCGAGTCCCAGCTGGGTCAGCGTTGAGATCTATCTCCGCAAAATTCCCCGCCCTGCCCACGGTCAGTAGGGGACACCGATGGGCTAAGAAAGGCCGCCGTCCGTCGGATGGGACGTTAAGCCTTGGCCCCGTGTGCGGGAGAGCCATACCCTGTGCACTTTAAAGAACACGCTGGATGGCCTTGATGGGGGGCTACCATCTGTCTCCCAACAGCTGTTCCAGTGGGTCCCCTCCCCCAACCCTCTCTGAGCCTTGGGGTCCATGTGACCTAGCCATTTAGCCCATGGTGTGAAAAAAAGTGCCGCTCAGAGGTAAAACAACCCAACCCAAGTAATATTGTTAGATCTTACAAGAAATATTAATTGTAAGATATTACAAGAATATTGTAATATCTTACAAGAAAGTCATGTAAGAAAATTAAACTTACGTTGGGTAACCTGACGCAGCAAATGATAAGGCTTATCCTTTTGTCCTACATCACGGTCTGTGCTTGGGTTCAAATCCCAACTCTACAGGGTTGAATTTTATTCTAGGTAGTCCTCAACCTATCCTCGGTAAGAAGGGGGACATTGATGGGTTTGGAAAGGCAGCCGTCAGTCTGATGGGACGTAAAACAGTGGCTCCGAGTGCAGGTAAACCATCTCTGCACAGGGAGCTCGGTACCATACCTTCCCCAATCGTCATAGATGTTATCATGGGCAACAAGTTCGGTATGATTTATAAATCACATTAGTGGATAAATCACAGAGCTCTTGCTAGTTTAGTGTTGGGTTGTTAGGTTGTTTTACCTCTGAGCGGAACTTTTTTGCACACAGAGGGCTAAATGGCCAGGTCACATGGACCCCGAAGGCTCAGAGAAGATTGGGTGAGGGGACTCACTGGAACAGCGGTTGGGAGATAGATGGTAGCCTCCCGTCAAGGCTATCCAGCGTGTTCTTTAACATGCACAGGGTATGGCTCTCCCGCACACGGGGCCACGGGTTAACATCCCATCCAACGGACGGCGGTCTTTCCAAGCCCATCGGTGTCCTCTACTGACCGTGGGCAGGGCGGGGAATTTTTAATAATATGTATAAATTTCAACGCTGACTCAGTTGGGACTCGAACCTGGGCACTACAGATTACGAGCCTGGCGCGCTAAGGACTGAGCCACCCCGCCCCTCTAGTTTAGTGAGTTGGGTTGTTTTACCTCTGAGCGGAACTTTTTTGCACACAGTGGGCTAAATGACCAGATCACAAAGACCCTGAGGGCTCAGAGAAGGTTGTGAGAAGCGGACCCACTGTACAGCTATTGGGAGACAGATGGTACCCTCCCATCAAGGCCACCCAGCGTGTTCTTTAACGTGCACAGGGTATGGCTCTCCCGCGCATGGGGTCACGGCTTAACATCCCATCCGACGGATGGCGGCCGTACCAAGCCCATCGGTGTCCCCTACTGACCGTGGGCAAGGCGGGGAGTTTTATATCCCCGCCTTGCCCACGGTCTTGGCAAAGAATTTTTTGGTTTGGTTCCCCACCTTGCCACGGCGGGAGAAATAAATCTCAACGCTGACCCAGGGGGGACTCATACCTGGTAATTGAAGATCATGAGCTTGGTACACTACCGACTGAGCCACCCCTGTCACATACAATGGGGGTCAAATCAATCAAATTAAGAATCTAAAGCGCCATTGATTGAACCAATATTGCCCAGATGAAGAGGTCCGAAAGGAAAATTTGCAATTTTTTTTTTTACATTTACGCTTTTTATTCATTATAAGTAAAAATTGCAAAAGCGCCCCAAATAATCTTCAACGATACAAGCTCAGTTGAATCACTTGGCTGATGGAGCCAAGTGAACGACACTCTGAATTATCCCCATCCATTTACGTAGCAATCTCATCCTTTTAACGAATGCCAGGTAATCGTAGATTGCTGTTACCTCCTGTTATTCATGCGCTAATCGATCACTGTGTACATCCAAATGGCCACTGCACCAAAAAGCAATTGCAACTGCACCCGATTCATGATCCCTGACCAATCATTTTCTATACGCAATGGAACATCGTGTCTTGATCTATTTTTGCTACAGACCGATATAGGATAGGTCATACATGACGAGGCCGGACATTAACCTGAGAGATGGATATTTTCTGCGTTTCGTTTCTCCTTATAACAATGAGAGATATGATTATCGATATTTTTCCAGAAGAAGATATATATATCTATATATATACATATTTCTCTATTAAGCAAGAATGATTTTCTCCAACCGTTTTTCTCGACAAATCATTTTTTGATATAAACTTTAGATTGCGTTTGGAATTGTTTTTGTATATGATGTACAGAGTCCAAAAATTATTTTTTACGGTTTTCTGGGGAATGTGATTGCTTTCAACGATTGCGCAAAATTTTTTAGCCAGTTTTTTTTTTTTTGGTTTTAGTATTTATTTTCAAAATGTTACTTTGTTTAAATAGTCCTGTACAATATGCTGTTATTATATAATAATATATATAATTAGATTATGTGTTTTTCTATTGCAGAATGGATTAAAAAATTAATCGGGTAACAAGGACCCCTCTCTAATTTTATGTTTGACAACAATATGTAGGATATGTATGTTTCAGCGAAATGGTGATAAATGCATTTAAACTTAATTGACATAGTGGTTAGGCAGCTAGCGACTGTTCCAGCAAGGCAAACTTTGTGTGTTGTGTTAGCTCTAACTAAGGCAGTGGTCAGCAGTGACTTCGGTCTTAGTAGGGCATGTCCTTGTATGAGAAGGCCTGTATTAAGCTAGGAGTAGCTTCTAGGATTCTTCTCTGTCCTATATGTCGCAAATCAAAAAAAAAACGTATTACACATAGGCCACTCCTACTTTATACTCCTACTGTGCTAGAAATTAAATAAATGAATAAATAAAGGAAGGGTGCGGCTGAAAGTGAAACAATCGAGCTGGAAAAAAGTAGGAGTGGTAAGAGACTGATTTTCCATTTCATTATAACGTTTTGCCCTATGTTTTAGCGATCTTTAAAATGCGAGAGATATGCACGAGTTTAATATTTTTTTTACCTCCTTTACCAGTTACGTCGCCTTCAGAGGGGCTCGTAATCTGCAGTTCCCAGGTTCGAGTCCCGCCTTGGCCAGCGTTGAGATTTATCTTCACAAGAACCGTCCTGCCCTCGGTTAGTAGAGGACACCGATGGGTTTGGAAAGGTCACCGTCCGTTGGATGGAACGTGAAACCATGGCCCAGTGTGCGGGAGAGCCCTACGTTTTACACGTTAAAGAACGCGCTGGATTGCCTTGAGGGGAGGCTATCATCTGTCTCCTAATAGTTGCTCAATAAATTCACTTCTCCCAAACTTCTCGGGGTCCTTGTGACCTGATTAACCTAATGTGTGCAAAAAAAGCATCGCTCAGTGCAAAACAGTTGTTGCAGTTTTAAAACCGTTGCGTTTTAAAAAACCGGTTTGGCGTCGATAATTTTTTTAAGAACTGAATACACTGAACTAGTTGGATCACTGACTATAAATATAAAAAAAAAAATCATCGTTTCTACCAGAGATATTTCTGCTTTCACTAGTTTCACTTACTTTAATGCTCTCTGATAGATCTCCCGTATCATTTGGAAAGAAGATATTGCGGAAAATATTTTAATTCGGATAAACATTAAACTCTTTCATATACATCTCAATGTTTGTAGTTCTTATTTGCATACTCCATTACTTGATGAGATAGCACAATATCTCTAGCATCTGGCAACTTCCATAGCAGTGAAGGTTTTGAATTTACTCTCCTTAAGATAAATGTTCTTATTTTTGGTTTCCCCATTCTTATTTTTCGCTAAGTATATTAATTACACACGAAAGTTCCTAATTCTTTAACTTTTTGTTTCTTTGCATCACTTTTATCTATCTCTTTTAATTAAATAACAAAAGCTCATCTCGTTTACGTTTTCGTTTTTTTTTTAAAAGTTGTTTAATTACAGAAATTTAATTTGCTGCAATAATTATAATTCCTAATTTCTTTGTGAAAAACATTATCCGTGAAGCATCTGCCCCGTAATGCACCGTGGGGAATTCTGGCAACGGATTCAACAGTTGCCTGTGACGTTTTAATTATTTAGTAGAAAGCTTTGAGCGATAAATACATTTGAGATCGTGGAAATCTACTTTTTTTTTGTTTTAGACGAGAACAAGAAACATGGGGTGTTATTCAGATTGTCTTACAGTTATTAATATCAAATAACAACTTGACCACGTACAGGAAAGGAAGAGAATTGTTTAAATTGTTCCACTTGTTAAAAAAATGAAGTATATTCACACCGTTGCGTTCGTTGAACGACCTTAGACACGAAGATCTCGCAATAGTTGGCCAAATCATTATGAACACTTTGATAATGCTTCGTTGTGTATGATGTACAGAGTCCAAAATTTATTTATTTCATGTGCTCACAACAGATTAATGATCCAATAACAGTGGACACATACAAAGAAAATAATTCAAAATTAGTACAAATAAAGGTACTAACTCCCCTAATTTGTGGGGACGGGGGTGGGTCAGTCGGTAGGGCGCCAGGCTCATAATCTGCAGTTCCCAGGTTCGAGTCCCAACTGGATCGGCATTGAGACTTATCTCCGCAAAATTTCCCCCTCTGCCCACGGTCAGTAGGGGACACCGATGGGCTTGGAAAGGCCGCCGTCCGTCGGATGGTATGTTAAGCCGTGGCCCCGTGTGCGGGAGAGCCATACCATGTGCACGTTAAAGAACACGCTAGATGGCCTTGACGGGAGGCTACCATCTGTCTCCCAACAGCTGTTCCAGTGGGTCCCCTCCCCCAACCTTCTCTGAGCCTTGGAGTCCTTGTCACCTGGCCATTTAACCCATGGTGTGCAAAAAAGTGCCGCTCAGAGGTAAAACAACCCAACCCCTAATTTGTCTGTCAGAGACGTTTTCTTCTTTCATTTGTCTATATTTGGGGCGTTCTCGGAACCGTTGTCATTCTCCATACACATGGTGTATTGTGACACGTGGTTCTCAGCTTAATTCCATATAACCTCGGTTACCGATTTTCTTGCTCATGGTGCTCCAAAGATGAACCATCTTTCAGAGTCAGTCAGATCAGCCTTTTTCACCCATATTCACACTTGGCTTTTCTTTCCACTGTGTCTTTACGTCTTTATAGGCCTTCGCAGTGACGTAGAACAATTATGTCAGTAAGAAATTTTGCATACATTGGCATGTTCCGTGGTACTTCGCACACGATGTTTGGGCCAGACAGTGTACAGTCGCTCAGAAAAATATCCGAACACTACGGTTGATTACAGAATTCACAAAAAAATATCTGGCAACGATTTTTTTAGAACTTAGTGATCTGGCAATCTTCGTGTACGTACAGTCGCTCAAAAAAGTATCCGAACACTATGGTTGATTACAGAATTCAGAAAAAATATCTGGCAACGATTTTTTTAGAAATTCGGCAACCTTTAGAAATTAGTGACAATCTTCGTGACACGAAGGTTGCCACTAATTTCTAAAAAAACGTTGCCGGATATTTTTTCTGAATTCTGTAATCAACCATAGTGTTCGGATACTTTTTTGAGCGACTGTACATGAAGGTTGCAAAATCACTAAGTTCACATAGTGTTCGGATATTTATTTGAGCGACTGTTCTTGAAAACTTTTATTTGCATGTAATTTAATTCTCTTTTCATAGGGAATAGCTAAGATTTAGAATTTAAATAACGTAATAATTCTAAAGCAGATTCGTTAAACTACAGCTAAGAGTAATCTTGAAGGAACTGAGATTTGCTCTGAATCTCGGGAAATACTGAGTTTGCTGATAAACAGATTTATCTGAAATTTTAATTAAAACTTCAGTAGTAAATATTGTATCAGTTTTTATTAAATTAAGCATCTATTCAAAAATATGTGCTGCAGTGACATAACTTAAATAGTAACTGGGGAAACTATGAGACTGCGCAGTTGACACTTCAACAGTCTTTTCGAGACTCGCTTCTCTTTCATACCACATTGGTGTTTGCAGTTCCCTGATACTCACTGCAGTCGGTCAGAAATGGGACGCCAATGGCTTTGGAAATTGGAAAGGCCGCCGTCCCTATGATAGCATTTTAAGCCGTGGTCTCATGCGCAGAAAAATCATATCCTGTGCACGTTTAAGAACACGCTGAATAGCCTTGACGAGAGGCTACATTTGTCTCCTAACAGCTATTCAATGTGTCTCCTTTTGCAACGTTCTCTGAGCCCTTACGGTCCTTGTGACCTGGCCATTTAGCCAATTGTGTGCAAAAAAGTGAATCCAAGAGGAAAACCTATACAACTCAAACTACATATTTGCTGGCAACCTTTTTTTCCCAGGTGTGTGCATACTGTATCTGTGTTAAAATTGTAACAATTGTTTCCCAGATTAGTGTGCACGCTGTGTCTGCGTTAATTTTTTTTCCTCTAGCTCCCTTTGTTTCTGGGTAAATATGAACAACGATGCGTTTAGAAAAGCCACCGTCCCTTAAGTGGAACATTGAGACGTGGTTCGGTGTGAGTGGAAGTCACTTGGTGGCCCCTTAAAACACACTAGATGGCTTTGACGTAAAGTTGTCCATCTGTCTCCCACGAAATGTCCAGTGGATTTCTTTCCTCCCTATGCAAATATGAGCTTTTTCCGTCTGCCCTGATGTTTATAATTGGGCATTTATCACAGTGTATATGGGGGCGGGGGTGGCTCAGTCAGAAGCGCGTCAGGCTCGTAATCTGTAGTTCCCAGGTTCGAGTCCCAGCTGGGTCAGCGTTGAGATTTATCTCCGCAAAATTCCCCGCCTTGCCCACGGTCAGTAGGGGATACCGATGGGCTTGGAAAGACCACCGTCCGTCGGATGGGACGTTAAGTCGTGGTCCCGTGTGCGGGAGAGAGCCATACCCTGTGCACGTTAAAGAACACACTGGATGGCCTTGACGGGAGGCTACCATCTGTCTCCCAACAGCTGTTCCAGTGGGTCCCCTCCCCCAACCTTCTCTGAGCCTTCGGGGTCCATGTGACCTGGACATTTAGCCCATGGTGTGCAAAAAAGTGCCGCTCAGAGATAAAACAACCCAAAACAACCCAAAATCACAGTGTATATACGGGGCCGAAATCTCTCAGTCGGTAGCGCCCCAGGCTTATAAGCTACAGTTCCTAGGTTAGAGTCCCACCTTGGCTTAGAGTTGAGATTAACACTGAAATGCCAGCTTATTAGGTACGCCTGCTAGTAGCGTGTTGCGCCTCTGTTGACTTTCAGAATATCCCGAATTCGTCGGGCATGGAACTTAGAAGTTGCTGGATGCGTTGTGCAGGACTGTTGCAGAAATGATTGTGTCGCGCAATTGCTGCAAATTGGACGGTGGCACAGTTCCGCTGTGAACAGCCTTTACCAACTCATCCCAAAAGATGTTCGATAGGGTTTGAATCTGGGGACTGTCCAAGCCAATGAAGCAAGGGAAAATTTGTTGGCATAATCCTGGAACCATTCGTTGACGATATGTGCCTTGTGAGCAGGTGCATTATCATGCTGAACGTGTCTATTCGAGTGAGGATAAACTACCCATGAAAAGATGAACTTGATCAGCAACGATGTTCAAATATGCTATGGCGTTCAGATGTCCTTCGATGGATGTCAGCGGGTGAAATTTGTGACAGAAAAATGTTATCCACATCATCATACCACCACCGCCGGCTTGTACTGTTGATATCAGTCAAGATGGATCCATTGCCTCGTGTTACTTGGGCCAAATTCTGATCCTTTCATCAGCATGATGCAAAAAAGAACCTTGATTCGTTTGACCAAGCTACCTTTTTCCAGTCCTTAACAATCCAGTGTCAATGATCCTGCATCCATCGGAGACGCCTTTCGTGTTCTTTGATGACAACATCGGTTTTCGAGATGGTCGACTGTTGTAGCCCTTCGCGATAAGTTCCGATACATGGTGCTTTCGGAAATGACCTTTTGCACACCAATGATTATTTCTGCTGTGATTTACCTAGTTGTGGCCCTTCTTTTCGCGTGCACATTTCTCGCCAGTCTCCTTTGATCCCTCTGATCCACAGGCGGTTTTCGTACACGGGATCTCCAATCATTGGCAGTATTTGCTTTTCGCATCGTTCTTGGTAAACCCTTGAAACGGTTGTGCGTGAAAAGCCCAGGAAGACGGTCGTTTGGGAGATGCTAGAACAGACACGCCTAGCACCAACTGTCATGAAGCGCTCGAAGTCGCTCATCTCTTTCGTTTTGCCCATTCTGACGCTCAATTCAATTCTAACTGATGCTGGGAGAGCTCATCTGCCTGATTTATACCGCACATCGCTATCACGTGACGCAATACCTGTTGGAATGAACCATTTATGTGATGAGGGGTACGTTTATTATACGATGTGCTGTTTTATGTATTTCTAATGGGAGAGGAATTCTATTTTATGTATTTCTAATGAGAGAGGGATGCTGTTTTATGTATTTCTAATGGGAAAGGAATGCTATTTTATGTATTTCTAAAGGGAGAGGAATTCTATTTTATGTATTTCTAAAGGGAGAGGGATGCTGTTTTATGTATTTCTAATGGGAGAGGAATTCTATTTTATGCATTTCTAATGAGAGAGGGATGCTGTTTTATGTATTTCTAATGGGAGAGGAATTCTATTTTATGCATTTCTAATGAGAGAGGGATGCTGTTTTATGTATTTCTAATGGGAGAGGAATGATATTTTATGTATTTGTAAAGGGAGAGGGATGTTGTTTCGTGTATTTCTAAAGGGAGAGGGATGTTGCTTTATGTATTTCTAATGGGAGAGGGATGTTGTTTTATGTATTTCTAACGTAATAAAAGTGCATCTCAGTGTATCTTCGCAAAACTTACCTTCTGTCTGCGGTCAGTAGGAAAGACCAGTGGGCTTGAAAAGACCACTATCGGTCGAATAGGATGTTAAACTGCGGTCCCGTGTGCCAGACAGCCATACCCTGTGCACGTTAAAGAACAAGCTGAATGGTTTTGACAGGAGGCTACTTATCTGTCTCTTAACTGCTGTCCAGTGATTTCACTTTCCCCCAACCTTCTCTGAGCCTTTGGGGTCCTTGTGGCCTGGTCATTTAGCCTACTGTGCGTAAAAAAGTGTCACTCACAGTTAAAAACAATCCATATTGCCAACTTTGTTCTTCATGGACTTGTTCCGTTTGTTTAACGCAAGTAAAAATTATAATACCAACGAACTGAAAACAGGAAGTGAAAGTGGGCAAAAATGTCCAAATCTGAAAGTCGAAACTAAGAAAACTGGAAATATCTGACCACTGATAATAAATAAAAGTATAAAGAGGGACAAGTCAACATTTCGGGAGTCAGTGAAAAGAGCGAAAGGTTTTATTCCAAAATCTGCGGAGTTAGACGAAGCATCTGTAGCAGAGTGATACATCACGTGGTATTAAGGCGCACTGCATTCCCGTGACAGACGCTGCTTCGATGAGCGAAGGTTTTTTCGGCTTCTTTCCCGACTTGCACGATAATGCCTCCAGGGGACAACGAACACAGTCGATGTCGACGCTCATTCGTTTTATCAAAGTTTCGGGACTGTCAAACTTCCCCTCACAGAAACAGATAGTTCATCCGGGTTTGTTTTCTTTTTTATTTGCTTCTTTCTTCTGCTGTTTTGGTTTCCTATCACATCGATTTCTGATACCTTACAAGAGAATGATCAAGCGCGCGGAAGTTAACACCATGTGCGCCTGCGGATACGATTCTTTGCGGTAGGAAGAAAAGAGAAAAATTCTATTTTTTCCGAGGGGAACAATATGATGTTTCATGTATTTCTAGGAGGAGAGAGATGCTATTTTTTTTTGCATCTGTAGGAGGAGAGGGATGTTACTTTATGCGTATTTCTAATGGGAGAGGGATGCTATTTTATATATTTCTAAATGGGAGAGGGATGATATTTTATGTATTTCTAATTGGAGAGGGATGCTATTTTATGTATTTCTAATGGGAAAGGGATTCTATTTTATGTATTTCTAATGAGAGAGGGATGCTGTTTTATGTATTTCTAATGGGAGAGGGATTCTATTTTATGCATTTCTAATGAGAGAGGGATGCTGTTTTATGTATTTCTAATGGGAGAGGGATTCTATTTTATGTATTTCTAATGAGAGATGGATGCTGTTTTATGTATTTCTAATGGGAGAGGGATGCTATTTTATGTATTTCTAATGAGAGAGGGATGCTGTTTTATGTATTTCTAATGGGAGAGGGATGCTGTTTTATGTATTTCTAAAGGGAGAGGGATGCTATTTTATGCATTTCTAATGGGAGAGGGATTCTATTTTATGTATTTCTAATGAGAGATGGATGCTGTTTTATGTATTTCTAATGGGAGAGGGATGCTATTTTATGTATTTCTAATGAGAGAGGGATGCTGTTTTATGTATTTCTAATGGGAGAGGGATTCTATTTTATGTATTTCTAATGAGAGAGGGATGCTGTTTTATGTATTTCTAATGGGAGAGGGATTCTATTTTATGTATTTCTAATGAGAGAGGGATGCTGTTTTATGTATTTCTAATGGGAGAGGGATTCTATTTTATGTATTTCTAATGAGAGAGGGATGCTGTTTTATGTATTTCTAATGGGAGAGGGATTCTATTTTATGTATTTCTAATGAGAGAGGGATGCTGTTTTATGTATTTCTAATGGGAGAGGGATTCTATTTTATGTATTTCTAATGAGAGAGGGATGCTGTTTTATGTATTTCTAATGGGAGAGGGATTCTATTTTATGTATTTCTAATGAGAGAGGGATGCTGTTTTATGTATTTCTAATGGGAGAGGGATTCTATTTTATGTATTTCTAATGAGAGATGGATGCTGTTTTATGTATTTCTAATGGGAGAGGGATGCTATTTTATGTATTTCTAATGAGAGAGGGATGCTGTTTTATGTATTTCTAATGGGAGAGGGATGCTGTTTTATGTATTTCTAAAGGGAGAGGGATGCTATTTTATGTATTTCTAATGGGAGAGGGATTCTATTTTATGTATTTCTAATGAGAGATGGATGCTGTTTTATGTATTTCTAATGGGAGAGGGATGCTATTTTATGTATTTCTAATGAGAGAGGGATGCTGTTTTATGTATTTCTAATGGGAGAGGGATGCTGTTTTATGTATTTCTAAAGGGAGAGGGATGCTATTTTATGTATTTCTAATGGGAGAGGGATTCTATTTTATGTATTTCTAATGAGAGATGGATGCTGTTTTATGTATTTCTAATGGGAGAGGGATGCTATTTTATGTATTTCTAATGAGAGAGGGATGCTGTTTTATGTATTTCTAATGGGAGAGGGATTCTATTTTATGTATTTCTAATGAGAGAGGGATGCTGTTTTATGTATTTCTAATGGGAGAGGGATTCTATTTTATGTATTTCTAATGAGAGATGGATGCTGTTTTATGTATTTCTAATGGGAGAGGGATTCTATTTTATGTATTTCTAATGAGAGAGGGATGCTGTTTTATGTATTTCTAATGGGAGAGGGATGCTGTTTTATGTATTTCTAAAGGGAGAGGGATGCTATTTTATGTATTTCTAATGGGAGAGGGATTCTATTTTATGTATTTCTAATAAGAGAGGGATGCTGTTTTATGTATTTCTAATGGGAGAGGGATTCTATTTTATGTATTTCTAAAGGGAGAGGGATGCTATTTTATGCATTTCTAAAGGGAGAGGGATGTTGTTTTGTGTATTTCTAATGGGAGAGGGATGCTATTTAATGTATTTCTAGTGGGAGGGAAGGGGCTATTTTACGTGTTTTTAGGAGGAAAGGGATGCTTTCATTCAGTTTAAACAGGTCATTTGATGCCTCATTTATACGTATTTCTAATGGGAGAGGAATGATATTTTATGTATTCTATGAGAGACAAAAATGCTGTTTTGCATATATCTATAGACGAGGTTGATATTTTACGCATTTTCGAGGGAAACGAAATACTGTTTTACGTATTGCTACTGGGAGAAGAATGCTAATTTATGTATTCTATTGGAGACAAAAAATTTGTTTTACATATTTCTAGGGAGAGAAATAGGGGTGTTATTTTAAGTATTTTTTTTTTTTGAAAAATGAGGAGAAAGTACACAATGGACAAAGATAGCCTAGAAGCTATATTGGACTTGTCCTGGTTTCTCGTCCAACATATCGACACATTTACATGACCAATCAGTAGGCGACACCGCTGAGTTTCGTAAACCGTCGGATGTGACATTAAGCCGTGTCTCCGTGTGCGGGAGAGTCATATCCTGTGCACCTTTAAGAACACTCAGGATAACTTGATGGGAAGCTATCATCTGTCTCCTAACAGCTGTGGATCACCTCTCCTAACCTTCTTGCGGTTCTTGTGACCTGGTCATTTAGCCTATTATGGAAAAAATGTGAAAGGGAAAACGACATCATACATCCAAAATATCCCAAAGAATGTTACCGAACCTTTGCAAGAATTTCATCAGTGGTTTCAATGATTAAAAGTGGGGTGTAACAAGTATATAGAATCCCTATGGAGACTTTTTTTAATAATATTCAGAATAAATTCTTATTCTGAACATTTGTTTTGATTTAGAATTTTTGTCTCATTACTTTTCCCATGTACTCTCTATACGCAACGAAAGTCAGACTTTCTGACAGTTTTTTTTTAAATGCAAGATTTCAGATCATTATCAACAGTTTTAATGCGACAAAAATTCACCAAATGAAATACAATCTTCTAGAAGTGCAAAGAACGAGTGATATAATACGATACATGTCGTGAACATATCTCTTCCTTCGCTTGACTTCAAAACTGCCCGGTCATCAGAAATAAGAGCGACACGTTATTTCACGAATGCATTCCTTCAAACTGACTGCTGGCCAGAAAAGAAGCAGGAAAATAAAATCCTTTTCCATTCCTTGAAATGCATTTGCGAAAGTTAAGAACCGAAATTACTATTCGAAATGAAATTCGTGAATGATTGATGACTGCAGATGTAAGAAGGAACCGAATGGATAAACATGCTTCACTTTCAGTGGGGGAAGGGGGTAAGAAACGAATGAAAACTTTCTATTGTGCTCGTTCTTTGCAGGAGAAGAGTGGGAGTCAAAGAAAGGGAGAGTTTTTTGCTGTTCTTATTTATGTAACGTTTCGTCATAAAGGATAATTCTCCGAAAAACAAGCCCTGTAGCTATGATTCTTACAGATGTCAAAAATCTTGTTTTTTTTTATTTCATACACATCTCCCCCCCCCCCCCTTGTTCTTTTTTTTTCGCAGAGGTGCAAATTTCACGGTATTAGGAGGAGAAAAAGAATCCAAATCCCGATCCTTTAGAAAGCATAAAAATATGTTTCGTATTCGAATTGACACGTCGTAGAATCTCATGAAACAAAGCTTATGGCTGAAAATATACGTTTAAAAAAAGTTTGCTGCAAAAATTAACAACTGCTAATCGTCGGAATTGATTCGGAATCCGAATTTTTGAAATAGATGAATGTTCGAAATATACTGAAGAAGGACGGGTCTTCTTTGGTAGCCATTACTTCTGTTTTTATTTTATAATTATTATTTATTAATGATGTACAAAGAAATAGGTAGTGAGAGTGAGAGATTGAATCAAAATGATTTTCTGTTTCGTTTGTTTATTTATTTATATTTTCAGAAATTATTATTATTCCAAATAAGGCAACATAAGTTTTTTAACATCCTTTCTAGTAAATATTTTTGAATACATTCTCGAAATAAAATAACTAAACTCTGTTTCACATAAAGAATGGAGAGGCAAGTCTCCCTCAAAGAGTGTTTTTGTCCAGCTGAAAATTCATCAATGTTCCGAAATTAAAAACAGCATTTAAATTGTTCAGTCATCGCGTGGCAGAATGGTTAGCGCTCTTGGCTACTGATCAAAGTGTTGGGTTGGGTTGTTTTACCTCTGAGCGGCACTTTTTTGCACACCATGGGCAAAATGGCCAGGTCACATGGACCCCGAAGGCTCAGAGAAGGTTGGGGGAGGGAACCCACTGGAACAGCTGTTGGGAGACAGATGGTAGCCTCCCGTCAAGGCCATCCAGCGTGTTCTTCAACGTGCACAGGGTATGGCTCTCCCGCACACGGGGCCACGGCTTAACGTCCCATCCGACGGACGGCGACCTTTCTAAGCCCATCGGTGTCCCCTACTGACCGTGGACAGGGCGGGGAATTTTGCGGAGATAAATCTCAACGCTGACCCAGCTGGGACTCGAACCTGGGAACTACAGATTACGAGCCTGGCACGCTACCGACTGAGCCACCCCCGCCCCACTGATCAAAGGGACCTGGGTTCGAGTCTCGGGCTAAGTCATGGATGTTTGTGTTGTTTTTCTGCTGAGGTCCCTCCATCCTCAAAGATCTTCTACTACGTCGAATAAACTCACAGCTCTTGTCAGAACTATGTGGGAAGAAGCTGTTTGAGGGAATATTCACTTTATTTAAATTGCTCACTTCCATAAACTGTACATAACAATGTACATTAGAAAAAGTACTTATTTCTCGCATAAGGTAATGGAACTATTTGCTGTGGCGGAATTACATCTGAGATTGTTCTTTCAAGAACTCATGTGGGTGTGGCCTCTTTTCATTGGTTGTTTGCTTTCTTTTTTCTGTAGGTTTACAGCTTCATTCTTTATCTGGAACGGAGTATTGTATATTTATTATAATAAGGCGTTCCATCGAACCATAATCGAACCATTTATAAAAAGGCGTTCCATTCTAACTGCGAGTGATTGATTCTCCTCAAGGCCATCCAGAGTATTCTTTAGCGTGCACAGGGTATGGCTCTCCTGCACATAGGGCCACGGCTTAACGTCCCATCCGATGGACAACAGTCTTTCAAATCCCATCTGTGTTCCCTACTGATAGTGGGCAGAGCGAGGAGTTTTGCGGAGATAAATCTCAACGCTGACCGAGCTGGGACTCGAACCTGGGAACTACAGATTACGAGTCTGGCGCGCTACCGACTGAGCTGTCCGAGCCTTCTCTTTCCTGAAATAATAATGGTAAGCACCTCCTCAGGATTAATTCCATATGTTAACTGAGAATGCATTAATGCATAGTACATAATACGCTTGAAAGTACAGGTTTACTATTTAAAAAAAGAAAGTAAAGTATACTATTTTTTGGACCGCATAAAGTTGTGTTAGCCCATATACTATTTTCTTTTTAACCTTGTTAGCAGGAACAGTCGAAGTAAAACTAAATTCCTAACTATTTTGCAGAATTTACAACAGTTCTACGTGCAGAATTACAATTAATTAGCAAGCTACAATGTCTTTATTCTTCTTTACTTTGGATACAAGAACGGTGTTTTTTAAATAAATTTGTTATTCTGACAGATTGCAGATCTGCTTTATACTCGATAGAAAAAAACATTTTGGATAATAAATATCCTAGTTCAATTTGTGATATATTACATTTATATAATGATTTACATAAAAAGGGAAAAATTATTGAAATTCAGTGGTTACCTAGCCACTGCGGAATTGAAAGAAATGTTTTAGGTGACTCATATGCCAAAGATGCAATCAACTTAACTGACACTACTGATATTCCCATATATGATATATAAATTAAAAATTATCTTATGTCATCAGAAAAAATGCAACTCAACAATTCCTTAAGAGTTCGAAGTTTCTGTTAAACATCATTTTAGATATCAACTTGATCAAAATATATGTTCATTGCTGAAAATTAGAATGTCTAGAAAGCATTTTTGTAAAATATTAAGATTGAGAAGTAGGTAGTGCTGAAAAGTTAAACAGCTATTTATACAAAATAAAGAATTCAGAGAGCAAACATTTCACTTTCTATAACTGTGAAGAAACTATTTCACATGTTTTATTAAACTGTTTACGTTATTACGAAGAAAGGAAAAATTATTTTCAGCAATTATCTCAACTAGGAATAAATCAGTTTACAAGCCATGTTAAATTTTCCAGGAGTTGACGTCAGAAATGCAAACTACAATTAGATTATTAACTTCCTGCTCGCGACAGGATATAACCGGATTTCCCCTCAAACAATAGGAAAGCTCAACCAATCAGATTTAAGTTTCTATGGTTACGCTTTTTCAACTCAATCTTTGTACTTTCACGTTCTGTAACTGTTCTGTAACGGAAATTTATTCCTTCACAGCTTGACTTTGATAGTGAATACGTCTAATATGTATTCATATATTTAATATATCAATATTATATGTTTATTTCCAAACCTTAAACTATTATTTATTTTGCTATTAAACTAATAAACTATTAAACATAAAACTATTAAATTTTATAACTCTGACACTTCATTGAATAATGACAACTTATATATTTGATATGTATAATATTTAAAATATTCTCTTGTTTTTCTTTAAACTTTTTGTATTGTTTTTGAATGAACCTGGTGTAGAAGGGCCTGGTCCTAAAATCACCACTGTTGTTAGGTGTATAAATAATGCAAATAATGTCTTTCCTGATAGATTAATTTTTGATTTCCCAGATATTTTAAAATTAAGTCATTTTATTTCACACAAAACAAGATAGCGTTAAGTTAGCGAACTAAAATTAACTAGACTCGCACATTATTATACTATCTCCCTAGTTCATCGTCCAATATGGAATTTATCGATTTTTCATTAATATTCCACTTGAATCTGGGATTTTAAAAAAAGAATCGTACAGTAGGTCAAAAAAGTATCCGAACGCTATGGTTGTATACAAAGTTCAGAAAAAACAACTGGCAACGATTTTTTTAGAAATTAATGATCTGGCAACCTTCGTGTACCGTACACGAAGGTTGCCAGATCATTAATTTCTAAAAAAAATCGTTGCCAGTTGTTTTTTCTGAACTTTGTATACAACCATAGCGTTCGGATACTTTTTTGAGCGACTGTACCACTTTACCAAAAGAGCTAACGTCTAGAAAATAAGCGCCTGCACAGTTAGTATGGCGAAGTATCAGATAGTTCATGGGTATGATAATAAGATAAAGCACTCTCTTGTTAAACAAGACATATTATCCCAGTAGTTAGTTTGTTCGTAAACCATTTACTAATTACAGTAAACTCCTAGTTATCTGGTACTCAAGCATCCAGAATTCTCATGCAAACGGCATTAATTTCAAGTTGAAATAACAAATTTTCTGAAATTAAAGTTTAGCTTAGTTTCACTATTGTCGTGTCTTCGATAGTACTTTTTCGTCTTTTCTTACCGATTTTAAATTTCAAATGTTCTCTTTCACGTTACATTATTAGGAAAATACTACCTATAGTGGGGGCGGGGGTGGCTCAGTTGGTAGCGCGCCAGGCTAGTAATCTGTAGTTCCCAGGTTCGAGTCCCAGCTGGGTCAGCGTTGAGATTTATCTCCGCAAAATTCCCAACCCTGCTCGCGGACAGTAGGGGACACCGATGGGCTTGGTATATAGGCCGCCGTCCGTCGGATGGGACGTTAAGCCGTGGCCCCGTGTGCGGGAGAGCCATACCCTGTGCACGTTAAAGAACACGCTGGATGGACTTGACGGGAGGCTATCTGTCTCCCAACAGCTGTTTAAGTGGGTACCCTCCCCAAACCTTCTCTGAGCCTTCGGGGTCCATGTGACCTTGCCATTTAGCCCATGGTGTGCAAAAAAGTGCCGCTCAGAGGTAAAACAACCCAACTACCTACAGTTAACGCCATCTGACGGCCAAAATAACAACTCTTTCCATAGTATTTTTCTGTGAAGTAGTTCCCAAAGTTTTTGTTGGAAGTGGACAGAGTTAGACATTCATTAAATGTGAAAATACGTATAAAAATAAAATTTTTAATTCTTATTATTAAGTATTTAAGATTATTATTATTTATTAAGGACATTATAATTCATGTTTCATATCACTGTTTTTAACTGTATTTTTATTTCGACTAAGGCTTGAATACAAGACTACACCTAATGTATTTGGTTTCTACAAAAATATTTATCATGCAACCGGGAACCGCCATTTCCCATAAATGTCGGATAACAGGTAATTTACTGTAATTTTAAGTCCTTATTTGCACAAGAAAAACCGTATGATATATCTTTGCCACTGTAAATTTAACTTGTATCTTTAGCAAAGAAGGACAACTCTCCCTTTAAAGTAATATTCATCTAGTTATAAAACAAATATCATTAGAAATAACGATCTAGCCCAATCTCTCTTAATTGTGATTTGTATGATATTTAATTAATATAGAATTAGTTAAATAAATGGAAACAATGAAAAATGGGATTGACTCCCACTTAATAACCTAATGTACCGATATTTGAGCCCACGCTCTTCCTAGATTGTGAATTCTTTTCCTAACATTTTCTCGGAACTCAGTCAGAAAGGTGGCATTTATGAACCTTGGAAATGTCATCATTCTTCGGATGAGATGTTAAGATGTGACTACTTGGGTAGCAGAAATAAATGTTGCGAATGATGAAGAACACATTGGATGGTTTTTACGGTAACTTTTTTTGTCTTCTTGCAGCTATCTAATAAATTATCTATCGAGTTGAGAGAGGTGGTTTGGGTTATTTTACTTCTGAGCGGCGCTTTTTTGCACACAATGGGCTGAATGGACAGGTCACAAGGACTCCGAGTGCTCAGAAAAGGTCTGGGGAGGGGACCGTTGGACAGCTGTTAGGAGACAGTTTGTAGATTCCCGTCAAGGCCATCCAGTGTGTTCTTTAACGGGCGCAGGATATGGCTCTCCCGCACACGGGGCCACGGCTTAATGTCGCATCCGACGTAGGCGGTCATTCCAATCCCCTACTGACCAGGCGCAGGGGAGGGGATTTTGTGTAGATAAATCTCAACGATGGTCTGGTTGGGAATTCCATTTGAGAGCTTTTAGCGTTATTGCGACCTGGCTATTTATCTCACTGAACACAAAACTACCGCTCGGTAAAACAACCCAAAAACTATTTTTGAATATTCAGATTTCCAGAAGAGAAATAAGATTTTTTTCCCAGTAATGTATCCGAAAGTTATGTAACAAGGGCGAGGCGACCGAGGCACCTGCTTTATGTGCAAAACTGGAAGGTGACCCCGAGACACGCTTTTTTTTTGTGAAACATTTAATCACCGAAAAACTCTGTCTTCTACACTTTTCAAGATTTCTATAATATGTTAGAAGCATTACAAATTTATTCCTAATTTAATATATACAGTCGAAATCAATACGAAAACAGATAAGACGAAATATCTGTTAACTCGAAATTAAAGTTTGGTTCGTTCCAGCGACAATGCTTTTACATGTAACAATATTCTTTCTACGCGAAACGGATGACACAAAAAAAATCGTTTACTGGAAAATTTTTTAATTTCCGACGAATAAAATTCCATTAAAATTTCCTCAGATAACACGAAATTTGTAGATTGAGAGATGTAATTTCAACCACTGTCTAATAAATTTAGAACTGCTTCAAAATTCTTGTTAATTGTCTAACAGTAGCTTAATACACAAAAGTGATTTTTCGACTCAAAACCTTGGACGCAAGTTAGTTTTGTCTGCAGATTATGACCCTAGTTTCCTGTTCCGTATTCAGATTGTGAACCCTGTTAATCCTTTATGAGCAATTATATTCATAATGAAAGCTAGATGGATTCAAACCCCACATTTTTATCTCTGAAGTCTCGTAAAACCTTTATTTTCATCTCAACTCTCAAAATACGGTGTAGCCTATGAACAGCGTTAGGAGTCAATACTCTAACACAGGGGTGGGGCAATTGTTTTCGTATCTACAATGCGCATGCGTATTGACGTGACCGTCCTAGTGGAAAATACGAAACGAATCTTCGGTCGCGCACGGGAAGGAAATCTCGGTTCAAGGCGGATTTTTCTGACTGTCTTGGCGGGCCACAAAAAACTCTGAGCGGGCCGAATGTGGCCCGCGGGCAGCTATTTGCCCACCCCTGCTCTAACATATTCATCGATTACTGTTGAAGCCAAATTCTCTTAACACGAAATATTTCCACAGGTCTCCCCTAATTTCCTGTTAACCATTTTGCCCTGTATATTTTTTGCGGGCACGTTATTTTTTGTGATAAATATATACGTATCATCCTGCAATTTCGTTAGATTATAAATCCATAATCATTAACTGAGGAAGGGGGGGGGGATGCAATTTAGAATTTTCGTCTGAGGTACAAAAGTATCTAGGGATCGATATTGAAACAAATGGGGCGAGGGGATGGCAAGTGGCTCTTTCGAACCGGAAAAAAAACTAAAAAGGGTGTTGGGTTGTTTTACCTCTGAGCAACACCTTTTTTGCACACAACGGGCTAAATGGCCAGGTCACAAGGACCCGAGGGATCAGAGAAAGTTGGGGAAGGGGACCAAGCTGTTGGGAGACAGATGGTTGCCTCCCTTCAAGGCGTGTTCTTTATCGTGCAGAGGGTATGGCTCTCCCGCACAGGGGGCCACGGCTTAACTTCACATCCGACTGATGTCGGCCTTTTCAAGCCCCATCAGTGTCTCCCTACTGATCGTGGGCAGGGCGGGGAGTTTTTCAAAGATAAGTCTCAACGCTAGCCTAGATGGTTCTCGAAACTGAGAACTGTAGATTACGAGCCTGGCGCGCTACCGACTGAGCCACCCCCGCCCTCTAAAATGGAGAAGTGGGGCAAGAAGCTGAAATTGCATTCCAGTGTCCCCTTTTTCGAAATAGTCCCCCTCGCCTGTCTATCTCCGACTCTGATCCTGAGCAATATAGCCATCAAATTACAGGTATATTTCTCTCTTTCATATCACACCGATCGAGAAATAAAGATCGCCATTTTGCTAAATTCATGCATTCCGTTGCCTTTCGAGAAAATTTCCTGTCATTTTCGGTAACAAAAGCCCCAGCATCGATGACATCTTTCCAATTGTTTCGGAAGCAATTTGAGGTTCGATTTCAGAAACTTCTCCTGACGTATATATAACTCTAGAGTACTTTATCTTATTATCACACCACTGTACGATCTGATACTTCGCCCTGCTAACTGCACAGTCGCTCATTTCCTAGACGTTAACGCTTTTGGTAAAGTGGTACGATTCGTTTGTTAAGAGCCCAGATTCAAGTGGAATGTTAATGAAAATCGGTAAATTGCATATCGGACGACAGACTAGAGAGATCGCGGAATGACTGAGTGTGAGCGTCCCATTGTGACAGACTTACGAAGAGAGAGTTAGGAGAATAACGGAGTGTACTTCGCGTCTCCCATTGTGAGTTCCGCCTCAGATATCACGTCGACATCTCTACAGCAATTCGTCATTAACGTTTTCAGCAAGCAGTTGAGGAATCGATTGCACGGTGCCTGATTTATCATAATGTGATGACGGTGTCCGGTTTCGATAAATTGCAAGTAATCTTTGCAGGTTCCAGGATAATCATCGTGTTTTATTTGTCGATATTTTTTTCTCTTGTAGTAGATGGAAGTAATATGCTTTTAGATGGTTGGAAGCATAATTGGAATATTTGTCTTTTTTTATGGTTTTTTCAGTTGGTCTCTAGAGTCTTTTGTTATTCCCTGAGCTTCGAAAGAAAGCGCGATTTTCAAAAAGAAATATTCAGCTTCCTAAATCGCTGTAGAATTACAAGTAATAAATAAAATGCTATTGAGATTTCCTTTACGCCAGAAAGAAAATTTATGGGAAAGATTTTACGTCGCAAACAATATGTCAAATGATTTCAGACTGGAAAGTTTAAACGGTTAACTAAGTAAGTCTAAATGAAAAAAATTGTTACATTGTAGGGGTTAGTTGCATAAATCTACATATAAATTTGTTACATTGTACGGGTTCAGTTACATAAATCTATAAATAAATTTGTATATTGCACGGGGTTAGTTACATAAATCTGAATAGAAATTTGTTGCATTGTTAAGATTATTTACATAAATCAATGGGGCGGGGGCGGCTCAGTCGGTAGCGCGCCAGGCTCGTAATCTGTAGTTCCCAGGTTCGAGTCCCAGCTGGGTCAGCGTTGAGATTTATCTCCGCAAAATTCCCCGCCCTGCCCACGGTCAGTAGGGGACACCGATGGGCTTGGAAAGGCCGCCGTCCGTCGGATGGGACGTTTAGCCGTGGCCCCGTGTGCGGGAGAGCCATACCCTGTGCACGTTAAAGAACACGCTGGATGGCCTTGACGGGGGGCTACCATCTGTCTCGCAACGGCTGTTCCAGTGGGTCCCCTCCCCCAACCTTCTCTGAGCCTTCGGGGTCCATGTGACCTGGCCATTTAGCACATGGTGTGCAAAAAAAGTGCCTCTCAGAGGTAAAACAACCCAACAACCCATAAATCAATATCTAAATTTGCTACATTGTATCGTGTCCCTCTAATTTATTTTTATTTTTCTGTATTTTTAATGTATATATATTAAGTGTATTTTTTAAAATATCCGAAATGGGAATGTGTCGCATTAGCTGTCATTCGGGAGCCAAGCTGGGCTGTTCTACGATTGAGAACCGTGAGTCCGCAAAGGTTCTTTATTATTCTGTAGTCACTACCCAGAGGCGCTGGTGTAGGTTACAGAAAGGAGCGACGAGGAAATGAACGAGGAGACTGAATGTTGCTGACAAACACAGCGGTCGTTTGTTTAGCTCGTCAGAGTGACGTAGCTCTTTCTCGGGAACACTAAAGGAGCAAGTTTCAGTTCTGTGTGAAGCAGGATATGGTTCTGTGTGAATCAGGATACTGTTCTATGTGAACCAGGTGGTGTAGGCAGGAATTAAAAATATCCTCTTGCCGAGTTTTGATGTCGGTAAAGGGATTTCTGTAAAGCACATAAATGCTGCTTATCATATGCCTGTTAAGCAGCATTCAAGTTAAATTTTTAGATGATTAGAGAACGTCCACAAGAATATCTATAAAGCCATTGAATTCTATGAGAATTTGAGAGCAGCCAAGGCCTATAGCATCGAGCGCATTTTCATATATACATATTTATGTGAATGTAAATAAACAGTGTCCTCTACTATGGGGCATTTTTATTTCATCTTCTTACACGAAATTTAGCACAGAACGTCTGAAGAACACCTGAGCACGAGTATAAAAACCAGCGAATCTGTGGTTTCACTTGGGATAACGGGGGAATATTAATTAAGTGGACTAATTAATCGTCCTCTATGAAGTGAATCTGAGAGTTTACACATTTCCTTCCCCAAGTCCACGACACTGGGTTAGCTACATAAATCTAAATATAAATTTGCTGCCTTGCACACGGTTAGATGCATAAATGTTTATATAAATTTTCTGCATTGTACATAATTAGCTACATAAATATAAATATAACTTTGCTACACTGAACAGGGTTAGCTACATAATTCTGGATTTAAATTTTCTACAAAAATCTGTATGTAAATTTGATACATTTGTTTTGGACATTGACCACGAGGTCAAAATCAGTACAGTCGCTCAAAAAATTATGCCTGACTGTCCCAATATTCAGGATTCAAAATTAAGAACTGAAGAATGTTTTAAATGCATCACTTCAGTATTATATCATAATTGTCTTCTATCAGCCGATGTTCCAAAAATAACACAACATAAATACTAAGCAATTGCTAAATAGAACTTTTATCCTATCCTCTCCTTAAGCGCAGTAAGGACGGATTGGATTGAATTGGATTGTTTTACCTCTGAGCGGCACTTTTTTGCACACCATGGGCTAAATGGCCAGGCCACAAGGACCCCGAAGGCTCAGAGAAGGTTGGGGGAGGGGACTCACTGGAACAGCTGTTGGGAGAGAGATGGTAGCCTCCCGTCAAGGCCATCCAGCGTGTTCTTTAACGTGCACAGGGTATGGCTCTCTCCCGCACACGGGGCCACGGCTTAACGTCCCATCCGACGGACGGCGGCCTTTTCAAGCCTATCGGTGTCCCCTACTGACCGTGGGCAGGGCGGCAGTAAGGACGGAATGAAAGATTCTGTTGGAAACGACCTTTTTGAGATTTTAGAAAATAAATCCTGTCGTATAACTTTTATTCTTCACTATTGCTTTGTCCTTAATTGAGAAATATGCAATATATGATTATATCTATCAGAACCGAATCTGGGGGATCAGGGGAGTGGAGGGCAAGTGATCCATGCTCACCCACCCTCCTTTCAGAACGCGTTAAACTTATTTATATTTCGTGCATTTTTTTTTCAGGAAAATTTTTAAATAACGGTAAAAAGGAGGAAGGAATGTTATACTACATTGGAAATTCAGTTTCTTGCCCTCCTACTCCCCCCATTACATTTTTCTGGCTCGATTGCGTTTATTGCCCCACCCTCCTCGTTTTTTTAGATCCGGACCTCTATTCTAGTTAGTTTAACCTGCATAACCACTAAAAGCCACTTCTATTATAGATTCTTCCTAGCTTCTGAATAATTTTTCTCTCAGATTAGATTTTTCACCTTTATCTTTTTTTATCGTTTCGTACAAGCTGACAGATGTGGCGTGGATTTCAACCGTTACAGAAAAAAAAAACCGCCGAACTCTGCAGATTATAAGTTTCTCAATCTGAAAGAAAGGTTCTCTGAAGAGTTTATTTTCTTAAAAATTTTTAACATTTCACAACGATCGACCTCTTTCCGAAAGTAAAATTTATTCATGGAATTTCTTTCGTGACTTTGAAATCGTTTGGAGGGCTTTCACGCAAAAATGAGATTACGGACTCAATAATGGTAACGGTTGAGTCTTTAAAACAACGTTAAGGCTATTGTTTGATAACAGTATTTTCCAGAATGTTAGTTTCCGTTGTGCAATGTTAAATAGATCATTATCGATCAGATCGGAAGGACTGACTTTCAATTTCTCTGTTTTAAATAACGGTTTTCTTAGATTTAAATACCTTAAGGACTGAGAAAAAAAATCATTAAAAAGAAAAGTAGAGCTAAATATTTCACATTTTTGAACTTTTTCACACTTTAGGGTTCTTGTTACTAATCAGGTATCGTTTAAACTAAAACATTTTTAAAATCTTCAACGTTGAAAAATTCAAAACATCCAAAAACAATGAACAGAAAAATAAAAACATCCTCATCTTAATATCAATAGAGAATCAAATTCCAGGCTCCGTAAAACCGGTTAAATAATTTTTTACGGAAAAATATAACTGAAGATAAATATAAGATGTCAATTAACCCTTTCACGACTAAGGGAAACATTTTTCCCATTTTAAAATTGGTGATTGTCGTATTTAATTATAACCTTATCTGCATTTTTTATACAGAATGTCAAAATAGAACGTATGCCGAACGCAATTACGTAAACGGGAACGTTTAGTCCATGTCCATCTTTGCAATAATGTTGCATCTGTGCAATGTCCATCTTTGCTTCACAACCAAAAGAAATTGCTTCGCAGAATATCATAATTAGCACATCATTTTGTATAGTAATTTTATTTCATAATTTTGCATTATTTTAGTTAACATTTTATTCTAATAAACCAATAAATAAAAGACATTGCATAATAAGCCTAACTATAATTTGTGTTACCTTTATAGTCCATTGGGAAAAATATTTCCCATAAAATTCCAAAAAAAACTACACATTGTTATGTATTTTTCTTATGATTTTTATTTATTTTACGTCTAAACAAACTAAAATAAACAGTTAGATACTAATATTTACTCTTAGAAACCTTATGGTCCTGAAAGGGTTAAACTCTAAATTTCGATTTTGAACAATATCTGTTTAGTAGTTAAAAAGTTATAGAAGTTTGAATATTGAATAACAGAGATTTTAATCATAAGAATTCACCTCAGAAAGAAATCAAAACTTTAAAATAAAAGTAATTCCAAACCATTTAATAAAATAAGTGTATGTTTTAGAATTTTGGGCAAATAGTTCTTCAAGAACTATTGATTCAACTAGTTGTCACTTTTACACCAGTTTCTTAGACCTGACTGCTGCGGTGCGAGGGTGGCTCAGTCGGTAGCGCGCCAGGCTCGTAATCTATAGTTCCCAGGTTCGAGTCCCAGCTGGTTCAGCGTTGAGATTTATCTCCGCAAAATTCCCTGCCCACGGTCAGTAGGGGACACCGATGGGCTTGGAAAGGCCGCCGTCCGTCGGATGGGATGTTAAGCAGTGGCCCCGTGTGCGGGAGAGCCATACCTTGTGCACGTTAAAGAACACGCTGGATGGCCTTGACGGGAGGCTACCATCTGTCTCCCAACAGCTGTTCCAGTGGGTCTCCTCCCGCAACCTTCTCTGAGCCTTCGGGGTCCATGTGACCTGGCCATTTAGCCCATGGTGTGCAAAAAAGTGCCGCTCAGAGGTAAAACAATCCAATGTTAAAGAACACGCTGGATGGCCTTGACGGGAGGCTACCATCTGTCTCCCAATAGCTGTTCCAGTGGGTCCCCTCCCCCAACCTTCTCTGAGCCTTAGGGATCCATTTGACCTGGCCATTTAGCCCATTGTGTGCAAAAACGTGCCGCTGACAGGTAAAACAACCCAACCAGACTGCTGCTCTTAAGTATTCGAGCTTTCATAGCTCTTTAAATACCCAACAACTATTGTTTAAAATCGATATTTAGATGGATTTGAATGAGATTTAAAATCATCTAGTCCTATTTTCCCATAAACAGCTTACTGTAGAAATTACGGATCTTAGAATTCAATTCTCTATTGACTTAACATGGGATAGTTTTTATTTTTCTGTCCAGTTTCTGTAATACTCAAGGTAACTAGTCAACATTTGGATTCAAAAGTATAAGTTTTCCTGTTGTATTGCTTTCAAAGAATCCATGTGTCACTGGCATAGCAATCTTTAAAAAGGGACAAATTATTTTGTAGTCTGAGTTTGATATGTAGACTTAATCACATTTTATACACATTGCACAGATTCTTAAAGATGTCTGCCTCAATTCCTATTTTCCTTATGTCGTAAACTGCCAGTTTCTCTCGCACACAAAACTCCCAAAGTAATTGAACTGCGAAAATTCCTTCAAAACTAAAGTGACCAGATTTTAACATTGGTAAAGCGGGACACCATGAGCGGTCACCATTGGTAAGCGGGACACCATATTTTATTCTTAGTTTATAAATTAAATTAATTTGATTGTTATAAAGTAACTATATTTTAAAAATTATTTTAATTTTAATCCTATGTTTCTTTCTAAATAATAACAATACTAACTTGTATTATTTTTCCTCTGAATTTGCCGTAACGTAAGTCGTAAGTGTCACTTACAAGGCCCGCGCTAGACTTTTTGCCGCCACTATAAAATATAAATAATACGAGTACTGTCTGCTAAATTCAAGAAAATTTATGTATTTATGAAATAAATAAGTAAATTACTTACCTAAATTATCTGAATAGCTGATTTGTTGACATCACTTGTTTAACTAGCACTAGCACGCAGTACGGTCATTGTTCATTAAGTCTAAACAATGGTGGTCGAATTCTAACAACTGATCAACAATGCGAACTTTGATAAGCAGTTCTCGATAATCAGTTCTCAACAATTATTTCTTATTATTAAAGTTTAACATTATAAAATTAACAAAAATAATATAAAACTCATATCCTGGCGAAATAGCCACATGGCCGCCGAAAACCGTATATTCCCTTCCCGTTCTCCCGCCGTTCCCTAGCTTGTCGTGCATTCTTTCCAAAAATCGGGACTTTTTTAAAACGCCGCGGGACGCGGGACAAATTGTTAAAAATCGGGACTGTCCCGCCAAAAGCGGGACGTCTGGTCACCTTATTCAAAACGCAACTATTCAAAATCTGAAGCATTATCTACGGTTCATTTAAGTATTTTTTTTTCAGTTCCTCAAAAATGAAACAAAAATGAACAAATAAATGCAGAATGGACGTTCTGAATTTTCTCTTTCAAGACCAGAGCTATTTTTTCTAAAGCTAATAAATACCTCGAATATATAACCTTTTCTTTTACCCTCAACTATAAAAGTACAGTCGCTCAAAAAATATCCGAACACTATGGTTGATTACAGAATTCATAAAAAATATCTGGCAGCGATTTTTTTAGAAATTAGAAATTAGTATAACCGTGTCACGTGACATGAAGTTTGCCAGATCACTAATTTCTAAAAAAAACGTTGCCAGATATTTTTCTGAATTCTATAATCAACCATAAATAAAATAAAATAAATACCCCCTCAAGCATCTGCTTGCCACAGAGGTCTGACAGGAGCCTGTCAGTTTATATGCCATAGTAGGAGATCTGAGAGGATGGCAGGACCTCAGCAGAAAAACGACACATGCATCCATGCCTTACCCGGGGCTCGAACCCAGATCCCTTAGATCAGTAGCCAAGCGCACTAACCACTCGGCCATGGGACGGCTATAATCAACCATAGTGTTCGGATTTTTTTGAGCGACTGTATGTAAATGTTTACTTCTTTTTTAATCGCTTATCTTTCTTGATGCGTATTACATAAGTATTAAACTTTTTTATTAAGCCTAAAGTTTTACATTTCTTCCTCATTACATAAAGATGCATACTATCATTTTGGTTGCAATTGCTATCTCATAATTATTCTTAACTCTGCTCCCTTCCTTGAAAAGTATTTGATGAAAAGTTAAGACTTTGCGATCATTCTGAAGCACCTCCTTCAGTTTCTAAGCAAATAATTAATGAAAGCAGTTTCCATCAACATCAAGATAAACTATCCATCTGCAGATAACTTGTAAACACTCAATTCCTGCGAGTACTTCATTCGCTTGAAGATTATTATTATCACGACTTGAATGCCTTCTTTTCAATACGATGGAATTTCAGCTCTTGAAGATTCAGTAAATTGCGAGGCCCCTTGATACCGAACGCTGATTATTTTTATTGAAAGCGCTCTGAAAGAATTCAAGGCGGCATCTTTTTCCAACGAGATTACATCTGACAATGAATACAGTTCTTCAATATTTAATGAGTGAGACTACGAGCGTCTCTCGTCAACACAACAATGGATAAAGATACCTTTGATGTAACAAAGACGACGGCAAACAGCTCTTATCAAAGGAGGTGGCGATATTTACATTAGCTTTTCTCTAATTTATTTAAAAGTATTATCATTTGTAATTCGACTGCAAAACGAACCTCTTGTTTCTTTGCTTCTTGTGAAAGGCAAAATTTTGAAGTGAACTGAATTGTACTAATTGTTTATTGCAATAGTGTGTAATGATCGTACGTACATAACTCTTTTTATTTTGTGTTCAGTATTCAAATTGATTGCTTTATATACATATAGTCACGTGTATTAAATTTCATACATTTCCGAGTATTATTTTGTTACATGGATTGCCTAAGTGATGCAATTAGAATTTTATTACCAGCCCTTCATTACTTTTAAGAAGATATTTGAAAATTAAATTGATTAACAATTCGAGAAAATTTTTACCAATGTGATATAATTAGTCTTATTGTGTTTTTAATTTACGAAATTCTCATTTTTTCGCTGACAAGCTATTATTACAGAGCACCTAACATGTTATCAGGAGAGGGCGGGGGTGGCTCAGTCGGTAGCGCTTCAGGCTCGTAATCTGTAGTTTCCAGGTTCGAGTTCCAGCTGGGGCAGCGTTGAGATTTATCTACGCAAAATTCCCCGCCCTGTCCACGGTCAGTAAGAAACACCGATGGGCTTGGAAAGGCCGCCGTCCGTCCGTCGGATGGGACGTTAAGCCGTGGCCGCGTGTGCGGGAGATCCATACTCTGTGCACGTGGTCATTTAGCCCATTGTGTGCAAAAACGTGCAGATCAGAGATGAAACAACCCAACCCGCAAAAGTATAAAATAATCTTCCATAAAAATGTTTCCTTTGAAAAGCCTATGTTTGAAGATTCAGTCCAAATTTTAACATGAATAGAGTTGTTTAAATAGTAACAGCTTATCAGTTTTTACTAGATAATGCACACTATTATGATGTATTTATTCATATGATGACAAAGGTATAGAGGAAAAAGTGTCTTTAGCCTGGTGGGATCCGAATCCACGATCTCCTGATAACATTTGGGTTGGGTTATTTTACCTCTGAGCGGCACTTTTTTGCACACTATGGGCTAAATGGCCAGCTCAGAAGGACCCCGAAGTCTCAGAGAAGGTTGGAGGAGGGAATCCACTGGAACAGCTGGTAGCCTCCCGTCTAGGTCATCCAGCGTGTTTTTTAACGTGCACAGAGTATATGACCTTGACGGGAGGCTACCAGCTGTTCCAGTGGGTTCTTTCTTCCAACTTTCTCTGAGACTTCGGGTCCTTGTGAGCTGGCCATTTAGCCCATAGTGTGCAAAAAAGTGCCGCTCAGAGGTAAAATAACCCAACCCAAATGTTATCAGGAGATCGTGGATTCAGATCCCACCAGGCTAAAGACACTTTTTCCTCTATAACTTTGTCATCATATGAATAAATACATCATAATAGTGTGCATTATCTAGTAAAAACTGATAAGCTGTTACTATTTAAACAACTCTATGCATGTTAAAATTTGGACTGTATCTTCAAACATAGGCTTTTCAAAGGAAACATTTTTATGGAAGATTATTTTATACTTTTGCGGGTTGGGTTGTTTCATCTCTGATCTGCACGTTTTTGCACACAATGGGCTAAATGACTAGGTCACAAGGACTCCGAGGGCTCAGAGAAGGATGGAAAGAAGGGAATCCACTGAACAGCTGTTAGGAGATAGGAGCTCCAACCGAGACCATTCAGCGTGTTCTTTAACGTGCACAATATATGGCCTCTCCCACACGGAGCCACAGCTAAACGTCCTATCCGATGAACGGCGACCTTTCCAAGTCCATCGGTGTCCCCTACTGACAGGTAAGTCGGTAGGTTTCGTGAGATAAATTTCAATGCTGGCCCAAACCTGGTAATTGCATATTACGATCATGGCGCGCTGGCGATTGAGCCACCCTAATCCTCTTAAACTTTTGTGAGATACATTCTTTCAACAAAGACAGCATCGGACTTTGTGCTCCCAATATTAAAGATCCAATTGTTGAAAATATAATGACAATAAATTACCCCTCAAGCTATCTGTTCGCCACGCGGGTATGGCTGGAACCTGTCAGTGTACTTCTAAGCCAAAGCGAATACCTCTATGAAAGGTGAGACCTCACAAGAAAAAAGAAGCATATAACAGAAAAAAAATAAATAGCCTTATCCAGGAATCCATATCCATTATACACCGATCCAAGCTCATTTTTCTTCTCTATTTCTTTTCACATATTTCTTTCATTATTTTTAAATCGTCGCGATTTATTTCAAATGGAAAGAAAACAGTAGAAATATAAAGTGCAGTACACATCAAATGGAGGAGCAATAGATTATAAAAGAAACAGCGATCTATATAAAACGAATACCAATGAAAATAAAAGAAACAGCAATCTATATAAAACGAATACCAATGAAAATAAAAGAAACAACAATAGAAATAAAGTGAACAGTAACAATAGTAAACTGAGAAGCGATAAAAGTGAAACGAACAACAATAGAAATAAAATGATTAGCTGTGGAAATGAAAAAAGGAAAAAATTCACCTTTTTAGAGAGAGCGTATGAATATACAGGGTGATTCAGAATTCATCATCAATATTTGGTGGGGAGGTAGGTAATAAGAAACGAAGGAGATTTCACATAGGAAAGCATGGGCGCATATGCCATGTAGTAGGGCAAAATGACCCCAGTTCAATGATGGAAAGAACACATAAGAAGGAAGTGGTAAGGAAAAAACATTTATTATCTTACATGTAACATTTCTTTGCATTGGTTGTACAGACTTACAAGAGGTGCTCGAACTGCCGACCATGTGCTAGAATGCATGATTCACAACGGCGTTGCATGGACAGCCGGACCCTGTGGAAGATGCCTGGCATTTTACGGATGTTTGAGGCAGCAACTGATATGCGTGCTACAAGATCCATAGCACTATCAACAGGGGTCTCGTACACCATGTTTTTCATAGCACCCCATACAAAGAAATCGATTGGAGATAAATCCGGTGAACGTGGTGGCCAAGAAACCGGTCCACCGCGGCCAATCCATTGACCACCAAACTGTCTGCGTAGGTAAGCACGCACAGCATTTGCGAAATGTGCAGGAGCGCCGTCATGCTGGAACCACATTCGCCGGAGACTACCATCAGGAACCTCGTTCAGAAGATCCGGTAACACAGTCTGAAGAAATGTTAGGTACTTGGCACCGTCCAAACGGGATGGTAGTAAATACAGGCCCAACAAACAGTCACCGACAATCCCAGTTCACACATTGACAGCAAAACGTTGTTGCGCAGCTCCAGGTCTTGTACCGTGTGGGTTCTGATGAGCCCACACATGCCAATTGTGTGTGTTGAAGACACCCTCTCGAGTGAACAACGCCTCATCGGTGAAAAGAACATACGTTGGGAAATTGGGATCAACGGCTGTTCTCTGCATGAACCACTGACAAAAAATAACACGCTTGGGATGGTCGTCTGCTGCCAATAATTGCATTCTTTGCAGATGAAACGGATGTAACCCTTCATCGTGTAATATCCGCCACGCTGTTGCTTGCGAAATTCCAAACTGCCTAGCCATACCTCGTGTGCTAGCACCAAGTTGTTCCTCGATTTCCTGTAGGACAGCTTCCTCTACTGCTACTGTCCGTGCCGATCTGCGCCTCCCTCGATTAACATTACTAGCAGCAAACGATCCTGTTTCACGCAGTTGGCGATGAATACGTGAAAACATTTGATGCTGTGGCACACGGCGGTTTGGGAAGCGCGCTGCATACAATTGCCTGGCTCGAAGACATCTTTCTCCTGCCGCACCGTAAGTTACATGCATATCTGCACATTCATTCCACGTATACCGGTTCATGTTACTTCTGCAAATTCACCTTGTCGAATGACAACTGACTGCACGCGTCAAACAGCTGTGCTTCTGTATGAGAGGTGTGTACACACAGCGCCCTCTACACCACCATGCGTTCGTCTGCCCCCATACTTTCCTATGTGAAATCTCTTTCTTTTCTTATTCCCTTCCTCCCCACTAAATATTGATGATGAATTCTGAATCACCCTGTATTTACTATCAAGCAATTTAGTTCCAATTTTTTTTCCGTAGAAGTCGGTTTATAAAAAAGTTTTCTTATTATTTTTCTCCCTCAGTAATAGAAGTGTGTCAAAATTAAAAATAATTTGAAAAAGCTATAAAATAAAAGTAAGAGAGAAAATTATTTAAAAGAATGAATAAGTTATAAAATCCGAAAAAGCTAAAAGAAATTGAATCTAATGGTTGCTATGAAACGATATATATTCAAGAAGATGTGTTGTGAACAGCATTTCTTGACTAAGGATGTTTTTGTTTTTACATTTATTATGCAAACGATGTTTCACATGTAAAGTGCAGTACAAGGCATGTTAGCTTAGTTGACGAAGTAACGCCGATTACTGGTACTAATTTTCGGTAAGGTCTCCATGTATTGTTATCTTCTCGACTCCAAATTACGTCTTTGCAAAGATAATGGGAAATAAAAATGAGTGACGAGCAACAATAAAACGACACAATTTTCATTAGATTGTTGTCTTCGTTTGTTGCAAATTGAGTTATAACTTAGTTATCTGATTAACATGCAAACACGTACCCGAAACATAGTTGTCGTCAGTTCTGAATTCTGTTCTGAAGAATTATTTTTGTAAGGAACTAAAATGAGGTACAAAAAATTATTCGCAAATGCTCGGTACGGTAAAATAGGATTATTTTGTCGACTGGCGTTGTAGGACAAGATTGTTGTTGCCAGGATTGTTTTTTTTTATTTATTTATTTCAGTTGTTTTGCATAGAAAGTTTCTAATTTTAGAGCTGATTGTGCAGAGGCAATAATTTGGTTAGTTAACACTCCAGGGTAATGGTATTTTGCAACTTCGAAACCGTCATACCTTTTGCTAATTTCGTTAGCTCTCCGTTTTTAGCAGCATTGCTTCTGTTTATTTGTTTATTTATTTGTTTTTTCTTAAATTTTTAAAGCACGAGATTCATTTATCATAAAGTTGTTATTTTAACGTGTTATGCAATTTAAAAGTAATATAAACATCATTCTTCTTCAATATCGTTTTTTAATTTTTTTCCCGTTTTCAAAAATATTAGCCTATTGTTTTCACTTTTGCAGTCCGTCTGCAGGCATTTAACTTTTTTTTTTCAGACGGATAGCTGCTAATAAGAAATATGTTACGATTCAATAATTTCGGATAAGTAAAGTTTGAATTCCTACTGTTAGAACTCCCTAAAGATCTTGAAAAGGCCTCCGTCCGTCGTATGGGACATTAAGCTGTGGCCCCGTGTGCGGGAGAGCCATAACCTGTGCACGTTAAATAACACACTGGATTACCTTGACGGGAGGCTACCATCTGTCTCCCAACAGCTGTTCCAGTGAGTCCCCTCCCCCAACCTTCTCTGAGCCTTCGGGGTCCATGTGACCTGGCCATTTAGCCCATGGTGTGCAAACAAGTGCAACTCAGAGGTAAAACAACCCAACCCAACAACCCTAAATATCTTGTCACGATAGAGGAACGTGCTACAGCGAACTCATGATAGATGTGTCATTAACGCTCGCGTATGCTTTAGCTTGACAATTACGTTATCAACTGATTGGAATGGAGAAATACTTTGAATAATAAGAAATGATGATTGGGTTGTTTTACCTATGAGCGGCACTTTTTGCACACCATGGGCTAAATGGCCAGGTCACATGGACCCCGAAGGCTCAGAGAAGGTTGGGGGAGGAAACCCACTGGAACAGCTGTTGGGAGACAGATGGTAGGCTCCCGTCAAGGTCATCCAGCGAGTTCTTTATCGTGCACAGGGTATGGCTCTCCCGCACACGGGGCCACGGCTTAACGTCCCATCCGACGGACGGCGGCCTTTCTTAGCCCATCGGTGTCCCCTACTGACCGTGGGCAAGAGCGGGGAGTTTTTGCGGAGATAAATCTCAACGCTGACTCAGCTGGGACTCGAACCTGGGAACTGCAGATTACGAGCCTGGCGTGCTACTGACTGAGCCACCCCCGCCTATTAAGAAATGAGGATGAAAACGAAAGATATAGTGGAGTAGTAAAAAAAAGAATGGCATATTGTATTGAATTAGTGTTGTGTAATGCTAAGTAAAAAATTTGCGTTTGTTTAGTTCAAGATGAAGCCTAGTTCCAGTGGTGAAAAAAAATCAAGAGTAAAAGTTCGTTTTTCAGTCCTCTATTAGGAGAGATCATCGTCTGATGCCTCCATTTATAAAGTGTACAGCATTGTCAGGTAACGATATACCACAAATGAATTTCAACATAAATTTGTTTGTTAAATGTTATGAAAGCAATAGGTTCTATTCTCGTGTCACGTGACACGAAGGTGCCAGATCACTAATTTCTAAAAAAAAATCGTTGCCAGATATTTTTTCTGAATTCTGTAATCAACCGTAGTGTTCGGATACTTTTTTGAGCGACTGTACTAGGAGTAAATATTGCCAACCCTGTAGAGTAAACATTGAAAATTATTTAAGCATAATAGACCATTTTTTTATGGTTCAACTTTATACTAAGAGGAAGAGAAAAACTTGTGTTTAGATAAGATTGTTTTATTTGCATGATTTTATACCTTTGTAATAAATTACTTCATTGATACTTTTGTTTGGTAAAAATAATTTTGAGCTCACTTTCAGTTTCCATCCATTAAATTTATAACAATATTAAACAGGAAAATCTAAAACGAATATAATGAACCAGATGGTGTAAAAACGTTTTTGATATCGGGCTCGATAGAATAATATTTATTATATTTGCCGTAGGTCAATAGTTTGGAGGGGGGGGGGGGTGAAAAAAAAAAGAAACAAAACAGTTTAATTTTTCTTATTACATTATAAGGAAAACCGATAGACTTGGAAAGAGCGCCGTCCGTCGGATGGGACATTAAGCCGTGGCTCCGTGTTCAGCAGAGGGCCATACTCTGTGCACGTTAATGAACACGCTGGATGTCCTTGACTCTCGGGAGGCTACCGTCTGTCTCCCAACAGCTATTCCAGTGGATCCCTTCTCCCCAATCACCTCTTAGCCCTCGGGGTCCTTGTGACTTGGTTATTTGGTGCAAAAACGTGTCGCTCAGAGGTTAAACAAACCAGTCCATTAACTTTAATAGAGCTAGATTACAAAAACAAAAAAAATTGATATTTGTCAATTTTTCCCGCGGCCCGGATAAAATCGTTGAAAGGGCCGGACTTTCTGCACACGTGTTCAAATTTATTTTCGGTAAGAGGGAAGGGATTTTATTCGGTAGCAAGTCAGGATCATAATTTAATGTTCTCAGGTTACGATTCCAACTTGTGCCGGCGTTAAGATTTATCTCCTCCAATCCCTCCCCCGCCGGATAAATGACCAGGTCACAAGGAACTCAAAGCCTCAGAATTGTTCAAGAGAAGGGGATACGTTGGACAGTTGATAGGAAACAGATGGTTGACTCCCGTCATGACCGTCCAGTGTGTTCTTTAACGATACAGAGTATATCTCTCCACACGGACTCAAGGCTTAATGCACCATCCAACGAACGGTGGTCCTTCCAAGGTCATCTGTGTCCCCTTTTTCACGAAGAGTTTTTGTGACCTGGCTATTTAGCCCATTGTATGCAAAGAAATGCCGCTCAAGGGTAAAACAACCTAACCAATCCACTTGGTTTGTTACTTTACCCTTGAGCGGCATTTCTTTGCATACAATGGGCTAAATAGCCAGGTCACAAAAACTCTTCGTGAAAAAGGGGACACAGATGACCTTGGATGGACCACCGTTCGTTGGATGGTACCTCTGAGAAAAATGTCTCTCAGAGGTAAAACAACCTAACGAATCCACTTGGTTTGTTATTTTACCTCTGAGAAACATTTTTTGCACACCATGGGCTAAATGGCCAGGTCACATGGACCCCGAATGCTCAGAGAAGTTTGGGGGAGGGGACCCACTGGATTAACGTCTTATCCGAAGACGTTAATCCTCTTGGGAGTCCCAGCTGGGTCAGCGTTGAGATTTATCTCCGCAAATATTTCCCGCCCTGCCCACGGTCAGTAGGGGACACCGATGGGTTTGGAAAGGCCGCCGTCCGTCGGATGGGACGTTAAGCCGTGGCCCCGTGTGCGGGAGAGCCATACACTGTGCATGTTAAAGAACACGCTGGATGGCCTTGACGGGAGGCTATCATCTGTCTCCCAACATCTGTTCCAGTAGGTCCCCTTCCCCAACCTTCTCTGAGCCTTCGGGGTCCATGTGACCTGGCCATTTAGCCCATGGTGTGCAAAAAAGTGCTGCTCAGAGATAAAACAACCCAACAACCCAACCTTACTCCAACCTTCTCTGAGCCCTTGGAGGTCCTTGTGACATGGTCATTTAGCCCAATGGGTGCAAAAAGAGTGTCCGTTGGAGGACCTCTTGGAAGGATCCTCTTGGGAGACAAATGGTAGTCTCCCGTCAAGGCCATCCAGGGTGTTCTTTAACGTGCACAGGGTATGGCTCTCCCGTACCTAGGGTCCATGGCTTAACGTCCCATCCGACGGACGGCCTTTCCACAAAACCAAGTGAGAACATGATAACATCTTATTATTCCCAAGGTGTTCCCATGAAACTTATCTTCAATCAAACGCAGATTTTTCGTTAGAAAATTTTTATCTTACATCCTTAGCATCGGAGGAAATTTAGAACTTTTTTCAGTTTTTGAAGAATTTGCGGCAATTGGAAAGTCCGATTTCACTGCATCTGCGCATAGTCAATTCATATCTCTGTTACTCTGAATGTAAGCTCATTGAAATGCGTAATGAGAAGCCAACTCTCCTGTCATACGTGTAGACATGCAGATATTCCTGCTATTTCTCTATGCAGAGATCAGGACCTTCGCCCAGCTATTGAAGTCTACGCTTGTGCATACATTATTATTGAAGCTATTGTGGCGGTTACGGCGCAGATCATTAACTGTTGACAGAAATTTAATAACGTCGTTCTACTTAGCATAATAGGATTTGAAATCATCCTCTGCGCCAAGTTCAGCAGTTCGCGCGGCAATTACCATTGTTAATCACCTCCACTAAATGACAATGGGCACGAAAGGTGAAATCCTAACCAAACCATTGTTGTTACATTAATCCGATAAAATGGAGATGGTATGAATTTTCTGATTGTAACGAAACTTAAAACACCCGTTCTTTAACCTGGGCTTGGAAAGGCCGCCGTCCGTCGGATGGGACGTCAAGCCGTGGCTCCGTATGAGGGAGAGCCTTACCCTGTGCGCGTTAAAGAACACGCTGGATGGCCTAGACGGGAGGCTACCATATGTCTCCCAACACCTATCCAGTGGGTCCCCTTCCCCAACCGTATGAGGGAGAGCCTTACCCTGTGCGCGTTAAAGAACACGCTGGATGGCCTAGACGGGAGGCTACCATATGTCTCCCAACACCTATCCAGTGGGTCCCCTTCCCCAACCGTATGAGGGAGAGCCTTACCCTGTGCGCGTTAAAGAACACGCTGGATGGCCTAGACGGGAGGCTACCATATGTCTCCCAACATCTATCCAGTGGGTCCCCTTCCCCAACCGTATGAGGGAGAGCCTTACCCTGTGTGCGTTAAAGAACACGCTGGATGGCCTAGACGGGAGGCTACCATATGTCTCCCAACATCTATCCAGTGGGTCCCCTTCCCCAACCGTATGAGGGAGAGCCTTACCCTGTGCGCGTTAAAGAACACGCTGGATGGCCTAGACGGGAGGCTACCATATGTCTCCCAACACCTATCCAGTGGGTCCCCTTCCCCAACCGTATGAGGGAGAGCCTTACCCTGTGCGCGTTAAAGAACACGCTGGATGGCCTAGACGGGAGGCAACCATATGTCTCCCAACACCTATCCAGTGGGTCCCCTTCCCCAAACTTATGAGGGAGAGCCTTACCCTGTGCGCGTTAAAGAACACGCTGGATGGCCTAGACGGGAGGCTACCATCTGTCTCCCAACAGCTGTTCCAGTGGGTCCCCTTCCCCAACCTTCTCTGAGCCTTTGGGGTCCATGTGACCTGACCAGTTAGCCCATGGTGTGCAAAAAAGTGCGTCTCAGAGGTAAAACAACCCAACCCATATCGAGAGGATCAGATATCTTCTTGATGAACCATACTCTCAACGCTGACTCAGCTGGGACTCGAAACTGGGAACTACATATTACGAGCCTGGCGCAGCTACCAACTGAGCCACCCCGTCCCTGATCCTATCGATTAAGATTTTGAGCATGAAATATTGGACTAAACTATATGTAAAAATTGAAACCAATATTGGAGTATAAAAGATTAAGGCCACATCTGAAGAAAGAAACCCTTGGACATCAGATCATTCTTTATAAAGAAGATAATATAAATAACAACAACATATAGACAACGACAGGCGTCTTCCTGTCATGCTCATTGGCGCGAAAAAAAACCTTTAAGTTAAGTAGCCGATATACAAAGTAACTTCATAAAGTAGAACATCAGATATTAAATGCCACTTCAACTAAAGAGAATGATTAAGTTTAACTGCTTCATTTCTTTTATCGCCGTTTTTTTGGACACAAACCAAGTTTAGTCTTTTTATATCTCTAAACATTTTTTTACCGACTCGCTATCTGTTTCTTTTTGAATGTTCCATGTCAGTAAAATAATTCACTGTCAACGTCCTAAATTACTTTCATTAATAGGAAAAATGCCAAAACACCAAAAAGAGAGGGAAAAGTATCTAACAAGCAATATCATATCATTCTTTTTCTACCGTAATTGATCAACACCTCTCCTCTTCTTTTTCTTCCATCTCTTCTCTCCTGCAGTTCTCTTCCGTCTTTCTGGATAGGGGCCAAAGACTACGAATATACGTTGAAGTTTGAAAGTTTCAAGCGAAGTGGAACTGAAATCTGAAATTCGTTGTAAGCTGCCAATGAATAAGCATCAACAAACCATTGGTCTAGAAGAGGAAGAAGAGGACTCACTCCTTCTTTGAAGAATGTAACGACGAAGACGAAAGTGACAAGGGAAAAGAAACAAATGGGCAGTACCCTTCCTCATGAGAACCACAACTTGTATAGATGAAATGTCGAGGCTCCACTGAGAGATACAGGCTCCACTGAGGGATAGGAAGGAAACTCTCAGAGAAGAAGAGAGGAAGAAGGTGCTGTCTTACTGCTCAACTGCACTTTTCTCACACAATAATCTACAATGCCAGGTCACAAGGATCCCGAAGGCTCAGAGAAGGTAGTGGGAATGGATGTACTGGACAGCTGTTAGGAGACAGATGGCAGCCTTCCGTCATGGCCATCCAGCATTCTCTTTAATGTGCACAGAATATAACTCTGCCGCACGCGGGGACACGGCTTTACGTCCCATACGAGGGATAGTGGCATTTCCAAGCCTCTCGGCGTCCCCCGTTAACCGAGAGAAGGTTGGCGGTTTTGTGGAGATAAATCTCAATGCTGGTCCAGATGGGACTCGAATCTGGCGAGCTACCTGAACTATTTATTTTCACAAAGTGGACTACATGGTCAACACCGATGGGCTTGGAAAGGCCATCGTCCTCGGATGGGACGTTAATCCATGGCTCCCTGTTCAGGAGAAACCCATACCCTGTGCACGTTAAAGAACACCCTGGATAGCCTTGACGAGAGGCTACCATCTTTTTCCAACTACCTGAACTTTTTCCGATCCTTGTGGTCCTTGTGACCTGGCCATTTAGCCCACTGTGTGCAAAAAACGTTATGCTTAGGTTAAATAACTAGACAACAACCCACGTTCGAGTCCCACCTGTGACAGCATTGAGAATTATTTCCTCTAAACCTTTACCTTACCCTCTGTCAGAAAGGGTACACCTATAGACTTGAAAAGACCACTGTCCGTCGGATGGGACGTTAAGCAGTGGCATCGTGTGTGGCTTCCTGTGTGGCATATACTGTGTGCGTTAAAAGACACGTTGAATGGCCTTGACGAGAGGTTACCATCTGTATCTTTCTCTGAACCCTTGGTATCCTGATGATCTGGGCATTTAGCCAATTTACTCAACCTAAGATCAATGAGAACTTCCCAAAGTGTCAACTGTGAAGTCTCCTAGTCTTTCCAATTTCCATCCATAAACATGCCACTGTTCTATGCTATATAGCCATGTGCAGTAAAAGCTTTGTCACTATATTTTAAAAAGTGCGAAAAATATCCATGAGTTTTATTCGCTTTAAAAAATAAACTTTATGCCATATATTACGCCATTTACTGAAAATCAAATTAATTTCGAAGAGAGAGAGAGACTCTAGACGCGTTTTTCTGCAGCTTGTATAAGGTATCAAGTAAGTTATAGTCTCTGAAATTAATTTGAACAACTGATATTGTCGCTGATAAAGTTTTCCTGTTTGAAAAGTTTTTTTTTCGAAGTCAATTTTATTAAGGGATTTTTCTCCCTTTTTAAGACTTCTATACTCTTGCGTCTGATTGCATCACAGAAGTTCTTCGATGCTTTGCATAATTCTACTTTAATCAAATCTGAATACTTCATAGCTTTGTCGACTCCTGGCGCTTTTGTAAACAAGAGAATGTCCTAAGTGATACGATTCCTTCTTGACAAAATTGGCTTATTTAGCTGTCTACCATTTAGCTATAATTGTACGACTTACATCCGAGATCTTGTGTGTTACTTGAAAAAGTAAACTGGAATCTTTTCAAAGAACTTTACTTGGGATTTCTAGTTATCAAAAGTAATTGTTATCTAGAACAAGTAATTACGTTATTTTGGAATGTCTACTTTATTTAGAAGATAGCATAATTTGTTAAAAAGGAATTACATTCATGTCGGAATTAGGTGTGAGAATAAGCTGGACGAGTAGTATCCTACATGCAAAAAATTAAACGATCTCTAAGGAAAAAGACTATGCAAAATAGAATTATTTGTTGTCGCAGGACTCCATCACGTTCTCACTGATGCCAAGAGCACAACCAACATTAGACTAATAAAACTGTTTCTGTAATATCCGGTAGAAGCACTGAGAGCGAATTTTCCGAGTGAATTAAATTACTTGCGATATGTAGAATGCTCACTTATTCCCATTGCTACCATCAGCATTTTTTGATACGTAAATAAAATTACCAATGTGATTGCAGTTTTTTTCGGTCACATATTCAAGGAGAGAAAGTTTGGAGATCGAATGAATTGGAGGAAAATTTCAAAGTAGAAGATGGTGAGAAAAGAAATGGCATTTAAAAGTTTTCCCTAGCGGTTCATTTTCTGAAATAATCATTCATTATCGTAAACCGTCATGGATGAAATCTAAAAGAAATAACTGAGTGAAATTACTACAGGAGTCGCAAATTAGCTACAATAATTTCAGCTATTCTGTTTTATTAGGATTATTTGGGTTACTTTACCTCTGTGCGACACTTTTTATGGCACACAGGGGGCTAAATGACCAGATCACAAGGGCCTCAAGGGCTCATATAAAATTGGGAGAAAGGGACTCACTAGACAGAGGACAAATGGTAACCTTCCGTCTAAGCCATCGAGTATTCTTTAATGTTCACAAGATTATGTTCTTCCGAATCCTAAATCCACTTTTCGCTAGCTTTAGAACATTGGGTCAACTGCGCATGCGATTGAGCCACCCCTGTTCCTCTCATCCAAGTCCTACTAAACCGATTGAGCCACCTCTGCCGATTGAGCTACCGATTGAGCTACCCCTGCCCCTATCATCCAAGTCCTACAAAACCGATGGAGCCACCGATTGAGCCACCCCTGTCCCTCTCAACCAAGTCCTACTAAACCGATTGAGGCGATTGAGCCACCCTTGTTCCTCTCATCCAAGTCCTACTAAACCGATTGAGCCACCTCTGCCGATTGAGCCACCGACTGAGCCACCCCTGTCCCTATCATCCAAGTCCTACTAAACCGATGGAGCCACCGATTGAGCCACCCCTGTCCCTCTCAACCAAGTCCTACTAAACCGATTGAGGCGATTGAGCCACCCCTGTTCCTCTCATCCAAGTCCTACTAAACCGATTGAGCCACCTCTGCCAATTGAGCTACCGACTGAGCCAACTCTGCCCCTACCATCCAAGTCCTACTTAACCGATTGAGCCACCGATTGAGCCACCCCTGTCCCTCTCAACCAAGTCCTACTAAACCGATTGAGGCGATTGAGCCACCCCTGTTCCTCTCATCCAAGTCCTACTAAACCGATGGGGCCACCTCTGCCGATTGAGCTACCGATTGAGCCACCCCTGCCCCTATCATCCACGTCCTACTAAACCGATGGAGCCACCGATTGAGCTACCCCTGACCCTCTCATCTACTCCCTACTAAGAGGGAAAAAATTCTGACAATGTCTCAGTTGGAGTTAACCCAACACAGAGTTTCCCTTCTGCAACAATAGCTAATTATCTAATCACCTTCTAAATATTTGTAAAAGAGTATCAAGACTTTAGGAATTGAGGCCACCGAATTGGGTAAGGTAAAAACCAATTCAGCCAGATGAGAAAAATTCTGTGTGAGGGAAAGTTAAACCTCTAGTTGAGAATTAGAATCGTAAAATTTGATATTTGGCCCATCCAAATATATTGGTGTGAGACCTGGACTCTAAAGAAGAAATCAAAATACAAATGGGAGTCATTTGAGATGTGGTGCCTTAGGTGGATACTGAAAATAAAGTGGACTAGCAGGACGACAAACATTAAGCTACTGAACGTGGATAAGTCTACTAGACAACTATTTAAGATTATAAAGAGAAAGAAACTGGCATATTGTGGACATATACTGTGAGGGGGGAAAAGATGACATCCCACAACTCGTCCTTGAGGACAAATTGGAGGGATAAAAGACACAAGGAAGAAGAAGAAAGTGTTGGATGGAAGACCTTTGCGAGTAGACGGGCTTGGACACAGAGGACATAATCCTTGACGGAAGAAACAGAGAATTGTTATTTGTTGGCCGCCAACCTCCCAATCGCAGACAGCACTTAAAGAAAAAGAAGATTTTTAACGGTTACAGTGCCTCTTTTCTAAGTCAGAAGAAAATAAAATATATCGATTAACATGCAGTTTAAAAATTTCATTCACATAAAATGTCACACGACATATTGCACAAACACTAATATTTTGTGCCAGCATTCAATAGATTGCATTAAAAGGAGCTTTAAGTTAGGGCTTTTCTTAACTTAAAACCTTTTTTTTTTAATTTGTTACAAGTCCTTCTCAACTAATTCTTCGGGTTTTGTGATTTGCCAATCTTTCACCAATTTATTCAATCAATCACCAATCTATTCTGGAATGAATCACTTCAACCTCCACTTCATGAAACCGATCTTTTTGAACGAAAGGAACAAGAAGTTAAATCGACTTTCATCAGCGACAACTCCAACAATGTGATCGAACAACAACAATCCATCAAAGGCGGTGGTTAAAGTGATCGGTAATCCATTCCTCAAAGTCGTGCCTTGTCCGCGGCTCCACCAGCGACACTCTCAGCTCCGATGATGCATCCACCAAGCGAAGGAGAGGAGTAACTGGCAATTCGCGATGCTTTTGGTGTCGGAATGCTTACGGCGCAGGCGCGGAGGATTCCACCAAACACGGATGCCGAATCTCCGTAAGACTTCGCCATGCCGCGTCTCGTGTCCCAGTCTCCGCCGATACGACATCAGGCAATCACGGTGAGTGGATGCAGGTTGAGGAAAGAGGCTGCACGCACCAGGCCCAGTTCTCCCAGCACGATGGCAGCACGTGAACGTTCCACCGGATGCAGAATGTGGGCCAGGGATTTCGTAGGTTTCGTCGTGTTCCTAGGGTTCCTTTTGACTGAGGGTCGAGGGAGTAGTCAAGCCGAAGGTAAGGAAAACATCCCCTTTAAAATGGATATTCTATTGCTATTTGGTGACAGAAAAGCACTTTTTCATGTGATTGAAAGTTTTCTTGGAAAGTTATTTCCTTCTTAGTGTATGAAGTGTTTTATATGTTACATAACGCTCACGAAAAACATCATACATGGGTATTGCATAAAGGTACGCTTTACATAGCAATGAGTGGATAGTGTTTGTACATGTGATTGCTGTTTTGTGACTTGTTAACAAATCAAATTTTACGTGAATTTTTTTTTTCGAACGGTAGATTCTTGCAGTGCATTATGAATTGAACTTTTTTTTCATGTGAAAATAAATTTTTTTTTTTTTGGAGGAAGATTCTTGGTACTGACGGTATTGTGTAGTCTTTTGCAGATTTTAGAAAGCGTATAGAAATGCAACTACAGTGTAAGAATAGATCATTTATGCTTGAAATCGCTTTTTGTTAACGATGTAAAGAGTGGTTGAATAAAAAGATAGATTTTTGATAGTGGAGTTAGTATGCAATACAATGTGAATATTTACAAAATATGTCTAAAAACTATTACGAATAGGAATTACTCCTGTACATGTCGTTACTCCCTTGTGCTACAGTGAGGTGCGAGGAAGCCACCATTTTTGTGTTTTGTGTGTGTATGCGGAAGTTGTAGTATGTTTGGTTGCAGCCATGGGTTCGAGTTACGTAAAAGGCATGGATCTTCTCTTACGCACGTTCTGCTGAGGCCTCGCCTTCCTCACAGATCTACTCTATGGTGTATTGCACTGACACGCTCGTATAGATCTCTGTGACAAACATCGACTTGGGAAGGGGTTTTTTTTGGAGCGTGGGATCTTGCTACAGGAGATAGTGTGACATAAATCAGAGATATATGCAAAGAAAATGAAAATTTAAATTGCTTATATGAGTTTTAGGGATTGATAACTATTGCGCTAGTTAGGACTAATGATAATAATGCAGACTCTATATATGGGATTGCTATGTACTTCTCCGTTGCATTAGGAATTTTTTTTGTGAAAAACCTTTTTTCGGAATAGTAGATTATTGATACTGAGTTAGTGTGACATACCTCACAGATGTATACAAAAACATATAGAAGCAACTCCGGATTTTTTTTTTTTTTGGGGGGGGGTATTAAGGGGTCATTCACCTCCCACTTTGACAATGCTGATGACCAGAAACGAGGCGAAAATAATATTAAGTATATATATATATTTTACATTAATTTTTCAAGAAATTTCTTAAATACCATTAAAATGGGATGAAACGTTTTTTTTTCCTGGAATGGCAATCAAGTCATTTGGTAACTCCATTTTTTTTTTACAAATCGATCCAATCACATCCTCACACACACACACACCTGTACTTTTTTTCTAGATCCGAACCCATATAGAAAGGTAGGAACTATGCAAGAATAATCTCTGTACCGATGGGATCCGTCGGATGGAGCGTTAAGCCGTGTTGCCTTAGGAGAACAACCATGCCCAGTGCATGCTGAAGAATACACTGGACTCGATGGATTTCTTTATGGGAGGCTTCCATCTCGTAATAGCCATCCAGTGGTTTTCCTTGCTCAATCCTTGAGGTCATTGCGAATCTTTGAAGTAAACAACCCACCCTTTTAAATATGATTGCTCTATTATCTTTTGATGATGAGTTGGCAAATAAAATTCTTTTGTACGTAACCCTTTAAAAATAACAATATCGTTTTTTTCACAGATTAATTTCTTGGCATTGAAATATTGAAGTTAAGGAGGCTTTTGTTGGCGATCTATGAAAAACAAACCTAAACACCATTAAGGAGAAAGAATATAAGAATATGATCTGTGCAATTGACCACAGGAGATGTGTTAGGATAATTGTTTCTATTTTTACGAAAATTTCCTTTCGTGAAAGGTACAGTCGCTCAAAAAAGTATCCGAACACTATGGTTGATTACAGAATTCAGAAAAAATATCTGGCAACGATTTTTTTTAGAAATTAGTGATCTGGCAACTTCGTGTCACGTGACACGAAGTTGCCAGATCACTAATTTCTAAAAAAAAATCGTTCTTTTTTAGAAAAACTTTTTCTGAATTCTGTAATTAACCATAGTGTTCGGATACTTTTTTGAGCGACTGTACTTTGTGCACGAAGTATTATCATACGTCAAGTTGTAATCAAAACACATCGACGTTGACCAGGTCACAAGGATCCCTGGGACTGATGAAAGTTAGCGGGAGGAGACCCACTGGAAGCTGTTGGGAGACAGATGGTAGCTTCCCGTCAAGGCCATCCAACGTGTTCTTTAACGTGCACAGGGTTTAACGTCCCGTCCACTGAGCAGATGTTAGGGGATAGACGATAGCCTACTGTAACAGCCATACAGCATGTTCTTAAACGTGATCAGGGTATGGCTCTCCAGCACACGGGACCACGGCCTAACGCCACTTCCGACGGACGGTTGTATTATGAGGCAATTCACTATACTACCCAATGCATTAGAGGTAATTCCAAGTTATGTGAATAGAACACCATTTTCAAAACTCGCTAACTTTCAAACTAAGCTCTTTTGCAAAAAAATATAGCAGGAGTTAAATTGTGCATCTCAATCACAGTTATTCAAATTTCGATTTAAGGAAATATTAAATTTTTATTTAAAGAGTTGTTGAATCTGTAATATTTGAAAGCAGATACTACCGTTATGCTTATCTAGACACTGTTTCAGAATTTATGGAAAATGAAAAACATTAACTGAACTTTTAAACGTACACGAAGGTTGCCAGAACACTAATTTCTAAAAAAAAAGTGTTGCCAGATATTTTTCTGAATTCTGTAATCAACTATAGTGTTCGGATACTTTTTTGAGCGACTGTACATTTAAAAAAATCTCAATCCGGACTGTGTAACACTGAGTCTACAACCATGTAAAACGAAACTGGTTGCATTTTCCTCACCGTGTAAATCGAGTGCCGTGTAAATTGAGTATAGGTGAAGATTTGGGGAATTTTTTGAAGGGACTTTCCATTTCTTGTGACACTTTTTCTACAAAATCCTTCATTTAAAGTAAGGAGCTTTGAATACAGTTTTCCATTCTCACAATGCGGAAATGCCCCAATATTTTTGATGATTTAGTGCAGTTTGTGTCTTCTAAGATAAAAAAAAAGCGAGAAAGAAAAAAATGTTTAAATTCAGTTAAATAATTTGATTTTTAAATGTTAGTGCATACTTAATATTCAGTTATATGCTTTGTATGATATTAATTATTACGTTAATTTTGCATCTCAATTATTCGTTATTAATAATCAATTATATATTGAATAATAATCAATTATTTCGTTCTTCAAGATTATAAAAGCAAAAGAAGTATTTTTTATAAGAACAAGAAAGAAAAAAGAAACCTACTCCACATTAAGGGCACATTACCACTTCGGGGCCTAAAAACACGTGAAGTGTAAATCCAGCCTTACTAGTAAAGGTATAGAGGCAAAAATTATTAGCTTATTTATATTTTATGCATTTTTTAAAGAATATTTTAAAGAACCCTAAAACGGAGAGGGAAACGTCATACTACAACAGAAACCCAGTCTCGTCCCCCCCCCCCTCGACTTTTCCAGGCATTTACTTTAGAATAACACATCACAACGTTTCTTCCAAATTGTTTAATTTACACGACTCAAAAGCACAACACAGTATTTTGTATCTGTCCCTGTTTCTCGTCTCATCTGGTAGTGTTCCAAAATCATCCCTTTTACGATCACAGATTATAGCGAAACATACGTTTTCAACTGATACTTGGTTATGGATTTCTACAGTCGAGGTGAATTTGCACAGCGCCGCTCTGAACTTAAGCGTTTGCTTTCTGATAAGAAACAGTTCACCCAGGATTCATCACCAGTTACTATACGTTCTAAGACGGCATCTCCTTCCTTCTCGGGGCGGGGGTGGCTCAGTCGGTAGCGCGCCAGGCTCGTAATCTGTAGTTCCCAGGTTCGAGTCCCAGCTGGGTCAGCGTTGAGATTTATCTCCGCAAAAATACCCCGCCCTGCCCACGGTCAGTAGGGGACACCGATGGGCTTGAAAAGTCCACCGTCCGTCGGATGTGACGTTAAACCGTGGCCCCGTATGCGGGAGAGCCATACCCTGTGCACGTTAAAGAACTCGCTGGATGGCCTTGACGGGAGGCTACCATCTGTCTCCCAACAGCTGTTCCAGTGGGTCCCCTCCCCCAACCTTCTCTGAGCCTACGGGGTCCATGTGACCTGGCCATTTAACCCATGGTGTGCAAAAAAGTGCCGCTCAGAGGTAAAACAACTCAACCCAACCCTTCCTTCTCATAGCGCCCAAGAATCGCAGAACACTCATCTTGTCATCCCGTCAGTTCGTGTGTTAAACGACGAGGAATCCAACGAACACACGCTTTTCGAAAGTGTAATAACTCCTCATTAAGGAACGTTATATGCTGAACCAAAGCTAATGGTCAACGCCGCGGAAATCTCTACAATGGTAATGAGACGATTTTCTCTCACAAACCCACTGGTGTCACATGATGAGCTTGCCTCGGATGGCGGAACATTTTCAACACATCCTACGCCATTCTTGAATTTATCTACCCACTCTTAGCACTTGCCGTTGACTCATGTGCCGTCCACCATATATTTCAGCCGTTCGTTATTCATTTCATTCATTATTCCTTCAGCATTCAAAAATCGAATTACAGATCAGATCTCTACCTTGATAAATAAATAAATAAATAAATAAATAATAATAAATAAATACCCCCTCAAGCAGCTGCTTGCCACAGAGGTCTGACAGGAGCCTGTCAGTTTATATGCCACAGTAGAAGATCTGAGAGGATGGCAGGACCTCAGCAGAAAACAACACGAACATCCATGCCTTACCCGGGGCTCGAACCCAGGTCCCGTAGATAGGCATATATATATATAAACTGTAATTACAGAAGAAGATGTAATGCTGATCGAAACTTACAAACCACTTACATATAAATTTATAAGAAGGTATATGTTACTTGATTTGGCGAGGTTGGGTTGTTTTACCTCTGAGCGGCTTTTTGGCGCAAAGATATATATATAATTAATAAAACAGTCAGTTTCTTCAAAGTGCTTCTGCGCAAAGATGTAATAATAGCTCAATGACCAGTTTTGCGCTTTTGAGTCGTGAACAGGGACAGATACAAAATACTGTGTTGTGCTTTTGAGTCGTTTTTTGCACACTATGGGATAAATGGCCAGGTCACATGGACCCCGAAGGCTCAGAGAAGGTTGGGGGAGGGGACCCACTGGAAAAGCTGTTGGGAGACAGATGGTAGCCTCCCGTCAAGGCCATCCAGCGTGTTCTTTAACGTGCACAGGGTATGCCTCTCCCGCATACGGGGCCACGGCTTAACGTCCCATCCGACGGACGGCGCCCTTTCCAAGCCCATCGGTGTCCCCTACTGACCGTGGGCAGGGCGGGGAATTTTGCGGAGATAAATCTCAACGCTGACCCAGCTGGGACTCGAACCTGGGAACTACAGATTACGAGCCTGGCGCGCACTGACTGAGCCACCCCCGCCCCATTTGGCGAGGTGATATCTAATATCTTTTTCTTAGAAAAATATCAGCGATAGAATTGGATCGATCATCGCTTTTATATAGCATGGCTTTCACTTTTATATTTTCCCCTCTACCTAATCCCAACACTGCCTTCGATCAGTATTGCATTCTGCTTAGAAAAAGGTTGGGTTGTTTTTTCCCTGAGGGACACTTTTTTGCACCAAATAACGTAAATGGCAGGTTCTGAGGACCCCAAAGGCTCAGGAAAGGGGATCCCCCACACAGTTGTTAGTATACAGAAGAAAGTCTTTCTTCAAGGTCATCCATTAATATAAACTATACCATGTGACAATAATAATAAAGCACATGCAATCCATCCACAGGTTCTAATTGTCATAAGATGATTGAGCCAATAAACACTCAGCGGTTACGTTTTTCATGTGTTTTAGCGTCAAAGCGGTATGTGTTTTAGGACGCATGGAACTTGATAGGCACATTTCCATGTTATATCAATAGTAACTGAAATACAAAACTCATTAGCTTTTTAAATAAGCTTTTTATCAAAAACTGTGACTGAAAATAATTCAAAGATTTCATTCAAATCTATTTTAAGCTCCATTTCGAAAAATATTAGCAAGTTAGCCCGTTCTGCAAAAAAATCGTTTAAAATTGTCGAAATTTTTACTCGAATTGCTAAAAACATTTTACATATGTTAGTAAAGGTTATTGCCTTGGTTTTTAAATTGCATTTATTTATTCTTCAGAGCAATTATTTAAACTGGCATTGTTAAATATTCCGATTTCTGTAACTCAAAATGCCGAAAGAACATTCGTGAAAAATTGAGATTGACGACGAATTTGATTTAAATCATTAAATTTTCTTAAGTCACAGTTTTATGTAAAAATTTATTTATGACGTGACTGAATCCTGTATCTGAGTTAATATTTACAATCATTAAATTATACCTAATAAGGTGTCAGCTGAGTGGATATGTCCTGTAACTCTTTTGGATGGGGCGGGGTTGGCTCAGTCGGTAGTGCGCCAGGCTCGTAATCTGTAGTTCCCAGGTTCGAGTCCCAGCTGGGTCAGCGTTGAGATTTATCTCCGCAAAATTCCCCGCCCTGCTCACGGTCAGTAGGGGACACCGATGGGCTTGGAAAGGCCGCCGTCCGTCGGATGGGATGTTAAGCCGTGGCCCGTGTGCGGGAGAGCCATACCCTGTGCACGTTAAAGAACACGCTGGATGGCCTTGACGGGAGGCTACCATCTGTCTCCCAACAGCTGTTCCAGTGGGTCCCCTCCCCCAACCTTCTCTGAGCCTTCGGGGTCCATGTGACCTGGCCATTTAGCCCATGGTGTGCAAAAACGTGCCGCTCAGAGGTAAAACAACCCAACAACCCAACCTCTTTTGGATCTATCCAAGTAAAGAATGTTTAAACGAAAGGGAAACCACTTCCCTGATAGTTTTGGGATTTTTTTCGTTTCCTATGACTGACAGCTCAGCATGTTTCCTCGCTCTTTTTTAACTCTGAGCTACAAAGGCGGAGGCCTTGTCTGTGCCATTAGCGAAACAAACTGACTTCTAAAGCATTTTAACCTTTTACCAAGAGGAGAGGTTGTTATAGAGCTTCTCTGTCTGCTTCGAGAAGATGGAATAGTCTCGAGAGGGATGCCGAAGTCTACACTCCTTTGCGTACAAGCTGAAAATCATTTATCTTTCGACGATAAAGGCTCTTAGCGATACCGCGATCTCTTGATGTTTAACCACTTCGAAAGCGGAAAAAAAGAACATCACTGTTGCACAATCAGTAAAGGGCATGCATGTGTTTTAGGACGCAGAAGCACTTTGAAGAAACATTTATTAATTATATATATATTTAGCACTTAAAATAGACTTCCAGTTGTGTGAGATTTGGGTCGGGTTGATGTACCTCAGAATGGTACGTCCGTTTTTGTCAGGCAATTGGCTAAATGACTAATTAACAAGAATCCCAAGAGCTCAGGGAGCAGAAGTGATACACTAGAGAGCTATTAGGAGTTAGATGAGAGAGTCTCGTGAAGTCCATCCAGCGTGTTTTTTTAACGGTCACAATGTATGGTTTCCTGCACAAAACGATTGCCTTAATGTCTCTTCAGTGAACTTTCCAAGCTCAACAGAACAACCGTTCTCAGAGTGCAAAGTCAGTGGAAAAAGAGCAAACACCGTAGGTTGTTGTTTTTCCTCCAACGGACACTCTTTTTGCACACAGTGGGCTAAATGACCATGTCACAAGGACCCACAAGGGCTCAGAGAAGGTTGGAGTAAGGGAACCCACTGGAAAACTGTTAGAAGACAGATGGAAGCCTCCTGTGAAGGCAATCCAGCGTGTTCTTTAACGTGTGCAGGGTACGGCTCTCTTGCACACAAGACCACGGCTTTACGTCCCATGCGACGGACGGCGGCCTTTCCACGGCCAATCGGTGTCCTCTTTCTGACAGAGAGCAGAGTTGGGGCTAGCAGAGACAAATGTCAATGCTGACATCTATATGAAGTCACGAACTTGGGAATCAGATTTTTCTGAGACTCGGACCTGGGAACTGTAAATTGCGAGACTGGCGCGCTACTAAGTGACTCCTCTGCCATCTTCCGTGCCACAAACAATCAGATTATAAACAGGCTAAGTACCCACTGAGACAACCTTGCCAAATATTATTGAAATTGAATTAAAATGGATCATAAATAGCAGAAATAGAAATTTATTTTGTTTTTTCAATCAATCCAACGTTTTCTTAAACAGAGTAAGTTAGGATATGCAACTTAAACCGAGATTCAAAACACAGAATACAGTTATCTTTATTGCAATTAGACTCACTCCGCGTGATTATAAACCTCTAATATATTATTACCATTTCATTAAAATACAGGATTATTTCCATTTGTCCAGTTTATGAAAACTGTGAATATTATGTAGATGACCAATTAGATGCTATAATTAACTCACTCACTTAAGAAATATCATTTTAGTCATTTTTCAGTTTCGCTTCTTATTTGTTAGATTTTAGATTAAATGAATCATATTGCTTAAATTGGATTGATTTATATTTAAGTAGCACTCTTTTGCGTATAATGATCTACATTCTTCTCAACGTGGAGTACGCGGTACAGTTTTGCGGGTACGCCGTGAGAGATCAAAAGTCTATAGATATATGTTATATATACACTGCTCACAAAAATTAGGGGATATTTCAAAATGAATATGAAGCGATAAAAAAAGAAGAATTTGAATTGTTTTTATTAAACAAGAACATCAAAAAAGCAAACTACAAATCGAAGAAAGTTGTTCGATTATGCAAATGAGATGCAAACTCAATTGTCGTGATTGAGTAGCAAGTGACATATTGTGGGGGGTGAACAGAAGCATGTCAAACTGGACGAGAGTGTCACACGTTGACTGTTCAGTAGGGTGTATGGTCACCCAAGACTGCCAAAACACACTGACAGCGATGGGGCATGGACAGGATCAGAATGTCCAGCAGTTCTTGTGGGATCCTCTGCCACTCTTGCTCCAGGGCAACTTCCAGCTCAAGAGGTGTTGTGGGAGGCATTGGACGGTTTGCCAGACGTCTTCTCAGTGCATCCCAACCATGTTAAATGGGATTCAGGTCTGGAGAACGTGAAGGCCAGTCCATGCTTTCGATTCCTGCCTACTGAAACATGTTGTTGACGAGATGCAAACGGTGGGGCCTCACAATATCGTCCATGAAAAGAAAGTTGTTTCCAACTGCTCCAGCATAGGGTACCACTATAGGGTGCAGGACCTCATATCGATATCTGACAGCAGTCAGCGATCCGTTTCTGATGACCTGGAGGTCGGTACGACCACCAATGCTGATGCCAGTCCACACGTGATTCCACCACCACCGAAGGAGTCCCTTTCTCGCATGAAACGTGGATTCTGCCGTGTTCCTCGTTCACGCCAGATCAAGACACGATGATTGTCAGGCTGCAGACTGAACCGTGACTCATCAGAGAAGAGGACAGTTGACCACACATATGGGTCCTATGACGATGCTCATCAGCCCACCTTCTACGGGTTCTACGGTGTTCAGCAGATAACTTAATGCATACCATTGGTCGCCGGGCTTGCAGTCCAACACGATGGAGCCGATTTCGTATGGTCTGGGTGCATATCCGTCGTCTAGTGGCAGCAAGAAACTGTCCCCGCAGCTCTGTTGCATTGCTGCGCCTGTTCCTTCTTGCCAATAAGGTCAAGTAGCGGTCATCTCTTGCTGTTGTGGCAGATGGGCGACCCTGCCCTCGTCTTCTTCGTACTGTGCCAGTCTCTTAAAAGCGATTCCACAGTCTACTAATCACGCTTTGGGATGTTCCAAGTGCTGTTGCCACTGTCGTCTGTGTTTGACCAGCTTAGAGACGTCCTATGGCTCTCCAGGCTTCGCATTCGGGCAAATCGTGTTACAGGAGCATTGCAAGGGCTGGGAAATTGCAGGATGTGCACTTTCAAGATCAGGAAACATGCAGATACTCCAGTACTTTCAGCCTTTTATATAGTGCATTTTCACCAATGACATCAAAGTTGGTTTTGCATCTCATTTGCAAAATCGAACAACTTTCTTTGACTTGTCGTTTGCTTTTCTGATGTTCTTGTTTAATAAAAACAATTCAAATGCTTCTTTATTCATCGCTTCATATTCATTTTGAAATATCCTCTAATTTTTGTGAGCAGTGTAAATTAAAATCTGTATTTACACCAGATCGGGTAAAATGTCTTTTAGAAGGGGGAAAAAATGTTTAAACCACTACTCACGGAGAGAGCAAAAACAATGAAATTGAATTCAAAAACAGAATTCAGAAACAATCTGGCAACCTTCGTGTCACGTGACACGAAGGTTGCGAGATCACTAATTTCTAAAAAAATCGTTGCCAGATATTTTTTCTGAATTCTATAATCAACCATAGTGTTCGGATACTTTTTTGAGGGACTGTACGTGAAACATAAATCACTGATCTAAATGACTGGGCTGTCAGGATACCAAAGGCTTGGACGAAGTTGATATCCATTGGATAGCTGTTAGGTGATAAATGGAAGCCTACCGTCAAAAGTCTCTGCTAACCCTCGCTTTCCTAGGTAAGAAAGGGGGGACGCAGATGGGTTTAAAAAGGTCGCCGTTTGTCGGATGGGAGGTTAAATCTTGGCCGCATATGAAGGGGACCCATACACTGTGCACGTTATCTTTAACGTAACGTTATCCCTTAATCCTCTGGACTGGAGAGGCTACCATCTGTCTCCTAAGAGCTACCAAGTGGAACCATTTCACCCAATTTTCTCTGAGCCCTTGGGGTCTTTGTGACTAGACCATTTAGTCTACTGTGTGCCAAACAGTGTCACTCAGAGGTAATGGAATTCAACATGTAAGGCCATCCAACATGTTCTCTGCCCTCTGTGACAAATATGTTAAGGCCATTCAGCATGTTCCTCAACGTTCGTGGCTATACTCTCAGTTCGAAATGATACTGAAGGCTTTTCGAGCCCCTTTGTTATTTCTTTTCTCACCGAAGGTAGAGTCAGGCGTAGCAGGGAAAGTACCCTTTGAAAATACCAGTTGAGACTTTAACCTAGAAACATCAATTTACAAATCTGGAGCGCTGCCTCCTCTTCTTTATTTTTATTAGGATCTAAGGTACAACGAAAATGACATTGTGTTGTTGAGTCTATTAACCAGAGATCCAACTATTAGCGTCATCAAGGTGTAGTAACTAGAAAGCGGAAAGATTTCCTATGATTTCATATAGGGAAGGCACTTTTTGTCTTAGTTAATTCAATGACAAGGTCATGAGGACACCAACCCTCAGAACACATAGGGAAAGGGAGCAAATTTTTGTTGTTAGTATTCTGAAAAAATATTTAAGTCACATTAATAATGTGAAAAAATATGTAAGACATGTGTAAGAAACGACAATAATAACAGTAAAGCCACAATGAAGACTACAGCAGCAATGATTAACAACAACCGAAGAGAAATACAATAACGACGCAAAACAGAAGCGACTAGAAGAGCGTAGATGAACAACGAGGGCAAAACAGAAGTAACTGTAGCTGAAACTACGAAAACAGATGAGAGAAACGACAGATAAAGCTAAGACAAAAGCAAGGTTGATAAGGAGAGAACGGCAGCTGAAACTAAGACAAAAGCAAAGTTGATGATGAGAGAAAGATTGCCGAAACTACGACGACAGCGTTGATGATGAGAGGAACGATTGCCGAAACTAAGACGACAGCGTTGATGATGAGAGGAACGATTGCCGAAACTAAGACGACAGCGTTGATGATGAGAGGAACGATTGCCGAAACTAAGACGACAACGTTGATGATGAGAGGAACGATTGAGAAACTAAGACGACAACGTTGATGATGAGAGGAACGATTGCGAAACTAAGACGACAACGTTGATGATGAGAGGAACGATTGCCGAAACTAAGACACAACGTTGATGATGAGAGGAACGATTGCAGAAACTAAGACGACAGCGTTGATGATGAGAGGAACGATTGAGAAACTAAGACGACAACGTTGATGATGAGAGGAACGATTGAGAAACTAAGACGACAACGTTGATGATGAGAGGAACGATTGCCGAAACTAAGACGACAGCGTTGATGATGAGAGGAACGATTGCCGAAACTAAGACGACAGCGTTGATGATGAGAGGAACGATTGCCGAAACTAAGACGACAGCGTTGATGATGAGAGGAACGATTGCGAAACTAAGACGACAGCGTTGATGATGAGAAGAACGATTGTCGAAACTAAGACGACAACGTTGATGATGAGAGGAACGATTGCGAAACTAAGACGACAACGTTGATGATGAGAGAAACGATTGCGAATCTAAGACGACAACGTTGATGATGAGAGGAACGATTGCCGAAACTAAGACACAACGTTGATGATGAGAGGAACGATTGCCGAAACTAAGACACAACGTTGATGATGAGAGGAACGATTGCGAAACTAAGACGACAACGTTGTTGATGAGAGTAACAATAGCTGAACCTAAGGCAACAGAGACGTTGATAATGAGAGCGACGGCAGCTGTAAAACTACGACAACAAGAACGTTGATAATGAAAGAATGACAACTTAAACTAAACAACAGCAACGCTGATGACTATAGTAACTGCAGCTGAAAACTACGGTAATATCGACGTTGACAATGTGAGCAACGGCAGCTGAAAAGTACGCAGGTACAAACGCAGATAATGAGAGCAACGGCAGCTAAAACCAAGACAACAGCAACACTGATGATGAGAGAACGGCAGCTAACACCAAGACAACAGCAACACTGATGATGAGAGCAACGGCAGCTAAAACCAAGACAACAGCAACACTGATGATGAGAGCAATGGCAGCTAAAACCAAGACAACAGCAACATTGATGATGAGAGCAATGGCAGCTAAAACCAAGACAACAGCAACATTGATGATGAGAGCAATGGCAGCTAAAACCAAGACAACAGCAACATTGATGATGAGAGCAATGGCATCAGCAAAGACGGACAGGAGAAAAGATGATATAAATAGCAACGAAAACATCATCGACAACGATAAAACTGCGTCTTGCCTTTATATATATATGCGATATTATGCGAAAAACAAAACATTTCTATACTTTGACTTTCAAAAAAAAATACGAACTGAACCAATTGTAATAACGAGGTCAAACTTTTATTTTTTACATAACATTTTATATTAATCTTTTTTTCCTTTTTTTTGCAAAATGATTCCATTTCCTCTGTAAAAGAACAACTTTAACAAAAGACCCTTTATCTGCTCGATTTAACTCAAGATTGATGATGTCTTTTTGTTTTTCCTAAAAAAAAAAGTAGAACAACCATTTGTTCCGAATATTATAGGCCATTTCCGAGCATTTCGGTAACAGAGCATCTTCCAATATATAGTCCACAGAGCAGGACAAGCTCTAGCTATGTCAGTCGAGCTTAACAGAAAATATATGAAAATATATTTAACTATTAAAGTAGCTAGTCTCGGATCTAGAAAAAACAAAAGGATGATTCAGTTGATTAAATCGATTCGGAAAAAGTATAATGTGTGTTGTGGAGGGGGGGGGGGAGGAAGCTAGGGACTACTAGATCGTCACTCCAGTATAAAACTTTCCACTCCGTTGGGTTGTTTTTGCACACCATGGGCTAAATGGCGAGGTCACAAGGACCCCGAAGGCTCAGAGAAGGTTGGGGGAGGGGACCAACTGGAACAGCTGTTAGAAGACGGATGGTAGCCTCCCATCAAGGCCATCCAGCGAGTTCTTTAACGTGCACATGGTATGGCTCTCCCGCAAACAAAGCCACGGCTTAACGTCCTTGACCTAAGGGAACTGGGACGGCGGCCTTTCCAAACCAATCTGGTGTCCCGTACTGACCGTGGGTAGGGCGGGGAATTTTGCGGAGATAAATCTCAACGCTGACCCAGCTGGGACTCGAAAGAGCCTGGCGCGCTACCGACTGAGCCATCCCCGCCCTTCCTCTCCGTTTCAGTGTGTCTTTAACAAATGCATGTAATAAATGTATGATCAAGTCTGGCTGAAGAATAGCAAAAAATAATGGGGGAGAGCCATAATAATGGGCCGTATAATGATCCCAGTTAAAATTGGGAGAACGGGCAGATCGAACCAAAATGAACCGGAACGCAGTTTGGTAATAAAAAAGTGGTAATAAAAAAGTTCCGATACAAATCTTTTACTCAATGTTTTGTTCCTTTTGACTGATTTCTTAAAACATATGGGTAATATGTAAAGCAGCCCAAGGGCGACCCACAGCCATAGCCACTATATGTCAAAGGTATTTAATCATGTCCATGATTTGTGAATCAGAAATTTCATTCCCTAAGTATAAAAATAAAAATGTAATGTTTTACAAGAAAATTCTCTGAAGATAAACTTAAAACTTCAACAGCAACTGAATAACTGCAGCAAAGGCAGAATTTTATCAAAAATTTCGATTTTCAAAACTGTTTGCTTAACGTTTAAAGAATTGTGGAATCTAAAAAAAAATTAACGAAAATATATAAATGAAATATATTAGGAAAAATAATTCACTAAAGCAAAGGAATTTTAGCAGCTTTGTGTAACGATTCCTTTCGATTTTTTTCAATTTTGAAGTGTTTGCGATGAACGTAACCCTAATTGCTGCTTCTTAAGTATTCCAATTGAAATGTCTCTTTGAATATTTAGCAAACATAGTTGATAAATCGAGATATAGAAAGAGCTTTCAGTGATATAATTTCACAAAATCTTTATTTTAAAAGTTAGAGAGCTCTGAATGTGATTTTCCAGTCATATAATATTGAAGTGCAACAATATTTTTAGTTCTTGTTGTTTTACCTATGAGTGGCACTTATTTTGTGAACAATGGGCTAAATGACCAAGTCACAATGAAACCAAGGGCTCAGAGAATAATGTATCTCCGGAAAACTCCCCGCCCTGCCACGGTCGGTAGGGGACACCGATGGGCTCGGAAAGACTGCTGTCGGTCAGATGGGACGTTAAGCCGTGGCCTCGTGTGCGGGTGAGCCATACCCTGTGCACGTTAAAGAACACACGGATGGCCTTGACGGGAGGCTACCATCTGTCTCCCAATAGCTGTTGCAGTGGGTTCCCTCACCCAACTTTCTCTGAGCCTTCGGAGTACATGTGACCTGGCCATTTAGCTCATGGTGTTCAAAAAATTGTCGCTCAGAGGTAAAACAACCCAACCCAACTCAGAGAATGATGAGGCGCCAGGCTCGTAATCTGTAGTTCCCAGGTTCGAGTCCCAGCTAGGTCAGCGTTGAGATTTATCTCCGCAAAATTCCCCGCCTTGCCCACGGTCAGTAGGGGACACCGATGGGCTTGGAAAGGCCGCCGTCCGTCGGATGGGACGTTAAGCCGTGGCCCCGTGTGCGGGAGAGCCATACCCTGTGCACGTTAAAGAACACACTGGATGGCCTTGACGGGAGGCTACCTTCTGTCTCCCAACAGCTGTTCCAGTGGGTCCCCTTCCCCAACCTTCTCTGAGCCTTTGGGGTCCATGAGACCTGGCCATTTAGCCCATGGTGTGCAAAAAAGTGCCGCTCAGAGGTAAAACAACACAACACAAAAGAATGATGAGGGGGTGGAGATGACCCACTGAACAGCTGTTACGAGACAGATGTAAACTTCCAGTGAAGGCTATCTAGCGTGTTCTTTAACGTGCACAGGTTATGGCTCTCTCCTGCACACTGACCACGGCTGAACAGTCTGTCCGTATGGACGACACTCTTTCCAAAGCCCATCGGTGTCCCCTTTATGCCGAGGACAGGGTGAGCGTCTATCGGTGATAAATCGCAACACAGACACAAGGACTCGAACCTGTGTACTGCAGATTGCGAGTCTGACGCCAATCCCAACGTGTGTGTATATACACAGTCGTATCAGAATAATATGACCACCTACCATAGTATATGCATGGTAGGTGGTGATATTATTCTGATACGACTGTGTATATATGATACTCGCAATCGTGTGGACAATACCCACAATTATATTACGAAACAAAATTATGTTGCTTCTGCAACTGATAGTCGTTTTTGACTCATTTGTTTAAAGAACGAGCTAATGTTTCCGTTCTGTCGTTTGTCTGTCTCTCCTTGTGTGAGAAATTCAACTTTTTTCTTTGCTTTTAGAGATAAATCAAAAATTATTTTTTAGATATAATAGGTACGGAAAAAATATTACGATTCGGATTTTTCCAATCTCTCAATAGCACCCTCCTGGGAGAGGGTTGGTTCTATCGTTAGCGCTCCTGGGCCTAATAGATAATCATAAGACGCAAGAAAAGAGATTAACACCATTGCCAGATCCAGAGAGCGCGATATGTTCCTCTAATCGATTTGAGAATGATTGCAACTTTTTTTTCTGGAGTGGTGGCAAAAAAATGTTAAATGCATTAAACGAATTTACCAAGACTTTTTTTAAAAATCACTAAAACAGAGAGATTAATTTTATACCACTGCGGCATTTTGACTCAATCTGTCACCCCCCCCCCCTCCATTCTTTATATTTCTCTAGATCCGGCCTGATTTAAAACAATCTATTTTTTTCCTTCCTTTCGAAGAACGCAAACTATCAAACATGCAGCCATTGCCTGGTTACTATTCCATACAAGAACTTCATTAAGTCTTTCGTTTAATATTTATGTCCACTGCCTACTTGTTAAAATTATAAATTGATATCGCACACATCACACGCAACTTCATGGCAACTCCGAGCCTGACGTCATCAAGTAGACGTCATCACGAAAAAAATGCTTTCAGAATGAGGAAAGATTTCTGAATGAGATTAACGCTTCTCTCATATCCTGGTTGAGAATTAAGAACAGGTAGAGATTAATTACGACAGGCTCGTAATCTGCAGTTCTCAGGTTCGTGGGTGTCTACTAGTAATCACGACTCAGCCCCCAGCCAGGGAGGAAAGGAACACTGGTGGACTCGGAAAGGCTTCGGCCGTCAATGAGACTCGAAATCGCGGCTTCGTGTACAGCAGAGCCATACCATGTGGACGTTAACGAATACGCCACATGATCTTCAAAGAAGCCTCCAATCTGTCCAGTGTCTTACACCTGTCCAGTGGGGCCCTTTACCCCAGTTTTCTATTTGCCCTTTGGATCCTTGTGACTTGGCCATTAGCCCATTTTGAACAAAAAAGTGTCGCTCGGAGGCAAAACAACCCAGCCTTACATTAAACAAGAGTTTCTCAGCACGTAACCCATTTGACCTGTAAATCCGATACTTTTAAGGCAGGGTCGCCACTTTTCCTGCCCCGAAATTTTCTCCGCTAATACCCTCCCCACACCTACATTATACTTTTGATAAGAAATACGAAACCGATGTGTTTGGAAGAATCCACAATCCTACATTTGGTATCTTAAGCGATATGCATGAGAACCATACCACCTCATGTTGAAATTTTTCAAATTTAATGGCCGGTGTCCTTCGGGTGGGACGTAAAACCATGGTCCCATGTGCAGAAAGCCACACCCTGCGCACGTTAAAGAACATTCTGTATGGTCTTGAACGGAGGCTAACAGATATCTTTTAACAACTTTTTAATCGAAGAAGGGGACCCACTAGAATAGTGGGTCCCCTTCTTCGAGGGGACCCACTATTCTAGTGGGGGAAATCCAGTGGGGGAAAGGGACCCACTAGAATAGTGGGTCTCTTTCCCCCATTATTCTCTGAGACTTTGGAGTCTTTCTCACCCATACATTTAGCTCAAAATGTATTAAAAAAATGCCACTCAGAAGTGATTAAACCGAATCCAAAATTTAATATCCTCTACAAGTGGAAATTAAACACTGGAAATAATTTATTGGTACTTATCCAATCAAAAAATATTGGAATTTTTTATTCATCTCTTAAAGAGAAAATAATGACTATCTCAAGACGGAAAGTGAAGATCAATAGCTCGCTTTTTTTTATTAAAGAGAGGTAAAAATAAAATGTAAACAGTAGCCCATTCCTTGGCGGATATCCTTCGAGCATCTTCCATATGAGCACCGTAGCTTAATAGTTTTTACACGAATTGGATCGCCTTGAAAATAAGTTTTCGTCTTTCTTTTAATTGCTGCCCATTGGATGCTTTCTCTTTACCCAGCTCTAAACCTTTGGGGTCCTAATGACCTGCCCGTTTAGCTATTTATGACACAAAGGTGCCACTCAGATTTTACAAGAGCCCATACCTTACGTTGAACGATACGGATTTTAGGGAAATATATATCCTGACCTAATAGATCGGGGTGGCTCAGTCAGTAGTGTGTCAGGATCGAAATTTTAAGTTCTCTGGTTCGAGTCGCACCTGTTCCAGCGTTGAGATTTAGTTCTCCTAAATCTCATTTTGCCCTCGGTTGGAAAGGGGACACCGATAGGTTTGAAAATGCCGCCGTTCGTCGTATGGGACGTGGCGCCGTGTACGGAAGAGCCATACCCTGTGCACCTTGACGGGAAGCTATCATCTCTCTCCCAACAGTTGTTCCAGTAGGTACCCTTCACCCAACCTTCTCTGAGCCTTCGGGGTGGGGTGGGGCGGGGGTGGCTCAGTCGGTAGCGCGCCAGGCTCGTAATCTGTAGTTCCCAGGTTCGAGTCCCAGCTGGGTCAGCGTTGAGATTTTTCTCCGCAAAATTCCCCGCCCTGCCTACGGTCAGTAGGGGACACCGATGGGCTTGGAAAGGCCGCCGTCCAACGGATGGGACGTTAAGCCGTGGCCCCGTGTGTGGGAGAGCCATACACTGTGCACGTTAAAGAACACGCTGGATGGCCTTAACGGGAAGCTACCATCTGTCTCCCAACAGCTGTTCCAGTGGGTCCCCTCCCCCAACCTTCTCTGAGCCTTCGGGGTCCTTGTGGCCTGGCCATTTAGCCCATGGTGTGCAAAAAAGTGCCGCTCAGAGGCAAACGATCAACCAACCAAAATCTGACCGTTTGGACCCTTGTGACTTGGCCATTTAGGCCATTGTGTGCAATTAACCCATGTGATTAATGTATCTTAAAAACTTTAATTAAGTCAACTTGTGATGAACACTCTTACATGATGTCGTACATAACCCAACAATGCATCAACGACAAATCTTTTTCAGCCCATAACATCTTGAAGTAGGTTTTTTCTACCCACTGAATGACATCAACATTAATCCCATTCAGACTTGTTAATCGAAACGGGTTTTTCTTTTTCGATTCTTCTTCGTCGGCGTTGCGATATCGGACAACAATATGTTTGAAGCCTTTGTTTAACTCACTGTTGCATCATGATTGCATCGTTTCCTTCTTCATTTTCGAGCCAATCGATAAACGTAATCAGAAACCTCCTTGGTGGTGAGGTATCGAATTATCGACTGTGACGAAAACACGTCTGTTTTCTTTGCTTAAAGCTGTGGGAGCAGAACTTGTAAGTTGGGAACGCAAAAATAATTCTTCGACTCAATAACTACCGAAACATCAAACAACGCCACTTCCAGTGTCGATTATTTTTACATGCGTTAAATCAATTTGTTTGTTTACTTTCTTCTCTTTCAAAATTTAGCTCAGTTAATAAACTAATACACGTCTGCTTTTTTTTTAATGAAGTTACATTTTTTGGCCTGAACACAAAAGAGTAATTATCTGCGGACTTTTTTTTTAGATGGCAACTTGTTCGAAACGAATATTACTTGGGAAACATTTATCATAAGCGAATAATTAAACAGTTGCTACATCGCTCAAATTGAAAAATCTCAACACCGCGAAGGAAGTGATTTGGGTTGAGTTGTTTTACCTCTGAGCGGCACTTTTTTTGCACACCATGGGCTAAATGGCCAGGTCACATGGACCCCGAAGGCTCAGAGAAGGTTGGGGGAGGGGACCCACTGGAACAGCTGTTGGGAGACAGATGGTAGTCTCCCGTCAAGGCGTGTTCTTTAACGTGCACAGGGTATGGCTCTCCCACACACGGGACCACGGCTTAACGTCCCATCCGACGGACGGCGGCCTTTCCAAGACCATCAGTGTCCCCTACTGACCGTGGGCAGGACGGGGAATTTTGCGGAGATAAATCTCAACGCTGACCCAACTGGGACTCGAACCTGGGAACTACGGATTACGAGCCTGGCGCGCTACCGACTGAGCCACCGCCGCCCCCGAAGGAAGTGCTGTATATGCCCAAAATAGACAGGAAGGAAGCTATGAGGGCAGATGTGTTAATGATCAAAAAAAGCAACATGAGAACGCAAGGTACGTGCATTTATTGCAGATTCATCAGTACATAGTAGGCCCACCTCGGGAGGTTTTACATGTCAGTAGACGTTTAGTCATTCCATCAATCAGATGATTAATGATGTCCTGAGGTATGGCGTTCATATAGCATTCAATTGGGCAAACATCTGTGTCAGGTTCGCCGCCAGGGGGAGCCGGCGAAGGTGGCGACCCATAAGGTCCCACACATGCTCAATGGGCGACAAATGCAGGGAGTATGGCGGACATAGGAGAATGTCCACGACTTGGGGACTGGCTAGTGGATTGTGGTTTTGTGGCAACTCTCTCAAGGTGAAGTGCTGTCTCAGTATAGCGGAACACCGGGATTGCCACACATTATTACGTTGTCCATCGTTGCATGTGCCGTATAAGCGGTAGCGTTGTCCTGCTGCAGAATCAGACCAAGCAAGGTGGTAAGGAAGAGTCATGCCACAGGATTAACGATGTCATCGATATAGTGTTTGGCCTTTAGAGCACTAGAAACATGGAGAGAAAGTGTTCTGCCACCATATTTGATGCCACCCCATACCACTGTACCACGGTTGGATTGGATTGGATTGTTTTACCTCTGAGCGGCACTTTTTTGCACACCATGGGCTAAATGGCCAAGCCACAAGGACCCCGAAGGCTCAGAGAAGGATGGGGGAGGGGACCCATTGCAACAGCTGTTGGAAGACAGATGGTAGCCTCCCGTCAAGGCCATCCAGCGTGTTCTTTAACGAGCACAGGGTATGGCTCTCCCACACACGGGGCCACGGCTTAACGTCCCATCCGACGGACGGCGGCTTTTTCAAGCCCATCGGTGTCCCCTACTGACCGTGGGCAGGGCAGGAAAATTTTGCGGAGATAAATCTCAACGCTGACCCAGCTGGGACTCGAACCTGGGAACTACAGATTACGAGCCTGGCGCGCTACCGATTGAGCCACCCCCGCCCCCTTGTACCACAGTGGGGAACCGTATAGTGTCTAATGGAATAGACTTCCTTATCTCGTTGACGACGCCGATGACATGCGGACGAATGGTCGTCTGGCATGCCGAAAAAATTGTCTGCGAACAACACCCTCCTTCATTCCGTAGTCCAATGTTGCCTCGCTTGATACCAATGGAGACAGCGTAACCGGTGATGTCGCTGCAATGGCAGATGCTGGACTGGCCATCTCGCTCACATTCCTGCGTCATGCAAACATTATCCGATAGTTTGCATGGAGAACACAGTAGCCTTAGAGGTCCGAAAATCAGTCTGCATCATAATCGGGATCGCAAATCGTCCTCCTATGGAGTATACGATCTTCACGTCCTGTGGTTCGGCGTGCCTGTCACAGATGTTGCATAAGATGCACCATTGCACTGTGTTCACATTTCGTCCCATGAGTGCGGCGATAGCTGGAAGTCTTATTTTTTTGCAGCATACACTCCAACCTCACTGTCAGTCGTGCTATGATATGAGCTCATGGGTGCCAGGTATTTACTCATGGCCTCGCTGGGTGTAACGTTTCAATTCACTGCGGAACTTTGATCCTTTGCATATCTTCAATGGCTGATTTATTCCTGTGATTTTCATATCTCTACTTCCATTCCGTCTTGTTGAAGGGCTCGGGTGGTTCAGTCAGTAGTGCGCCAGGCTCGTAATCTGCAGTTACCAGGTTCGAGTCCCAGCTGGGTCAGCATTGAAACTTTTCTCTGCACAACTCCCCATGGTCAGTAGGAGATACCGATGGTCTTCGAAAGACTCGACAGATGGCGGGTCTGTCGGGGACCAAACACTCTATTCGACAGACGGCATGTCTGTCGGATGGGACATTAAGCCGTGACTCCGTGTGCGAGAGAGCCATACCCTGTGCACATTAAAGAACACACTGGATGGCCTTGACGGGAGGCTACCATCTGTCTCCCAACAGCTGTCCCCCCAACCTTCTCTGAGCCTTCGGGGTCCTTGTAACCTGGCCATTTAGCCCATAATGTGCAAAAGTGCCGCTCAAATGCTACAACCCAACCCAAATCCTTCTTGGTGTTGTGATTTCCACTTTGAGCAATGCAGACCAGAATATTACCATGGACAACTTTAAAATCCAATATTATTGGATGCTATGTTAGGACGTGTAATGATTGCAATTTAATTTTCTTTTGTACGGAGATTTTACGAATGAGCCTACTACTGTAAGATCACAAAATTGCTTTTATGATGTTAATGATTGCATGGAATAAAAAGATAATGCTGAGGAAAGAAGCTGCTTGTCAAGACTTTTCGTAGACTACTCAGTAACTACGCCGACCTCTCAAATTAATTTGGTATGCATTCAATAACTTCACGGATCACCCACATAATTCAGCAAAGCCATTCATAGCTATTATGGGGACCACGTCAACTTCACTCGCCACTCAGTAATTCCACGGCACCACATAATAATATCACTGACCAGTCACGATAATTTCACTAACTAATTATAAGTTTGTAAAACATTTACATCAACCTCGCTAGGCACTCAATAATTCCACCGATTCCACACAATAATTCCACCGATTCCACACAATAATTCCACTGGAGACTCAAGATAATTCCACTGACCACTCATACTAATTTCGTTAGCCATTTGTAATAATTTCATGATCACCATTTCCACTTACCACGCACAATAATTTCGCTCACCATTCACGATACTGACAAGTCATGACAAGTCATGACAAAATCATTCACTGACAAGTCATGACAAAATCATTCACTGACAAGTCATGACAAAATCATTCACTGACAAGTCATGATAATTTCGTGGACGACTCACATCAGCTTTGCTAACCACTCAATAATTCTACTGACAACATAAAATAATTCTATTTATCACTCAAAATAATTAATAATTCCGCCGAGCATTAAATGACTCCGTCGGTTAATGACAATAATTCTGTTGCCTCTCAATAATCCCACTCACTCGGCATGGTCATTTTCACGACCATTTACGATAATCTCCTTGACCACTCTGCTCCTACACCAAAAATTCTGAAAGTCAACCACACTTTAAAATTTCATTTAAAAACCAAAGTTTGATAGACTGATGAAGAAATCATTAAGAAATCATTTAAATACACTTCTCGACATTGAAAGTGCCTCACCAAAAAGGACATTTTTTTGCAGAAACATGCAAATAGAAGGGTGGTTGTGTGCAGTTGAGATATGCAAACGATGATAATCCGGAGCCAATGGCGTGTCTGGCTCAAAATATAAAAGGTGCAAGAAGGAACAGGGATGGCATTGTGTTTATGCAGGTGGAAGTCGTGCGAACGGTTGATATAAGGTGGTTCCACTGGTAAATTTTTCATCGAAGGCCGAAAATGCCTCACACACGCTGTCGGCAGGTTTATCGCCATATGGATGCTTTTGAGACAGGAAGAATTAAAGGCCTATGTGAAGCTGTATGGACTACATGTCGTGTCGCTGCCCATGTTCATCGGGATGCACGAACTGTTGGACGCTTCTGGCAACAGTGGCGAAATGGAGGTTCTAGCGTGCATCACAGAGGGAGTGATGCTGTCTGACAGATTTTAGCACGGCTTGATAGGCGCATTGTTCGACATGCTCAATCGTCACCACAGAGCACTGCAGGCGATATTCGACGGGCTGTGTCAGCAGCCATGGTCGTCCCCATAACGACCCGATCGGTGAACCAAAGGTTGTATGAGGCACACTTGTGCTCTATGCAACCGTTACGTCGACTGCCATTGAATGCCAACCATTGCAGTGCTCGTCAGGCTTCCGAACTACTGCAGCACTTCGTCTGACTTTACAAAGTCATGTGAACTGGGGTTACAAATGAAACACTTTTTTTTGTTGTGTTTAGTGATGAATACCGTTTCTGTCTGGGTGCTAACGATCGATGGGTTCATGTATGGCGACAACCTGATGAGAGGACGGATTCAGCTTTTGTTCGCGACCGGCACACCGCCCATCAGCTAGGCATAATGGTATGGGATGCTATTGGATATCACAGCAAGTCACCTTTTGTCTGCATCACGGGAACACTGACAGCTGCACGATATGTTAGCGCAGTTCTGCAGCCCATTTTGTTGCCATTCCTGGGAGGCATGCAGCAACCCATTTTCCAGCATGACAACGCCCGTGTACACACTGCTAGGGATTCCAGACAATGCTTGCAACATGTTCAAGTATTGCCATGGCCAGCACGATCTCCAGATTTATCTCGAATAGGAAATCTGTGGGACCACATTGAACGACGTGTGCAATCCTCTCTCTGGCCGGATCGGAATCTCGATGAATTATTTAATCCAGTCAACGCTGCCTGACGGATATGGTGTGCAATTCCTCAGGACCATATCCGTCGACTGCATGACTCCATGCCACGCCGTTTTGCTGCCTGTATTGCCGTTCATGGCAGTGCAACCACCTACTGAAGCAATCATATTGTGTTGAATTATCTCATCTTCTAACCACTGTAAGTGGCTGCAAATTAAATCGTGGTATGCCAATAAGTATTGCTATATGTGTTGCTATCCCCTAACTCCTTTTGGGTGGGGGAATTTCAATGTGGTGCAGTGTATTTGAAATTTGTTGATCTTTACCGATAAAAAGATTTGCTAGATCATAAATTATCACCAAATGAATCTTCCGATGACTGTGACTAATCGCCAGATGAAAAAATTAGTTGAGAAAAAAAAAGAGGAGAAAATTGAAGAGAATGGGGTTTTGAAACACTCGGAAGCAGAATATAACCCGTAAAAAATTTAATATTACTTCGCTTAAAACGACAAAGAGGAAGAGAAAAAGGAGAAAAAGAAATCTGTCTCTATTCAAAAAGAAATAAAATAGCCGATATTGTTGGAAATCGATTAAAGGGAATAAAAAAAATTATAAACCTGTTTAAAGAGCACAGAAAGTAAAATTCTGAAATGAACACTGGAATGGGGTTATTTTACCTCTGAGCGACACTTTTTGCACACCATGGGCTAAATGCTTAGGTCACAAGGACCCCGGACGCTCAGAGAAGGTTGGGATCCCCTGGAACAGCTGTTGAGAGACAGATAGCAGCCTCCCGTCAAGGCCATCCAGTGTGTTTATTAACGTGCAATGGATATGGCTCTCCCGCACACTGGGTAACGACTTAACGTCCCATCCGACGGACGGCGGCCTTTTCAAACCCATCGGTGAGCCCTACTGACCGTGGGCAGGGCGGGGAATTTTGCGGAGATAAATCTCAATGCTGATCCAGATGGGACTCGAACCTGGGAATTACAGATTACAAGCCTGGCGCGCTACCGACTGAGCCACCCCTACTGGAATGGGAGAATTGTGAACTTAAATATAATAGTGACACGGTAATTCGTTCTTATTTCTTGTGTCATAAAATATTTGAAAATTGCTGTTTATAAAAGATTTAAAAAAAACCCTTCCTAGGGAGAAAAAAGGGAATAAAAAGATTGACGAGTCTCGATCAGTTTCCGACTACAATAAAAGAAAAATGAAAACGACGAAGAAGAGATGCAGACGGACAGAGGATTTACATTCGCCTATAGATTTCCTTTCCTGTATCAGTAGGTTACTTACACTGCAATGAGTGATGTCGAGTACGGAGATGAGTTTCGGGAGAAAAGGGGGCTTGCATCTCTTCATTCCCTCGGCGGAATGGTCACGCACACCAAACAAGGTTTCTCTAAGCTCCCTTCGCACTTGGAAGCACGCACTCCGCAGTGATAACAGCTTTTCCACACATTTACCAAACTGTGCGTGCACAGTATGTTGTTTGTTCATGACTTAGGAGATAATTCTTCTTATGAATAAATTGAATCTATTGGCACGATTGCAAAGAGAGAGAGCTTGCGGCGCTTTTCACAAGTCCTGGCTTCAGGGAAATCAATCGTAGTTTTTTTGGGGGTTATTACATTAACATGGCAATTCTTTCCTGTCGTTGTTTGGGAAGTCATTTGAAATGCGTATAAGCTTTATGCACGTGTAAGTAGGTTTTTTTTTTACTTTTTAGGATAGTTCTCTTTGGAGTTTTTTTTTTTGTCAAACCGATATGATGCTGATGTGTACTACTGCTAATGTTGTGTATTATTTCAACTCGGAATAGGAACAGCTGGCAAAAGTTTTGTTGCTGAAAACAACACATGGAATTGATTTCAGATAACGTGTCCTGTGGTAGATGGTGAACAAATGTAGTAGACGATGGACAATTGTGGTAGACGGTGGGCAATTGTGGTAGACGGTGGACAATTGTGGTAGACGGTGGACAATTGTGGTAGACCGTGGACAACTGTTGTAGACGGTGGATGACTGTGTTAGATGGTGGACAATTGTGGTAGAAGGTGGATAATTGTGTTAGACAGTGGACAACTGTGGTAGACGGTGGACAACCGTGGTAGACGGTGGACAATTGTGGTAGACGGTGGACAAAGTGGTAGATGGTGGACAAATGTGGTATATTGTGGATGACAATTGTGGTAAATGGTGGGCAATTGTGGTAAATGGTGGGCAATTGTGGTAGACGGTGAACAGTTGTGGTAGAAGGTGGATAATTTTGTTAGACGGTGGACAAATGTGGTAGATGGTGGCAACTGTGGTAGACGGTGGACAATTGTGGTAGGTGGTGGGCAACTGTGGTAGACAGTGGGCAACTGTGGTAGACAGTGGACAACTGTGGTAGACGGTGGGCAATTGTGGTAGACGGTGGATGACTGTGGTAGACGGTGGGCAATTGTGGTAGACAGTGGGCAACTGTGGTAGACAGTGGACAACTGTGGTAGACGGTGGGCAATTGTGGTAGACGGTGGATGACTGTGGTAGACGGTGGGCAATTGTGGTAGATGGTGGGCAATTGCGGTAGACGGTGGGCAATTGTGGTAGATAGTGGACAATTGTGGTAGATGGTGGACAACTGTGGTAGACGATGGACAACTGTGGTAAACGGTGGACAACCGTGGTAGACGTTGGACAAAGTGGTAGATGGTGGACAAATGTGGTATACGGTGGATGACTGTGGTAGACGGTGGGCATTTGTGGTAGATGGTGGGCAATTGTGGTAGACGGTGGACAATTATGGTAGACGGTGGACAAATGGGGAAGACGGTGGACAAATGTGGTAGACGGTGGACAATTTTGGTAGATGGCGGGCAACTGTGGTAGACGGTGGACAACTGCGGTAGATAGTGGACAACTCTGGTAGACAGTGGGCAATTGTGGTAGACGGTGGACAACTGTGGTAGACGGTGAACAACTGTTGTAGAGGGTGCAACTGGTTATTGGCGTTGATATGGGAAAAGTAAAAAACACTTTTTTGGTTATTGAGTTTAAAGATTTCAACCTATACCATTAATTCACAATACATCATGATTGTTGACATACTGTCGTACCGAAAATATTAGGGAATGTTCGTGTTAGATCAATGGTAACTAAAACCCTAAAACGTCTAAAATATGCATTTAAAGTTGAATATGACTAAAATAGATTAAAGATGATAACAATGTATTAAACCTGATTTTCAACGATATTCTTTCAATATTTAATGAGTTACGGAAGCTACAATATTGTACAACAGTAATACGTCATAAATTAATGCGTAATACTTTATATTACACGTAACATATATATATATATATTAATTAATATAAATGTGTAATACTTTATATTACACATTTATATTACATACTAAGCAACAGTAATGAGTCATAAGAATTTATCTCAATAAATTAATCATAACTTAAATAATAAATAATGTTTCAAACCATTTAATAAAATAAATATAAATTTTAGAAGTTTTCCTAATGATTATTTCAATATTAGAATATTATAAATAATTTTTATACAACAAAATAATTTATCATTAAAATTTCAGCTTCCATAACATTTTAAATACTGAACGAATGTTGTTGAAAATCAATATTGATCGCTGGCCTTTCCAAGCCCATCGTTGTCCTCTTTTTGATCGAGCAACAGGGTGAGGATTTAACAGACATAAATCTCAACAAATTGGGTTGTTTTACCTCTGAGCGACTTTTCGCACACAAAGGGTTAAAACACCAAGTCACAAGGACCCCAAAGGCTCAGAGGAGCTTGGAGGAGGGGACCCACTGGACAGCTATTGGGAGACAGATGGCAGTCTCCCGTTAAGGCCATCCAGCATGTTGTTTAGCATGCAAGGGATATGGCTGTCTTCTGTATATTGGACCACGGCTTTACATTCCATCCAATGGACGGTAACCTTTATAAGCTATTAGGAGACAGATGGCAGTCTCCCGTTAAGGCCATCCAGCATGTCCTTTAGCGTGCAAGGGGTATGGCTGTCTTCTGTATATTGGACCACGGCTTTACATTCCATCCAATGGACGGTAACCTTTAGAAGTCCATCGGTGTCCCCTACTGACTGATGGCAGTGGAGGCTTAAAGGAGATAAAATCTCGACGTTGACACAGTTGAGACTCGGAGCATGGAATTTGCAGGTTGCCGCACTACCAACTGAGCCAACTTTGCCCCACAAAATTAGAGAAAAACAACTTCATAAAATTCATGGTTCCTGTAAACCATTTATTCAAAAATTAAAAAAAAATGCTGAAAAAGGAACTATATTACCATAGGTCGTGGGGGGGGGGGGGCGCTCAAGCTCTTAATCTGTAGTTCCCAGGTTCGAGTCCCAGCTGGGTCAGCGTTGAAATTTATCTCCGCAAAATTCCCCGCCCTGCCCACAGTCAGTAGGGGACACCGATTGGCTTGGAAAGACCGCCGTCCGTCGGATGGAAGGTTAAGCCGTGGTCGCGTGTTCGGGAGAGAGCCATACCCTGTGCACGTTAAAGAACACGCTAGATGGGCTTGACGGGAGGCTACCATCTGTCTCCCAACAGCTGTTCCAGTGGGTCCCCTCCCCCAACCTTCTCTGAGTCTTCGGGGTCCTTGTGACCTGTCCATTTGGCCCATGGTGTGGAAAAAAGTGCCGCTCAGAGGTAAAACAACCCAACCCAACCCTAAGTCGTTCAAACTAGGATGAAAACCTTTAACCTTTCGTCCACTAACTAAACTAGCACTGAACAAAATATCATCGTTCAATTTTTCTAATTCGCATCTGATTTAAAACCATGCCCACCTCTCACTATGATATTCCCTCCCAATGCACTGATATTCATTTAAAATTCTGCCAAAAAAAAGAAAAAGAAACAGTGATCACGCAACCGATCACAATTTCAGAAATCTTTTCTTTTTCGCCTCTTCTATAGAAAATCCATATCCTTCCTCATTCCGAGGGGACTGATACACTAAACTGCCTTCGTTTAGCTGCATGCCAGGGGTTTCATGCCCAACAACACTTTCGCCACAGGAACATTACAGGCGATTACGACGCCTATCAGTTGACAAAAATCGGAAAACGATTACTTTAAATCGTTTGCGTTACTCGCTTGCTAGCAAACTTAATTACGAAAATTACTTCATGGCTTCGGCAGCAGTTTGAAGCGCATAACCGCAACCGTTACGATAACGTGATTCTAAAATGCACTTCGAAAGAACAGGGGTGCAAAAACCAAAAGGCAGACATAGGTCAAACTATAACCAGAAGTGTGGTGATGGTTAGTGTTTATTCTTTGGTATCAAAAGAAAGTTTTTAGTAGTTTTCGGGAAGAATAGTTACCCAAATAATTCGGTTTTAAGGGTTTTTCGAGGGAATAATAATTCGGATTTAATTGCTCTCATTTTTCGGAATTTTGCGAAAAGTTATCATTTTTTCTAAGAGTTGTCCAGTTGATACTTTTTTTCTTAATCACTGACCAATAGATATATTATTTACTAAAAACTGTCCACAGGATTTTTTTTTACTAAGAATTGTCTACAGGATAATTTTTTACCAAGAACTCTTCATATGATACTTTTTAATAAGAACCATCCACAGGATACGTTTACTAAAAACTGTCCACAGGATAGGGGTGGCTCAGTCGGTATCGCACCACTGAGGTCGTAATCTGTAATACACGGGCTCGTAATCTGTAGTTCCCAGGTTCGAGTCCCAGCTGGGTCAGCGTTGAGATTTATCTCCGCAAAATTCTCCGACCTGCCCACGGTCAGTAGGGGACACCGGTGGGTCTGGAAAGGCCGCCGTTCGTCGGATGGGACGTTAAGTCGTGGCCCCGTGTGCGGGAGAGCCATACCCTGTGCACGTTAAAGAACACGCTGGATGGCCTTGATAGGAGGCTATCCATCTGCCAACAGCTGTTCCAGTGGGTCCTCTCCCCCAACCTTCTCTGAGCCTTTGGGGTCCATGTGATCTGACCATTTAGCCCATGGTGTGCAAAAAAGTGCCGCTCAGAGGTAAAACAACCCAACCCAAAGTCCACAGGATATTATTTTACTGTCTACAGGATACTTGTTACTAAGAACTGTTCATGGGATAATTTTTAATGAGAACCATCCACGGGATCGTTTATTAAAAACTGTCTACAGCAGCGCTGTCCAACTAGCGGCCCGCACAAGAAATTTTGTGGCCCGCAAGCAAAATCAAGTTTTTACTTGAAATTTTAAATAAATATCTGTAAACCACCTTATAATTTTTTGTCAACTTATATTACTCTCCTGGAAATGCAATTTTCAACTTACTCATTCTATAAAGTTTACAAAACATTCTTAAGCCGATTCGCAAACTTTTGAAACCTTTTAAGAGCGGTGCGGCATCATCAAACAAATGTTTTTATGAAGCTGCAGTAATAAGAAGCATCTAACGACATCACGAATCTCTCTAACTGTGCGTGTATATATCATGCATTGTGGAATGTTGCACTGTATTATGCACCAGGAGACAATATGTGGCATTTCTCTGAGACTAAACGACGCAATCGAAAAGGTTGTCAAAATTACCAATTTAATTCGTGGTGGAAATCGTTCTATTACACACAGAAAATTTAAAGCTTTTTTTGGACGAACTGCATGCTGAGTGTGGCGATCTGCTTTTACACAGTAATATTCGCTGGTTAAGTGCCGGAAAATGTCTCAAGAGATTTTTTATACTTCGAAAAGAAATTCGTCTTTTTCTCACAGAAGTGGGCACCGATGAAGATTTAATAGCAAGTTTTGTTGATGAAACTTTTCTATGTTCACTTGCTTTCCTAACAGACATTACAGATTATTTAAATGTCTTGAATAAATCCTTACAAGGAAAAGATCAAAACCTGTGTTGTCTTTATAATCATGTTACTGGGTTTAGAAACAAACTACAGTTGTTGAAGTCAAATTTGCAGGAAAACAATTTAATTCATTTTGAAACTTTTAAAGAGTTCTACGAAGAAATGAAACAACTTAGTAAAACAGTTAATGTTGAAAAATTTGTTCCTAAATTAGATACCTAATTGAAGATTTTAACAGAAGATTTTCTCAATTTGATGACCTTAAGCAAAATTTAAATTTATTCAGTAATCCATTAAATATTGTTATTAGCACCGTAGATCCTAAATATCAAATGGAATTTTTTTACCTTCAGGCCGACCCAATTATTGCATCTAATAGAGAAACTGGAATAGAATTGTTTAAACTTTTGCTTAAAGAAAAATATCCAAAAATGAAAGAGTTTGGATTCCAAATAATTTCTATATTCGGAAGTACATATATCTGCGAGCGCGCATTTTCTGATATGAAATATGAAAAATCAAGATATAGAAACTGCTTGAAAGACTCTACACTTGAACATATACTTCGGCTCGCAACAACAAATATCGATATGGACGTAAAAGAAAATATTGCCCAACAACTACGGCCACAATGCTCCCATTAAATTAATTAAATATTTGATAAGGTTTAGAAAATTTATATTGGTTTATTATTACTTATTATTTTTTGTATAAATAGGTTTTTGAGGTTTATTATTATTTATTATTTTTCGTATAGATAAAATAATTTTTTGAGCTGACATGAACTGACTTTTCAACTACCTATCCTATTCTTTTTTTTGGCCCGCGAAATATTGGCAAAGGAAAAAATGGCCCGCGGTCCTAGAGAAGTTGGTCAGCACTGGTCTACAGGACACTTTTTACTAAGAACTGTTCATGGGACACCTTTTTTTTAATGAGAACCATCCAGAGGATACGTTTACCAAGAACTGTCCACAGGATATTTTTTTGCTAAGAACTGTCTACAGGATACTTGTTACTAAGAATTGCTCATGGGATACTTTTTAAAGAGAACCATCCGCAGGATACGTTTATTAAAAACTGTTCACAGGATATCTTTTACTAAGAACTGTCTAAGGATACTTTTTGCTAAGAACTGTTCATGAAATTTTTTTAATAAGAACTGTCCACAGGATACGTTTACTAAGAACTGTTCACAGGATACTTTTTTACTAATAATTGTCCACAGTTGCTTTGTAATAAAAACTATCTATTGGATACTTTTTGATAAGTTTTTCCCTTAGTCGCTCCCCAGTGGATACATTTTACTACGAGTTGCTCAATGGATACTTTTTTGATTATAGCTGTTTAAAGGATAATTTTTCCCTTAATCGCTTCGTAGTAGATTACCGCTAATCGCTCCCCCAATGTATTCTCTAGTTTCATAGTTAGAGTCCTAACTGTGCAGGCTTTTAGATTCATCTTCGCTAAACCTCTTCCCCTTCCTCGGTCAGAGAGAGGGCAACGAGGGTTTATAAAAAGTGTCGTCCGTTACATGAGACGTTAATCCGTGAGCAGTGTTCACGAGAGAGTCATATCCTCTGCAAATTAAAGAACACGCTGGAAGGCCTTGACAGGAAGCTACCATCTGTATACTAAAAGCTGTCCATTTGGTGCCCTTCATTCTCTTGCTCTTAGGGTCCTTGTGACCTGGCCTTTTGGGGGCGGGGGTGGCTCAGTCGGTAGCGCGCCAGGCTCGTAATATGTAATTCCCAGGTTCGAGTCCCAGCTGGGTCAGCGTTGAGATTTATCTCCGCAAAAATTCCCTGCCCTGCCCACGGTCAGTAGGGGACACTGATGGGCTCGGAAAGGCCGCCGTCCGTCGGATGGGGTTAAGCCGTGGCCCCGTGTGCGGGAGAGCCATACCCTGTGCACGTTAAAGAACACGCTGGATGGCCTTGACGGGAGGCTACCATCTGTCTCCCAACAGCTGTTCCAGTGAGTCCCCTCCCCCAACCTTCTCTGAGCCTTCGGGGTCCATGTAACCTGGCCATTTAGCCCATGGTGTGCAAAAAAGTGCCGCTCAGAGGTAAAATAACCCAACCCAACCTGGCCTTTTAACCCATTGCATGCAAACATATACCAATTTTTTTCAATTCAATTTTTTTTTCAAATCAATTTTTATTCAACATAGATATGTATCAATACAAAAATTTATGAAATATACCCAGCTAAAGCAACTGAATACTTGAGCGCTGGTGTATAATTATGACAGAAATATAAATACAAAAAATTAAAGGCAACAATTGATAATTGAAACAATCAATGATGTAGAAGTCAAAAAAATTGGTTTTACATACAGCTATCATTCATTGTTTAGTATCCATTCAGAAAGAGATTTATTAAATAAATATTTAGAAGTAATTTTCTTCATTGTATCTGGAATACTGTTGTATAATTTAGGCCCAATATAGTTTATATTACGGGTAGTAGCTTGCTTTGATATGCGTGGTATTTGCAATTTAAAAGATGAGTCTCTAAGTGGTATATATGTCTGTCGAACCTGAAATAGATGTAAATTGAAATGGACATATTCAATAATTTTTAAAATGTAAATTTGAGACAGAGTCAGTAACCCCAACTTCTTAAATATAGGACGAGATTCAGAGAAGCGACCTTTATGGTCAATAATTCTAACTATAAATTTTTGCAGAATCAACAGCCTGTTTAAGTTTGTTTTTGTAGCTCTTCCCCAGGCTTTTATTGCATATTGTAGCTGACTATATACACAAGCAGAATACAACATTTTTAAACTTGTTTTATCGAGTAAGAATCTTAGTGTATAAAATTTTGCTATGAATGGTTTTATTTTGTCCACAGTATAATCAGTGTGATACTTCCATGAAAGGCTTTTATCAATAATCACTCCTAGGTATTTAATTTGGTCAACCTTCGTAAGACGTTCGCAACTGCAATTTAGGATGTTGTAACAGTCCTTGTGATGAGAAACCACTCCAGAGTCACTGCTACCATCAGTTGATGCCTTCAGCTGGAACTTTACATAACATGTTTTAGCCTTATTTAAACTTAATTTATTCAACATTAGCCATTGATAGAAACGATGAATATCTCTGTTTGCCATTTGGTATAATTGCTCATTGGTGTTACTTTTGTATAACAAAACAATATCATCAGCATAAGAAATAATTTCTGCCTCAAAATTTTTGTCAAATATATCGTTTACATATAATATAAATAGCAGAGGTCCCAGTACAGAACCTTGTGGTACACCTGTATTAATATTTTTCATAGAACTATATATATCATTTATCCTTACGATTTGTGAACGATTTTCCAAGTAGGATTTTAGCCATGTAAAACTGGTACCTCTGATTCCATATTTATAAAGTTTAGCCAGCAATATTTCATGATTTACTAAATCAAAAGCCTTTGATAAGTCAAAAAAATTGCGAGTGTTTTAAAATCTTTATCTAGAGACCACGTTAGTGAATTTATTAAATATAAAATAGCATCTTCTGTGCTTTTTTTCTGCTGAAATCCATATTGGTTTTTTTCTATTATGTTAAACTTTAATAAAAAATTGTTCAACCTGACAGAAAATAACTTTTCCAATATTTTTGACATTATCGGAAGTAAAGCAATAGGTCGATAATTTTCTATAAGAATTTTGCTTCCTTTTTTGTAAATAGGAACTATTATCGAACATTTTACGGCATTTGGGAAAACACCAGAAGATAAAGACATATTAAACAAGTAGCACAATGTTGTTCGTATCGATGGATATATTGCTTTAAAATTATCCACGTTTATGTCATCCCAGCCAATTGAATAAGTCCTTTCCAAATTTTTTACTATGCTGTCTAATTCTTCCAACGAAACTGCTATCAGACCCATTGAATTGCCCTGGGAAATGCTTATTCTATCTTTTAATTTAAGATCTTCAGGCACTACCAAATCTGATTCCGAATTACCAGTTTCATATTCAGTAGCTATATTTACAAAATAATCATTAAAAGCATTAACTATTTCAGTGGAACTATCTGTAAAATATACCATTTTATTATTTAAGCTCATTTCAAATAGACGATTTTGATTTTTTTCCCTACTATTTGTATTAATTACTTCATTTATAATATCCCATTTCTTCTTTGTGTTATTTCCAGCATATGCCAGTTTTTCTTGAAAATAAGAATTTTTAGCTTTTGATATTATGCTATTTAAGGAGTTTCTGTAACTTTTGTAATAATTAGCATCAATTCTATTTTTTTTCCATAATCTATGTAAATGATTTCGGTACCGTATTGACTTAACAAGTTCTGTGGTTATCCACGGTTTTAAATTTTTTAATTTTTTATTCACATTTCTCTTTACTGTAGCTTTTTTAACTAATTTTTTAAAGTCCTCAAAGAAATGGTCAAAAGCTTCATTTACGTCATAATAGTTTTGTATATGATTCCAACTATAGTCCTTGAAGCCTTGTTGTAATTTCACTTTGTCTGTGTAAGCAATTAACTGTATTGACTCCTGAGCTTTGACCGAGACAATTGTTGATGAAGAAAAGGTGAAATAAATCATATAATGATCTGTGATGTCCGTAGTTATAATATAGGCGCAACAAGAAAAAGAACTTATTTTCCTTATGAATAAATGATCTATACAAGTTTGTGATTGCGATCTCGTAGTCCCCGTAGTATAATTTGACAAGTTGTATAGAGACATAAGATCTAAATAACTATTTATTTGTTCTGTAGATTTTGAAATATCCAAGTTTATATCTCCGGTAAGAATAATATTACGATCTGGAAGTTTATCGACATGTTGAAACAATTCTTCAATGAAATTTATTTCTCCATCTCTAACATAACGATAAATCGCCAATAAGACTACCGACATTATCGAATTCAATTGAATTTTTAATGCAATAACTTCGGCCGAGTTCATTTCGAAATCTAACTGGGAAGCACACCAGTGCTGCTTGATGTAAACCACAATTCCACCAGATCTGTTAAAATGTCTACAGTTAAAAAATCCTTTGTATCCCTCAATATGATATAAAGATGTTTCATTGTCAGGTATCCAAATCTCAGAAAGGATTATTACATCCGGTTTACAATTACTACTTTCTATCAATGCCAAAAACACATCAAAACTTCTGATAAACCGTAAACTTCTGATATTCAAATGAATAAAACTAATTCCTTTTTTTGAAATCAGAATGGATCAAATTAAGTTCTTCGAGGTCAATATAAATACCCGATGTTCCTTCCATTTTATGGGTAGAAAAAAATTAACCAAAGCAAAAAAATCAAAAACGCATTTTAAGGAACTTTATAGCGCATCAGATATTAATTAAGTTTGACTCATTGTCAATTCTGATGGCATTTGAGTCGTCGTTTTTCTTTAGGAATATTTTTCCCAATTTAATCCATACATATTTATATTTAAATTCCTTTTGAAGAGCTTTGACTTTATAGAGTAATCTCTTCCTTTCTATTGTTAATTGCTCATTTATGTAAAATGGTTTCTCTTCCATTTCTTCATTTAGCGAATTTAGAAATAACTTCTTCCCTTTCTTTTCCCCTCTAACCACTTATTTCTGATGTCTTCGTTCTTAAACTCTATTACAATATTACCAGGTTTGTCAGTATTACGAGACTGAACCCTTTTAATTAATTTTATATCCTCTTGTTTCTGGGGAATTTGAAATATAGTAGACACCTTATTTACAATTAATTGTAAATTCTCCTGTGGTTGTTGAGGTATACCAACAATCTCTAGATTTTTATTTAATGCATCTTGTCTTAAATTATTAATCTTAGACTCTAATATGTTAATTTGGTTTTTCAATAAAAATACATTTTCCTTAGTTTCGTCAAGATCAGACCTATGACATTTAAGCTCATTCATAATTAATTCATTTTCCTTTACGAAGTCATCTATTTTTTTACTACAAAATTCAACAGATCTAAGAATATCAACATTTTGTTGATTAATTCTTTTTTCAAACTCTGCGAATTCTTTCCTAATTCCCAACTTAATAATATTAATAAGCTCCTCTTTTAAATTATGATCAGAAGAATCCATAAAGCAACTTGGCTTACCATTGTTCACAGAATGGTTATATTCATCTCCCATAGATGGCTGCACATGTTCTACTTCACTTGTAGAAAGGGAACCGCCCATCGTTGAGGTAACACTTTTCTTCTTACAATTATTACATACCCATTTGCTTCTTTTGTCTACTGACATATTTCTATACACCTCGAGTCTTATCCCTACACATCCAATATGAAAAGTAGCTTTACATGAAGCATAACACTGTAAATATTCCTTTTTTAAATCTCCGTCCTTACTACACACCTTACAAGTAAATTCCATGTTGTCAGATTTGTTTAATTTATTTGTTGTACAACTTTTAGTTTCCATGTCAACTGTTGTTACATCACGCGATGGCACGTTCTTATGTTGCTGTAGTTTCTGTTGTTTATTTGATTTAGGCTTAGAAGAGTTACTGGGAAGATTGATACATTTCGAACAGAGCCAATTCCTTTTCTTTTCTAAAGACATCTTCTTAAAATTACTTTGCATTATTCCAACACAATAAAAATGGACATAGCCACCACATGCGCCTTTACAATGAAGAAATTCACTAACATCACCAAAATCCAATTTGCAAACTACACATATGACAGCCATGTTAACTCATCATAAATGATTAAAATATGAGTAATTTCGTTTGGGGTTGCACAATTAAACAAAAATTTACAAGTTCTTTAAAAAGTTGAATACTACTAGAAGCAGGTTATGCAAATAAAATATGCAAAAACAAACCTTAAAGAAGAAAATAATTTAAAAATAAAAGCGCCCAGACAAATTATACAACTCACCATAACAAATATGTTGCCAGACCCACTCAGAGATAAAACATCATAACTGCAGTGGAACGTATTTTTAACTCTTAATGACTACCTAGTGATTTTTTTTCTCACTGCATATCCATTAACGTAGTCCATCTGTTCCTGTTCCTGTAGGGATGTTCAGAGGGCCTTTTTTCCCGTAATGGTTATCAAGTAATTCTTACGTCTCCTGTGGAGTTTTACTCCAACTTCTGTTCAATATATCATCTTCCTTTAATCATTTTACAGTGGATCCTCTTCCTTTAATCATTTTACAGTGGATCCTCTTCCTTTAATCATTTTACAGTGGATCCTCTTCCTTTAATCATTTTACAGTGGATCCTCTTCCTTTAATCATTTTACAGTGGATCCTCTTCCTGATGACCTTCCTTTCCTATAATATCTTTCCAGAGGGTCTTTTTCCCCTAAAAGCAGCCGTGCTTCACTTTTACCCCTAATCAAGTTTTCCCAAAATCTTTTTCGATGCTTAAGTCCTTTTCACCTGACAATTTAACATTTAATCTGTCCGAAAGCAAACGACCCAAAAAATCTTTGTCAGATCAAATAAAATAATCAGATACAAAACAATTCCAAGTCCCGTTGTCCTTATTAATTGAGAGAAGCAGAGTTTTCTGACTCGTGACATTACAATTATTTTGTGGGTTTGTTTCCTCAACAGTTCTAGAAAGAATATTTTCATCTTTTCCAGTTTGGATGGATAAATATTTTATATGAAAGTTAACGACAAAGCTCCAGGGTAACGGTACGGGAGAAGGGAACGCTTCTTTTGTCAAGGAAAAATATGAAAATTCTTTTTCTGTCGGATAGGTATCATATTATACAATAGACATATTCTAAACGGAATCACCGTGGGCTTGTGGACACGTGTGTTTCTTGTGCGCCCATGGTGACATCAATGAAGTATAGCACACTTTGGCTTCATGTAATTTCGCAGATACTGATATATATAATATAAGACATTATATATATAAAATATATAATATATATATATAATATAAGACATTATATATATAAAATATATAATATATATATATAATATATCATATATATAATATATAATCTTATATTAACCTATAGTAATGCGAACTGTCGAAGAACTAATTGCGCACTCAAAATCTCGTCATAGTCTCCTCATTTGTCACTCACAGTAGAAACCTAATATTTACATAAATCGTTTAAGGGGGTGGAGTTTGCTTAGTCAGTAGTCCTTGCTCTTCCCTTGGTGAGAAAGAGGGCATTGATGGGCTTGGAAAGCCAACCATCCGCCAGGTGAGAAGTTAAGCCTTGGCGCCGTGCACAACAGAATTATAACATGGGTACGAATTCCGATTCCGCCTTTGCAGTAAGAATGAATCTCACAAAAGTAGAAGACAGCGCGCCAGGCTCGTAATCTATAGATCCCAGTTTGTAGTCCCACTTGGGACATCGTTAAGATTTATCTCTGCATACCTCCTGCCTTTCCCTCGGCCCTCGGTCAGGATGGACACCGATGGGCTTGGAAAGGCCACCATCCGTCGGATGGGACGTTAAACCGTTGCCACATGTGCGGAAGAACTCCTTACAATTTAATTTAGTTTACTTTGTGCCTTTACTATTTTTATCTTGGAAAAATTCTAATTTAAACTGCTAATTTATTCAGTATAATTCCTGTACTTATTAAGGAAATGTTGAAACTAAATGCATGGTGGGCTTTACCAAATATTTATGTGTTTTTAATTTTTTTTTTGCCTGCAAAATAGGGTTAAACTATCGTGGAATTTCCATTTTTTTGTCATATATATATATACAGAGTTTCCGACAAATATTAGTGGAGTTTGGGGAAGCGCTGTCCCCTAAATCACAAAAGGCATCACATTGGACGTTGTACCTGTCATGCCCCCCTCTGAATACCATGGGCTACCACCAGCAGGTGGCGCACTGCCACATTTCTCAAGAAATGTTACAGAAGTTCTTAGTGCAACTTTTCCTGACAGATAATTGGATTATTTAACTTTTAGCGGCAGTTTTTTGTACACAATGGGCTAAAGTCCAGATCTCAAGAACCCCAGTGCACAGAGATGTTTCGGGGGGAGGGGGCACTGACAGCTCTTAGGAGACATGGAAGCCGCTCATTAAGACCATCCAGCGTGTTCTTTAAATTGCACAGGGTATGGCTTTCCCGCACAAGGAGTCACGGCTTAACGTCCCATCAGAATAACGGTATCCTTTCCAAGCCCAGGTGTCCCCTTCTGACCGAGCACAGGGGCGGGGAGTTTTGCGGAGATAAATATCAACACTGGCCCAGGTGGGACTCGAACCTGGGAAAAAAAGATTATGAGCCCCTCGTACTACCGACTTTGTAAAGAATTATGTTTACATGGACAAAATTCGAGACCTGAACTATTTGAAAGCCAAATTAAGAGAAGCAACTGGTAAAAAGCTAAATACCGCTTGGGCAGATGCAGAATCACTAACGGTTAACATCTGAAAATTCACTAATTCTGTTGAAATCTATTCGAGGTACGCTTTGAATTACAATATTGCTTTCATGAATATGCATATTATTTTCCTATCTATTTGTTCTCGAAACTACACCATAATTTTTCGGATAACATGTTTGAGTATAAACTAAACGAACATTCAAGGGTTGGGTTGTTTTACCTCTGAGCGGCACTTTTTTGCAAACCATGGGCTAAATGGCCAGGTCACATGGACCCCGAAGGCTCAGAGAAGGTTGGGGGAGGGGACCCACTGGAACAGCTGTTGGGAGACAGATGCTAGCCTCCCGTCAAGGCCATCCAGCGTGTTCTTTAACGTTAGGTTGTTTTACCTCTGAGCGGCACTTTTTTGCACACCATGGGCTAAATGGCCAGGTCACATGGACCCCGAAGGCTCAGAGAAGGTTGGGGGAGGGGACCTACTGGAACAGCTGTTGGGAGACAGATGGTAGCCTCCCGTCAAGGTCATCCAGCGTGTTCTTTAACGTGCACAGGGTATGGCTCTCCCGCACACGGGACCACGGCTTAACGTCCCATCAGACGGACGGTGGTCTTTCCAAGGCCATCGGTGTCCCCTACTGACCGTGGGCAGGGCGGGGAATTTTGCGGAGATAAATCTCAACGCTGACCCAGCTGGGACTCGAACCTGGGAACTACAGATTAGGAGCCTGGCGCGCTACCGACTGAGCCACCCCCGCCACACGAACATTCAAACCTCTTATCAACCACAAAATGCAAAATTATATTAACCCTTGTTTTACTAATGGTAAAATAAAATCGTATATTTGTAAAATGATAACAATAACAATAAATATTCTATTCATTTCTGAAAATGAAAAGCAAAAAAAAAAGGTCACGAAACATTAAAATCGAAGAAATATGATCAAGCAATCGCCTTTCTCGCAACATTGGTTACACTTTTATGAGGTCAGATGGTTCCTTTTTGAATTGAGGCAAACATTTCGGCAACATAGGAATAAAGATTCATCTTTCTGATCAAGATTCAGTTCTGAGACAGCGAACGAGCCCCTGAATGGACAACACAAATCCATCTTTTCAGGCATTCAACCATTTCTTTAAAAAATACTTTTCTTATTTTTCTGATAAGAATCTTCATCTGGGGAGCCATTTCCGTTATTTGACCATTATTGATTACCTATCCTTTAAGCACAAAACGACAAAATCTAAGAAAGAGAAGTTTATCTCTGATAATAAAGGAAAGAGGAAACGGTTTCTTTTTTTTTTTCTGTAATTGAACTTCTCCTTTTGTTGACGATTGTGTTGCATGAACTACCTTTCTGCTATTACTTAAGCAACGTCCTACGAGCCAAATAAGGGTGGGCTTCTATTACAGACGAGACGAATTCGAGCTTTGATTCGAATTTCTTAAAGTGGTTTTTGCTTTGAATAATTCTTTATGTTTGACATGATTCGTCATTGGAGAGCTGTAATTTGAAAGAGTGAATCCAATTCTCGGTTTCGATTGCACATTTCGGCAGGTAGCATTTACTAGACGGTAATCTTTATTTCTGTCTCATTGGCCAAGGGGGGTGGGGTGTTTTACCTCTGAGCGGCACTTTTTTGCACACCATGGGCTAAATGGCCAGGTCACATGGACCCCGTAGGCTCAGAGAAGGTTGGGGGAGGGGACCCACTGGAACAGCTGTTGGGAGACAGATGGTAGCCTCCCGTCTAGGCCATTCAGCGTGTTCTTTAACGTGCACAGGGTATGGCTCTCCCGCACACGGGGCCACGGCTTAATGTCCCATCCGACGGACGGCGGCCTTTCCAAGCCCATCGGTGTCCCCTACTGACCGTGGGCAGGGCAGGGAATTTTGCGGAGATAAATCTCAACGCTTACCCAGCTGGGACTCGAACCTGGGAACTACAGATTACGAGCCTGGCGCGCTACCGACTGAACCACCCCCGCCCCAATCTCAGAAGGCTACTGGACATTTGGAAGTTAGTTGGTAGCACGCCAGGAACGTAATCCGCAGTTCCCAAATTCCAGGTTCCCAGGTTGTTTTACCTCTGAGCGGCACTTTTTTGCACACCATGGGCTAAATGGCCAGGTCACGTGGACCCCGTAGGCTCAGAGAAGGTTGGGGGAGGGGACTCACTGGAACAGCTGTTGGGAGACAGGTGGTAGCCTCCCGTCAAGGCCATCCAGCGTGTTCTTTAACGTGCACAGAGTATGGCTCTCCCCCACACGGGGCCACGGCTTAATGTCCCATCCGACGGACGGCGGCCTTTCCAAGACCATCGGTGTCCCCTACTGACCGTGGGAAGGGCGGGGAATTTTGCGGAGATAAATCTCAACGCTAACCCAGCTGGGACTCGAACCTGGGAACTACATATTACGAGCCTGGCGCGCTACCGACTGAGCCACCCCCGCCCCAATCTCAGAAGGCTACTGGACATTTGGAAGTTAGTTGGTAGCACGCCAAGAACGTAATATGCAGTTCCCAGATTCCAGGTTCCCAGGTTGTTTTACCTCTGAGCGGCACTTTTTTGCACACCATGGGCTAAATGGCCAGGTCACATGGACCCCGAAGGCTCAGAGAAGGTTGCGGGAGGAGACCCACTGCAACAGCTGTTGGGAGACAGATGGTAGCCTCCCGTTAAGGCCATCCAGCGTGTTCTTTAACGTGCACAGGGTATGGCTCTCACGCACACGGACGGGAACACGGCTTAACGTCCTATCCGACGGACGGCGGCCTTTCCAAGCCATCGGTGTCTCCTACTGACCGTGGGCAGGGCAGGGAATTTTGCGGAGATAAATCTCAACGCTGACCCAGCTGGGCCAGATTCCAGTACCAACTGTGACAGCGTTGAGATTTATCTGCGAGTTGGGTTAGATAAGAATTTGATGAAATATTGTGATTCACACTTTTAAATATTCCGAAAACTACAATTGTGTCCTCTAACGGTGGAAAAATTTGAAAATTCTGAAATTTTAAACGAATGTGCCTCTAGTTAACTAGAAGTAGGAACGATGGTGTAATGTTTTGCAGAAGCGAAACTCATGAAACAAAACTCAGTTTCCATCGAATTTCTTGTGAACTGGATCTGCGAGACCAGTGGCTGATCAGCAATGTAATATTAGCATGAGTAATTGGAAAAATTTTCAGATATCACTTTTAAGTAAATAATATTTTGGAATCGCAGGAATTGTAAGTAAGGGAAAGTTATTCCCATTAGCTTAAAACGGTGAATATCTTTACAATATACGGATATAAATTAAAGATCGTAATCAAATCCATTTAAACATCGTTTTTCAACAATATTAGGGGCGGGGGTGGCTCAGTCGGTAGCGCGCCAGGCTCGTAATCTGTAGTTCCCAGGTTCGAGCCCCAGCTGGGTCAGCGTTGAGATTTATCTCCGCAAAATTCCCCTCCCTGCCCACGGTCAGTAGGGGACACCGATGGGCTTGGAAAGGCCGCCGTCCGTCGGATGGGACATTAAGCCGTGGTCCCGTGTGCGGGAGAGCCATACCCTGTGCACGTTAAAGAACACGCTGGATGGCCTTGACGGGAGGCTACCATCTGTCTCCCAACAGCTGTTCCAGTGGGTCCCCTCCCCCAACCTTCTCTGAGCCTTCGGGGTCCATGTGACCTGGCCATTTAGCCCATGGTGTGCAAATAAGTGTCGCTCAGAGGTAAAACAACCCAACCCAACAATATTAGTCCAGTATTTAAGGAGTTATGGAGGCTACATAGCGTGATCATTTAATTCGTGGATAGAAGCAAAAAGTTACATTAAATATCATCCTCTGAATCTTCCTGGCATTTGTCTTTCTTAAAATATTCTCCCTTGAGTTTCACACATTTTTGCCATCGTTGTATCCATGCATTAAAAGCGTCTTTGAAGCCATTTTTCGAAAGCGTGCGAAGTGTTCTTGTTGTGGCTCTGCAAGCTTCGTCGTCGGATGCGAAATGTTTACCTTTCTAAGCTTTCTTCAGTCGTGGAAAAAGGAAAAAATCGCAGGGTGCAAAGTCCGGGGAATATGGAGCGTGTGACAAAACCTCAGCACCTATGGCAGTGATCACTGGCTGCACAATATTAGCCGTATCGGGCCTGGTGTTGTCTTGGTGGAAAAACCAAGTCACACCAGAAACTTCGGGACGTTTTTCACGAAACGCACGCCGAAGTTTGGTTCTAAGAACCTCGGAGTAGGCTTCTTTATTCATGGTTGTTCTACGAGGCACAAAGCGAGTAACGAGAACACATTTGATGTTAAAAAACACAATCGTCTGTCTTCATTCAGGATTGCCAGGGTTCTTTCGATTTACTCAGGGTTGGGTTGGGTTGTTTTACCTCTGAGCGGCACTTTTTTGCACACCATGGGCTAAATGGCCAGGTCCCATGGACCCCGAAGGCTCAGAGAAGGTTGGGGGAAGGGGACCCACTGGAACAGCTGTTGGGAGACAGATGGTAGCCTCCCATCAAGGCCATCCAGCGTGTTCTTTAACGTGCACAGGGTATGGCTCTCCGCACACGGGGCCACGGCTTAACGTCCCATCCGACGGACGGCGGCCTTTCCAAGCCCATCGGTGTCCCCTACTGACCGTGGGCAGGGCGGGGAATTTTGCGGAGATAAATCTCAACGCTGACCCAGCTGGGACTCGAACCTGGGAACTACAGATTACGAGCCTGGCGCGCTACCGACTGAGCCACCCCCGCCCCAATTTACTCAGGAGTTATTGAGAAAAAGGCTGGCCGGGTATTGGATCATCAGTAACAGATTCGCGTCCTTCTTTGAATCGCTTATGCCACTTAAAAATGGCAGACCTACGACGACAGTCATTACCATAGGCTTCACTCATCTCTTCAACAGTCGCAGCAGCACTTAGGCCTCGTCTAACACAATAACGAATGACATACAGTTGTTTCGTTTGAATTTCCGACATTCTGAACGAACGTCTATTACACGTAACTCGGATCACAATCTTAACACAACAGCAGTCAACGCCAAATGACCTTGGCATGTGGAGCCTCGTTCGCAGCCATCACGCATAGAGCCATCTAGTGTTACTTTGGAAAAAGCGCTACAAGGTTCAAGGTTCAAGGTATTGTAAGGTTTGGTGAAATTAGCCTCCGATAAGGGTCTCCCTACACCAGTCACAACAGAAGGGCGAGATAGCGAAAGCAGAAGAAACTGACTCTCAGCTATCGCTCGAAGCTCATAAGAGTACTAATCAGGAGAAAGAAAAAAAGAAAACATTTTACCTTGCAGGAGAGGCCAATGTTCTGAAAGAAATCAGCGACCACTCGGTAGCACATTCGCTGCAGTTTCACATTTTGGTGATTACCAAGAACGGAGGGTTGGGTTGTTTTACCTCTGAGCGGCACTTTTTTGCACACCATGGGCTAAATGGCCAGGTCACATGGACCCCGAAGGCTCAGAGAAGGTTGGGGGAGGTGACCCACTGGAACAGCTGTTGGTAGACAGATGGTAGTCTCCCGTCAAGGCCATCCAGTGTGTTCTTTAACATGCACAGGGTATGGCTCTCCCGCACACGGGCCACGGCTTAACGTCCCATCCGACGGACGGCGGCCTATTTCAAGCCCATCGGTGTCCCCTACTGACTGTGGGCAGGGCGGGGAATTTTGCGGAGATAAATCTCAACGCTGACCCAGCTGGGACTTGAACCTGGGAACTACAGATTACGAGCCTGGCGCGCTACCGACTGAGCTACCCCCGCCCCCAAGAACGAAGGTGATGGAGTAGTCGGTGTTTCCGATAGCATGAAGCTGTCGGAACAAAGCTTCTCTTTCGGCATTTTAGCGAGAGCAGTTGAGCAGAACGGGGGATATAGTCTTACGTGTGCTGCAAGTGGCACAGTTTGGACTGTAAGCTCTGCCGAGAGTGTGCAGCGTAGAGTTGCTGTAGATGACACCAACTCGGAGACGACGAAGGAAGGTCTCCTCAGATCTGTGGAAATTACTGAGGTTAGGAACAGTGAGAGAAGGGTCAACTAGGTACCTGAATGGGGAACAGCTGCTGTTCTTCTGCTACTGGACAAGACGATAGTGGCTCATCAGTTGTGAGACAGAATTCTTGCAGTCGCTGAAAGAGAGAGGGTAATTAGTTAACACCTCTGACTCTCCAGCGCCTCCTTCACGGTGTGATCAGCGAGTTCATTGCCAGATATCCCTACATGAGAAGGGATCCACTGGAAATGAACCGTGATTCCAGCAGAAGTGACCTTGGAACAAGTTTCCATGATCTTCTGGATGAAGAAGAGCGTTGCAGCTCTTGCTGTCTCGCTTCTAGAGAGCTTCCAAGACTCTGTGTCATCTATGTCATCCTCTGTTACTTCGAGTCACAGAGGATGACAAAGCTGCCGCTCTCGAGGCTGAGGATGAAGAGTACAGCTTCAAGGATAGCATGAAGTTCTGCACAGGTGGAGGAAACGAAATGCGGGAGACAGAAACCTCTGGCAATGCCCGTATCGGGGATGGCAGAGGCAGCACGTAGCCTCTCGCAGTCCACAGATCCGTCAGTGTAGACCTCAAAAATATCTCATATCGTGCAGTGACATAGGAGGTGGAGAAAAGTCTGACGGCCACTGGATCTGAGTCGTTCGACCTAGAGAAGGGACAGTGACATTGATCTTAAGATCACTGTTCCTCCAGGGTGGAAGGTCAGAGAAGAGCGTATTGCGAGCAGTGGAGCTGGCAGGGACGACTCGGTCGTAGAAGTCAGTGGCAGACACGGCGATGTCAGAGTCTGGCCTGTCTTGCAACTTCCTGAGATGCTCATGGTTAAAGTGGAGGGAATGGAGCCTCGAGAGATGACACAGTATATCTCTCTTCCGGTGCAGGCGGAAAGGCATGTCATCAGCCTCTGCAATGACAGACGCATTTGGTGTGTTAGGGCAGAGTCCAAGACAGAGTCGCAGAGATATAGTGTGTATAGTGGCCAACTTGCTCAGCAGTGAAGCAGAGTCATTGCTCAGAAGGTGACCACTGTACTTGACGCGGGAGAAGATCAAGTGCCAGTACGAGACCAGGAGGGTCTTGCAGGAACTACTCCTGTGGGTAGTACCAGCAAGGAAAAACAATATATTTCTCTGGGCTGTGGCAACTGTCTTAAGATGCCGGATGTGATTTTTATAAAACAAGATAATTTATTGTTAAAAATCCCAGATTCTTTGAAGACTGAACGAATATTGATGAAAAATCATCGATGTTTAAATAAATTTGATTCTGATCTTTAATTTATCTTAATCACATTTTTCCACTGAATGCATATTTTTGAAGTTATAGAGCTTCAGAGTAAGATTCCCTTTGACATGCATGGAAAGGATAGCATGAAAAGGATAGCCTTTAGAATGGAAAGATAGGGATGTAGCTACTCTGAGCTATTACGTACTGTCACTGTCAAATTAGAAACCAGACACCAGTAAATTAAGTTATTCAAAATCTGATCATGGTGATTTGAAATATCGAAATGAATTTGTAAGTGTTTCAGCTGTCAAAAAGCTATTGACAAATTCGAGTTTTAAGAGAAAACCATTAACCTTGTTTCCATTTATATTTCTGTCAAGATTATGCAAATATGAATTACTTCATTATTCTTTTAACGGTCAAAAATCACGAAAAAATTTCAAAATAATAATAGTTAATTTTTTAAAACCGTTTTAAACAAATTATGGCAGTAAAGTGTTGGGTTGTTTTACCTCTGAGCGGCACTTTTTTGCACACCATGGGCTAAATGGCCAGGTCACATGGACCCCGAATGCTCAGAGAAGGTTGGGGGAGGAGACCCACTGGAACAGCTGTTGGGAGATAAATGGTAGTCTCCCGTCAAGGCCATCCAGCGTGTTCTTTAATGTGTGTAATGCATTACACACATTAAAGCTGCTGGTGCAATACTGCTGGTGTCTGGTATGGCTCTCCCCCCCCCCATTCAGGACCACGGCTTAACATCCCATCAGACGGACAGCGGCCTTTCCAAGCCCATCGGTGTCTCCTACTGACTGTGGGCAGGGAGGGGAATTTTGCGGAGATAAATCTCAACGCTGACCAAGCTAGGACTCGAACCTGGGAACTACAGAATACGAGCCTTGCGCGCTACCGACTGAGTCACCCCCTCCTCCTATGGCAGTAAACGCTCTGAAGAAGCTGCAGAATTGAATAGACTAAATTCTACACCTTTTGTAAGAAAAATGCTTAAATTGTAACTATTTCAGCTGTCAAACTTGACACCATTGCTCCCTCTCCCTTCATATTATCAGAAATGAAATATGAATAAATAAGTAAATTAAAGCACGGATCTTACATCACCTTTCTTTGAGCATAATATTGATGTTTAGCAATTTAAGATATGTGTTTCTTTTCAATTAAAAAAAATGCTAAGTATAGTAGTAAAAGCGTCTCTAATTTTTCTTGGAGCCCGGACACACTTTTATACCTCTACCTCCCCCCCCCCCGCACACATACACACTTCTTCCACTTTAAAACAGTCCTGTACATGACTAATGGAATGTTTAACTTCATAAATGTGCTAGATTAAGAAACATTTTATCAATTTTTTTAGTTTAAAATTTCCGTGTAGTTTTGAAAAAACAAGAATTTTCAATGTGGTATCACATTAAAAAAAATAAGAATGGTTATTTTGCTTCTGAGTAACACTTTGGCACATACAATGGCTAAATATTCAGGTCAAAAGGCTTCAGAGCTGTAAGTTAGTAAATAAAAAAAAATAAATGCCCCCTCAAGCAGCTGCTTGCCACAGAGGTCTCACAGGAGCCTGTCAGTTTATATGCCATAGTAGAAGGTCTGAGAGGATGGCAGAACCTCAGCAGAAAAACGACACATACATCCGTGCCTTATGCGGGGCTCGAACCCAGGTCCCGTAAATCAGTAGCCAAGCGCGCTAACCACTAGCTAGAAGGAAATCCAGTGAACAGCTGTTAGGACACAGAAGGAATTTTGTACTTTTTTGCGCACAGGATATGATCAAAGTATATCTTTGGCATTATGATGTTTAATTATATTTTATCTAATGCTTCTAAACTCTTTTACATCTTTTTTATCTTTTAAAATTATTTTTTTAAATATGAAATAAAATGTTACGACACTAAAAATAAATCTAAAGCGAGCGAGCATTTTATTTTCTGAATGAATCGGCTAAAATTGCTTTCTTATGCAAACTAGACTTTTGTTAATCACATGGTACTTAACAACCGCCATCCCTCATACCATTTTTCTGTGGAATTTGGGTTAGGTTGTTTTACCTCTGAACGGCACTTTTTTGCACACCTGAGCACTCATCTCAATTAGTGTGAAGAATCAGAGTAAATATTTTTGAGTGGTCTTCAATAATTATATTTCTTTTTAAATTATATTAGTAAAATATCATGCAAATCAAATATTTTTACAAAAAATTCTGAGAAAATTATTTTTCTTTTTTCCAATTAAAGGCTTTTTGGATTGGATTGTTTTACCTCTGAGCGGCACTTTTTTTGCACACCATGGGCTAAATGACCAGGTCACAAGGACCCCGAAGGCTCAGAGAAGGTTGGGGAAGGGAACCCACTGGAACAGCTGTTGGGAGAACGATGGTAGTTTCCCGTCAAGGCCATCCAGCGTGTTCTTTAACGTGCACAGGGTATGGCTCTCCCGCACACGGGGCCACGGCTTAACGTCCCATCCGACGGACGGCGGCCTTTCCAAGCCCATCGGTGTCCCCTACTGACCGTGGGCAGGGGGGGGAATTTTGCGGAGATAAATTTCAACGCTGACCGAGCTGGGACTCGAACCTGGGAACTACAGATTACGAGCCTGGCGCACTACCGACTGAGCCACCCCCGCCCCTTTTCTGTGGAAGAAGCCGTACTGGGCCAAGACTTTTCGCCACCATTCTTTTTGCCACATCCAACAAATTTAGAGATTTTTTTTGGTTCCCCAAGAAATTTAATTTCTCACTAAGAACAAATTAATTTTTTTACTCACACTCTTACTAATATTATCAATTATATTTAAATAACAGTAATTATAAGAACTTGATTATAAGAATTTAATAATCGGACAGATGGCGCAGTAATAGTAAATATATACTTTACGTATTTTGCAAGAATATTTCTTTAAAGTATCATTAAAACAGATAAAAATTATATACCTTAACGTCGTTCCGGTCATCTGTTTCAACATGAATATATTTGTCAATCCTTGACTGGTTGATATTTGTTTAGTAAACATGAATTTATTTCGTAGATAAAATACCATAAAATTATGACCTAAACGAAAGCTGTAACAAAAAAAATTGGTCTTGAAAAGAAAATATTTACGATATTAAACACCAGAATATGGTGTAACTTTACATTGGATTCTGGTGTTATCTTATACCTGTTTCAAATGTCGCCTTACATTAGATAAGGTGTTACGTTACACCATAAAATGGTCGTAACCTTGATGTCATCATAAACTGGTTTGACTTTACACGTTTTTTACAGTGTGTGATAATAAAACAATGTGATAGCTAAAATTATAGTGTGACGTAAATTATAACTAATGACGAGTAATATATGCATGATTCATATATAAGGAATGATTTACACCCTTTGGCAATAGACGAATTGTCACCTTACATGAACGTCTCCTTTAGACAATCGGTTGTAGACGAATCATCCAATTTCACAAATCCTATCATTTTTTGAATCGCTATTGGACGAATCATCCGTGATGGCGTGATTATGTGTTCGGATGGCGTGGTTGTGTGTTCGTGTACCTCCGGTACCGGTTGTGTGTACCTCCGGTACCGATTGATTTCTAGACCGTCATTTTATGGATGAAACCAAAACCAATTTTTCAGTTCTCTAGCGCCGGTATGTCGAAATTTGAACTTTGACCTCATTGTATCCAAAATTTCATAATATTCCTCAAATCTACGACGTAAAATAGCCCCACCCCTTTTGCTCTTCGAAACGAAAATGGTGTGAACCAAATATTATGTTTACATCATTTTCTTGCGAGAGCGATTCCTCCTCCACCTTTTCTTCTTCTGTTTCCAAATCAAAGACTTCTCTCCTTTTCCTCTTCGAAACTGCATTCATGCCAATTCCTGAGGCATGGGCACGAGTCAATGGTATTAAAAAGATTTCGCGAAGATGCGACTTTTAGGACGACGTCATCACTCGTGGAACTCGGATTTTGAAACAAGGCTGTCAGGAGTATTAAAAAGTTTCTAAGGGAAGACTAAGGAAAGATGAGAAGAGGATTTTAGCGTTGTAAGAAGATGGAGGAAATTCTCAAGCTGAATAGATGACGTATTAATGGATCTTCATATTTCGCCATCCTTTTCTTCGTTAGTGAAGTTTGTGTTAGACTGCACGACATTGAAATTGCCACATCCAGGAGTGAGGGGATAAGGGTGAAATGTAGCACACACATAGCAATACATATCAGCATGTCATGATTTAATTTGCAGCCACTTACAGCGGTTAGAAGATGAGATAATGCAGCACAATATGACTGCCTCAGTAGGTGGTTGCACTGCCGTGAACGGCAATATAGGCAGAAAAACGGCGTGGCATGGAGTCATACATTCGACGGATATGGTCCTGAGGAATTGCACAACAAGCAGCATTGACTTGCTCTCATAATTCATCGAGATTCCGCGTCAGTAGGTGAGTGGATTGCACACATCGTTCAATGTGGTTCACAGATTTGCTATTGGGGATAAATCTGGAGATTGTGCACGAAATGGAAATATTTGAACACGTTGCAAACATTGTCTGGAGACCCTAGCAGTGTGTACACGGGCGTTGTCATGCTGGAAAATGAGCTGCTGCATGCCTCCCAGGAACTGTAGCAAAACGGGCTGTAGAACCGCACTAAGATATCCTGTCAGTGTCCCCATGATGCAAACAAGAAGTGACCTGCTGTCATATCCAATAGCACCCCATACCATTATGCCTGGCTGACGGGTGGTGGGTGTGCCGGTCACAAACAAAAGCTGGATACGTCCTCTCACCAGGTTGTAGCCATACATGGACTCGTCGATCGTCAGCACCCAGACAGAAGTGGGATTCATCACTAAACACAACAATGTTCCATTCATGAGCCCAGTTCGCACCACTTCGGCACCAAGTCAGCTTTTAGGTGGCAGATCGAATCTTCTCGTTAACGATATTCAGCGTGTCCTTAAACATACAGAGGGTATCACTCTCCTGAACAAAAGGCCATCGCTTTCCGTCCCATCCGATGACCTTTCTTTGCCCATCGGTGTCCCCTTTCTTACCTAGGGCAGTGAGAGGTTTAGGAGAGATAAATTAATTCTGGAGATGGTAGGACTCAAACCTGGGAACTGCAGATTAAGAGCCAGGCGAACTATCGAGTCATCCAGCTTTCCTCCCAATAAATTGAATGGATACGAATATAATAATAATATTATAAAGAAATGCAATATTTTTAATTCTGTAAAGTTTTTAATTATATGTAATAGGATAACAAACATGTTAAAAAAATTAATACACTCATCACATTCCGTAAATCCCAATCCTGCTCTCGGTGAAAAAGCGAACATCAATGGACTTGGAAAGGCATTGGTGTTCCGGGATAGAACGTTAAACCGCGGCCCCGTTAGACAAGAGCCATACCCCTTGCAGATTAAAGAGCTCGCTAGATGGCCTTGACGGAAAGCTATCATCTATCTCCTTACAGCTGTCCAGTGAGTCCTCTTTCCTACTCGACTCTGAGTCATTAGGGTCCTTGTGACCTGGTCACCTAGCCCAACACCTCCTAAAACAGAAGGCCGGTGGACCAAGTTATGACGTCACCATAGATAGTCCTTTTTCTTCTTCAACATAAACTATTATTCCGGAAATTCTTTTAAGAAAGGTCCGTGAACTACGTTGGAGAGTTCATTAGATAATTCTTATACATTTATTTCTATTATTATTATTGGTGTACTTTTATACTAATTAATGCTTATTTATAAATATATCTTATTTATATGAAAAATTATTTGGATTGATTAGCAATTATCATAATGCTAATAAATACGAAAAATATTTCTTCTAAATAAGGTATATATATATAAATAAGCATTAGTATAAAAGTACACCACTGATAATAATAATAATGGAAAGAAATATATAAGAATTATGTACTTTACAGGAGGGGCGGGGATGGCTCAGTCGGTAGCGCGCCAGGCTCGTAATCTGTAGTTCCCAGGTTCGAGTCCCAGCTGGGTCAGCGGTGAGATTTATCTCCGCAAAATTCCCCCGCCCTGCCCATGGTCAGTAGGGGACACCGACGGGCTTGGAAAGGCCGCCGTCCGTCGGATGGGACGTTAAGCCCGGGCTCCGTATGCGGGTTGTTGGGTTGTTTTACCTCTGAGCGGCACTTTTTTGCACACCATGGGCTAAATGGCCAGGTCACATGGACCCCGAAGGCTCAGAGAAGGTTGGGGGAGGGGACCCACTGGAACAGCTGTTGGGAGACAGATGGTAGCCTCCCGTCAAGGCCATCCAGCGTGTTCTTTAACGTGCACAGGGTATGGCTCTCCCGCACACGGGGCCACAGCTTAACGTCCCATCCGACGGACGGCGGCCTTTCCAAGCCCATCGGTGTCCCCTACTGACCGTGGGCAGGGCGGGGAATTTTTGCGGAGATAAATCTCAACGCTGACCCAGCTGGGACTCGAACCTGGGAATTACAGATTACGAGCCTGGCGCGCTACCGACTGAGCACCCCCGCCCCTCCGTATGCGGGAGAGCCATACCCTGTGCACGTTAAAGAACACGCTGGATGGCCTTGAAGGGAGGCTACCATCTGTATCCCAACAGCTGTTCCAGTGGGTCCCCTCCCCCAACCTTCTCTGAGCCTTCGGGGTCCACGTGACCTGGCCATTTAGCCCATGGTGCGCAAAAAAGTGCCGCTCAGAGATAAAACAACCCAACCTTTACAGGACTAATTATCCTGACGTCATCACTTGGTTGGCAGGCCTTCTGTCGTAAGAGGTGTTGACTAACCCCACTGTAGGCACCCCCCCTCCCGACATATATGACTGAAAAATCTTATTTTTTTACGCAAAGGCTTTAATGACACTTTGCATCAATTGATAGCGTATTAAAAAGTCAGTTTTTTCATTGGTCGTTCTAGGCGACCAATGACAATGAAGTATTTTGTGGCTTCCGCAGAATAAATAAATGTCGTCGTTGAGTTGTTGATTCGAGAAGTGGAAAGTTTCTCCGCAGCTTTGACGAACGTTGTCTTTTTGTTGCTTAACTTCACTAAGCCTATTTTGTGCAATAATTGCATACGTCTCTTTCGAGAAGCAATTTGCATACGAACGAAGTTAAATCTTCGGAGCTTTAAGAAATTGGTAGGAACTCTTTTCTCTGCTGGATCTTGCCTGAGCTTTATTATTTTTCCTTTTCAAGAGTCGCTCAGCTTAATCAGCTGCGAGTTCGATGTAAACAATTTGCATTTCTTTCTTTTTGGCCTCTCCAAGTTTGCAATTCATTTTAAACAATTATTCCCAGGAATCGCTTTTTCCAAATGAAGGTTCGTAAATAATAATTTTAAAAAAATACCCCCTCAAGCAGCTGCTTGCCACAGTGGTCTGACAGGGGCCTGTCAGTTTATATGCCACAGTAGAAGGTCTGTGAGGATGGCAGCACCTCAGCAGAAAAACGACACACACACATCCATGCCTAATTCGGGGCTCGAACCCAGGTCCCTTAGATCAGTAGCCAAGCGTGCTAACCACTCGGCCATGGGACGGACAAATAACAATTACTGTAATTAAAAATATAATAATTGACGTGCAATATAGTTTATCCTATTTCGTTTTTGGTTCCCTCGATTTTCCATTAATGATATAAAAATATTATCGTTTTGTCGTCGTTATACTGATGATGAATAAAGGATGATAATTCGCGAAGGCTAAAAAAATTAATGATTATTGACGGATGACCAAGAAAGCGTGTTGATCCACGAGGACGCAATAGGCAACGATGATTAATGATTACCAAGAAACGATAATGATTGGCGATTATGATTCGCTTCGTGTACGTACACGAAGGTTGCCAGATCACTAATTTCTAAAGAAATCGTTGCCAGATATTTTTTCTGAATTCTGTAATCAACCATAGTGTTCAGAAATTTTTTTGAACGACTGTATAGTGCCAAAGGTCCAATACGGAAATTAGGCATAAATATATCCTTATCCTTGAACACCAGAAATGGGTTGAGATGTCTCCATTCTTAATGGATAATCTCCTACATAATTAAACGGTCGTTTCCTAATCTTGAAATCTTAAAAAAAAAATGGTACCTGCATAGTCTCCTTCTATAAAATATAAAACATGCGAATGTTTCATTTCACAGAAAATAGTCGTAAAAAGGGCTTTTGGACTCGTCAGCCCATGCAGGCAGCCAGCTCAGAACCAAAAGCAACAGCTATGAGTCACATCCCCACAATTGCACTTCCAAAAACACACTTAATAAATAAAAATATTTACGGCAACAGAAATACAATAAGAACGCAACGATAAATAAAAATAAATAAATTGGAGGGACGTGACAGCTACTCTCTCTATCGTAACAGTTATTCAGTGGGTACCTCCCCCCAACCTTCGCTGAGCCCTCAGAATCCTTGTAACCTGATCATTTATCCCATTGTGCACAAAAAAAGTGCCGCTCAGAGGTTAAAAAACTAGCCCAGAATTGTGTGCAAATATCACCCCCCCCCCCCACCTCCCGTGCGTGTTATAGAATACGCCGGATATCCTTTATGAGAGGTTTCTGTTTACTGAATAATGTCCAGGGCTTCCCTTCCGTCAAAAATTATCTGAGTCCTTGGGGCCCTTCTGACGTGAGCATTCATCTCATTGGGTACATCAAAGTGCCTCTCAGAGTTAAAACAATCCAAACCACTTCCAATCAAACTTCGCAAGAAGCGAAATCCAAAGTTGAAACAAGTTTCTCATTATTTCTGTTGCTTCTGACTGGCAAGTGTCAAATGTTGTAGAAAACTAAATGATACTACGGATATATCCTCAAAAGACTCGGACTGAAATGAAAGCGCGAATACGATAAACGAGATTTGAATACTGACATAACTACTTTTCTCTGACAGAGAATTTTGTTTTCCCCATACGGAGGCGAAAGATCACGAAGCTAATTTTGCACCAGAGTCGAAGTCAATATAAATTGTGTGTGTCTGAGAGAGAGACTAAACCAATTTCGGGAGGAAATGAGAAATTTTTCCTTTCTTAACATTTCGAAGAAGGGAGAAATCTGTGAGGAGTTATTGTCACGTGATCTCAAGAAAAATGATTAAAGATGAACTCTGAGTCGACCTCTTGCTGACTAAGACATGAAAGCAATAACAAAGGTAATTATTTCTGTTTCGTCTCAGAAATGGATGATTTTAAACTGAGCTTATGCACAATTTGATTTCGCTTCTTTTTTTATGATGAGCGTAAGAAAATGTCGCCGAAATTCGGACTGAAATACTTAGGAACGAGAAAAGATTGGGTGTCGAATGTGATGTCAATTTAAATGCACATTCACCGGACGTCCGTTGCTTGAAAACATGAAGAAAATTACCTTGCTCTGCTAAATATGTTATAGAATATCCATGTTATGAAAATGGGAATCGAACTTCGAAACTCTATAACTTCTAAAATATGCATTTAATGGAAATATGTGACTTAAAGATAATTATCAAATCGATTTAAATCCAGATTACCAACAGTTCCAACTCCTTCAGTTTTTAGGGGCGAGGGTGGCTGAGTCGGTAGCGCGCCAGGCTCGTAATCTGTAGTTCCCAGGTTCGAGTCCCAGCTGGGTCAGCGTTGAGATTTATTTCCGCAAAATTCCCCGCCCTGCCCACGGTCAGGTAGGGGACACCGATGGGCTTGGAAAGGCCGCCGTCCGTCGGATGGGACGTTAAGCCGTGGCCCCGTGTGCGGGAGAGCCATACCCTGTGCACGTTAAAGAACACGCTGGATGGCCTTGACGGGAGGCTACCATCTGTCTCCCAACAGCTGTTCCAGTGGGTCCCCCAACCTTCTCTGAGCCTTCGGGGTCCATGTGACCTGGCCATTTAGCCCATGGTGTGCAAAAAAGTGCCGCTCAGAGGTAAAACAACCCAACCTTCAGTTTTTAAAGCGATGTGGAAGCTATAATATTTCATGACAGTGGGTTGGGTTGTTTTACCTCTGAACGGCACTTTTTTGCACACCATGGGCTAAATGGCCAGGGTCACATGGACCCCGAAGACTCAGAGAAGGTTGGGGGAGATGACCCACTGGAACAGATGTTGGGAGACAGATGGCAGCCTCCCGTCAAGGGCATCCAGCGTGTTCTTTAACATGCACAGGGTATGTCTCACCCGTACAAGGGGCAACGGCTTAACGTCCCACCCGATGGACGGCAGCCGTCTCCACGCTGACTCAGCTGGGACTCGAACCTGGGAACTGCAGATTACGAGCTTGGCTTGTTACCGACTGAGCCACCCCCGCCCCATCGCAGTGGGCACAACCGCTAGATAAAACACACCAGTAAGCACAGGCCTCGACGTACGTCCTGATGTTCCTCCGCCGTGCAACTTTGACAGTAGAAGATTCTCGGTTGCTTTCGTAATCACCGCCTCGGAGTTTGGTGGTCAGGTGACTGTGAATCAAGTCCGGATATGGTTCACTGCAGAATGCATCCTATGCAAATTCATGCCGCCGAGAGCGCAAGACTTAATTACCCAGATTCAGAGCTCCTCTCGATTCTCTTATCCACCAGGAGGGGCGTGATATTGTTTTGTGATGAGGAGGCCTGGCCATGCAATGGAAGCACCGACCATCTCCCCATGCTGCTCTGACGAGTCCGCTGCACAAGTAACATATTATTTCGTTTCAGTTCTTAAGCAATTGTATGCGATCACCACGATGATTCCGATCTGAGAGCTCAAATAAAATTCCGAGAATCATTCGCAATAATTTCACTGAGCACTCAAAATAATTCTACCGAGCACTCACTATTATTCCACTGAGCACTCACAATAATTTCATTTAACACTCAAATTAATTCCATTAAACACTCACACTAATTCAACCGAGCACTCACAATAATTACGCTTAGTACTCACAGTAGTTCCTTTGGATACAATAATTCAGCCGAGTGTTAGCAATAATTACACTGAGCACTCATAATAATTCCAGTGAGCACTCAATATAATTCCATAGCACCCATAATAATTTTGCTGAGCAGTCAAATTGCTATTCTATCTAACCCTCGCAATAATTTCACTGAAAACCCACAATATTGCAACTGAATAATAATTCCATTAACCACTCATAATAATTCCTCTAAGCACTCACAATAATTACATCGAGAGCTCACAATTATTCCACTGAGCACTCACAATAACTTGATAGAACTTACAACAATTTCACTGAGCACTCACCTCACAATAATTCCATTGAACACTCAATGATTTCAGTGAACACTCACAAATTCCAATGAGTAGTCACAATAATTCCACAGAGAGCTCACAGTAATTCCTACAAGCACTCGCAATAATTTCACCGTACTCACAATAATTTCACTGAGCACTTATCTCAATTAGTGTGAAGAATCAGAGTAAATATTTTTGAGTGGTCTTCAATGATTATATTTCTTTTTAAATTATATTAGTAAAATATCATGCAAATCAAATATTTTTACAAAAACTTCTGAGAAAATTATTTTTCTTTTTTCCAATTAAAGGCTTTTTGGATTGGATTGTTTTACCTCTGAGCGGCACTTTTTTGCACACCATGGGCTAAATGGCCAGGTCACATGGACCCCGAAGGCTCAGAGAAGGTTGGGGGAGGGGACCCACTGGAACAGCTGTTGGGAGACAGATGGTAGCCTCCCGTCAAGGCCATCCAGCGTGTTCTTTAAAGTGCACCGGGTATGACTCTCCCGCACACGGGGCCACGGCTTAACGTCCCATCCGACGGACGACGGCCTTTTCAAGCCCATCGGTGTCCCCTACTGACCGTGGGCAGGGCAGGGAAATTTTGCGGAGATAAATCTCAACGCTGACCCAGCTGGGACTCGAACCTGGGAACTACAGATTACGAGCCTGGCGCGCTACCGACTGAGCCACCCCCGCCCCCGCCCCCCAATATTAAAGGCAACTGAAATCTTAGTTTTAACTGCAGAATCCTTTCTTAATATATTTACCTGTAACCGCATGATTTATAGGTAGTCACCAGTTATATTTACTTTTGACAAGTTTTCTGTAAATGCGAAAATGTCTGGAATCACTGATCCAGCAGATCACACTACGAAGCACAAGGCAGTCACGTACATTGCATAGAAACATACCGCACTCAGTCTGACAGATAATGGACCTCTGTCGACCCTGTAATCAAAACTAAAGGCGGGTCTCTGCAAATAAGAATCTATAGTTGTAAGGAAATAAATCAAGTTTAGTGCTCCCAAGTCGGATATCTATTTCTGGACTGGCTACGAAGTGAATGGAACTCACCTTATTTGGTGTTCCATGACCTTTTCCCTCTAAGTCGGAACGAATGGGTCCCTTTTGTAAACTTGTCTCATGAATTGTTACTAGAGTATATATCAACTTAGAATTAAATCAACGTCTGAAAATAATTCTGATTAATATAAATTCGACTTTTCTAAAGATATCTTCAATGATACGAGTAATAAATACGAATTGCCTAACAAGATATTGAAAACTATCCTGAATGTTCGATAAATTATTAAAAAACTTTAAATATTTCGGGTTTAAAGAATATTGTATACAAAACTGTAACATTTCTTCGCTGATAGAAGTTTAAAATTTATTTGTTTACCTTTTATACGTCATTAAATTCAGATGAAGATACCGTATGATCACAACAGGAATAAGTATAGATATTGATCTTTTTCAAATAATTTTGACATTTATATGATTTATTTGAACTAAACACTACGTAGTTGATCATCTCACAAAGTTATATAAACTATTTTCAAGAAATATACACTACACTGTCAAAGGTGTTCTGGGTTGATTTGTTTTACAGTCGCTCAAAAAAGTATCCGAACACTATGGTTGATTACAGAATTCGGAAAAAATATCTGGCAACTTTTTTTTTGAAATTAGTGATCTGGCAACCTTCGTGTCACGTGACACGAAGGTTGCCAGATCACTAATTTCTAAAAAAAAACGTTGCCAGATAATTTTCCCGAATTTTGTAATCAACCATAGTGTTCGGATACTTTTTTGCGCGACTGTACCTCTGAGCGGCACTTTTTTGCACTCAATGTGGTAAATCTCCAAGTCACAAGGACCCCGAGGGCTCAGAGAACGTTGGGGGGGGGGGAGGGGAACCACTGGACAGTTGTTGAGAGACAGGTGGTAGCATCCCGTCAAGGCCATCCAGCGTGTTCTTTAACGTGCATAGGGATGTATTAACGTCCCATCCGACGGACGGCGGTCTTTCCAAGTCTGTCGGTGTCCCCTGTTGACCGAAGGCAGAGAGTTTTGATGAAATATATCTCAACGCTGGCCTAGATAGGACTCGAACCTGGGAACTGTAGATTACGAGCCTGGCGCCCTACTGTCCGAGTTTCCGACCTCCCACCCTCCGCGAAAGGGTGTTCTGAAACTTCCATTTATTTCAATATAAAACACATTCATAGCTCACTAGTATTCCAAATAAAATTTAAAGGATTTTTTTTTCACTAGAGATTGACGCTTTAAAAAAATCTACCGCTATCCGCCCCCCCCCCCCCCCCCAGAAATCACGACGTAACCTAAACTTGGAAACCACTGATCAGTAGTACTTCTGTAGAACTATTCCTAATGAACGATCGGTAGTAGCAGCAAGTTTAGAACTTCGAAAAATATTATTGCGTATTCGAGATTTATTTGCTAATAAATTTCAATAATATATGTAAAGTCAGTCCATAGCGCGCCAGACCCGTAATCTGCAGTTTCCGGGTTCCAGTCCCTGCTGGATCAGCGATGATATTTATCTCCACAAATCTCCTCGCCTTGCACTCTGTCAGTAGGAGGTCGACATCCGTTGGATTGGAGTTAAGCCATGGTCCGGTGCGGAGAGTCGTACTCTGTGCACGTGAAAAAACAAGTTTTATGTGAGGCTACCATCTATCTCCCAGCTGTCCAGTAAATTCCTCTCCTCCCAACTTATCGGGGTCCTTGTAATCTGTCCATTTAGCCTATTATGTGCAAAAAAGTGCCACTCAAAGGTAAAGCAATCCACCCGAATGGCGGACAGCAAAAAAATAAAAATAAAAATAAATAAATAAATAAATAAAAAATAGGCTCTAAATCTGCAGTCCCTAGGTTTTAGTCTCAACTGTACCAGCATTGAGATTTATTTCCCGTAACCACCATCCTGCCTTCGGTGAGAAAGAAGACTTGATGGGTTGGCAACCGTTCTTCGGATGGAACGTTAAGCCGTGGCTTTGTGAGAAGGAGAGAGTCATACCCCGTGGAAGTTAAAGAAAATGCTGGATTGCCTTGACGTCAAGTTGTTGTTATTGCTATTTTACCTCTGAGCAGCACATTTTTGCAAAAAATGGGCTAAATGGCAAGGTCACAAGGACCCCCGAGGGCTCAGAGGACGTTAGGAGAGACCCACAGGACAGCTGTTGGGAAACAGATGGCAGCCTCCTGTGAAGACCATCCAGCGTGTTCTTTAACGCGCACAGGGGAACCGCCTGCACACGGCCACGGCTAGCATCCCATCCGACGGACCACAGCCTTTCCAAGCCCATAGGTGTTCACTACTTACCAAGAGCAGGGCAGGAAGTTTTGCGGAGATAAATCTCAACTTGCCCAGATGGGACTCGTACCTGGGAACTGAATGTCAAGATATATCTGTCTCGCAACAGCTATCGCTTGAGTCCCCTTCTGCAACCTTTTCTAAGCCTTTGGGGGTCTTTATCACCTGGTCATTTTGCCCATTGTGTGCACAAAAGTGCAGTTCAGAGGTAAAACAACCCAACAACCTATCCTTTTCACTAAACAATTCTATGGGTCCTTTTTTGGGGTTCTTGTGATTTGGCCCTTTAGCCTACTCAGAGATAAAGCAAGCTAACTGAATCCAATCTGCCTAACATTTGTTTAATAAGTCATCTTCAAATCCAGACATTTAGTGCAACAAAAACTCTTTCTCAAAGGTAAAAAAAATTCACAAATCTGGAGTCTCGACTTGAAGTCCTTTCGTTCTAGTTTCTCAATTTCCTTCAAGATTCGAATAGATAATTTAATGATCAGAAAGAAATATATATATATAAAATCTTATCGCTGTCAAACTTTTGGCTCTCTTTCTAACTTTCCACGGGAATTGGCTCCATCAAGTCAGACAGTCAGTTGGTTTCGATTTTCATTCGGAGTAGGAGTGGTGATGTTGATTTCACGGACGGAAAAAAAGAATCCTCCGGCGTTTATCGACCCAATGTCGATAAACGGAGTGATACATGAAGTGATACAAGAGACTGGAGACGTTGCCCCGCATCCGCGGAAGATCCCGGTCTTCCCGTTATGGCGAGAAATCGTGTGGGACGGCGAGATTACTGAGAACTCCTTTTTTCGTCTGTAGTCCAATTTCCCGCAGAAGATTTTTCTCCTAGAAAAGTGAGTTTCTCGTGTGAATAATCGAACCAAAAGCAGTAGGAGATCGTTGATTTAAATTTTTTTATCTTTGGATTTTAATCTTGATTCCCCGTTTATACGTCATAAACGGCATGGAGACTGAGTCTAATAATAAAAAACATCTCAATAATATGAAATTAATAACTGGTAATTGATTATTGATTGAGAAAGTGCAAGTTGTTGATTCTACTGGGCCATTTGTTTGCGCACTTGTATGTTTCTATGTTTGCAGGTCTGTTCATCTGTTTCTATATTTGTGGATCTCTTTACCAGTTTCTATATTTGTGGATCTCTTTATCTGTTTCTGTATTTGTGGATCTCTTTATCTGTTTCTGCATTTGTGGATCTCTTTATCTGTTTCTGTATTTGTGGATCTCTTTATATATGTTTCTATATTTGTGCATCTCTTTATCTGTTCCTATATTTGTGGATCTCTTTATCTATTTCTACATTTGTGGATCTCTTTATCTATTTCTACATTTGTGGATCTCTTTATCTGTTTCTACATTTGTGGATCTCTTTATCTGTTTCTACATTTGTGGATCTCTTTATCTGTTTCTATATTTGTGGCTCTCTCTACCTGTTTCTGTATTTGTGGATCTCTTTATCTGTTTCTATATTTGTGGATCTCTTTATCTGTTTCTGTATTTGCGCATCTCTTTATCTGTTTCTGTATTTGTGAATCTCTTTATCTGTTTCTGATTTGTGGATCTCTTTATCTGTTTCTGATTTGTGGATCTCTTTATCTGTTTCTATATTTGTGGATCTCTTTATCTGTTTCTATATTTGTGGATCTCTTTATCAGTTTCTGTATTTGTGGATCTCTTTATCAGTTTCTGTATTTGTGGATCTCTTTAGGTGTTTCTGTATTTGTGTATCTCTTTATCTGTTTCTGTATTTGTGGATCTCTTTATCAGTTTCTACCTTTGTGGATCTCTTTATCTGTTCCTACATTTGTGGATCTCTTTATCTGTTCCTGTATACGTGGATCTCTTTATCAGTTTCTACACATGTGGATCTCTTTATCTGTTTCTACATTTGTGGATCTCTTTATCTGTTTCTACATTTGTGGATCTCTTTATCTGTTTCTATATTTGTGGATCTCTATCTGTTTCTATATTTGTGGATCTCTTTATCTGTTTCTATATTTGTGGATCTCTTTATCTGTTCCTATATTTGTGGATATCTTTATCTGTTTCTACATTTGTGGATCTCTTTATCTGTTCCTATATTTATGGATCTCTTTTTCTACATTTGTGGATCTCTTTATCTGTTTCTACATTTGTGGATCTCTTTATCAGTTTCTACATTTGTGGATCTCTTTATCTGTTTCTATATTTGTGGATCTCTCTATCTGTTTCTACATTTGTGGATCTCTTTATCTGTTCCTGTATACGTGGATCTCTTTATCTGTTTCTGTATTTGTGGATCTCTTTATCAGTTTCTACCTTTGTGGATCTCTTTATCTGTTTCTACATTTGTGGATCTCTTTATCTGTTCCTGTATACGTGGATCTCTTTATCAGTTTCTACATTTGTGGATCTCTTTATCTGTTTCTACATTTGTGGATCTCTTTATCTGTTTCTATATTTGTGGATCTCTTTATATGTTTCTGTAATTGTGGATCTCTTTATCTGTTTCTGTATTTGTGGATCTCTTTATTAGTTTCTACATTTGTGGATCTCTTTATTAGTTTCTACATTTGTGGATCACTTTATCTGTTTCTATATTTGTGGATCTCTTTATCTGTTTCTATATTTGTGGGTTGGGTTGGGTTGTTTTACCCTGAGCGGCACTTTTTTGCACCCCAAGGGCTAAATGGCCAAATCACATGGATCCCGAAGGCTCAGAGAAGGTTGGGTCAGGGGACCCACTGGAACAATTGTTGGGAGACAGATGGTAGCCTTCCGTCAAGGCCATTGAACGTGTTCTTTAACGTGCACAGGGGATGGCTCTCCCGCACACGGGTCCACGACTTAACGTCCTATCCGACGGACGGCGGCCTTTCTAAACCCACCGGTGTCCCCTACTGACCGTGGGCAGGGCGGGGGAGTTTTGCGGAGATAAATCTCAACGCTGACTCAGCTGGGACACGAACCTGGGTACTACAGATTACGAGCCTGGCACGAAAGTAGAGATTTAGTAGATTATTAAGAAATTATTTAAAGCGTTTAAAATCAGAATTATTCATGTATCTCTTAAGTAAGAGTTATTTAGAAGAAAAATCACACACTCACAAGCAAATCTACAAACTCAAAACACCAAAATATGCACAGAGAATCTCCTCATCTCGCTCAGTAATGAATTGCTATTTCACACTGAACTGCGCCCTATGAGGAAAGGGGGGGGGGCTAGAAAGAAAATTATTCCTCTTGCGTTTTAGAAAATATTGAAAATCTAATCATCAACCAAATATTACGCTTAATATTCAAAGTCCTAAAACAGATGTGTCATACACTTAACGTTAAACAAGGAATAAATATATCGAATGAAAACTTAGCTAAAAATTATTTAACTTCTCTGCACTTTATGAACAAACTCCGGGTGCATTTATTTTCTCTCCACTTCCGTCCCCCCCAGCAAACGTAACTTTTGCATATATTTTTCTTCCCTTTCGTATTCGATAAATATTTGCATATTTAATTTGATTCTCCCCTTCGAACAAATTCTTGTAGTTTGCAAAGCATCCCTGTTTATTACCTTGCCTTTCCCTCACTCCTTTAGCGAATTCATCAATATTTATCTTGCTTTTCCCTCATTCCTTGAGCGAACTATTATATATTTATTTTGTTTTTCACTCACTCCTTGAACGAACTCCTACATATTAATTTTGCTTTTTCCCTCACTCCTTGAACGAACTCCTACATATTAATTTTGCTCTTTCCCTCACTCCTTGAACGAACGCCTACATATTAATTTTGCTCTTTCCCTCACTCCTTGAACGAACTCCTACATATTAATTTTGCTTTTTCCCTCACTCCTTGAACGAACGCCTACATATTAATTTTGCTCTTTCCCTCACTCCTTGAACGAACGCCTGAATATTTATTTTTGCTTTTTCCCTCACTCCTTGAACAAACTCCTGAATATTTATTTTGTTTTTTCCCTCATTCCTTGAACGAACTCCTACATATTTATTTTGTTTTTTCCCTCATTCCTTGAACGAACGCCTATATATTAATTTTGCTCTTTCCCTCACTCCTTGAACGAACTCCTACATATTAATTTTGCTTTTTCCCTCACTCCTTGAACGAACTCCTACATATTAATTTTGCTTTTTCCCTCTCTCCTTGAACGAACGCCTACATATTAATTTTGCTCTTTCCCTCACTCCTTGAACGAACTCTTGAATATTTATTTTTGCTTTTTCCCTCACTCCTTGAACGAACTCCTACATATTTATTTTGTTTTTTCCCTCATTCCTTGAACGAACTCCTGTATATTAATTTTTCTTTTCTCTCTCTCCTAAAACGAACTTCTACATATTTATTTTTTTCCTTATTCCTTGAACGAACTCCAACATATTTATTTTGTTTTTTCCCTCACTCCTTGAACGAACTCCTACATATTTATTTTGTTTTTCCTTCATTCCTTGAACGAACTCCTACATATTTATTTTGTTTTTTCCCTCATTCCTTGAACGAACTCCTACATATTAATTTTGCTTTTTCCCTCTCTCCTTGAACGAACGCCTACATATTAATTTTGCTCTTTCCCTCACTCCTTGAACGAACTCTTGAATATTTATTTTTGCTTTTTCCCTCACTCCTTAAACGAACTCCTGCATATTTATTTTTGCTTTTTCCCTCACTCCTTGAACGAACTCCTGCATATTTATTTTTGCTTTTTCCCTCACTCCTTGAACGAACTCCTGCATATTTATTTTGTTTTTTCCCTCATTCCTTGAACGAACTCCTGTATATTAATTTTGCTTTTCTCTCTCTCCTAAAACGAACTTCTACATATTTATTTTTTTCCTTATTCCTTGAACGAACTCCAACATATTTATTTTGTTTTTTCCATCATTCCTTGAACGAACTCCTACATATTTATTTTGTTTTTTCCATCATTCCTTGAACGAACTCCTACATATTTATTTAGTTTTTTCCCTCATACGTTGAACGAACTCCTGTATATTTATTTTGCTTTTTCCTCACTCCTTGAACGAACTCCTACATATTTATTTTGTTTTTTCCCTCATTTCTTGAACGAACTCCTGTATATTAATTTTGCTTTTCTCTCTCTCCTAAAACGAACTTCTACATATTTATTTTTTTCCTTATTCCTTGAACGAACTCCAACATATTTATTTTGTTTTTTCCATCATTCCTTGAACGAACTCCTACATATTTATTTTGTTTTTTCCATCATTCCTTGAACGAACTCCTACATATTTATTTAGTTTTTTCCCTCATACGCTGAACGAACTCCTGTATATTTATTTTGCTTTTTCCTCACTCCTTGAACGAACTCCTACATATTTATTTTGTTTTTTCCCTCATTCCTTGAACGAACTCCTGTATATTAATTTTGCTTTTCTCTCTCTCCTAAAACGAACTTCTACATATTTATTTTTTTCCTTATTCCTTGAACGAACTCCAACATATTTATTTTGTTTTTTCCATCATTCCTTGAACGAACTCCTACATATTTATTTTGTTTTTTCCATCATTCCTTGAACGAACTCCTACATATTTATTTAGTTTTTTCCCTCATACGTTGAACGAACTCCTGTATATTTATTTTGCTTTTTCCTCACTCCTTGAACGAACTCCTACATATTTATTTTGTTTTTTCCCTCATTCCTTGAACGAACTCCTGTATATTAATTTTGCTTTTCTCTCTCTCCTAAAACGAACTTCTACATATTTATTTTTTTCCTTATTCCTTGAACGAACTCCAACATATTTATTTTGTTTTTTCCATCATTCCTTGAACGAACTCCTACATATTTATTTTGTTTTTTCCATCATTCCTTGAACGAACTCCTACATATTTATTTAGTTTTTTCCCTCATACGTTGAACGAACTCCTGTATATTTATTTTGCTTTTTCCTCACTCCTTGAACGAACTCCTACATATTTATTTTGTTTTTTCCCTCATTCCTTGAACGAACTCCTGTATATTAATTTTGCTTTTCTCTCTCTCCTAAAACGAACTTCTACATATTTATTTTTTTCCTTATTCCTTGAACGAACTCCAACATATTTATTTTGTTTTTTCCCTCACTCCTTGAACGAACTCCTACATATTTATTTTGTTTTTTCTTCATTCCTTGAACGAACTCCTACATATTTATTTTGTTTTTTCCCTCATTCCTTGAACGAACTCCTACATATTAATTTTGCTTTTTCCCTCTCTCCTTGAACGAACGCCTACATATTAATTTTGCTCTTTCCCTCACTCCTTGAACGAACTCCTGAATATTTATTTTTGCTTTTTCCCTCACTCCTTGAACGAACTCCTGCATATTTATTTTTGCTTTTTCCCTCACTCCTTGAACGAACTCCTGCATATTTATTTTGTTTTTTTCCTCATTCCTTGAACGAACTCCTGTATATTAATTTTGCTTTTCTCTCTCTCCTAAAACGAACTTCTACATATTTATTTTTTTCCTTATTCCTTGAACGAACTCCAACATATTTATTTTGTTTTTTCCATCATTCCTTGAACGAACTCCTACATATTTATTTTGTTTTTTCCATCATTCCTTGAACGAACTCCTGAATATTTATTTAGTTTTTTCCCTCATACGTTGAACGAACTCCTGTATATTTATTTTGCTTTTTCCTCACTCCTTGAACGAACTCCTACATATTTATTTTGCTTTTTCCCTCATTCCTTGAACGAACTCCTGTATATTAATTTTGCTTTTCTCTCTCTTCTAAAACGAACTTCTACATATTTATTTTTTTCCTTATTCCTTGAACGAACTCCAACATATTTATTTTGTTTTTCCATCATTCCTTGAACGAACTCCTACATATTTATTTTGTTTTTTCCATCATTCCTTGAACGAACTCCTACATATTTATTTAGTTTTTTCCCTCATACGTTGAACGAACTCCTGTATATTTATTTTGCTTTTCCCTCACTCCTTGAACGAACTCCTGCATATTTATTTTTGCTTTTTCTCTCCCTCCTAGAACGAACTCCTGCATATTTATTTTTGCTTTTTCCCTCACTCCTTGAACGAACTCCTGCATATTTATTTGTGCCTTTTACCTCACTCCTTGAACGAACTCTTGAATATTTATTTTTGCTTTTTCCCACACTTCTTGAACGAACTCCCGCATATTTATTTGTGCTTTTCCCTCACTCCTTGAACGAACTCCTGCATATTTATTTTTGCTTGTTCCCACACTCCTTGAACGAACTCCTGCATATTTATTTGTGCTTTTTCCCTCACTCCTTGAGCGAACTCCTGCATATTTATTTGTGCTTTTTCCCCTCACTCCTTGAACGAACTCCTGAATATTTATTTTTGCTTTTTCCCTCATACCTTGAACGAACTCCTGTATATTTATTTTGCTTTTCCCTCACTCCTTGAACGAACTCCTACATATTTATTTTGTTTTTTCCTTCATTCCTTGAACGAACTCCTATATATTTATTTTGTTTTTTCCCTCATTCCTTGAACGAACTCCTACATATTTATTTTTTTCACTCACCCCTTGAACGAACTCCTGCATATTATTTTGATTTTTCCCTCATTCCTTGAACGAACTCTTGCAAATTTATTTTGATTTTTCCCTCACTCCTTGAACGAACTCCTGCATATTTATTTTGCTTTTTCCCTCACTCCTTGAACGAACTCCTGAATATTTATTTTGATTTTTCCCTCATTCCTTGAATGAACTCCTGCATATTTATTTTGCTTTTCCCTCACTCCTTAAATGAACTCCTGAACATTTATCTTGCTGGTTTCTCCCCTTATCAAACTTCTACATACTTATTTTTCCCCATCCCCTACAAACTCCTACATACATACTCTGTTTCACATCCTTGTGGAAAATCCTGGCATTTTTTATCCTGCTTTCCCTCCCCTTTGAGCAAACCTCTATATATTTACGTTGAACCCCCCTTGTACAAACCTCTATACATTTACCTTGCTCTACCTCCAGGACAATTTTTTGCATATTTATTTTGCTTTTCGCCTAGTCCCTAAATATTTATCTTGCTTTCCATTTGGACTAACTCCTACACACTTGTACATCCTATACTTCTTATCCCCGACAAACCGCTGCTTATATATATATATCTACATCCTTCTTCACTCCTTGTACAAACTATTGCATATTCATTTTACCCCCACCCCCACCCTTCCGCTCTTCATGTGTACAAAACTTGCGGACATCTGCGCCTCGAAATCGAGAAGCACTTAAACATCCTAGTCTGGGTCACCCTTCATCCACTGCTTCGACCTCTTCACTCCATCCTCGAGATAGGCGCTCTTCTGCCTCTACCAGCACCTCGTGAAACGAGATTAGCACCTCGTAACTAATTGCACCGTTCGAAATAACGAGATAAATCTTATTCCACTCTGCAATTACTTCGTTCGATTTTGGCATGTGAACGACACGACGTGAGGAAATAAATCTTTTGCAGCTACATTTCTTTTCCCGGTCTTCTTATCACAGGAGCCGCTTCCTTGCATTCCGGAAACGTCCGCGTATCTTAATCAATGGTGGGGATCAAACTCCCGACACAGAAAGGAATCAAGTGAAAGAACTGGTATCACTTCGTGAGTTTCAAAAAATCAGCCTCGAAATTTTCTAACAATCTATTTAAATAAAAATAAAATATACTAAAAGATTTTTCCATACGTGAAAAAAAATCAGAACTAAAAAAATTGCACACATGCCACAGGTTTATTTTCATAAAATTTGTAAAGAGTTCGCAAATGAGACAGAAAAATTACATTAACAATTACATATTTCCAATGTGGGATTCGACCCCATTATAGAAAAGAAGTTCTTTCTTCAATTTGTGGTAGTCCTGTATGCAGGAGATCCATACTCTATGCAGTTAAACAACACACTAGATGGCCTGAAGGGAGATTTCCATCCTTGGAAAGGTCGCCGTCCGTCGGATGTGATGTAAGGTCGTGACCAGTTGTGCAGGAAAGCGATGTCCTCTTCACATTAAAGAACAACGATCGATGCCCTTAAAGGAAAGCTTCCATCTGTCTCCTATCAGCTCTCCAATGGGTTTTCACTCAATCTTCTCTGAGCTCTTGGAGGGGCGGGGGTGGCTCGGTCGGTAGCGCGCCAGGCTCGTAATCTGTAGTTCCCAGGTTCGAGTCCCAGCTGGGTCAGCGTTGAGATTTATCTCCGCAAAATTCCCGCCCTGCCCACGGTCAGTAGGGGACACCGATGGGCTTGGAAAGGCCGCCGTCCGTCGGATGGGACGTTAAGCCGTGGCCCCGTGTGCGGGAGAGCCATACCCCGTGCACGTTAAAGAACACGCTGGATGGCCTTGACGGGAGAGTACCATCTGTCTCCCAACAGCTGTTCCAGTGGGTCCCCTCACCCAACCTTCTCTGAGCCTTCGGGGTCCATGTGACCTGGCCATTTAGCCTATGGTGTGCAAAAAAGTGCCGCTCAGAGGTAAAACAATCCACAAAACTCTGAGCTCTTGGGGTACTTGTTACATGGGCATTTAACCCATTGTGTGCAAAATAATACAGCTGAAGAGTACAACAAACAGCTTTATTAGTGGGGTGGGGGTGGCTCAATCGGTCGCTCGCCAACACGTAATCTGCAGTTCCCAGATTCGAGTCCCAGCTGCGCCAGCATTGAAATTTATCTCCGGAAAACTCCTCGTCCTGCTCACAGTCAGTAGGGGACATAGATGGGCTTGAAAAGGCCGCCATCCTTCGGGTGGGACGTTAAATCATGGTTCCGTGTGCGGGAGAGCCGTACTCTGTGCACGTTAAAAACACGCTGGATGGCATTGAAGGGAGGCTACCGTCTGTCTACCCAAAGCTGTCCAGTGGGTCCTCTCCTCCAACCTTCTCTAAGTCCTCGGGGTCCTTGACACCTGGCCATTTAGCCAATTGTGCGCAAAAAAGTGCCGCTCAGAGATAAAACAACCCAAATCTCAAAGTAATTTTGCTAAAAAAAAACAAGAAAAATTTTGCAATCCTCGAAAACTTTAAAAAAACGATTTTTTTTATCTTTTATAACATGACCCAAATATTCAGCCAACTCTGCTAAACAAAATTTTTATTTCTTGAATAAGAAGAAACTCTCTGTTACTGACCTTGAATGAACATTATATCAAATATTCTTTGTTAGTTGACTGCCTGTTTTAACTAAAGAAAACTTTTAACTGAAAAACCAAATCTTGAAAGGTAAGAAATATCCAAATCAGCTAAGATTAAAATGATGTCTGCTGTAATGAAAAAGGATGGTTTCTTGATCAAGAGACTTTCAAAACAATGCTTCGTTCACTTCCTTCAGCACACAAGTTATTAAGTTTGGAACACAAGAGACGCTTAAGAATGTTATTAGAAATTGAACCCACATTAGAAAAAAGAGCGCTAATATTCTGTTAGTCATCATTGGAGTGGTGGTTTCCCTTATAAGTGCTTCACTGAGAAGATTATGTTAAACAATGTGTAATGAACTGTGACAGTTTCGCATTAAATCCTGTTTTTTCTGTTTAACTGGAAGTGCCCTGAAAAGGTTAGTAAAGTAGAAGAGAGAATTAACGTAAATCTTTTTTACCAAAATGCTCCGCTATTACATACCATCGCTCTTTGGGCTGCGGAGAGGAATATTTTGGCTAATAATGGAAAAATTACTCTCTCATAAGGAATGTAGAAGAAAATATTGAGAATGTTGAAATTAATCATGGGAGGGTTATCGATCAAGAGTGTGTTTCAGGTGCTCAAGAACCAGAAAAAGTTATTTTCGAAATTACATTTTTTTTTGGAAAAGGGGCGTGGATGGTATTTGGCTCAGTCGGTAGCTCATCGGGCTCGTAATCTGCACTTCTCAGGTTCGAGATCAGGTGAGTGACTTCTCGCATTTCTCAGGTTCGAGTCCAGGTGAGTGACTTCTCGCATTTCTCAGGTTCGAGTCCAGGTGAGTGGGTTCTGGCATTTCTCAGGTTCGAGTCCAGGTGAGTGACTTCTGGCACTTCTCAGGTTCGAGTCAGGTGAGTGACTTCTGGGATTTCTTAGGTTCGAGTCCAGGTGAATGACTTCTGGCACTTCTCAGATTCGAGTCCAGGTGAGTGACTTCTGGCATTTCTCAGGTTCGAGTTCAGGTGAGTGACTTCTGGCACTTCTCAGGTTCGAGTCAGGTGAGTGACTTCTGGCACTTCTCAGGTTCGAGTCCAGATGAGTGGGTTCTGGCATTTCTCAGGTTCGAGTCCAGGTGAGTGACTTCTGGTACTTCTCAGGTTCGAGTCCAGGTGAGTGAGTTCTGGCATTTCTCAGGTTCGAGTCCAGGTGAGTGATTTCTGGCATTTCTCAGGTTCGAGTCAGGTGAGTGACTTCTGGAATTTCTCAAGTTCGAGTCCAGGTGAGTGGGTTCTGGCATTTCTCAGGTTCGAGTCCAGGTGAGTGACTTCTGGCACTTCTCAGGTTAGAGTCAGGTGAGTGACTTCTGGGATTTCTCAGGTTCGAATCCAGGTGAGTGACTTCTGGCACTTCTCAGGTTCGAGTCAGGTGAGTGACTTCTGGGATTTCTTAGGTTCGAGTCCAGGTGAATGACTTCTGGCACTTCTCAGATTCGAGTCCAGGTGAGTGACTTCTGGCACTTCTCAGGTTCGAGTCAGGTGAGTGACTTCTGGCACTTCTCAGGTTCGAGTCCAGGTGATTGACTTATGGCACTTCTCAGGTTCGAGTCAGGTGAGTGACTTCTGGGATTTCTTAGGTTCGAGTCCAGGTGAGTGACTTCTGGTACTTCTCAGATTAGAGTCCAGGTGAGTGACTTCTGGCATTTCTCAGGTTCGAGTCCAGGTGAGTGACTTCTCGCATTTCTCATATTAGAGTCCAGGTGAGTGACTTCTGGCATTTCTCAGGTTCGGTCAGGTGAGTGACTTCTGGCATTTCTCAGGTTCGAGTCCAGGTGAGTGACTTCTCGCATTTCTCAGGTTCGAGTCCGGGTGAGTGACTTCTGGCACTTCTCAGGTTCGAGTCCAGGTGAGTGACTTCTGGCACTTCTCAGGTTCGAGTCCAGGTGAGTGACTTCTGGTACTTCTCAGGTTCGAGTCCAGGTGAGTGAGTTCTGGCATTTCTCAGGTTCGAGTCCAGGTGAGTGATTTCTGGCATTTCTCAGGTTCGAGTCCAGGTGAGTGAGTTCTGGCATTTCTCAGGTTCGAGTCCAGGTGAGTGATTTCTGGCATTTCTCAGGTTCGAGTCAGGTCAGTGACTTCTGGAATTTCTCAAGTTCGAGTCCAGGTGAGTGGGTTCTGGCATTTCTCAGGTTCGAATCCAGGTGAGTGATTTCTGGCACTTCTCAGGTTAGAGTCAGGTGAGTGACTTCTGGGATTTCTCAGGTTCGAGTCCAGGTGAGTGACTTCTGGCACTTCTCAGTTCGAGTCAGGTGAGTGACTTCTGGGATTTCTTAGGTTCGAGTCCAGGTGAATGACTTCTGGCACTTCTCAGATTCGAGTCCAGGTGAGTGACTTCTGGCATTTCTCAGGTTCGAGTTCAGGTGAGTGACTTCTGGCACTTCTCAGGTTCGAGTCAGGTGAGTGACTTCTGGCACTTCTCAGGTTCGAGTCCAGGTGATTGACTTATGGCACTTCTCAGGTTCGAGTCAGGTGAGTGACTTCTGGGATTTCTTAGGTTCGAGTCCAGGTGAGTGACTTCTGGTACTTCTCAGATTAGAGTCCAGGTGAGTGACTTCTGGCATTTCTCAGGTTCGGTCAGGTGAGTGACTTCTGGCATTTCTCAGGTTCGAGTTCAGGTGAGTGACTTCTGGCACTTCTCAGGTTCGAGTCCAGGTGAGACTGATCAGGCACTTCTCAGGTTCGAGTCCAATGGTGAGAAGCATCTGAGTCAGCGTTGAGATTTATCTCCGCAAAATGTTCCGCCCTGCCGTCGGTCAGTAGAGGACACCGATACGTTTGGAAAGGTCGCCATCTTTGGGATGGCACTTGAAGACATGAATCCGTGTGCGGGAGAGCCATAAGGTGTGCAAGCTGAAAAACACTCCCGGTTGCCTTGACAGATTGATTGACCCATCAATGATCCATCCGTGATTCTATCTGTCTCCTAATAGTTATCCAGTGGGTCCCCTTTCCCCCAACGTTCTCTGAGTCCTTGGGGTCCTTGTGACCTGGCCATTTAGCCCATTGCGTACAAAATTGTACGGATTAGAAGCTAAACAACCTAATCTAACAAACCTGTGCTGAATTGACAATTTCCCCCAACATTACCTCAGCAAGACAGCTGACACAGATGGACTTTAAAAAGTCACCGTTAGTTGGATCGGACATTAATTCGTGGTCTCATGTTCAAGAGAGCAACACACAGATTACAGAAACAAAATTTTACTGTAAACGATAATCTTTGGCAATGGAAAAAAAACTAAGAAATTACATTAAAAGCGTCTTCAATATCTTCAGTATTTACCAAATAAAATTTGGCTTTAAATTACATTCACTTTCTTCTTCTTTTATATTATTAGGTGAAGAATTATATAATTTTGGTGCAATAAAATTAAAATGCTTATGTATGATTTCTTTTTTTTTTTTTCGATTTCACAACATGAAACATGTTTGTAGAACATCTGGTATCGTATAGTCAAATAAAATTTGGCAGTATTTTACCAAATAAAATTTTTCTTAAAATTACATTCACTTTCTTCTTCTTTTATATTATTAGGTGAAGAATTATATAATTTTGGTGCAATAAAATTAAAATGCTTATGTATGATTTCTTTTTTTTTTTCGATTTCACAACATGAAACATGTTTGTAGAACAACTGGTATCGTATAGGATAAACCGTATTTCGATCCAATTTTTTTTGGTTGCAAAAATTTGATGGATAATTTATATTGCTAATATTGCTATTTGAAACTAGTTTTACAATTTTATTTTGCAATTTCACTAGAGGGAGTAGGTTTGATATATTCATCTCTCTTTTTTGGCATCGATTTTCTTGCTGATGTATGTTATTGCTTTTAATGAAGCAAAATCTGAAGCCATTATATCCAAATTACTCGCCATTATCTGAAGTCCGCTGACTCACAAAACTCTATCCACATCCAATATAAGAGATGTTTTTTCTTTTAAGCTGCTACATTTAACCTAAATAATAAATAAGGATTCGTTGCTTGTTGGTAACTACGTGGGAAATACCAGGAGAGAAAATGTACTTTTAAGAATGAAATTGTTCAAGCATTTTCTGATAGAGCTAGGTGTGGTCCCCTTTTCTGGGGTGTTTCGCTCACTGTAATGACATCTATTCCGTCGAGTCTATAGCGGAAATACAAACGGAAAGCATTCTAGTAAACGCGCCATGCTTTTCAGTTAAACTGATGGTGTGTGCAATGGAATGTCAACAGTCCGCCTTAGCTTTAAGCCACCGCCCGGCTACTTTTTTTTTTCCATTTCTGTCCCTTCTCTTGAAAATTGGAATTTCAATAACCGAATAAAAATATTTCATTCTAGAGATACTTTTAGAATCTGTCGTTTATTGTGTGTCTGCTTGTTTGTTCGTTTCCCATTAGATATTTAACATCGAATGCATTTTTTTTGTTTTACATTTTAATGCAGATTAGGTTCTTTATGTATGTTTTTATTTGATTTTTTTTCCAAATTTGGATGTTAGTTGGATACACCAATATAAAAGAAATGGAAGTGGGTTGGGTTGTTTTACCTCTAAGCGGCACTTTTCTGCACACAATGGGCTAAATGGGCAGCTCACAATGATATCCTTCCCTTGCGGGGGGGGGGGGGAGAAGATCAATGTCGAGGGTTATCGATCAAGAGTATGTTTCAGGTGCTCAAGAACCAGAAAAAGTTATTTTCGAAATGGCATTTGTTTTTGTAAAAGTGGTGGGGGCGGGGGCGGTAGCGGGCCAACTCTTAATCTGAGTTCCCAGGTTCGAACCCAGCTGGATCAGCGTTGAGATTTATTTCCGCAAAACTCCCGCCCTACCCAAGGTGAGTAGGGGACACTGATGTGCTTAAAAAGGACGCCGTCCGTCCGATGGGACGTTAAGTCGTGGCCCCGTGTGCGAGAGAGAGCCATACTCTGCGCACATTAAAGAACACGGCTGTTTGGCCTTGACGGGAGGCTACCATCTGTCTCCCAACAGCTATTCCAGTGGGTCCCCTTCCCTATCTTCTCCGAGCCGTCGGCGTCCTTGTGACCTGACTATTTAGCCCATTGTGTGCAAAAAACTGCCACTCAGAGCTAAAACATCCCAACCCTTGGGGTATTCCTCCCAACTGGAGGAAACCCACTGGACAGCTGTTAGGAGAAAGATGGTAGCTCACCGTCAAGGCCATCCAGCGTGATCTTTAACGTGAACAGGGTATTCCGTCGGTAACTCCCGCACACGGGGCCACGGCTTAACGTCCCATCCGATGGATGGAAAATGGAGGTGACGAATTTCTCTGCATAATAGCAACAGATGTTTGGAAGCTGTTTTTGCTATCATAGGGGCGAGACTGATTCAGTGGGTAGCACGCTAGGTTTTCATTCTACAGTTTCCAGATTTCAGTCACAACTATATCTGAGCAGAGAATTTTCTTCAGTAACTCTCGCTATGACCTTGATCAGATAGGGGACAACGATGGACTTGGATGGGCGAAGGACGCCGTCCGTTTGAGAGAGGTTAAATCGCATTTCCGTCTTCAACAGAGCCATTTCTTCTACGCGTTAAGGGACACGCTGGATGGCTTTCACCTTCAGTGGATCTCCTTCTTTAGCCTTTTCTAAGACTTTGGGGCCCTTGCGACCTGGCCATTTAGCCCCTTGTGTACAGAAAAAGTGCCGCTCAGAAGTAAAACAATGGCAAAACGGGCAGCTCACAAGGATAGTGATCGATATTATATATATATATCATCTGATCGATATTATACCGCTCAGAAGTAAAACAATGGCAAAACGGGCAGCTCACAAGGATAGTGATCGATATTATATATATTGTTACGACAGAAGAATCTGGCAACCGAAAGAAAAGTTTCAGCCAACGAATTGAACTTTGGGAGAATTTGGAGAAGAAGAGTGGAGCGTTAACGGTCGTTTTGTATTGTAACGGTCGTTGTGTGTTGTAACGGTCGTGAGTTCGAAAATGGACGGTGAGCTGTTCTGAGACAGTGCGCGTAAGTATCAAGAAGTAACTTGATGTGTTGTGTATACGCGGAAGGATAAAAGTGGGATCTTTTATCGTTAAGTATCAAGAAGTAACTTGATGTGTTGTGTATACACGGAAGTATAAAAGTGGGAACTTTTATGGCTAACTTCGAATGTCTACACGGACTGTCTTTTTGTTCGGCTAGTGTGTGAACAGTTATTAGCACAGGACGAGAATTGGTTTACGAGTGAAGATCTTCGGGTGACCTGGTAAATCAAGTAAAAGGTAGTATTTAGTAAAATACACAGAGCTGATATTGTGTGCTCTACGCAGGAAGATTGATGACTTGTGCATATTAATAGTTGATTTGTTAATAAGATACTTCATCCATATTTCCCTTGTAACAATTTACCTTGTATTGAATTTGGTTTTGAAATATAGCTTTTAATACTCACGCTCAGTGGCTATCCATTTTCGTAATCCGCAACATTTGGTGTCAGAAGCGGGATAATTTATTGAATGCCGTTAACTAGAAGTATGGATGAATTAGTAAAGTTGATAAATAGCTTGAAAGTCGATATGGCTACGCAGATGACTGATATGAAAGCCGATATGGCTACGCAGATGACTGATATGAAAGCCGATATGGCTACACAGATGAATGACATTAAAAGTCAAAATAATGACTTGAAAGCCGATATGGCTAACAAAATAGGTGACCTGGCCGCACAAAATACTGAGATGAGAGCTGAAGTGGCTTCTCAAGTTGGTAAGTTTATTGATCACTTCAAGGATCATAAAACCGAACTCAATAGACAATGCAATAGTTTAAATGTTGAATTTGTCAGTGAAAAAGATGATCTTGATAGTGTTAAGTTAGATTGTAAACATGGAAAAGAAAAAGAGAAAGGCAACGCATATAAAAATGTGGATCTGCTACTGGAAATCAAGAATCGTAGAGATAGCGCAGATAATGCCTTTGACCACGCAACTACTGGTAATGCATGGCAGAGTGTCTATGTCGCTGGTGACATGTCTAGGAACTGTGAAGAACAATCACACAGATCAGAGAGCTGCGAGACTATACAGTACGCTTTGCACTTCAAAATACCTAGGTATACAAGTCTGGCACGATCTGAAGAGAGATCCACACGAAAGGTATTCTATTCCTCGCTGTCAGCAAAATGCGTCATGGACAATTATCGCAAAGGCAGAGTAACGAGTGGTAATGAAGAGGAACGAAACAGAGTTTACGTTTCGCAGAGTGGTCCGAGTAAAGAAGAGGCGTCCATTCATCATAGATACAAAGTGCCATTCGACGTTACTGGGGAAGTCGGAGAGATTTTTCCGAAACATATAGCCACACTCGAATCGTTTATAGAAAGTGGGGATTTAAGGAAGAGGAATTCCGAAGAATGGCTTAGAAGCGTAACAGGTGATGCTAGTAAAGGAGCTTCAGGCAGAGACAGTACTTCAAAGACTAACTTTCTGGATGAAACTAAGCCTCAGAGTTACGATCAGAGAGAAGTGAATCCCTCAGATAATTTCAACGTAGCCACGCTGAATTTCTTTTCTGAACAGTCAATGTGCAGATTTGGACATTATAACCATTTAGATTATAAGGATATAGAAAAGTTTTATCACGACTTCAGGAGCTCTAAAGTGGACAATATCATGTTACAAAACTCGTCGCTGATCTCCAGAATGAACAATTTGGCAATCATGACTGATATTTCCCTGGCTAATTACAATGAGAGCTCCAAGAAAGTGAATTCGGAAGAAACAGCAAATATGACCTCCTCGGGTCATGTGTTTTGTTGGAGACTCGAGTGGCGCCATCGGATGGTAGATAAACACAGCACAGGAGGTGTCAGCGACAAAGTGAGTCTTGTCTTGGCTCCTGCACTTGCTGCTTTAGGTCTCAAGGTCCCTATGATCTCCGGTCGTGCTCTCCAATTGACAGGAGATACTCTGGACAAATTGGAATCCATCCCTGGCTTCACAGTCGACTGCACTAAAGATAAAATCGAGCAGATGATGGAAGACGTCGGATGCTGCATCGTAGGACAGACAGTGGAGCTGGCTGAAGGAGTGTGCGCTTTGGTTTATGATGTTGAATTCGGAAAAGGAGCTATTGATCTCATCAGTACAGAAGACGCTGTTGATTTAGTTAAGAAAATGGTTGCAGCATCACAAGCTCGTGGAATGAAGAGTTTGAGTTGTTCAGCTGTTATCAGCAACATGGATTCACCTCTTGAAAACTCTGTTGACAACTCTCTGGAAGCGATGGAAGCTGTTCAGTGTTTCCTTGGTAACGGATCCTTGGAACAGCAAGAGCTCGTCGAAGAGTTAGGAGGAGAACTTCTGCGTTTGGTGAACATTGTGGATAATAGGGTAGATGAAGCATCACGTGTCCGCAAGGTTCTGCATAACGGCAATGCTTTGAACAAGTTTCGTAACATGTTAATAGAACAAGGAGTATCTGAAGATGTTGCAAGCTGGCTATGTGAAGGTAAAACAGAAAAATTATTGCTAGCAGCCCGACACATCACTGATTTCACTTATACAGGAGAAACAGGTAAGGTTGTCGGATTAGAAGCTGCAGTTCTAGCAAGAGTATGGAAGGAGGAGATGGACCGAAGAGCTAAAAAGAATTATGGAGCTGATATTATATTTGTGAAGCACCTTGGGGATCAAATGGAATCAGGTGAAATATGGCTGAAGGTTCATCACGACAGTTCTGAATTAAGGGAAAGTCAACTGACAAAAGGGTCAGACTGGAGGATGAAACTCCTCCCTAGATTTCATGTCACTAATGACTTTCATTCCTTGTTACTGTTGATAGAAGTAAAAATCCAAAGAAGAAAACTTTCGACAAAGAAGAAAACTTTTTACAGGTTTTGCACGAAAACTCTTAGTCGATTCTTCTCCCTGCAAAGACATAAACGTGTTCACAAGGGCTATAGGCCTTACACGTATTATGTTTGTGGACGAGGCTTCAGTCAGAAAAGAAATCTACGTCATAATGAGATTCGCTTTCATTTTGACACAAACGTGGTATATCGCATTCGTCGACGTCCAGCTACAAAGTGCAAGGTGGTTCACGTGGATCGTTTGGCCCCGTTTCATCGAAGAACTGAAGAAGCTTTGGAATCCAGAATTGTTCGGGACGAACAAGACCTAGGAAGGGGGCAGTGTTACGACAGAAGAATCTGGCAACCGAAAGAAAAGTTTCAGCCAACGAATTGAACTTTGGGAGAATTTGGAGAAGAAGAGTGGAGCGTTAACGGTCGTTTTGTATTGTAACGGTCGTTGTGTGTTGTAACGGTCGTGAGTTCGAAAATGGACGGTGAGCTGTTCTGAGACAGTGCGCGTAAGTATCAAGAAGTAACTTGATGTGTTGTGTATACGCGGAAGGATAAAAGTGGGATCTTTTATCGTTAAGTATCAAGAAGTAACTTGATGTGTTGTGTATACACGGAAGTATAAAAGTGGGAACTTTTATGGCTAACTTCGAATGTCTACACGGACTGTCTTTTTGTTCGGCTAGTGTGTGAACAGTTATTAGCACAGGACGAGAATTGGTTTACGAGTGAAGATCTTCGGGTGACCTGGTAAATCAAGTAAAAGGTAGTATTTAGTAAAATACACAGAGCTGATATTGTGTGCTCTACGCAGGAAGATTGATGACTTGTGCATATTAATAGTTGATTTGTTAATAAGATACTTCATCCATATTTCCCTTGTAACAATTTACCTTGTATTGAATTTGGTTTTGAAATATAGCTTTTAATACTCACGCTCAGTGGCTATCCATTTTCGTAATCCGCAACAATATATATATCATCTGATCGATATTATATATATATCATCTGATCGATATTATATATATATCATCTGATCGATATCATATATATATATTTAGATATTTGTGATTATTTCATCTGCTTCAATTACATATTAAAATTTTTAATTTGCAACTGAATCTTTTCCATTACTCTTTGTAAGCCTTTTATGTTGATACCAAAAAATTTCTCTTTGAATATTCGCCAATTTTTTTATTTCCTACTCCATTAATTTTTTTAAAGATTTTGGTGGCTCTCCCAATTAAGCTACTTACATAGATTTTGTTTGATATGTTTGATATCAATAATTAAAATTTAAATTAGCAGCCATCATGAAAAATATCGCTGGTCATCTCTAAGAATATACAGTGTATTGCACAAGATTACACAGTGTACTGCACACAAAAGTGCAGTACACGGTGTAATCTTGTTATTTTCACTGTGTAAAAAGTTATTTTCAGTCATATTTTTTTTATAAAAAGCATATTTAAAGAGTCACTGAGTCCTGTATCTGCGTTACTATTTACATGTGTGGAACCGTACGTAATAAAATGGCCCTTTGAATGTACACCGAAGAGCCAAAACTTTATGACCACCTGCCTAATATGATGTTGGTCCTCCACGTGCCGCCAAAACAACTCTTACCCGGCGAGGCATAAACGCTAAAAGATTTATAAAGGTGTCTTGTGGTATCTGGTACCAACACGTTACCAGCAGATCCTTTAACTCTTGTAAGCTACTGAGCCGCCGCAGATCGGATATGCTGTTCCAACACAAACCACAGATGCTCGATTGGATTGATGTCTGGGGAATGTGGAGGCCAGGGCAATATCTGGAAGTCTTCCTCATGTTCTGCGAACCATTCTTGAACAATCCGGGCAGTGTGGCATGGCACATTATCCTGCTGAAAGAAGGCATTACTTCAGGGGGAATACCGTTGAAATGAAAGGATGTACCTGGTCTGCAAATATGTTTAAGTAGGTGGTAGACGTCATAATCTCCTGCATATGAATGACTGGACACAGGATTTCCCAGCAGAACATTGCTTATAGCATTACACTTCCTCCACCGGCTTGTTTTTGTCCCACAGTTCATCCTGGTGTTGGCACCAGGATGCACAAGATTACAATAAGATTACTTGTTACACTATGTGGACTGCCGGGTACATGTGCGTCATTTACCTGGGGAAGTTTTGGCACTTCCCCAGGAAAACGATTCACACGTAACCGGCCGTCCACATGGTATAACAAGAAACAAGATTCATAGGACCAGACGACCTTGTTCCAATCATTCAAGGTCAAGTTTTGATGTTCTAGCATCAATGAGCGTGGTCGGTCCACACCTTACCGGCGGCGGTTCGTGGTTTTTTCTTCCTGAAACCACTTTTTGAATTTAGTAACCTCGGCTGACCTTGAGCACCCTACAAGCCTTGTCGTCTCGGAAATGCTCCGACCCAGTCGTCTGAACATTACAATTTGGCCTTTGTCAAACTCACTTAGGTCCGCTGTGTTTCCTATCTGAAGAAGAAGAATAAAACTGATTAACAGAGCTCAGTATTAGGTGGCATTTATACCGTTTCATGACGACACACGCCGTCGTTTGCATGCAGTTGCTATGATTTTCATAAAGACATGCTGGTCATAATGTTTTTGCTCTTCGGTGTATGATGATATTACAGATATCTTGCGCTTCAAATTAAATTCGATCAAATTAAAACGAACAGGTCTTAATTTATTTAAACTTATCGTTTTGGGGCGGGGTGGCTCAGTCGGTAGCGAGCCAGGCTCGTAATCTGTAGTTCCCAGGTTCAAGTCCCAGCTGGGTCAGCGTTGAGATTTATCTCCGTAAAATTTCCCCGCCCAGCCCACGGTCAGTAGGGGACACCGATGGGCTTGCAAAGACCGCCGTCCGTCGGATGGGACGTTAAGCCGTGGCCCCGTGTGCGGGAGAGCCATACCCTGTGCACGTTAAAGAACACGCTGGATGGCCTTGACGGGAGGCTACCATCTGCCTCCAAACAGCTGTTCCAGTGGGTCCCCTCCCCCAACCTTCTCTGAGCCTTCGGGGTCAATGTGACCTGGCCATTTAGCCCATGGTGTGCAAAAAAGTGCCGCTCAGAGGTAAAACAACCCAACTTATCTTATTTCGAACTATGTTAATAATCAGAATAAAAATAATTAAATTTTTTGCTCTCTCCGTGAGTAGTGATTTAAACATTCCCCCCCCACCCTTCTGAAAGACATTTTATCCGACCTGGTGTAAATACAGATTTTAATTTATTATGAAAATATTTCTTGGAGTTATTCAACGAAACGTTTGCTTTTTTTTTTTTCTTGTTTTGACTAATTCCGGAGTTATTATTTTGCTGTATCAATTTCTATTTATGTTTATTCCACGGTTGTTGCTTTGATCGTAATCCTTCTTGCAACGTAGAGATTCCCCCCTAGGCCTTACTTCGTTTTTTAATAGCAATAAAATTGCTGTTCTGATTTCTGAATGTGCAGACTCTGACGCACTGACAGAAGTTTTTATTCTCGTTAATCAATGCAGTATAAGCCAATGTATTTAAAATACGAAATGTCTGAGATAATTTTTATTTTTTTTTTTTTGGGGGGGGGGGTAAAGTGTTGTAGTTCTCAGAACGATCAGTTTATTTTTGCAACAATCGTTCCCGTGTTTCCCCGAGTAACAATCGTTTGATCGGAGAAGAATCTGTTGTAATAAGTAGATCGAATTTTCACGTGGAAAGTTTTTTTTTTTCTGGATGGGCATTACCATTTGTTTTTCGTTTAACAGGTAAGTCATAAGAGTTCACTTCAGAGTCCGCCGTCCGTCGCATGGCACGTTAAGCCGTGACACCGTGTTCAGGAGAGCCATACCCTGTGCACGTTAAAGAACACGCTGGATGGCCTTGACAGGAGGCTACCATCTGTCTCCCAACAACTGTTCCAGTGGGTCCCCTCCACCAAACTTCTCTGAGCCATCGGGGTTCTTGTGACCTGGCCATTTAGCTCATGGTGTGCAAAAAAGTGTCGCTCACAGGCGAAACAACCCAACCCAAAATACTAATTTAGCTTCTGATAGCAATGTATATGAAAAATAGATTTTCTTATTCTTCGAGGGATTACTCATATTTTTCGACTGCACAGTTCGGCGTAATCAAAAGAAAAAAAATTACGTGAAACACTTCACAGAGAGAAAGATTCACCAAGCGAAGAAGAAAGACACGAAAGGAAGGACAATTCTGTAAATCATTTAGTTCAGCTATCCCCACGTGACATAACGGAGCATGCGCTCTCTGCGACACAGGATATCTCCGCAAAATTCCCGCCCTGCCCACGGTCAGTAGGGGACACCGATGGGCTTGGAAAGGTCGCCGTCCGTCGGATGGGACGTTAAGCCGTGGCCCGTATGCGGGAGAGTCATACCCTGTGCACGTTAAAGAACACACTGGATGGCCTTGACGGGAGGCTACCATCTGTCCCACCCTGCCCACGGTCTCCCAACAGCTGTTCCAGTGGGTCCCCTCCCCCAACCTTCTCTGAGCCTTCGGGGTTCTTGTGATCTGGCCATTTAGCCCATGGTGTGCAAAAAAGTGCCGCTCAGAGGTAAAACAACCCAACCCAACCTGCAACACAGGAATGACCTTGTATATGGCACGGAGTGACATAGCCTTTTGGCGCCTCTCTGTATGTATTCATTTCAAAAGCAGACGGACGTCAGCAATTTTGTAAGAGTAGGTAAATCAGCGCGCTACCTTCCTCTGAAATGAATGTGCATTCAGTGATCGATTGCACCACCAATATGCTTTAGAAAGTTCATTTTATATTTTTAGGGCGCATATGGGAAGATAGATATTTTTTTTAATTTATTTATATTTCTTTTGTAAATAAAAACGCCTACTTATAGAACATGTGATATATGACTCATAAACATCGGCGACATATATCCTTCCCCTGCTTTTGGTTGTTGTTGGGTTGTTTTACCCCCGAGCGGCACTTTTTTGGCATACCATGGGCTAAATGGCGGTCACATGGACCCCGAAGGCTCAGAGAAGTTTGGGGGCGGAGACCCATTGAAACAGCTGTTGGGAGACAGATGGTAGCCTCCCGTCAAGGCCATTCAGCGTGTTCTTTAACGTGCACAGGGTATGGCTCTCCCGCACACGGGGTCACGGCTTAACCTCTCATGCGACGGACGGCGGCCTTTCCAAGCCCATCGATGTCCCCTATTGACCGTGGGCAGGGCGGGGAATTTTACGGAGATAAATCTCAACGTCAATCCGACTGGGACTCGAACCTGGAAACTACAGATTACGATCCTGGCGCGCTACCGACTGAGCCACCCCGGCCCCACCCCTTGTTTTGTAGTCGTGTTTACAGTAGCCCAAGATATTATGGTCATCACAAGCTTTAATTTGAAATAAAACTCGTTAAGGCCCACCTCCAAAAATACAGAATCTATTTTAGGGAAGAGAATGGTAGGGGAGAGGATTCCAAACAGTCTATTACGGTTCTCATATTTCTTTTGACGCCTAACTCGTATTTGTAGGATCTCATGTTCAGAAGAAATAGCGGAACTATGGTTTTCATATTTCCCTTCTTTAGGGAAGAAGAAAGCATTGGGGGTTAATTTTTATAGCTTATAACACTCCAAATGGCACAAACTTTCGTTTGACGAATAGCTTGTTACTTTCAGGCGTAGCTTTCCAACAATATAGAGGAACAATAGTTTTCGAATTTCGTCCTATTTTTTAGTTGGGAAGAAAGCAGTGGGGGTGAATTTTGTATAGCCTATGACGCTCCTCGCGTCTCATGCATTCATTTGACGCATAGCTTGTTGATTTCAGCACTCGCATTCTGGAGATGTAAAGGAACAATCGTTTTCCTATTTCCATATTTAGGGTTTATTCATTTTCCTGCAGATAAGCTATTTAGCTTTGCGGGTCAAAGTGTAAATGTATTTGTATTCTTTACTCTTATGAATAAAAATTATATTCTAAAAAAAAAAGAAAACATGGAGTCAATTTTTTTATAGCCTACGACCATCCCCGCGTCCTAGGCTATATCGAAGCTTATGACATCCCCGCGTCATAAGCTTTTGATTTGACACATAAATTATTAAGTTTGACCGTCAAATTTCCCCATCGAGTTCGAAAGATATAGTGGAAAAACAACATACAAAAGCAAAAAGCAATAGGAAGATGGGTAAAAAATGAATAAATCTCAACGCTGACCCAGCTGGGACTCGAACCTGAGAACTGTAGATTACGAGCAAGGCGCGCTACCGACTGAGCTACCCTCACCCCGATCTGGTCATTTAGCCCACTGTGTGCAAAAAAGTGCCGCTCAGAGGTAAAACAACCCAACCCATGGTGACTAATCTCTTGCGCCAGGATCTTTTTCTAAGAGTCCAGATGGAATGAGGGATGTGAAAACTATTGGCAGCAAAAATAAAAGTCTCGGCAATCACCTTTATCATCATTACATTGCAATCTAATGGTTGTTTGATGGTAAACCCAATGAAAAATTTCTTGGGAATTATCAGCAAAAGGAAATAAATTATCAGAAAGAAATGAAAGGTAGCGTGCATTTTGTCTATTATTTAAAAACTCATCCTTGAATATTTCGTATACAAAATATCGGTTTTTCAATCACCAAAAAAGCAAGAGGAAAATTACTCTTTTCGAAACAATGCGTTTTTAAGTAAATGCTTTTATCGATATACTGTATTTCTTCAAAACCCTGAGCCGTAAATATGTTTGCGCAGGGGACTATTTATGCCTTATTTCTAATATATGTATAAGATATTTGAAATGTGCTTCTCCTCTTCGCTAGCTGAGTCCCTTTTTTTTTTTAGAATATAATTTTTATTCATAAGAGTAAAGAATACAATTACATTTACACTTTGACCCGCAAAGCTAAATAGCTTATCTGCAGGAAAATGAATAAATTATATTAACATAAGTCATTCAGCCACAAAAATGGTGTACATCGATATAAAGATTATACTCGATATAAAGATTATTTCGTGCAGTTAACAATCCGTTTTTAGCAATGGTAGGGTTGGGTTGTTTTACCTCTGAGCGGAGCTTTTTTGCACACCATGGGCTAAATGGCCAGGTCACATGGACCCCGAAGGCTCAGAGAAAGTTGGGGGAGGGGACCCACTAGAACAGCTGTTGGGAGACAGATGGTAGCCTCCCGTCAAGGCCATCCAGCGTGTTCTTTAACGTGCACAGGGTATGGCTCTCCCGCACACGGTGCCACGGCTTAACGTCCCATCCGACGGACGGCGGCCTTTCCAAGCCCATAGGTGTCCCCTATTGACCGTGGGCAGGGCGGGGAATTTTGCGGAGATAAATCTCAACGCTGACCTAGCTGGGACTCGAACCTGGGAACTACAGATTACGAGCCTGGCGCGCTACCAACTGAGCCACCCCCACCCCAGCAATGCTAGCAATTTTATTAGAAGAGATAAATGGTTAATACGACTGTATAGTCTACAATAGGGGATCTAAATGTAGGGTACGCGGTAAAGGTTTTTGGGGGTACAGTTGCTGAAATAAATATCCGAACACTATGGTTGATTACAGAATTCAGAAAAAATATCTGGCAACGATTTTTTTTAGAAATTAGTGATCTGGCAATTTTCGTGTACAGTATACGAAGGTTGCCAGATCACTAATTTCTAAAAAAATCGTTGCCAGATATTTTTTCTGAATTCTGTAATCAACCATAGTGTTCGGATATTTTTTTGAGCGACTGTACGTATAGAAGTCGAGGGGCGGGGGGGGGGGGATTATGTGAACCCAAAAAATAAAATGTTTAAGTTTGGGAACTCTTTATTATTTTTGTACTTTTTACATCTAAAAACATCCAGTTACGATTAAACAGTTTGTTGCAATAGTTTTTACGAATTGAATGAAATTGCTGCAATAGTAGAAAAAAAAATTTTTTTTTGGTGGGGGGGGAATTTTCGGTAAATTGGGTGCTTTAAAAAAATTAGAAATTTCAATTTTATTTAAAAAGGAAGTATATTATTTTAAAACGATTGAGAACCACTTGTCTATAATACGTCGAATGCAATGTGTACAGATGAATTCTTTTCAATTTTCAATAATCCTAACTTCTGAACTGGACAGTAAAATTTTAACTTTGTTTTTTAATATTGTGAAGCAACTCAAAAAGTTTTAACAACAGTTATTTTTATTTTTGTTCCAAGTGATTGAACTAACCACATGAATTTTTTACTACCTTGAATAAGCCTAACTGCAGAAGGGATAACGTAATTTAATTTCTATACTCTTAAGCAATCTAAAACATGCTTCAAACATAAAGTTGTTGGGTTGTTTTACCTCTGAGCGGCACTTTTTTGCACACCATGGGCTAAATGGCCAGGTCACATGGACCCCGAAGGCTCAGAGAAGGTTGGGGGAGGGGACCCACTGGAACAGCTGTTGGGAGACAGATGGTAGCCTCCGTCAAGGCCATCCAGCGTGTTCTTTAACGTGCACAGGGTATGGTTCTCCCGCACACGGGGCCACGGCTTAACGTCCCATCCGACGGACGGCGGCCTTTCCAAGCCCATCGGTGTCCCCTACTGACCGTGGGCAGGGCGGGGAATTTTTGCGGAGATAAATCTCAACGCTGACCCACCTGGGACTCGAACCTGGGAACTGCAGATTATAAGCCTGGCGCGCTACCGACTGAGCCACCCTCGCCCCTCAAATATAAAGTGCAATGACAGTTATTTTACTATTTTTATGCATACAGTGCTGTAAAGGTTGTTTTATCAGTCAGTCGTTTAAGGTTAGGTCCGAGTAACAGAGAGACGACTTCCACGTATGCTCATGGTAACACAAAATCAATTCTATCTCTCCTACAGAGCATCGGCCCAACCAGTGCTGTTCCAAGCGTTTTCGTTACACCCGAAACAGCGCTGCCCTTCCAGCTCTTCGATTTCGTGTACTCACTCCCGTTAACATATTTTTTCCCCGGAACAAAAACTTTTTTCTCCAGATGCGAAATGAAATAAACTTTGTTTTGACCCAGTAATTAAATCCAAAAGAATTCATTATGCGGTAAGTTTTTTGGTGTTAAATAATTCGGAATAAAATTCCATTTTATTAATCTACTAATGCATTTGAGGATCTTTTACTTAATACGCAGGGGCGGGGGTGGCTCAGTCGGTAGCGCGCCAGGCTCGTAATCTGTAGTTCCCAGGTTCGAGTCCCAGCTGGGTCAGCGTTGAGATTTATCTCCGCAAAATTCCCCGCCCTGCCCACGGTCAGTAGGGGACACCCATGGGCTTGGAAAGGCCGCCGTCCGTCGGATGGGACGTTAAGCCGAGGCCCGTGTGCGGGAGAGCCATAACCTGTGCACGTTAAAGAACACGCTGGATGGCCTTGACGGGAGGCTACCATCTGTCTCCCAACAGCTATTCCAGTGGGTCCCCTCCCCTCAACCTTCTCTGAGCCTTCGGGGTCCATGTGACCTGGCCATTTAGCCCATGGTGTGCAAAAAAGTGCCGCTCAGAGGTAAAACAACCCAACCCAAATGCATGATCAAAGCAGTTCAAGTACGAAGAAATCAAGGAAGCACTTTTTTGCACATCATGCGCTAAATGGGCAGGTCACAAGGACCCCGAAGTCTCAGAGAAGGTTGGAGGAAGGGACCCACTGGAACAGCTGTTGGGAGACAGATGGTAGCCTCCCGTCAAGGCCATCCAGCGTGTTCTTTAACGTGCACAGGGTATGGCTCTCCCGCATACAGGGCCACGGCTTAACGTCCCATCCGACGGACGACGGCCTTTCCAAGCCCATCGGTGTCCCCTACTGACCGTGGGCAGGGTGGGGAATTTTGCGGAGATAAATCTCAACGCTGACCCAGCTGGGACTCGAACCTGGTAACTGCAGATTACGATCCTGGCGCGCTACCGACTGAGCCACCCCCGCCCCAGCAAGGAAAGAAACAAGTATTAGTCAGATACGGAACTGCGCAGCGAGAAATGGCTTCAACGCAAGACCTGCGCACAGTTTGAAAGCAGACCGGAAAATGAGAATAACTGCCGAGTGCTTAAGTGGCGTCGTCTGTTTGTGCTGGTTAGTTATTCTATAGTTTCAACGAGCCGATGGAGGATAACACTGGATAGCTGTTAGGAAATAGATGAAAGAGTCCGTTAAGGCCACCTAGCATTCTATGTGCAGAGGAAACATACGCTATATACGAAAAGAAATATCCGGATCGCATTGGCAGAAGGATTCTATCGATCTCCTCCCAACAGTCGTTGTGGAGCGGGGTAGTTGAGTCGATAGCACGCCAGACTCGTAATCTGCAGTTCCCAGGTTCGAGTCCCAGATGGGCCAACTTTGAGATATACCTCCGTAAAACTCCCCGCCCTGCCCACGGTCAGTAGGGGACAATTATGGGTTTGGAAAGGCCGCTGTCCCTTGGATGGTATGAGACGGTGTGCGAGAGAGCCATACCCTGTGCATGTTAATGAACACACTGAATGGCTTTGACGGGAGGCTATCATTTGTCTCCCAATAGCTGTTCCAGTGGTCCTCTCCCCTAAACTTCTCTGAACCTTCGGGGTCCTTGTCCCAGGTTCGAGTCCTAGCTGGGTCAGCATTGAGATTTATCTCCGTAAAATTCCCCGCCCTGCCCACGGTCAGTAGGGGACACCGATGAGCTTGGATAAGGCCGCCGTCCGTCGGATGGGACTTTAAGCCGTGGCCCAGTGTACGGGAAAGCCATATCCTGTGGACGTTAAAGAACACGCTGGATGGCCTTGATGGGAGACTACCATCTGTCTCCCAATAGCTGTTCCAGTGGGTCCCCTACCCCAACCTTCTTTGAGCCTTCAGGATCCATGCCCAACCCAACTAGTGGCGTCATCATTTTCGGGATGTTCATCGTCTTAAGTCACTTGGAATATAAAACAAAATTGATGAAACTTTTCAGTTACTTAACAATATGTCAAAAACCACTTCGAATTATATTAATCCATTTGCAAATCACGCTTATTCAAAGTTCTAAAAATTCTTGTTGACACCCTGTATTTCATGGAGTCTGATCAATAACTTCTCCTAGACTTAAGACCACCACTTATCAATAAACAGCTTTCTACTGTAACTATGGCTATCACATTTCCGAACCCAAATTAGTGACATTTGGTCCAACAAAGGATTATTTTTCCGATTTTACCGCTGCTGCATGTTGCGATTTGTTTCTATAATGATGTTCCCTGATTGTACTACCAAGTGTAATAATGGTAACTCTGATATTTTCTCCATTTGCTTTCTGGGAAGAGGTGGATCAATGAGTACCCGCCAAGTTCATCTTAACCTGCATTTCCAGGTTCGAGTCCCAAGTGTTCCTCCTTTGAGATTTATCATCATTAACCTTCACCCTGTCTTGGTGAGGGGCGGGAGTGGCTCAGTCGGTAGCGCGCCAGGCTCGTAATCTGTAGTTCCCAGGTTCGAGTCCCAGCTGGTTCAGCGTTGAGATTTATCTCCGCAAAATTTCCCCGCCCTGCCCACGGTCAGTAAGGGACACCGATGGGCTTGGAAAGGCCGCCGTCCGTCGGATGGGACGTTAAGCCGTGGCCCGTATGCGGGAGAGCCATACCTGTGCACGTTAAAGAACACGCTGGATGGCCTTGACGGGAGGCTACCATCTGTCGCCCAACAGCTGTTCCAGTGGGTCCCCTCCCCCAACCTTCTCTGAGCCTTCGGGGTCCACGTGACCTGGCCATTTAGCCATGGTGTGCAAAAAAGTGCCGCTCAGAGGTAAAACAACCCAACCAACCCTGTCTTGGTGAGAAAGGGGACGCCAGTGAGCTCGGAAAGATCGAATCTATCAGATGGGACATTAAGTCGTGATTCCGAGAGCTGGTAAGCTATAGAATATGCTGAATGGCTTTGATGGGAGGCGATCTGCCACTTAACAGCTGTTTCTTAACCATCTGTCTCTTAACATCTGTCTAGTGGGTAACTTTACTATAACCTTCTCTGAGCCATCGGTGTCCTTGTGATCTGGACATTTCGTCAATTGTATTCAAACAAGTGCCGCTCAGAAATAAAACAATGCAACCCTCAAACCTGAATGCCATGTGACATCTTCCAGTTACATGGTATTCAATTATGAAGCTTGGAATCTCTATGAATATAAAATTTTATTCTGAGAATTGGAAACCACGTGACTCCTCTCCCAATATTACGAGGATTGCAGGTCCTGTGGCTTCTATAACTCTGTTATTAGAGTTTTTTTTCATCCTCTAACTCTGTTCTGAAGCTTTGAGTATCTATGAGTCTTTCAACTCTGTTCCCTGGCTTGGGTTGTTTTACCTCTGAGCGGCACTGTTTTGCACACCATGGGCTAAATGGCCAGGTCACATGGACCCCGAAGGCTTAGAGAAGGTTGGGGGAGGGGACCCACTGGAACAGCTGTTGGGAGACAGATGGTAGCCTCCCGTCAAGGCCATCCAGCGTGTTCTTTAACGTGCACAGGGTATGGCTCTTCCGCACACGGGGCAACGGCTTAACGTCCCATCCGACGGCCAGCTGCCTTCCCAAGCCCATCGGTGTCCCCTACTGACCGTGGGCAGGGTGGGGACTTTTGCCGAGATAAATCTCAAAGCTGACCCAGCTGGGACTCGAACCTGGTAACTACAGTTTACGAGACTGGCGCGCTACTGACTGAGCCACCTCCGCGCCCTCTGTGGCTTAGAGCTCCTACGTATCTTCTAACTTCAATGTGAAGTTCTGTATCCTATGATTCCTCCACATCTATTATGGGGCTTGTGATTCCTCTAAGTCTAAACCCATGAGTTTCCGACTTACTGTTAATTGCATTTTAGTTATATTTTCTCTGATAAACTAATACAAGAAAATCGATTGCATAATTAACGTACTACCTCTCATATGGCAGGAAATGAACGTCAGAAATGTCTATGTCTATATTTTTCCATTTTCAAAACATAAAAACTGATTTTATGCAAATGCATGAGCTTCACTCGATGGTATTAAAGTCTCATTAACTGCGGAGCTGATATAGAAGGATAATAACGTGAAGGGACGAAAGATCTTGTTTTAGCAGGAGAATTTTCAAGAGCTTATTAAAGAACTAGTTTACTTATTTGAAATGTGAATTATGAAAGCGGAAGGCGTTATTAAAGCTTTATAATGTTGTAGCCTTTGATGAAAGCTCGCTCCAAGACAGTAATAATGGATAAATTGCAGCTATTAAACTGGTGATTTAAGAACATGGAATTTTAATGAGGTATTTATTCTCTCATGTCCAAACTGAATAAACTCTGCGCTGTTTATGGGATTAAAATATTTCCCTCCCCATCATAAAAAGCTAATTTATAGTTTTTGGTTCACTTAAAAGTTTCCGCGATAATAAGCAGATAGGACCTCGATTATCTAGATCTTTATAAACATATTTTTCTATGCTTTTGTAAATAATTTTTGCTATAGAAGATTGACTCAATAGTGAATTAAAACAAATATGAAAATGTTTCTATGCGTATGGAACACTGTTATATTTTTTGGGTGCGGGGGTGGCTCAGTCGGGAGCGCGCCAGGCTTGTAATCTGCAGTTCTCAGGTTCGAGTCCCAGCTGGGTCAGAGTTGAGATTTATCTCCGCAAAACTCCCCGCCCTGTCCACGGTTAGTAGGAGACACCGATGGGCTTGGAAAGGCCGCCGTCCGTCGGATGGGACGTTAAGCCTTGGCCCCGTGTGCGGGCGAGCCACATCCTTTGTACGTTAAAGAACACGCTGGATGGCCTTGACGGGAGGCTATCATCTGTTTCCTAACAGCTGTTCCAGTGGGTCCCCTCCCCCAACCTTCTCTGAGCCTTCGGGGTCCATGTGACCTGGCCATTTAGCCCATGATGTGCAAAAAGGTGTCGCTCAGAGGTAAAACAACCCAACCCTATTATATTGTATCAAAGAGAAGTCACATTCCAGCACTGTTAACTTGAAAGCAAGCTTTTTTTAAAAAAAATGTTACTGAAGTTAAAGATCTTAATCGAACATCCCCATATAATGATTTAAATAATAATCATACAATTTAAAACAGTGTTTTCAGCTATTTTTAGGGGGGGGGTGACGGAATACTTTGCAGTGTAATAAAAATTTGGCGAAACGTTTTGTACCGTGATAAAAATTCAGTCGGAACACTTTACGATAAAAATTTGGTGGAACACTTTACAGTACGATAAAAATTTGGTGGAATACTTTGTAATGCGATGTCTCGTAGGGTGAGCAAGTCTTTTTAGCGATTCCCATTTACCCCTGAATCATACGTACAACAAAAGTGATCCTTGCAGTTTTAATCCAGCAGTAGTGATGCTTCGTAACTGTGTTAATAGTACAGATACATTTTGTTGCATTTGCGGGGAAGTAACGTTTGCAAGCCATAAAAGAGCCATCACTCCAATAGTGAAAGCGGCATATGAGTCTTATAATGGATGCAAGATCGGGGACCACGACAAGTCCTTGGCCCCACACATATGCTGTAGTACGTGTGCAAGAAATATTCCGAAGTGGCTGAAAGGCGAAAAAGGGGCGATTCCATTTGCTGCTCCTATGATTTGGAGAGAGCCAAGCAATCACGCAAATGATTGCTACTTCTGCATGGTTCCACTTGTTTCTGGAGGCATCACAAGGGTTGGGTTGTTTTACCTCTGAGCGGCACTTTTTTGCACACCATGGGCTAAATGGCCAGGTCACATGGACCCCGAAGGCTCAGAGAAGGTTGGGTGAGGGGACCCACTGGAACAGCTGTTGGGAGACAGATGATGGCCTCCCGTCAAGGCTATCCAGCGTGTTCTTTAACGTGCACAGGGTATGGCTCTAACGCAAACGGGGCCACGGCTTAACGTCCCATCCGACGGACGGCGGCCTTTCCAAGCCCATCGGTGTCCCCTACTGACCATGGGCAGGGCGGGGAATTTTGCGGAGATAAATCTCAACTCTGACCCAGCTGGGACTCGAACCTGGGAAATACAGATTACGAGCCTGGCGCGCTACCGACTGAGCCACCCCCGGCCCTGGCATCACAAAGAAAAAGAAGTGGACAATAGCGTACCCGAATATACAATCTGCTCTCCAATCAATTCCGCACAGCGAAAACCTTCCCTTTCCTGAATATCGAAAAGAATTTTACATCGATTAAGACGATTCGGAAACCTTCGGTGTCCATACGTCTGCCACGGTGCATCATCTGCGCCACACATTCTCACCGAAGAATAAATGAACGATCTTGTTCGTGATCTGGAGCTGTCCAAGGCCAAAGCAGAATTACTTAGATCAAGACTTAAACAATGGAATCTTCTCAAGGAAAATGTCGGATATGACCCTCAATAATGGCGACTATTCACAGACTCCTTGAAATTGAGTCTCAAGGCGGTGTTCCTGCATAATGGAAATCGACTTCTATCCATTCCTGTCGGACACTCTGTCTACATGAAAGAAACCTACGACAACCTAAAACAACTGTTGAACTGTCTTCAATACAGCAAGTATGGCTGGCATCTCTGTTGTCATTTGAAGGTAGTATCTCTGGTGATGCATTTGCAGCAGGGTTAAACAAAGTACTGCTGTTTCTTATGTGAATGGGACAGCCGAGCAAAGACTTTGCACTACGTAAAGAGAAACTGGCTTCAGAGGAAACCTCTGAAGGTCGGAGACAAGAATGTGGAACACCCAGCACTGGCACAAATGCACAAAATCCTGCTATCATTCTTTCACATCAGACTCGGTGTGATGAAAAACTTCGTAAAAGCCATGGACCGAACTGTATCAGCTTTCAAGTACTTGGCTGACAAATTCCCTCGACTCAGCGAAGCGAAAATTAAAGAGAGAATTTTTGTGGGTCCTCAGATCCGTGAGCTGTTCAGAGACCAGATGTTCAACAACCTGCTTCAGGGTAACGAGAAAATGGCTTGGGACGCGTTTCGTCTGGTGTCAACTAAATTTCTCGGGAATGTCAGGGCAGACAACTACAAGAAACTGTTTAAGGGCATGTTGTCACAAACTTGGCTGCAATATGAACTTAAATATCCCCTTTCTCCATTCCCACTTAGATTTCTTCTCCCGACAAATGCAGCATGGTTAGTGATGAGCACGGTGAACGTTTTCATCAGGACATTGCAACGATGGAGAAACGATACCAGGGAAACTGGTCCACTTCAATGTTGGCTGACTACTGTTGGACGCTCGCCAGAGATGATCCTGAGCAGCTGTACAAGAGATGGGCAACGCGACGTCGGAAGTAGAAGCGGAGTTTTACCGATACATGTCATATGTACGTATTACTCTATTACATAAGAAACTATTGCGGATTTCTCAGAAATCGTAGCCAATTTTGCATTTTCATTGTCATATTCGTGTTCAGCACCTGAAATCTTTAAGAAATGGATATTTCTGTCTCAGAGGCATGACTTTCATAAAAATTTGTTGCCCAGTGTAATTGCTACTTTTTTCTGTCTTCTTGTCTCAGAAAGAAGACACCAATGGGTCTTAGAAAGGTAACTTTCCATCACATGGAGGCCGAGTACCCTTACTCATGATAATCAAATCTTGTGCAATTAAAAAACACAGTGGATAGTCTTGACGGCAAGACTACCCTCTGTCTCCTAACAGCTGTCAAGTAAATAGCTTTCCCCTCTGCAAAGCTCTGAGCTTTCGGTATTATTAGGGGGCGGGGGGGGGGGGCTCAGTCGGTAGCGCGCCAGGCTCGTAATCTGTAGTTCCCAGGTTCGAGTCCCAGCTGGGTCAGCGTTAAGATTTATCTCCGCAAAATTCCCCCCTCTGCCCACAGTCAGTAGGGGACACCGATGGACTTGGAAAGGCCGCGTCCGTTGGATGGGACGTTAAGCCGTGGCCCCATGTGCGGGAGAGCCATACCCTGTGCACGTTAAAGAACACGCTGGATGGCCTTGACGGGAGGCTACCATCTGTCTCCCAACAGCTGCTCCAGTGGGCCCCTCCCCCAACCTTCTCTGAGCCTTCGGGATCCATGTGACCCCGCCCCCTCGTGTACAGGAGAGCCATACTCTGTGCACGTTAAAGAATATACTAGATGGCCTTGACAGAAATTTTCGAGCTATCTCCTACCACCCTATCCCTGGTGGCCAATTAACCCATTGTGTGCAAAACATTGCAGTTCAGAGGTAAAATAATCCAATTCTGACACTTGGTGCTGATTTTTGTTTTTTGGCTTCACTTCTAACCTTCGAAGTTAATTTTTAATTTAATCTATGACCAAGGCCATAAAAAATAGCGCTTTTTGGGGTGGGGTGTGGGGACAAGATTGAATCAGAAAGCGGTGCCGGTATAAAATTTATCCCTCCGTTTCAGTATTTTAAAAGAAACTTCTTTAAAAATACGTGTAATACCTACATTTAAATTTCGATTAAACGAGGGCGAATCAAACAATCGGATGATTAAACTTTTACACTTTTGGATGACGTCTGTAAAATGGTAAATGTGTTCCTAATTGTTGTATGTAATTTTTAACTAAATAGGTTTACAATAAATTCTTTTTTGTACCCGTTTTGACCAGTTTTGTTTTAACAAAAGCTTTCGGTTACCCGTGATGACTCGCCTCACCACTACCCCGGAAAATCGATATTTTTATTTTATTTTCTCCTCTGTTATGATTACTAGCATTCTCAAGAAGAAGAGGAGGAGGGCTTGGTCCCTTTTACTCAGCCTTGCCTCAGATGCGTGTCGCTAATTTTGTTTCTAATTCTAACCCTTAATGTTAGTGTTTGATTCAATTTCTTGCGGTAGGGTTTTTATCTTTCATAACTTTCCGTAACGTATCTTGAAATTCCAAAAACAAAATTATGATCAAATTTGAAATACATTTGAGTAGCTCTTGACTTGTCTAAAACATCATGCTAATGCCAATAACCATGGGGTGGGACCGGGTTTTTCTCAGTTTGTAGCGACCAGGTTCATAAGATACAGTTCCCAGGTTCCAGTCCCACCTGGACCAGCGTTGAAATTTATTTTCACTAAACCTCCACAATGCCCTTGGTCAATAGGGGACAGCGATGGGCTTGTAAAGACCGCTGTCTATCAGGTGGGACGTTAATCCGTGAGCTCTTATGGTGGAGAGCCATACCCTTTGTGCATTAAAGAAGACGATGGCTGTCCTTGATGGTAGGCTACCATCTGTCTCCTAACATTTGATCTTGCTCTTCCTTCCCCCAAACTTTTCTGAACCCTCGGAATCCTCGTGACTTGGCCATTTATCCTATTGTGTGCAAAAAGAATCCCGCTCAGAGGTAAAAATGGTTCGGGTGTGGGTCAGTCGGTAGCGCGCCAGGCTTGTAATCTGTAGTTTCCAGGTTCGAGTCCCAACTGGGTCAGCGTTGAGATTTATCTCCGCAAAATTCCCCGCCCTGCCCACGGTCAGTAGGAGACGCCGAAAGGCCTTGGAAAGGTCATCGTCAATCGGATGGGATGTTAAGCGGTGGCCCCGTGTTCGGGAGAGCCATACCCTGTGCACGTTAAAGAACACGTTGGATGGCCTTGACGGGAGGCTACCATCTGTCTCCCAACAGTTGTTCCAATGGGTCCACTCCTCCAACCTTCTCTGAACCTTCGGGGTCCTTGTGACCTGGCCATTTTGCCCATGGTGTGCAAAAAAGTGCCGCTCGGAGGTAAAACAATCCAACCCAAATCAGAGGTAAAAAAACCAAAACCCAATAAACATCATTAGCAATCGTACTAAAAGCAAATCTCCGTCTTCGTGCTTTCGTTCTCGTCACCCATCATACGTTTCTTTGGCACTTCGCAAAAAGCCACCAAAAACAGCGAGTTTTAAATCAACTCTTTACTTCGGTAACGCGCATTCCCGTCGAGCAATCTTTCTCGGGACCAAACTCCTCTCTCTCTGAACGACTTCGAGTGGTCATAAAAACCGCGCTGCCATAAAAATGTAATGATTCCAGTGCGGGCAGAAAATGTAATAACGTTGCAAACAAGGTTTCCTGTTTGTTGGCTGCGGCGAATACTCATGACTGCTCACGGCTAAGTTTGGCTTAGAATCACAGAGATCTATTTTGACTTCTGACACGTCATGCAAATAACATTTTCTCAGGATGTTCAATAATTCTCTTTCCAGAAAAAAAATATGAGAGCTTGGTGACGTAAATTTTAGATCTTCATGTCATCATCGTAGTAACGATAAAAAGTGATCGTCATATTTATATTATTGTGAAAACAGAGAAACCGTACGAAAATGTTCTTATCGTTTCACTCTTATTTTTATTACCAATCTGTAGTTTTGAAGTCTTTAATTTCACCTTAATTGGCATTTTTTAATTGATATTATGAATTTAGGCTTAATTAGAGGCTGGGCTGGCTTGTAATCTGCAGTTCCCGGTTTCGAGATTTAACTCCTCTAACTCCTGCCTCCAGCCAGAAAGGGAACACTGATGAATTTGGAAAGGCTGCTGCTCGTCAGATGGGATGCAAAGCCATGGCCCCCCAAGGGGCGGGGGTGGCTCAATCGGTAGCGTGCCAGGCTCGTAATATCAACTTCCCAGGTTTGAGTCCCAGCTGGTTCAGCATTGAGATTTATATCCGGAGAACTCCCCCGCGCTGCCCACGGTCAGTAGGGGACACCGAAGGGTTTGGAAAGGCCGCCGTCCGTCGTATGGGACGTTAAGCCGTGGCCCCGTGTGCGGGAGAGCCATACCCTGTGCACGTTAAAGAAAATATTGGATGGCCTTGACGGGAGGCTACCATCTATCTCCTAACAGTTGTTCCAATGGGTCCCCTCCCCCAACCTTCTCTGAGCTTTCGGGGTCCTTGTGACCTGGCCATTTAGTCCATGGTGTGTAAAAAACATGGTGTGTTCCGAGGTAAAACTATCCAATCCATGGCCCCCTAGTGCTGGAGATTCGTACCCTGTGCAAGTTAAAGAACACTCTGAATGGCCTTGACGGGAGGCTTCATTTGTTTCGCAACAATTGTAATCGTCGCAGAAATAATAAAATTAATAATTGGAAGGGAAGTATAAAATAATAGGAACTAATAATAGGAAAGGAAGTATAAAAGGGAAGTACAAAATATTCTGTTTTTCACTTTAAAGAAATTTTAAATTCTTATTTAAGAAACTAAATCGATAGCAATTTAATTGATTGATGATTTGATGTTTTTTCGCTTCACTGTTTTAATTCTAGTTTATCAAAAAAAACAAAAAAAACAACGGAACAATAAAAATTCCATATTGTTTTAAGGAAAGATAAACACACAGAAACTCTAATTAGCATTTTTTATAGATAATAATTAGAACCGATATTATTTTTTAAATATTTTAGTCTTTTGTAACTTTTTTTTTTTACTCAAGTAGACTTTGAAGAAGCACAATTTTCAATTTCACAAAACCTGTAGTTCGTATCATTTTCAACGTCAGCTTGCCATGGACATTCTCAAAATCTGTAAATCATAAGCTGACTAATGCTTTACAATAAAAGAATAAATTTTCCCTCAAGCAATTTGTTATCATAGAGATCAATTTTTACTTTCAACTAGATTTAATTAGATACAATTAGATTTAAACATGTTAAATTCGTCTCGTCGCATCCTCAGTGGAACTCCATTGGAACATCGTGTTTAATTCCTTTACGAATGGGGCGGGCTGGCTCAGTCGTTAACGCGCTAGGTGCGTAATTCACATTTCCTTGATTATAGACCCAATAGAGGCAGCATTGAGAATTATCTCCGTAAAACCTCCTGCCCTTGGTCAGTAGGTGACACCGATAGTTTGGAAAGGCCGTCATTCATCGGATGGGACGTTACACCGTGCCTCTATGTGCAAGAGTGTCATAACTTGTGCACGTTAAAGAACACGCTGGAGGGCCTTGCCTGGAGGCTACCATGTATCTCTCAACAGCTATTCTCTTCCCCCAACCTTCTCTGATCCTTCGGGGTCCTTGTGAATTGGATATTTAGCTCATTGTGTGGAAAAAACTGTTGCTCAGAGGCAGGGTCGGATTAAGGCCAACTGATGCCTTAAGCACAACCCAACAATGGTGCTCGCTCGCCCTTTCCATTGCTTAACTGACAAGACGGTCAGCATTGAGATTCATCTCCGCAAATCTCCCTGCTCTCAGCCAGTAGGGGACACCGATGGGCGTGGAAAGGCCGCCGCACGTTGGATGGGACATTAAGCCGTGGCCCCGCGTGCGGGAGAGCCATACCCTGTGCACGTTAAAGAACACGCTGGATGGCCTTGACGGAAGGCTACCATCTGTCTCCCAACAGCTGTTCCAGTGGGTTCCCTCCCCCAACCTTCTCTGAGCCTTCGGGGTCCATGTGACCTGGCCATTTAGCCCCATGGTGTGCAAAAAAGTGCCGTTCAGAGGTAAAACAACCCAACCCAACTGACAAGACATTAAGACTCAATAAGTGCTGAAGTTATAAGTAGGCAACAATTCAATAAGCATTATTTTGTATCTTTTGATCGATGTATGCTGAAATGCTATGTATCTCCAAGCTTAGAAAGCAATGGAATAAAAGAGGTTTTGTGTCGTGCAAATAATGATATTTCTCCATTAAAATATCTTTATTAAAAACTGTCCACCAACATCGATTTCTGTAGAAAGAGGATTTTCAAAAATGAAAAGTATGTTCTCGAGATCACGTAATTGTGAGTTATGGGCATGTTAGCTAGGGGGGGGGGGGATACTCTGTGGTGCACCCCCTTCTCTTGGTGCCCTAAGCACGTGCTTACTTTGCTTAATGGTTAATCCTGCCATGCTCAGAGGTAAAACAACCCAACCGTTTACGAGTCGGTTGCGTTTGATTCGTCTCAAAACAAAGAAAAAGCTCCTCAGCAAACGTATCCTAAACAACATCACTTTGATCTGCATTTGAGTAATCATCCTTGGTTGGAAAATACTTTGACTCTACGTTAACGTGGCTCTGTAATGCTAATTTACTTTTATTATTTTCCATTCTTTGCCCGTTAAGCATCGGATCTGCATCACCTGCTACCTTTGCTGCTATCAGTCGGTAGCGCGCCCGGCTCGTAATCTGTAGTTCCCAGGTTCGAGTCCCAGCTTGGTCAGCTTTATTGAGATTTATCTCCGCAAAATTCCCTACACTACCAACGGTCAGTAGGGGACCCTGATGGGCTTGGAAAGGCCACCGTCCGTCGGATGGAACGTTAAGTCGTGGCCCGTGTGCAGGAGATCCACACCCTACGCACGTTAAAGAACACGCTGGATGGCCTTGACGGGAGGCTACCATCTGATACCTACAACACTAATACCAAATGACAACAACGAGCTGCAATAATAACTGCCTTTTGTACCAATATGTTGCAACAATGTTTCCTAGTTGCAGAACTAGTTGCAAAAATGACTCCACTTTGCATCAAAGTTTTACAATAATGACTTTTGCAGAAACATCTGTAAGAAAAGGATTCGATCCGATAACAGTGTATGTCGTTAAGGATATTAAATTCTGAAACAAACTGTATAGTTGCTTAACTATTCCTAAGACAAAGTAACAATACACTCTAAACTATACCTTTAAAATAGATCTATACATTTTCTTCCATCAAATTATATTACATTACAACCAACAGGCACAAATATCATTTACACAAAATGCTGCATGAATATTAATAGGTATGGTTTGATTATTTGTTTGCGTATAAACTTTTCCCTCGCAAATGAAGCGAATTATTGATTCTTTGGAATCATTCTGTATTCCACCGTGTATTCTTACTCTTAACCTACACATCATCTTAATCGTCATAGGATTATCATTAGATTATTACTTGCATCAGCAATTATATCACTTTTACTCCAGTGGCTTTGATGGCCGCAACACACACAACAGACCGAAGACTGTGGTCTACTTATACGTAAAATAAACTAAACTGGTTATGTGAAGCGCTCGCTGCATTTACCATTAACGTTAAGGACGAATAATTCATTCCATTGCTTAAATATTCTGAAGATTTGTGAAGCAAAAGTCGTTTGTTAAATTTGTGTGGAAAACTCCCCAAGGGAAACAATTCCAGAGAAACTCCATCTCCAGTTACAGACTTAATTAAGTTGCTCGGAACACATAGACAGGCATACATTTCGAAAGCATCCCTTCCCTGTAAATTGTTTACATCTTTCTCTTCAAAGTTAGGACGACGGTATAATTTTCAGCGGAAGTTGGTGAAGTTACGGTGGTTTTTGATTATCATCTTTGGTATAACTGCAGTGTGCGTTTGCAAACGCCCTTCGCAACGAGGTATCGGACGTGGCTTAAATATCTCTTGGTAGTTAATGACGATGATTTCGTTACTGATTTTTGAAAACAACTCAAGATGTTCCAATGGGAGAGAAAATGGAATCGTTTTGTAACTGGTCTCCGTTTTACTCGCTGAGAAGAGGGACATGACGTGTATTAGTAAAGTTTTCTTGCAGTGAGTTTTAAGTGCTCTTATGTACTGTAGCTCTTATGCTCTTATGTACTGTAGGTAAAATAAATTCGTATAAGTGTATGAGTGAATTCTTCATTTCTTCAGAACAAAATCATGTCATCCGTTTTTATTAAAACTGTCAAGTAAGTCTGATGAATTATACACTGTATTACCGAAAGCATTGGGGTGACTCAGTCGGTAGCGCGCCAGGCTCGTAATTTGTAGTTCCCAGGTTCGAGTCCTAGCTGGGTCAGCGTTGAGATTTATCCCCGCAAAATTCCCCGCCCTGCCAGTCTGCGGTCAGTAGGGGACACCGATGGGCTCGGAAAGGCCGCCGTCCGTCGTATGGGACGTTAAGCTGTGGCCCCGTGTTCCGGAGAGCCACACTCTGTGCACGTTAAAGAACACGCTGGATGGCCTTGACGGTATGCTACCATTGTTTCCCAACAGCTGTTCCAGTCGGTCCCCTCCTCCAAACTTCTCAACCTAGCCATTTAACCCATGGTGTGCAAAAAAGTGGCGCTCAGAGGCTCAAGATGTTCCAATGGGTGGCTCAGTCGGTAGCGCGCCAGGCTCGTAATTTGTAGTTCCCAGGTTCGAGTCCTAGCTGGGTCCTCAACCCAACCGAAAGCATTGCGGAACTATCGTGTTCAGTGGGAAGTTGCATTCAACGATTTCTAACTTTGGGTTGGGTTGTTTTACCTCTGAGTGGCACTTTTTTGCACACTATGGGCTAAATGGCCAGGTCACATGGACCCCGAAGGTCAGAGAAGGTTGGGGGGACCCACTGGAACAGCTGTTGGGAGATAGATGATAGCCTCCCGTCAAGGCCATCCATTATGTTCTTTAACGTGCACAGGGCGTGGCTCTCCCGCACACGGGGCCACGGCTTAACGTCCAATCCGACGGACGGCGGCCTTTCCAAGACCATCGGTGTCCCCTACTGACCGTGGGCAGGGAATTTTGCGGAGATAAATCTCAACACTGACCCAACTGGGACTCGAACCTGGGAACTACATATTACGAGCCTGGCGTGCTACCGACTCAGCCACCCCCGACACTCACCGAGAGCAGAGCTGAGTTAATGGAGAAAATTTCATGCAGACAGAATTGGAATTCTAACTTGGAAACATCAGGTCATCAGCGACGGACCTACTCAACCAACAGATAATCCACATCAATAAAAAATAACTTAAAAATTGGCGAAAATATGAAGATTGGTTTGGATTACCTCTGAGCAGCACTGTTTTGTACACAATGGGCTAAAGGCCAGGTCACAAGGACCCTGAAAGAAAGTTGAAGGGAAGGGACCCATTAGACAGCTATTGGCAGACAGATGGTAGCATCCCGTCAAGGTCATTCAGCGTGTTCTTTAATGTGCACGGGGTGTGGCTCTCTCATGCACGGAGCCATGGCTCAGCGTGCCATCCAACGGCCGGTGTCCCCTCTTGACCGAGAGCGGGGCGGGGAGTTTTGCGGAGATAAAAATATCAAAGCTGACTCGAACCTGGGAATTGAAGATTACGAGCCTGACGCGTTACGACTGAGCCCCGTGCACAAAGTAGGTGTTCTCCTGCGCACGGGTCCACGTCTTAACGTCCCATCCGACGGACGGCGATCTTTCAAGCCCATCCCTTTCGCTCACCGTGGGAAGAGTGAGATTTAAAGGAGATAAGCCTCAAAGCTAGCATATTTGAGACTCAAACCTGGGAAATGCAGTTTACGAGATCGGTGTACAGTCGCTCAAAAAAGTATCCGAACACTACGGTTGATTACAGAATGCAGAAAGAATATCTGGCAACGATATTTTTAGAAATTAGATATTTTTAGAATTAGTGTCACGTGACCTTCGTGTCACGTGACACGAAGGTTGCCAGATCACTAATTTCTAAAAAAAATCGTTGCCAGATATTTTTTCTGAATTCTGTAATCAACCGTAGTGTTCGGATACTTTTTTGAGCGACTGTACTATTGACTGATCCTCTCCCTCCAAAGATAGGTAGGATAGATATCTTTGGGTTTTAAGCTTACCCTTTAAACCCGTGAAGAATTTTAATTAAACAAGGGGGTGCATTTTCCTCTTTTATATTTCGGTCGTGCTGTGAAACATATTCACTACGCTTTTCATAACAAATACTACCTGAATTAACTTACGAATGTTATTACCAGAGCAGTAGAATATCGCAATGTAAACTTTGTCAATATCTGAGTCTACATTTAGAAGCTGAAATTTGCAGTTAAGGAGAGCCAGTAATCTGATACTATGATGGTCATGCTAGTTGTGTGAATAATAGATCTTGTTATTAGGTTGTTGGATTAAAGCCGTTATGCACTGCTGCGGGGACTTAGTCCATTTCAGGTGCTGCTTTGCGCTCGAGGCTTATGCTACACTCACTGAAGTCTCGAATTACATCATTGATCTGCTAATGTACCAGCACTTAGTGCTTTGGCGAAACATGCATTAGATCTGTTTGATTCTTGCCTTCCATTTCTGATATCCTGTTAGAGATGGTGAGTAGAAAAGAGACGGAATTGGCATCACTCACTCAACTCACGTCTCTAGGATCAATCATTCTATAATTTGAGATACATGTGTGTAATTCGACTGCACACTCACTTATTCCTCGGGGGCGGGGGGGGGGGGGGGGGCTCAGTCGGTAGCGCGCCAGGCTCGTAATCTGTAGTTCCCAGGTTCGAGTCCCAGCTGGGTCAGCGTTGAGATTTATCTCCGCTTAAATCCCAGCCCTGCCCACGGTCAGTAGGGGACACCGATGGGCTTGGAAAGGACGCCGTCCGTCGGATGGGACGTTAAGCCGTGGCCCCCGTGTGCGGGAGAGCCATACCCTATGCACGTTAAAGAACACGCTGGATGGCCTTGACGGGAGGCTACCATCTGTCTCCCAACAGCTGTTCCAGTGGGTCCCCTCCCCCAACCTTCTCTGAGCCTTCGGGGTCCATGTGACCTGGCTATTTAGCCCATGGTGTGCAAAAAAAGTACCACTCAGAGGTAAAACAACCCAACCCAACCCACTTATTCCTCACACATTTGGGGCGAGGGTGGTTCAGTCGGTAGCGCGCCAGACGCATAAACTGCAGTTCCCAGGTTCGAGTTTCAGCTGCTTCAGCGTTGATATTTATCTCAGTAAAACTCCCCTCTCTGTCCACGTTCAGTAGGGGACACTGATGGGCTTGGAAAGGCCGCCGTCCGTCGTATGGGATGTTAAGCCGTGGCCCCGTGTGCGGGATAGCCATATCCTGTGCACGTTATAGAACACACCGGATGGCCTGGACAGGATGCTACGATCTGTCTCTCAACAGCTGTTCCAGTGGGTCCCCTCCCCCAACTTTCTCTGAGCCTTCGGAGTCCTTGTGACCTGGCCATTTAGTCCATTGTGTGCAAAAAAAGTACCACTCAGAGATAAAACAACACAACCCAAATCCTCTCACATTCAACCAGCAAACACACGTCCTTTTCAAATGAGAGGGGTTGACTCAGATGATAGGGAGCTAGGCTATTAAACTGATGTTCCTAGGTTCGAGTCCCAACGACTGTGGTGAGATTTTCTCCGCTTGCCTCCGATCTACCCTCGGTGAGATGTGAGACATCACTGAACTTGTAATGTGCACTCGGTGAGAAATTGAACGCCGCTGATATTGTAATATGCCCTCAGGGAGATGGGACATCACTAAGCTCGGAATTTACCCTCGGTGAGAAATGTGACACCACTGAGTAGAATGTGTTCTTTGTAGGAAATGTGACACCAATGAGCTTCGAGTGTCCTCGGGAAAAAATACAACACCACAGAATTTGAATGTATCCTCTGTGAGCATTGGGACACCACAGAGCTTGGATTATGTCCTCGGTGAGCTTGGGCACCATTGAGCTTTGAATCCGCCCTTGGTGAGTAATGGGACTCCATCGACCTTTTATTCGCCCTTGTTGAGTAAATGGGGACGGGGGTGGCTCAGTCAGTAGCGCGCCAGGCTCATAATCTGCAGTTCGCAGGTTCGAGTCCCAGCTGGGCGGGGAGTTGAGATTTATCTCCGCAAAACTCCCCGCCCTGCCCACGGACAATAGGGGACACTGATGGGCTTGGAAATGCTGCCGTCTGTCGGATGGGACGTTAAACCGTGGTCCGTGTATGGGAGAGCCATACCCTGTGCACGTTAAAGAACACGCTGGATGGCCTTGATATGAAGCTACCATCTGTCTCCCAACAGCTGTTCCAGTCGGTCTCCTCCCCCAACCTTCTCTGAGACTTTGGGATTCTTGTGATTAGCCCATTGTGTGCAAAAAAAGTACCGCTCAGAGGTAAAACAACCAACCAACAACGTTGAGTAAAGGACACTGTCATGTCTCTCTAATGTATTTATTTTTTATTTAGTATTGTATTTTTATAATATTTTTGCTGCTATAAATATGTATGTATTAAGTGTGTTTTTGGAAGTGCTGTTGTGAGGATGTGACTCATAGCTGTTGTTTTCGAGTCTGAGATGTCTGCCTACATTTGCTGATGAGTCAGAAAGCTCTTTTACGACTATTTACAACTAGCCTCGGGCGCGAGTGCTAGTGCTGGAGACTAGGGGCAGCGATAATAAACAACAATCTGGGCGTCTTTGCCAAATAGGAAGGACATTTGAACATGCGTCAAGGAATGCCGCTCTTGCTCAAACAAAACCCTTAAGGAGAGGGTTCGGTTCTAAGTGAGAAACAAGATTCGTTTCTGTGTGAACCAGGATTTAGTTCTGTGTGAACTGAGATACACTGGGCGAACAAGGGCGGGGGTGGCTTAGTCGGTAGTGCGCCAGGCTCGTAATCTGTAGTTCCCAGGTTCGAGTCCCAGCTGGGTCAGCGTTGAGATTTATCTCCGCAAAATTCCCCGCCCTGCCCACGGTCAGTAAGGGACACCGATGGGCTTGGAAAGGCCGCCGTCCGTCGGATGTGACGTTAAGCTGTAGTCCTGTATTCAGGAGAGCTATACCCTATGCACTTTAAAAAAACACGCTGGATGGCCCTGACGGGAGGCTACCATCTGTCTCCAAACAGCTGTTCCAGTGGGTCCCCTCCTCCAACCTTCTCTGAGCCTTCGGGGTCAATGTGACCTGGCCATTTAGCCCATGGTGTGCAAAAAAGTGCCGCTCAGAGGTAAAACAACCAAACCCAACTGGGTGAACAAGGTTGTAGGAAAGGATTGAATATATTGTTGCGGATCACAAAAATGGATAGCCACTGAGCGTGAGTATTAAAAGCTATATTTCAAAACCAAATTCAATACAAGGTAAATTGTTACAAAGGAAATATGGATGAAGTATCTTATTAACAAATCAACTATTAACATGCACAAGTCATCAATCTTCCTGCATGAGCACACATCAGCTCTGTGTATTTTACTAAATACTACCTTTTACTTGATTTACCAGGTCACCCGAAGATCTTCACTCGTAAACCAATTCTCGTCCTGTGCTAATAACTTTTCACACACTAGCCGAACAAAAAGACAGTCCGTGTAGACATTCGAAGTTAGCCATAAAAGTTCCCACTTTTATACTTCCGCGTATACACAACACATCAAGTTACTTCTTGATACTTAACGATAAAAGATCCCACTTTTATCCTTCCGCGTATACACAACACATCAAGTTACTTCTTGATACTTAACGCGCACTGTCTCAGAACAGCCCACCGGCCATTTTCGAACTCACCGACCGTTACAATACACAACGACCGTTACAATACAAAACGACCGTTAACGCTCCACTCTTCTTCTCCAAATTCTCCCAACGTTCTTATTCGTTGGCTGAAACTTTTTGCTTTCGGTTGCCAGATTCCTTCTGTCGTAACACTGCCCCCTTCCTAGGTCTTGTTCGTCCCGAACAATTCTGGATTCCAAAGTTTCTTCAGTTCTTCGATGAAACGGGGCCAAACGATCCACGTGAACCACCTTGCACTTTGTAGCTGGACGTCGACGAATGCGATATACCACGTCTGTGTCAAAATGAAAGCGAATCTCATTATGACGTAGATTTCTTTTCTGACTGAAGCCTCGTCCACAAACATAATACGTGTAAGGCCTATAGCCCTTGTGAACACGTTTATGTCTCTGCAGGGAGAAGAATCGACTAAGAGTTTTCGTGCAAAACCTGTAAAAAGTTTTCTTCTTTGTCGAAAGTTTTCTTCTTTGGATTTTTACTTCTATCAACAGTAACAAGGAATGAAAGTCATTAGTGACATAAAATCTAGGGAGGAGTTTCATCCTCCAGTCTGACCCTTTTGTCAGTTGACTTTCCCTTAATTCAGAACTGTCGTGATGAACCTTCAGCCATATTTCACCTGATTCCATTTGATCCCCAAGGTGCTTCACAAATATAATATCAGCTCCATAATTCTTTTTAGCTCTTCGGTCCATCTCCTCCTTCCATACTCTTGCTAGAACTGCAGCTTCTAATCCGACAACCTTACCTGTTTCTCCTGTATAAGTGAAATCAGTGATGTGTCGGGCTGCTAGCAATATTTTTTCTGTTTTACCTTCACATAGCCAGCTTGCAACATCTTCAGATACTCCTTGTTCTATTAACATGTTATGAAACTTGTTCAAAGCATTGCCGTTATGCAGAACCTTGCAGACACGTGATGCTTCATCTACCCTATTATCCACAATGTTCACCAAACGCAGAAGTTCTCCTCCTAACTCTTCGACGAGCTCTTGCAGTTCCAAGGATCCGTTACCAAGGAAACAGTGAACAGCTTCCATCACTTCCAGAGAGTTGTCAACAGAGTTTTCAAGAGGTGAATCCATGTTGCTGATAACAGCTGAACAACTCAAACTCTTCATTCCACGAGCTTGTGATGCTGCAACCATTTTCTTAACTAAATCAACAGCAACATCTTCTGTACTGATGGGATCAATAGCTCCTTTTCCGAATTCATCATCATAAACCAAAGCGCACACTCCTTCAGCCAGCTTTTTGGACACAATTGAGCATCTCATTAGAGGAACGCTATCTACGGTAGCCGTCAGATCCTTGCAGCGGTAAATCTCATCTGTTGGCACCAGCTCCTCTGTCTGTCCTACGATGCAGCATCCGACGTCTTCCATCATCTGCTCGATTTTATCTTTAGTGCAGTCGACTGTGAAGCCAGGGATGGATTCCAATTTGTCCAGAGTATCTCCCGTCAATTGGAGAGCACGACCGGAGATCATAGGGACCTTGAGACCTAAAGCAGCAAGTGCAGGAGCCAAGACAAGACTCACTTTGTTGCCGACACCTCCTGTGCTGCTTTTATCTACCATCCGATGGCGCCACTTGGGTCTCCAGCAAAACACATGACCCGAGGAGGTCATATTTGCTGTTTCTTCCGAATTCACTTTCTTGGAGCTCTCATTGTAATTAGCCAGGGAAACATCAGTTATGATTGCCAAATTGTTCATTCTGGAGATCAGCGACGAGTTTTGTAACATGATATTGTCCACTTTAGAGCTCTTGTAGTCGTGATAAAACTTTTCCATATCCTTATAATCTAAATGGTTATAATGTCCAAATCTGCACATTGACTGTTCAGAAAAGAAATTCAGCGTGGCTACGTTGAAATTATCTGAGGGATTCACTTCTCTCTGATCGTAACTCTGAGGCTTAGTTTCATCCAGAAAGTTAGTCTTTGAAGTACCGTCTCTGCCTGAAGCTCTTTTACTAGCATCACCTGTTATGCTTCTAAGCCATTCTTCGGAATTCCTCTTCCTTAAATCCCCACTTTCTATAAACGATTCAAGTGTGGCTATATGCTTCGGAAAAATCTCTCCGACTTCCCCGGTAACGACGAAGGGCACTTTGTATCTATGATGAATGGACGCCTCTTCTTTTCTCGGACCACTCTGCGAAACGTAAACTCTGTTTCGTTCCCCCTCATTACCACTCGTTACTCTGCCTTTGCGATAATTGTCCATGACGCATTTTGCTGACGGCGAGGAATAGAATACCTTTCGTGTGGATCTCTCTTCAGATCGTGCCAGACTTGTATACCTAGGTATTTTGAAGTGCAAAGCGTACTGTATAGTCTCACAGCTCTCTGATCTGTGTGATTGTTCTTCACAGTTCCTAGACATGTCACCAGCGACATAGACACTCTGCCATGCATCACCAGTAGTTGCGTGGTCAAAGGCATTATCTGCGCTATCTCTACGATTCTTGATTTCCAGTAGCAGATCCACATTTTTATATGCGTTGCCTTTCTCTTTTTCTTTTCCATGTTTACAATCTAACTTAACACTATCAAGATCATCTTTTTCACTGACAAATTCAACATTTAAACTATTGCATTGTCTATTGAGTTCGGTTTTATGATCCTTGAAGTGATCAATAATCTTACCAACTCGAGAAGCCACTTCAGCTCTCAACTCAGTATTTTGTGCGGCCATTTCGGCTTTCAAATCATCTTTTCGAGAAACTATCTCCGTTCTCAACTCATTATTTTGTGCGGCCATTTCGGCTTTCAAATCATCTTCTTGAGAAACTATCTCAGTCCTCAACTCATTATTTCGTGCGGCCATTTCGGCTTTCAAATCATCTATTTTATCGCTTAGGGCGGCCAGATCACCTTTAATATCGGCCTTTTGTGCGGCCAGGTCACCTATTTTATTATTTATGTCACTAGAAAGTTCACCTATTTTATTAGCCATATCGGCTTTCATATCAGTCATCTGCGTAGTCATATCGGCTTTGAAGCTATTTATCAACTTTACTAATTCATCCATACTTCTAGTTAACGGCATTCAATTAATAATTATAATCCCACTTCTGACACCAAATGTTGCGGATCACAAAAATGGATAGCCACTGAGCGTGAGTATTAAAAGCTATATTTCAAAACCAAATTCAATACAAGGTAAATTGTTACAAAGGAAATATGGATGAAGTATCTTATTAACAAATCAACTATTAACATGCACAAGTCATCAATCTTCCTGCATGAGCACACATCAGCTCTGTGTATTTTACTAAATACTACCTTTTACTTGATTTACCAGGTCACCCGAAGATCTTCACTCGTAAACCAATTCTCGTCCTGTGCTAATAACTTTTCACACACTAGCCGAACAAAAAGACAGTCCGTGTAGACATTCGAAGTTAGCCATAAAAGTTCCCACTTTTATACTTCCGCGTATACACAACACATCAAGTTACTTCTTGATACTTAACGATAAAAGATCCCACTTTTATCCTTCCGCGTATACACAACACATCAAGTTACTTCTTGATACTTAACGCGCACTGTCTCAGAACAGCCCACCGGCCATTTTCGAACTCACCGACCGTTACAATACACAACGACCGTTACAATACAAAACGACCGTTAACGCTCCACTCTTCTTCTCCAAATTCTCCCAACGTTCTTATTCGTTGGCTGAAACTTTTTGCTTTCGGTTACCAGATTCCTTCTGTCGTAACAATATTTTCGCCGAGTTTGAGGTTGGTAAAGCGAGAATCCGCAAAGCGCAAATCTCCATTTCATTTCATGATTGTTTGCAGCAGCAAAGGTCTACGGAATCGAGTGCATCCCAAGCACGTGATTGTATATAAATGCAAATAAATAAATTGTTCGTTCTTATACAACTCCCGTGCTTGAATTGTTGGACATTTCTCTATACATCACTTGGCGCAGCAAGTCTGAGGCATACGTCAGTACGGGTGTAACAACCGCGAACCTGTTATTTCACCTAAGTAATGATGAATTTGATTAAGGGATTTAGCGATTTCCTTAGCTAAAGAGCAATATTTATGTCTTAGGAGTCTCAATGCGACATTCGGCGCAGTTCAGTTCAGTAGCATACGTGATTGTATCTGAAGAAGAACCTGCGTTCCCCTACCACGACCACCACAGACACCACTGAACTTGGAACGTTCCCTCGTTGAGTAATGGGGCACCGCTGAACTAGTAATATGCCCTCGGTGGGCACTGGGCACCACTAAGCTTGGAATTAGTCCTCTGTGTGTAATGGGATACCACTGTGTTCGGAATTCTTCCTAAGTGAGTAATGGAAACACCAGTGAGTTCGGAATGCGTCCTCGGTGAGCACTGAGAGACCACCGAGCTTGGAAACTGCTCTCTGTGCATAATCACTATTGGCCTTGGAACCTGCATTGTTAGAGAAAGGGAATACCAACGAGTCTGAAATGGCTGCCGTCCTTTGGATAAGACATTAACTCGTGATCCATGTTCAATAGAGTCTTATTCACTACACGCCTAACAATAGGCTGATGTTCTTGACGTAAAACGTCCCTCTAATAGGAGCTCTTCTGTTGATCTCCTACCTAGTTCTGAACTTTTGTGGCCAGGCCACTTAACCCATTACGTGCGCGAATCTACTGCTTCGAGTTATAGTAACCCAATTAAAATTACTTTGAATCCGACCAGAGTTAAAATTTAATTACTATGAAAATGAGGTTTCTGACTCTGATATTTCGCATCGAATGTATTTGCTTCTTTCCTATTAAACGTTTACCGGAATCGCTTATTTTTGGTACATTTTTTGTCTTTCAAATTCTTCAAAATTTCAGGCAATAAATTTAATAATATAAGTAATATTATATTGTATTATTATATTTATTTTTGTATTATTTATTAACAGAACTTTAATCACTTTTGCTTCTATTACCATTATTAGCATTTTAAAGGGCATTTTAAAGGGGGCATGTCTTTCTCTCTCCCCCAAATCCGGCTCTACGTGCGTGTACTTTAAACACCGATTAAATTTCAAGAATATAAATTAAAAACATATAATTAATTATGCAAGGAACTATAAAACGTATTAATTTTGGAGACTTCACTAAAATTTAAGGGGGTGGCTCAGTCGGTAGCGCGCCAGGCTCGTAATCTGTAGTTCCCAGGTTCGAGTCCCAGCTGGGGTCAGCGTTGAGATTTATCTCCGCAAAATTCCCCGCCCTGCCCACGGTCAGTAGGGGACACCGTTGGGCTTGGAAAGGCCGCCGTCCGTCGGATGGGACGTTAAGCCGTGGCCCGTGTGCGGGAGAGCCATACCCTGTGCACGTTAAAGAACACGCTGGATGGCCTTGACGGGAGGCTACCAATATGTCTCCCAACAGCTGTTCCAGTGGGTCCCCTCCCCAAACCTTCTCTGAGCCTTCGGGGACCATGTGACCTGGCCATTTAGCCCATGGTCTGCAAAAAAGTGCCGCTCAGAGGTAAAACAACCCAACCCAACTAAAATTTAGGAAGACGTTAACATCATCCACTCCCAAAATTAAACTTTTCACATTTTTAATAAATATATGGTAATTTGTTGCAGCTTTGATGTTATTCGAGATAAAGTCAAGAAATTTCGGAGATGAATATAAGTAATAACGTCTAAAATATTTCTTATTCAATTGAGGGATCACATATATTTTTATCACTTCTTAGGTCATATAGGTTGTTTTGTCTCTGATGGTGATCTTTTTTTGCACACAATGGGCTAAATGCCCAGGTGGGTTGGGTCGTTTTACCTCTGAGCGGCACTTTTTTGCACACCATGGGTTAAATGGCCAGGTCACATGGACCCCGAAAGCTCAGAGAAGGTTGGGGGAGGGAACTCACTGGAACAGCTGTTGGAGGACAGATGGTAGCCTCCCGTCAAGGCCATCCAGCGTGTTCTTTAATGTGCACAGGGTATGGCTCTTCCGCACACGGGTCCACGGCTTAACAATCCATCCGATGGACGGTCTTTCCAAGCCCATCGGTGTCACCTGTTGACCGTGGGCAGGGCGGGGAATTTTGCGGAGGTAAGTCTCAACACTGACCAAGCTGGGACTCGAACCTGGGAACTACAGATTACGAGCCTAGCGCGCTACCGACTGAGCCACCCCGGCCCCGATGGCTCACAGGACATTGGTGGAAGGTTGACTACTGTCAGCTGTTAGGAGACATAAGGTAGCCTGTCATCAAAATCATGCAGCGTGTTCTTTAACTTGCATGGGATATTATTATAGTCTTGCACTCCGAGCCACAGCTTAACAGCCTCATCCGACGGAGGGAGGCCTTTGCAAGCCAAATCGGTGTCCCCTACTGATCGAGTGCAGAGTTTTGAAGAAATAAATCTAAACGCCTGCTCAGCTGGAACTCGAACCAGGGAATTGCAGATTACGAGCCTGGCACGCTACCGACTGAGCCATCCTCGCCCTATTGGGTCACACAGAGTTAGAGGAGTTTCAACGCATTTTCTGTGATAAAATGTTTTGTAATTTTTTTTTAAAAAATCGTATTTTAAAAGTAATATGCCGGTTTGCCCAAAAAAGGTGGAAGTGACGACTGCTTTTCAACAATATTAGTAGTCAACCGAATACATCCTTTACGAAGAATAACTAGCTGTTGAAACGCATTATGGTATGCTCCCTATCAGCACAAGTTTACCCATTATAAGTACCGTTTCCAATACATTAATTTTGATATCGTATGCTCTGTTTACTGTCATTCGGAAAAAAAAGGTCATAACTTAAATATCTAAACTTCTTCTATCTCTCTGTTTACCTTGCATTGAGGAAAGCCTTAAGTTTCATTTTTACAGTGTTTCTTCTGGCAACTCCCTGGTGTACAATTATTTTGAACTAATACAAATATAGTTCAAAATCTCTTTGCATTAGGAATAAACGGAGATGTGATTAGTGTTGTTTCGTAACATTCTCTTGTATTTAGTACCATTGGGACTACCATGTATGGTACTTTCATAGCAAAACCCGACAGCAGTTTATTTGGCATATAAGTACCTGATCGATAGAGAATTTTGTTCTGAGCGTTTGCAAGTTAATCTTCAGTTTTCTTGAGTTTTTATTCCCGCTGACGAAATAAATTGCGGGAATGTTTTTCTGGAAAATTTCATTGTATTCTGAGGCATAGAGTGGGTTGCAGCTAAGAAGACTGTGGGGAAATCTACGAGATTTAGCGGTAGATGCTTCGTCAGCTCTCTTAGGTTGACTGACAGGTCATTGACCAATACATGATAACTCTCGAAACGTCAACTCCTAATCTCGTAGTCGCTTCATCGTTAGAATAGCGAGATTGATAATCGAGACTATGAAATTGCGCAGTAGAAAATGTGCCAGTTTTCGGAGATCAAAGATTGACATTGGTTGTAATTGGCCAGTACATGAGAATTGTCGAACATCATCCCCCAATCTCGTAATCTCTTTATCATTAGAATAGCGAGATTGGTAATCGAGACTATGAAATCGCGAGGTAGAAGCTGTGTGAGTTTTTCTAGATCAAAGATTGACATTGATTGGTAATTGGCCAATGCATGAGAACTGTCGACATGTCAACCCCCAATCTCGAAGCCTCTTCACCATTAGAATAGCGAGATTGGTAATCGAGACTATGAAATCGCGAGCTAGAAGCTGTGTGAGTTTTTCTAGATCAAAGATTGACATTGATTGGTAATTGGCCAATGCATGAGAACTGTCGACATGTCAACCCCCAATCTCGAAGCCTCTTCACCATTAGAATAGCGAGATTGGTAATCGAGACTATGAAATCGCGAGGTAGAAGCTGTGTGAGTTTTTCTAGATCAAAGATTGACATTGATTGGTAATTGGCCAATGCATGAGAACTGTCAACATGTCAACCCCCAATCTCGAAGCCTCTTCACCATTAGAATAGCGAGATTGGTAATCGAGACTATGAAATCGCGAGCTAGAAGCTGTGTGAGTTTTTCTAGATCAAAGATTGACATTGATTGGTAATTGGCCAATGCATGAGAACTGTCAACATGTCAACCCCCAATCTCGAAGCCTCTTCACCATTAGAATAGCGAGATTGGTAATCGAGACTATGAAATCGCGAGGTAGAAGCTGTGTGAGTTTTTCTAGATCAAAGATTGACATTGATTGGTAATTGGCCAATGCATGAGAACTGTCAACATGTCAACCCCCAATCTCGAAGCCTCTTCACCATTAGAATAGCGAGATTGGTAATCGAGACTATGAAATCGCGAGGTAGAAGCTGTGTGAGTTTTTCTAGATCAAAGATTGATATTGATTGGTAATTGGCCAATGCATGAGAACTGTCAACATGTCAACCCCCAATCTCGAAGCCTCTTCACCATTAGAATAGTGAGATTGGTAATCGAGACTATGAAATCGCGAGGTAGAAGCTGTGTGAGTTTTTCTAGATCAAAGATTGACATTGATTGGTAATTGGCCAATGCATGAGAACTGTCAACATGTCAACCCCCAATCTCGAAGCCTCTTCACCATTAGAATAGCGAGATTGGTAATCGAGACTATGAAATCGCGAGGTAGAAGCTGTGTGAGTTTTTCTAGATCAAAGATTGACATTGATTGGTAATTGGCCAATGCATGAGAACTGTCAACATGTCAACCCCCAATCTCGAAGCCTCTTCACCATTAGAATAGCGAGATTGGTAATCGAGACTATGAAATCGCGAGGTAGAAGCTGTGTGAGTTTTTCTAGATCAAAGATTGACATTGATTGGTAATTGGCCAATGCATGAGAACTGTCAACATGTCAACCCCTAATCTCGAAGCCTCCTCACCATTAGAATAGCGAGATTGGTAATCGAGACTATGAAATCGCGAGGTAGAAGCTGTGTGAGTTTTTCTAGATCAAAGATTGACATTGATTGGTAATTGGCCAATGCATGAGAACTGTCAACATGTCAACCCCCAATCTCGAAGCCTCTTCACAATTAGAAGAGCGAGATTGGTAATCGAGACTATGAAATCGCGAGGTAGAAGCTGTGTGAGTTTTTCTAGATCAAAGATTGACATTGATTGGTAATTGGCCAATGCATGAGAACTGTCAACATGTCAACCCCCAATCTCGAAGCCTCTTCACCATTAGAAAAGCGAGATTGGTAATCGAGACTATGAAATCGCGAGGTAGAAGCTGTGTGAGTTTTTCTAGATCAAAGATTGACATTGATTGGTAATTGGCCAATGCATGAGAACTGTCAACATGTCAACCCCCAATCTCGAAGCCTCTTCACCATTAGAATAGCGAGATTGGTAATCGAGACTATGAAATCGCGAGGTAGAAGCTGTGCGAGTTTTTCTAGATCAAAGATTGACATTGATTGGTAATTGACCAATGCATGAGAACTGTCGACATGTCAACCCCAATCTCGAAGCCTCTTCACCATTAGAATAGTGAGATTGGTAATCGAGACTATGAAATGGCGCAAAAGAAGTTATTTGGGTTCTCCCAGATCAGAGATTAGCATGGATTGGGTATTGGTCCTAGCTGAGAACTGTCGAAACGTCAACTCCCAATCTCTTAGTCTCTTCATCATTAGAATAGCGAGTTGGTAATCGAAACTGTCGAATTTCGTAGTACAAGCTCCAAGAGCAAAGATTGACATTGATTTGTCATTGCACACACAATGGGTAAATATATGCAGAACTCTGTGAGGAGGTTGTCTTAGTCGGTAGCGCGCCAGACTCTTAATTTTTAATTCCATGTTCGAGTCCCACCTGGGCAAACTTTGAGTTTTGCTCCGGTGAACACCAAATTGACCGCGGTGAAAAAGGGGAAACCGATGGATTTGGAAATGCAGCCATCCGTCGGATGGCGCTCAAATTCGTGTCCTCTTCTGTAGAAGAGCCATACCCTGTCAAATCTAGAGGGTTGGGTTGTTTTACCTCTGAGCGACACTTTTTTGCACACCATGGGCTATATGGTCAGGTCACATGGACCCCGAAGGCTCAGAGAAGGTTGGGGGAGGGGACCCACTGGAACAGCTGTTGGGAGACAGATGGTAGCCTCATATCAAGGCCATCCAGCGTGTTCTTTAACGTGCACAGCATATGGCTCTCCCGCACACGGGGCCACGGCTTAACGTCTCATCCGACGGACGGCGGCCTTTCCAATCCCATCGGTGCAAATCTAAAGGACACTGGGGATGATCTTAAGGCTAAGCTTCCTTTTATCTCCTATCAGCTGTCCAGAGGATTTCCTTCCTTCAGACTTGGATCTGTAAGAAAAAATAAAAGAGGAGGGTGGAGGGGGGGGGCGTCAAAAATGGCTAAGGACGCAATCGAGCGGGGAAAAAATAGAAACAGACGTAAAGCAAGAGACTGACTGGGTTTCCATTACGACATAACATTTTCCCCTCCTTTCTAGAAATATGTAAAACAATTTAGTGGAATTGTATGAAATATGCGCAAATTTAATAATAATGGCAATGAAGGCAAATAATTAACAGTCTCAAAAAGGGTCCAAGCTCCCTAGCCCCCCCCCCCCCCCTACTCCCTAAATCTGGATGTGACCTTCCTCAAGCTTCTTGACCTCTTGGGGTCTTTGTGACATGGCCGTATAGCCCGTTGTGTGCAAAAAAGAAAAGTGCCGCTCAGAGGTAAAACAACCTATCCTTTAGCCGGTGCCTACGTAATGGGAATGCCTGCCGATTTCCGCGATTCTCTGTGCGTAGCCCCCGTAACTAAATGCCTACCGTATTGAAACAAACCTTGGCAACACCTGTTTACTGGATCTGCCGCTAGATGTCGTTGGCTACGGGTTCATATCACTGCGTAAAGTTAGTGGTAGCAGCGGTTACTTTCAAAGTTTTTGCAGTTTTTACGTGAAATTTTGTGCTTCAGTTACAACACATCACATTTACAATGGTGTATTGCGTTGTTCCGTATTGTAATTCTGATACTCGTAAGGATAAAATCTCTTTTCATGAAATTCCTAGCCATTGTGAGATGCGTCAAAAATGGCTAAGAGCTATATCTAGACAAGGTAAATTCTTCTGAATTTAGATGATTGAGATGTCAACTGAATTTTAATTAACACTATTTGTTTAGTGTTCAAAGAGATATAAATTTCTATATTTAGCAATAAGGTATATTATAGTAAGGTATAATTAATTAAAATTTTTGTATAAACTTGTAACTTTTTTTCTTATATGCAATTTATTTTATTCAAGTTTACACATAGAACATGATTCCTCATTATTTTGATCAGGGCAGGATTGAGGGAGGGATGTGCATGTACCACCACCCCCTTTGAAAATGTTAGTAATGGTAATAGATGCACAAATTTCGTAAACCTGTAAAACGGAAGGCGAAAGGCCATACTGGAATGAAAATCCACTTTCTTGGCCCTTTTACTTGCCCGATGGGGCGGGGGTGGCTCAGTCGGTAGCGCGCCAGGCTCGTAATCTGTAGTTCCCAGGTTCGAGTCCCAGCTGGGTCAGCGTTGGGATTTATCTCCTCAAAATTCCCCGCCCTTCCCACGGTCAGTAGGGGACACCGATGGGCTTGTAAAGGCCGCCGTCTGTCGGATGGGACGTTAAGCCGTGGCCCCGTGTGCGGGAGAGCCATACCCTGTGCACGTTAAAGAACACGCTGGATGGCCTTGACGGGAGACTACCATCTGTCTCCCAACAGCTGTTCCAGTGGGTCCCCTCCCCCAACTTCTCTGAGCCTTCGGGGTTCATGAGACCTGGCCATTTAGCCCATGGTGTGCAAAAAAGTGCCGCTCATAGGTAAAACAACCCAACCCAACTTGCTCGATTGAGTTTCTTCTCCCCACCCCCTTAACCTTTTTCTCCCTAGAACTGGGCCTATTTTCGATTAATGTGCATATTTGAATTGCACTATCGGTTTGAAGGAATGAAACACTCATTCAGCTTTCCCTATCTTAACATTTCTAAATTCATTATAATGTAGAGCTCAAAAAAAAACAGTGCTGCGAAATTATTGGTAGATTCATTAAAAAGTAATTAAAAAAAAGTTCCCTGAAAAGTAAATGACAATCACCCAATTCTTATTAGCAATTAATAGGAATTTCCATTACATTTTTGGGGTGGCTCAGTCGGTAGCGCGCCAGACTCGTAATCTGTAGTTTCCAGGTTCGAGTCCCAGCTGGGTCAGCGTTGAGATTTATCTCCGCAAAATTCCCCGCCCTGCCCACGGTCAGTAGGGGACACCGATGGGCTTGGAAAGGACGCCGTCCGTCGGATGGGACGTTAAGCCGTGGCCCCGTGTGGGGGAGAGCCATACCCTGTGCACGTTAAAGAACACGCTGGATGGCCTTGACGGGAGGCTACCATCTGTCTCCCAACAGCTGTTCCAGTGGGTCCCCTCCCCCAACCTTCTCTGAGCCTTCAGGGTCCATGTGACCTGGCCATTTAGCCCATGGTGTGCAAAAAAGTGCCGCTCAGAGGTAAAACAACCTAACCCAACCCATTACATTTTATGCATATCTTTCACAATTAAAGGCCCCTATCAAAAGATCGTTTTTTCCTTTGAGAATATTTTTTTTTGCTCTCTAGTAATAAAAATAATATGTATCCTCTGATTTGTGGAAGAAGATTAAAACACGTTAAAATCGATTGCCGTGGATATATTTCTCAGTGGCTGAAAGCAGAAATATTTCAAGTATGATCATGCATTGCTTTAAAAAAAATAAATAAATACCCCCTCAAGCAGCTGCTTGCCACAGTGGTCTGATAGGAGCCTGTCAGTTTACATGCCAAAGTAGAAAGTCTCTGAGGATGGCAAAATTTGTTATTTCTATTTGTGATCAAGATCTATATATGCGGACAATATATATTTTGAAAACCAACCACCAAATTGTATATTTCTTAAGTTTACTGCAATTTTCTCTAAGAAGCTCAAAATATGTTGTCCTATTGAATATAATAACTGCTTATGATTTACTCTATACCGTGTATCACAATACAATAGCGTATGATGCTGTCACCCGTAGCTACTGCCTCTTGTGGCAGAAACCTGCTTGCGTGTTGCCAAGCGTTCAACGGCGAAACTGGCAAATCGGTTGGGTTGTTTTACCTCTGAGCGACACTTTTTTGCACACCATGGGCTAAATGGCCAGGTCACATGGACCCCGAAGGCTCAGAGAAGGTTGGGGGAGGGGACCCACTGGAACAGCTGTTGCGAGACAGATGGTAGCCTCCCGTCAAGGCCATCCAGCGTGTTCTTTAACGTGCACAGCATATGGCTCTCCCGCACACGGGGCCACGGCTTAACGTCCCATCCGACGGACGGCGGCCTTTCCAAACCCATCGGTGACCCCTACTGACCATGGGCAGGGCGGGTAGTTTTGCGGAGATAAATCTCAACGCTGACCTAGCTGGGACTCGAACCTGGGAACTACAGATTACGAGCCTGGCGCGCTACTCTTGCACATCCGGAGCTGCAAATTCAACGCTATTCTGTAATTAGACTTTAGAAATAACTTTTGTATCAATAATGCAAAACTTTTGTTGCTCAATCCCTATCAACGTAACCCAACTTTAAAAGATGAGTTGCCAGTGATTACTCATGTTGAAATATAAATAAGCGCAGTTGCAATGTGATGTTCGAAACCATAGATGCATGTTTGTTTTAATAAAGCTCTTTTGGATCATCTGTGTAAATGCAGAAATTCTCTTGATGCCTCACTTAATAATAATAATCTATTTCATTATTCCCTTTGATCTAGGCTCATGATTATTTGCATGTCTCATTGGCTTGGTCGCGTTTACCTGTGCTGTGTTTACGACAACGTTTCAACGGTGCTTGCCAAAGGTGTAAAAGAGACTAAATATGCATAAGTTCGGTGTCTAGTTTATTGCACCCATTTCTGTCTACCTTTTAATAAAGCGCTTCGTTAACTGTAACGCGAGAGCCACTTGAATAGCAGATCCATGCATCGTTTTCTATTTCCATTCTCTCTACAGAATTGAGAATGGCGAAGTATTATTTATGCACAAGTGAACTGCACTGTGTTTCCACAATTCTCTAACCATCCGTTCATTATTAATGCTAAGGACTCTGAACGATGCTTTGCTGTCTCCTCGGCGTATTCGTCTCTTATATGTGCAAGGGTCTGCTGGTCGCTTTTCGCTGTATTTGATGGTGATCGGAGATCGGTGTGAATGCATTTATTTTGCGTTAGCTTACTGGGCGTTTGGAATTTGCAGTAACACGCATTTCATGTTTCTGGTAATATCACTGTCTTAAATGCTTTCAAGGCGACTTGTTCATCTGGTATCAGTGGCAAAGGAATCTGCCGATAAAAATCAAGGGGAGAGTACACTGCAGTGTGATCGGAACTCGGGTGGTTTTAGCTCCTGGGGTAAAATTTAAGGGAATATGTTATGTAGGTTGGGTTGTTTTACCTCTGAGCGGCACTTTTTTGCACACCATGGGCTAAATGGCCAGGTCACATGGACCCCGAAGGCTCAGAGAAGGTTGGGGGAGGGGACCCACTGGAACAGCTGTTGCGAGACAGATGGTAGCCTCCCGTCAAGGCCATCCAGCGTGTTCTTTAACGTGCACAGCATATGGCTCTCCCGCACACGGAGCCGCGGCTTAACGTCCCATCCGACGGACGGCGGCCTTTCCAAGCCCATCGGTGTCCCCTACTGACCGTGGGCAGGGCGGGGAATTTTGCGGAGATAAATCTCAACGCTGACCCAGCTGGGACTCGAACCTGGAAACTACAGATTACGAGTCTGGCGCGCTACCGACTGAGCCACCCCAAAAATGTAATGGAAATTCTTATTAATTGCTAATAAGAATTGGGTGATTGTCATTTACTTTTCAGGGAACTTTTTTTAATTACTTTTTAATGAATCTACCAATAATTTCGCAGCACTGTTTTTTGAGCTCTACATTATAATGAATTTAGAAATGTTAAGATAGGGAAAGCTGAATGAGTGTTTCATTCCTTCAAACCGATAGTGCAATTCAAATATGCACATTAATCGAAAATAGGCTCAATTCTAGGGAGAAAAAGGTTAAGGGGGTGGGGAGAAGAAACTCAATCGAGCAAGTTGGGTTGGGATGTTTTACCTCTGAGCGGCACTTTTTTGCACACCATGGGCTAAACGTCCAGGTCACATGGACCCCGAAGGCTCAGAGAAGGTTGGGGGAGGGGACCCACTGGAACAGCTGTTGGGAGACAGATGGTAGCCTCCCTTCAAGGCCATCCAGCGTGTTCTTTAACATGCACAGAGTATGGCTCTCCCGCACACGGGGCCACGGCTTAACGTCCCATCAGACGGGCGGAGGCCTTTCCAAGCCCATCGGTGTCCCCTACTGACCGTGGGCAGGGCGGGGAATTTTGCGGAGATAAATCTCAACGCTGACCCAGCTGGGACTCGAACCTGGGAACTACAGATTACGAGCCTGGCGCGCTACCGACTGAGCCACCCCCGCCCCATCGGGCAAGTAAAAGGGCCAAGAAAGTGGATTTTCATTCCAGTATGGCCTTTCGCCTTCCGTTTTACAGGTTTACGAAATTTGTGCATCTATTACCATTACTAACATTTTCAAAGGGGGTGGTGGTACATGCAAAACATCATACAATACTGCATCATCGTTCAGACGTCTAGTTAAAAACAGCAGAAAGTAGACAGAATAGTAAATAATCACATGTGAAGAAATCCGTATCAGGATCCAATTTTTAAGCAAGCGGTAAACAGCATAATAACCTATACTGCTACGAAGCAAGTAATAAGCAAAACAGCGGATCGCCAGCGCCAAGCGGACGAAAATGTAACTAGCGATGCTGTCGCTTCACGTCTTGAAATCGGCAGGCATATTCCCATTACGTAGGCATCGCTTTAGCTTTAGGAACAAACCGTGAAACCACCAATTTTTAAAGATGCTTTCTAGATATATTTCAGCAAATTTTACGGGGATAATTCAGAATTTATGCTTACAATCGAGCATTAGAAAAGATTTTATTATAAAGAACAAAATAAACAAATAGCGGCTTTGAATATTTACACCATCAAATCCAAAATTTACGATATTGCCGCAAACATCATTGGAAATGTTTGTGATGCATTGTCTGCGCGCTGCAAATATTGAAATAAAGCCGAAGCATTATAGCAGCGATATTCAACATTTGAGACACTATCGATCCAAAATTTGAAACCGCTTCTCCGAAGCAAGTGACTATTTTTGATTTTTTCCATTAACTGGAATAGACGGTCGCTTTTATTGAAAATGCATACAACTAGAAACAGGTGATATAAAAGAAAAAAGAAATGCTCTCCCGGCGATTTCTACTTGAGAAACTTCTGTAACTATAGAACCACGAAATGCTTATGATATTTACCTTCCAATATTGAATTCAGAGGCGGTTAGGCGATAAAATCTTTTCTCTCTGAGTTCTACGGTTCCCCACAAGTTTACCTTTTCCGTCGAATCTTTCGAGTCAAGAGCAGAACACGGTGCCATAAGTAAATTAGATTTTCAATCAAATCAATTCATTGCACGTTCAGACGAACATGGGCGAAAAATGGTCGGCCCGTTTCATTTTCTTTCGGAATATTGTCGTCGACTTGTAAATCGATATCCGAGGGAGAACGTTTTTCGGCTTCCTTTTAAAGGAACCGTGCTGGATTGAGATTTATTTTATCGCTACTAAACCATGAGCAAATATTCAGAGCTGTGTTGGAAGTATCAGCGCCGAATCATAAGGAATAACAGCAAAACTCGTATGAGGAGAATCAGCAGAGCGTTGTGTCATCAATACATAGTCATATATAAGGAGGAGGAGCACATGGTTTCAGGAGGAGGAGGAGGAGGAGTAGCACATGGTTTCAGGAGGAGGAGGGGTAGCACATGGTTTCAGGAGGAGGAGGAGGAGGAGGAGGAGGGGTAGCACATGGTTTCAGGAGGAGGAGGAGGAGGAGGAGGAGGAGGAGGAGGAGGAGGGGTAGCACATGGTTTCAGGAGGAGGAGGAGGAGGAGTAGCACATGGTTTCAGGAGGAGGAGGAGGAGGGGTAGCACATGGTTTCAGAAGGAGGAGGAGGAGGAGTAGCACATGGTTTCAGGAGGAGGAGGAGGAGTATCAGCGCAGAGCTGTAAGAAGTGGATTAATATACAATCGAAAAAGGAGTATCAGCACAAATTGGTAAGACGAATATCAGCATAGAGCAGATAAGGAGTAGCAGCATAGAGCTGTGTCATCACTATGTAGTCTTATATAAGGAGCATCAGCACATAGCTTCATGAAGAGTATCAGCACATAGTCCCGGGAGGAGGAGTATCATAATAGAGCGTATAACGAGTATCAGTGTAGAGCCGTATAAGAAGTTTCAGCTTAGAGCTGTGTCATCACTATCCAGCCTTACATAAGGAGTATCAGCCCAAAGTTTCATGAGGAGTATGATTATGTAGCTTCATAAGGAATACCAGCACATAGCTTCATGAGGACTATCAGCATAGAGCTATAAGAAATATATCAACATAGAGCCGTAAGAGAAATACCAGCACAGATCTGAGAAGGAGTATCAGTGTAGAGCATATGAGGAGTATAAGCACAGGTCTGTATCATCACTACGGAGTCTTACAGTATGAGGAGTATCAGCATAGAGCTGCTGGAGGAATATCAGCGCATAGTAAGAGGATGATCAGCATGCAGTTGTGAGAGGAGTGTCAGCAGAGGGTTCCAAGAGTTTCACGAGGAGTATCAGCATATAACTTGATGAGGCCATTCATCGCACAGGGCCGCTGACATGAATATCAAAATCCTACGCTAACATGAATATCAGAATCCTACGCTGACATGAATATCAGAATCCTAAGCTGACATGAATATCAGAATCCTACGCTGACATGAATATCAGCGCAGGACTGCAACAAGAATATCAGCATAGAGCTGTAAAAGGAGATCCGTACAAGGCTGCAAGAGGAGCACAGGGCCATAAAGAAGAGTATCAGCACAGGGGCGTGTCTTCTTTGAGAATGACAGTAAGGGTTGGGTTGGGTTGTTTTACCTCTGAGCGGCACTTTTTTGCACACTATAGACTAAATGGCCAGGTCACATGGACCCCGAAGGCTCAGAGAAGGTTGGGGGAGGGGACCCACTGGAATAAGCTGTTGGGAGACAGATGGTAGCCTCCCGTCAAGGCCATCCAGCGTGTTCTTTAACGTGCACAGGGTATGGCTCTCCCGCACACGGGGCCACGGCTTAACGTCCCATCCGACGGACGGCGGCCTTTCCAAGCCCATCGGTGTCCCCTACTGACTGTGGGCAGGGCGGAGAATTTTGCGGAGATAAATCTCAACGCTGACCCAGCTGGGACTCGAACCTGGGAACTACAGATTACGAGCCTGGCGCGCTATTACAGTAAGGGAAATGGAGGAAAAAATTTATTAAACTTAGGATTGGTTACACATTTTTCAGGAAATTTCAAAGACCTCTGAAATGGAGGGGGAAATGTTATGCTACAGTGGAATTCCAAGATCTTTCACTCCACCATTTTCATTTTTTCTAGCTCGATCGTGTCACTTGCGGGCCCCCTCCCCCTCCTCTTTTCCCAACTTTATTTTTCTTCTAGAGCTGGTCTTGATTATAATGTTGTATTGTCTGTCATCAGTTAACTTTTTAAGTGATTGCCGAATTTTGTATGGTTGCAAACATAAATATGCACAAATGCTTACTTTTTTCGTTTTTGAAAAATGAGCATTTCCATTAATGAAACTTTTCCTAGATTTGATGATTCTGTTAGCACAATTAACTTCTCGAAATATATCTACATACTAGAAGCAACAGGTTTCAAATATTTCCCGGCTGCTTGATTTCGTAAGCTAATAACTCTAGTCTGTGAATCGTTATTTTGTTACAATATATTGTCCAGCGCAATTTTTCTTTGCTTAGAGACTATATTTTAAGAGATTTTAATTCTGTGTTTCAATGATTATATTAATGCTGCTTCGGTAAATAAAGGAACAACCGTATGTTGAATTGTTTTACCACTGTGCGGCACTTTTTTGCCCACCATGGGCAAAATGGCCAGGTCACAAGGACCCCGAAGGCTCAGAGAAGGTTGGGGGAGGGGACCCACTGGAACAGCTGTTGGGAGACAGATGGTAGCCTTATATCAAGGCCATCCAGCGTGTTCTTTAACGTGCACAGGGTATGAGCTCTCCCGAACACGGTACCACGGCTTGATGTCCCATCCGACGGACGGCGGTCTTTCCAAGTCCATCGGTGTCCCCTACTGACCGTGGGCAGAACGCCGAATTTTGCGGAGATAAATCTCGACGCTGACCCAGCTGGGACTCGAACCTGTGAACTACAGATTACGAGCCTGGCGCGCTACCGACTGAGACCCCCCCCCCCCCCCCGCCCCTGACTAAGCCACCCCCGCCTCCGAATTTATGTTATGTCAATGGGAAGTTTACGTTGAAGCTCTATAGCTTCTAAAATAAGGTTCTTCTCTTTCGTTTGAAAAATATGATAGAGATGAAGATCTCGGTGAAATATATCAATTTCTTCTTTTTCAAAAATATTCTTTCAGTATTTAATGAGTAATGGAAACCTAAATATTTAAAAAAAACAATCATCAGCTTCATCATCCTCAAGCAGCTATGGCTACTGAGGTCAAGCCAGATTCTGCAGTTTAGACTAACAATGCCAGCCACAAAAAATGACTTCAGAAGTTAAAACTTAGTAATAAGTATTACATCACAGCATTTAATAAAATAAGTGCGTATTTTAGAAGTTTGTATAAAGAATTTTTTTCGTCTTCATCAGTTTTGTGTAAGTTTATTAATATTGGCATTGCTGTTGTTAAATATTCAAACTTCCACAACTCATTAAATACTGAACGAATATTGTTGAAAATCGATATATTTGACTGAGATTTTTATCTGCTATCACATGTTTTAAAACAAAAAACGCTATTTTAGATGTTATAGAGCTACGTCGTTATTTTTCAAAGAACATTGTATCATCAATTAAAACATGGAATAAAAGAACCCCATACGATTAAGCAAAATAATGAATAAAAGTACCTCACATCATTTAATCAGAACAGATCATCAATGAGCATCAATCATCCCAAATCAAATTAAATCATGAATCACCACACACAAATTCATCAATCATCAATAGCAACAAATTATCCAAAATATTTCTTCAGCCAATTCGATAAGATAGAGAGCATTTGGTGCAAATAACAACTGCAGACTCTCTACTTGCAATCAACAGATCATAACTCCAATATCCACAAATGCATAGGGGCGGGGGTGGCTCAGTCGGTAGCGCGCCAGGCTCGTAATCTGTAGTTCCCAGGTTCGAGTCCCAGCTGGGTCAGCGTTGAGATTTATCTCCACAAAATTCCCCGCCCTGCCCACGGTCAGTAGGGGACACCGATGGGCTTGGAAATCCCGCCGTCCGTCGGATGGGACGTTAAGCCGTGACCCCGTGTGCGGGAGAGCCATACCCTGCGCACGTTAAAGAACACGCTGGATGGCCTTGACGCGAGGCAACCATCTGTCTCCCAACAGCTGTTCCAGTGGGTCCCCTCCCCCAACCTTCTCTGAGCCTTCGGGGTCCATGTGACCTGGCCATTTAGCCCATGGTGTGCAAAAAAGTGCCGCTCATAGGTAAAACAACCCAATGTTAAAGAACACGCTGGATGGCCGTGACGGGAGGCTACCATCTGTCTCCCAACAGCTGTTCCAGTGGGTCCCCTCCCCCAACCTTCTCTGAGCCTCGGGGTCCATGTGACCTGGCCATTTAGCCCATGGTGTGCAAAAAAGTACCGCTCAGAGGTAAAACAACCCAACCCACAAATGCATAATACATGCTTAAAAGTACGCCAACAAAGTTCGAAGAAATATGTTCTGAAACGAGTAGCAAACGGACACAGAGAATCAACCCCGGAAAACACCGAAATAAATAAAAAACTTCTCCCCTGCAAAAGACCTTGAATCTTAAAGAATTGCGGATCTGCACTTGCGAGTGATTGGACTGAGTGGTAAAATGCCCTCCTGCCTCCAACGCTATTCAGTGAAGTGGAAGCGAAAAGTATCTTGACATCCAAGTAAACCAGTGCCGCGGAAGGCATTGGTTGAAGTAAGTATCCCATTAATCATGGAGAAAATTTTAAACGCCGTCGTTTATGGGCAGCGATAAATTGAATGCGTTTGAAATAAATGACACTTTTCCATCACCTTGACCAGTTTCTGGGAAGAAAGTCGGAACAGCGATAAAATACGGTTGAATATGACACGTGTAACATTTATTGTCGCCATCGTGTTTCACTTTCCCGTCCCCTTCTTTTATTAGCATACACATATATATTTGCGTTTTGGTGTGTTGAAACTGGTAGATTCCTTATTTTCAAGATTTGTTTAAAGATAGAGTTTCCTGTTTTTTGTATCTCAAATTGCATTTTATTTTCGTTCTGAATGAGACATTTTTCACTAGAAATACAGTTAATATTCAAAGTTCTAAAGGAAGCCTTGTTCATTTCAAAAGAATTTGCCATTGGTAAAAAATGGAATAATCAATACTTGTAATAGTTATGGTTCTAACCACCAAATTGACACAAGCTCCATAACATTAAAGATTGACGCAGTAGAATTTATAATTTCCTTCACTATTACGTTCAGACGGAGAGCATTATCTAACGTCGTTTCAGTCATATTCGATTCAATTCAATAGTAGACATCTCCCTATTTTTTCCCTACATTCGGGATCTGGCTGTAAGAGTCAAAGTGGACCACCACAAATTTTAGTTACGAGCCACCTCTGGTATCGTTATCATCATCCTCAAGCAGCCATGGGCTACGGAGGTCCAACCACATTATGGAATTTAGTTCTCCCAAACATATTAATCCTGAGTTATATCTGGCCACTGCACACCAATTCTAACAAGGTTCTATTTGACATTGTCTGTACACCATATCCTAAGTCTCACCTCTTTCTGAGGTCTTTAGGCACACTGGTCATAATCCTATTCGCAAATCTATAATTATCCACACGGTCAACATGGCCGAACCAATGGAGTCTCTCTCTGCACAATATGCTGCTTAAAGGAGGTTGCCAACTTCTTCGCCTAACCTCATCGTTACTTACAAAGTTGAGCAACCTAATGCCCAAGACACTGCCTAAGCATCTAATGCTGCATAAGTACCTCTGGTATATATGCGTACAACGAATCAGAGAAAATCTCCCATTAAAGGAGGTTGCCAACTTCTTTGCCTAACCTCATCGTCACTTACAAAGTTGAGCAACCTAATGCCCAAGACACTGCCTAAGCATCTAATGCTGCATAAGTACCTCTGGTATATATGCGTACAACGAATCAGAGAAAATCTCCCATTAAAGGAGGTTGCCAACTTCTTTGCCTAACCTCATCGTCACTTACAAAGTTGAGCAACCTAATGCCCAAGACACTGCCTAAGCATCTAATGCTGCATAAGTACCTCTGGTATATATGCGTACAACGAATCAGAGAAAATCTCCCATTAAAGGAGGTTGCCAACTTCTTTGCCTAACCTCATCGTTACTTACAAAGTTGAGCAACCTAATGCCCAAGACACTGCCTAAGCATCTAATGCTGCATAAGTACCTCTGGTATATATGCGTACAACGAATCAGAGAAAATCTCCCATTAAAGGAGGTTGCCAACTTCTTTGCCTAACCTCATCGTTACTTACAAAGTTGAGCAACCTAATGCCCAAGACACTGCCTAAGCATCTAATGCTGCATAAGTACCTCTGGTATATATGCGTACAACGAATCAGAGAAAATCTACCATTAATCGGGCTTGAAATTTGAGCCCGAATTCTACAAGCGGCACACATTTTAATCTCTGTCTACGACTACATAGCAAACAATATGAAGTGATCCGCATCTTAGTTTGACTGAAATGCCAATTAGTTTTGAAATAACAGATAGTCGAATTTTTCGTTTTTTAGTCCACCAATAAGTCTGATTTTCTAGAAGAACTATACAAAACACACTCAATTTTAAATTCGTTAACAAACATATATCGATGTAAACATTCTTCATGAAAAAAAAAACCTAACCGTCACAAATTATCCCCTAAGCTTCCCACTTGAATAAAATATCCCCCTAAACTTTCCTCCTGAATGAAATATTCCTCCAAACTTTCTTTTTGAATAAAATATCCCTCTAAACTTTCTTCCTCAATAACGTATCCACTAAACATTCCTCTCGAATAAAATATTCCTCTAAATTTCCCTCTGCAATAAAATATTGCTCCAAACTTTCCTCTTGAATAAAACATCCCCTTAAGCTTTTCCTCCTGAATAAAATATCCCCTTAAACTTTCCTCCTGAATAATATATATATATATACCCCTGAAATTTCCTCTTCAATAAAATATTTTCCTTAACTTTCCATCGAAAATAAATACTCCCCTAAACTTTCCTCCTGAATAAAAATCCCTTAAAATTTCTTTCTGAATAAAATATACCCTAAAATTTCTTTCTGAATAAAATATCCCCTAAAATTTCTTTCTAAATAAAATATCCATCTAAATTTTCTTCGTCGATAAAATATTCCCCTAACTTTCCTCTCCAATAAAATATCCCCCTAAATTATCCTTCTAAATAAAATTATTCTCTAACATTCCTCTCGAATAAAATATCCCCCTAAACTCTCCTACTAGACAAAATATTCACCTAAACTCTCCTTCTGAATAAGATATCCCCTAAACCATTCTCCAGAATAAAATATCCCCCTTTCACACTCCTTCTGAATAAATTATCATCCTAATATTTCCTCCGGAATAAAATATTTCCCCAAGACGTTCCTCCTACATAAAATGTCCCAGCTGAGTCAGCGTTGAGATTTATCTCCGCAAAATTCCCCGCCCTGCCCACGGTCAGTAGGGGACACCGATGGGCTTGGAAAGGCCGCCATCCGTCGGATGGGACGTTAAGCCGTGGCTCCGTGTGCGGGAGAGCCATACCCTGTGCACGTTAAAGAACACGCTGGATAGCCTTGACGGGAGGCCATCATCTGTCTCCCAACAGCTGTTCCAGTGGGTCCCCTCCCCCAACTTTCTCTGAGCCTTCGGGGACCATGTGACCTGGCCATTTAGCCCATGGTGTGCAAAAAAGTGCCGCTCAGAGGTAAAACAACCCAACCTACATAAAATATTCCCTTAAATTTCACCCCAGGAGCTAAAACCACCCGAGTTCCGATCACACTGCAGTGTACTCTCCCCTTGATTTTTATCGGCAGTGATTCCTTTACCACTGATACCAGATGAACAAGTCGCCTTGAAAGCATTTAAGACAGTGATATTACCAGAAACATGAAATGCGTGTTACTGCAAATTCCAAACGCCCAGTAAGCCAACGCAAAATAAATGCATTCACACAGATCTCCGATCACCATCAAATAGAGCGAAAAGCGACCAGCAGACCCTTGCACATATAAGAGACGAATACGCCGAGGAGACAGCAAAGCATCGTTCAGAGTCCTTAGCATTAATAATGAACGGATGGTTAGAGAATTGTGGAAACACAGTGCAGTTCACTTGTGCATAAATAATACTTCGCCATTCTCAATTCTGTAGAGAGAATGGAAATAGAAAACGATGCATGGATCTGGTATTCAAGTGGCTCTCGCGTTACAGTTAACGAAGCGCTTTATTAAAAGGTAGACAGAAATGGGTGCAATAAACTAGACACCGAACTTATGCATATTTAATCTCTTTACACCTTTAGCAAGCACCGTTGAAACGTTGTCGTAAACACAGCACAGGTAAACGCGACCAAGCCAATGAGACATGCAAATAATCATGAGCCTAGATCAAAGGGAATAATGAAATAGATTATTATTATTAAGTGAGGCATCAAGAGAATTTCTGCATTTACACAGATGATCCAAAAGAGCTTTATTAAAACAGACATGCATCTATGGTTTCGAACATCACATTGCTACTGCGCTTATTTATATTTCAACATGATTAATCACTGGCAACTCATCTTTTAAAGTTGAGTTACGTTGATAAGGATTGAGCAACAAATGTTTTGCATTATTGATACAAAAGTTATTTCTAAAGCCTAATTACAGAATAGCGTTGAATTTGCAGCTCCGGATGTGCAGGGATAGCGCGCCAGGCTCGTAATCTGTAGTTCACAGGTTCGAGTCCCAGCTAGGTCAGCGTTGAGATTTATCTCCGCAAAACTACCCGCCCTGCCCACGGTCAGTAGGGGACACCGAAGGTCTTGCAAAGGCCACGGTCTGTCGGATGGGACATTAAGCCTTATCCCCATGTGCGGAAGAACCACACCCTTTACACGTTAAAGAACACGCTGGATGGCCTTGATGGGAGGCTACCATCTGTCTCCCAACAGCTGTTCCAGTGGGTCCCCTCCCCCAACCTTCTCTGAGCCTTCGGGGTCCATGTGACCTGGCCATTTATCCCATGGTGTGCAGAAAAGTGCCGCTCAGAGGTAAAACAACCCAAATCCCAGGTTCGTATCCCAGCCGTGCCAGCCGTTTGAGATTTATCTCCGATAAAACCCCCACCCTGCCCTCGGTCAGAGAGTGGACACCGATGGATTTGGAAAGATCGCCGTCCATCGGAAGGGACGTTAAACCCTGGTACCGTGTACTAGGGGGGCGGGGGGGGGCTCAGTCGGTTGCGCGCCAGGCTCGTAATCTGTAGTTCCCAGGTTCGAGTCCCAGCTGGGTCAGCGTTGAGATTTATCTCCGCAAAAATTCCCCGCCCTGCCCACGGTCAGTAGGCAACTCACACCCCTCCGACACCGCTGGGCTTGGAAAGGCCGCCGTCCGTCGGATGGGACGTTAAGCCGTGGCCCCGTGTGCGGGAGGGCCATACCCTGTGCACGTTAAAGAACACGCTGGATTGCCTTGACTGGAGGCTACCATCTGTCTCCCAACAGCTGTTCCAGTGGGTCCCCTCCCCCAACCTTCTCTGAGCCTTCGGGGTCCATGTGACCAGGCCATTTATCCCATGGTGTGCAGAAAAGTGCCGCTCAGAGGGAAAACAACCCAACCCAACCGTGTACTAGGAGAACTAAGGACGTACCCAGAGGGAAGGGGACCAGGGAGTTCGGACCCTCCCCCTCCGAAATTCCATCGTTTTGTACGAAATCTCAAACTTGTCTGTCTTATTTGAAATTAAAAACTGGCGCTTTGCATAATTTTAACTTAGCCTCTCATTATATGCCAGACCACAAAAAATAATTTAAAAAAGAACTACAAAATTTAATCCCCAATATCAAATATCGTTTTAACTTTTCCTGTCCAATGAAATATTTAAGTGATTAGGAAGCCCTACTCAAGTCTTATTCTCTGACCCCTCCTCCCCCCCTCCCCCCCCTCCCTGAAACTAAATCCTGGGATTGTTGTCTACGTGTTCAAGAATATAACATGCTGGTTGGCCTTCAATAGAGACTACCATTTGTCTCTTAACAGCTGGCTGTTCAATAAATCCCCCTCTCTGAGCCTTTAGGGTTCTTGTGATATGGTCATCTGTGGTTCTTGTGACTTTACCATTTGTGGTTCATGTGACTTGGACATTTGTGGTTCTTGGGACCTTACCATTTGTGGTTCTTGTGACCTGACCATTTGTGGTTCTTGGGAACTGATCATTTGTGATTCTTGTGACGTGGTCATTTCTGGTTCATACAATCTTATTATTTGTGGTTTTTGTGACCTGGTCATCTATGGTTTTTGTGACCTGGTCATCTATGGTTTTTGATGCCTGGTCATTTGTGATTCTTGTGACCTGGCCATTTTGGTTCTTGTGACCTGACTATTTGTGATTCTTGTGATCTTACCATTTGTGGCTCTTGTGACCTGACTATTTGTGGTTCTTGTGACCTGACCATTTGTGGTTCTTGTGACCTGACTATTTGTGATTCTTGTGATCTTACCATTTGTGGTTCTTGTGACCTGACTATTTGTGGTTCTTGTGACTTTACCATCTGTGGTTCTTGGGACTGATCATTTGTGGTTCTTGAGACTGATCATTTGTGGTTCTTGGAACCTGATCATTTGTGGTTCTTGGGACCTGGTCATTTGTGATTCTTGTGACGTGGTCATTTGTGTTTCTTAGGACCTGACCATTTCGGTTCTTGGGACCTGGTCATTTGTGATTTTTGTGACCTGATCATCTATGGTTCTCATGATTTTACCATTTGTGGTTCTTGTGTCCTGACTCTTTGTGGTTTTTGGGAACCTTTCAATTTGTGGTTCTTGTGACGTGGTCATTTCTGGTTCTTAGCACCTTATCATTTGTGGTTCTTGTGACCTGGTCATTTGTGATTCTCGTGACCTGACCATTTTGGTTCTTGGGACATGGTCATTTTTGATTCTTGGTACCCGATCATCTGTGGTTCTTGGGACCTGGTCATCTGTGGTTCTTGGGACCTGATCATTTGTGGTTCTTGTGACGTGGTCATTTGTGTTTCTTATGACCTGACCATTTTGGTTCTTGGGACCTGGTCATTTGTGATTCTTGTGACCTGACCATTTTGGTTCTTGGGACCTGGTCATTTGTGATTCTTGTGACCTGACCATCTGTGGTTCTTGTGACCTGACTATTTGTGGTTTTTGGAACCTGATCATTTGTAGTTCTTGGAACCTAGTCCTTTGTGGTTCTTGGGACCTGATCATTTGTGGTTCTTGTGACGTGGTCATTTCTGGTTCTTAGGACCTTATCATTTGTGGTTCTTGTGACCTGGTCATCTGTGGTTCTTGTGGCCTGGTCATTTGTGATTCTTGTGACCTGATCATCTGTGGTTCTTGGGACCTGATCATTTGTGGTTCTTGTAACCTGGTCATTTTTGATTCTTGTGACCTGATCATCTGTGGTTCTTGTGACCTGATCATTTGTGGTTCTTGTGATTTTACCCTTTATGGTTCTTGTGACCTGAACATCTGTGGTTCTTGTGACCTGGTCATTTGTGGTTCTTGTGATCTGAGCATTTTGGTTCTTGGGACCTGATCATTTGTGGTCGTGTGTTCTGACCATTTATGGTCTTGTGACCTGTTCATTTCTAGTTCTTGTGACCTGATCATTTATGATTCTTGTGACCTGATCATTGTTTGCAAAAAATAAGTGACTCTCAGATATATAACAACACAACCTATTTCCTTCAGGTTGCAAACTTACTTCCCGCCCCCTCCTGCCACTTTCTCCAAAATTAGGCCCATGCGACCTCATACATAATCGCAGCCAGAATAATATTCTTCCGGATTTTATGAATGGAAATGCAAACTACAATGGAGTGTATCAAAACCGACTTGAGGTAGGATTTTATTCCTAGACATTGTTTAATATCGTTCATTGTTCTATAGACTAACTAAAACAGTGTTGAAAAAACTTCAACCTTTTGAAAATTAGGGTTTTCTTTTAGAACTGAAATATTTTTTTTTTTCTTTTTGATAAACGACCTCTGGTATCAGGGTCATAAGGTATGAGTCATCAAGAGACCGTGGGTTTGTTATCCCAGATAAGCGGAGTGAATATTTTGAACAAATTTCGAATTTTTCTCTAATTATTACATGACTAAGTATTGTATTATTGGCTGATACCTGACCAGGAGATAAGTTAAAGCAATGACCCGGATTCAAAAAATATGAATCAGGAATACAAAAGCAATCTGAATTGCTAGCACCTCAGAGTATGACTGTTACCAGAAATTTAAGGTTGGGTTGGGTTGTTTTACCTCTGAGCGGCACTTTTTTGCACACCATGTGCTAAATGGCCAGGTCACATGGACCCCGAAGGCTCAGAGAAGGTTGGGGGAGGGGACCCACTGGAACAGCTGTTGGGAGACAGATGGTAGCCTCCCGTCAAGGCCATCCAACGTGTTCTTTAACGTGCACAGGGTATGGCTCTCCCGCACACGGGGCCACGGCTTAACGTCCCATCCGATGGACGGCGGCCTTTTCAAGCTCATCGGTGTCCCCTACTGACCGTGGGCAGGGCGGGGAAATTTTGCGGAGATAAATCTCAACGCTGACCCAGCTGGGACTCGAACCTGGAACTACAGATTACGAGCCTGGAACTACAGATTACGAGCCTGGCGCGCTACCGACTGAGCCACCCCCTCCCCGGAGGGTCCAAGTGATGGTATCTTCGTCCAACAAATTAAGGACGAAGGTATACCCAAGTAGCCGAATTTATTAAGAGTGATTACTCAACTATGGTAAATGTAATATACAATCTTAATTTAAAATGCTACTTAACACATGGTCGAATTAGTGAGTATTGAAATAAAATTATTGAATACTGTAATATGTTGGTATTGAAAGCAAGAGTCGAAGTCTTTGAATAATAGCAAGTAGTCCTTGTTGAAGAAAATACATTTGATTATGTGGAGGGGAGGGATCGTGAACTCATGGAGGGTTGGGATTAGCTCAGTTGATAGCAAACAAGACTCCCAACTTGGCTAATGCTCCCAGATTCGAGTCCTGCTGTATTTGAGGTTTTCCTCGTTAATCCACATTCTGCCTTCAGTGAAAATGATACCACGGGAGTTAGAACGACCGCTGTCTTTTGAACGGAAGCCTAAACTGCGGTCCCATGTGAAAGAGACCCATACCCTAAGCACGTTAAAGAACACGCTGGAAAGAGATACATTAATCAACGCAATTTATAAAACAAGTTGAATAGAGGTCCATACCCTGTGCACGTTAGAAAGCACACTGGATAGAGGTCCATACCCTATGCACGCTAGAAAGCACACTGGATAGAGGTCCATACCCTATGCACGCTAGAAAGCACACTGGATAGAGGTCCATACCCTATGCACCCTAGAAAGCACACTGGATAGAGGTCCATACTCTATGCACATTAGTGAATGCGCTGGATAGAAATCCATATACTGTGGACGTTAAAGAACACACAGCAGAGAGATCCCACACACTGTGCACGTTAGAGAACACGCTGGATAGAGGTCCATACGCTATGCACGCTAGAGAACACACTGAATAGAGATCCATACTTTATATGTTGCAAAACACGCTGGATAGAGGTCCATACTCTACGAACGTTAGAGAAAGCGCTGGATAGAGAATGCATGATCAGGAAATATGCTTGATAGCCTCGACCTTCTGTTCACGTGATTCAGAGATACCCCAGTCTCACCACTACCCCCTTCACTGTGACTCTACCAACTTCAAAATCGGAAGGGAAAACGTAAAAGATATTTTCTCTCCTCAGATACAAAAGAGGCGTTTCTTCTTTACAGATTCTGTCCGAGTGGGACAGCTGAGCGTTCAAACGAATAACAAGATCTACCTGTAAATCACTTCCCACAGAGCTTTCTATCCACAATGGATAGAGGTCCATACCCTATCCATTGTGTATTTTACCATAGGGTATGGACCTCTATCCAGTGTGCTTGCACGAATTCCACACGCACAAAAGGGAGGGTTGGGTTGTTTTACCTCTGAGCGGCACTTTTTTGCACACCATGGGCTAAATGCACCATGGGCTTTTGCACACCATGGGCTTTTTTGCACACCATACCTAATGCACGCTAGAAACCACCATACCTAATGCACGCCTTTGGGGTCCATGTGACGCCAGGTCACATGGACCCCAAAGGCTCAGAGAAGGTTGGGGGAGGGGACCCGCTGGAACAGCTGTTGGGAGACAGATGGTAGCCTCCCGTCAAGGCCATCCAGCGTGTTCTTTAACGTGCACAGGGCATGGCTCTCCCGAACACAGGGCCACGGCTTAACGTCCCATCCGACGGACGGCGGCCTTTCCAAACCCATCGGTGTCCCCTACTGACCGTGGGAAGTGCGGGGAATTTTGCGGAGATAAATCTCAACGCTGACCCAGCTGGGACTCGAACCTGGGACTTACAGATTACGAGCCTGGCGCACTACCGACTGAGCCACCCCCGCCCACACAAAAGGGATGGATAATCCTCAATACCGAATAACAAGATTTTAGCCAGCAGTTGACTCTTCATAAAAAACGAATTGCCCATCGCACCACGGTTGGTAGAAAGAGAGCTGCCACTTGAGTGCCCGTTAATATCGGGCCTTGCTGTTGGTGGGAAGATTGCCGACCACGTGGCTCGGGAGAGGTTATCGATTGTCGTAAATCATGCAGTTTCTGACGTCTAAGGTGAACGTGGCAATGCTCTTATGATTCCCGCCACCTGCTAGACCTCATTCTCCAAGTGAAAATGGCTCCTCGGGGAGATATGGTTTCTCTATGGACATAGGCAGCATCTTTGCGTCGAGAGGATGCATCTATGGGTATGCATGTCAGACTCCAGGTTGCTCACGTAACGTATGGATGCATACAACGTGACTTCTCTTTTGTTCCTCTGTCGTAAAAGTTGAATTATAGACAAAGTTCCGTTTTGTTGCCGAAATGCTTTGCGTCTGAAAGATCGCAAAGAGAAGAAGCTCGGGAGAACAAAGATTGAAGAAGAGGATGAGGAGGCGAGGTGGCCACCTCTCCTCCTCATCCTCTTCTTCAATCTTTGTCACCGTTTAATTACGATCTATGTATAGATCGTAATTAAACGTACATGCATAGGCTACTATGTATGTATGTATGTACTAAGATGTACATGCATAGGCTACAGTGATGCAGGGGTATACGTACGGTCATTACTCAAGACATTCGGGTTCGAATCCTGTGTTGTTTGGGTTACTTCACTTCTGAGTAGCGCATTTTTGCACACTATTGGCTATATGGGCAGGTCACTAGCGCCCCAAGGACTCAGAGCAGGTTAAGGAAGGGAATCCAACCTATTAGGTGACAGATAGCAGCCTCCCGTCAAAGTCATCAAACGTGTTCTTTAACGTGCATAGGAATAAACTATAGTGAAAGAAGTAGTATCCTGAAAAAGGTGAGTAGTGTTGGATTTTAATACCTCTGAGCGGCAATTTTTGCACACAGTGGGCTAAATGGTCAGATCACAAGGACCCCCCAAGGGTTCAGAGTAGGTTGGGGGGAGGGGACCTACTGGACAACTGTTGGGCGACAGATGGTAGCCTTTCGTCAAGGCCATCGAGCATGTTCTTTAACGTGCTCAGTGAATGGCTCTCCTGCACACGGGGGGGGGGGGGGGGGGGGCTCAGTCGGTAGCACGCCAGGCTCGTAATCTGTAGTTCCCAGGTTCGAGTCCCAGCTGGGTCAGCGTTGAGATTTATCTCCGCAAAATTCCCCGCCCTGCCCACGGTCAGTAGGGGACACCGATGGGCTTGGAAAGGCCGCCGTCCGTCGGATAGGACGTTAAGCCGTGGCCCAGTGTGCGGGAGAGCCATACCCTGTGCACGTTAAAGAACACGCTGGATGGCCTTGACGGGAGGCTACCATCTGTCTCCCAACAGCTGTTCCAGTGGGTCCCCTCCCCCAACCTTCTCTGAGCCTTCGGGGTCCATGTGACCTGGCCATTTAGCCCATGGTGTGCAAAAAAGTGCCGCTCAGAAGTAAAACAACCCAACCAAACCCGCACACGGGGCAGTGCTTAACGTCCCATCCGGCTGGATGGCGGCCTTTCCAAGTCCGTCAGTGTCCATTACCGTCCACCGAGGGCAGGGCGGTAAGTTTTGAGGAGATAAATCTCGACTCTCACCCGGCTGAGACTCGAACCTGGGAACTGTAGATTACGAGCCTGGCGCACTGCTGACTGACCCCCGCCCACCGTTTGTAGGAGAGGTATACCGTGTGCCCATTAAATAATACCCTTGACAGGAGTCTTCCATCTCTCACCTAACAGCTGTTCAGTGTATCCCTTTCCCTAAACTCTGAGCCCTTGGACTTTTCGTGACATGGACATTTAGCCCATTGTGTGCATAAAAGTGCCGCTTACAGTCAAAGCAACACAACAAGCATTCACAGTTGATTGAATATCATTTTACCGTCTCTATTATTCAGAATTCTTATTTCTGCCTCAAAGATTTTTTGGATAAATTTGTTTTTCTGAAATAAACTGCCCTACCAAAATATTAGAGAATTTTCATGCTATATGAATGGGATTCTAACTTTAACAATATTCATTTAATGGAAAAATGTGACTGATTATAAATTAATGATCATAATTAATCCTATTTAAATCTCGATACTCAACAATAATCGTTCAGCATTTAAAGAGTTATAGAAGCTGGAATATTAAACAATAAATTATCTCGTTCAAGAAAAATCATTCAAAATTCTCTAATAAAATCCATGACATGATTTTAGGAGTTTACGAAATAATCATTACGTAAACTCCTAAAATGTACGTCCGTCGGATGGGACGTTAAGCCGTGGCCCCGTGTGCGGGAGAGCCATACCCTGTGCACGTTAAAGAACACCCTGGATGGCCTTGACGGGAGGCTACCATCTGTCTCCCAACAGCTGTTCCAGTGGGTCCCCTCCCCCAACCTTCTCTGAGCCTTCGGAGTCCATGTGACCTGGCCATTTAGCCCATGGTGTGCAAAAAGTGCCGCTCAGAGGTAAAAAAAAAACCAACCCCAGGTTCTTCAACCTTTCATTTATTTACAACTTGAAGTTCGTCGCTTATCGGGTGTTTTCCAAAACAAGTAAGACCGAGTTTATCAGCAAGTCAATCTTAACTAAGTTTAAATAAAAACTTATATATTAAGAATATAAAATCCTTATCATTGTCCTTTGAATGAAAGAGCACGTGACGAGCCATGAGTCTGTAGGAATTGAGAGAGCAATAAAATTGCCCGTTGTCTCACGCCACCTTTTCTCTCTCGTGCGATCTCCTTCTGCGTCTGAGCAATAAAACCTCACTGTGTCGAACGGATCACGACAATCTCTGTTTTATTGCGAACAATAAGGTTCAAAGAAAGCCTATTGGCCATCGATTTTACGGGATTTCAAGTGGAAAGGAATCCTTTCAGCGTTACTCTAAGTGAATAATGGTTTGACTTTAGAGTGTAAAAGAATCATCTTCCGGTTAACAGATATACCTAATCAAGATAAATGTCTCATCTATAAACAATTGCGATAATGATGCATTAATGATATTTGTTAAGGTTATTGACCAGGCAGGATCTATAAAAAATTGGGGTTGGGGGATGAAGAGTTGTGTAACTCGATGAGATAGAAAAATTTTAAAGTTTTGGTGAGGGGCAAGAGATGGATTTATTTAGTGGTATATTTTCCCCTCTGTTTTAGGAATATTTAAAAATTTCTTGAAAAATTTATGATATATATATCTAATTTTAATAACTTTTCCTCCATTACTCTTACTAGCACTCTAAAGTGGGGGGTGGCCCCCTTGCCTTCCTCCTAGATCAGGTCCTTTCCCCTGCCTCCCATCTCATTCTAAATAATATCCTGGTTACGACGTTAGGGAGTATTAACATTATTTTGTTGTTCATGAGTATCAACTCTATTTTGTGGCGTTCATGAGTATCAACTCTATTTTGTGGCGTTCATGAGCATCAACTCTATTTTGTGGCGTTCATGAGTATCAACTCTATTTTCTAACGTTCATGAGCATCAATTCTATTTCATGGTGTTCATGAATATCAAATCTATTTTGTGGTGTTCATGAGCATCAACGCTATTTTGTGGTGTTCATGAATATCAACTCTATTTTGTGGTGTTCATGAATATCAACTCTATTTTGTAGTGTTCATGAGCATCAACTCTATTTCGTGGTGTTCATGAATATCAACTCTATTTTGTGGCGTTCATGAGCATCAACTCTATTTCGTGGTGTTCATGAATATCAACTCTATTTTGTGGCGTTCATGAGTATCAACTCTATTTTGTGCCGTTCATGAGTATCAACTCTATTTTGTAGTGTTCATGAGCATCAACTCTATTTTCTGGCGTTCATGAGCATCAACTCTATTTTGTGGCGTTCATGAGTATCAACTCTATTTTCTGGCGTTCATGAGTATCAACTCTATTTTGTGGCGTTCATGAGTATCAACTCTATTTTGTAATGTTCATGAGCATCAATTCTATTTCGTGGTGGTTCATGAATATCAAATCTTTTTGTGGTGTTCATGAGCATCAACGCTATTTTGTGGTATTCATGAGTATCAACTCTATTTTGTGGTGTTTATGGAAATCAAATCTCATTTGTTTTCTTCAGGAGTATTAAATTTTTTTATTGCTTTCGCGTGTACCAAATATTTGTGCTTTCCTGAGTATGAATTTTTTTTGATTTTCGTATGAAACCTTCTTTGTCATTTTAGCGAGTGTAAATGTTCGCAAGTTCTTTATGGTTTCATGAGTATAAAATCTTCTATGTGGTTTGTGCTTAGGAAATCTTTTTTGGCGTTTTCTTGAGTAGAAAACTTTTTACCGTTTTCTTGAGTAGAAAACTTTTTACCGTTTTCTTGAGTAGAACATTTTTTTGCCGTTTTGTGAATGTGAAATGTACTTTATCATTTTCCGTTAGTATCAAATCCTTACTGTCATGGTTTTCGTGAGTCTTATTTTTGGGTCATGATGTTTTTATGAGTCTTATAAGTTATTTTTGGGTCTTTTTTTATGTTTCTTATTTTTTAGTCATGATTTTTATCAATCTAATTTTTGGGTCATGATGTTTTTATGAGTCTTATTTTTGGGTCATGATTTTTATCAATCTTATTTTTGGGCCATTATTTTTTTAGGAGTCTTATTTTTCTGGGTCATGATTTTTATCCATCTTTTTTTTGGATCATGGTTTTTTATGAATCTTATTTTTAGGGTCATGATTTTTATGAGTCTTATTTTTGGGTCATGGATTTTATGAATATCAAATTTTACCCTGTTTTCATAAAAAAATAAGCTGATGTTTTCACTTTGTCGTTGGTCTGTTTGTAGACATCGGAGATTTTGGTTTTTCAGATGAATTAAAAATTATTTTTGGGCTGGTATTGTTTTATAGATATTGATGAAATATTACGATTCACACTTTTGGAATCTTATCTGTAGTATTTTGTATCTGTTATCTATAGCTGTAATTGCGCCCTCAAGCGATGGAACCCCAGGAGACGTACCCAGGATTTAGTTTCGGGGATATTTGAGAATTTATTTTCAAGGGGGGAGGGGACGGTGCTGAGAATAAGACTTGAGCAAGGTTTCCCAATTACTAAGGGGCGGGGGGTTGCTCAGTCGGTAGCGCGCCAGGCTCGTAATCTGTAGTTCCCAGGTTCGAGTCCCAGCTGGGTCAGCGTTGAGATTTATCTCCGCAAAATTCCCCCGCCCTGCTCACGGTCAGTAGGGGACACCAATGGGCTTGGAAAGGCCGCCGTCCGTCGGATGGGACGTTAAGCCGTGGCCCCGTGTGTGGGAGAGCCATACCCTGTGCACGTTAAAGAACACGCTGGATGGCCTTGACGGGAGGCTACCATCTGTCTCTCAACAGCTGTTCCAGTGGGTCCCCTCCCCCAACCTTCTCTGAGCTTTCGGGGTCCATGTGACCTGGCCATTTAGCCCATGGTGTGCAAAAAAGTGCCGCTCAGAGGTAAAACAACCCAACCCAATTACTAAACTATCGAATGACAACTGTTTTGGATTTCAAAGGGTAAACACGTTTCATATTTCAAAAAGGACGTCCAACCCGCTGGATGTATACAGCGTATATTATGTGTAAATTTTGCCAACTGCCCTAGATTTTGCAAAGTTTCCTCGATTTTGCCATCTTGCCACAATTTTATAGAAAAAAAATCCCAATTTTACATCACACCTGATTTTTGTAAAGCCACTCTGAATTTTACCAACTGCGCTGGATATTGCGAAGTTGCCTCGATTTTGCCGACACGCCATAATTTTACAGAACAAGGATTGCAGTTTTTACATCTCACCTGAATTTTGTCAACTCCCCACGATTTTGCCAAGTCACTCCGAATTTTGCCAACTCCCCAAGATTTTGCCAAGTTGTTCCGATTTTGCCAACGCAACTGTATTTTACTAAGTGGCTTCGAATTTTGCCAATTGCTCTAAATTTTGTCGTCTCTCCATTTTCCAAACTGCCTTAGATTTGCCAAGTTGCCTCGATTTTGACAACTCCCCTTAATTTTACAAAAAAAAAATTACAAATTTTCGCAACTCACCTAGATTTTACGAAGTCGCTTCGAATTTTGGCAACTCCGAGTTACTTTGGGGGGAGTCTCCTCCCCCATCCCCCCATGGCTACGCCCCTTGTTGGTGTGTACAGCACGGCGCCACTGGACTCTTGAGCGGTGGAACTGCATTCTCTGGATTGATGAATCACGCTTCACCCTCTCGCAATCCGACGGACGAGTCTGGGTGTGGAGAATGCCAGGTGAACCCTATCTTCTTGACTGTGCTGCGTCAACTGTAAAGTTTGGTGGAGGAGGCATCATGCTCTGGGGCTGTTTTTCATGGTTCGGGCTGGGCCACCTAGTTCCAGCGAACGAGACTCTGAACGCCGCGGCTTATAATGACATTCTCCACAATCTTGTGCTCCCAACATTATGGCAACAGTTTGGTAAAGACCCTTTCCTGTACCAACCCCACGGTCAGTAGGGGACACCGCTGGGCTTGGAAAGGACGTCGTCCGTCGGATGGGACGTTAAGCCTTGGCCCCGTGTGCGGGAGAGCCATACTCTGTGCACGTTAGAGAACACGCTGGATGGCCTTGACGGGAGGCTACCATCTGTCTCCCAACAGCTGTTCCGGTGGGTCCCCTCCCCCAACCTTCTCTGAGCCTTCGGGGTCCATATGACCTGGCCATTTAGCCCATGGTGTGCAAAAAAGTGCCGCTCAGAGGTAAAACAACCCAACCCAACCCAACCTGAACCGACATGACGATGCCCCAGTCCACAAAGCGAGGACCGTACAGGAATGGTTTGATGAGATGGGTGTAGGAAAACTTTGACTGGCCTGCACAGAGCCCTGATCTCAACTCATGGAACATCTTTGGGGTGAATTGTAACTCAGACTGCGAGCCAGGCCGAACCGCCCGACATCAGTGACCGGCCTCACTAATGCGCTTGAGGCAGAATGGCAGGCAATTCCCTCAGCAACGTACCAAAATATAGAGGAAAGCCTTCCCCCACAGAGTGGAGGTTCTGGTAGTAGCGAATGATGGACCAACGCGATATTAATTCCTTTCTATTACGGGGAGATTGTGGATGAGAGAGGGTCCAGATACTTTTGATTATATAGTGAATATATAGCTGGATCTAGGTAGACAAGGGAGCCATGCGACCCCCTTTGAAAATGCTAGTAAAGGTAATGGGGGAAAATTATTAAACTTGTGCATATTATGCGCATTTTTGAAGAATTTTTTAATGATCTTTAAAACGAAGGAGGAAATATTCTACTGCAATGAAAATCCAGTTTTTGGTCTACAGGGGGCGGGGGTGGCTCAGTCGGTAGCGCGCCAGGCTCGTAATCTGTAGTTCCCAGGTTCGAGTCCCAGCTGGGTCAACGTTGAGATTTATCTCCGCAAAATTCCCCGCCCTGCCCACGGTCAGTAGGGGACACCGATGAGCTTGGAAAGGCCGCCGTCCGTCGGATGGGACGTTAAGCCGTGGCCCCGTGTGTGGGAGAGCCATACCCTGTGCACGTTAAAGAACACGCTGGATGGCCTTGACGAGAGGCTACCATTTGTCTCTCAACAGCTGTTCCAGTGGGTCCCCTCCTCCAACCTTCTCTGAGCCTTCGGGTTCCATGTGACCTGGCCATTTAGCCCATGGTGTGCAAAAAAGTGCCGCTCAGAGGTAAAACAACCCAACCCTTGGTCTACAGTTTTACTTATTCCATCGTTACCTGCCCACCCCCCTCCCCTCCTTTAAATTATTCTAGACACTGGCTTGTATAATTATTACATATTTTTTTACAAAAAAATGCAGTAACATAAAAATATCTCTTTTAACTAGGTCATAAAGAAGAAAGCAACAATCTGCCAGATCAGTAGTTCCGAAACTGTGGTATGTGCACCACTAATGATGCACAAAGTTTCTGCTTGTGGTGTGCAAGTTTAGTGCCAGCATTCATTTACTCACGGATTTGTCCAACATTTAGCATGATATATGAAAGAAAATAAATAATATTTCAATATTCCCTACTTTATTCATACATCTTTCTAACAGATGTGATGCCTTTCTTCCCGTGTATATGTGAGCTTTTAACCTTTGGGTAATATTTTACTCACTAATGATATCAGGATGACACTATTCGTTTACTTGGAACACTAGACACTATTCATATGTATACTATATATAAATCTAAACTTTTATTTACACAGAAGGAATACAATGCCTAAATATATTCACAAGGAACTGCGACTGCTGCCCGGCAAGTCACTAAATACGGGACAGCAGGATTACCAATCCTATTAGAGGGCTCTCGCAAAGCATTCAGGTTTTCCTAATACCGATGAAACAACTTTAAACGGTTGATTCAAAGCAGGCCTGATGGGCTTGGAAAGGCCACCTCCCGTCGGATGGAACGTTAAGCCGTGGTTCCGTGTACTGGAAGCCATACCCTGGCACGTTAAAGGACACGCTGGATGGCCTTGACGGAAGGCTACCATATATCTCCCAACAGCTGTTCCAGTGGGTTCTCTCCCCCATCCTTCTCTTAGACTTCGGGGTCCTTGTGACCTGAGGGGCTGGGGTGGCTCAGTCGATAGTGCGCCAGGCTCGTAATCTGTAGTTCCCAGGTTCGAGTCCCAGCTGGGTCAGCGTTAAGATTTATCTCCGCAAAATTCCCCGCCCTTCCCACGGTCAGTAGGGGACACCGATGGGCTTGGAAAGGCCGCCGTCCGTCGGATGGGACTTTAAGCCGTGGCCCGTGTGCGGGAGAGCCATACCCTGTGCACGTAAAAGAACACACTGGATGGCCTTGACGGGAGACTACCATCTGTCTCCCAACAGCTGTTCCAGTGGGTCCCCTCCTCCAACCTTCTCTGAGCCTTCGGAGTCCTTGTGACCTGGTCATTTAGCCTATGGTGTGCAAAAAAGTGCCGATCAGAGGTAAAACAACCCAACCCAACCCTTGTGACCTGGCCATTTAGCCCATTGTGTCAAAAAAGTGCCGTTCAGAAGTAAAATAACCCAATCCAATCCAAAACAGGGCGACGTCCTCACGAACGTCCCCTACCAGAGTCCAAAGCTCAACTGTCTTTTTCGAATTTCTCTTCCTCTTTTCGAAGTACCGCCGGCGCGGTCACGTGATGTTTTGCGAGGGGGTGAAAGGTCCCCCCTCGGAAATCCAATCATGTACACCCACGTTTCAAGCTAGTGGCGACTTTTCTAGAATGCAATTCCGAGAGCTAGACTTGATTAAACACATACGTTTTCACCCGGGTCCGTAGCTGTCCAACTTGTTGCTAGGCAAGACTCTGAAAGGAAAATGGCGCTCCTGGTTAAGCCTTAACCGATCGAGTCCGTTACAGCCTTATTCGAAAATGCTTCTTTCGTTAGCGAAACGATATTTTGTAAGTTCATATTTACTAATACTACTACAAAAAAGTTAGGTGTTTTGTGATATGCGAAAAAATTATTTGAGAACTACGCTAGATTATTGCTATTTAGTGAGTATCATCAGTCTTTTAAAATACAGTTTTCCTTACAATAGTTTAATCGAAATTATGGTGGAACAGAGAGATTGATCAGCGACCAGTAACTCAGCGGTTAGAGCACTGGACATGTCATCTGGAGGTTGTGGGTTCAGATCCCTTCCGTCTCTAGACAGTTTTTCCTCTACACTCATCATCAGCATGTTGCTTAACATTTGTTAAATACTTATAAAACATATTTTTGATTTTCCTCTAATACAGCGAATGGTAAGAAAACGTTTAGGAGAATTTACAGTGGATCAGTGATTGCTTGAGGCATTTCCGATAAATATGAAATGTGCTACTGAACAAAATGCGTATAAATCCAAAGAAGGAAAAGGATATGAGGAGTCCTTCTGGTTAGTTATTTAATCCAAGGAGTCCTTTACATAGACTTTTTGGGTGTCTGTGACTAGTCATCGGAGTATTTTCATCACTCTCATTTATTAGCCTTGCGGTCTTTCTGACTAACTGGCCATTTTTCCCATTAAGTGGGGCGGGGGTGGCTCAGTCGGTAGCGCGCCAGGCTCGTAATCTGTAGTTCCCAGGTTCGAGTCCCAGCTGGGTCAGCGTTGAGATTTATCTCCGCAAAATTCCCCGTCCTGCCCACGATCAGTAGGGGACACCGACGGACGGCTTGGAAAGGCCGCCGTCCGTCGGATGGGACGTTAAGCCGTGACCCCGTGTGCGGGAGAGCCATACCCTGTGCACGTTAAAGAACACGCTGGATGGCCTTGACGGGAGGCTACCATCTGTCTCCCAACAGCTGTTCCAGTGGGTCCCCTTCCCCAACCTTCTCTGAGCCTTCGGGGTCCATGTGACCTGGCCATTTAGCCCATGGTGTGCAAAAAAGTGCCGCTCAGAGGTAAAACAACCCAACCCAACCTGAACGGAGATGAAAAACCTATTAAGCATGTTAACGTTAGTCAATAGCTAATACAGAGACTACCTGTTGATATAGAATTCAAGAAATATTTTTTGTGAAAAAAATTAGTTTTACCAACCTATGTAACTCGAACTCACGTCTCCCATGCACAGGCAAACTTATTTTTCTTCCGCGAAGTACACAATAATTACCTGTATTTATCAAGAAATTTATTAAAAACCACTAAAACCGACAGAAAGATTTCCCTGCGTTTCAGTTCATTCTACTTCCTCACCCTTTATTTTTTCTTTCTAGATCGTGGCATGGTCCTACTTATCAACTTGCGACTTTTCCATGTAATCCATTGGATATTTCTGCAGCCTTGTTAGGATTGGGTTGTTTTACCTCTTAGCGACACTTTTTTGCACACAATGGGCTAAATGGCCAGGTCGCAAGGACTCCGAAGGTTCAGAGAAGGTTGGGGGAGGAGACCCACTGAGACAGCTGTTGGGAGACATGGCAGCCTCCCGTCAAGGCCATCCAGCGTGTTCTTTAACGTGCACAGAGTATGGCTCTCACACACACGGGGCCACGGCTTAACGTCCCATCCGACGGCCTTTCCAAGCCCATCGGTGTCCCCTACTGCCCGTGCGCATGAAATTATGCAGAGAGAAATCTCAACGCTGATCCAGCTGGGACTCGAACCTGGAAACTGCAGATTACGAGCCTGGCGCGCTACCGACTGAGCCACCTCCGCCACCCAGCTTTGTTAGGGAGAGAGCCTTAGGAGTCCTTGTAACTTGACCATTCATTCACATATGTAGCAACAAAAATACCGCTCAGGGCTGAAGATTAACCAGTCAAACACCCAGTAGAATCATAGCATAAATATAAAGAAATAACACCTCAAGGAGCTCTTTATCACAGAGGTCTGACAAGAAACTGTCAATCTAATAATAATACGCCAGATTAAGGATCTGTGAGGAAAGAGATCTCAGCAGAAAGGCACGATAATAGAAACATCCATGCTCTATTGGACAGCTCTCGAATAGCGGATATCGGGATGGTTCACTCGGTAGCGCTCCAGTGTTGTAATCTGTAGGTTCCTCCAGGTTCGTCCCACGTGGGCCAGCGGTGAGATTTATCTCCGCATAATCTCCGTTCTGCTCTCGGTCATTAGGGAACATCGATGGGCTTAGAAACACCGCCGTCCGTCGGATGGGACGTTAACTGTGGCTCCGTGTGCGGGAGACCTATGTCCTGTTCACTTTAAAGTACACACTGGATGGCCTTTACGGGAGGCTACCATCTGTTTCCCAACATCTATACGGTGGATCCCCTCCCTCAACGTTCTCTGCAACCTAGTTATTTAGCCCATAGTGTGCAGAAAAAAAAAGGGAGGGGGTGGCTCAGTCGGTAGCGCGCCAGGCTCGTAATCTGTAGTTCCCAGGTTCGAGTCCCAGTTGGGTCAGCGTTGAGATTTATCTCCGCAAAATTCCCCGCCCTGCCCACGGTCAGTAGGGGACACCGATGGGCTTGGAAAGGCCGCCGTCGGTCGGATGGGACGTTAAGCCGTGGCCCCGTGTGCGGGAGAGTCATACCCTGTGCACGTTAAAGAACACGCTGGATGGCCTTGATGGGAGACTACCATCTGTCTCCCAACAGCTGTTCCAGTGGGTCCCCTCCCCCAACCTTCTCTGAGCCTTCGGGGACCATGTGACTTGGCCATTTAGCCCATGGTGTGCAAAAAAGTGCCGCTCAGAGGTAAAACAACCCAACGCAGAAAAAAAATGCAGCTCACAGGTAAAACAATCCAACCCGAGGGCTCGAAACCTGATCTCTTTTTAAGCAGTAACCAAGCACGCCAATCATTCTGTTCACTGTGACTGCCGAGAGAAAAATGCATGTACAAATTTAATACTCTTACAAAAACTGAAAACATAAAAATAATTTAACGCAAGTAGAGATGCTTTTACTAAATCTTCGAGTCCTGTTTCATCTTGTACGAAAAACCTTTCCGAGCAATAAAATCCAAATTCTTTAATTTCATACTCCCTCCTTTTGTAATGAAATTGCTTTAAAGCATAGCGGCAGATGCAATTTGCTTTCTCTCTATAAATGAAACAGCTTCCCCGTTTTCAAAATGAATGATAACGAAGCAGCTTCTTTAAAGCCCGAACAGCTGTCGCAGGAGAAAACGGTGGTTATTTTTCAAGCTAATCACAATTCCATCTCTGTTCCTTTCAGCCACTCACCTTCTTTTCTGGTTGTTTTCTTTCTTATTTATGTTTCTTCTTCTCGTGAATTAGTAACAGAATTTTTTTTTCTTTGTGACTGAATAAGTTTGCTTTTTAACATCTTCTCATTTTTAAAATCCATGCTATGTGCACAAATGTGACATCATTTCGAAAGTCAGAACACTTTTTTTATCTACAGAAGTAAAAAGAGCTGAATTTTCATGTGTTTTTTGTTTAAGAAGAAGTATAAAGTATTTTATGCTCACTTCCGCCGAATACCGAATAATAACCGTGACATTTTGAGCGAATTCTTTGCTTCTATCCTACGAATCATTTTTCTACTTTTATTGTGCAATTAAAGAGACCATCAATGCAAAGAAATTAATGATACTTCATTCAGCGGTGAAAGTTGGGAAATATTTTACTCTTGGAATATTTTTCCTAGCTTGGAAAACTAACGAGCCATGCTAAAAAATTTACTTCCCACTGGGGAATGTATCTGCCCATCCCTAGATTTAGCCTAGTGTATCGCAAACTGTGTGCCACGGCACAGTAGTGTGCCGCGAGAGATTTTCAAATTGACACTAGATATTCCAAAGATTTCCTTTTGACTTGACTGTTGTTGTTATCGACGTGCTTTAATAAAAATCTTTCAGATTTTATCAACTGGGATCTTGTAAGTATTTATCAAGCTTTTTCCAAATTTTGGTATTAATTTTTGATTATTTCAAGCCATAGAATGGACAAATATTTAAAACAAACACCGAGTTATGAATTAAAGAAGGAGAGCAAATCTTCAAGTAAAACCAGGCTGATGACTTCAACAAAGCGCAAATATAATGACGATTATATAGAGTTTGCTTTTATTCTTTTTTAGGTGTGCCGCGGAAAAAAAATTAGATTCAGTGTGCTGCGGAAAAAAATTAGATTCAGTGTGCCCCGGAAAAAAAATTAGATTCAGTGTGCCGCAGAGTAAAAAAAGTTTGCGAGACACTGATTTAGCCGATTAACCCACTGAGTCTGTTTCGTAGTCCTGATTACGGCCGTATCCAGGAGGCAAGGGAGGAAGGCAAAGGATCCTCTTCCTCCTCCTCCTCCCCACTGCCCTTTTAGATTAAAATTTTTCGAAAATTTAATCTAAAAGTGGGGTGGGGTAAAGGAGGGGAGAGGAGTAAAATAAAAAAAATAATCTAAAAAAATGCATTTAATCTAAAAAATTTAATCTAAAAAAAATTTTATCTAAAAAGGGGTGGAGTAAAATTTAAAAAATTAAGCTTAAAGAGGAACATCCTCTAAAAATTAGAATAAGTCTCGGTTTAGAAATTCTGATGAAATTATATCTAAGAATGTACGTCTACTAAACTGGTGCAGCTCTTTTCATTGCTATGTAATTCGTTTGATCCGGTCCTGCTTAAAAGCGGTTATTGTTCAATCCCAGAATCAACGGAAAGCATTGGTTTGAACATGACAGAAGCTCTGTGGATTTCAGACTAACCCCGCATGGAAACATCCCAGAGTTCAACAATTTATGGTATGATGACTTTTCATTGGACTCTCAGGGTCAGAATGCCTGGTCCTCTATATTCCTGGCATCTACCTACTAAATTTTCACACTACTGGACCTTTAAAATGAAAATGACTTGAAAAAAGAAGGACGTCGGAAAAAAAGAGATGATGTTACAAACTTCCCAATGCCACAATCGCAGTCACTCTAGGAAAGAGAGGAGGGTGGGAGTGGCTCAGTCGGTAGCGCGCCAGACTCGTAATCTGCATTTTCCAGGTTCGAGGCCCGCCTGGGCCAGCGTTGAGAATTATCTCCATAAAACTCCCCGCACACTGTCAGTAGAGGTCACCGATGGGATTGAAATGGCCGCCGTCCGTCGGATGGGAGGTTAAGTCATGGCCCGTGTGTGGGAGAGCCATACCCTCTGCACATTAAAAAACACGCTGGATGGTCTTGACGGGAGGCTACCATCTGCCACCTAACAGCTGTTCCAGTGGGTCCCCTCCCCCATCTTTCTCTGGGCCTTCGGGGTCCTTATGACCTGCCCATTGTGCGCAAAAACGTGACGCTTATAGTAAAACAACCCATTATCTACAAAAAAGGACGTTATGTAACTAATTTACTATTGGGACAAATATTTCAATAGGCACGGGGAATTTGAACAGAACAACAAACAATTTACTCTACATTTTCAGCTTGTTCACGTTTTATTTCAATCACGCTTACGTGTTTGAAATGACAAGGTTATTTTGTTTTACTTTAGATTTAATTCCCCCACGATTTGATCGCAATTACTTATGCTTGTTTTGAAATATGCATCCTTCTAAGATAATCAGAGTAGTTATTTTATGATAAGATTAAAATCTGAAAGAATTCAAAAGATAAAATTAAAAGCTCTAGAATTTTAGGTGGGGTGATGTGATTCGAACAGGGAGAAAAATATAGCTTAACAGCAGCTGGATGCTTTTAGATTTCAAATTGTGTCAAGCTCGATGACTCAAAACATTTTAACTCGAATTCGGGTTCTATCAGATTCGATTTTTTAGCTCAATATGGTGTGTTAATAGAGACATTTGGAACGGAGCTGGTGTTGGGTCGGGTTGGACTGTTTTACCTCTGGAGTAGCTTCTTTTGCACACAATGGGCGAAATGGGCAGGTCACAAGGATCCCGATAGCTCAGAGTTGATTGGGGGAGGTGACCACTGGAAAGCTGTTGGGAGACAGATGGTAGCCTCCCATCGAGTCATCCAGAGTGTTCTTTACCCTGCACAGGGTATGGGTCTCCCGCACACGGAGCCACGGTTTAACGTTCCAATTCCCATATACGCCCTAAAAAGTAGAAAATAAAATTAAAGCATATCGATGGTGCAATCAATTATTGAATTCGTATTCACATCAACGGATGATAAAGTATCGATTTACCTCCTCAACAAGATTGCCGGCGCCTTATCTTCCTTTGAAGTGAATACGAATTCAGTGACTGATTTCACCATCGATGTGTTTTAGGTTTATTTTCTACTTTTTAAGGCGCATATGGGAAATTAGGTATTTTTAAAAAAATTTCTCCTTTACTGCCAGGAAAAAGTCTATTTTTTTTTTCGTAGAAAATGCTCATTATATTACGCTGTTCCTATGAGAAAGCTAACAACTTTGTTAATAATCTAAGATTGTCAGTAATAAATAAAAAAAATAAATACCCCCTCAAGCAGCTGCTTGCCACAGAGGTCTGAGAGGAGCCTGTCAGTTTATATGCCACAGTAGAAGATCTGAGAGGATGACAGGACCTCAGCAGAAAACAACACGAACATCCATGCTTACCCGGGGCTCGAACCCAGGTCCCGTAGATCATAGCCAAGCGCTCTAACCACTCGGACTATAATATATTTTAAACATAACTCTGACAGAATGGAATACAGCTGTTTTTCTACAAAAATTATTTGGCATTATTACCTGAGATTTGTCTTTAAATGCAAAAATTAATAGTTTCTTTTTTTTAAAAACCTCCCTATAATATTTAAGAATTACGTTTTGTTTTTAAATATAAAATATTAATATATGAATAATATATAATGTTTGGATGTTTCAGCTTTGAGCGGCACTTTTTTGCACACAATGTGCGATAAATGGCTAGGTCACAAGGATCCCAAAGCAAATTGGAGAATGGGATCCACTAGACAGCTGCCAGGCCATCCACCGTGTTCTCTAACGTACACAGGGTAGGGTTCTTCTGCACGCAGAGCCACAATTTAGTGTGCAGTCCTACAGAGGGCGGCTTTTTGAAGCCTATAGGTTTCTACTTTCTTTTCGAGAGCAGAGCTGAAATAGCGGAGAAAATCGCAACATTTAGAAAATTCATCATTTCTAAATAATTCATTAACAAGCCAGCTGAGTGTTTTGTTTCATTCCACTTATTTGTTAATATCATTAAGCATCATTTTAATTAAAATGCCTCGTGTATTTGTTATATACAAGGCGGCCGATGAAAGGAATCTTTTTTTTTTACCTTCCTGTTTTTTTTTGGGGGGGAGGGAGTGATAAATTATCAAAAAGGGAACCCGTTGGAAAATCACAATGATTCACTCTGAATATATCTGTTAGTCTATGAGGAGTGTGGGAGTCCGCTTCTCTGCCTCCGCAAAATTCCCCGCCTTGCCCACGGTCAGTAGGGGACACCGATGGGCTTGGAAAAGCCGCCGTCCGTCGGATGGGACGTTAAGCCGTGGCCCCGTGTGCGGGAGAGCCTGTGCACGTTAAAGAACACGCTGGATGACCTTGACGGGAGGCTACCATCTGTCTCCCAACAGCTGTTCCAGTGGGTCCCCTCCCCCAACCTTCTCTGAGCCTTCGGGGTCCATGTGACCCGGCCATTTAGCTCATGGTGTGCAAAAACGTGCCGCTCAGAGGTAAAACAACCCAGACCAACCCGCTTCTCTGCCCCACCACCATCACGTGTCACCCTTGAGACCGCCACTGAATGCAAGTACAATCGACACTGAAATCTGGGAACTTCAGTTTACTACCGAAGGGCACTGCAGATTGAGCGAATTACTCTCCTTTCTTTGCATCTTTTTATGAATTAGAAGCGTAAGAATATTACGTTTCTAATTTGCTGACTTAATAGTAAGGTAATGGACCAGGCGAGGCTAATAGATATACATTAATATTCTGGGTTAGCAAGGAATTTTCAAAACAACTCTCTAATCTTCAAGCCTCCAAAAGCTACTGAAAGACCAACCCAGATTGTAAAAGTTTGTTTACCACAGACTTTGAACCACAACAATTGCTGCAAGGATTCAGTTCACGGTTGAGAGAACTTTGATCTTCCTTCCAAACTTGGACGTTATAAAAGAGAGAAAATTAGACGTGTGGCCGAGAAGCGATAAGTCTAACACCAGAAAGGGATAATTAGAGAAAGGAGCAAGAGACCATTACATTTGTATTGCGATCAGTATCACCTTAATGATGCATAGTTAACAGGAAACACCAAAGTGAGGCATTAGTGGAATCTGACCAGCTATTCTGTTAGTAGATGACCTCTCAATTAATCATGCTGTTTAAACTGTATCTCGGATGCGATTCACGGAGTTAGGATCAGTCTCTTGTTTATAACAAATACGTGAGGCATTTTAATTAAAATGATGTTTAATGATATTAACAAATAAGGGGAATGAAATAAAACACTCAGCTGGCATGATAATAAATTATTTAGAAATGATGAATGTTCTGGAACTTTATGTTTAAACTGCATTTTGATGAGGATTTCTTCGTCGCGATTTACAGACATTTTTTGGCAAGATTTTCTTTTTGCTATTGTATAGTGTTTGTATTTATTTATAATTATCTCTTAAGGATACCAAGGGTGCTTTGTTTACAGGAGTCGTTGGTTGGTTTTTTTACCTCTGAGCGGCACTTTTTTGCACACAATGGTCACAAGGACCCCGAGGGCTCAGAGAAGGTTGGGGGAGGGGACCCACAGGAACAGCTGTTGGGAAACAGATGGTAGCCTCCTGTCAAGGCAATTCAGTGTTTTCTTTAACGTGCACAGGGCATGGCTCTGCCGCACACGGGGGCTTAACGTCCCATCCGACGGACGGTGGCCTTTCCAAGCCCATCAGTGTCCCCTACTGACCGTGGGCAGGGCGGGGAGTTTTGCGGAGATAAATCTCAACGCTGACCCAGCTGGGGCTCGAACCTGGGAACCGCAGATTATGAGCCTAGCGCGCTACCGACTGAGCCACCCCCGCCCCTACAGGAGTGGATACACCACTATTTGAAAAGAATACTCCTACTAATGAAAATAAGTAGATCTTTTTACTTCTCGAAAGAAAGAGTATTCAGTTCCAAAAAACGAAAATGAAAAGGAAAGAAAAAAGATATGTGAACTTCAAACTCATCTGGAAGACATAATTTTGTAAGGAATATGTAAAAGTGCTAGACTGAGAACTTACTTATGGATTAAGCTTACTCGTATATGGAATCAGGTCTGGATTTAGAAATAATTAGGGGGGGGGTAAAAGACTAGATTTACTGTATATTGTACAGTCGCTCAAAGAAATATCCGAACACTATGGTTGATTACAGAATTCAGAAAAATATCTGGCAACGATGTTTTTAGAAATTAGTGATCTGGACACGTCACGTGACACGAAGGTTCCCAGATCACTAATTTAAAAAAAAATCGTTGCCAGATATTTTTTTTTTGAATTCTGTAATCAACCATAGTGTTCGGATATTTTTTGAGTGACTGTACGCACTATTTCCCCCTCCGTTTTAGAAGCCTTCAAAGTATCTTTGAAAGTACATGAAATATGCATAAGCTTATCAATTTTTTGCCTTTAGTACTCTTACTAGCATTCTCAAAGTTCTCAAAGAAGAAGGGAAAAGGTTGGGTTGCGATGTTTTACCTCTGACCGGTAATTTTTTGCATACCATAGGCTAAATGGCCAGGTCACATGGACCCCGAAGGCTCAGAGAAGGTTAGGTGAGGGGACCCACTGGAACAGCTGTTGGGAGACAGATGGTAGCCTACCGTCAAGGTTATCCAGCGTGTTCTTTAACGTGCACAGGGTATGGCTCTCCCGTACACGGGGCAACGGCTTAACGTCCCTCCGACGGACGGTGTCCTTTCCAAGCCCATCGGTGTCCCCTACTGACCGTGGACAGGGCGGAGAATTTTGCGGAGATAATCTCAACGCTAACCCAGCTGGGACTCGAACCTGGGAACTACACATTACGAGCCTGGCGCGCTACCGACTGAGCCACTTTCGCTCGAAGGGAAAAGGAAAAAGTGGGGAGGGGAAAAGAAAAATGGCCCCCTTTCCCCTCCCCCCCTCCAGATCCTGTCGTGTGTGGAATCAATGTCGGCGTATTAAAAATAATTAATTTTCTCTTACAGCGAGGGTCAGCGTTGAGATTTATCTCCGCAAAATTCCCCGCCCTGCCCACGGTCAGTAGGGGACACCGATGGGCTTGGAAAGGCCGCCGTCCGTCGGATGGGACTTTAAGCCGTTGCGCCGTATGCGGGAGAGAGCCATATCCTGTGCACGTTTAAGAACACTCTGGATGGCCTTGACGGGAGGCTACCATCTGTCTCCCAACAGCCATTCCAGTGGGTCCCCTCCCCCAACCTTCTCTGAGCCTTCGGGGTCCATGTGACCTGGCCATTTAGCCCATGGTGTGCAAAAAAAGTACCGCTCAGATAAAACTCAGATAAAACTCAGTAAAACAACCCACCTCAATCGGCGGATTTTTTTATTTCCGTTTGCATTCATTGAACTTCTCGTTAATTTGGAAGTAGTGGTTGAGTATGAACGACTCGTGATTAATGAGAAAATAGTGGTACACATGACTAATGTATTCTTCATGTGATTTTTGATACGAACACTAATTATTATGAATTATATGCGAATTATATGCAGAGAAAACGTGGAGCTTTTAGGTTGGGTTGTTTTACCTCTGAGCGGCACTTTTTTGCACACCATGGGCTAAATGGCCAGGTCACATGGACCCTGAAGGCTCAGAGAAGGTTAGGGGAGGGTACCCACTGGAACAGCTGTTGGGAGACAGATGGTAGCCTCCCGTAAATGCCATCCAGCGTGTTCTTTAACGTGCACAGGGTATGGCTCTCCCGCACACGGGGCCACGGCTAAACGTCCCATCCGACGGACGGCGGCCTTTCCAAGCGCATCGGTGTCTCCTACTGACCGTGGGCAGGGCGGGGAATTTTGCGGAGATAAACCTCAACGCTGACCCAGCTGGGACTCGAACCTGGGAACTACAGATTACGAGCCTGGTGCGCTACCGACTGAGCCACCCCCCGCCCCAGGCGCTTTTAGTGTCATCAATTATGAACAAATTATGAACGCTTTTGGTGTCATCAATAAATAGAATGTGTAAATACACTTATAATCAGGCTCGAATACAGAAAAAAATAGGGGTAGAGCAATAATAATTCCAGTAAAATATTCGCAGTTCTAGTAAAATATTTTTCTCTCAGTTTTTGAAGCCTTTAAAATAATTTTTCAAATCTACGTGTGTCATATATGTATTTTTTAAATATTTACTTTATTTCGTTTGAGTTACTAGCATTCTTAATGTGCGGAGCATGGCTCCGATTCGTTCTTGCTTACAATGATCATCATCATCATCATCATCCTCAAGCAGCCATGGGCTACGGAGGTCCAACCAGACCGCGCAGATTAATTCTCCAAGCATATCTGTCCTGAGCTACATCAGCTGCATCCGGCCACTGCACACCAATTCTAACAAGGTCCTGTTTGACATTGTCTGCCCACCGCATCCTAGGTCTCCCCCTCCTTCTGAGGCCTCCAGGCACACTGTTCATAACCCTATTCGCCAATCTATAATTATTCATACGGGAAAACATGGCCAAACCAACGGAGTCTCTCTCTGCACAATATGTTGCTTAAAGGAGGTTGCAAACTCCTTTGCCTAACCTCATCATTAGTTACAAAGTTAAACCACCTAATACCCAAGATACTGCGTAAGCATCTAAAATCAAAAGCATCTAGTTTCCTGTTATCTTGTTTACACAGCGTCCAAGTTTCACTACCATAACTAACGCTAGAAAGAACCAAACTATTATACAGTCTAATTTTAGTCTTTAGGTATATACGCCTATTTCTCCACAGTCTAGGTATAAAATAATATAGAGGAAACTAAAGTGTACTAAGAAAATTATTCAGATGAGTTATGTTTCAGTTCTATTGAATAGCTGAGTTTTGGAATAGATTTATAGGTATAATTACCTTTTTATGTGCCAAAAACTGTGTATATTAGGCACAGCATCTTATCTAACGAGAGACTGTGTTGGGTTGGACATGTTTCTCAAATTCTGAAAGCACAGCATCTCGTGTTGGACATTTTTCTGACATTCTGAAGGTATAGTGTCATGTCCCTCGAATTTTATATTTATTTATTTATTGTATATTTTTGTTGTATTATATTGTTCTATATATTTTTATGTGTTCTTTGAAATGTTTGTGCTGGGATGACTCACTGTTCTTGTTTATCGCCGTAAATGACTAGCCTAGGGGCGCTAGTGCAGCGACGAGGCTAGGCGGCAGATTTGAAAGCTTTAGTCTGTGCGTTTAGCTGTCGAACGAACAAAGTCGTTGCGACACGCGTCAAAAGGACGCCGTCTTTCTCAAATTAACCCTTGAAGTCAAGGTGCGATTCCAAGAGGTAATCCACATTCTTGGAGAATCTTTATCTTTTATTCTTGTGGTTCAGGAGGAGCCACAGTGTAGGCAAAGGAAAATCCTTTCGCCGAGTTTTTGAGGTCTGTAAAGTGAGAAATTGCAGAGTGTGCAATTCTCCACCTCATTATAGTAATATTTGCAGTAGCAAAGGCTCACGGAGTTGAGCGGTGAATTTGATAATAGTTTTGTGGATTCAGAAAGAATCACAGTGTGAAGCAGCAAAGACCCACGGAGTGGAGTTCATTCCCAGCACGTAGCTGCATATAGTGTGAATAAAATTAGTGTCGTCCCTATATAACTCTCGAGCAGTAATTGATGGACAGTTCGTATTCTTCATTCAACACCAGTTTCTTCAAAGGCATATAGTGGCACGGGCGTAAAAACCCGAGAACCTGTAATTCCACCGAAGTGAATTAAGTAGTAATTTTATCTTCGTATCTCTCTCCTGTTCGGGCTCGGTCATCACATCTGTCACAGTCGGAAAGGATCCGAACCCCAGGTCATGTTATCTGTCACAGTCGGACAGGATCCGAACCCCGGGTCACGACATATAGCATCTTATGTTGGAAATGTTTCTCACCTTTTGAAGGCACATCATCTTATGTTGGACATGTTTCTCATATTCTTAAGGCACATCATCTTATGTTGGACATGTTTCTCATATTCTTAAGGCACAGCATCTTATGTTGGACATGTTTCTCACCTTCTTAAGGCACATCATCTTATGTTGGACATGTTTCTCATATTCTTAAGGCACATCATCTTATGTTGGACATGTTTCTCATATTCTTAAGGCACATCATCTTATGTTGGACATGTTTCTCACCTTCTTAAGGCACATCATCTTATGTTGGACATGTTTCTCATATTCTTAAGGCACATCATCTTATGTTGGACATGTTTCTCATATTCTTAAGGCACATCATCTTATGTTGGAAATGTTTCTCACCTTCTTAAGGCACATCATCTTATGTTGGACATGTTTCTCATATTCTTAACGCACATCATCTTATGTTGGACATGTTTCTCATATTCTTAAGGCACAGCATCTTATGTTGGACATGTTTCTCATATTCTTAAGGCACAGCATCTTATGTTGGACATGTTTCTCATATTCTTAAGGCACATCATCTTATGTTGGACATGTTTCTCATATTCTTAAGGCACAGCATCTTATGTTGGACATGTTTCTCATATTCTTAAGGCACATCATCTTATGTTGGACGTGTTTCTCATATTCTTAAGGCACAGCATCTTATGTTGGAAATGTTTCTCACCTTCTTAAGGCACATCATCTTATGTTGGACATGTTTCTCATATTCTTAAGGCACAGCATCTTATGTTGGACATGTTTCTCATATTCTTAAGGCATATCATCTTATGTTGGACATGTTTCTCATATTCTTAAGGCACATCATCTTATGTTGGACATGTTTCTCATATTCTTAAGGCACAGCATCTTATGTTGGACATGTTTCTCATATTCTTAAGGCACAGCATCTTATGTTGGACATGTTTCTCATATTCTTAAGGCACATCATCTTATGTTGGACATGTTTCTCATATTCTTAAGGCACAGCATCTTATGTTGGACATGTTTCTCATATTCTTAAGGCACATCATCTTATGTTGGACATGTTTCTCATATTCTTAAGGCACAGCATCTTATGTTGGAAATGTTTCTCACCTTCTTAAGGCACATCATCTTATGTTGGACATGTTTCTCATATTCTTAAGGCACAGCATCTTATGTTGGACATGTTTCTCATATTCTTAAGGCATATCATCTTATGTTGGACATGTTTCTCATATTCTTAAGGCACATCATCTTATGTTGGACATGTTTCTCATATTCTTAAGGCACATCATCTTATGTTGGACATGTTTCTCATATTCTTAAGGCACAGCATCTTATGTTGGAAATGTTTCTCACCTTCTTAAGGCACATCATCTTATGTTGGACATGTTTCTCATATTCTTAAGGCACAGCATCTTATGTTGGACATGTTTCTCATATTCTTAAGGCATATCATCTTATGTTGGACATGTTTCTCATATTCTTAAGGCACAGCATCTTATGTTGGAAATGTTTCTCACCTTCTTAAGGCACATCATCTTATGTTGGACATGTTTCTCATATTCTTAAGGCACAGCATCTTATGTTGGAAATGTTTCTCACCTTCTTAAGGCACATCATCTTATGTTGGACATGTTTCTCATATTCTTAAGGCACAGCATCTTATGTTGGACATGTTTCTCATATTCTTAAGGCATATCATCTTATGTTGGACATGTTTCTCATATTCTTAAGGCACATCATCTTATGTTTGACATGTTTCTCATATTCTTAAGGCACATCATCTTATGTTGGACATGTTTCTCATATTCTTAAGGCACATCATCTTATGTTGGACGTGTTTCTCATATTCTTAAGGCACATCATCTTATGTTGGAAATGTTTCTCACCTTCTTAAGGCACATCATCTTATGTTGGACATGTTTCTCATATTCTTAAGGCACATCATCTTATGTTGGAAATGTTTCTCACCTTCTTAAGGCACATCATCTTATGTTGGACATGTTTCTCATATTCTTAACGCACATCATCTTATGTTGGACATGTTTCTCATATTCTTAAGGCACAGCATCTTATGTTGGACATGTTTCTCATATTCTTAAGGCACAGCATCTTATGTTGGACATGTTTCTCATATTCTTAAGGCACATCATCTTATGTTGGACATGTTTCTCATATTCTTAAGGCACAGCATCTTATGTTGGACATGTTTCTCATATTCTTAAGGCACATCATCTTATGTTGGACATGTTTCTCATATTCTTAAGGCACAGCATCTTATGTTGGAAATGTTTCTCACCTTCTTAAGGCACATCATCTTATGTTGGACATGTTTCTCATATTCTTAAGGCACAGCATCTTATGTTGGACATGTTTCTCATATTCTTAAGGCATATCATCTTATGTTGGACATGTTTCTCATATTCTTAAGGCACATCATCTTATGTTGGACATGTTTCTCATATTCTTAAGGCACATCATCTTATGTTGGACATGTTTCTCATATTCTTAAGGCACAGCATCTTATGTTGGAAATGTTTCTCACCTTCTTAAGGCACATCATCTTATGTTGGACATGTTTCTCATATTCTTAAGGCACAGCATCTTATGTTGGACATGTTTCTCATATTCTTAAGGCATATCATCTTATGTTGGACATGTTTCTCATATTCTTAAGGCACAGCATCTTATGTTGGAAATGTTTCTCACCTTCTTAAGGCACATCATCTTATGTTGGACATGTTTCTCATATTCTTAAGGCACAGCATCTTATGTTGGACATGTTTCTCACATTTGAAGGCACAGCATCTTATGTTGAGGGAAACTGTTGGGTTGAACACGTTTTTCACATTCTGAACAGTATGTTATATAGAGATAAATTTTTTTGAGATGAACATATTTAACCCATTCTGAAGGCACAGCATCGTATTGCAGAGAGGAACTATAGAAATTATAATGTGAATATAATACGCACATTCACAAGAAGGGGGGAAGAAATTTCCTTCTTTTAGATTGCATCTCTGACACGTTTTATTTCAATTACAATTCAAGATTTCATACTCTCTGTGCGCTTTGATAAATGTTTCCACTCAAGCTAAAAGACAAGCTTTCAAAATATTATCTCTTGCAATTGTTTGTGTCATTTGCTCTGTTGGTTACTAACTAATAATCTAAATAATTATTGGAGATATGACAAATGTTCCTGCTTTATTCAATTGTTTCTTTCTACCAGAACAGCTGTAAAGCGTTTAATTAAATTGCTTTTATTTTTTCGTTAAAGGGAAAATGGGGATAAGTCATAACAATTTGAATACGATGATTCATAAAGAAGTGTGTATATGGTTTACACTAAATGTCTTTCAGTTAATCAATATTTTTTTTGAAGTGATGATTTGTCAAGTCTCATCATGTGTGAAATGATAAATTGTGCAAACGAATTTAACTTCGGGAGTTTAGTTTTAAGTGGATTTAATTGAAATAGTTTGTTTTTATTTCAATATAATAGAAAAACATGAAAAGTGCCAACAGTAGCAAAGGGAAGTGTGGCTGTAAGTTAGTTTGTGCGATAAAAATTTTTATTTTACGTGACTTAAATCAAAATATAAAAGTAAAACGGCAAGCTAAATGATGAAATTGTGATATGAAAATTAAGTGAGAAAGAATTGGCAAGTATTTAGCAAGTTATAAATCAGATTATGCGAACACTGAGTAAAATAATTGATGCTAAAAAAAGGCATAGATGCTGCCATTTATTGAAAACAGATTATTATGATACATGGGCACACATTTTGAAAATAGTTTTTAAGCATAAAATCTAAGAATTTGTATGACACAAAACACGGACATGTCTAACTTAATCTGTAAATCATGTGAAGCAGAAATTTTTGATATAAGAGAGGGAATATATTGTGTAACTGGATGTAAACAATTTTTTCACCCTAAATGTATGGGTATGAGCGAAAGTAAATTTAGAAAATTATCCAAGGAGCAAAGGGTTGGGTTGGGTTGTTTTACCTCTGAGCGGCACTTTTTTGCACACCATGGGCTAATTGGCCAGGTCACATGGACCCCGAAGGCTCAGAGAAGGTTGGGGTAGGGACCCACTGGAACAAGCTGTTGGAAGACAGATGGTAGCCTCCCGTCAAGGCCATCCAGCGTGTTCTTTAGCGTGCACAGGGTATGGCTCTCCCGTACACGGGGCCACGGCTTAACGTCCCGTCAGACGGACGGCAGCCTTTCCAAGCCCATCGGTGTCCCCTACTGACAGTGGGCAGAGCGGGGAATTTTGCGGAGATAAATCTCAACGCTGACCCAGCTGGGACTCGAACCTGGGAACTACAGATTACGAGCCTGGCACGCTACCGACTGAGCCACCCCCGCCCCAGGAGCAAAGGAGTAAATGGATGTGTTTAATTTGTGTAAATAACGCTTTGGATGGAACAGAAACATCCAAAAACATACAAATAAATCAAGAACACATAACTCAACAGAAAGATACTGCTAAAGCTTTGGAAAGTGAGGTGTCTGATGGTAATGATCGAGAGATATTGTTGTTGCCTTAGAGTTGGAATTGATGGATTTCATGATTAATATCAAAAAAGAGATTAAAGATATAAACGGTTTCTTAATAAATGAAATAAAAGAAATTAAAAGTGTAAATGATTCCTTAATGAGTGAAATAAAGGATATTAAAATTGCACTAAACTTTAATCAAGATAAATTGGTAGAACACATTACCTTATTCAATGAATTTAAATTAGAATTCAAGAAGCTTAAGGAAGAAAAATTCAACTCTTAATTAAACAAACCAATGAATTAAAGTAACAAATAAAAGATATCAGGTTTGAAATTAGTGAATTGGAATTAAGATCCAAAGCAAACAACATAGAGATTATTGGAATACCTGAGACACAAAACGAAAATGTGCTGAAAGTGATTCGTGATGTATAAAGCTGCTTGATATTCAAAAACAAGGATGATATTGTTGTAGCACATAAAGTTACTACAATTAATAGAAACAAATCAAAACCTATTGTGGTAAAATTTAGGGATGTCATATCTAAATATCAATGGATTGAGAAAGTAAAAGCACATAGGAACCTTAAAACTAATATGATAAGCTCAGAATTCAGTGATATCAGGGTTTATGTAAATGAACATCTAACAAAGTATTTGAAAAACGTATTTTACACGGTTAAACAATTAAAAAATTAACATGAATATAGGTATGCCTGGATTAAAGAAGGAAAAATATATTTGAGAAAGTCATCTGAATCAAGAGTTTACAGAATTAGGAAAGAGGGAGATTTAGATCAGTGTCTGGCAAACTGTGTGCCGCGGCACAGTAGTGTGCCGCGAGAGATTTTCAAATTGACACTAGATATTCCAAAGATTTCATTTTGACTTGACTTGTGTTATCGACGTGCTTTAGTATCGAAGTGCTATCGACGTGCTTTAGTATCGAAGTGCTATCGACGTGCTTTAGTATCGAAGTGCTATCGACGTGCTTTAATAAAAATCTTTCAGATTTTATCAATTGGGATCTTGTAAGTATTTATCAAGCTTTTTCCAATTTTTGGTATTAATTTTTGATTATTTAAGCCATAGAATGGACAAATATTTAAAACAAACACCGAGTTATGATTAATAATATTTATTATTATATTTATTTTAAATAAAATGCATTTAACGAAACTTCAATTTTCCTCTTTTTACGTAACCATCAAAAATTCTTTTTTAGGTGTGCCACGGAAAAAAAATTAGATTCAGCGTGCCGCGGAAAAAAAATTAGATTCAGTGTGCCGCAGAGTAAAAACGTTTGCGAGACACTGATTTAGATAAACTGTAGTGAATGCAATGAGTGGAGAACAATTGGATGAAACATTGGAAGTTTCAGAGGAAGATGACAACAATTATAATTATTTAAAATCAGTCTGAATTGACACACTTTATTATTAATTTAAACTCTGATATTTGTATTGTGCATTGCAACATTAGGAATGTAACCCAAAATTTAAATGAGTTAACCACTTTGAATAATACTGATATTATATTGTTAACAGAAATATGGGATAAAAAAGAGAATATAAATAATTATCAGATAAATGGATTTGAGCTCTTTTACCAGTGTAGAGAATAAAATAAATCAGGTGGGGTTTTAGCATACATAAAAATAGGTAGGTTTCAAGTAAAGCAAAGGGAACTTTTTATGCATAGTGTAGAAGGAATTTATTTGTTTGAAACTAATTTAAGTTTTTCAGTAGTTTTAATGCATAGGGATAGGGCTCATGGTTTTTTTCATTGATATTTTCAAAAAGGAATTAAAAGAATTTTCAAAAACATGTCCAAAAGAAAATACATTACTTGTAGGGGATATAAATATTGATATTAAAAGTTTCTGGAACAACAAATGATTACTTAAATATATGGTCACATTATGGGTTCAAACAATACATACATGTACAGTCGCTCAAAAAAGTATCCGAACACCATGGTTGATTACAAAATTCAGAAAAAATATCTGACAATGATTTTTTTAGAAATTAGTGATCTGGCAACCTTCGTGTCACGTGACACGAAGGTTGCCAGATCACTAATTTCTAAAAAAATCATTGTCAGATATTTTTTCTGAATTTTGTAATCAACCATGGTGTTCGGATACTTTTTTGAGCTACTGTACCTACAAGAATAACAAAGGATAGTATTAGTTGTTTGGATCATGTATTCTATAGAGATTTCGCAGAAAATGTAATAAAAGTAGCAGTATATCATACTGCTATAACTGATCACTTTCCTGTTATAAACAAGGTTGCTATTCGAGGAGGATTCAAACATTTTAAGCAATAAAACATAAAGTGGAGTAATAAGAAAAGAGATAGATTTTTACAAATATGAAGCATTATTAAAAATTTGACATTTAGTGATGATTTAAATACTAGAAATTTTGATATTTGCTTTCAGAAATGTTTTACAGACTTAAAGGAAACAGAGAAATTTACAAAAGTGAAAAAGCATAAAAAATTAAATAAAAAAATAAACAGCCATGGGTAACAAATGATTTACTGAATGCTATAAATAATAAGGAAAAATTATATAATAAATAAAAAAATCTATGACTATTACAATATGAGACACATTGTAGATCTTATTGTTAGTTACTTAGAAATGATATTCAAGAAAATAAAGATGCATATGATAAAAATAAACTAAAATCATGTTGAAAAGAACTTAGAACTTTAGTTCTAAAGAAACAGTGGGAACTAATAAATAGTATTACAGGAAAAAAAAGAATCATTTATACCACACTCTGAAGCATATATAACCTGGCCAATGACATGAATCATATTTTATTAATGTATCTGCAAATGCTCATGTAGAAACAGGAAATTGTATACTGAATAGCAATGGATGGGATACAAATACCTGCTTAAATTCCATTTACCATAAAAATACAAATGAAATGGAGGTAAATGACGTTATAAACAAATTACAAAGTAATAAAAAATCTGAGTTGGATAATCTATCTGTAAGAATGTTAAAAATTATAAACAAGTATCATTTGGATTATTTAACAAAGTTGATAATTTTTTTTATATAAAATGGAATATTTTATGATTATTTAAAAACTACTATAGTATTACCAATTTTTAAAACTCGAAATAAAGATTCAATTGTAAATTACAGGCCAATTTCAATTTTGCCAGTATTTACAAAGGTATTAGAAAAATTATGAAAATTAGATTCATTTATTTTTATATTAAATTCAACTTTCTTGTAATGCTCAGTTTTGTTTTAGAGAAAATAAAAATACTGAAAAAGCAATACTTAATGTTACTAATAAAATATATAGAAGTATAAATAGAAATAAAAAGCCAGTGCAAGCATTTGATTCAGTGGATCACAAACTTTGTTACATAAGTTATATAATAGTGGAATAAGAGGTATTGCATATCAGTGGTTTAAAAGCTATATCATCAAACAGGAAACAAGCAGTTGTATTGGCACTCAATGCAGTAACTATTTAAATATTAAAAAGGGAGTTCCTCAGGGTTCTGTACTGGGACCAATTTTATTCTTAATATTTATAAATGATTTCTGTTCACTTAATCTATATGGATCAGTAACATATTTTGCACATGATGCTGCAGTTGTATATACTGCAGACAACTTAAATGAGCTCAAAAATAAAATTGAATTTTAGTTTAATAAAATGAGCAATTGGTTTACTAGAAATAACTTATGTTCAAATGTTCAAAAAACTAAATATATATATTGAGTTTCATGAAGGTAACACTGATTTTGAAATCAAGTATCATAAATTGAATTGTAATCTAACACAAGTTTGCAACTGTACTGTAATAGAGAGAGTAAATTATTACTCTATATATATATTTAGGTGTAATCTAAATATATATAATATACTATTATATATATTTAGGTGTAATCATAATAAGTAACTTAAACTGTAAGATGCATGGGCAGACACTTACAAAAAGACCGAGATACACGTTATATATTAGTTTAATCATTTAAAAAATATTGTAACAAATTCCTTTCTTCTCTCTTGATATTTTTCTCGGATTTATTCAAGTATACAATGTGGGATTTGTTGTTCGGGGGGAGACTATGAGACAAACCTAATTAATCTAAACTATATTCATAAGAAAATATATAAGCTTATATTCAAAGTTAAAAATCACAAAAATATTAAATCCCTGAAAATAATTCACTTTTATAATATACGACTAATTTATATTTTTAAAATTCTCCTGTCTGTGATTTTTAAAATTCTCCTGTTTGTGCATGTGAACCATGATTGGTTAAATAGCGTAAAGCGTCCCTACAACAAGAGAAGAAATAATCAATGTATAGTGCCTTTACCTCATAATAATATTTCGAAAAAACCTTTCGTTTTTCCTTGCACCAAGGATTTATAACTTTTCAGAAAATGGCGTAAAAATGAAACTAATTTGAGAAGTTTTAAGCAGAAAATGAGAAATTTTTTGTTAAACATTTAAAATATTTAAATTTTTTCTGCGATTCAGCTAGCTAGGAATACTATAATTTATACAACTTAGCAAATTATATTTTGATTCTAAAATAGTGCTAGCCAATTATCTGTTGCTACTGTTATTCAATCATGCAAGTCTTTTGAACCGGGATGGGTTGTAAAACTCATTGGCTCAAAATAGTTATGATCAAAATTCTGGTTTCTTTCTTTTATCAGTTGTTTTTATTGTATTTATACTGTATATGTATTTTGCATTGTGCTTGTATTGCATTGTGGTGTATTATGTATTAAAGTATTAAAGTGTGTTCTGCATCCATGGGTTTACCACACATACTCTTGAATTTTATCAGTCTTCATTAACTTTTTTAACGCACTTAAATTTTTAATGCTCTTGAAATGCTTCCATTTCCTTATTTTTTTTACCATTTTTCCCGTGGCCGAGTGGTTAGCGCACTTGGCTACTGATCTAATGGACCTGGGTTCGAGCCCCGGGTCCCTTAGATCAATTTATCCTTAGATTTTTAATCCTTAGATCAATAAGGCATGGCTGTTCGTGTTGTTTTTCTGCTGAGGTCCTGCCATCCTCTCAGACCTTCTTCTCTGGCATATAAACTGACAGGCTCCTGTCAGACCTCTGTGGCAAGCAGCTGCTTGAGGGGGTATTTGTTATTTTATTATTATTATCATTTTCACATCCTTGTTTTTTTTATCATCCTTAAATTCTTTTTTTACTTTCCTTTTTCATTTCCACATCCTTGATTTATTTTTCTCATCCTTGAATTTTTTTACGTTCTTTGGTCTTTTTACACTCTTGATTTATTGTTGTATCATCCGTGAATTCTTTTATACCTTCCTTGATCTTTTTCACACTCTTGATTTCATTTTTGTTTCTATCACCTTTGAATTCTTTTCTCTACTACACTGTTTTCCCTCTTGAATTCCTTTTACCTCTTGAACTTTTTACGCCTGAATTATTAAAAACATATCGACATTTTTCACCTCCTAAATTATTTTAAACCCATTGAACACATTTAATTTTCTTGAATTCTTTTTAACCTCCTGGACCTCTCTTTACCTTTCTTTTTCTCCTAGAATTAGTCTTTTCCATGTATTCCTTTTGCCCCTTGATTATTTCATCCCACGGATTTCTTTATCCCTCTAGAATTCTTTCTACTCCTCATGAATCCACCTAATCCCATTAATTTCGCCTAATCCTCTTTTAATTCTTTTTCCAGCCTGAATATTTTAACCTCATGAATTCTATTTGTAGACTGTGACGCATTGTCATCTATGATATAAATATTTTACGAGTGGCTTGTTTAAAGGTTTAAGAATGGGTGATCTCATTTTAAGTAGAGGAAATCCAATTTTAAGGAGGGGTACTCAGTTCGAAAGAATGTGCTCTGATTTCATTCTATTACATTTACAACAATGCAAGTAACAATTTGTCGCTCTTGATGGGTTTAATTTGGTATTTTTACCTCTGAGTGACACAGTGCACGGGATGGTGTAAATGTGAAGTAAAAAGGACCTCAAAGGCTCAGAGAATAATGAGGAACTTATAGCTGTTAGGAAACAGATTGAAGCCACCCAACATGTTCTTTAATGTGCACAGGGTATGGCTTTCCTACATACGGGGAAAGCTCAATAGTTACGCACCAGGCTCGTAATCTGCAGTTCCTAGATTCGAGTTCCAGCTGGAACAGCGTTGAGATTTATCTCCACAAAATTCCTTACCCTGCCCACGGTCAGTAGGGGACACCGACGAGCTTGAAAAGACAGTCGTCCTTCAGATGGGACATTAAGCAGTGGTCCGGTATGCGAGAGAGCCATACTCTGTGCATGTTAAGGAATACCCTGGATGGCTTGACAGGAGGCTATCATCTGTCTCCCAACAGCTGTTCCACTGGGTCCCCTCCCCAACCTTCTCTGAGCCTTCGGGGTCCTTGTGACCTGGCCATTTAGCCCGTTGTGTGCAAGGAAAGTGTCACTCAGAGGTTAAGAAACCCAACCTACATACGGAACCACGTCTTTACGTCCCATCCGACGGATGGCGGTCTTTCCAAGCCCATCGGTGTCCACTTTCTCGCCGAGGGCAGGGTGGGGATAAGAGGAAGTACGCTGCAGGGTAGGAATTTTAAACGAGATTTCAGATTTGGAAGTAAGGAAATTTCTGAATTCGGATCTGCATCGAAAGCTAGGTTAAAATAATCGTTACCAGTTGAAACATTAAAAATAATAATACGAAGCATCAACCTGACTCTGAGGCGGAAAAAAGTTCATGTTTCGCTGAATGGTTTTCATTTTACTTTTATCTCTTTGGTATTCCATTATCTTTTATTACTCTGGAAGAAAAATAATCCTCTTAAAACATTTTACGACGTCGTTAAAATTTAAAAAGCGAATGAAAAAAACTCTTCAAGTCTTGTTTCCCACATCGAAACAGATTTAAAGCTGTTGGTCCTCCGAATCGTAGAATCAAAGGAAATTGTACATTGCAGGATTTGTTTTCAGTTCGTACTTCGGTTGGAATTGAAAAACTGCCCTACAATTCGAAAATATATGAGAGGAAGAAAGGAGCCCTGACGTTTCATTTGTGTTTGTTTTCGAAGAAAAAAGGAAACGAAACGAAATAATATTTCGAAACTTTGTTTCCGAGTGAGAAAAAACATGTTTTAGTAAAATGAGAAAATTTCGAGTCATTAAAAAAATGCCTTGCTTCCAAAGTCATTTTCATAATGTAGTGGATACCTGATCTAACGTTGCTTTTATTTTTAGTTTTCGGTTATTTGATATCTAATCCTCACCTTTTCCTGGGTGAAAAAACATGTTTCTTCACTATAGATATGTGTACCCACTTTCTTCCTGACTGTAAATATATGTGTACACATTACTCTTCACTACAGATATATGTGTAGACACATTCTTCTTGACTGTAGATATATGTGTACACACATCCTTCTTGACTATAAATATGTGTATACACATTCCTATTCACTATAAATATATGTGTATACACATTCCTCTTCACTATAAATATATGTGTGCACACATTCTTCACTTTAATATATGTGTATACACATTCCTATTCACTATAAATATATGTGTATACACATTCCTCTTCACTATAAATATATGTGTGCACACATTCTTCACTTTAATATATGTGTATACACATTCCTCTTAACTATAGCTATATGTATGTGTACAATTCTTCCCCACTATAAATATATGTGTATACATATTCCTCTTCACCACAAATATGTGTAAACACATTCATCTTCACTGTAAACACATGTGTGCACACATTCTTCTTCATTATAAAGATGTATATACACTTATAATGTGTATATACATCTTTATAATGAAGTCTTTATAATGTTATCTTTATAATGTTATCCTATTGTTTATAATGTTATCTATTTATAATGTTATCTTTATAATGAAGTTCTTCGTTGTAAATATATGGGTACATTCATTCCTCTTCACTATAAATATATGTGTATACACAATTACTTTTCAAATATAAACATGTGTATACACATATTCCTTTGGAAATATAAGCATATTTATTTACACATCTCTCTTCCAACAGATAAACACCCTTTATAATTATGATAAAGGGGAATAAAGCTTCTTGCCGTAGACTGTACTGTTTTCCAACTGGAAGTCCTCTCCTCATTTGATCATTAAGCTTCCTTAGTGAGATTGCACTACCCATAAGGTTAGATGATACCTCATGACAGTGCTACATTCACAGAGTTATGCATCAGTTGAAATCATTTCTGTGAAATGGCGTCTAGGGTCACTGGAGGCAGTGCTACCATGGCATGCACGTGGGGCATCGGAAGAGAGAGCTCCAGCATCTCTCGTCATCCTGCTATGTTCCCGGTATTCTCCTGTGTCGCTGTCTGGCATCATCCCATGCACTGCAGCAGAGTGTGAACGGTCTGATTAGGGACGTGACAAATTACCCTTTAGGCTTTGGGGGAAAGGATATAGATGAAGGCTCAGCTATTAGGTCTACTCGTGCTTATCGGTCCATGAAGCTACTTGGAGCAAAAGTTACTGAAAAATATGGGCTTCTTGTTTCCAGTTTTATGGCGTATAAATAGTAGATTACTTTCTGAAACAGACATCTTATCTTTAGTTTAGTGTTAGCCTCTTTTGTAATTTGCTCTTCTTTAGTGCTGTGGTTTCATTTATTAATTATTTTCTCCTTAACGATGACAGGTAGAAGGATGTGAAATATTAATCCTAACAATAAAAGCTATTGCCGAAAAAAATAACTAGTTTGTGAATGCTAACTGTGTGTGTCATCGTAACAGAATCTTCTAACGTTATTTGAATGAAAATGCAAATTTACAGGTTCATCACTTCTTAAGTAAGCTTTTTTAGGATATAATGTAATTTTCGTTACTTCCATTTATGTTTTTATGCTAGAAGTGGCTTCACTATTGAGGAAGAGTGGCAATCGGTAGCGCGCCAGGCTCGTAATCTTCAGTTCCCAGATTCGAGCCGCACTTCTGCCAGCTTTAAGATTTCTCTCCGCTAAACTGAGGGGCTCCTCTCAGACTGCTGTGGCAAGCAACTTGAGAGGGTATTTTTTTTCTTATCCTGTCCAGGTGACCAGTCGTGACTTGGCTAGTGATCAGATATAAACCTCCATGCCATACCCCAGTCTCGACCTGGGTTCGAGCTGGGGTATGGCATGGAGGTTTGTGTAGTTTTTCTGCTGTCTCGCCTACTCACAGATCTTTGTCTATGACGTATTAAACTAACAGGCTACTGTCAGACCTCTGTGACAAACAGCTGCTTGAGGAGATACTTGCTTAAACCCCATCCTGTCCTCAGAGTGTAAGGATATATTGGTGAGCTTTGGAAGGCCGCTATCCGTCTTATGGGAAGTTAAGCCGTGGCCCCATTATGGCGGGAGCCTACCTGTGCACATTAAAGAATACGCCGGATGGCATTGACGGGAGACTACCACCTGTCTCCTAACAGCTCTCCGTGGGTCCCCTCTCCCAAAGCTTCTCTGGGTCCTTGGGGTGCTTGTGACCTGGCCATTTGGGCGGGGGTGGCTCAGTCGGTAGCGCTCCAGGCTCGTAATCTCTAGTTCCCAGGTTCGAGTCCCAGCTGGGTCAGCGTTGAGATTTATTTCCGCAAAATTCCCCGCCCTGCCCACGGTCAGTAGGGGACACCGATGGGCTTGGAAAGGCCGCCGTCCGTCGGATGGGACGTTAAGCCGTGGCCCCCCTTGTGCGGGAGACACATATCCTGTGCACGTTAAAGAACACGCTCGATGGCCTTGACGGGAAGCTACCATCTGTCTCCCAACAGCTGTTCCAGTGGGTCCCCTCCCCCAACCTTCTCTGAGCCTTCGGGGTCCATGTGACCTGGGGGGCGGGGGGGGCTCAGTCGGTAGCGCGCCAGGCTCGTAATCTGTAGTTCCCAGGTTCGAGTCCCAGCTGGGTCAGCGTTGAGATTTATCTCCGCAAAATTCCCCGCCCTGCCCACGGTCAGTAGGGGACACCGATGGGCTTGGAAAGGCCGCCGTCCGTCGGATGGGACGTTAAGCCGTGGCCCTGTGTGCGGGAGAGCCACACCCTGTGCACGTTAAAGAACACGCTGGATGGCCTTGACGGGAGGCTACCATCTGTCTCCCAACAGCTGTTCCAGTGGGTCCCCTTCCCCAACCTTCTCTGAGCCTTCGGGGTCCATGTGACCTGGCCATTTAGCCCATTGTGTGCAAAAAAGTGCCGCTCAGAGTTAAAACAACCCAATCTGGCCATTTAGCCCTTTGTGTACCAAGAAAAGTGCTGCTCAGAGATCAAATAACCCAACGTATATCATTGATTAAAATATCTGCCATGAAATCAGCTAGAGATAAAATTTATTCATAAAAGTTAGCAGACGTCACGATTTTTAGGTTTTAAAAAAAAAATTAATGCTTTCACTTTACTTTCTGTTTATCAGTAAACACTAAGTGCGTTTTTTTTTTGAGACAAATTAAAAATTATTTTTGGGCTGGATAAATAACGAAATATCAGAATTCGTGCTTTCCGAATCTCCTAATAGTTTTAATAGCTGCTACAGTCGCTCAAAAAAGTATCCGAACATTATGGTTGATTACAGAATTCAGGAAAAATATCTGGCAACGATTTTTTTTTTAGAAATTAGTGATCAGGCAACCTTCGTGTCACGTGACACGAAGGTTGCCTGATCACTGATTAAATAGCTTATAAAATATTACTTTCTGTATTTTGCCAATAATCAATTAGTTGGAATTTCCATTGTTAGAGGGTTTGATAGTCGAAAAAAGAAAAACTTGCTTTTTCTTCTTAAACAATCATTCTCCATTCACCAGGGGCGATATGACATTCTTCTAGTTCAATGAGTGTTCTGCTACTTGCTTAGATCTGCAAAAAAATCCCATTTCTTTAACGCTTAGGCCTCCTATTTTAATTCTCATGCACAAATTACAAATTTAGATACTCGTCGATTTTTTTTAATATCAGTGACATCAACCTCTTTTGGAAAGAATGCAAATTGTGTAAATATTTGCATTCTCTTCACCCTTTAAAAGTGCATTCGAAAATCTATAGCAACAGAATTCACAAAGTCACTTAAATAGCTGTCTGCAGCTAAGTCAAGGAAAAGGTTTAATTTTTTAATCACTCCTGCTCTGCATAAGGATTTCAAGAACTTCATATAACTTTTTTTAGTACTTTGTTTGTTTTACCTCTGAGCGGCACCTTTTATCCACACAATGTGCTAAAGGGTCAGGTCGCAAGGATCCTGAGGGTTCAGAGAAGGTTAAGGGAAGGGGACCCACTGGACGACTGTTAGGAGACTCACGTCGAGGCCATTCAGGGGCATAAGGTATGGCCCTCCCGCATACGGGGTCACGGCTTAACGTCCCATCCGACGTATAGCGGACTTTCAAGCCCATCAGTGTCCCCTACTGACCGAGGGTAGGACGGGGAGTTTTGAGGAAGTAAATCTCAACGTTGGCCCAGGTGGAACTCGAGCGTGGCACGCTACCGACTGAGCACCTTTCCCAACTCGGAGAAGATTTGGGAATAGGACTCAGTGGGCAACTGTTAGGAGACAAATGGTATCCTCCCATCAAGCCATCTAGCGTGTCCTTCAGCGTGGCGCTTCTGCACACGGAACCATGGCTTGACGTCTCATCCGTCGGACGGCAACCTTTTCAAGCTCATCGGTGTCCCCATTCTTAGACGAGATGAATCTTAACGTTAGCACAGGTGGGACTCGATCTTGAGAAGTGCAGATTACAAGACTGGCGCTCTACCGGTTTAGCCAACTCTCGCCTTCGATAGTAATATAATAACGAGATTATTGTACATTTTCGAAGGACCTTTTTTTTTATTCAAGGACACTAGCGACTCCGGACCACACTTTGGGTTGGGTTGGGTTGTTTTACCTCTGAGAGGCACTTTTTTGCACACCATGGGCGAAATGGCCAGGTCACATGGACCCCGAAGGCTCAGAGAAGGTTGGGGGAGGGGACCCACTGGAACAGCTGTTGGGAGACAGATGGTAGCCTCCCGTCAAGGCCATCCAGCGTGTTCTTTAACGTGCACAGGGTATGGCTTTCACGCACACGGGACTGATGGGACGGCTTAACGTCCCATCCGACGGACGGCGGCCTTTCCAAGCCCATCGGTGTCCCCTGCTGACCGCGGGCAGGGCGGGGAATTTTTGCGGAGATAAATCTCAACGCTGACACAGCTGAGACTCGAACCTGGGAACTACAGATTACGAGCCTGGCGCGCTACCGACTGAGCCACCCCCGCCCCCCTCACTTTGGGTAAGGATGCTTTATATTGCATATTGTGGTAAATTAGAAGTAAGTTTGAGCTCAAGTGCCATTAGGAGCAAAAAAAATATTCTCTGAAGCATCGCAATGCAGACGAAAAGATATGTCTGTTATAATTTCAACCAGAATCAAAAGTTGTCTGTTTATTTTCGACCAGAGCCTAAAGATGTCTGTTAAATTTTCGACCAGAGCTTGAAGATGTCTGCTATATTTTCGACCGGAACCTGAAGATGTCTGTTATATTTTTTTGACCAGAGCCTTAAATGTCTGTTATAATTTCAACCACAGCCCGAAAATGTCTGTTATAATTTCAACCACAGCCCGAAAATGTCTGTTACATTTCGACCGGAGCCCAAAGTTGTCTGTAATACACAATCGTATCAGAATAATATGACCACCTATCATAGTATATGTATGGTAGGTAGTCATATTATTCTGATACTACTATGTATTTTCGGCTCGAACAGGAAGTGGTTTGTTCTGTCTTGGGTAGCCCGAGAAAGCCCAGACCCGAACTTATCTCTAATTGAAATGCAAATCTATGACGTATACAACTTATTAGCTTGAGAAACTTATCTCTAATTGAAATGCAAATCTATGCCGTGTATATTTTATTAGCTTGAAAAATGATCCCCCTACTCCACCACAACTACTCAATGGAATTCTCGCCCATTCATTTTAAGATTTTGGCAAAATTTTCTTCGCAATTAAAAACTTACCAAAGATCATTACTTTCCGCTTTCGGAGAGTTAAGTAATATCTTAAATGTCTAGTTTTTTTCCTTCATAAAATCATCTATCCTCCACTCTGCTCTAGGTGAGAAAGGGAACACCGATGGGCTTCGAAAACACTATCAGTTGGATAGGACGTTAAGCCGTAGCCCCGTGTACAGGAGAGACATACACTGTTCAAATTAAAGAACACACTGGATGGCCTTGAAGGGGAGGCTATCATCTATCTCCTAACAGCTGTCCAGTTGGGTTCCTGTAACGGTCTTCTGTATTCATCTTTTACTCTCCCTTAAAGGGTAGGGGGTGGCTCAGTCGGTAGCGCGCCAGTCTCGTAATCTGTACTTCCCAGGTTCGAGTCCCAGCTGGGTCAGCGTTGAGATTTATCTCCGCAAAATTCCCCGCCTTGCCCACAGTCAGTAGGGGACACCGATGGGCTTGGAAAGGCCGCCGTCCGTCGGATGGGACGTTAGCCGTGGCCCCGTGTGCTGGGGAGTCATACCCTGTGCACGTTAAAGAACACGCTGGATGGCCTTGACGGGAGGCTACCATCTGTCTCCCAACAGCTGTTCCAGTGGGTCCCCTCCCTCAACCTTCTCTGAGCCTTCGGGGTCCATGTGACCTGGCCATTTAGCCCATGGTGTGCAAAAAAGTGCCGCTCAGAGGTAAAACAACCCAACAACAACTCTCCCTTAAGTGTGGTTTGAAGAGCCTACGTACAGTCGCTCAAAAAAGTATCCGAACACTATGGTTGATTACAGAATTCAGAAAACATATTTGGCAGCGATTTTTTTAGAAATCAGTGATCTGGCAACCTTCGTGTCACGTGATTACAGAATTTAGGAAAAATATCTGGAGCGTGTACAGCAACTGTACACGCTCCAGTTACCGTTCACATCAAACTGGAGCGTGTGCAGTTACTGCACACGCTCCAGTTTGCTGTGAACGGTAACTGCACACGCTCAATATTTCCGTGAGTGAGCCCACACGATCTAGTATCAAAATAATATGACCACCTACAGTCGCTCAAAAAAATATCCGAACACTGTGGTTGATTACAGAATTTAGAAAAAATATTTGGCAGCGATTTTTTTAGAAATCAGTGATCTGGCAACCTTCGTGTCACGTGACACGGGTAACCGGGATCAGCCTACTTCTCAGTATTGGCCCTCTTAGGTGGAAAAAGCTCACATGACTACCACGAGACAAGGTGCAAAGAAAATACTTTGTTCCTGTGACTTTTTGCTTCGGAACGTGCTGCAAGACGGAGGTCAGGCTCCACCCAAGGATAAGATTTCGGCTTGGGTAGAGTTCCCAGTCGGGCCAGTGTTTTTCGGCCAAGATTTGCGTTCTGGTAGGCGAGGTAGCCTGCCGTGGAACACTTGGTCAGTGTCAAATGCGAAGCTTTAGTAGAAAGCCGACCTTGTATATTATTATTTTAAATACTGTAGTATATGAATAATAAATGTGTTCTACATATCTGTATAGTCTTTTGATGATTCATGCCATTGCCCAGCTCGCCAGTTTTCTTACTTGTTTCAGTTGAACTTATTAAGTACCTTTCCCATGGCCGAGTGGTTAGCGCGCTTGGCTACTGATCTAAGGGACCTGGGTTCGAACCCCGGTAAGGCATGGGTGTATGTGTAGGTTTTCTGCTGAGGTCCTGCCATCCTCTCAGACCTTCTACTCTGGCACATAAACTGACAGGCTCCTGTTAGACCTCTGTGGCAAGTAGCTGCTTCAGGGGTATTTTTTATTTTTTTTTCAAATAAAATACTGAGGACCATCAAGTTTTAGTTAATTTATTATCCCATAGAAAACATACCTGAACGTCCCCTTCTGCTCTCCAACTCTGAACCCTTGGAGACATTGTGATTAAGTCATTTAGAGCATGGTGCGCAAAAAAAAACTATTCAGAAGTAAAGGTTCAGAAGTTAAACAGCCCAACCCTTCATAAAGCTGGTTGGGTTGGGTTGTTTTACCTCTGAGCGACACTTTTTTGCACACCATGGGCTAAATGGTCAGGTCATATGGACCCCGAAGGCTCAGAGAAGGTTGGGGGAGGGGACCCACTGGAACAACTGTTGGGAGACAGATGATAGCCTCCCGTCAAGGCCATCCAGCGTGTTCTTTAACGTGCGCAGGGTATGGCTCTCCCGCACACGGGGCCACGGCTTAACGTCCCATCCGACGGACGGCGGCCTTTCCAAGCCCATCGGTGTCCCCTACTGACCGTGGGCAGGGCGGGGAATTTTGCGGAGATAAATCTCAACGCTGACCCAGCTGGGACTCCAACCTGGGAACTACAGATTACGAGCCTGGCGCGCTACCGACTGAGCCACCCGCGCCCCCATAAAGCTGGTCAAACGCTTTCCAGCTTTAAGAGAAATCCGATCCCTTTAGTGTCTTTAGGGTAGTGAATTTGTATTGATGCAGAACGAATTATTTTCCATTTACAAATTAGATAATGAAACAAAATATGCTGCATCGGCTCGACTAGTAATTAAGTCAAGTTAAACGCCATTTTTTCGGAGCATGAATAAAAGAAAGATGTAAAAAGAGGCGGAAACAAATCCCTCTTACAAAGTGACCGTCTGGTACAAACACTTTGAAATGAAGACGTCATCTGTGCCAATTATCTTTTATTCAGTTAAAAGTGAAGCAAATTAAATGAGATCTTCTCTGACGACGACGACGCAGGAAGCTTTCATGACAAGAAATTAGTCATTCTCGTTCTTGACACAATCAGCGCATTTTCACGTGATTCTAATGAGCGGCGGAGTAACTGCGGCGACTTCTGAAGAAACGTGACAAATTAACGATTTGGAAAGTTTTTTTTTCTTTTCTTTTAACAAAAAGAGTGGAGAATTTAAATTAACTCCCTCGCAGAAAGACTTTGAAGCTGCACGTGAACATTTTAAACATTGTTTTCGTTTGTTAATTTCTATTCCTTTAAAGGAGAGACACACAATTAGACATGACAGAAAAAAAAATAAATGAAATGCTTTTTTTTTTAGAAGAATTGTGCATTAATTCATTTTTTTCGCTATGTATTGTTTAAGTCTGTGCTGTTATTTCGTGACTTTCCTTTTTTTTTATGTATATTGAATTGTATCCAAAGTCAAAAAGAAACCAAGGCGCTTTACAGGATTGGATTTAACTAGAGACATGAGGTTAAGGAATGAAACTCGGTGGACAAATTTTTAAGCCAAACTTTGGACAAATTTAATCGATGCGTTTTTAAAAAAGAATGGATGCTGACGTCATGATAAAGATGACGATCAACGCTGGATTTATCAATTTGGAGCAGCGGAGGCCAAGTATTAAATGGAGCCTCCCTCTGTCCTAATAAATTGAATTATGAGGAATAATACACTACTTTATGTACTTCCGTAAAACTATCGTTGAGGCGATTAAAAAATAAAATTAAAATGCAAAACAGGCAAAGTTGTTATAATCAAGATTTCATCGACGCAGATGACAATGAATTATGATAAAGATTATAGCAATGACAGGTATGATAAAAACGACGACAATGACTAATACGGTAGAGATGACGACGACGAGTTGTGAGAAAAATGGCGATGATGAGTTACGATAAAAATGGCGACAATGAGTTATGATTAAAATTGTAAATGTGACAACGAGTTATAATAAAGATTGACAAAGATGACAGATGTGATAAAGATGACGACGATGAGCTTTAGCATAATAATGAGAGCGATGACGACGATGAGCGTTAGCATGATGATGAGAGCGATGACGACGATGAGCGTTAGCATAATGATGAGAGCGATGACGACGATGAGCGTTAACATGATGATGAGAGCTATGACGACGATGAGCGTTAGCATAATGATGAGAGCTATGACGACGATGAGCGTTAGCATAATGATGAGAGCGATGACGATGAACGTTAGCATAATGATGAGAGCGATGACGACGATGAGCGTTAGCATGACGATGAGAGCGATGACGATGAACGTTAGCATAATGATGAGAGCGATGACGATGATGAGCGTTAGCATGACGATGAGAGCGATGACGACGATGAGCGTTAGCATGATGATGAGAGCGATGACGACGATGAACGTTAGCATAATGATGAGGGCGATGACAACTAGCATAACGATAGTTAGGTTGTTTCGTCTCTGAGTAGCACTTTTTTTCACACAATGAACTAAATGGCACTAAATCACAAGCACCTCAAGGGCTCAGAGAAAGTTGGGGGAAGGTAACCCACTGAACAACTATTAGGATAGATATGAAAGTCACCAGTAAAGATAATTCAGTGTATTCTCTAAAATGCACAGGGTATGGCTCTCCCACAAAAGAAACTTTCAATTCTATTATTAGTCATTTAAATTATTAATTCATAAAAATAATCTAAATTAATTTAATAAATTATATATTGTTATCAAAAACAAATATTTCTTGTAACAAAACTCGCACAATTAAAACAAATTTTTAATTAGAGAATAGATTTGAACGACGACAACGACTGATATGATAGAGACAATGAGTTGTGATAAAAGTGGCGACCAAAATCGCATTCCATATAGAATATCATTTTAACCTTTCTTGTTTTGTAGAATATTTTAGTAATTGAGAAACCCTACTGAAGTCTTATTCTCACCCCCCCCCCCCAAGCAGATAAATTCTCGGCGTCTCCCAGAAACTGAATTCTCAAACTCCTCAAAATCGGATATGATGTATTCGACAATCAGATATCGTGAATAAAGGGATAGATAAATCTGAAATTTAGCATCAACATTTAGCATGTAAATAGGCAATTATCAAACACAAATATTTGATATGGTGAAAGCTGTTATCATAAGATTATCTGAAACGCAATTTCAGTGTCGTGCATAATGAGATTCTCTTGTAATACTTTCGCAACATGGCGTCAACGCGACAAACATGATTAGAACGAATATTCCGCTTCTGTTGTAGTCGTAATCTCTGATTAGAACGAATATTCCGCTTCTGTTGTAGTCGTAATCTCCTTAACAGATTAAACAGGATCCAAAAAAATAAGAACCTAAAAAAAAAAATTACTGATCAGCTACATTCATAGATTTTCAAGAAGAAAAAAAAAATAAGCTTGTATTATTTATTCACACAAATTTGCGCTTTTCCATCTGTAAACCTAAAAGAAGATTATTCTTGTAAGGAGATTTAAGCGTCAGTTTTTTTATTTATTTTTTCTTAGATGAAAAGTTTTAGAATGAAAAAAAAAAGGCTAATTTCATTCGGTGAATTATATTCGCACAACGACAGTCGCAGAATGTTTGTCTCGTTACGGATTGAATCAGCAAGAAATAATTTTTTTCAGCCCTACGAAAAAAATTAATGTCCCACTCATTCTCAATTTTTTTTTTCTTATACTCTAAGTTTCTTTTAATTGAATGAGTTTTTCTGCAAGAAAAATTTAAAAATATGTCGCGCATTATTGTTATGCCTGAACATTATATTAAAGAAATTTTTAAACTTACTTGGTTAAACGTTCTAAGAGAATACTTCACATCATAGCAACTGATAGGTAATGTCAAAGCTTTTAACATGATAACTAATGGAAAATATACATATATTTTTTCTTGATGTGAATCTGCTTCGAGAAAGGAGATGGATATTTTGACACGTTGCGATCAAACTTCTTCCCCTTTACTTTCCTCCCATACAGGGGTCGTTTTAACTCTCCCATCCCTCAGATAAAAAAGAATTGTTTTGTTTTCGAAGTTGATTGAAAGTATAATGGAATCAATAGTAGAGGCACAGAATTTTCTTTTACAAAAAAACAGAGTTTAACGTGGAAATAAAGGAAAAAGAAACATGGTACTGAACAGAAAAATGGAAACAGTTCCAAGTTAACTCAATATGATTTGAAATTTCTCAATATGAATGGAAAATAGGTCTAACGATAAATTAAAGCTCATAATCACATCTATCTGAATATCTATTTTAAACAATGTTGTTCAGTATTCAAAGAGTTACGAACGCTGGAATATTAATAGACCTACAAAAATGGACCCGAAATTTAAATAAAACTTTAAAACAGGTTAAAATGTCAGAGATCATAGTTTACGCTAATATAGTCAACTATGATCTTTCGTATCTTAACCTGTTTTAAAGCTTTGATTAAATTTTGGGGTCAGTTTTTGTAGTTTGTTAAATATTACAGCGTTCATAACTCTTTGAATACTGAACAATATTGTTTAAAATCAGTTTTGCATGAATTGAGTTAAATTTGATTTAGATCGATCGTTATGATCTTGCTAAATAAATAAAATCAAAAGGCTTAAAATCGAGATTAAGATAGATTTGAATGAGATTAATTTACCTTTGGACATATTTTTCATTAAAACTCATATTGAAGAAGGTATTGAGCTCTGAATGTGATTTTATATTCAGATAACATGGAACTGTTCCAATTTTTCTATCTCATAACCTTTACAAGCTAGATAAATTTACTCTTTAATTTAGAAACAAACCAGAAAAAAAAGCAAAAAATAAAAAAAACTAAAACATAGTTTTAGGTGAACTATTTGGGTGCCCCCCCCCCCCAGAAACTAATTATTACCTCCTGGAAGCATGGCATGGCTCCCTAAAGTGGCCATATAGGCCACGTCATGATTTCTCCAATTAACTACATACTATACACCATTCACAATTCTCGACCTATAACGTAACACTCCATTCATAAAGTAGGCAATGGTAATTTCGGATATTTCCAGAGAGATTACTCCATTTCCCGCCATAGCTAGGAACCCGATCTATTAACCCAACAGTGCTAGAACTTCGTGGGACCAATACACCAAATTTGGAACCGATTTATGCCAGATATTTGACAATTTGGTGGTGGAGTTTGATGGTTAAGATGTTTACAGTGTCAACAACGACTTACACAGTTAAAACTGGCCAAGGTGGAACTGAAACCTGGAAACTGCGAATTACGAGACACTCCTGCCCCTACATATATATATATATAATTTAGGGTAAAAATAGAAGGGCCTTACATCTATATTTGCACTGGGGCCCAAATCCTATAGTCATGCCATTGGGGGGGGGGGGGGGGGGGGGCTCAGTCGATAGCGCGCCAGGCTCGTAATCTGTAGTTCCCAGGTTCGAATCCCAGCTGGGTCAGCATTGAGCTTTATCTCCGCAAAATAACCCCGCCCTGCCCACGGTCAGTAGGGGACACCGATAGGCTTGGAAAGGCCGCCGTCCGTCGGATGGGACGTTAAGCCGTGGCCCCGTGTGCGGGAGAGACATACCCTGTGCACGTTAAAGAACACGCTGGATGGCCTTGACGGGAGGCTACCATCTGTCTCCCAACAGCTGTTCCAGTGGGTCCCCTCCCCCAACCTTCTCTAAGCCTTCCGGGTCCATGTGACCTGGCCATTTAGCCCATGGTGTGCAAAAAAGTGCCGCTCAGAGGTAAAACAACCCAACCCATGCCATTGGTCTCTGGCGTGCTTGCATTTTCATATATACTTAAAAAAGAAAGATTTCCATTCACACAAAACAGACATAAAAATCAGTTCCTCTTTCAGGCCATGTACGTTTTATTTTGACCGATTTAAGTCAAATAAGTGACGTTTGCCAGAGATAGATGAGAAAGCAAATGGGAAGATAACTAAAGAACTCTTTTAATAATGATGCACTGAACTTCCTTCGATTGTAAACCACAAAAGGATTTGTCCTGTAATATTAATGACTTAGATACTGTATTATTTCCTTCTGGAAGTTTCTCCCAAATTTATTTTCCGCAGCCGTAACTAAGGAAAGAGATAAATCACCCAACAAGTGGAACGAGAAAGAGTGAGTTATGATTGCTGTCTACATTGTGGATAAAAGAAGTAAATTTTGACTCTAGCAATAACACGCTGCAATAATCTTCATAGATTATGGATAGTCCACCAGACAATGCAATGGACGATACAGCTCAAACAGTTTGGGCTGATCAGTGAGATGGAAATAATCGAAAACTTGCAATTTTCGTACATTTTTGTTGGTTAATGAAAACGTAACTGTGATTAAAGTATGGTTTTTGAATGCACTTCACATTTATAATTTCCGTGTGCCTTCGTAAATGTTATTTAATCTATCGAAAAGATATTTTAATCTTCCTAGAATTTCAGATTGATTTGTCCTCTTGGGGTTTCCAGGTATCGCCAAAGTCAGGTGCGGTAGAAATTATAATTATTCCAATACTGGTGGTTTATAATTACCGTATATTTCCGCAGATAAGACGACCTTTAGATAAGACGAGGTATAAATTTTCGTCAAAGTTTTATAGTTTTAGCATATATCTGTCCTGTAAGACGACCTTCAGATAAGACGAGGTAAAAATGTTCGTCAAAGTTTTATAGTTTTAGCATATATCTGTTCTATAAGACGACCCCAAACTATCAACGGCCTATGAATTTAGTTTAGATCGGCGATCATCATCTGAATAATAATACTGTATATCGTATACGGAATTATGTCCTATTCGCAAACATTCGCACTGATTCGGGCATTCGGGTAATGACCTTGACTATTCACAAAAGCGTCGTATGGGCTATTCTATTTTGTGGACATACCCTACTCTGTACTAGTAAATAATTACGGTTTGTCCGTTTTTTCCTCAGTAGCTCAATAAACATAACTTTTAATATTTATTTTGTTTTAGTATTGTTTTACTATTACAATGTAATGTATTATTTACTATTACAATGTAATGTATTATCATATAACGTATTTAAATAATATGATAGATTTTTCGATAAGTTGTAGTAATAATGGTTTCAATTTATATAAATTTCAATCTAATTTTTTTTGCATCTGTCCTATAAGACGACCCGGATTTTGGGGGCCTTTTTTATGATTCAACTATCGTCTTATCTGCGGAAATATACGGTAAATATTAAATAATAAAAATGCGAATGAAGAGTATGTAATATTCCTTTTATGGCCAATTTTTTCGCAGTGGCATAGCAGGTTCTAACATCAGGAGTATGAATGATTGTACAGCTTGATTCTTGATGCGAGCACTAAAAAAATGCCCTACCCTACTCTTTGATTACTTTTTTCATCTGTCTCAGAGTCTTTGGGTTGGGTTGTTTTACCTCTGAGCGGCACTTTTTTGCACACCATGGGCTAAATGGCCAGGTCACATGGACCCCGAAGGCTCAGAGAAGGTTGGGGGAGGGGACCCACTGGAACAGCTGTTGGGAGACAGATGGTAGCCTCCCGTTAAGGCCATCCAGCGTGTTCTTTAACGTGCACAGGGTATGGCGCCCCCGCACACGGGGCCACGGCTTAACGTCCCATCCGACTTACGGCGGCCTTTCCAAGCCCATCGGTGTCCCCTATTGACCGTGGGCAGGGCAAGGAGTCTTGCGGAGATAAATCTCAATGCTGACCCAGCTGGAACTCGAACCTGGGAACTACAGATTACGAGCCTGGCGCGCTACCGACTGAGCCTTCGGGGTCCATGTGACCTGGCCATTTAGCCCATGGTGTGCAAAAAAAGTGCCGCTCAGAGGTAAAACAACCCACAACCCACATCCCGCAGTTCCCAGGTTCCGGTCCCAACTGTGCCATGGGTATGTTCTATAGTTCCCACTTTCGTAATCTTTAGTCCTACCTGGATCATAGTTCCCAGGTTCGAGTCCCAGCTGGGTCCGCGTTGAGATTTATCTCCGCAAAAATTCCCCGCCCTGCACACGGTCAGTAGGGGACACCGATGGGCTTGGAAAGGCCGCCGTCCGTCGGATGGGACGTTAAGCCGTGGCCCCGTGTGCGTGAGAGCCATACCCTGTGCACGTTAAAGAACACGCTGGACGGCCTTGACGGAAGGCTACCATCTGTCTCCCAACAGCTGTTCCAGTGGGTCCCCTCCCCCAACCTTCTCTGAGCCTTCGGGGTCCATGTGACCTGGCCATTTAGCCCATGGTGTGCAAAAAGGGCCGCTCAGAGGTAAAACAACCCAACCCAACTACCTGGATCAGCATTTAGATTTATTTCCGCTAAACCTCCACCCTGCCCTCGGGGAGAAACGGGACATCGATGACCTAGGAAAGGTCGCCGTCCCTCGAATGGGATGTAAAGCCGTGGCGCCGTGTGAAGGAGAGCCATACTCTCTCTCCATTAAAGAAACACACTGGATGACCTTGACGGAATACTACCATCTGTCTCCTAACATTTGTCCAGTGTATTACCCTTCCCCACATTGGGGCGGTGATGGCTCAGTCGGTAGCGCCAGGCTCATGATCTGCAGTTCTTAGTTTCGAGTCCCAAATGGGCCAAAGTTTAGATTTATCTGCGTCGAATTCCCCATCCTGCTCCCTGTAAGTAGGTGACAGCGATGGGCTACGAAAGACCGCCGTCCGTCGTATGGAACGTTAAGACGTTGCCCCGTAAGCGAGAGAGTCAATACCCTGTGCACGTTAAGGAACACGCTAGATGGCGTTGACTGAAGGCTACCATCTGTCTCCTAATTGCTATCTGGTGGGTCTCTATCCCAACCTTCTCTGAGCCTTCCGACCTGGTCATTTAGTCCGTGTGCAAAATAGTACAACTCAGACCCAAACAATCCAAATTTTCTGAGACATGTTTAGATGGTCATAACGTTAAATTTACCTCCTCATTCTGAACTTAGAAACGATCTTTCGATTATTGGAAATAGTTGTCAGTTGATCCCATTAACTGGGCAGGGACTAGTTTGATTTTAAAATATTTTCGTCCCACTTTCCGTTATTTCAAATTAGGAAGAAACGACCATCTGAGATTGACGTGATTCAGTTCCCGTTTCACGCCATTGAAAGAGAGAGTCATTCTCCCACCTTAAAAGCACAGTTGCCGACCGAGAGTTAAATGGAAAAGATATGTTGGAGATAAAGCCTTTAAGACCTTGTTGCTCAAGGAAGGTAGAGGAAGAAAGAAGTTCACAAAGGGGAATGGAAGTGCTTCATTTTATCTGCTTGAAACCCGTCAAGTAGAAATATAAAGATGTCATCTTCAGAAGCACTTTCGCAGGACAAATGGGGCTTTTATTTTTTGTGAAGTTGTTGTCTCGCAGTTGATAACCGTGGAGTCATAAGACCCACTTCCCTTATTTCTATTGTTTTTTTTTTCGCCAATGATTATTGGTTCAAGTGGAAATATTTGATTTAAAAGTTCAAAAGAATTGTAAATTATTAAGATGTAATATGTTTCAAATACTACCATCTAGCTCTATTATTTATGCAAAGTCGTATTTTGTGTGATATAAGATGCGCACATTTGATATTTTAATTAGAATATCATATTGGCTCGCGAATATGAGATGACCGTAAATGAAGTTTTTTCTTTTCCTTTTTTAGCATCCTCTGATAAGGGATTGTTTGTTTTACCTCTGAGTGGCACTTGTTTTGCACACAATGGACTAAAGAGCCAGGCCACAAGAACCCCAAAAGCTCTCTAAGGTTTCGGAGTTAGATACGCAGGACAGCTCTTATGAGATTGAACCCTCTCGCCGGGGGCGGGGGTTGCTCAGTCGGTAGCGCGCCAGGCTCGTAATCTGTAGTTCCCAGGTTCGAGTGCCAGCTGGGTCAGCGTTGAGATTTATCTCCGCAAAATTTCCCGCCCTGTCCACGGTCAGTAGGGGACACCGATGGGCTTGGAAAGGCCGCCGTCCGTCGGATGGGACGTTATTCCGTGGCCCCGTGTGCGGGAGAGCTATACCCTGTGTACGTTAAAGAACACGCTGGATGACCTTGACGGGAGGCTATCATCTGCCTCCCAACAGCTGTTCCAGTGGGTTCCCTCCCCCAACCTTCTCTGAGCCCTCGGGGTCCTTGTGACCTGGCCATTTAGCCCATGGTGTGCAAAAATGTGCCGCTCAGAGGTAAAACAACCCAACCCAACCCTCTCGCCGTTCATCCAACAGGGCAGGGGTGGCTCAGTCATTAGCGCTCGTAATCTGCACTTCCCTAGCTCGAGTCCCACCTGGGTCAACGTTGAAATTTATCTCAGCCAAACTCCCCGCTCTGCTTTCAATCAGTAGGGGACATTGAAGGGCTTGTAAAGGCTACCGTCTGCTGGATGGGATATGTGCGGGAAAATCATACCCTGTGCAGTTAAAGAACTTGCTGGATGGCCTTGACGGGATGCTACCATCTCTCTTCTAACAGCTGCCCAGTGGGTCCCCTCCCCCAACTTTCTCTGAGTCCTCGAGGTCCTTGTGATCTGGCCATTTAGCCCATTGTGTGCGAAATAAATGCCATTCAGAGGTACAACAACCCAAGACAACGTCCATCTAGTGTGTTCTTTAATATGCACAGAATATAGCTCTCCTGAAAATGCAGCATCGACTTAACGGACTGCCTTTCCAAGCCCATCGGTATCTCCTTTCTGACCCAGGATAGAAGGAGAGTTAGAAGAGATAAATCTCAATGCTGGCACAGGTGGGACTCAAACCTGGGAAATGCAGATTGCGAGCCTAGTGTGCCCTCGGTTGAGTCAATTCTGCCTCCAAGCAAGGGTTGGGTCTCAGAGAAGATTTGGGAATAGGACCTAATTAGACAGCTCTTAGGAGACAGATCTTCCAGATTTCCATCCAACGTGTTCTTTAGCTTTCAAAGGGTATTTCGCTCCTACACACGGATCAATGGCTTAACGTCTCGTCCGATGGACGACGGTCTTTTCAAGTCCATGGGCGTCTCTTTCTCATGGAGCGAAGGATTGGGGGGTAGGGGGTATCGAATATAAATCTGAACGCAGACGCAGTTGAGACTCGAATCTAGGAACTGAGAAAAGGGTACGCAAAGCAGAACTAGCAAAGGAACAAAAGGGAAAATAACGAAGTTTTGTAACGAGATCGCATGTCACGTGACACTCAAAGAGATTTAGTAAACGAGATAGGAACAAAAGTAAGAAAGCGAATAATCGGAATTCTCCAGAGTCTAATATTCATTCCTCAAGGGAAGAAGAACGACGGGAATCTCAGGCAAGAACTAAGAGATAATTATCGCTGAGGAAGGAAGGTTTCCGAATGATGTGTCTAGTTGTGTCATCACTTGGGACTTAGTAATGAGTTCAGTAAACAACTTAAGGATAATGAGACCAAGGTTTGTGACGAAAGGATCTCTCGTTTGGCGACGGAAACTCTGTTTGCACTCACATGTTGCAGGAAAGGGGGAAAATACTAATAAATGAAACTTGAGTAAAACGGAATTTTAATGTAACTAATGTTAGTGATGACAACAGGTTCAGATTTGAAAACTTTATCCGTTGTGAATAGGGGCGGGAGTTGTCTCAGTCGGTAGCGCGTCGAGCTCCTAATCTATAGTTCCCAGGTTCGAGTTTCATGTCTGCCAGGGTCGATATTTGTCTCCGCTAATGCTAAACCCACACCCTGCACTCTGTCAGAAAGAGGGGAGGGGGTGGCTCAGTCGGTAGCGCGCCAGGCTCGTAATCTGTAGTTCCCAGGTTCGAGTCCCAGCTGGGTCAGCGTTGAGATTTATCTCCGCAAAATTCCCCGCCCTGCCCACGGTCAGTAGGGGACACCGATGGGGCTTGGAAAGGCCGCCGTCCGTCGGATGGGACGTTAAGCCGTGACCCCGTGTGCGGGAGAGCCATATCCTGTGCACGTTAAAGAACACGCTGGATGGCCTTGACGGGAGGCTACCATCTGTCTCCAGTGGGTCCCCTCCCCCAACCTTCTCTGAGCCTTCGGGGTCCATATGACCTGGCCATTTAGCCCATGGTGTGCAAAAAAGTGCCGCTCAGAGGTAAAACAACCCAACCTTGTCAGAAAGGGGACGCCGATGGGCGTGGAAAGATCGCCGTCTCTCAGATAGGACATTAAGCTGTGTGCAAGAAAGTCATACGCCATCAACGCTAGAGAAGAGACTAGATGGCCTTGACGGGAGGCTCCCACTGTCTCCTAACAAATGTCCAATGAATCTCTATCCTCAAATTTCTCTGAACCGTAGGGATTTATGAGCCATTTAACCTACTGTGTGGAAAAAAAAAGTGTCGCTCTGAGGTAAAACAACCGAATTCGTTATGAATAAATAATAGAAGAATATTAAATCACCTATGGTGAATATGGTCTGACGAAGAGAATGAATTGTTTCATTTTCTGAATTTAACATTCTCGAACAATGGAAATTCTAACTAATAGATGATTAAATGGTTTGGGCTGTTTTACCTCTGAGAGGACTTATTTTGCACACAATGGGCTAAATGGCCATGTCACATGGACCCCAAGGGCTCGGAGAAGGTTGGAATAGGGGTTAGGTTGTTTTACCTCTGAGCGGCACTTTTTTGCACACCATGGACTAAATGGCCAGGTCACATGGACCCCGAAGGCTCAGAGAAGGTTGGGGAAGGGGACCCACTGGAACAGCTGTTGGGAGACAGATGGTAGTCCCCCGTCAAGGCCATCCAGCGTGTTCTTTAACGTGCACAGGGTATGTCTCTCCCGCACACGGGGAAACGGCTTAACGTCCCATCCGACGGACGGCGGCCTTTCCAAGCCCATCGGTGTCCCCTACTGACCGTGGGCAAAGCGGGGAATTTTGCGGAGATAAATCTCAATGCTGACCCAGCTGGGACTCGAACCTGGGAACTACAGATTACGAGCCACCCCCGCCCCTGGAATAGGGGACTCATTTGACAGCTTTTGAGAGACAGATGATAAGCTACCGTCAAGGCCATCCAATATGTTGTTTAACGTGAAAAAGGTATAGCTCTCCAGCACACGGGATCACGACAAAACGTCCCATCCAACGGACGTGATCTTTGAAAGCCCATCGGTGTCCTCTACTGATCGGACGAAAAGGGAAATAGGAGATAAATCTCAACGCTAGCTCAAGTGGGACTGGAACTTGTGAACTGAAGATTACGAGCCAATGGATGATTGGAAAATTGCAAAGAGTGATATTTTATTAGGACCTCTAAAACACGAAAATAATTTCAAATTCTCTGTTAAAATAAAAAGACACAGTCGCTTTCCTCCTCTCGTTGTTTTTAACTAAATTATCGTTGTTTAACACAAAAATTTACTGCCCTCGGTCATTAGGGTGCAACGATGGTCGTGGAAAGACCGCCGTCAGTGATTGTATATTAAACTATGGTCCAGTTTACAGGAAAGACATACCATGTGTATGTTTAAGAATGTACTGGATAGCTTTGACGGGATGTTTACCATCTGTCTCCTAGCAACTGTTCAGTGCATCCCCTTTTCCAACCTTCTCTGGGCCCTTGGGATCCCTGTGACCTTTTATTGTGTGAAAAAAAGTGCCGCTCAGAGATAAACTTGTCCATATATAGGTATATACGATAATTTTACGATATTATAAAAAAATTTAATTAGCATACTATTTTACTATATTTTTTTCCATTCTCTCAAGAAAAATAAGAAAATATTACTGCGAGAGTGGGTCCAACTCACGGCAAAAAAATAAATATTTTTTTCAGCTAAATATGGATATTGGAATTTGTATTTTTATAAATTTTTTTTTTATAAATGAATCCCACTCACGGCAAATAAATAAATAAATAAATATTTTTTTCAGATAAATATGGATATTGGATAAATGAAATATAGAATAAAAACTGTTTCATTAAATTTCTCATCTCAAGGAAAATGTTTTTAAAATATTTTTACTAAAAAATAATTAAAAGTTTGGAAACAAAAACTTTTTTCTTACGTTCAAACCCCCTTCCCCAATTCTCTTCAGACGTGGGACCCCAGTGCCACCGCATTAGTTTAGTTAAGTCACTACCAGACAAGCTTACTGGAAAATAGACCATCGCATGCAACAACCAAGCTGACATTTTTCCATGGGTCGGAGTAGGATTGGGTTGTTTTACCTCTGAGCGGCACTTTTTTGCACACCATGGGCTAAATGGCCAGGTCACATGGACCCCGAAGGCTCAGAGAAGGTTGGGGGAGGGGACCCACTGGAACAGCTGTTGGGAGACAGATGATAGCTTCCCGTCAAGGCCATCGAGCGTGTTCTTTAACGTGCACAAGGTATGCCTCTCCCGCACACGGGGCCACGGCTTAACGTCCCATCCGACGGACGGCGGCCTTTCCAAGCCCATCGGTGTCCCCTACTGACCGTGGGCAGGGCGGGGAATTTTGCGGAAATAAATCTCAACGCTGACCCAGCTGGGACTCGAACCTGGGAACTACAGATTACGAGCCTGGCGCGCTACCGACTGAGCCACCCCCGCCCCTCGGAGTAGGAAATAGTATGAGGAGAGAGAAAGTTTTGATACTCTTAAAGCATGTTTCCTTCCTCAAAATCTCTTTCTTTTCTAGGTTGAAAAAGTATGTCTAGTTCAATAATAATAGCTCGTCAAAAATGTCCCTGTTTATTTAAAGTGAGAGTTCAACTGAGTGTCTTAACCCTTTAGTGTACCAATTGAGATACCATGTCATCTGTACATAGCCTTCGCAATTGTTATTGAGATTGGTAATAGCTTCAACTCTGGTCTATTCATTCACGCCATATCTTGATATTAAAAGATTTTACGCATGAAATACAGAGCCTCTATTTCATCGAAATTGGTAATTTACGCAAACGTTCCTACCGTCTATCTAATCGATCCTGGCACTCTAACAGATAATCTATAAGCCCAGGTCGAATCTCTACAACATCATCAGATATTTCGCCTGTAATCCATCGTTGTATCTTCGAGTAAAAAGGGGTGCACGAGTTGTTAATGGAAAAATATATTTATGGAACGAAAGAAAACGGTATTGGTTTGTTTTACATCTGAGCGGCATTTTTTTGCATATAATGGACTAAATGACCAGATCACAAGGACCCCAAGGGCTCAGAGAACATTGTGGGAAGGAGACCCACTGGATAGGTGACAGATAGACCTCCCGTCAAGGCCTTCCAGCGTATTCTTTTAAGTTCACAAGGTATGATTTTACTGCAGACAAGGCAATGGCTTTACGTTCCATCCGATGGACGGTCGCCTTTCCAAGCACATTGATGTCATCTTTCTATTCGAGGCCAAGCTGGGGAAGTTAGCGGAAACAAATCTTAAAGCTGGCACAGGTAGAACTCGAACAAGAGAACTATAGATTACGAGCCTGGGGCGCTACTTACAGAGCCAACCCCGCCCCACAATATAATAATTATTTATTTGTGGATATTGAAATTTTACTGATTAATTGAGATGCTTAGGAATTAGAAAGATCGTCGTCCATCACATATGACGTTAAGCAGTGGTTATGTAAGAGAGATTCATGTGCATGTTAAAGAATAAGTTGAAGAGTTTGACTGAAGGAGTTTTTCTGTTTCCTAATAGCTATCCAGGGGCTCACCCTTTGGGTACCCAGATCTGGATTCTTGGAATCTAAAAATTTACCCCATTGTGTGCAAAAAATAAAAGTGCCCCTCAGTGGTAAAATAAACCAAACGTTAACTCAATTAACTTAAAATAAGTGTACATAGATCCGGGAAAATTTTAATTTATCAGAGACAACGACTTTATGCAAATGTGTCAGATGTTCTTACCAACGGAGTTTTCTCCGATAGGCAATCCTCAATTGGACTTTGAAGACATTTGCACCATCACAAAATGTCCAGAACGAGGAAATGTTTTCGTAGTAGCCGTTAACACAAAATTGAATGGTTGGAATAACTATGTTGATAAGCGCCCCTTGTTATGTTGTTAGGTAATAGGGTAGTCAGATCTAAATTTTTCAGCTAAGCTAAATTTTTGTCAGCTAACTTTTCACTTTTCTGAGTGCGACAATTTAAATGAAGTTAAACCTCTTCAGACCCTGTGTACCTTACAATGTAGGTTATATTTTAAGCACAGCATGAGGTGCCTGTGGTCTTGTAACGTTTTCCGAGTGTAGGTCAGTCTTGAGTATACAGAAACGGATTGGAATTTGATGCCATCCATGGATATAATACACTACTGTAAAAAAAAATTGCAACACCTGGATGGATTAATGCCATTTTATTGAAATGCAGGCAGCTGTTAGCATACAATGATATGTGCGATTGATTATATTATCAAAAAACACGAAAAATTGCCACTTTATCTACCTGGTAAAGTGGTATAATTAGTACGATGTTGAAATGCCCTGCGCAACAATGCATTCACGAACACGGCGGGGGAAGGCTATCGTACAGCTATATAATGTCCTCCTGAGGGATAGAACGCCAATTAGTTCGAAGTCGCTGTTCCATTTCAGTGACAGTGGTTGGCGCAACTCTTGGGTGTTGTTGGAGCTGTCGGCCTATCATGTCCCAGACGTGTTCAATAGGTGAAAGGTCCGGCGAGCGTGCTGGCCATGGTAGTACCTGGACGTTTTGCTCGTGTAGATACTTCAGACTGTGTGGGAAGAGCGTTATCTTGCTGGTAAAAGGTTCCGTGCTGCTGAACAAATGGGACAGCCATTGACTCCAAATTGTTGGTAACATATCGTTGGGAAGTTAGAGATCCTCTTATGATGACCAGTTATGACCGAGATGTCCGGGGCGGGGGTGGCTCAGTCGGTAGCGCTCCAGGCTCGTAATCTGTAGTTCCCGGGTTCGTGTCCCAGCTGGGTCAGCGTTGAGATTTATCTCCGCAAAAATTCCCCGCCCTGCCCACGGTCAGTAGGGGACACCGATGGGCTTGGAAAGGCCGCCGTCCGTCGGATGGGACGTCAAGCCGTGGTCCCGTGTGCGGGAGAGCCATACCGTGTGCACGTTAAAGAACACGCTGGATGGCCTTGACGAGAGCCTACCATCTGTCTCCCAACAGCTGTTCCAGTGGGTCCCCTCCCCCAACCTTCTCTGAGCCTTCGGGGTCCATGTGACCTAGCCATTTAGCCCATGGTGTGCAAAAAAGTGCCGCTCGGAGATAAAACAACCCAACCCAACCCGAGATGTCCGACTAAGCTGGAACTGTGTGACAATTTCGCACGCACTGGGTAGCGTTCCTTTCCCCTGGATGACGGTGAACATCTTGTCTACTGTCGTGCTGACCAAGACAAAACGAGAATCGTCACTAAACACCGCGGTATTACACTCTTGTTCGTTCCAGTTCTGTCTGAGGTGACACCACTGAAGAAGAGCTTGCATGTGGGCAGATCTGAGGGTCAAACGCAGTGCCGCACGATAGGCTCGCAATGAAAATTGTAAAAGCCTGTTGTTTACCGTCCGCCTGGTAGTTATACGATGTGTTACCTGTTGCCAGTCCCATTGCAGTTGCGTTGCAGTCGCGAATCTGTTACGCAATGCTATGCATCGCAAATGGCTGTCCTGTCGTTCCGTGGTCATACATCGTCTTCCCGAATCTTTGTCGGCATGTGCTGGATCGTTCTTGAACCAAATGGCGACATATGCATAAGATGGTGCTGGGATTGCGGCCAACAAGGTTGGCCACATCTCTGTATGACAAATCAGATCCTCGAATGCCGTTGATTTTCCACTCTCAAAGTCTATTAATTGTTGAAACGGCTGTCGATGTCTGCGTAAGGGTATCTTTAGCGGTTTAGAACACTTTCCACAACCTTTTGTCAACCAAGGAGCTTTGGTTGCCTTTATATGCATTTGAGTGTTCCGCACCTGTGAGGTCAGCTGGCGCCAGTCCAGTCGTTTCCATCGTCCTCAAACCTAATCATTTTCATGCAATTCCGTATGCTACCGCCTCCCTAAATTCCCCGCGCTGCCCACGGTCAGTAGGGGACACCGATGGGCTTGGAAAGGCCGCCGTCCGTCGGATGGGACGTTAAGCCGTGGCCCCGTGTGCGGGAGAGCCATACCCTGTGCACGTTAAAGAACACGCTGGATGGCCTTGACCGGAGGCTACCATCTGTCTCCCAACAGCTGTTCCAGTGGGTCCCCTCCCCCAACCTTCTCTGAGCCTACGGGGTCCTTGTGACCTGGCCATTTAGCCCATGGTGTGCAAAAAAGTGCCGCTCAGAGGTAAAACAACCCAACCCAACCCTAAATTCCGCCATATTTTCATAACTTCTGGCAAAGTGTTGCGTTTTTTTATTTCCTGTAGTTCCGTGGCCGAGTGGTTAGCGCGCTTGGCTACTGATCTAAGGGACCTGGGTTCGAGCCCCGGATTAAGGCATGGACGTATGTGTTGTTTCTCTGCTGAGGTCCTGCCATCCTCACAGACCTTCTATTATGGCATATAAACTGACAGGCTCCTGTCAGACCTCTGTGGCAAGCAGCTGCTTGAGGGGGTATTTATTTATTTATTATTATTTAGTGTAGAAACTACATTCAATAATATTAATTATTTTATATTCACCACAAGAATAGTTTTGCTACATTTCACAGGAAACAATAAGAACTGTTTTGCTACATTTCACAGGAAACAATAAGAACTGTTTTGCTACATTTCATAGCTAACTACAAGAACTGTTTTACTACATTTCAGAGGAAAACACAGGAACAGTTTTGCTACATTTCACTGGAAACTACAAAAACCGTTTTACTAGATTTCATAAGAAATTGTAAGAACAGTTTTACTACATTTCACAGTAAACACATTCTGTAATGTAGTAAAACTACTTTGCAGAAATTGCAATGCAGTTTTACTACATTTTACAACAAATTGTAAGAACGGTTTTACTACATTTCATAGAAAACCAAAAAAACTGTTTTGCTACATTTCGCAGGAAACCACAAGAACTGTTTCGTTGCATTTCACAGGAAACCACAAGAACTGTTTCGCTGCATTTCACAAGAAACCACAAGAACTGTTTCGTTGCATTTTACAGGAAACCTCAAGAACTGCTTCGTTTCATTTCACAGGAAACCAGAAGAACCGATTTTCTGTATTTCACAAGAGACTACAAGAACTGTTTTGGCACAATTCACAAGAAACCACAAGAACTGTTTTGCTTGATTTCACAGGAAACCATAAGAACTGTTTCATTACATTTCACAGGACACCACAAGAACTGTTTCGCTGCATTTCACAGGAAACCACAAGAACTGTTTCGTTGCATTTTACAGGAAACCTCAGGAACTGCTTCGTTTCATTTCACAGGAAACCAGAAGAACCGATTTTCTGTATTTCACAAGAGACTACAAGAACTGTTTTGGCACAATTCACAAGAAACCACAAGAACTGTTTTGCTTGATTTCACAGGAAACCATAAGAACTGTTTCATTACATTTCACAGGACACCACAAGAACTGTTTCGCTGCATTTCACAGGAAACCACAAGAACGGTTTCGCTGCATTTCACAGGAAACTACAAGAACTGTTTTGGTACAATTCACAGGAAACCACGAGAACTGTTTCGCCGCATTTCACAGAAAACTACAAGAACTGTTTTGCTGTATTTCACAAGAAAGTACAAGAACTGTTTTCCTACAATTCACAGGAAACCACGAGAACTGTTTCGCTGCATTTCACAGGAAACTACAAGAACTGTTTCGCCGCATTTCACAGGAAACTACAAGAACTGTTTTGCTGTATTTCACAAGAAACTACAAGAACTGTTTTGCTACAATTCACAGGAAACCACAAGAACTGTCTAATTGCATTTCGCAGGAAATCACAAGAACTGTTTCGCTGCATTTCACAAGAAACTACAAGAGCTGCTTTGCTACAATCCACAGGAAACCACAAGTACTGTTTTGCTAAAATTCACAGCAAAGAACCTCTTTGCTTCATTTCACAAGAAACCACAAGAACCGTTTTGCTCCGTTTCACAGGTGTCAGTCATTTGATGTGTTGATAACAATAAACTTCATATCAATCCTAATTATCTTATGCTCTTTTACACCTTTCGGAGATTCCAGAATTTTGGGACGTTTTCTACATTATAATGTACATTCTGAATTTCAGTGAAATGATGTTAAAAAAAATAATATTTGGATATTCTTGTTCTTTGTCAAAAATAAAACACGTTAAAATGGATTTTTTTTATAAACAAAAGTTAAGATCTATAGTGTTAAAGAAATAAACTTATTATTTTATTACTCTTTCCATAAATTTTTCCGTTTTATTTTTGAAAGAGAAATGAAGTAACTCTTGATTCCCTATTTGAATAATCTCTCCTAAACCGAAATATTTGAAAAAAAAGTTTATTTTAATACAGGATCAAATAAGCCACTTCATATTATGCATTCATTTCAGAAACACCACTGATATTTAATACATTAGATTTCTTTTTCTAACACATTTCAGTTGTAAATGTAAAACCCAATTCAGGTTGTTGTTTGGGTTGTTTTACCTCTGAGCGGCACTTTTTTGCACACCATGGGCTAAATGGCCAGGTCACATGGACCCCGAAGGCTCAGAGAAGGTTGGGGGAGGGGACCCACTGGAACAGCTGTTGGGAGACAGATGGTAGCCTCCCGTCAAGGCCATCCAGCGTGTTCTTTAACGTGCACAGGGTATGGCTCTCCCGCACACGGGGCCACGGCTTAACGTCCCATACGACGGACGACGGCCTTTCCAAGCCCATCGGTGTCCCCTACTGACCGTGGGCAGGGCGGGGAATTTTTGCGGAGATAAATCTCAACGCTGACCCAGCTGGGACTCGAACCTGGGAACTACAGATTACGAGCCTGGCGCGCTACCGACTGAGCCACCCCCGCCCCCCCCCCCCCAAATTCAGAGTCGAAATGAACAAAAAAAAACATTAAAATACCAAACCGAATAGGTATGCAGAAGAAGTTACAGAGAGATCTGTGCAGCAGAATTTCACCTTCCTCTCAACTAGCATTTCTGATTAGATAACTGTTTAATAAATCACAGAAGACATAAACTGCTGCAGTTATTAACTGCATAACTTGAAAATGTAATGTGCGAGCTGCAGAGAAAGTCATTATGGTAGAGTTTCGGGTACAATAAAGAATTAAAACTAAGGATGAGTACTTTCACGTGTTTCTCCTTTCTAGAGCGAAGGAAGACTACAAACTAATGTCCTTGATGCAGAAGTGGTATATAGTTCCCCTTTTGTATAATTATGGCACAACATGAAATAGTGGGAAAAAGCAGCAAATGGTTCCTTGCCAGAACAGCGACCCCGATCCCGATGGTTGTTATGGTAACCACTCTTCTAGGTTGTCCGTAACTTGTTAATGCGGATCTTAGTTGCGAAGGAACCAACGATAAAATATACAATAATAAAAATAAATCTTATGTTCTAGAAGTAACAAGTTCTTGAAGCTAGTCTTTATTATATTTGGGTCGAACGGAATGATTAATTATTAACGAGCGGTTTCTGTAAGACCGGTTTGCTCCCACGAGACGAGCTCGATGATGATAAAGCAGAAATTAATATACAAAAGAATTTAAAATTGCGTCACAAAGGAATGAACTACTGAAATTCTTGCTCAATATTGGTTTCATTTTTTCATAAAATGCTTATTTAAGGAGTTACAGAGCTGTTTCTCAATTACTATTGATATAACACGGAATTATATTTAATAAAGCGGTCACTGAGTCTATTTCTATAACAATAAATTTTTTTCTCGTAGCTACATAGGCTTCAAACAGTTCAAAAAATTAAAATTATATATTTCATTTTTACTGTCAACGAAAACTGTTTTAAGCAATCTTCTTATGAGATTTCTGTACTATCAGTCTCCCGCTCTGTAATCAAAACTCCTAGCCAATGAACATCAAGAAATGATTTCTCACGTGGTGGCTTGGGTTGTTGGGTTGTTTTACCTCTGAACGGCACTTTTTTGCACACCATGGGCTAAATGGCCAGGTCACATGGACCCCGAAGGCTCAGAGAAGGTTGGGGGAGGGGACCCACTGGAACAGCTGTTGGGAGACAGATGGTAGCCTCCCGTCAAGGCCATCCAGCGTGTTCTTTAACGTGCACAGGGTATGGCTCTCCCGCACACGGGGCCACGGCTTAACGTCCCATACGACGGACGACGGCCTTTCCAAGCCCATCGGTGTCCCCTACTGACCGTGGGCAGGGCGGGGAATTTTTGCGGAGATAAATCTCAACGCTGACCCAGCTGGGACTCGAACCTGGGAACTACAGATTACGAGCCTGGCGCGCTACCGACTGAGCCACCCCCGCCCCCCCCCCCCAAATTCAGAGTCGAAATGAACAAAAAAAAACATTAAAATACCAAACCGAATAGGTATGCAGAAGAAGTTACAGAGAGATCTGTGCAGCAGAATTTCACCTTCCTCTCAACTAGCATTTCTGATTAGATAACTGTTTAATAAATCACAGAAGACATAAACTGCTGCAGTTATTAACTGCATAACTTGAAAATGTAATGTGCGAGCTGCAGAGAAAGTCATTATGGTAGAGTTTCGGGTACAATAAAGAATTAAAACTAAGGATGAGTACTTTCACGTGTTTCTCCTTTCTAGAGCGAAGGAAGACTACAAACTAATGTCCTTGATGCAGAAGTGGTATATAGTTCCCCTTTTGTATAATTATGGCACAACATGAAATAGTGGGAAAAAGCAGCAAATGGTTCCTTGCCAGAACAGCGACCCCGATCCCGATGGTTGTTATGGTAACCACTCTTCTAGGTTGTCCGTAACTTGTTAATGCGGATCTTAGTTGCGAAGGAACCAACGATAAAATATACAATAATAAAAATAAATCTTATGTTCTAGAAGTAACAAGTTCTTGAAGCTAGTCTTTATTATATTTGGGTCGAACGGAATGATTAATTATTAACGAGCGGTTTCTGTAAGACCGGTTTGCTCCCACGAGACGAGCTCGATGATGATAAAGCAGAAATTAATATACAAAAGAATTTAAAATTGCGTCACAAAGGAATGAACTACTGAAATTCTTGCTCAATATTGGTTTCATTTTTTCATAAAATGCTTATTTAAGGAGTTACAGAGCTGTTTCTCAATTACTATTGATATAACACGGAATTATATTTAATAAAGCGGTCACTGAGTCTATTTCTATAACAATAAATTTTTTTCTCGTAGCTACATAGGCTTCAAACAGTTCAAAAAATTAAAATTATATATTTCATTTTTACTGTCAACGAAAACTGTTTTAAGCAATCTTCTTATGAGATTTCTGTACTATCAGTCTCCCGCTCTGTAATCAAAACTCCTAGCCAATGAACATCAAGAAATGATTTCTCACGTGGTGGCTTGGGTTGTTGGGTTGTTTTACCTCTGAACGGCACTTTTTTGCACACCATGGGCTAAATGGCCAGGTCACATGGACCCCGAAGGCTCAGAGAAGGTTGGGGGAGGGGACCCACTGGAACAGCTGTTGGGAGACAGATGGTAGCCTCCCGTCAAGGCCATCCAGCGTGTTCTTTAACGTGCACAGGGTATAGCTCTCCCGCACACGGGGCCACGGCTTAACGTCCCATCCGACGGACGGAGGCCTTTCCAAGCCCATCGGTGTCCCCTACTGACCGTGGGCAGGGCGGGGAATTTTTGCGTAGATAAATCTCAACGCTGATCCAGCTGGGACTCGAACCTGGGAACTACATATTACGAGCCTGGCGCGCTACCGACTGAGCCACCCCCGCCCCCAGTAACATTAAGAATAAGAAATAATGTCAAATATATCTTTAAATTATTGTCACCAACGAAACGGTTGAGGACCGCAGGCTATGCATCACACAACTCTAACATAAACAAAAAAAGCAATTTAAATTTATGTGATATATTTTTTAATACGTTAATTCTTCTTGAATATTTTAAATAACCTTTCTTATAATATTATATATATTATGTAAAGCATTCGTTAAAGAATTAAAAATATTTTTAGTGGAAAAGTATTTTATGCAACACCTGTGAATTGTCATGGAAAAGCGCTAGAAAAGTCCATTAAATTATATGGCATTTAAGTTATACTGTCAATATCATTTCAGTCTAGGATTACTTATTCAGTTAAATTTTTAAGCTCATCAGGTTGTTGGGCTGTTTTTACCTCTGAGTGGCACGTTTGTGCTCACAACGAGCCATATAGCCAGGTCACAAGGACCTCAATGGTTCAGAGAAGGTTGGGACAATGAAACCTACTGGGGAGAGGACACAGATGGAAACCTCCCGTCAAGGCCATTCAGCGTGTTTCTTAATATGCACAGGGTATGGATACACGGCTTTAAGTCTCATCTGACAGACGGAGATCTTTCCTTGCCCATTGGTGTCTTTTTTTGTTACCTGAAAATAAAAAGGGGAAAGCACATTGGGTTGGTTTATTTCTTTGAATCTTGAATCCCTTTTTTGACTTGGCAGAAAATTAAAAGAAAAGAAAGACTTACTTTATTATTACTCTACGTATTTTTCACTTCGTAGTTTTTTTTTTCATATTTCTTTTAAGAAAGGCAGATTGCGTTTCTCGTTTCGATATTTTAGTTTTTCATTTTGAAGTCGTCCATAATTTAAGTAGCTTTTTCCTGACCACCGCTTCTCCCCTTCGTCTTCTTGCGCGCACTCCGTGTTGCTTGGGGGCGGGGGTGGCTCAGTCGGTAGCGCGCCAGGCTCGTAATCTGTAGTTCCCAGGTTCGAGTCCCAGCTGAGTCAGCGTTGAGATTTATCTCCGCAAAATTCCCCGCCCTGCCCACGGTCAGTAGGGGACACCGATGGGCTTGAAAAGGCCGCTGTCCGTCGGATGGGACGTTAAGCCGTGGCCCGTGTGCGGGAGGGCCATACCCTGTGCACGTTAAAGAACACGCTGGATGGCCTTGACGGGAGGCTACCATCTGTCTCCCAACAGCTGTTCCAGTGGGTCCCCTCCCCCAACCTTCTCTGAGCCTTCGGGGTCCTTGTGGCCTGGCCATTTAGCCCATGGTGTGCAGAAAAGTGCCGCTCAGAGGTAAAACAATCCAATACAATCCGTGTTGCTTAGCACGTCTTTATAAGAATCTTCACTTTCTTTACGTTTTATATCAATTTACTTCAGCAGCAGTTAATCATAAGTAATAATATAATAATTTAGACACTATTTTATTTCGCCAGAATGCGGAAAAAAATACTAATTGCTGAAATAAGTATAACAATTTAGATCTCCGTAATATTACCAGCACGCTTGGCTTGTGATCTACGGAACCTGAGTTCGAGCCCCGGGTAAGGCATGGATGTGTGTGTGTGGTTTTTCTGCTGAGATCCTGCCATCCTCTCAGACCTTCTACTATGGCATATAAACTGACAGGCTCCTGTCAGACCTCTGTGGCAAGCAGCTGCTTGAGGGGGTATTTTTTTTTTTTTTATTTATTTACCGTCACGTCACACAGCTATTTAACCACACCTAACCCCTGGACGAGGGTGGCTCGCTCGGTAGCGGGCCACTCTCGTAATTTCAGAGTCCGAACTGTATCAGGGTTGAAATTTATCTCCGCTACCCCCCCTCCCCCCCCCCCCACACACACACCACCACCACCAACACAATCACCACCCTGCCCTCAGTCATAAAGGGGACAGCGATCCCCTTAGAAATGCCTCCTACCGATGACAAGACGTGATCCAGTACGCAGAAAAGTACCTTGGGCACGTTAAAGAACACACTGGCTGGCATTATCGGGATACTCTAGTCTGTCTCCCAACAGCTATTCAGTGAGTCCCCTTTCCCCAAACGTCTCTGAATCTTCGGGGTCTTTGTGACCTGGACTTTTAACCAATGTGTACCCGAAAGTTCCACTCAGAAATAAAACAAATATACTTACCCTTCCATTTCCAGGTGCTACATAAGCTGCTGGCTACAAAATAAATTATTTAATAAATGTAATATATTAAATAACAGACCACAAAACTTTTACGAACTTCTCAATACCTACATTTTCAAGGTATTGAAAAATTGGATTGGGTTGTTTTTACCTCTGAGCGGCACTTTTTTGCACACCATGGGCTAAATGGCCAGGTCACATGGACCCCGAAGGCTCAGACAAGGTTGGGGGAGGGGACCCACTGGAACAGCTGTTGGGAGACAGATGGTAGCCTCCCGTCAAGGCCATCCAGCGTGTTCTTTAACGTACACAGGGTATGTCTCTCTTCCGAACACGGGGCCACGGCTTAACGTCCCATCCGACGGACGGCGGCCTTTCCAAGCCCATCGGTGTCCCCTACTGACCGTGGGCAGGGCGGGGAATTTTGCGGAGATAAATCTCAACGTTGACCCAGCTGGGACTCGAACCTGGGAACTACAGATTACGAGCCTGGCGCGCTACCGACTGAGCTGCTACCCCCTGAAAAATTGGAATATATTTGTGTATTTCTTTAATTTTTTTTTCAATGCAATATAAGAAACAATTTTAACGATAAAAATAAAAGTGTAAGCAATCACAAGTTACGTCATTCAGTCATCCATGTCTTCACGAGGATAAGACGAACAAGTAATATTACTTTACAGTTCTTCATGCTGAAATTTTGAATATTTATAGAAATAACAGAAATACTGAGAAAGCATTCGGCTTGTGACTAACCTAAAATTAAAATAATAGGTAACGTTAGCTCAGCAGCCTTCACCATTATTAATTCTACTGAAAATAAATTTTAATGTCTTTAATGCAACTCACCATATCAAATTACTCTTATTGCAAAACAAAAAAATTTGTAACTTAAGTACGTGACTACAATAACTGATTGAGATAAAATAAAGATTAACTGTGCTCAACTTTTGTCCGGTGCTTAAGTTTAATTATTAGAAAAGCGAGGAACACGCTTTCCGAATATAAATATTCCAGCTTTCATGTTTTAATCTCGATTTGCGCTCGGTTCATAAGTTCGAGTGCATTGCAACATAATGCACGCAAAGATATACAATTATTCCCATTGCCCGTGTAACGTTACCCAGCAACAACTAGCTATCATTAATTTCTTCTGAATAATCAGTGTAAGGAAAGGAGTAATCAGTTAACGGAAACGTTTCATCAGAGCATCGTTTTTCATTTTCATTCCCCTCCCCTTTCAGCTATTTTTAAAATTATTTCCTGTAAATAATTAATTATGGTTAACACGTAAACATAAAACACCCATTGCCTTGTAATTAGAGCATTAAGGTGTGACATCAGTAAACTAAACTCGACTTTTTTTTTTCGACGAGAGGGTAGCTCAGTCTGCAGAGCGCTAGGCTCGTAATCTGCTCTTCCCAGGAGGTTGGAATCCACCTCCTGGGAAATAAAATGTTAATTTTTAATTAATTAAAAACCTCCAGTGAAAAAATCTCCATAAAGGGGATCTTACTTCTGATGCAAAATAATCTGTCGAAGTTGTTCTTCAGTGTTTAGAAGCAGCATATGGTATAAATCCAGATTATCCTACATCATCTCATTTGCATTTCCTCGTTCTTTACTTGATATCTTTACTGAAGCTGTTAGGAATCATCAGAGTACAGCAAAACCTCCACCTCAGCAGGTATCTGAACAAGCCGGAAGCTGAAAAATGATGGATTTGGGTTGGGTTGTTTTACCTTTGAGCGGCAGTTTTTTGCACACCATGGGCTAAATGGCCAGGTCACATGGACCCCGAAGGCTCAGAGAAGGTTGGGGGAGGGGACCCACTGGAACAGCTGTTGGGAGACAGATGGTAGCCTCCCGTCAAGGCCATCCAGCGTGTTCTTTAACGTGCACAGAGTATGGCTCTCCCGCACATGGGCCACGGCTTAACGTCCCATCCGACGGACGGCGGCCTTTCCAAGCCCATCGGTGTCCCCTACTGACCGTGGGCAGGACAGGGAATTTTGCGGAGATAAATCTCAACGCTGATCCAGCTGGGACTCGAACCTGGGAACTACAGATTACGAGCCTGGCGCGCTACCGACTGAGCCACCCCCGCCCCCAAAAAAGTAAAGGATAAAAGTTGTTAAAACATGTTGATACAATCGCTCAAAAAATATCCGAACACTATGGTCGATTACAGAATTCAGAAAAAATATCTGGCAACGATTTTTTTGGAAATTAGTGATCTGGCAACCTTCGTGTGCGTGTACGTACAGTCGCTTAAAAAAGTATCCGAACACTATGGTTACCCACTGAGGATGCCGATGAGGATGAGAAGGATAGGTTTTATGAACAACTTTAGGATATTTTGAACTCTGTCAAGAAAGGAGATATTACCCTTGTTCTTGGTGACTTCAATGCCAAAGTTGGTACTGACTCTGACCTTTGGGGAGGAGTAATAGGCCCTTTTGGTATTGGTAGCTGCAATGGCAATGGGCAACGTCTCCTACAGGTAAGTAAACTCAATGGATTCAGAATAACTAACACTTATTACAAGCACCGCGACATACATAAGTACACATGGGTTTCACCTGATAGGCTGCATAAGAATATGATTGATTACATATTAATTAACAGCAAATGGGCTAGTTCTGTTAGGAATACCAGGGCATATAGGGGAGCTGAAATTGGATCTGACCATTACCTTGTTAAAAGTGTGTTGCAAATTAAACTTAAAAAGTGTTGTGCTAGGGTTAAAAAATTTACTTTTAATACTGAAGCTCTGAAAGATCCAGTTATAGCCAAAGCTTACCATGATAGGTTACTTAGTCATTATGACAGTCATGGTTTGCTTACTACTGAAGTTGAGGAAGAATGGGATCATTTTAAACAGACTTTTTTGGACACTAACAGTACTCTTTTAGGAAAAAAGGAGCAGAAGAGGCAGAATTATCTGAGTGATAAGGCACTTGAGCTTATTTCGGAAAGAAAGAACTGCAGGAATGTCTTTAATCAATACCCTACTAGTCCTAATAGAAAGCATTACAGAGAACTTAATAAACGTGTAAAAGATAAGTTAGATGCTGATAAGAATCTTTGGCTTGATAGTTTGGCTGAGAAAGCCGAGGAAGCAGTTAGACAGCACAACAGCAGAGAGCTGTACCAGATAGTTAATGTTTTGTGTGGTAGAAAACGGACAGGCATACAAGGATTGAAGGATAAACAAGGTAAGGTTATAGAAGGAGAGGATTCTGTCATGGCTAGGTGGGCTGAGCATTTCAGCGATGTTCTAAACAATGTAGTTAGTTCTGCTCCCATTGTTTGCAGTGATGATGGATGCATTGGTGGCTTTAACGTTGGCCCTATAACACAATCTGAAGTTATTTTGGCTGTTTCTAAACTTAAACTACATAAATCCCCAGGGGTAGATGAAATTACTACCGAAATGCTTAGAGCTGGGAATGTTTCGGTTACCACTTGGATGACTGAAATTCTGAATATCTTTTATGATAAAGGAATGGTTCCTAAGGATTTTACCAGAGCTATTGTTATCCCTATTTTCAAAAAAGGTGATCGCAGTTCTTGTGATAACTATAGGGGTATCAGCCTACTCTCTGTTCCAGGGAAAGTTCTTTCCATGATTGTGCTTAATAGAATTAAGAATCTGGTTGACAGTCAATTGCGTGATGAGCAATGTGGATTCAGAAGTGGTAGGGGATGTGTGGATCAGATATTTTCACCTAGGCAGATTCTTGAGAAATGTTTAGAGTTTCAGAAACCTTTGGTTGCTAGCTTTGTTGTTTCAAAAAGGCTTTCGACTCTATTGATCGTCATAATTTGTGGTTGATTGTGAAATCATATGGTATACCTGACAAGTTAGTTAACATAATGAAAGCTCTCTATAATAACACTGAGTCGTGTGTGAGAGTTGGTAAGGTTTGTAGCAATTGGTTTAGCATTACTTCTGGTGTTCGACAAGGGTGCATTTTGTCTCCTTTTCTCTTTAGCTTGGTTATTGATTATGTTATGCGAAATTCACTTCAAGGGAAAGATTTTGGCCTTAAATGGGCTGGAGATATGAAAATTTCTGATTTAGATTATGCTGATGATTTAGCCCTTTTGGCAAATGATGTTCATGAGATGAACTCTCTCATTCGAGCCGTTGATGAGACTGGTAGTACAGTAGGTTTGGTTATAAACAGAGAGAAAACTAAAGTGACGAAAATTGGTCAGGCAGGCTGTGATTCAGTTAATCTGAATGGTTGCAGTCTTGAGCAGGTGTCACAGTTTAATTATCTTGGGAGCTATGTAACAGATAATGGTGATGTGCGGCATGAGATTAACAGACGAATAGGGATTGCTGCCGGGACTTTTAAGAATCTATGGAGAGTGTGGAGAAATAGGCGTATACACCTAAAGACTAAAATTAGACTGTATAATAGTTTGGTTATTTCTAGGGTTAGTTAATGTAGTGAAACTTGAACACTTTGTAAACAGGATAACAGGAAACTAGATGCTTTTGATTCCAGATGCTTACGCAGTATCTTGGGCATTAGGTGGTTCAACTTTGTAACTAATGATGAGGTTAAGCAAAGGAGTTTGCAACCTCCTTTAAGCAGCATATTGTGCAGAGAGAGACTCCGTTGGTTTGGCCATGTTGCCCGTATGAATAATTATAGATTGGCGAATAGGGTTATGAACAGTGTGCCTAAAGGCCTCAGAAAGAAGGGGAGACCTAGGATGCGGTGGGCAGACAATGTCAAACAGGACCTTGTTAGAATTGGTGTGCAGTGGCCAGATGCAGTAGATGTAGCTCAGGATAGATTAGCTTGGAGAACTAAATTGCACGGTCTGGTTGGACCTCCGTAGCCCATGGCTGCTTGAGGATGATGATGAGGATGATGATGGTTGATTAGAATTCAGAAAAAATATCTGGCGGCGATTTTTTTAGAAATTAGTGATCTGGCAACCTTCGTGTCACGTGACACGAAGGTTGCCAGATCACTAATTTCTAAAAAAATCGCTGCCAGATATTTTTTCTGAATTCTGTAATCAACCATAGTGTTCGGACACTTTTTTAATATATATAATGCGTATATATATATAATGCAATGAATATGGAGCATGTGCAATTACCGTTCACAGCAAACTGGAGAGGTTGCGGTTAATGTTCACAGCACATTGGATCGTGTGAGCTCACAAAGACCTAGATCGTGTGGGCTCACTCACGGAAATATTGAGCGTGTGCAGTTACCGTTCACAGCAAACTGGAGTGTGTGCAGTAACTGCACACGCTCCAGTTTGCTGTGAATGGTAACTGGAGCGTGTGCAGACGCTCCAGATATTTTTCCTGAATTCTGTAATCACGTGACACGAAGGTTGCCAGATCACTAATTTCTAAAAAAAATCGTTGCCAAATATTTTTTCTGAACTCTGTAATCAACCATAGTGTTCGGATATTTATTTCAGCGACTGTACACGAAGGAGTAGTTGGTTAGCAGAGTGTACATACACGTGTACGTCCACTCTGCTAACCCACTGGGAAATCAAAATCTTAATATCGTAAATCATTTATATGATAGAGCGTGATGATCGAAGATATGATAGAGCGTGATGATCGAAGAGTTAATATGCTGGCAGTTGCGACTTTCCCCAATTCCTTTGTCCAGGGCGAAAAAACCGGCTTTTTCTTGCTTTTGGTAAGCGAACATTCCATTACACAATCTCACAAGCGATTTGACTATCCAGTTTATAAATATACACGGTTTCGAAATAGGAAATCACAGATATGCACTTGTTGGTAGTATGCTGAATAAATATAGAGCAAAACTGTGATTAGACGGATGGGATCTGAATCCACGACTTCCTGATAACATGTCAGGTGCTCTGAGCGCTGAGCTACCGGCCGCGGAATCCTCTATTGGTGGCTTTAAGTGTTATACCATGGAGTTAGTCATCGGAAATGTATCTGACTGTAATTGAAGACTCTGGTCTAGTATGCACTTTACAGGTTAGTGCAAGCGATCAGCCCACGTCAAGAGACAAGGTGTTATTTTTCCTATTTATTTATTTAACATATCACCAACAGGTGTATATCTGTGAGATCCGGGAGGGGATGGCTCAGTCAGTAGCGCGCCAGGCTCGCAATCTGTAGTTCCCAGGTTCGAGTCCCAGCTGGGTCAGCGTTTGAGATTTATCTCCGCAAAATTCCCCGCCCTGCCCACGGTCAGTAGGGGACACCGATGGGCTTGGAAAGGCTGCCGCCGTCGGATGGGACGTTAAGCCGTGGGCCCGTGTGCGGAGAGCCATACCCTGTGCACGTTAAAGAACACGCTGGATGGCCTTGACGGGAGGCTACCATCTGTCTCCCAACAGCTGTTCCAGTGGGTCCCCTCCCCCAACTTCTCTGAGCCTTCGGGGTCCTTGTGACCTGGCCATTTAGCCCATGGTGTGCAAAAAAGTGCCGCTCAGAGGTAAAACAACCCAACCCTAATCTGTGAGATCCTATTACACCTATCCCTCGATTTACACTGAAGATAGGTTCCGCCCAAAACCGTGTAAATCGAAATCAAAACCGTGTAAAACGAAAAAAATACTAAAATGTTCATAATTCAGTTTCGTTTTACACGGTTTTGATTTCGATTACACGGATTTCGATTTACACGGTTTTGTGCGGAACCTATCTTCAGTGTAAATCGAGGGATAGGTATATTTCAACATTAGTACTTACTTTTGATACCTGGCGTGTCAGCTTAAAAAGCGCATATCACTTGACGTGGGCTGGTCATGCGATCTAACCTGGGTTGTTGTGTTGTTTTACCTCTGAGCGGCAGTTTTTTGCACACCGTGGGCTAAATGGCCAGGTCACATGAACCCCGAAGTCTCAGAAAAGGTTGGGGGAGGGGACCCACTGGAACAGCTGTTGGAAGACAGATGGTATCCTCCCGTCAAGGCCATCCAGCGTGTTCTTTAATTTGCACAGGGTATGGCTCTCCCACACACGGGGCCACGGCTTAACGTCCCATCCGACGGACGTCGGCCTTTCCAAGCCCATCGGTGTCCCCTACTGACCGTGGGCAGGGCAGGGAATTTTGCGGAGATAAATCTCAACGCTGACCCAGCTGGGACTCGAACCTGGGAACTACAGATTACGAGCCTGGGGCGCTACCGACTGAGCCATCCCCGCCCCGAACTAACCTGGAAAGTGCCTTCTAGACCAGAGTCTTTAGTTGCAGTCAGATACATTTCCAATGACTAATTGCTGTGATATAATGTTTACAGCCACTAATAGAGGATGATTATTCGGCAGGCGGTAGCTCAACTGTCAGAGCACCTGACATGTTATCAGCAGGTCGTGGGTTCAGATTCCGTCCTGCTAATGACAATGTTTCCTCTATATTTTTACACGGTATAACTGTAATGTATACCACAAATAGATAGTCGGGAAGATTAATCACATGGTACACAAATATTGTATATGGTATGGACCCATAAACAGTTATTTGATATGCTTTCGGGCTCAATTTTTCCAGCCGAAGCCCAAATTATTGAGTCCACCCGAGCTAGAACTATTTCGACAATTGTTGAGCCTTAGTCCAATTTAAAAAAAAATATGACGAATCATATGTATAAAAATTTATGTTATGAATCATTTACTTTATTCTTATATTATTAATTTTAATAATTTTGTAACGAAACTAAAACGTTAATGCTTATTGTAACGAAAAATATTAGTAATAATAGTAGAAAATGAAAGTTCGTTCTATCATCATTATAAATGCAAAAGAGCCATTCATTTATTAAAGATAGAGAATACGTAAAAAATAATTAAACGCTGCATAATGCTTATTTCCAATTACTAATTGAAAGGTTGAAAGTATTAATTAAACACTGATTGAAAGGTTGAAAGTATGACAAAAAAATTTCCCTTTTTATTAATTTTTTTCCGACATTGCAAGAAATATTTTTAATTATTCTCTCACCAATCTAGAACTCATCTGCAATATTTATATTTATGAGAAATAGTATCATCTTACCAAGTATGAAGCGATACTGTCTTAGTTCAACATATGGAGCAACTTATGCGAGAACAGGAGTTCTAGAGTTCCAACCTAGGCTATGAATTTTTCACTCTTGTTTCTGCTGCCTTTGCCTTGTTTCTGCTGCCTTGTTTAGTTCAGCTAATACACTGGCGGAAATTGAAAAAAGAACACCAGAAGGAATTCCTTTAGGAACGTCATATTATAATATGTTAATAGTTAAGGGCAGCAGAAACCTTGATTCAAGATTGCAAGTCATTGGATGAAATAATGACGTCATTGAGGACGACAACATGCAAATGTACGAAGCGCGTATTTAAGGACTAGGACGTGAAGAAAGAAGTTATTCGTCTTGTGTCGTGTTGTTCAGTGTTCTTTGAAGAAGCTACCATGCCTGGACGACGCAGGCGCACAACATTTGTTCAGTTAGTGGAGTTTGAGCGAGATCGTATAGTGGGTCTTTGGGAAGCAGGTTGGTCTTTTCGTCAAATTGCACACCGCCTTGGATGAGAATATCGGCAGTGGTACGATGGTGGCGTCGATGGTCAGAAGAGCATTCGCACACTCGCAGATGTGGTTCGGGCAACACAGAGTTACGGACGCACGAGAGGATCGGCGTATCAGGAGGGCGGCGTATCAGGAGGGCGGCGGTGTGCAGAGTGAATGGCTCACAAATTCGATCCTCTGTCATGCCAAGGGAGTCTACGAAAACGATACACAATCGTCGTTTGGAAGCAGGACTACGGGCACACGTGCCGCTGGCACGGTTACCACTGTCACCTCGTTACTGTCGAGCACGTTTTGCAGTGGTGTCAAGAAGGAGTTCATTGGAGGGAAGAATGGCAGTCTGTGGTCTTCAGTGATAAAAGTATCCCAAATGCGATATTCCAGCAAGATACGCCCACACTCCGCCCGGGCAACTGAAAATGATCTTCAGGCAGTGCACCAACTCCCTTGGCCAACACCTCTCCGGACTTGTCTCCAATCGAGCATGTCTGGGACTGGATCGTACAGACTCTTCCGCGGACCGCGGCAGGCAACGACCATCGCTGAATTAAGCTTACAAAACTCATAGAATGACATCCCCCAGCGTGATATCCAGCATTTGTACGACCAATTGCATGCCAGATTGGAAGCTTGTATTGCTGATCGAGGAGGTTCAACACCTTATTAAAATGTGCCTTCTGTAAAATTTAATACTCATTAAAAGGTAAATAAACATGGAATCACTTCACACGTGTGATCACTGTCCTTTATCAACAAGTTGTTTCTCCTAAATAAATCTAATAGATACGCTTTAATTGTTAATGGTTTTCTTTTTCCAATTTTCGCCAGTGTATTCTTAGTCTACTTATTGTTAGTCTACTACAATGCCCTTCAATGAACATCTTCTATATTTTGTAATGTGTGTCTAAACTCAATGATTCTCGAAGAAAGCGTCAGGGAAAAAAAAGCTGCAAAACAACTCACAAGACTGTCTCTCAAGCACGATACTACGTGGTCAGCGAAAAAAAAAATTTTCAGAATGCGCTATTGAGCAAAAAAAAAACAGATTCGCATACCTTTCGTGATGCAGCTATCAGAGAACTTTTAAAAATATCCTGTCATGCAGCTGCTTGCCAGAGGTCTGACAGGAGCCTGCCAGTTTAATACAGTAGATGGTCTGTGAGGACGGCGGGACCTCAGTAGAAAAACAACACAAACATCCATGTCTCACCCAGGGCTTGAACGTGTAAACACATCGAAAAATTATTTAGATTATTTAAGTAATAATATTATCTAAGGGATAAGAACCATTTGAGGGTTTTAAACATTGGCTTTTAAAAGTTAAGAGTACAAAAGTACTTCTATCGTAAACTAACTTTAACGATCTTTTGTAGTTATATACATATATATTAAGACTTCATACGTATAAATGTCAATATGTAACTCATGTATATCAATTATTTGTAACTGTATATATTTAACCTTTCCTGCTGATAAGCGACATTATTTTAAGTGTTTAATTTCTCTATTATTTGTATGTGCTATTTGTAAGGAATACGTAGCATTTGCTCTTACAGGGAAGATCTCATATCTTGCTATGATAATCTCTTTATATATAAATGCAAAGAAAATACAGAATTGAATCCATTCCCCAATAAACAGCCTTCATTTTACAGGCCAATGTCTTTACTCAGAGGGTCTATCAAACTGTATATTTGCATCTCTTTACTTTAAAAAATTGTAATTCTTAATGTAAAATACCATTAATATTGGAATTCCAAATATTATCGAGAATATTAATCTATTATTATATCGAGTTTAATAATCTTTATCTTTATTTAACCTTTATGGATATATAATCCGTAAATTATATATCCGTAAAGAATGTTTCTAGTGCTAGATAATTACAGAAAAACATTTCAGTTGCTTTTTTATCATTATTAAATTACAACAATTCGATTTTTCATCAGCCAGGTCTTGCGGAAGTGTGATTTCGAGTGACGTAACGAAGAATGGCACCTTCAGTAGCCCCAACTATCCGGAGCCTTACCCTGCCGATGTCCATTGCACTTACCAGTTCATGGGAAGAGGGAAAGAGAGAGTGCAGATTCTTTTCACGGATTTTGATCTCCATCTTCCGCACGAACCACCGAAAGAGTAAGTGCTGGAAAAAATTAATCAAATAATTCATGTGCACCATTAAATACGAAAAACAAAACATTCAATAATTCCAACACCTACTTTGCGGACATCCAATGAGTTAATGCAGTTCATTGAAAGGGTCAAAGAAAGAATAGAGGTCATTTTCAGAGATTTTGTTATTCATTTTCACAGATTTTGATATTCATTTTCACAGATTTTGATATTCGTTTTCACAGATTTTGATATTCATTTTTCACAGATTTTGATATTCATTTTCACAGATTTTGATATTCATTTTCACAGATTTTGATATTCATTTTTTTCACAGATTTTGATATTCATTTTTCACATATTTTGATATTCATTTTCACAGATTTTGATATTCATTTTCACAAATTTTGATATTCGTTTTCACAGATTTTGATATTCATTTTCACAGATTTTGATATTCATTTTCACAGATTTTGATATTCGTTTTCACAGATTTTGATATTCATTTTCACAGATTTTGATATTCATTTTTCACAGATTTTTATATACATTTTCACAGATTTTGATATTCATTTTCCTCAAGAATCTTCTAGAAAGCGTAAACGATAAAAAGATTTTCACCAATCTGTATACATTACTAACGTGACAAACAACATCTTCAGTAATTCTTTTTTCTAATCTGCAACGTCCACTGCTTCCCAGTCTACAGAGGTAAGATGAGAATAGAAATCCTCTTTCTGCATTTTGATGTACACCTCCTTCACAAGACTACTAGAGAGTAAGTGCAAAAAAGAATATAAATAGATATATGTATTATTATATATGAAAAATATCTTTTAGCTGTTTAATGGGGCATAGCTTGAGCTCTATCATACATATGTCACTGAAGTAATGTAGAATTTTTGCAATATAATTTTTCAAATACACCTATCCCTCGATTTACACGGTACTCAGTTCACACAATTTTGGCTTTGCACGGTCAAAAAATGCAACCAGTTTCGATTTACACGGTACTGACTGAGATCTCCTTTCTATGTACGTCTCAGTCAGTACCGTGTCAATCGAAACGGGTTGCATTTTTTGACCGTGCAAAGCCAAAATTCTGTGAACTGAGTACCGTGTAAATCGAGGGATAGGTGTATAATGAATTGGCCTAAAATAAATGAATATACCAAAAAAGAAAGCTGAATAACGTTTAGTTTTTGAGATAGAACCGAACTTTTTATGAATCTTCTTAAGGCTTGTCGGTTATATTGGACGGATGCATCTATTTACGGTTGTAAGTATGTATGAGATAGCGTAATGGATACAATATCAGTTTATTTAGAGCATTTGATTTTTCAATATAAACAGTTTATCTGTCTTTTTTTGAAAACCTCCAAGGTTACGAATCTTAAAGGGATTAAATAAGGGAATGGTTCCCTGTAATAAACTATTGAGGTGCATTGTCATATTTTCGCTTCTACTGACATTTATATTCACGAAAAATGGTTTTGCGTTGTTTTGGGTTGTTTTACCTCTGAGCGGCACTTTTTTGCACACCATGGGCTAAATGTCCAGGTCACATGGACCCCGAAGGCTCAGAGAAGGTTGGGGGAGGGGACCCACTTGAACAGCTGTTGGGAGACAGATGGTAGCCTCCCGTCAAGGCCATCCAGCGTGTTCTTTAAAGTGCACAGGGTATGGCTCTCCAACACACGGGGCCACGGCTTAACGTCCCATCCGACGGACGGCGGCCTTTCCAAGCCCATCGGTGTCCCCTACTGACCGTGGGCAGGGCGGGGAATTTTGCGGAGATAAATCTCAACGCTGACCCAGCTGGGACTCGAACCTGGGAAGTACAGATTACGAGCCTGTGAGAAGGCCTGTAAAAGCTAGGATCTGTCCTACATGTCCAAATTAAAAACCGACAACAGTAACTAAACAACACTAGATCAAATTCATTTATTATTGCTTCATCAATCACTACTCCAAATCAAAATTATAGGAAGCAAAATATATTTATGTGAACCATTAATAGTGATGCAATTGAGATTTTAAATATGGGTAGAGCTGGAAAATAAATTTCAAAGTTGGGTTCAACTTGCCAAATTAGGCAAGATTTTCATTTTTACTACTTTCCTTTAGTTCTGTACAAAAATATTTTACCAGAAAAGTTTTAGCCGTAAAAGTTGACTTACTCACTTACTCTTTGAAATGAAACAAAAATCAATATTAGTACTGTTTTTATTACAAAAAATCCAATGCTAAAGCATCCACTTTACACAAAGACGTTTTTCTCTTAAAATTCTGAAATACAGGTAAACAACCTGTGCGATCAAGAACAATATTAAGTGCGTACGAATAATTATATTTAACTGGTTTGGATACGAACCCATAACATCAGAAAATTTAATTTACTGTACTCTTGAACAAGTGTCTCAGTTTAATTACCTTGCGATGATGTGCGGTATGAGATAAAGAGAAGAATAGGGATTGCTGCTGGGACTTTTAAGAATCTATGGAGAGTGCGGAAAAATAGGTATATACATCTAAACACTAAAATTAGGCTGTATAATAGTTTGGTTCTTTCTAAGGTTAGTTATGGTAGCGAAACATGGACTCTTTGTAAGCAGGATAATAAGAAACTTGATGCCTTTGTTTCTAGATGCTTACGCATTATCTTGGGCATTAGGTAGTTTGACGTTTTAAGTAATGATGAGGTTAGAAGAATGAGTCATCAACCTCCTTTGAACCGCATATTGCACAGAGAGAGACTGCGTTGGTTTGGCCATGTTGCCCATAACAGGATTATGAACAGTGTGCCTAAGGGTTTCAGAAAAAGGGGGAGACCTAGGAAGAGATGGGCAGACAATGTCAAACAGAATCTTGCTAGAATTGGCCTAGAATGGCCATATGCAGCAGCAGTAGCTCAGAACGGGACATTTCTGAAGGGGAAAATTACACAGTCCAGTTGGACCTCCGTAATCCATGGCTGCATGAGGATTTTGTATGTATGTATTGTATTTACCATATAAGAACACATCTTTAACGTTTCTATGTCTCACTTATCTGACCTATCCCTGTTCATGATTTCAGCACTTCCAAAATAGTTTTTCATATTTCCCTATGCAAATTAGTGTGTTTTAATATCTTCGATATGTAATATATTTGTAAGCAATAACGTAAAAACAATAACGAACATTTCAATTATCGCTGACCGATTACAACGCACGCGTATATAAATTCATTGTGATTGGTTAAAGATTATTATTTGTCACGTGTGGAGTAGAAACGCTTGAAAACACTAAGTTGGTCATCTTCAATAAAGGAGCTGAGGTGACTCAGTCGGTAGGGTGCCGGGCTCATAATCTGCTGTTCAAATCCCACTTGGAGCAGGGTTGAGATTTATTCCTTCAAAATCCCTGCCTTCAGTCAGTAGCAGACACCGATAGGTTTTTAAAAGACGCGTCCATCGGATGAGACGTTTAGCCGTGGCCCTGTGTGCGAGGGAGTCACACTGTACACGTTAAAGAACACGCTGGATGGACTTGACGGGAGGATACCATCTGCCTCCTAACAACTGTCCAATGGGTCACCTACCCCCAGCTTGTCTGAGCCGTTGAGGTCCTTGTGACCTGTCCATTGTGCTCAGGAAAGTGCTGATGAGATAAAACAACCCATCTTCAATACTGAAAAACTATTTTTACAACAATCAATTTCTCTTTTTAAATCTTTCTTACTCGACACTCATATAAGTCTATCATATATTAAAATAAAACATCATTTAGCATTTTTTGTTTTTTGCCTTTACCATTGTTTCGTTTTGTTAAAAGAGTTACATGTAGGGAATATACATAAACAAATAGAAAAAAAGATAAACGCGGAACAGTCATAATAAGGGAATAAAATAAAATTACTCCATTCTAGAAACCATTATCCGCTATGAAATTACTTCCTGTGAGGAGTTATATTCGACTTAACGATTTCACCTTACACGAAATTTTTTAAAAACATATATCATATTAGTCGGGGACTGGGTGTACTACTTGATTCCTAAACATTTTCAAACATTCTAGATCAAAAACTCTTCCATGAAACTATGTGATAAATAATTTAATGTAGATTACTATCGACCAACAGTTCAAAGAAATCGAATTCTTTAAAAATCTTTTTGCGCAGTTCTTATTGTTTCCAGAATTCCCAAAAGGGACCAGAAAGCGTACCTCTGCGTGGGGGTGAGTTTATCAGAACCGGAAACGAGAGTGTCTGCGAGAGTTTTCTTCTTCAGGTGCCAGGATAGACGAATCGATTGTTCCCTTTCTAACCACCTTGGGGATGTAGATTTGAGACAGGCCATTGATGGATCGAGCTCAGAGATGTAAATCGAACGGATTTTCCTAGCTCCTACTGAACTAAGAGCAACTGATTAGATCGTGAATTTATAATGCCACTCCATTTGAGAATAATCCCACAGAAGAAAAAGAAGACTACGTCCTCTTTCTCTTCATGCATTCAACCTATCGCTATTTCGCACCAAGTGAAAGAAATAAGGACATCAGAGATGCAGAAAAAAGAGAAATATATTCATCCTTATAGATGGTCCAATTACCACAAAAGGCGCTGGAGTTAGCTATCTACCTGCCTGAGAATATATTTCCCAGAAGATATGCTGTATTTTGATGAGGGAGGGAAGAAAAAAAATCACTCCTTCCAGTGCTTATTGTTAGGTTAATAGAGCAGTTTCCTAGTCCCAGACTCCACTCCTTCTTATGTGTGTGTCTGTGCTGTGGAGAAGCCAAAAGTTGCTCCAGTTCTCTCGCATCTTCTGCTTTGGTTGTGCTTTCTTTATTCCTGTTTAGAGCGCATCTGACGGATCTCATGAAACTTTATCACTGTTTACCGTCACCGTTTCCATGCGAGGCTCGTCTAATATTTGCATTTTATAAGGCTTAGCTTTTCTTTAACGCAGTCATTGTCTGTATTCTCTGCATGCAAGGTATTTGATTATCTTTAGGTAAAGAGAGAGTCTTTGTGGCCGGCGCCGCTGCGAATACAGGCACTTACATAGAGCAAAGAGGCGCCTCGGCAGTTCGGGTGCTGTGGGAAAAGCCACGCTCCAAAGGTTTCGCTTCGTGTGCCTTTGATTTGATTACTCCGATCCTGGTGAATTTCGAACTGCTCCGATATTAACTGAGACTGAATACGAAGCCCAAAAGTCTGCGAACATCAGAAGCTATTAAAATGTATATTGACGAACGTTTGTTCCTGCATAGAAAGACGTTTTTGGGTTGTTTGTTGTAAATATTGCTTTAGTATACGTTCAAGAAATAATAAATAAAAAAAAGCTACGATAATAAACAACCGTTGAGTGAGAACGAATGGGCGATGATTTTTTGAGTCAAGTTTTGATGGAAGCAGATATTTACCTATACCGAAAAGGCAGTGCTTTATTTGTACTAAATAGGAAGTTAAAAGCAAAAACTTTGTCAGGTTTTTTTGCAGGAAGGGAGTGCGAGTTAGATATTTATAAGAAATCTTATGAATATGGAGTCCTTAGATTTTTTTTAAAAATGAAAGTAAAAGAAATGTTTACTTTAAATGTTGATTCAAATGTTTTTGTGTGTTTTTTACTGAAATAACAGTGAGTTCCACAGAAATATTTCTTTATCTTCCGAGTGGAAAGCTTGATGACTGTCTTTGTTCACCTGAACAGAATTTCTTCAAGACATAATTTCGTTACGTTCATAAATAAATAAAATAAATAAATACCCCCTCAAGCAGCTGCTTGCCACAGAGGTCTGACAGGAGTTTGTCAGTTTATATGCCAGAGTAGAAGGTCTGAGAGGATGGCAGGACCTCAGCAGAAAAACAACACGAACATCCATGCCTTACCCGGGGCTCGAACCCAGGTCCCGTAGATCAGTAGCCAAGCGCGCTAACCACTCGGCCAGTCTAATATAAATATGCGTATAAATATTAAATTCAATGGAAAAGGAATGATCCTGGGTAAAGGATAAAATTTGGTTCATTTGATAAAGGTTTTGGAAAAGTATCTTAGAATTAGCAGTAATTTATATAAAAGCAAAATAATATTGGCAGTTACGAAAATTTGCAACAAATTACGAAAAATGGTGAACAGTTCATTTTTTTGCAAATAGTAATGCTGGATTCAAATGTCATTATGGATGAAAATGTGTATTAGACTATAGTAATGTGAAAGATCTAAACCAATTATTTTTAAACAATGATTTAAAAAAAATATTTATTCACTGTTTAGTGTTATTGGAAGCCGGATCAGTTTACAGGAAAGTCGTAAACCGTAATAAATGTTCTTTCGAAAAGTACATTGATCAGTACACAAACTCCTAAAACCTTTATTAAACTAAATCTCTAAAGAATAATTTTAAAATTATTGGAAGCTTCATACTTATGCAGTATCTTGGGCATTAGGTGGTTCAACTTTGTAAGTAATGATGAGGTTAGGCAAAGGAGTCGGCAATCTCATTTGAGTAGCATATTGTGCAGAGAGAGAGAGACTCCGTTGGTTTGGCCATGTTGCCCGTATGAATAATTATAGATTGGTGAATATAGGAATATATATTATGAACAGTATGACTAATGGCCCAAGAAAGAGGGGGAGACCTAGGATGCGGTGGGCAGACCATGTTAGAATTGATCTACTGTGGTCAGATGCAGCAGATGTAGCTCATGACAGATGTGTTTGTAGAACTAAATTGCACAATCTGGTTGAATTTCCGTCGCCCATGGATGCTTGAGGATGATGAAATGATGATGATTTATATTTAAATAAAATTCGATTTTTGTTAAACTTTTCACATTACACAACACTTTAACTGTGAATAATTATTGCATATATTAGAGATTTAGAATAGGCCCGTCCAACTCAAATTTAGTGAAGAGCAACAGGTAAAAAAAAATATTCTTAAATAACTGCAGGAAAACATTTTGTACTTGAGATCGAAAATAAGATAGTGGAGAGTAAGAGAATGAAAAGAAAAATATATATTTAAGAAATCTAGAAAATATCTTGATTATAAAACAGGGTTACACATTTTAATGAGCACTATGAATTGACAAAATTGTTTAGTTGGGTTGTTTTACCTCTGAGCGGCACTTTTTTGCACACCATGGGCTAAATGGCCAGGTCACATGGACCCCGAAGGCTCAGAGAAGGTTGGGGGAGTTAATACTGTCTGTCCCCTACTGACCGTGGGCAGGGCGGGGAATTTTGCGGAGATAAATCTCAACGCTGACCCAGCTGGGACTCGAACCTGGGAACTACAAATTACGAGCCTGGCGCGCTACCGACTGAGCCATCCCCGCCCCATCCTATGAATGAATACATTACTAAATTCTGAGTACTTAATAACATAAAATAAATTGTGCAATTTCTCACTGTAAAGGTATCATTTAGGAAGCTATATATAAAGAAAATTATATTCTTGAAATTTTAAACAATATGTTCTCGAAGCTCGTGTGTTTCTTTAGCATATTTTGACACCCCAAGGGGCCACGATCCAGCTGTTTACAAACATTGGGTTAGTACTTACACCACTCCCAAGATGTGAAAGAGTATACATAAAATAAATAAAAAATTGACTGATTATGTCCATGCTGGGCTCGAGCCCCGGGTAAGGCATGGATGTATGTGTCGTTTTTCTGCTGAGGTCCTGCCATCCTCACAGACCTCCTACTATGGCATATAAATTGACAGGCTTTTGTCAGACCTCTGTGGCAAGCAGCTGCTTGAGGGGGTATTATTTAACCGTCTTTTGGACGAGTGGTTAGTGCGCTTGGCTACTGATCTAAGGGACCTGGGTTCGAGCCCCGGGTAAGGCATGGATGTATGTGTCGTTTTTCTGCTGAGGTCCTGCCATCCTCACAGACCTTCTACTATGGCATATAAACTGACAGGCTCCTGTCAGACCTCTGTGGCAAGCAGCTGCTTCAAGGGGTATTATTTAACCGTCTTGTGGACGAGTGGTTAGTGCGCTTGGCTACTGATCTAAGGGACCTGGGTTCGAGCCCCGGGTAAGGCATGGATGTATGTGTTGTTTTTCTGCTGAGGTCCTGCCATCCTCACAGACCTTCTACTATGGCATATAAACTGACAGGCTCCTGTCAGACCTCTGTGGCAAGCAGCTGCTTCAAGGGGTATTATATAACCGTCTTGTGGACGAGTGGTTAGTGCGCGTGGCTACTGATCTAAGGGACCTGGGTTCGAGCCCCGGGTAAGGCATGGATGTATGTGTTGTTTTTCTGCTGAGGTCCTGCCATCCTCACAGACCTTCTACTATGGCATATAAACTGACAGGCTCCTGTCAGACCTCTGTGGCAAGCAGCTGCTTCAAGGGGTATTATATAACCGTCTTGTGGACGAGTGGTTAGTGCGCTTGGCTACTGATCTAAGGGACCTGGGTTCGAGCCCCGGGTAAGGCATGGATGTATGTGTTGTTTTTCTGCTGAGGTCCTGCCATCCTCACAGACCTTCTACTATGGCATATAAACTGACAGGCTCCTGTCATACCTCTGTGGCAAGCAGCTGCTTCAAGGGGTATTATATAACCGTCTTGTGGACGAGTGGTTAGTGTGCTTGGCTACTGATCTAAGGGACCTGGGTTCGAGCCCCGGGTAAGGCATGGATGTATGTGTTGTTTTTCTGCTGAGGTCCTGCCATCCTCACAGACCTTCTACTATGGCATATAAACTGACAGGCTCCTGTCAGACCTCTGTGGCAAGCAGCTGCTTCAAGGGGTATTATATAACCGTCTTGTGGACGAGTGGTTAGTGCGCTTGGCTACTGATCTAAGGGACCTGGGTTCGAGCCCCGGGTAAGGCATGGATGTATGTGTTGTTTTTCTGCTGAGGTCCTGCCATCCTCACAGACCTTCTACTATGGCATATAAACTGACAGGCTCCTGTCAGACCTCTGTGGCAAGCAGCTGCTTCAAGGGGTATTATATAACCGTCTTGTGGACGAGTGGTTAGTGCGCTTGGCTACTGATCTAAGGGACCTGGGTTCGAGCCCCGGGTAAGGCATGGATGTATGTGTTGTTTTTCTGCTGAGGTCCTGCCATCCTCACAGACCTTCTACTATGGCATATAAACTGACAGGCTCCTGTCATACCTCTGTGGCAAGCAGCTGCTTCAAGGGGTATTATATAACCGTCTTGTGGACGAGTGGTTAGTGTGCTTGGCTACTGATCTAAGGGACCTGGGTTCGAGCCCCGGGTAAGGCATGGATGTATGTGTTGTTTTTCTGCTGAGGTCCTGCCATCCTCACAGACCTTCTACTATGGCATATAAACTGACAGGCTCCTGTCAGACCTCTGTGGCAAGCAGCTGCTTCAAGGGGTATTATATAACCGTCTTGTGGACGAGTGGTTAGTGCGCTTGGCTACTGATCTAAGGGACCTGGGTTCGAGCCCCGGGTAAGGCATGGATGTATGTGTTGTTTTTCTGCTGAGGTCCTGCCATCCTCACAGACCTTCTACTATGGCATATAAACTGACAGGCTCCTGTCAGACCTCTGTGGCAAGCAGCTGCTTCAAGGGGTATTATATAACCGTCTTGTGGACGAGTGGTTAGTGCGCTTGGCTACTGATCTAAGGGACCTGGGTTCGAGCCCCGGGTAAGGCATGGATGTATGTGTTGTTTTTCTGCTGAGGTCCTGCCATCCTCACAGACCTTCTACTATGGCATATAAACTGACAGGCTCCTGTCAGACCTCTGTGGCAAGCAGCTGCTTCAAGGGGTATTATATAACCGTCTTTGGACGAGTGGTTAGTGCGCTTGGCTACTGATCTAAGGGACCTGGGTTTGAGCCCCGGGTAAGGCATGGATATATGTGTTGTTTTTCTGCTGAGGTCCTGCCATCCTCACAGACCTTCTACTATGGCATATAAACTGACAGGCTCCTGTCAGACCTCTGTGGCAAGCAGCTGCTTCAAGGGGTATTAGATGACCGTCTTTGGACGAGTGGTTAGTGCGCTTGGCTACTGATCTAAGGGACCTGGGTTCGAGTCCCGGGTAAGGCATGGATGTATGTGTTGTTTTTCTGCTGAGGTCCTGCCATCCTCACAGACCTTCTACTATGGCATATAAACTGACAGGCTCCTGTCAGACCTCTGTGCAAGCAGCTGCTTCAAGGGGTATTATATAACCGTCTTGTGGACGAGTGGTTAGTGCGCTTGGCTACTGATCTAAGGGACCTGGGTTCGAGCCCCGGGTAAGGCATGGATGTATGTGTTGTTTTTCTGCTGAGGTCCTGCCATCCTCACAGACCTTCTACTATGGCATATAAACTGACAGGCTCCTGTCAGACCTCTGTGCAAGCAGCTGCTTCAAGGGGTATTATATAACCGTCTTGTGGACGAGTGGTTAGTGCGCTTGGCTACTGATCTAAGGGACCTGGGTTCGAGTCCCGGGTAAGGCATGGATGTATGTGTTGTTTTTCTGCTGAGGTTCTGCCATCCTCACAGACCTTCTACTATGGCATATAAACTGACAGGCTCCTGTCAGACCTCTGTGGCAAGCAGCTGCTTGAGGGGGTATTTATTTATTTTTTTTTATTCAGAACGGAAATTTTCTTCTTTACTACAGTACTTACTCAGGTGCGAATTTCAATAGACAACTCCCCTTGCACCACTGAATACACGCACACGAATAAAAGGAAGGAAGTGCTTAATAGACATCTCCAAAGTAGAGACACCTAAAGAAATGAATTTGCCATTTATTCCAAATGGCGCATTGCGTAAAAAAACCTGACCATCAAAGCACCCTATATCACAAAACATGAAAAAACATAACGCTATTATCTTGCTGATGTCGTTATTTCTCCCGCTATGAGTATGAAAACATTGAAGTTCGCTATTTATGCTGCATACAAGGGGAAAACGTGCTCAGGAAGGATGAAATTCTTTATTTTTCTCTGAAGCCTTACGTCGTAAATGGGTCCTTAACATGCAAATGGTATGTTACTTTACGTATGAGATTTCTCCAAGTTTCCTAACTGGCAGCGTGGAATATGACTTGTAAGCGAAGTTCCATTAGACGAAAGCGATGTCTACTAGCACTCCACGTAGCCACAGGTTGTTTCGCCTTTGCTATTCCAAAAACGTCTTATCCTTTAGCAGGAATGCAAATAGGATATAAGTAGGAGGCTCGGAAGAAATCCGTGAACGCTACTTACTAAAAATTCTCAGAAAAAAGAACTGATCTCCGATGCATCAAACTGGTTTGGTTTGCTTTTAAGTGTCGCACTGCAGTTTTATGCTGAAGGCAGAATTGAGGGAAATGAGCAAGTCCTATTTCGATTGGGGGAGGGGGTGGTTCAGTCGGTAGCGCGCCAGGCTAGTAATCTGTAGTTCCCAGGTTCGAGTCCCAGCTGGGTCAGCGTTGAGATTTATCTCCGCAAAATTCCCCGCCCTGCCCACGGTCAGTAGGGGACACCGATGGGCTTGGAAAGGCCGCCGCCCGTCGGATGGGACGTTAAGTCGTGGCCCCGTGTGTGGGAGAGACATACCCTGTGCACCTTAAAGAACACGCTGGATGGCCTTGACGGGAGACTACCATTTGTCTCCCAACAGCTGTTCCAGTGGGTCCCCTCCCCCAACCTTCTCTGGGCCTTCGGGGTCCATGTGACCTGGCCATTTAGCCCATGGTGTGCAAAAAAGTGCCGCTCAGAGGTAAAACAACCCAACAACCCAACCTATTTCGATTGAGGATTTTTATGTTGGAATACGTTTAAAAGTACCGTACTGCAGAAGATACAGAAAATTGAAACGACAATAGTATAAAAGTTGAAAAAATCCTCAGACAGACTATTTGCTAGAAAAGAGGGTCTCAGAGCTTGATTTACCACAAGTAATAACCTATGAAGGAAGGTGAGACCTCAACAAAAAATTAATACAAACATCCATACTTTATTTGAATTTGCAACTTTATCCCTTTTTTCCCAAGCAAGAGCTCTAAACCAGTAGAGCACAAACGCCGGCCCGTTTAATAATTTTATCTGACAGGTGTAAAATTTAGAAAAAATATATGTATATTTTTTTTAATCTGGAGCTACTAAAATGAATGGTGTTTTAATAAATTATATCATATAACTAGCTGCAACGTCATCGAACTCGGATCTTCAACAGATCATTTCTGTTGAACTTCAACAGTCTCATCCCTCGCATATAGCTTCGATAAATCAACTTCAGTTTTAACGCTAAAACAAACTTTATATTAATATTTAATTTCTCTCTTTTATTTTGTACCAATATATGTGGCCGAGTGGTTAGCGCGCTTGGCTACTGATCTACGGGACCTGGGTTCGAGCCCCGGGTAAGGCATGGATGTTCGTGTTGTTTTTCTGCTGAGGTCCTGCCATCCTCTCAGATCTCCTACTGTGGCATATAAACTGACAGGCTCCTGTCAGACCTCTGTGGCAAGCAGCTGCTTGAGGGGGTATTTATTTTTTTTATTTATATACATGATAAGTTCATTTTTTAAATTTGATAACCAAATGAAACTCTTTTGGTTCTTTTATCGCCCCCCTCCACCTCCCAACTATTTGTCCACAGCAAATATACAGGGTGTCCTTGAATTCATGGCCCAAACGTGAGGGAATGGTAGTACACACCGAACTCACCAATATTCGTCATAGAATATGCGGCCGCAAAGGCAGTGTGGAGTCGGAAATGAAGGACAGACACAGAAGTTTCCACAGTGACATTTATTGGAAATCATTACAACAAATGCTCAAACGTCCGCCCAGCAACATTGATACAGGTGGCACAACAGCGGAGTAGTGATCGGCGTACCTACTCGTAAACACCGGGCTTGTCGCGTACATCGGCGGCTGCGACGGACAGTCGGGTTACCAGATCCTCTGCTGACTGCACGGGCGTCTCGTACACGACACTCTTCAAATGTCCCGACAGAAAGAAATCGATACAAGAAAGATCGGGCGATCTGGGGAGCCATGAGATGGGACCACCGCACCCAATCCATCGGTTCCCAAATGTGGTATGAAGATGCTGACGCACATCCATGTTGAAATGGGCGGGTGCCCCATCGTGCTGGAACCACATACGGGCGCGGATTGTGGCTGGAACATCCTGAAGCAATTCCGGCAAAACCTGTTGCAGAAAAATGCGATACGTTTGCCCATCGAGGCGTTCCAGCAGTAGGTAGAGTCCAATTAAGTAGTCATGCACGATCCCCGCCCAGACATTGACTGCAAACCGTTGCTGGTTCTAATTTGGACGTGTACCATGGGGGTTCTGGGCCGCCAACAAATGCGCATTATGGACATTCACTACGCCTTCACGTGAGAATGTTGATTCATCCGTAAAGAACACATGCGTGGGGAAATCGGGATGTGCGGCACTTTGCTGCAGGAACCACTGGGCGAAATCCATACACAGGGGATAATCAACAGCTGTCAATGTCTGCACTCGCTGCAAGTGATAGGGGTGTAGCCCTTCTTCATGCAGTACTCGCCAGACACTGTACCGATGCACACCCAGGCTCTGGGCATCGGATCGCGTGCTTGTAACTGGGTTATCTGTCACATACGCAAGATGTCCTCACTCATTGCTGGCGTTCTGACCATCCGTGCTCGTCCGGTATCATATCGACTGACGTCAAAGGTGCCTGCCTCAGACAGCTGGCGGTGCAGTCGTGCAAACATTTTATGGTCGGTCACGCGGCGCATAGGATATCACTCACGGTAGAGTCTTTGCGCCTCTCTACCATTGCCCTTGGCTACGCCATACATCAGGTGCTTATCGGCTTTCTCTGCGTTTGTAAACTGTTCCATCTCGTTTCCGGTCGACACTGAAAATGCTGGGGTTTGGCCGACCCAGTGTTTTTGAGCCGTGCCGCCTCAACTCTGCCCAATACCGGTACCGGGCTGCGTTTGCGGCCGCATATTCTATGACGAATATTGGTGGGTTCGGTGTGTATTACCATCCCCTCACGTTCGGACCATGAATTCAGGGACACTCTGTATACACACTGCTGGCCATTAAAAGTGCAACACCAGGAAAAACTCATCAGATTTTGATAGATATGGGAGAACATGGGAGAACATGTAAATGATTCAAAGCACAGCACATACGCACATCATGTGTGAGAGTAACGCCCTCTGGAAGAGGTATAAGAAGAGATTACAAAGAGTCGGTGTAAAGCATTGGAATTGTGTTTGCTCGCAGTTCTTGCGCACTAAAGGATCAAGTATGCCTGTCGAAGGCATCCATACAACCAGGTTTCCGACTTTGATCGAAGGAGAACTGTGGAATTACGGGAAAGCGGATTATCGTACCAAGACATCGGTGCTCGAGCTGGATGGAATGTTGCCACAGTGATGTGAATATGGCGTCAGTGGGTAAAGGAGGAACTCACTCACCGAAATGAGGGATCTCAATGGCCCTGTCACACAAAGGAACGAGAGAACAGACATCTCGTGAGCATGGCTTTGAATGATTGTACAGCCACATCAAATACCTTACCTCAACAGTTAGACTGTGTTGCACATCAACCAGTGTCCACACGTACCGTTCAATGACGACTGCAGCATCGGGGCATCTTTGCTAGGCGGCTATTGCTTCATCTACCATTCACTCTACAACACAGGCGTATGCGACTGCAATGCTGCCAAGAACGTCACGCATGGATGTGCGAATGGCATCGCATTGTCTTTTCAGACGAATCCCGTTTCAGTATGCAGCACCATGATGGACTAATCCGTATCTGGCGGTATACAGGGCCGACCCCTGGTGTTGTCCCGTTTCAGTGTGCAGCACCATGATGAACTAATCCGTATCTGGCGGTATACAGGGCCGACCCCTGGTGTTGTCCCGTTTCAGTGTGCAGCACCATGATGAACTAATCCGTATCTGGCGGTATACAGGGCCGACCCCTGGTGTTGTCCCGTTTCAGTGTGCAGCACCATGATGAACTAATCCGTATCTGGCGGTATACAGGGCCGACCCCTGGTGTTGTCCCGTTTCAGTGTGCAGCACCATGATGAACTAATCCGTATCTGGCGGTATACAGGGCCGACCCCTGGTGTTGTGATATAGGATGTCATTGGACCTCCACTCATGCACGCGCCTCGTACGCATTACCATGTGGGGCGGGGGTGGCTCAGTCGGTAGCGCGCCAGGCTCGTAATCTGTAGTTCCCAGGTTCGAGTCCCAGCTGGGTCAGCGTTGAGATTTATCTCCGCAAAATTCCCCGCCCTGCCCACGGTCAGTAGGGGACACCGATGGGCTTGGAAAGGTCGCCGTCCGTGGATGGCTTGGAAAGGTCGCCGTCCGTCGTTAAGCCGTGGCCCCGTGTGCGGGAGAACCATACCCTGTGCACGTTAAAGAACACGCTGGATGGCCTTGACGGGAGGCTACCATCTGTCTCCCAACAGCTGTTCCAGTGGGTCCCCTCCCCCAACCTTCTCTGAGCCTTCGGGGTCCATGTGACCTGGCCATTTAGCCTGTGGTGTGCAAAAAAGTGCCGCTCAGAGTAAAACAACCCAACAACAACGCATTACCAGTACTTTCAACAGCCAGTGTTACATCATTGAAGTGTTGGAACCTGTGATCGTACCTTATCTTAAGGGGCTCTCTGGTGTCATTTACCAACAGGACAATGCCCGACCACATGTGGCATGCATCGTCCAACAATTCCTGGTTAACCACCATGTGACACTTCTGCCTTGGCCTGTACGTTCACTGGATCTGTTCCCAATTGAACATGTCTGGTCCATGATCTCATGACACCAGCACACCACAAACCAGCAGCTGCTACAACAAATGAACTTTGGCTACGTATCAAAACTGCATCGACTGACATTCCCCAAACACACATCCGACGTCCCCTACTCTCAATGCCGGACCCGTGAACAGTGATCATTGCCGCTCATGGTGGCTACACAAGATACTAATTTCTTTGTATTCCACAAGTCTAATCCAGTTGTATTTGTAATCATTTGATCCTTGTAACATAAGCTTTGTATTCACTATATATGGCTTTGGGTTGGGTTGGTTTACCTTTGAGAAGCACTTTTTTGCACAACATGGGCTAAATGGCCAGGTCACAAGGACCCCGAAGGCTCAGAGAAGGTTGGGGGAGGGGACCCACTGGAACGGCTGTTGGAAGACAGATGGCAACCTCCCGTCAAGGCCATCCAGCGTGTTCTTTAACGTGCAGAGTGTACGGCTCTCCTGCACACGGAGCCACGGCTTAACATCCCATCCGACGGACGGCGGCCTTTCCTAGCCCATCGGTGGCCCCTACTGACCGTGGGCAGGTCGGGGAGTTTTGCGGAGGAAAATTTCAATGTTGACCCAGCTGGGACTAGAACCTACGAATTGCAGATTACGAGCCTGGCGCGCTACCGACTGAGTCACCGCGCCCTCAGCCACAAGTAAGCAAAAGGCAAAAAAAAAATATTAATCAATTTATTCTGGAAGTTCTAGTGTATTTTTCGAAGATCGCGGCCCTGCGGGGGAGCTGCTATATGGCTGCTGAAGAACATTGCCTATATTACACTGAGGTACGTACAGTCGCACAAAAAAGTATCCGAACACTGGTTGATTACAGAATTCAGAAAAAATATCTGGCAACGATTTTTTTAGAAATTAGTGATCTGGCAACCTTCGTGTCACGTAATTACAGAATTCATGAAAAATATCTGGAGCGTGTACAGCAACTGTACACGCTCCAGTTTGCTGTGAACGGTAACTGCACACGCTCAATATTTCGGGAGTGAGCCCACACGATCTAGTATCAAAATAATATGACCACCTGCAGTCGCTCAAAAAAGTATCCGAACGCTGTGTACAAATAAACCACTATCAAGCTATGAAGGAGTAAACATAAAAAACTAACTGATTAAATTCATGCCTTAGTCCGAACGATATTTTTTTTACCTAGGTGTGGCATTCAAAAGACAACCCCCATTCCTCTTCCAACCCACACATCTAAAAGAATGGAAGTATTTAACAGAATATCTATTCATCGCAGAGACGTAAAAGAATTCTTTGTGTAATTTCCGAAAATAGCTCTAAATGTCGCAGTTCATCTAGAGAATATTTCAGCATTGTTCAACATCTTAGCCTTCGACTACGAAAACTTTACTCATCCACTTTTTGGGGCGGGGGTGGCTCAGTCGGTAGCGCGCCAGGCTCGTAATCTGTAGTCTCAGTTTCGAGTCCCAGCTGGGTCAGCATTGAGATTTATCTCCGCAAAATTCCCTGCCCTGCCCACGGTCAGTAGGGGACACCGATGGGCTTGGAAAGGCCGTCGTCCGTCGGATGGGACGTTAAGCCGTGTCCCCGTGTGCGGGAGAGCCATACCCTGTGCACGTTAAAGAACACGCTGGATGGCCTTGACGGGAGACTACCATCTGTCTCCCAACAGCTGTTCCAATGGGTCCCCTCCCCCAACCTTCTCTGAGCCTTCGGGGTCCTTGTGACCTGGCCATTTAGCCCATGGTGTGCAAAAAAAGTGCCGCTCAGAGGTCAAACAACACAACACAACTCATCCACTTTGCATACTTGGAAATATTGTCAGACAAGTCGTCGAGATCTCCATCTTTGTTTTATCTGCTGGGTGAATATCCCTTCCGTTGAATGAAGTGGCAAATTCTTCTGGGTCCCGATCCAAAGCATGTCCTTTAACGAGTTCGAGATCGGATTTAACAATCCAGATATTCTCCTGGGAGAAGCATCATAATGCGAAGCTTTACTCGGCTCTTCTTAAAATTGAAGGCATTTCCTTTCTTGTTTTTCTGAAGTCAGAAATGGAGAGAAAGCGATATAAGGAAGATAAATTCTTCTCAATGTCCAACAGTTATAGGAAAACTTTATGTTCCTTTGTCTCTACACTCAGGGAAATTGTCATAAGCAGTTCATCTGGTAAGCTGCTGCTACATTAACTGAAGCAATAAAAATAACTATAGAAGAATCTAATATTTTGCATCAAACTTCGAGGTTTTTTTATGGTATTACAATGGATTTGGGTTGTTTTACCTCTGAGCGGCACTTTTTTGCACACCATGGGCTAAATGGCCAGGTCACATGGACCCCGAAGGCTCAGAGAAGGTTGGGGGAGGGAACCCACTGGAATAGCTGTTGGGGAACAGATGGTAGCCTCCCGTCAAGGCCATCCAGCGTTTTCTTTAACGTGCACAGGGTATGGCTCTCCCGCACACGGCTTAACGTCCCATTCGACGGACGGTATTACAATGGAAGTAGAAACTGCAATATGAGTGTTATTAATTTTATTGTTTGTGTCACTTTGTAGAGTACAGTCGGTCAAAAAAGTATCCGAACACTATGGCTGATTACAGAATTCAGAAAAAATATCTGGCAACGATTTTTTTAGAAATTAGTGATCTGGCAACCTTCGTGGCACGTGACACGAAGGTTGCAGATCACTGATTTCTAAAAAAATCGTTGCCAGATATTTTTTCTGAATTCTGTAATCAGCCATAGTGTTCGGATACTTTTTTGAGCGACTGTACATATAGAAAGATAGGTATTTTTTTTAAAAATTTAATTACGATTTTTTAATACTCATTAATATTTTTTGAATTAAGTATTTCATTGCATTTTTTGAGTAAATTTAATTATTTCACAAGTTTGTTTTTCATCGAAGTTAAGAATTACCCCCAAAAAGGTTTTTTCTGGTTTAAACGTTTACCTGCTTTCATCACTGGCAGCTTCTTAACACGTAAAAAAGAAGAAAAAAAACCAACGAGCTTTATTTTTTAAACATCCCTTATGTACCTATCACTGTAACTATACAATACAAGCAAATGTTCGGTAATTGCGTGAAACCCAGTATCGAGCGATTCCTAATTCATCTACGTCCTTCTTCCTCTTTTTCGCAGCTGCGAATCCGTGGACGCAGTGATGATCTTCATCACCATCAACGGACAGATGGAGAGGGTGGACAACTTCTGCGGGAATAAGTTGCCAGCTCAGCTGATGTCAAATGGCCCATCCATGACTGTCGAGTTTAGGAGCTTCCATTCGTCGCCAGAGGTCAAAGGATTCCGGGCCATTTATCGATTTGTAACAGGTTAGTCGAATGTTTTCTTACTAAATAAGCCTTCTTGGTGGCACAGTGATATCGCGTTGGTTGCTAGTGACCCTACAACTGCTGGGGTCCGGATTCAAGTACTTCTAGTGTCCGTGTGCTATTACTTCTAACTGAGACAGTGGTCAGCAGCGATTTCAGTCTCAGTAGAGCATATCCTTGTATGAAAAGACCTATATAAACTAGTAATTTCTAGGACCCTTCTCTGACTTATATGTTGCATATTAAAAATAATTTCTAGGACCCTTCTCTGACTTATATGTTGCATATTAAAAATAGTTTCTAGGACCCTTCTCTGACTAATATGTTGCATATTAAAAATAGTTTCTAGGACCCTTCTCTGACTTATATGTTGCATATTAAAAATAGTTTCTAGGACCCTTCTCTGACTTATATGTTGAATATTAAAAATAGTTTCTAGGACCCTTCTCTGACTTATATGTTGCATATTAAAAATAGTTTCTAGGACCCTTCTCTGACTTATATGTTGCATATTAAAAATAGTTTCTAGGATCCTTCTCTGACTTATATGTTGCATATTAAAAATAGTTTCTAGGACCCTTCTCTGACTTATATGTTGCAAATTAAAAATAGTTTCTAGGACCCTTCTCTGACTTATATGTTGCATATTAAAAATAGTTTCTAGGACCCTTCTCTGACTTATATATTGCGTATTAAAAATAGTCTCTAGGATCCTTCTCTGACTTATACATTGCATATTAAAAATAGTTTCTAGGACCCTTCTCTGACTTATATGTTGCATATTAAAAATAGTTTCTAGGACCCTTCTCTGACTTATATGTTGCATATTAAAAATAGTTTCTAGGACCCTTCTCTGACTTATATGTTGCATATTAAAATAGTTTCTAGGACCCTTCTCTGACTTATATGTTGCATATTAAAAATAGTTTCTAGGACCTTTCCCTGACTTATATGTTGCATATTAAAAATAGTTTCTAGGACCATTCTCTGACCTATATATTTCAAATAAAAAAATAATCTGATATTAAAACACATTGCCAGTTACTCATATATATTCACTATCTAATTCACGTTTCGTAAGGTTTCAAAATTAAAAATTTACATATAGGTTTCAATATCTATCATAAGGAAAATCATGAATTGTTCAGTTCAGTTCGTCTAATCAGTGTTTAATGATTGACAATATCTAAACAAGCCATTAACTATTATTTTCACTTTTACAAATACGTTTTACTTAATATTAAGTTGGTGCATTTCAAATAAAATAATTACATTTCAGTTTCGAAAGTGACATAACTGAAACTTAACAGTTTGTTTCCTCATAAGTTGAATAAAAAATATTTAAAATATAGTGCAGCATACTACACAGTAACGTGTGAAATGATGAAATAAACGTCATTAATGTGTAACACCACTACAAAAAAAAAGAAAAAGAAAAACTAGCGCAATGTTTAAAGAAAGTAAACAATCAAGTTCGGTCAATGGATAATTACATTCAAATTCATTTTTGTGAAAATATGTTACTGAAGATCAACAGCGTATAAAATAACTGTTCAATTCAATTTCTATATATTAGAGCAGGACAACGCGTAGCTCTTTCAATTATTGTTTATGGTACTTATATAACTTTTTAGGTGTAAAATACGGATCGTTCAGGCTCCAATCTAGAGAAAAATAAAATAAGTGGAGGCAAGTGATCCGCTTGTTGTATAATGCCATTCTGGTATAATTTTTTCCCCTATTTTAATGATATTTGACAAACATATTGAAAAATACTGACATTATATATATATATCTGTTAAATATTTTTGCCTCAATTCCAGGGGGGGGGGGGGGCTCAGTCGGTAGCGCGCCAGGCTCGTAATCTGTAGTTTCCAGGTTCCAGTCCCAGCTGGGTCAGCGTTGAGATTTATCTCCGCAAAATTTCCCGCCCTGCCCACGGTCAGTAGGGGACACCGATGGGCTTGGAAAGGCCGCCGTCCGTCGGATGGGACGTTAAGCCGTGGCCCCGTGTGCGGGAGAGCCATACCCTGTGCACGTTAAAGAACACGCTGGATGGCCTTGACGGGAGGCTACCATCTGTCTCCCAACAGCTGATCCAGTGGGTCCCCTCCACCAACCTTCTCTGAGGCCTTCGGGGTCCATGTGACCTGGCCATTTTGCCCATGGTGGGAAAAAAGTGTCGCTCAGAGGTAAAACAACCCAACCCTCAATTCCGGTTACTAGCTAGTGTTGAGTTTTATCTCCGCAAAACCCTCTCCCTGCCCCCGATCAGCAGGGAACAACGAGGGGCTTGGAAAGACCGCAGTCCGTCAAATGAGACATAGAGCCATGACCCTGTGTGCACGAGATCCATACCCTGTGTATGTTAAAGTACATGACGAAAAACCTTGGCCGGGGACTACCATTTGTCTCCTAATATTTATCCAGTGGTTTCGCTTTCCCCAAACTTCTCTGACCCCACGGGGTCCTTGTGACCTGGCCATTTATCTCACTGTGTGCAAAAAAGAGTTTTTTAGAGGTAAAACAACCTTTTGCAAACTAATGGTTATATCGATTCACATTACTCATTAACATGACTATTTTTAAAGATTTTTTTTTTGCTTTTTTCTTTTCAAATACATTTTTCCCAACTAATTCACTATTAGAAATGCATGTTTTCGCTTTTAAATAGAGAAATTTTTCCTGTGGCTTTTTAAGAATATAGATTTGTTGCTTTTTGAAAACAATTGGCCCTTCCCTAAGTTTGGGTTTCCTAGCTCTGCTTTACGTATTGGCTTTCAACAATATCCATTCAATACTTAAAAGAACTGGGGTGGCTCAGTCGGTAGCGCGCCAGGCTCGTAATCTGTAGTTCCCAGGTTCGAGTCCCAGCTGGGTCAGCGTTGAGATTTATCTCCGCAAAATTCCCCGCCCTGCCCACGGTCAGTAGGGGACACCGATGGGCTTGGAAAGTCCGCCGTCCGTCGGATGGGACGTTAAACCCCCATCGTGGCCCCGTGTGCGGGAGAGCCATACCCTGTGCACGTTAAAGAACACGCTGGATGGCCTTGACGGGAGGCTACCATCTGTCTCCCAACAGCTGTTCCAGTGGGTCCCCTCCCCCAATCTTCTCTGAGCCTTCGGGGTCCATGTAACCTGGCCATTTAGCCCGGGGTGTGCAAAAAAGTGCCGCTCAGAGGTAAAACAACCCAACTTAAAAGAACTAATGGAAACATTCAACATAATGTTGGCAGATAATAACTGCTGCTCAGTTCCTAAAATAAGATTGGGTTGTTGAGTTGTTTTACCTCTGAGCGGCACTTTTTTGCACAGCATGGGCTAAATGGCCAGGTCACATGGAACCCGAAGGCTCAGAGAAGGTTGGGGGAGGGGACCCACTGGAACAGTTGTTGGGAGACAGATGGTAGCCTCCCATCAAGGCCATCCAGCGTGTTCTTTAACGTGCACAGGGTGTGGCTCTACCGCACACGGGGCCACGGCTTAACGTCCCATCCGACGGACGGCGGCCTTTCCAAGCCCATCGGTGTCCCCTACTGACCGTGGGCAGGGCGGGGAATTTTGCGGAGATAAATCTCAACGCTGACCCAGCTGGGACTCGAACTTGGAAACTTACAGATTACGAGCCTGGCGCGCCACCCCAGCCCCTCTAAAATAAGAGTATTTTAGATATATGTTGTGTCAGTTCGAGCAATGTAGCAGAAAATTTCCAAGGGCAGTAATGCAATTATTTAATATTACAGTTTTCATAAAGATATTCGATTTCCGATCGTACATTCTTAAAAGGAAACATTTACACAATGTGGACAGAAATCTTCAACCTTTTCCAGTGATAAAGTTACGTAGATTCGCATCATTTTTTGACCAAACCTGTTTTCAATGTTTTATGTGTATATCTTAAAACAATCTGATAAGTTTTAAAGTGGAATTACATTTCTTTCTACACGATTTCACACGTTTTAGGTTCATGAGCTCAGCTGATAATTAAATAGATAATGTATACGAATGAAAATAAATATTAGTCTCTGCAATTAAATTTCTATCCTATAAAAATTTGCATATAATAACAGTAAAAAACTGAGTACGGATAATCTGGAAATAGAGTTTTATTTGCAGACCTCTACATTTATGCATAAAGATATATTGCTAATTAATATTTCTCTTTTCAGATTTCGGTATTTCCGCTCTAAAACAGCATTCAGAACATGGTAAGTAAACCTTATTTAATATATTACGATCCTCTGATGTGTCGAAATATAGTCGTAGTTAAACAAAATTTTCTCTCGTTAATTTTTGCGAATTTTTCCAACTACAGTTAGGGACTTGATTTTCTAAATAAACATGAGGTCGGGCAGGGGGAACCAGCCTACGAAATTTGGGACCTTTCAATGAAGTACGTCAGGAATTACAGAATGCAAAAATCTGACGAAAAAAATATCTCGATCGTTTGCCACGGGCTCTGAGAGAGAGCGCCAGGTAAGCAATGACCTTTGCAACACCGGGGAATTCTTCGTGGTCAAACTGTGATAAAATGCCGGGGGAGGGATGCTTATAAACTAACCATTAGCGCAGGAAACAACAGACTATGCAGATTAAAAGTGAGCTGTCACAATTTGTGTAGAAACGAAGTCATGGGCCAAGTGGGAAATTGATTATCAAACCAATCTCATCAATCAAACCTGAAATTTTAACCATGCGGATGAAAATCACGGGAGCCATAGAGCGGCAAAATCTGTGCTAACGGAAATAAAAATCCCGATAACTTACGCAGAAACTGAGCCACGAACTATGAGAGAGCTCGCTTTCGTCAATAACTATCCAAGTCAACACCAGGCAAATTTCTTCCTGTTGAAAATCTGTGCTAAAGTGTCGGGGGAGGAGGGGGTACTTACAAAATTTACCTTTAGTACAGTGAAAATAAGAATATACAGATTAAAAGTTACACCCGTGCAACGCCGGGTACGTTCAGCTTGTGCTGAATAAATATTGGATATAAATCATAATATAGAAGGATTTGATTTAGATTTATGATTGACATTTTGGCTCCAAAAATGAATGTTGCAGAAATGCTTCAAACGGTCCACTTCTTCTGCAGACTGTCCAATCCTTTGCGTAATTTTCATTCTAAATCACTCATTCTGGAGGTCGAATAGGATAAACTATCCTGGGCTCCGAATATGAAATAGTACAGTCGCTCAAAAAAGTATCCGAACACTATGGTGGATTACAGAATTCAGAAAAAATATCTGGCAACGATTTTTTTAGAAATTAGTGAACTGATTTTTAAAATTAATTTCTAAAAAAATCGTTGCCAGATATTTTTTCTGAATTCTGTAATCTACCATAGTGTTCGGATACTCTACTGAGCGACTGTACCAAAGCATATATCTTTTTGCTATCACTCAGCTTCAGATTTCATCAACAGATTGGTAGATCCGATTGGAAAGCAATTCCAACTGAATTTTGACAGAAAACAGTTCTGAACCGACTATAGCAGAAAACAGTTCTAATGGAACTTTAGCAGAAAGTACTGGACAGATTTGTGGTTCCAGAAAATCATTTTTTATAAAATTGAAAACTTCAACTGAAAGCGTTAGTTTCCTTGCCACAAATATCAGTTTCAGAAAACATCATTGATCTCCTATTAATATATAAAAGATCACAAAATTTACTTTCCTCAGAATTCCATGGCTTTCGAAATATACTGAATGGACAAATTATTATATATACCCCGACAGCAGCATGCAAAGCAGAAGTATCACTTCCAGTCACGTGGGACACTGAAATTGGCAATGCCTATAAATAGAGCAGGTCTCTACGCATTGGAAATCAGTCACGGAAAAGTAATCATGGGTGAAGGTAGCGACGTAAGTGAGTTGACCGTGGCCAGATAGTAAAAAAATTATAGTAGGTGTGAGGAAGGCTGATTGTTCAATCACCACAACTGCTGAACAGTTGGGATTTCCACGTCAGAGTCGCACATGTATACCAAGCCTATGTGAAATATGGTAAAGCTTGCAATCAGCGAGAGAAATGTGAACGTAAGCTTGCAGTTGACTCTCGAGGTTAGCGCAGACTGTCCCTCATTATTGGAAGGAATCGCACGACTACCGTGGAACAGATAAAATCGGAATTGAATGAGGGCGCTTCCACAAAGTTATGCGCAAAGACTATCAGCCGTACCATGGAAAAAATGGAAAAAATAGGCTATGGAAGTCGACGCCCACATCATGTCCCCTTGTTGACTACAAGGCACCGAAAGATTAGGCTGCAGTTTGCAAAGGCCTATCGCAATTGGAGTGTGGACCACTTGAAACACGTCATCTGGTCTGACAAAACACGGTTTCACTCTATCACGCCGATGGGAAGGTGCGTATATGTCGTAAACCACACGAAGCGATGGACCCAGCTTCCCAAGTTGAAAACATACAGGCAGGTGAAGGCGGTGTAACAATTTGGGGTGCATTTACATTGGGCTTCCTTAGGGCCCATCATACCCATCGAGATCTCCGTCACTGGCACAAGATATGTGAACATCCTCGCCGACCATCTACACCGGCACAAGGTATGTGAACATCGTCGCCGACCATCTACACTGGCACAAGGTATGTGAACATCCTCGCCGACCATCTACACCGGTTGGTAACGATTCTCTTTCCGACCATGATGTCATCTTTCACAGAACAACGTCACAACGCATACTTCCTGAGTGGCGACCAATTGGTTCCAGGAGCATTCAAATAAGTTTACCTTTCTCGAATGGCCCGATCAATTGCCGGACCTCAACCCCACTGAGAATTTGTGGGACGAGTTAGAAAGATCTGTTCGAACCCTCCAATGCCCACCGGCAACTGTGGATGCTCTACGACAGGGGATCCTTGTTTCATGGGCGGCAATACCACCTCCGAGTTTTCAACACCTCATTGGGGCGGGGATGGCTCAGTCGGTAGCGCGCCAGGCTCGTAATCTGTAGTTCCCAGGTTCGAGTCCCAGCTGGGTCAGCGTTGAGATTTATCTCCGCAAAATTTGACCGCCCTGCCCACGGTCAGTAGGGGACACCGATGGGCTTGGAAAGGCCGCCGTCCGTCGGATGGGACGTTAAGCCGTGGCCCCGTGTGCGGGAGAGCCATACCCTGTGCACGTTAAAGAACACGCTGGATGGCCTTGACGGGAGAATACCATCTGTATCCCAACAGCTGTTCCAGTGGGTCCCCTCCCACAATCTTCTCTGAGCCTTCTGGGTCCATGTGACCTGGCCATTTAGCCCATGGTGTGCAAAAAAGTGCCGGTCAGAGGTAAAACAACCCAACTCAACACCTCATTGACTCCTTATTAAGGCGTCTGGCTGCTATTGTGAGGGAAAAAGGTGGAACAACAGGTTATTAGGCAGGTGTTTATAATAATTTGTTCGCTCATTGTAATATCACCTTAAACTGAGGCTAAGATAAGGAAGATAAGAAATTAGTAAGCATTAAAGTTTTCTACACCTTACCATATATCACCTTATTTATTTGATACAGTAACCAAACTTTGAATAGCAAAGTCAAATACTTCATTTATATTGCTTTAAGATGATCATACCTCAGTGAGAAAACGAAATATTTTAATTTGTACCAGGGAACATTACAAAACGAACAATGGAATTAAATATTATTTACATATTAAAGTTTCTAAATTCCAAATCGAATTCAGACTATGACTTTATTTGATTAACTTGATTGCCATAAATATTTTTCATTTAAAATGGATTGTCCAATTATGATTTTTATATGCATATATATACATATATGTGTGAAAAGTATATATTATTAATTCAATTAAAGTGAAGTTAGACTAACCAACTGGAAAAAAAATGTTTTCCCTTCAAAATAATTTTTTTAAATGAAAGTTACATTTAGTAGTTATCCAGTTTAAACGATTTTCTTTGCCCCAAGCTTCTAAAATTTTCATAGTAGAAATTAAACATTCCTTTTTTAAGGGAATTCGGTCATTATTCGGATTAAAAAAATGGCTCATTCCAAGTTTTAATTTAATCTATATGATGATATTTTTGTATGTAATGTAACTCTACGCTCCTTTATCTAGTGTGCGGGTTCGTCTTCGAGAGCCATGAGAGTGGAAATGGCACCTTTACATCTCCCAACTGGCCAGGTTATTATCCCAGAGATACAGAGTGCCATTATTTCTTCAGAGGAAGAGCTAAGGAGAGAGTGCATATCACCTTCGCCTACTTTGATGTTGATGGCATTCCACCGTAAGAATCTTCTCACCTTATTTTCTAGCAATTTCAGTATTTTACTATACAGTATAATTATGTATATAGATATACAGAATATCAATTAGAGACTTCATCTTCATAATAGATAAGTTGGTCGATTATTATTCAGGGATATAATGTACCATTGTTTCATTAAGGCACGTCGGGAAAAACGCGGCTCAACAGAACTTGCTCCTCATAAAACAAATAATCGATATATTGAATCTAGCGTATTGCTTGCAATTTTTTTATCAAGCATTTTTAGGTGCATAACTAAACGATTTTGCCAATTTATAATACTCCTTAAAATTTTTTCCCATTGATTACTCATTCGAAAAGCCTATTTACGTTTTTTTATGTAGAGAATTTTTCCTGCGGCTCTTTAAGAACGTAGAGTTTTTTTCCCAGTGGCTCTTGACTAAGTTTCGGTTTTTAGGGGAAAGTCGATGAATAAGTTCCTATCATCTTTACTTACTTGATGCTAATGACATCCTTCAATGACATCCTTCATATCATCTCATTTGTTTACAGTTATAGAAGATATTTTACTTTATTATCTAAGCTCTGTGTAATACCAATAATCGATTTACATCGTCTAGGTTCTTAGATCACTGCCCATGACATAGGGCATACACTTATATTAATGCAGAAAAATGCAATGTTGACGAAATTACTTTTTCCGCAACTAATGTCGAAAAAAGGGAGAGGAATTTCAACCTGACCCCCTTTTAACTACGATACTGTCAGAAATTTAAGATGTCATTACTACTTTTGGCTGTCGGTCAAGGGGGTGGCTCAGTCGGTAGCGCGCCAGGCTCGTAATCTGTAGTTCCCAGGTTCGAGTCCCAGCTGGGTCAGCGTTGAGATTTATCTCCGCAAAATTCCCCGCCCTGTCCACGGTCAGTAGGGGACACCGATGGGCTTCGAAAGGCCGCCATCCGTCAGATGGGACGTTAAGCCGTGGCGCCGTGTGCGGGAGAGCCATACCCTGTGCACGTTAAAGAACACGCTGGATGGCCTTGACGGGAGACTACCATCTGTCTCCCAACAGCTGTTCCAGTGGGTTCCCTCCCCCAACCTTCTCTGAGCCTTCGGGGTCCTTGTGACCTGGCCATTTATCCCATGGTGTGCAAAAAAAAGTGCCGCTCAGATGTAAAACAACAACCCAACGCTGTCGGTCAAAGAAACTAGTTCACATCATCCAGCTTACTCAAGAAGAGCCAACTGGAAAACACTATCGTCATTTTCATAGAGAAGTTAAATCAGAATTGAAAATCAGGCTTAATGAAATCAATTAATTTGTTCATTAAATCAATTCATTTGCCTTATGCAGCTCTCTTTTTGAATATTTAATGTACAAAATTTAATTTATGCAAACAAAATCAGATTTTTGAAGTGACCTCAAGTACCCCAGTTTCAATGCACTAGTTTACATCACAGAGTAGAGTCGCTCAAAAAAGTATCCGAACACTATGGTTGATTACAAAATTCAGAAAAAAATACATGGTAACGATTTTTTTTAGAAATTAGTGATCTGGCAACCTTCGTGTCACTGACACGAAGGTTGCAGATACTTTTTTGAGCGACTGTACAACAGAAGTATCTCCCACTTTTTGGTACCCCACGAACTAAAGAGAATGGAACCGATTTTACATGTATTTCTGTTTACGACCACAAACTGCTACAATCCATGCAGTTTAAAGAGAATATGATAAAAAAAAACAACTTATTTATGATAATATAAAAATTACAGAGTAATTTAAAATTAATAGCTAGCTTTCTAAAAACAAATAAGCCGCAGAATTTTAAAATCATAATATCTGTATCATTATTACCCCAAAATGAATAAAAGATATTCAGGCTGATGTTGTTTCTGTTGAAGTTAGTTCATTACCACGCACTGGCATGTTACTCTGTGAGAATTAGCAACGTGGAAATATTACCACTAGAGATATAGGCTTTGGATTGGATTGTTTTACCTCTGAGCGGCACTTTTTTGCACACCATGGGCTAAATGGCCAGGACACATGGTCCCCGAAGGCTCAGAGAAGGTTGGAGGGGACCCACTGGAACAGCTGTTGGGAGACAGATGGTAGCCTCCCGTCAAGGCCATCCAGCGTGTTCTTTAACGTGCACAGGGTATGGCTCTCCTGCACACGGGGCCACGGCTTAACGTCCCATCCGACGGACGGCGGTCTTTTCAAGCCCATCGGTGTCCCCTACTGACCGTGGGCAGGGCGGGGAAATTTTGCGGAGATAAATCTCAACGCTGACCCAGCTGGGACTCGAACCTGGGAACTACAGATTACGAGCCTGGCGACTGAGTCACCCCCGCCCCGGAGATATAGGCAGGGCCGGACTTTGATCTTCTGAGGACCTAAGCTATGACAAGTTTAAGAGGCACTAAGATACAATAAGTTTAAGAGGGCCCCAAAATTTCGAAAGTCGGAATAAATTATATATTTATTTTTCAGATTGAAGTGAACATTAAAAACTAAATATGAAATTGTTGTGGTGAAAACATTATACTAGCAATGGTATAAAATAAGACTGTGTAAAACTGATATGAACAGTCTTTACACAATAGATTAATTAGAATATAAAAGAAAATTTCGTGACAGTAAACTTCAAACTTAAATTTTTGAGCTCCCTTGTAATCGTGAGGCTCTAAGCTCTAGCTTAGTTAGCTTATGCGTAAGTCCGGCCCTGGGGATAGGAGATCATCCATACTCCGTGGTTTGGATAATCTGTATTTGGTGTCTTACTCTGTTTATTTTTTTGTAGTCTGTATATGAATATAGTTTAATAATATATTCCATATACAATGAAATTTACTTTGCTTAATAATTTTTAATCAAACGCAAACTTGTAGAGAACCATAGTACGTTATATTTTTTTCGTATAACGAAGGTAAAGAAAAAACTTCTTAGTAAAAATAAAACATTAAACAATTCTTTTGGCTGTTTCAAGAACCTTTTCTTGTTCTCCACCGTTTCTGAAACGTTTGCTTACGAAAAAAAAAGTTCCGTTCAATATTCTACTGACAAGGAGTAAAAGAAAAATCCGGAGTTTCCACTTTGAAAGAGCTAACAAGTATGGATTTCCGCTCCTTTTAAAAACAATAGGACAATTAATTCCAATTTTTGAAAACAAAAACGCAATCAGATATTTTTGTATTTACGATTTTTTTTTCCTTGAATAAGATATTATGGAAATGCGAGTTGCGAATGAACGGAGATCAAAAGACCTCAGCAAGAAAAGCCAGTTTAGTATTGGAAGACATCGCTTGCCGATATCGTAAGAGAAACGATCTCTGAAAGGAATGGTGCATATTCTAGAGATAACACAAACTTTGCAATTCTGATTTAAGCATTGACAGCTTTCGATGATGGCCTGAATTCATTTAAACTTCCCTAAGTTTCGTAACAACAGACTTCCATAAACTTTTAAACTTACTTACGGAAACCCTTCACTGAAACGATTTTGCTTATCGATTTTCATTTTTACTTTCCAGTCGTTATTTCTAGTGTTGAGTCTTCAGCATACACTCCGTTATATATAAATGCATTTGTCACATTGCTGATGTATCAATTATACAAACTAGAGATGAATTTGGGGTCAAATTTTCGATCCCCAAAACTGTTCACTACAGGCCGGTCCCAGTTTAAACCATTTCAATAATTACTGAGCCCGAGTCCATCCGATTAGGAGAAAACATTTCCTTCAGAGATCCTAAAACTTATATATGATAATAACTTATTCCATGCAGTGGGTTACAGTAAAGCCAAGGTACAGGTAATTTTGGATATTAATTTAAACTTTCAAGTGCAATGCGGCTAAGCCACTTTTAATTCTTCGTATAATAGGCTATTACAGTTTAAAATAAGTATAATTATTTTATGATAAAATTAAAATCATATTATTATTTAGAAATAAAAATGCTAGAAAAAATAATAGAAAGCTAAAAATTTTTCGGGTAACATCATTATAAAAGCTAAGAGTGATTCGTTAATGAAAAAGAGAAAAATACCTTAAATTAATCAAAGACTGAATGCTGCTCATTTTTAATCACTAAAGACTGATTACAAGATATTAAATGTTTGAAATTAAAACAGTTAGTTCTTTTTTCTCAATTACAAGAAAATTTAAAAATTAATTCTCAGCCCAATCCGAAGTCGTCTGTGCTATTTTGAACCCGAAAAAGCCCGATTCCGAACTCATCTCTAATACGTACACATTTTGAAATCATACTCGATCTTTTAACACCAATAAAACGTCACACTCTAATAAATAAAATTATTAATGGTAGTATTAACCAGCCTATCTTTTATTTCGTTAAATGTTCAGTGTCGAATGTAGTATGGGATGACACTATAAAAAAATAGATAAATACCCCCTCAAGCAGCTGCTTGCCACAGAGATCTGACAGGAGCCTGTCAGTTTATATGCCACAGTAGAAGATCTGAGAAGATGGCAGGACCTCAGCAGAAAACAACACGAACATCCATGCCTTACCCGGGGCTCGAACCCAGGTCCCGTAGATCAGTAGCCAAGCGCTCTAACCACTCGGCCACGGGACGGCTGAAAAATTTAAATACCCCCTCAAGCAGCTGCTTGCCACAGAGGTCTGACAGGAGCCTGCCAGTTTATATGCCACAGTAGAAGGTCTGAGAGGATGGCAGGACCTCAGCAGAATAAACGACACATACATCCATGCCTTATCCGGGGCTCGAACCCAGGTCCCGTAGATCAGTAGCCAAGCGTGCTAACCACTCGGCCACGGGACGGCTTGTGATGACACTACCACAGTAATATCGTCCCATACTACAGTGGAGTCGCATCTTACGCGAGTTTAGGTTCAACAGTGAGCGCGTCAGGTAAAAATCGCGTATAGTCAAAATTAACCGTTAAAAATGTCTGAAATCGCCATAAAGTGCAGTGTAAATGGTTTTCGTGTATGTAACCCTGTACAGTAATATGTATGCATAGATGTGTAATGCATGGAGCAATGCACAATGAAAAATAAAGAGTACATATGGAAAATATAATGTTTCTAATTAGTACTTTTGTATTAAATATTCAAATTTACATAAAAGAAAGACAGAGACGGTAGAAAAGAGCAAAAATGGAAAACAGCAAACGTGAACACTCATTATTCATTCTGGATAATCTACAACGACTATAACAACGGTAATGCGATGAATGATGATGATTATATGAGCGCCCTTATGATGAACTGAAATTTTTTTCCTTTTGCCTTTTAGGACACGGAGAGTTGGCTCAGCTTATTAAATGCCCACTTATCATACAAAACAGTACAATCTTTAGCTGCTTTCAAACCAGAGGCTTCTCTTTCTGATTTCGAAATGTAAGTGCGAACGAGCGCGTATAGTTTGAATTCGCGTAAATGAAATGCGCATATGATGCGATTCCCCTGTATTTCGACATGTATATTAGTTTGGACGACAATGTTCTGAAGCCATTAACTTAGACAGCTATTTTCAAGTTTATTCCAGCAATAGGCATACTTTGTACTCATCAACAAGACAAATCCTCTTCTTCCCTGGAAATGTTTATGGAAAAATGAATTTATGTTCAATAACATCAGGTGTACTACAAAAAATGTTTTTTGCTTAAAGAAATGTAATCGTTTTTTTTTTCTCTTCCGTTTTCGGAACAATATCATTAATTTTTATTTTTCAGCATGAAAAATATTTCACATCTGTTTTTAATAATAAGTTTCTCCTTTTTTGTTTCATCTTCGAGCATCCTTAGTTATATTATGGTAATGAGGTGTTATTGTTGCATTATTGATGAATTCGCAACTGTGCTCATTAATGAACGACTTGATTTCATATTTTTATTGTGAATCGCCGATTTTTTTTTTGCCCTCCGTCTTGAAAAAATTCCTGTCTACGCTCAGGTTCAGACATGGATTGTCAAATACACGTGAAAGCAAAAGAATAACCTTCAGGGTTATGCGCCTTGTTTTTCGGTACTTATGTTATTATCTTAATAATACTTTAGGATTTATAAAATTTCGCTCTTTTTTGATAATTCCTTTCCTATATAAGATTGCTTATTGCTCTTAGTCTCTAAATTGAAATGTTTCGATTTCATCTGTTTCCTTTCAGTTGTACAACAGAAACTGCAAGCGATTATGTTGAATTTTCAAACTTCAATACCATAGACAGAAAAATTCCAAGGCATTGTGGGGTTAAGAAGCCAAAAGTTATCGAATCCGATGGAGATTATTTCAGAGTTACGTTTAAATCTAATGAGAAATTCGATGGGACAGGATTTGAAGCATTCTATCAGTTTAGAAATCATGTTGGTGAGTAATAAAAATCTGTATATATATTATAGAATAGTATTTAAAATATTAGAGTAAGCTCTTTTTTTCAGATTATCGACAACATGAATAATTTTTTTTTTCTTTTCAAAATCAATGCTAAAATTAAGCCAAGGCATTATATGGCTTACTAATGATACATTATATTGGATACTATGATGATTACCAAATGTATAAGAAATTTCTCATGCATTTCGTAAAAAATTATCAAAAAAGTTGTTTTGCTTTTCACGTTTATATTATCATTAAAATATTTTAGCGTTTTTAATATTATCTTGACCAGTACTATTCAATTATATTTTAAAGCGGGATAGAAGTGCAGAAAAACAAAACACAAATACATTTATATCCTATATTTCGTATCTTTTCCAGTGATCGTTTGTTTTATCGAACACAAACATATTTTGTGTATTAGTCTATGCTCTCTAGAAAACACACATTTTCCATTTCTCAGGCAGGATGAGTACATGATCATTTGAGTACGTGATCTAGACCAGTGATGCGCGAACTGCGGATCGTGACCCCTCAGGGATCGCGAAAAATTTTAATTACATATAAACCATCAAATAAATCCATTTTTCTTTACCATCATTTCAAAATAATAAATTTCTTATTAACACAATATAAATGCATGTCAAATGTTCGAGTGGTCACTTCAATATTTAAAAAAGGGAGTCGCGTTTAAAAAACAATTGCACATCTCTGATCTAGAACGAGTTGATAGCATTCGTTTCAACTTGAAGCAATATGATTAAAAAGCGTTTCGTTTGCAAAACGGCAGCAAAAATTAATTGGACACATACCCATATAAATATCACGAAAACATTCTTATTTACATCACTACATGGCAGACTAGCATTATACAATTTACAGGTAGAAATTAGCAAACTTGTCGAAATATTTATTGAAACGGAGCTGAGAAATAAAAGCAATAGCGAATTGAAATAGGAACAATAGCGAATAACAAAAATCTAATTGCACGAGCCAATGCAAATTAAATATTTTATACTCACTATAAGGAAAGTATGCCATATATGGACTAGCACAGTGTCTCGCAAACTTTTTTACTCTGCGGTACACTGAATCTAATTTTTTTTCCGCGGCACACCTAAAAAAGAATAAAAGCAAACTCTATGTAATCGTCATTATATTTGCGCTTTGTTGAAGTCATCAGCCTGGTTTTACTTGAAGATTTGCTCTCGTTCTTTAATTCATAACTCGGTGTTTGTTTTAAATATTTGTCAAAAATTAATACCAAAATTTGGAAAAAGCTTGATAAATACTTACAAGATCCCAGTTGATAAAATCTGATTTTTATTAAAGCACGTCGATAACACAAGTCAAGTCAAAATGAAATCTTTGGAATATCTAGTGTCAATTTGAAAATCTCTCGCGGCACACTTGGAATCTCTCGCGGCACACAGTTTGCGAGACACTGGTCTAGCAAATATACAGAATGTTTCATGCTCATATATTCATTAAGAACACTCATGTTCTTTGATGGCTATGATTTTATTCTTAGATTTACATGATAGCTTTGAAATATCCAGCAATTTTTATTTTGTTTTGTCGAAAAATATATACTAAGTAACTTTACTGTTAAACCCGTAATGTGAAGTCCATATGAGAATGCAGCAGACAAGAAATTACTGTTCTGGCAAACGTCCAACGATTTAAAGTTTTTCCAGGAACACTTGGCAGCTCTAAGAGAGTTTCTAACAAAGACTTGGGGAACAAAAAAATCCAACAATATATGAGATCTTCAGAGAAATAGACAACTTTCGCGATTTATGAAATTCTGAAGCAAAACCATAAAGATGATATATTTTACTTTAACCCAATCCCAGACGAATTCGAAATCATCGTAGTGCAATACATCATTACTTCCAAGTGAAGCATTTGGGTTATAAAAGAGTTCTAAGAACATGAATTTCGATGCTAAAATTGCTCCTTTCAATAATTGCATATTTCGGCGGTGGTTTAACTCAGAAATTTTCTTATTGATGAATAAAAGCTGCCAACTAGATCTTTAATCATGATCATTCGATATCTTTGACCTGGCAGATTCCCTTTACTACTATAAAAGAGCCCTTGGGATTTCGCTCCTCCTCTTGGAATAGCAGGAAACCTACTTCTACCTTATCCCCTAGCTCCGAGCTTTCATTGAATACTAATCTGCGGCACACGTTCAGAAGTCTCTCTTTCAATAGTTCTTATCAGCAGTAGTGAAGTTAAAGGAAATACTGGAGTGTATCCATATATTTTTTCCTTTTCATTTCCGTATCGTTAAGCACTAATGAGATTTAAATTACTCAGTATTCCAGACATGAATTTTTTCATTGGAAATAGATATTGAAACTTTTGGAAAGGGAGTACGTGAAGTGCACCAATACGTGAAGTGCTGCCATCTGTCGAATGTATGTTGCATTACCCATAATCAACTTCAGTATTTGTTTGTTTGGTATTACAATAAATGAAATTGAATAAAGGATTTTAATTAGAAAGGAAGAAAGCATTCACTATGATGAAGGCTAAATAGTATTTAAAACACATTAATGAATCTGGAAAACAATGGCGTAACTAGGGTAAAAAGTAGATAAAGCTGAATCCGGTTGTAACGAACTTAACGTATGATGTATCTTCGACTACAGCAGTGTTTACCAACCGGTGTGTAGGGAACGAGCTTCAGGTGTACCACGGAATATTTATTTTTACGAAACTTTTCTCGCTCTATTTTATACTATTGAATTATCCATATATATTTTATTTCGTCGGCCTTCCCAGGTAAATATAAAATAAAAAATAATAATTACTTAAGTATGAAATATTAGCCGATTATATTAACTAATAAAATAAATTATCATTTTTTAAAAATAGATATGTATTTCTTTTTCTTACCTGGTGTGGATTTTTCCCTGTGTTTTTCTAATAAGTGTGCCGTGGACTCAAAACGTTTGGGAAGCACTGGGCTACAGCATGTTTAAATGCTTGCTCCTGGCTTATTAATGAATTTTTCTTCGGCTAAAACGAACACTTATATAGTGAACACCTCTTTATCACATACAAAATCTAGCTGAATAAGAGAACTTTTACTTTGTATCTGCTGTCATCCTAAATAAACATTCCAGATCACTCACTGACCGCAAAATAATTTCTCTTTTGAACTACTGAGAGCATTTAGGAAAGTCAAATTCTTTCCTATTTGATATTTCTGTACAATAAATTATGTTAATCTTCTATCCTGTTATAAATAGCTGTAAATAGTCAAAATCTTTGTTCGTGTTACATAATTTCTATTAACCTGTTACTTAATCTCTTTCTTTCCTGTTCCCTGGCATTCCTCCCCTTTTTTTCCGGGTTAATTCCAGCTCTTTCTGTCTTCACCATTTCCCCTATACATGTGAACCGTAGTAGGAAATCTCTGGTATCTGCAAAAAGTTGTCAAGAACATAAAAAGAAACAGAATTGGACTATTCGTCATCGTTTCCCTCTTTCAAGTTCTTGAAAAAGGGAAACCGTGGCGAGTCCCGAAGCGTAATAGCAGTTGTACTGTTTTTTAATTGTCTGATATCCTTGTCAACTGTGAATCTTTTGTACAATGTACAGTGTCGTCATCATTATGGTAAGAGTAAACCATCATTTATTTATGCAAGGATCAATTGTGTTTTTTTTTCTATGTGCTTGATAACTTTTTGCAGATATCACGGCATTTTCCTAACACGATTCACCTATATAAGGGAGGTGGGTAGAGATAGCGAGAATTTACCAGAAAAAATAGAGGGGATGCCAGGGAACAGGAAAAAAAGAGACTAAGTGGCAGGTTAATACGGATTATATAATCTGAACAAAGATTTTGACTATTTACAATTTTTTTATAGGATTAGTCATAATTTCCATGACAGAAGATTAAGTCATGTTCTTGATATTCTGAACTCTAGATTAGGGGTTCTCAACATAGGGTACGCGACAAAATGTTTTGGGGTACGCCGTGAGAGCTCAAAAGTTTCTAGATATATGTTATATATATATATATGTTTTATTTTATTCCCATTGTTATACTATAACTATAGTTTTATATATCTATACAAAGGGTACACCAGTTACATACACATTTCCAGGAGATACGTGAAGCATAAAAGGTTGTGAACCACCGCTCTAGATGAAAAAAAGGAATGTGAAGGAAAGGAAATTACAATTCAATGATTTGCTGGAAAGATTAATGCTTGAATGAACTGCTGGAAAGTTTGTAACGTCCCTTTCAGATCTAAAGAAACTCACAAGTTCAGCAAAAAGCTACTTTATTATTTTATGAAACCGGAGAGTTACGTGGTTAGTATACATTATCTATTGCAGGCTCACATCATACTGGGTTTATGGACTTCTGTAGACTAAAGCGTAAAAAAATTCGAATATTCATCCTTTTGTGCTGTGATTGTGGAAGGAAGTTCTTTACTTTTTTGACTGTGGTAATTTTTTCAGTTAATCGTGTACAAAGCAGAATGATTGTAAAAAAGACAATATTGAAGAAAAGGTGAATATTACAAGGAAAACAAATGATTAGTGGGTTGGGTTGTTTTACCTCTGAGCGGCACTTTTTTGCACACCATGGGCTAAATGGCCAGGTCACATGGACCCCGAAGGCTCAGAGAAGGTTGGGGGAGGGGACCCACTGGAACAGCTGTTGGGAGACAGATGGTAGTCTCCCGTCAAGGCCATCCAGCGTGTTCTTTAACGTGCACAGGGTATGGCTCTCCCGCACACGGGGCCACGGCTTAACGTCCCATCCGACGGACGGCGGCCTTTCCAAGCCCATCGGTGTCCCCTACTGACCGTGGGCAGGGCGGGGAATTTTGCGGAGATAAATCTCAACGCTGACCCAGCTGGGACTCGAACCTGGGAACTACAGATTACGAGCCTGGCGCGCTATGGACTGAGCCACCCCCGCCCAATTACGTGTTGGAATGAACCATTTATATGATGAGGAGTGGTGTACCTAATAACTGGAATCTCAGTGTATATACATATACGTATACTGTACGTGTATAGAAGAAGGCAAAATGGTCGCGATTAAGTCAATCATTAATAAGCAATGTTTGTCATTCTAAATTACACCCATGTTTATGTAGAAAAATCTATAGACAACAGCTAATGATGGAAACACTTAAAAACTGAAGTTATATTTACATATTAAAAAGCATATTTTATTTTCTAAATAGATCCCTCTACGGTGAGAAGAGTTTCCACTACTACGACAGCAAATTTATCAGGTATGTAATTTTACAACTATCACACAAATAAGAAGCATTACTGAAACTTATGAAATAATCACTGAAAAAATTTAGTTTTGCCATAGCGAACTGTTTCATAATTCCCATGTCTACGGTATATCTGCTGTGATACTTTCATACTGAATTACTGAACCTTACCTTTTCTATACAAATTTTACATTTAGCAATAAAAACTTAAATAAAAACAGTTTTAAGGTTAAAGAACTAATAATAAGCGTTTTTAATATATAATACTGTATATGTACTCTTAAAGTTATTCCTAAGAATCTCTGCACCACCAACTATAAAAGAGTAAATCAAAATGACCCATTTTTCAAACTTCACATTTAAATAATTAACCCAGCGCTGACCGGATGTCATTTTAATCTGTATATTCTTATTTTCTCTGCACTAAACGTAAATTTTGTAACCCTCTCCCCGACACTTTAGCACAGTTTTTCAAAACGAAGAAAATTTCACGGTGTTTGCTTGGGTTGTTGTTGCTGTCAGCGAGGTCTCTCATAGCTCGTGTGGCTTAGTTTCTACTTAAACTATCGAGATTTTTATTTCCGTTACGACAAATTTTGCTGCCCTATGGCTCGTGTGATATTCGACCGCACGGTCCAAATTTCCTGCACAACTTCCCCCGGTGATCGGTTTAAAATTCAAGTTCCCACTTGGCCCGTGGCTTCGTTTTTCGTAAGCGTTGCCTGACCCCATGTTGGGTTAGAAAATCAAGTCCCTAGCCGCAATGGAAGACCTTAATAATGCCTTTGGAAATGTGGGGAATCTGGCAACGGCAGCGGATTTAAATGTTATTTTACGTTCACAGTTAGGGAGCAGTAAATGGCAACAATAAATTTGACAGCGATTATCGTTTATCATGGGAATAGTATGGTAATTTGTTTGCTTCTAGCAAGACTCCATTTGGACTTTAGACTTGAAATTTGGCACTACAACCCGGATTAAAGCAGAAACATTCTCTGAAATTTTGAAGTGTCTACGTTGATTACCCGATGAGTTACGGCTGCCACAGACACATAGACACTTTCTTTTATTATATAGATTACATTAACCGGTTTAAAAGTTATCAACTTTCAATCCTAATCATAATAACAAATTCTAAAAGAGTAATAATATTAACCGAATGCTATAACACTTAATGAGAAAATTTCTTAGCATCTGCAAATAATTTAAAATTAAAAACATAATGGAATGAAAATTGCTTTAAGTATTTTATTTTATTCTTAAAGAAAGTTTTAGGTCATTAATTCGATAGCATCAAAAAGGTAAAAAAAAGCAATTTGAAAATTCTCAAGCTAAACTAAAACTAACGCTAAAGCACCGGATGTTCTATATTGGGAAGATTTTTAAACATAGCGCCAACGCTTTCAACTTTGAAGAATAAGTTATCAAAACTCATCAAAACTCTCACAAAATAATTTAAGTGAATAACTAGCTTAACTTTATAAACAATTACCTCGCTTCAGTTACTTTTGCAAACAACACGCGTAAAAAAAATTAAATAATACTACTTTAAAAAAATCCACCAGCTGCAGATGAAATCAAATGATGAATGAAAGATGAATGAAGATTAATGTTTAAAATGTAATTGTTTGGGAGATGTGGAACGATTTAACTAACAGACTGGCGCGCATTATTCGTAAAGCTGTGTGAAATGAGCTGCTAAATAAATTGGCAATTCTCCAAATTTGAGAAATACATACTTCTAAAAAGTGTGAAATGATTTAAGCTGAGAATGTGTTGCTTTCATTCACGATTTCATGTTTTTATGCAACGCCTTACTTTTAATCAGTTGAAAACAGGGATCATATTAGCTAAAGTCGTATTTGAAATAACTAAAAACCAGTTTTTCTTATCTTTCAAATTAAAAAAATATTTAAACAATTACCATAAGAATTTATATATATATGTGTGTGTAATTATATTTTTTATTTAAAGTTAAGTAATAGTTTCGGTTGTAGCAATGGTGGATATTTCAACATTTAAATCTCCATTATTCAATAATAAAAAGGCTTTACATCAGGGTTCCCAAACTTGGGGGGAAGACATTCCAAGGACTCGCGAGGATATGAATCTTTTTATATGTTTATTTTTTATTTTAAATTATGAATTGAAATTGTTGCTTAGAGCAGCGTGGTGAGGTGGGGGATGCTGATGATAAATGAGAAGTGAGGGAGGCGTGAGGGTTTCTCAAAACTCAAAAGGGAGATATGACGCCGGGAAGTTTGAAAACTTCTGCTTCAGACCATTGGGACCTAGTAAGAAATGTAATCACTATAACAAGTATCTTATGACATGAATCGGTATTAAATTTCGAAATAAAACTCGGAAGGTGTAAAGAACTAGTAAACAAAGACATAATTATAATGCAAAAGTTTCGTGTTAAAGAATTAAAAAAATTGGTTATAATTAATGACAAAAATAAAGAATTTCCAGAATTATTTTTAAAAAATGCACAATTACGGTAACAAGATTTACCGTTATCGGATAGCAATGAGAAAAATCTTCTATCATTACACAGTTACATCCAATTAAAATGCAGTCAATTCTCGTTAACTCCAGCCTCTACATCTCCAACTTCTCGTTAACTCATTTTTTTTTAAATTCCTAGCCAAATCCTTATATATTTATTGTATTTTCTCGCTCTTTAACTCGAATAATTTTATCACAGTCACCTCGAAAACCCGAAATTTTATGAAGAATATTTGAAAGAAAATCCCTTTTTGATAAGTTTTTTCCCTGAAATTTTTTGTTTTTGTTTGATGGTAAATTGCTGAATTGTTTTCCAGGTGAACAAAGCGATTCTCATTGGCTAAGCATTGTCCCCACTGCTTGCAGATGGATAACGATTCTTATTATCTATGCACTGCTACCACCATCCCCATACGGTTGACAGATAGCAACGCATTCCACCCATTTGTCATAGAAAGTGCTGATTTTAGTTAAGAGCTAATTTCCCTTGGTACAGATTTAATTTGCATTATAAAGGCAGCAAAGCGTAAGTTGAATGCATTGTCATTAGATGATAAAGCAAAAGTGATCACAACAGTTGAAAGCAGGGGAAAGAAGAAAAGAGATATTGCCAATAAATTCGGAATTCCTAACAGTACCTCTGTCAACCGTTTTAACCCTTTCACTACCATACCGTTCCAAAACGGCCGAGATTTTAAATAGACTCTCCAATCAGTGCTAGTTCATCCTCTTCACAATCTCCTACCTGTAGATTGGGGGCGGGGGGTGGCTCAGTCGGTAGCGCGCCAAGCTCGTAATCTGTAATTTCCAGGTTCGAGTCCCAGCTGGGTCAGCGTTGAGATTTATCTCCGCAAAATTCCCCGCCCTGCCCACGGTCAGTAGGGGACACCGATGGGCTTGGAAAGGCCGCCGTCCGTCGGATGGGACGTTAAGCCGTGGCACCGTGTGCGGGAGAGCCATACCCTGTGCACGTTAAAGAACACGCTGGATGGCCTTAAAGGGAGGCTACCATCTGTCTCCCAACAGCTGTTCCAGTGGGTCCCCTCCTCCAACCTTCTCTGAGCCTTCGGTGTCCATGTGACCTGGCCATTTAGCCCATGGTGGGCAAAAAAGTGCCGCTCAGAGGTAAAACAACCCAACCCAACCCGAAAAAGAATAAGAATGAGACATACAGAATCAAAAATATTACTGTAGGTGGGAATCTATTGTGGGTTTTTAAACAGCTTATATAAATATTTAGCACAGATTCGATAACTCAAAGTTTTTTCATTTCCCTTGAGCTTTGAATTAATGAGAGTTTACTGCACCTGAACTTTTCAAATAAACATAACACCGAGACCGTTACTTCAATTTAGAAAGTTTTTAAATGTAAAGAATAAAAATATTTTAAATGTTAATCGTTTTGTGTTTTTATCTTACAGATTCCCTGTACAGAACGCAGAAGTTGTTCTTTTTCATTACGTCTGCCATCCTGGCATCATTGTTGAGTTAAAGAAATTATATATAAAATGTATATATTGCGAATTCTAATTTCTGACTCTGAGCGGATGTGGTCATTAGGTTGATGTAAAATGATGCCGACGATGGTGTGAATGCGAAGGTCCAGGCGAAACTTCGCCTCTTTTGTGATGAAGGTTAATCATCAAAACAACATTACCACAGATGAACAATCACGGACTCTTTTTCTTCTGAGTAATATGTTAGAACGTCCAAATGGAAGTTCTGACTTCGACGAAAAGCACAGTGGAAAACGAAAGGCAAATAATGCTCAGAGCTAATGGTAAAGACTGTGATCCGTATTGTTCTTTCGATTACAATCCTAGAGCTACTGACAATTAAAGAAAGAAAGAATACTTTCAGAAACAGGTTCTAATTTCTGGCGAAAGAGACACAAAATGCCACATTTTCATGTATGCATAACACAGATAGTAGGACACATTTCAGGCATACTGAACTAACTGTTAATGCATTTGATATTTTGTGCATATTTATAACAATGTAATAGAATAAAATGTGGCTATAATAATTATATGGAACATACATATTTAATCATGATTGCCAGTATTTGAAACAGGAACCACTTGTAAATAATTATTATATATTAAATGTTGTGCCCAGGATATTTTTATTAGTTTCAAGTGTTCCGCTTCGTTGTTTCTGTAAAAGTACAGAAAACTGAAAAGGAAATCCTAATCAAATTATGTTCCTTTTGTATATTTCGTTTTTATAACAATTCTTAGATATAACTGATTTCAAAATATTTGGTCAGTCAACGCCAGCTGATCTTTTTTGCTACGTTTTTAAGCAAATTTAGGCAATCTGCGCTAATTCTTAATGCATATATTTTTAAAATATCATATCTTGCATTTTCCAACATATAAGAAAAACAAGCAATAATACCACTTAGCAGAAATACATTATAACTCCTTATTAAATAAACCACATAGATACAATTTCAATTTTTTTAAGATTCAAAAAAAATTAGTTTTTTTTTTCGATTGTTGTTGGTTACGTGAATACGAAAATTATTAACCAATGGTGTATTTTAAATTTTGTTTCGAACTTAGACTTTTAAGTAGTTTTCCTTTATAAATCTAAATATTCATCAACTAATTCAACAGAATGCAACATAAAAAATATTAGAGGATATTTACCAGCAAGTTTGGCTCTAAATAAGGGCGAGAATTACTTTGGGTATTTTCACGAGATTTGGTAAGCTTCGCAATCCACACACTTTGAGTAGATATAACTGCTTCGTAATAACTCAAAATCAAGTCCCAGGAAATATATACCCAGGATACCCATATGTACCCATATATACCCAGGAAATAAAGATATAATAATAAAATTAATTTACATTTAAGTTGAATAAGGTAAAATTTAGGTAAAATATAAATACAAATTATTAAATTTGATTCATTAATATTAATGATGGAAATTTAAATTAAATAACTCGTTGAGCAGATATTTATTCAATATTTGATGGGTTATTCATATATCGACGCCAATACGAGAAGCTTACGCAATGGGAAGAATGCCAGAGCTAATTCGCGTTACGCATCGTCCCCGCTATTACAATGGTGAATATTGATTTTAAATGATGGTCATTGGTCAAAACAGGTGTGTCCTCTTCATGCAGCAATAATAAGGCAGGGGAGAATTGTATGCTTCTCGTTAAAATAACCCGTAAAGTGGAGAAATATAGACGACTCTAAAAGTGAGGCCATAGATTTAATCACTCTTGACCTAATGTACTTATTGAAGATCGCTTTCGTCATGGAATTCGCTTCGATGTCAATCTCGGTAGTCATATCTAATGCGACTAGCCAGAGCGAAGTATGGTGGCTTTAAGGTTAATTCTTTCTGGTTATCGACCACATTATATTTTCGGTTAAAAAGGAAACTGATATGCAGGATGTGGCTCACTGGCAGTATTTTGCCCGATCCTACTCAAAATCTATAATGCTTTTTGGTCATTAACATTGCTATATCATTTATTTTGACACTACTACCAGAGTTTGCCAAACTTTTCAACATTACAACCCTTTTCGATTTTTGAGACATCTGACGCCTCCCCAACTCACATTTATCAAAAAACATTCGCAACTTTTGGTTTAAATTTTAATTTTTTTACGCTATTTTTTCTGAAAATTTCCCTACCTTGTGTACCCAGTGGAAATTCTTTGCGTCTTCAGTTTAGAAACCCCTGTATTAGACTAACTTCGCATTTCCTTCTACATGTTCCATGAATCTAGAAACACTTTTATTGGCATGATTATATGCACTCAAGTGAAAAACACAAGTAAAAATTTGTTAATAATTATTTGTACCCTTTTTGCAAAACTAGAAACTGGATGTCTAACATTAATTTACGCTTCCAATGCTCACTTTGTTCTCTGTTAAATTAAATATTATTTCAAGTACGTTCCAATATATTTGTTTAACTGCTTAAAGTAAAAGGTTACTTTAAAATGAAAAGCACATTCTGTATTTATTTTATATCTAAAAATTTTTCATGTATTCTATAGTATATGACACTTTTAAAGCGATTTAGTTTCCTAATACCATTTCATCACTTACTAATGCAAGGAGATTTTCAATAACAGTTCTTTTATCTTTTAATGCTTTAATGCACACAAGTGCCAAAAAACGTACGTTCGGCAATGCATTGCGATAAGTTCTGAAATAAGTCTACACCGAAAAGAACATTTAAAACACGAAAATAAGGCGATGAACAATGAAAAGGGAGAAATCATCTATTACTTCATAGAAGTCGGTATGCACTTTTGCGAATTTCTGCACTCATTAAAAGAGTCCGTGTTTCAAACCTAGTTTAAGTGGCAATTAAACCTAGTAAGAATTGAACAATATTTTGAAACTAACGCACCATGGCAGATGTACTTCAAAAGAAATTATGGATTAATTCTATTCATCCATCACATCTGTGTAATCATCACACCACCTGGATTGTATAAGAAATTGTCGTCGACAATTTTAATATCACTGGTTCATTTCGATATGAACATTCGATATTTCAAAGACCAAATGATTTTCGCCCCCCTCCCTCTTTTTTTTTAGAAAAAAAATGTGTAAGAACTTTATTTACAAGACTAGAAACAATGCGAAGTTTACTGAAAAACTAACTTTGTCTCATGCGTTTCAGAGCGATATAACAAAAACATTCTACTAATTTCTGGCAACTAAATGGGAATTGCCAGAATGCTGAACAGAATTCATCACGGAGCCTTGTTTTAAGATGGCTTAATACTGTTTCTCATTCAATACGAATACGAAATTTTTCGCAGTAACACCGTTTCAGTGACTAGTTCCGCATTTGGCTGCAAATAATGTGCTTATGTGAATTTGATTTCCTTTTATGATTAACAGCGTATATACATGAATATCAGAAATATAATTTTAAGAAATTTTAAAACACATTATTTAAGTGAAAGTGGAATTAATCGTTTTGTATTATTTAAATGGAAGCTAAAAGAACTTTTATTGCAGACTGTAACAAAAAAATGCAAAAATACGTGTTTTGAACGCAAACTATGTTCGAATATTGAATTGTAGCAGACGTTGATAATTTTATTTTGAAATATTTATACTTTTGTATATTTGAAATTAACGAAATAAAGAGATACTATATAAATATATTTTGTATGCAAAGTCAGTTTTAAATCTCTTTCATAGTACTTGATAAAATCTTTTTATCAATATTCGGGGGGGGGGGGGGGGATGATCACAAAAGTTACTTTTATAGTTCTAAAACACAACTAGTCTTACACGTAATTAAAGGATACCAAATGTTAAAACAAGAGATAATTTATAGGTACTTTTTTGTCGACCTGCAAAGTAAATAAATATGATTTTGACTCTGTAAACTTTTACAGTGTAAAATTTGATTTAAGTGCGTCAAAATAAGGAAATATGGTGTATTAAGCTTGATTTATTTTACCCCGAAGTGTTTTGCATAAAAAAGGTAAAGTCTACAAAATTTAACTAAGTGAATAGAATATAATCATTTACTATTTAATCACAAGTAATTTTAAAATTCCAATTCTAAATGCTTATTGTAGTTTTAGTATGCTCCTGAGGGAAGAATGAAAGCATGAATTGTTACACATAAACTGTTGCTTACAGCCACAAATATTTACTCATGAAAGCAATTAATATTTATTCTTCTCGAATTCCTTTTGATACAATCATTGTTATCAAATAATGATCAACTGATGGATTGATTCTATGCGAAAATATATATCGTATCAGTGAAAGATAAAAACACAATTTTCGGGGCCGCCTAATTTACATTATGTTTTTTACCAGCTGAATAGATATCTTCTCGGATTAGCAAACGCGTAAAATACATAATTTATATTTTTACTGACCAAATCCAAAGTCCATGTTCAATTAAGAAAATCTAGTTTCATATGTAGGTAGCGGTAATGCTGAATTTATTATTTTAGATCTGGTCAATATATCACAATTAGGGATGATACACCTGAACCCTTACTTTGTGTTGATCTCTAATACCAATTCAGCTTACATCAAACAATTTCAAGATCGTTATTTCGAACTGCCCATAGAAAATATTATATGTATATAAATATGCTTTTCCCAATGAAAGAAATCTTTGCAATTATATTGTTACTAGTTAAATATACACGGTGCATATTATTTCAAAGCATTAAATTCCTCTTCTTTATTGGTCTGATATTCTAATAGTTCTACGTAATAAACTGTTTTAATTCATACTTTTAATCGCAAAAATGTTTAAATAATGGCAATCCTTGTGCAAACAACGTTGAAACAGATGTTTTATTTCTTTTAGTTATAATACATTTTTATACATATAACCAATATATTTTGTTACTGTTACCAATAGAGATATAAAGGAATACTTACTGTTTTCTTATTAATATGTTAAACAGATCTATTATTTACTTATACGATGTAACATAGATACCAGAAATGGAATGTTACAGATAAAAGCTTAGCTACCAATAAGAGAAGCTTGGTTCCAAACGTTACGTTAATCCTCAAAGTAATGTCAATTGACAATCTTGACTTTTCTATTGCTTCAACAAGTAATTCAGCTGGTTCTGGAAGAAATTTGACGAATTTTCAGTAAAAATGCATGACTAAACGTATACATTGTTTCTCGGAATGAGAAAAAAATATTTTAAATTTGAAAAATTGTTAAAGTTTTTAAATATATATATGTTACAAAGGAAAATTTTACATAATAAACTACAATTGATGAGTTACTCTTTTCGAAGTTTATTGCTGCTTTGTTTATTAATGCAGAAATTGATTTATATAAGAACTTCTTTACTCTAAACGTTTCTTACAATTTCGTGTATTCAATTGAACAAAACCTAAGCAATACCATATATTTTCCTCTGTTTCTTGTGAATGAAGGTAAGATATGTTATCAACTGTCTCATTTGCCATTAATGTAACAAGCAGACTACTGTATTTCTAACTAAATCTGTATTTATATAATTTGAGTTTGGAAGATATCATTTAACAAGAGTCATTTATGAATATGTCACACTTTTCTTAGTTTTATACATTACACGTGGAATCAATAAACTTTCACATTTCATTATATCTGATCTCTGATTTTTTTTCCATAAAAATCTTAAAAATCAGCAAAAGTGCCAGTCTCAAACAAATAATTCTTTGGATAAATAGAAAACTTTAAATTTGCGTAAATGAACCGCTACTTCCCACATACTTATTCCAATATGCAAACTACTTGTGGCAAAGTAAATGATAGGATTTGATATTTTTAAAAGCGTCGAGTTCAAATTCCATAAGAAATTGCAGTTTTTTTGCCAATCGCAGATTTGATTATTTGTCCAAATCTTTTTTTAATACCTCCTCGACCTGATGAATACTGGCGTTGCATTCTTAGCTGTCAACAACGATTCCCTTTCACACCGAAAAAATTCATAAATAGCTAACAAATGGTGCAATTGTCCTGAAATTTCAAAAAGCAATAGCATTTATAGTCCCTTACTTGAAAATGGCGTGAATATACTGGATATTTATTAAATAATTCATATATAACTCCAAACGCTAGTGCTATCCAATAGGAAATTTTTAATGAGATTTTTTCTAAACTGAATTACTGAAACATTAAATAACCAACTATCTTAAAATGTGACATATTAACTGCTAATGATGCCTCGTCAAATTATTGTGAAAACTGCATCGTGAGCGAAGTACCATGAAACATGAAAATGCATGTAAAATCTCTTACTGATATAAGTATTCTACATGCCTACGAAGTCCTATAAAAGCCATAAAGATATGGTTGAAAACAAAGTGCAACATGAGTAAAAAGGCTGATCTAACTGTCTTCGAAAGGACACTCATTGTCGGAGCGCAATGGCAGGAGCATCCGTAACGGAAGTGACAGAACTCACTGAGAATCATCGAGCGCAATATCCCAAGTGTATTGTGGAAAATGGCAAGTGTCTCAAACCTTCCGCAATAGTGGCAAATGCAGGAGGAAAAAGGCTCTGATACACAGGGACAGTCGTATGTTGGGACAAACTCTACGGCAAAACAGAGCTGCTACAATTTGTCAGCTGAGAGAGATGACAGCTAGTAGTATTTCAAAACCCATTTCGACGAGAACTATGCGCAGAGAATTTAAAACTGAAATTTGGGAACTGTACCATGATACATATGACGAATGGATAGGAATACTCTATTCATAGGTTATACTTTATTCAGGTGTTCATAATAAATTGATCAGGCAATATACGTTCTAGAATATTTAAGACTGGCGAGATTATACCGGATATTTCTCAAGCAATTATGAAATGAACTTGAATTATCAATACTACTCAAGAGAAAATTTTTCAGGAAAATCATTCTCACGGAATGACTGAAACATAAAATATCCGATTACCATATAATTTATAATTTTATGATAATTGATCCGTAACATATTTTAAAATGGTGAGATTGATAAATTATTAAAATTGACACCAGAGCTAAAATATGATACGCAATACAACACAGAGAAGTAATCAATCAAAAAAAAAACGGAAACAGCAACGTAAAAAAACTCGATAAGTAAACTCGATCGTCTAATATCATTATTATGGTGTTGGACCGCCATGTGAATTCCGTACAACTTGTATACTTCGTGGCATAGAGTCTACCAGTGTCTGAAGTCAGCAGGACGGATAAGACAGCATTCGTCGACACGAAACATCTTCAATTCCTACTTGTTCGATGGGGCTGGGAAACGCTGTCTGAGACGTCGTTCAAGAAATTTTCATACATTTTCCAGCTGGTTGATATCTGGTGACTACGGTGGCCATGGTATGTGAAACGGTTCGGTTTCATGCTCCTCAAAGCAATGGATGCCCACATGTGTTTTGTGGATGGGAGCACTGTCATCCTGAATGACATCTCTCTCTTCATGAGAAAAATGACGATCACTAAGGACTGTCAAATAGCGATTGGCTATTTAACAGTCCTTAGTAATCCTGCCTTCTAACTAAATGAGTGCCCCCAAACTATGTACAAGAAAGCAGGCCACACCATTATAGAACAGCCAGAACCGTTAATAGTAGGAAACAAGCAATCAGAGTTGCAAGCTTCAATCGGTTGGTGCCACACGTGCACTCGTCCATTTGTCCGAAACAAAGTGTAAGATGATTCGTCAGACCATTTTACATTTCTCCACTGCTTGTACTCTTTGCACCACTAGACACGACGGCGTGCGTTTACAGGTATGATGAGTAGCTTGTGAAGTGAAACTCGATCTTGATATTCAGCTCTATGGAGTTCCCAACGTAAAGTTTCGGACGAAACTGACTTCTGCATCCTACGTTGAAATCCATGCTTAACAGATCACCTGTAGCTCTCCGGTTTCGCTCTTTACATCTCACTAACGCTTGAAAGTCCCAATTCTGGAGTATGCGTTTTCGCCCACTGTTGCCTTTTGCAAATAATGTCTTCCCTTCAGATTCCAATGCAGACATGATCTTGGAAAACGTTCCTCGTGAAACATTAGCGAGTTCAGCTGTCTTAATGGTTGAAGCTCCTGCCAAATGCTCTCCAACAATCATGACCCCTTTGAAATCGCTAAGGTCTTCTCTCGACGACATGGTACCAATAATTACATGCAGTTACGCGGGGTTTGCCTTTATAGATATGATGCTAAGCATGCAGGGATGTAATTTGCATGTTTCTGCCTTCATCAGTGGCACGTAGACGCCGCTGTTGAAACTTAAACCGAAGGTTTCCGCACACTTTGGTGTTTCCATTTTTCTCTCCATTACCCTATACTTGTAGTCGTCGCAAAAGCAAAAATGGTACGTTTTACAAGTGTAGTTCATATAGTATATGATAATTCACAAGTGATCTTGTTTTTAATGCAATATATTATGAAGGAACAATACAATTAAAATATTCACATGAAACATAACTGTAGAAATTTAACGAAAATCTCAGATTTTAATCCTCATCGCTTGAGCTACAAGTCATCTCTGCTTCTAGTTTCTTTTTCTTTCTAAAAGCGAGCACATTAACAGGTGTATTGTCATATAGGTTTTCAACATGAGAGATTCAATATTTATATAAATAACAGCCTTAAGTCGTTTCTGGTACTCGTTATCAGTTGTCTGCCTTTCGCCACAATGCATATGGCTTAGCAGTTTTCCAATGGGACAAACACAAATGCGCTTGATTAACTTTTGGAGAGTTTTCCCACCGAGTTTCTTCACGTCACTCAGTGTTGCGATAAAAATGAGTCTCTATCTCTGATAGTAGTCGAGGTCGAGTTTTAAACCACTTATTTTTCCACTCATGAGTCCGTTGAATTTCAACGGAGAATTTGCTACAGTATGACTATAATAATGATGTAAATATTATTCGCTCAGCGATATCACATCAAATCCCAGTAACAATGATCTCTAATAACCTAGACTGAATCCTAGAAAGATAACATCTCTCTCGTGACAATTGATCGAACTCATGGGCCTTCACTTGGTTTAACACTTGACATTTACGCGTATTGACTCGACAGTAACTCACTCACAATGGCGGAATGCTATATGAATATATAAAACCGTTCATATTCAGATATATTAAAACTTTCAGTTTCTGATGGCATAGTCTTTTTGAAGTTTCAGTTTAAAACGTTTTGAAGTGACAGATGCTCCAAGAAAGTTACGGCACTGTATATAACAGGAGTGACGAACCTATGGCACGCGAGGCGATTTTTGTTGGCACGTCACAGAGAAGAAAAAAGAAATCCATGTGTATGGCTAGTGTAGAAACTTGGAAACAGTATCTCTAGCAATTCAACATATATTTATGGATGAACCATTAGCTGCGAGACGGCGACTATACTATTATAATTAGTACTTTAATTGCGTTCCCATAAGTTATAAAGATCTCGTCAAATAACTGATTACACAGTGCAAAATATGTTACATCATAAAAATCACGCAACAAAATTATCATCTGTCAACTGATTTCCTTACACATTTCTCTATATTTTAAAATTTAGTTATGATTCGGTTCAATACTACGATTTAAAGAGCTGTTTTCCGCTCTCAACCAATGAAAATTCAATTCATTCTGAAGGGAGCGGAAGCTTCAATGATGTGCTGAGGTCGCGTGTAAATTATTGTGCTTAATTGAATGATTTTGTTTAAAATTAATAATTCTTTTTCTTTTCCTTCTATAGTGGCGAAATCTAAAACTTAATATTTCCTATCATTATATTTAAATCATTAGCATTTTGTATCATTTAATTTGCATTGTATGATAAAATGTATATGTAACCTTAGATGGCATAAATAACATCTTAGCATATTTGTAACGTTGGCACGCGAACTCGAAAAGTTTTGCCACCCCTGCCATATAAGCATAGCAGCATACAATAATCATTATCACTCAATTTTTGTTCTACCAATAATTATGCAATGAGGAGTGGTTAGAGCCAGTAAATCTCCAATAATAACTATATTCTACTAAATATTTTGAGAATCTCTTGTTATATCAATAGAAGCAAAATTCAAAGATCCAGAACTTCTATCACTAACTATTTCCGTAGAAATTTTTCCGTAGAACTATCTACTTCTACGGAAAAATGAGACCCAAGACTTTATAAATCAAATCAACCTAAATCTTTCAGGATCAAACCCTAAATTTTAATTTTACAACAGTATTTGTTAGGTATTTTTATGAACGCTGGAATTTTTAATAGCAACATCACTCATTCTAATTTATTTTTTCATAAATTTATCATAAACTGAAAAAAAAATGAATGCACAAACTTCCAAAAACTTTTAGTTTAGAAAGCGGCTTGACAAAAAAGTTATGAATTACGTTTAGAGTGTATCCAAGTTGGAGGAGTTTTGGGGCTATAATCCCCCATTTGTTGTTATAACTTCTAACGATTGTTATAACCCACTTGTCTATGACATTGATATGATTATTATTACATTTACATGTAATAATAATCATATCAATGATTAGAATATATCAATGAATATTATGTAATAGAACTCGCGTTGTATTATAAAAGTACTTCATTTACAGTAAAATGATAGTTTATGATAATTTATATTTCTCTTGCATTTATAATTCCCTCTTCTCCCCGAAGACTTAAATAGCACATGTTTTCTAAGGCAATCCCAGAATTTCGAAGATCAGGAAGTCACCCCACTGCCACCATCATCAATTAGGACTTTCTAGGCAGGATATTGAATCATGTTTTAATTAACGTTTGAAATAATATTTCAACTAGTAACGCTGTTGTTGAAAGTTCTAGTTTCCAGTTTTTAAATATGATGCACAGAATTAAAATTTTAATAAATTTAATTGACTTATCTTCAATTTCATTTTTAATAAAAAATTTAGGAGTTATGCTATTATTAATATTGCTTTCCATTCACACAACATGGGGGTATCCAAATACTCTTTGTGGGATTGAGCATGTGCAAAAACTATGGAGTATGCAAAGTATTTTTATGAAATAAAATGAATTAAAAGTACAGCGTGATTTATTTTCAAATATAACTTAACTTTGGTAGACCTATTGTCTTAAAATTGGCATTAAAATTAATTTAATGGTAGTTAATGATGCTTAAAACATAAGCCAACCTATATATAAGAAGAAGCATTACGTAATAATTATAGCGACAACAATAGAAAAGATATACAGCAAATTAATTAATAGTAAAATGTGTTTGAGAGAAGGTTTCCCGCCCTGAAAAAATACAGGATTAACAAAATTTAAGTACTAATGTGATAGAGGATGATTATAGTGGTTTTTCCATTCAGTTGTACTCAGCCTGGCGTATCTTGCTACTTAAGAGTATAACAATATTGCCGTTGACTAAATAAATAATTTTAATCCATTTAATTTCAGTCCTCTTATAATCATTCAGATATTCTTGAAGTACTTCTTACATTTTAATCTTTAAAAATTTCTTTAACATAAAAAGCACATAAAGTGTTTTCTTCGATTTCTTCCTTCGGTATAAACTTGAATTTACTGCATCCCTATTCACAATTTTCCGGTGGGTCGGTAAGAACTTTAGGGTCGTTATTTTTGTTCGTTTTGTTGCTCACTATTCGTCTTGTGGTAGCTATGAGTTTCTGGTCGATGCTTCGTAAATACATTGTATGTTATCATTATACGCAGTTGATATATTTCAAAGAAAATAAATGCTTTAGCCAATTTTGCCTCTTACATTTTGCTCCCAGTATACGAATTTACCAAGAGTATTGTTTGGTACAGATATCAGTTCATACTATACAAGCTATACTGCAGATATTGTTCTTTTCCTTCTCATGGATTTTTTTTTCTGTTGTTTCGCTTTCTTTTTTTTCAGTTTCATATAGAGCCTTTTACTGAAAAAAAAAATCTTTTTCCTACATGTAATTTTGCATGCTAAAAATACTCAGAGTTCTACTCATGAGTTGATCCAGATATCCAGAGGCATATTTATTACGTTTCAGTTAGGTGTGAATATCATTCAATATTGCTCATAGTCTGCTCTAAGTCTGCAACAACTTTACTCTAAGTCTGCAACAACTAGATAAGAAAAATAAAACATATTATGCATAACATCTTATGCATTCCTAATCTTCATAGCAAGAATCCATTACGTACTCAGTTATTATTTGCGACTAGTGTTATAAATATTATTAGCAATGATGGAATTCATAAATGTCAATTGTATGTGTCACTCATAAGTGTCTTATGAAATTCGCGTCACTATCAACTTTGAAATCCTTATTTTAAGATTTATAAGGTCCAAGAATTAACGATGATACTGTTATAGCACTTAGTTGAGTATATTGTATATTGCAAAGAAATAATCAACCTATTAAGAGCTATACCAAACTACATAAGTCTATATAGAAATCAAATTTTCTTGAACACACTGAGCTAATAAATGAAAAACTCACTTAAGGTTCTGAATGTACCATCTAAATATTTTCTTTATTGTTATTTTATGTTTTTCCAGTGATTCAATATTTGCACATGACGCAAATATCCACAGTTATATTTTGGTTAACAATTTTCGTTAATCAGCTAATAAATAACGATAAATAATAATAATAAAACATCGTCTCTGACAAGCTTCACTAAATCACTGCAAACAGCGTCCCTCTGAACAATCACAGTTACTGAATAAAATTTCAAAAAGCAAAAGTTTTTTTTGTAGTTGACAACTTGATAACAATACATAACCGACAAATTATCAAAAGAATCTTTTGCTATTCCTATGCACCGAAGGTTTAAGCTTTACTTTCTTAAAAGTCGAAAACTTTTACAATTAAGTTTAAAAAAATGGATGGGTATCATTTGACGTACAGTGCAATAGACCAATGGAACTTCAGCAGTTTTCGAATAAATTGATTTTAAATTGCTTTCATCGCTTCTTATATTCTGTTTTCCTCTTGTTTTTTATCTCGCATTGCGAAGAAAAAGGATTTCAAGCAATAACAAGAAAGTTTTATTGCATTATTTATAAAGAGAAGAAAGGAATAAATTATTTACATCGTCTTACTTGTTAAAATATTTTTTAGCTGTGAGAGAACATTTCAGACTTCAACGATAGATGCAATGTTTTAGATATGCAGTTTAAACAAGCATATTTCCTTACTTCAAAACTAATTTAATGCAATTTAGGCATTTACATGCATAACGAACTCATATTTTCCTACAAAGGAAAAATTAAGATGCATGAAATGACAGTACACATTCCGAGCCTCTGATTCGTTTGCGTCTGAATGTTAGGTATGTAAAACTCATCATATAATGGATGTAAAATGAGACATTCAATAATATGCTAATTACGTTATTTAACCGTCTGACAAATATATTACCCTTATTCAACTGATGTTTATGAATTCCTCAATAGCATCTGTTTACAAAAATACACTACTGAATATTAAATTGTTCCTCCTAGAAAATCCTGTATAATAATACGTTATCTCTGTCAGAGTGTAACGGGGTCCGGTTGACGGAGGGGATAATAAATTTTCGATTGACTGTAAGTCGAAATGTATTTTATTTTATCAAAAGATTAGCTTTTATTGATTGGCAACTTGACTGCACGGTCAGAGTAAACAGTTCGTATATTAGGTTCTAATGGTTCCAATCGAATGAGGTGTTTTAAATATTTATACCCCAGAAAGACAAGCTTTAAAAATTAGTTTTATCTTTGTATTATGATTATTATGCAAACGGTACAGCAATCGTGTATGTGCACTTTAACACCTGTCTATGCAGTTTTTATATATCAGCGAATCAATTCACACATCCTATTGGCTAGCTACAGAAGCAGCTTGGCCCTTTGTTACATCATCCATTTGGTGTTATAAGCCTTCATTTGTTGTAACTTCTAACGGTTGCTATAACCCCCTTTGTTACAACATTGACATTATTATTACATGTAACAGAACTCGCGTTGTATTATAGAAGTATTTGTCATTTACAATAAAATGTACTTTATGGTAATTTATATTTCTTTTGCGTTTATAATCTCCTCTTCTTCCCAAAGACTTTAAGAACATGTGTTTTCTAGAACAGTCCCGGAATATCGAAGATCATCAAGTAACACCACTACCACCATCACTAATTATAACTTTCTGGGCAGGATATTCAATCATGTTTTAACTTTTGAAACAATATTTGGACTAGTAACACTATTGTTGAAAGTTCTGGTTTCCATAGTTTTTAAATATCTTGTGAAAAATGAAAATTTAGAAAAATTTTATTTAGCTCTTTAACTTTAGTTTAATTCTTTCGTAATAAAATTTAAGAGTTACAGAAAAGTTTATTGCATATTTTGAAACCACTGAAAAAATAGAGGATTAGGCTTTATTTGATGAGTCATTTCTCTGGAAGGAACGAGCGAAGAAATCTAACAACGAGGGTCAAAATGGGCGGGGTTGACAGAGCCCCTAGTGTAGGCATATTACGACAACATTGCAAGGTCAATAACAGAAAGAAAGAGAAATAAAAGATATGAAAGTCCAGTCACTTTTGATGAATGTCTAATTATCGTTTTTTCAAAAAGAATAACTTTTTTCATTTTCCCAACTTTACCGCCCTTTAATGGTGGAAATTCAAATTCATGGGAAAGTAGGAAAATGAAAATGGTAATATTTTATTAACACCAATCCAACCACAAAAGGATTTTTCATCTATCTCTTTAAAAAAAAAGTTGAATAACTGAAAATGGACAGACAATAAAGGGAAAACAATAACTCTTTTATTTTTTCGTAACAGGCTAAAAAATTCCGGACCTTGATAAAGAATATTCAGACAAAAAGGGGATAACGTTAGTATCAGGTATAATCCCCACCTGCATTGACAGAGGACAAGTCGCAATATTGAGTAATTAGCTGTTAAATGGAATTCTGTGGACCATCTCTTCTTGAAAATTGTAACTGGTTGTGACGTTCGTCGAACGCATGCCAATAATCACCTTCCATCATATTCCGTATATGTTATCTGGAGACATATAACGCCAATACAGAAAGTGATCAACAAGGAAAGCTTGTCGGGTGATGTCGACTGCATCAGAGTAATCATTGCCTTTGGAAAATGACATTTACATTCAATGGAAGCATGGCAAAGTACAGGTTGAAGGATGATAATACCAGGGTGATTCATAACTCTGTACGCTTCATCGTCTACTTGAGAACTGATTATGACAATATAAATAACGAACCTTACTCAGAGAAATATAAACCTCATTTTCAATAGCTCGTAGTCATCTTTCGGCAAGTTGTTCGATTCCACTCCGATGCCATGCTGGTCCTTGGAGATGAAAAACTCTCAACACCCGTTTTCGACTTTCTGAAATGTTTGAACCGCCTACCTCGAAGAAAATGAAGCGTGGAGAGAAAGAGGTAGTAGTAGTAGAAAGGAACTAGGTCTGAAATGTATGCTGGGTAAGAAGTTCAATTGACAATTCTAGAAGTTTCTTTTTGATTCGAAGTGAGGTGTGCGCTTTTGCATTCTTGTTGCAGGAGTGCCTAATGTCTGTTTACCAATCCTGAGTAGGGTTGAAGCATCACAGAGTGCACGCGCTCCAGTTGTGCTGAGTTGAGGTCTGCATTTATGACACTTCTATCGGGAACAAGCTCGAAGTTCGCTACACCCTCAAAATCTCACCAAAAACACAACATTGCCTTCTTTTCGAATTGTTCCCTCTTTGGGACAGGAAGTGCTGGCTAGTTCATGTGGAACGCTTCAGCAACTCCTGGCTACCTTACTGATACAGTGCAGATGAAGCACTATAGTTGCTTGTGAACATTTTTTGAGCAAGTTCGGAAGAGGGCCTGCGAATGCTTACCGATGGATCAGCTTCAACAGTGTGACACAGAATGTTCGAATCTATCGATATTGGCCGTCCCGATCGCAGCATACTTTCGAACTTCTTAAACTAAGCTGGAGTAGCATGAATTAAGACTCCCCCTCACCTTCCAATTTTCATATTTCACGGGCGGCTTCGATAGTTTTTAATCCTTTTCTGCAGTAATGATGTAAAATTGCATGAATTTTAATACTTAACTCACCCATTGTACAACTTTTCCAATGATGCAAACAGACTCCAACACTTATAATTGTTATGAACAGACGCAGTGGATTTTATACTTTTCCTTAGTACTTTTCCCTTAATATGTTCAGAGGTATGAAAATGCAATAAGGCGATATGTCACTGTATACATTTTGCATTTGCACAAATTTTGCATTTTATACAAACATTTTGCATTTTATACAAAACGCACACACTTATGAATCATCCTAATATAATGTCAGGCAGTCAGGTACCATCAATGAAACCAGAGTTGCGTGGCATTGTAGCTGATGCTCTTATATTGATAAACGATTAGCAAGTATGCTGAATGCAAAAATGATGTAACAAACGATGCAAAAGTCATGGGAACTTTCTTCAGCACATGGCTATTTATGCATGCGTCTATCGTTGGATCCTGAACGGGGTTCATTGCTGAATACTAGACGACGTGAATTGGTATATGATGATTGGATTGTGAATTGGTATATGATCTTCTAACACATGATGTGTTAGCCTTCTCGTATTTCTGTAACGTTTCTATTGGGCAGCTGGTCACTTGCATATTGATATGTGATCAGCCCACAAGAGCTTTCGGGAGAATCCTTTCCTCCCTAGGTGGGGCAATTTCCCTGCTGAGTTAATAATGCCTGTCTTCCTTCAATAAAGTAGAGATAGAAACTGTAATAACTCAACTGATTACCCTATTAATAAATAAATTAAAATTCATATAAAATTGTTTTTGAATTGGAATAAATAAATTTCTCGCAAAATCAAAATCAGTGATAGTAACGAATTGCGGATCCAGAATTAATATTTATTTACTGAAAACTAATATTTTTAATGTATTAAATTTTATAATCAAGCTCAGACTCCGAAATAGTCTTAGATTACGCATATGTTAAAATAATCTCGAAACTGAATGGAAGTATGGTATTTCAACTCAGTTCCCTTTCATTAAAGTTGATCATGTTTACTAATTACGGTAAAGAAATATTGCTCGCACAAGTTCTGTTTTCTCCTTATTTGAAACTTTCGTTACACAATGCTTTAGCGCATTTTCACAGGACTCCACGGCTCAGAACAAAGACCCACTGGCTATCTACTGGGAAAAGATAGTTTTGTCAAGATCATCTAGAACAATTTTAATTTTCACGGCGGTACTGCCGACTTACAATGTACAGAACAGACTAAATGGTGGTTTAAGAGGTCTATGAAAAAATTATACCAGTAGAAAAAAGTAAAAACTTTTCATCAATATCAATTATCTCTTAAATTGTATATTTTTAAAATATCGTATTTTGGAAATCTATGTATTTGGAAACGCACATTAATTACGAGGAAACTGGAAGTAGAAAGTACTGTGTAAAAGTTAAAAATAACTGCCCTTTACTAATAAATCTGTAATTATAATTAATCATATTTGATAAATTGAAACAGAAGAAGCATTTAGTGCACTGATGGAAGATACTTCAGAAAATAATTAACAAATTTAGCTACGGTAAGTTTAAAATTTAATTTTTTTTTAAATAAAATTCTTTTCTTTGTCAGATAATTTCATATATATTACTTCAAAGCTATCAATATAAAATTCTATTGGACAGCTTTAAAAAAATAATAGAGAGAGATAATAGAGAAAAAAAAAATAAAAGAAAAAAATTATAAAATAAAGTCGAGACAAAAACAGGTTTTTTAAGGGAGGGAGTGTAATCGATTCCCAAACTTTGGTTATCACCAATCATTTGGAATCACTGCGTCATTCTGGTAGTCTTATATCAGTTATAGTTCATGTCATTTACCGTCCGAGCACCTTACACTCAGACATCCTTTATCAGAAAAATCATTTTTTCAACCGGTTTCTGAATTTTTACGCTTTACAGGTTATTTTACAGGTCCATAATTCTAACAGACTAATATGACCTCGTCTGTTACAATTATGGACCAGTTGTTTTAGTTTTTACACGGGTGTTATACACCACTTGATGTTTTTTTCAATTCTATGCAAGTTTATTGCTGTTTTTGTGCTTATTACAAGTGTTTAAAAGCCTAGATTTTTTTTCCTTCTTTTAGAAATGTAATTAAATTTAGAAACAAATCTTTTTCAAACAGAGGAAACAAACTTCTACTCAACCTGACACATACTATGAGGAACATCCTTATACCAAGTCCCATTACTAATTCTTTAAATCTCCTGATATTGGGATATTGATCATAAGAAATATTTCGTCAAGGGCGGGACCGAAATACAAGTTTTAATATTATTCCAAATCTTTAATATTTTCCAGGCCTAACTTCAGGTTTTAAAATTATTCGATTGTCGCTGCCCCCCCCAAACTAATATTTAATATTATTGCAAAGGCAAAATAATAATAATAATAATAATCACCCTCAAAAGAATCAGATTATTCTGACTATAATGCAAGTAATGTTGCCTTCTAAACTACTGTCGGAGAACTCAACTACTTGCCTGTAAAGAGGGTCTGGCAAAACTATTATAGTTGGGGAAAGGACACGATGAATGTTTTCAACTCGAATGTAAAATTATGCGAACACAGGAGGAAAAACGCATACTTTCGAACTTTGATATTCTCAACTCAGGAGGGAGAAAACACTTTATCCAAAATCCTTGAAGACAATAATGAACTCTTTATTATCCGTGGCCTTGAAAAACATTTTAACATTAAAATCAAACAAATACTAAAATGAACTTAGCAGTAACGCTGATGCACACTATGAACCAAAGATTGGGCGAAACATTCTAGTTCTACCCAGTGTGTAGCTACCATCTGAAGCAATTTTTATAATAAAAAGATTTCCAGTTCACATTTTATTTTGATGTTTTTCCATTTTTTTAATTAACCATACAAATAAAATTGTAATATTCTGCCGCTACGAACTGATTAAAACAACAAAAATCACGTACTACACGTTTTGATATGAATCAGATAATGAAATGATATTAAATGATTCATATTAGAAACAAGATATTCGGGGGTCTTATGACTCAACTTATTAAATTTCTATTTCATAACTTATTTGCATTTGCCAAAAATTACCTTTTCATATTAAGACAAAAAACTTTAGTGCTTACCGTCAGCTGCGTATTCGACTTCTTCAAGAAATTCATCCTCTCTTCATGTCTGCGACAATTGGCTTCCCTTTGCTCTACAAATGTTTTTTCCGCCATTTCACATCTCCACCTTAATTCGTTTGATTCAGCATTGAGTTGACGGGTTTCTTCTTTCAAATTCTGAATCTATTTGATGCAAAACAAAAATTAAAAAAATATATATTAGATCCTGTTCACTTGTAAGTCCTAATGTCTGAAAGATGATTAAGAGGAAAATTATTTATGATAGTGACTTGCAGATTGTTTGGCATTAATTTGTAGTAACTACTGTTGTTGCAATCGTGATGGATCAACAATAGCTGATATACAAATGGAAAAATTATTATATATACCTCCTAATAACCTGTTGCACCACCTTTTGCCCTCACAACAGCAGCCAGACGTCTTGGTAAGGACTCAATGAGATGCTGAAAACACGGAGGTGGTATTGCCGCCCATGAAGAGAGGATCACCTGTCGTAGAGCATCCGCAATTGAAGGTGGGGGTTGGCGGGCTCGAACAGATATTTCTAATTCGTTCCACAAAATCTGAGTGGGGTTGAGGTTTAGCGATCGAGGGAGCCATTCGAGTGTGGTAAACTCACTTGAATGCTCTTGGAGCCAATGATCGGCACTCGGGAAGTATGTGGTGTGACGTTGTCCTATGAAAGATGACGTCATTGTTGGAAAGAGAATCGTTACGAACCAGTGTAGATGGTCAGCGAGGATGTTTACATACCTTGTGCCAGTGACGGAGGTCTCGATGGGTACGAGGGGCCCCAAGGAAACCCATGTAAATGCACCCCAAATTGTTACACTGCCTCCACCTGCCTGTATGACCCCAACTTGGCAAGCTGGGTCCATCTCTTCGTGTGGTTTACGCCACACACGCACCTTTCCATCGTCGTGATAGAGTTGAAACCGTGATTCGTCAGACCAGATGACGTGTTTCAAGTCGTCCGCACTCCAATTGCGATAGTCCTTTGCAAACTGCAGCCTAATCTTTCGGTGCCTTGCAGTCAACAAGGGGACATAATGTGGGCGTCGACTTCCATAGCCTATTTTTTCCATTTTTTCCCTGGTACGGCTGATAGTCTTTGCGCATAACTTTGTGGAAGCGCCCTCATTCAATTCCGACTTTATCTGTTCCACGGTAGTCGTGCGATTCCTTCCAATAATGAGGGACAGTCTGCGCTAACCTCGAGAGTCAACTGCAAGCTTACGTTCACATTTCTCTCGCTGATTGCAAGCTTTACCATATTTCACATAGGCTTGGTATACATGTGCGACTCTGACGTGGAAATCCCAACTGTTCAGCAGTTGTGGTGATTGAACAATCAGCCTTCCTCGCACCTACTATCTGGCCACGGTCAAACTCACTTACGTCGCTACCTTCACCCATGATTACTTTTCCGTGACTGATTTCCAATGCGTAGAGACCTGCTCTATTTATAGGCATTGCCAATTTCAGTGTCCCACGTGACTGGACGCGATACTTCTGCTTTGCATACTGTTATCGGGGTTTATATAATAATTTATCCTTTCAGTGTACTACAGCAATGCGTAGAACGCAAGAAATCTTAATTTCTGCAGAAGATGTATTTCAGCTATGGCAAATAATTGGATATCAAACAATTACGTTTTCCAACTTAATTTAAATTGCACATTTTCGAAAGTTTCACTATTTATGCATTAGCTCTTTTTCATTGTGCTACCTTTAATTATGGTCTTAGCTAGTTAAATAAAATTATACATACTTGAACAAAAAAGAATTCCAGTTATAGTGAAAAAAAATGTAAGGCGGAATATTATCTATTCATTTGAAAAGTTAAATGGTATATATTTTGTGTTATTTTTAGTTACAAAAAACAGAAATGCAAGACTGGCTAAATGCAAATTTACAAATATTCTGCAGAAATGAAGAAAGATAACCTCAACGAGCTAATTAAAAAGCACAAACATACATATAAGAAACGTACAGCCCTTGATAAAAAAATCCCATTTTACCTATGCAAAACTTTCAATTATTACTTTAAATTAAATCTAGCGCACCAACTAAGCCATCCCCCGCCCCTTAGATGTAAGGAAAACAAGCTTATGTTAATAGAAAAAAATCAAGACCAGGTGGAATACCCTTAATAAAAATAAAAATAAATACCCCCTCAAGCAGCTGCTTGCCACAGAGGTCTGACAGGAGCCTGTCAGTTTATATGCCATAGTAGAAGGTCTGAGAGGATGGCAAGACCTCAGCAGAAAAACGACACAGACATCCATGCCTTACCCGGGGCTCGAACCCAGATCCCTTAGATCAGTAGCCAAGCGCGCTAACTACTCGACCACGGGACCCTAAGAAGAGAGAAAAGTTAAATAAAGATTAGATCACAAATCCATTTTATTTTTCAAAATAACTTATTTCACCTTTTAGGTGGACATTAAAGGTAATTATATTTCATGCATTTTTTTTAATAATAAGAGATATCTCGTATTGTTTAAAAAGGCAGCAAGTGTAGCTCTAGGACAAATGTTTCATTTTATATATAACTTCTTCAAACATGACACAAGAATTATGAATGTTTTTCCATGTGATATGACTCCTACATTGCTACACATTAACTGCTTAATTTATTAAAGTTTGCGATCCAATTATCCAAACAAATTAAATAACTGTAAAATTTTAGTACTTAATTTATTACCTCATTTCGCTAGTTGCTAACACTGCATATTTAGTTTAACAAGGAACTTTCTTTCTATTCTTTAATTTTTCGTTAATTATATACGAAAGCTGTTCAATAAGTAACATCCGACAGTATGTTATACTCGTATTATTTCATGTACCTAAATTTATAAGAACAAAAAATACCGAACAAAGCATTTCTCTCCATATAATCGCCAGAGCGATTTAGATATTTGTCCAAGAGCTACACCTGCTGTTCGACATCCTCAAAAATCAGGGCTCAGCATGTAAACCTATTGCTGCATCTACGCTGTTCCTCGCCATCACATCAGAAGTGTTTTCTTTCGAAATGCTTATTCAATGAAAAATCCAAACAAGTAGAAGTCGCTAGGCGCAAGGTCCAGGTTATGTAAGAAATGGGTGAGGCATTCCAAACAAAACTGTTTCAGGAGTTCTGCTGATTATGAAATTGCGAACTTTGTGCAGCATTCCGACACGTTCCACACACATCTATAACGTTTAGGCATAGATCTTTCGCAGTTCACGATGGACAACTGTTTCCACCGTGCCTTGTGGCCAGAGAAATCTAATCATTGCACAAACCTCCTCATAAAACCATATTTCCAGTGAGGATCCTATGTTCAACTAACGATATCATAGATCATAAACACATTGAAACAAAGCGTCGGGTAGGTTAGCCCATAATCTCTTTCATTTGATTTAAAATCAATGAAATTAACAGGTAACAAACTATTTGAAAACGACGAAATAAACCGAGAAAACTCGGGTCCTGAACGTTAAATGAATGCAAACTATACGAGAATAAACAAATGGAATTTTGAATGAAAACAGATTTTGGTGTTTTGAATTTCTGCTGAAGTGTGAGATCATACTTGACAGAGTCTGAATTTAGCTGGTCGGGTAGTGATTATTATTATTATAATTTATTCCATGGCGGGGGGATTTACAGTAAAGCTTATGTACAGATAATTTTGAATATCAATTTAAATGTTCAAGTGGCTTGATGCCCCATTTCAGCTATGTTAACGATTTTAACCGATGAGTTCTTCATAAACTCATCTATAGTTGGAATCAGGCCCGTATCTAGAAAAAATTGAGAGAGAGAGCAAGAATTACAATCAAGTTCAAAAAAGTGTAAGGGAGTCAAGAAACTGGATTTCCAACTTATTATGACATTTCCCACTCCATTTTACAAATCTAAGAAATTTCTTTAAAAATTGCATGAAATAAATTTTACCTTTATTACCCCCTTGGATGTGTAGATCAGATATTTTCACTTAGGCAGATTCTTGAGAAATGATTAGTTTCAGAAACCTTTGATTGCTAGCTTTGTTCATTTCAAAAAAGCTTTCGACTCTGTTGATCGTCATAATTTGTGGTTGATTGTGAGATCATATGGTATACCAGACCAGTTAGTTAACATAATGAAAGCTCACTATAATAACACTGAGTCGTGTGTGAGAGTTGGTAAGGCTTGTAGCAATTGGTTTAGCATTACTTCTGGTGTTCGACAAGGGTGCATTTTATCTCCTTTTTTCTTTAGATTGGTTATTGATTATGTATGCGAAATTCACTTCAAAGGAAAGATTTTGGCCTTAAATGGACTGGAGATACGAAACTTTCTGATTTAGATTATGCTGATGATTTAGCCCTTTTGGCAAATGATGTTGATGAGATGAACTCTTTCATTCGAGCTGTTGATGAGACTGGTAGTAGAGTAGGTTTGGTTATAAACAGAGAGAAAACTAAAGTGATGAAAATTGGTCAGGCAGGCTGTGATTCAGTTAATCTGAATGGTTGCAGTCTTGAGCAGGTGTCACAGTTTAATTATCTTGGGAGCTATGTAACAGATACTGGTGATGTGAAGCATGAGATTAACAGACGAATAGGAATTGCTGCCGGGACTTTCAAGAATCTAGAGAGAGTGTGGAGAAATAGGCGTATACACCTAAAGACTAAAATTAGACTTTATAGTAGTTTTGTTCTTTCTAGGGTTAGTTATGGTAGTGAAACTTGGACACTTTGTAAACAAGATAACAGGAAACTAGATGCTTTTGATTCCAGATGCTTACGTAGTATCTTGGGCATTAGGTGTTTGAACTTTGTAACTAATGATGAGGTTAGGCAAAGGAGTTTGCAACCTCCTTTAAGCAGCATATTGTGCAGAGAGAGGCTCCGTTGGTTTGGTCATGTTGCCCATATGGATAATTATAGATTAGCGAATAGGGTTATGAACAGTGTGCCTAAAGGCCTCAGAAAGAGAGGGAGACCTAGGATGCGGTGGACAGACAATGTCAAACATTGTCTGTCCACCGCATCCTAGGTCTCCCCTTCTTTCTGGAAGAAATTATTATTAGAATTGGTGTGCAGTGGCCAGATGCAGCAGATTTAGCTCAGAACAGACTTGCCTTGGAGAACCAAATTGCACGGTCTGGTTAGACCTCCGTAGCCCATGGCTGCTTGATGATGATGATGATGATGATGATGATTACTCTTACTAGCATTCTTAAAGGGACGAGGGGCATGGCCCTCTTGGCCTTCCCCCTAGATTCGGTTTTGGTTGGAATATTGCGATCTCTCTACAGAAAGGAGTTTTTGACGAGCCAGAGTACTGCTACAGTCGATCATAAAATTTTATTTACTCTGTTCTTTTATTATTTCATAAATTTTATAATTTTATACATGTATTATAAAAGTTATATCCTGCACACACACCGGCCACTGAATTAGAAATTTTTATGCAGAGATACAGTCGCTCAAAAAAATATCCAAACACTATGGTTGATTTCAAAATTCAGAAAAAAATATCTGGCAACGATTTTTTTTTAGAAATTAGTGATCTGCCAACCTTCGTGTACTGTACACGAAGGCACGAGATTTATTGACAACATTTGTGAGGTGAATTGTCGAAATTTAACTTATGATCAGTTGTGATTCCCAGGTATGTAATGAAGTCCTTTGACGAGATTTCATTGTCGAAAATTTCAACTGATCTAATATTATGCAACTTTTATGTGTGAAGAGCACCGCTATACTCTTGTTTGCATTGATGCCCATCCTCCATTCAGCTCCCATTCTTCGGAAGCATGCAGAATTTCCAGCAGCTATGTCCCTTACTATGTCGTTTTTAGTACCTGTATCGGATCGAAACGCCCCCTAGTGGGAGATTAAAATGCGTATCACTGCGTTCATACTACATAAGTTTTCTTCTGCATGTGTAATTGAATGATATATATTGGATAGCTCTTGTAAAAGCAGATACTATTGTAGTTATTAGAGATGAGTTCAGGCGTAGGCTTTGTCAGGTTCAGTCATAATTTTAATCTCTATTCCTTTTTTTTTTTGAAAAAAATGACTAAAAACAAAATTATTTATTTTGATTAAAATTACAATGTTTTGTCAGAATTTAGTAATTAAAAATTAAAACCTTCAGTCTTCGATATTTTTATGTATTCTCACTCTTTTATTAATGAATCGTTCTTAATATTTAAAATGATGCTACTAAAGGGTTCGTTTTTAAGTTTCTACTAATTATTTCTAATATTTTTCTTACAAATCACGTTAAAATTTTAATTTTGTCATCAAACAGTTATAATTACTCTAAAGTTTGCAACAGCCTATAATTAGAATTTAAAAACAGCATTCCTGTATGTCTTGCGACATATCAGGTAAACTTTTCGACTAACTGGGCAATTATCTGAACAATTATCGAAGATTTTCGAGTTCGGGCGGCCTTGGTTGAATAATTTCGTGTTTCAGCTAAAATATTTAAGCCTGAACTCATTTCTAAAGTCAATTACACTTCCCACTAATTTTTTAATTGCAATTCTAATAAATTGCAAAATGTTAGAGTTTGTCATGCGAATAGAAGGGATCATTTATAAGCTAATAAGTCATAACTTCCCTGACCAAATTCAGATATATATTTTACTCTTAGGAATACATTAGACCATATTATTTGGAATAGATTGTACACTGAGCTATCGATCGCATTAGGAAATTAACACTTTTTATGAACTTGCCTGAATAAATAAAGATGCGACTTAAGCTTCACACTACGAGGTTGAAACTTCATGATATTTTTGTACGATCAATAGTTATTTCAAAGACTTCAAAAATGCAGAAAATATAAAATCCATCTTGAAAACTCCCACGAAATTAATACTGTATTTCTCCTAAATACAAAATTTAGAGTTGAATAAATTAAAACTTACCTTTTGATGTACTTTGAAACTGAAACTTGACTAGTACATTTATTACATTCTTGCATAACTTAAGTAAAACCTGTAATGTTTAGCTGGTGAACAAGCGTTTAAATGATATAGTCATATTTCGGTATCGGACGATTCGAATTTCCGAGGTTTTGCCATACAATAATTGTTTATTTTTGCAACAAACTGATTCGAATTTCGGACAATTTACCATGAATTTTATGGAAAGGGGAAAAGGGAAATTTGAAAATAATCGAGTAAAAAGAGGGAATTTTTTAATAACTCATAAATTTCTCTTGAATGAAGCCTAGCACTAATGGCTAACGATTATTGCATCGAAATACCTCATCATCTTCTTCCCTCTAAAAATAATTTTACCCATCACCTTCTTTTTTATGATTAACTTAAGAAAATAGAATAAGAAATGTATAACAATTGTTTTAACCATTTTTTTTTATTCAAAATGTGTTATTCTTCTCTTTTAAATGTTTAAATAAGTCTTAAAATAGTTTGTTATTTCTTCTATAACGTCTACAGGCCCACGAAAAATATGTTTCGATTTACGACGATTTTCATTATACAACGATTTTCATTATATGACAGGGACCTGGAACCTAACCTGTTGGAGAAACATGGCATGTCAATCTACATTGAGGAAAACGTACCACGAAACAAACTATTAATTATATAAAACTGTATTCAGGTCCATTAATAAACGAACACTTAATGGAAATAAACATTGCACATAGGAACATTAAATAAAGGTTTGAAGCATCATGAAATATCTAATAAATTAACAAATCATATAGCTGCATTTTTGCTCACCATCAGTTCTGTGTCTTCCTCTTTGCTCTCGGTCTCCAATGCCTTCCGCAATCCATAAGCAATGCTACTCTCGTAAAGCGTCTCATAGGCTGCCAGCGTCATTCGCAATTCATCTCGAACACGAACAAGGAGCAAACCTCTATCCACGCTGTTGATAGTGACCTGACGTATCAACTCATCTATAACAAATAATCGATAAAGAATAACAAAAATTACCATTATCAAAAGAAATGGCTGACTTGATTGTGTTATACATTTTAAGGGTATCATCAGGACCCAAACGCTTCAATGCATTTCGGCACTTTTAACAAAAATATTCGATGGTGGATGAAAGAGATTAACTCTAAAAATGACAAAAAAATTGCTTAAATATTACTACAGCTTTAATAAACATTAGTCACATAAACATTATGATACTCAATAGAGTATAAAAGTGTTAAATCTCTCAACAATAACTTCACGATCATATTTTTGTTTTTCTTCAACAGATTATCAGACTGCAATTATCCCCTCTCTTATAACCACCGTTGATTCAATGAGCCAAATTTATACACAACACACCTCATACCAGTTAAATACGTTTAAAACGATTCAACTCCTAAAAATGATACATGTTTCCCAATTAATAATTGCAATAATGGTCACTAATGGCAAAAAAGACAGTCTGTATACATCTTACGTTTAATTAAATTGGTTTTACTGAATACACTTAGTACAGAGGTCTCAAATTCAAATCGTATAACAACAAATCAATTCCTTCTCAACATATGGCGGGCCGCATTCTGTTTTAAGGAATAATACAAAAGCCAAAACACTTACTCCTCGTTATAAGGTGGGCTGCATCTTATTTTAAGCAACAATATGCAAAAATAATTGCTTCTATTGGCGAGGGTGGCTCAGTCAATAGCGCTCCAGTCTCGTATTCTGCAGTTATCAAGTTCAAGTCCCACCTGGACCAGCGTTGAGATTTATCTTCGCAAAACTTACCGCCCTGCCATCAGACAGTAGGGGACGCCGATTGCCTTGGAAAAACCGCCATTCATTCAGTGGGACGTAAAGCCGTGGCTCCTGTGCGGGAGAGCCATCCTTGTGCGAGTTAAAGAACACGCTGGATGGCCTTGACGAGGTTACTATCTGTCTCCCAATAGCTGTCCAATGGGTCCCTGTCACCCAACCTTTTCTGAGCCCTCGGGGTCTTTGTGACCTGGCCATTTAGCCCATTGTATGCAAAAAAGAGTTCCGTTCAAAGGTAAAAACAACTCAACTGCTTAAATGTTACAAACATTTAATACCAAAAACATAATCCTAAATTTCGTTTCTAATGGCTTCAACTTCACTTGAACGCGATCATATTCTCCATTCTCATCGCAGTCAAGCTAGTAAGCCACAGTTCGTAGCAAACTTAGCATTGAAGATTACGATTATGATAGAAAGCACTGCTTGGGGCCGCACAAAATGACCTTCAAGGGCCGCATGTTTGAGATCCTTAGTATATAACAATAATATGGTTAAGCAGAAAATACAACATTTTATTGAAATCTTAACATTTTCTTTTCAATATGCTTTATTTGTACTATGCTACTTTTTTTTGTTCGCCTACATGAGATGCGTTTAATTATTTTTAAGGGAAGTTAGAGCAACATTATGAATCTCACGTTATTAATTACAAGTCGGTATGCTGCATTTTATTTGCCTCAAGAACGTTTGAAGATCTGTTAAAAACGGTTTTCATAAGACTGAAAACATTTAATTTTTATTTGTGTTGTATGTGGTTGAAAATTACAAAGAATGTTCTTTATTTATTAATGGAAAATTTGATTCTATGTCAAGTGTGTCTAAACTAATTCAATGACGAACCATTTTTCAGTAGTGGAAATAATATAAGGAACGATTTTCACTAATGAAGGTAACTTTTGTACTGTTGGTAAATATAAACCGAAGAGCCAAAACACTATAACCACCTGCCTAATATGATGTTGGTCGACCACGTGTCGCCAAAACAAATCTTACCCAGTGAGGCATAAACGCTATAAGATTTCTAAAGGTGTCTTGTGGTAATCTGTTACCAACGCGTTACCAGCAGATACTTTAAGTCTTGTAAGGTACGTAGTTGAGCCGCCGTAGATCGAATATGCTGTTCCAATACAAACCACAGATGCTCCATTGGATTGATGTCTGGGGAATTTGGAGGCCAGTGCAATACCTGGAATTCTTCCTCATGTCCTACGAACCATTCTCGAACAATCCGGGCAGTGTGACATGGCGCATTATCCTGCTGAGAGAAGGCACTACTAGAGAGATATATCGTTGCCATGAAAAGCATACCTGTTCTGCAATAATGTTTAGGTAGGTGGTAGAGATCATAGTTTCCTGAACATAAATGACTGTACCCAGAGTTCCCAGCAGAAAATTGCCCAAAGCATTTTACTTCCTCCACTGGCTTGTTTTCGTCCCATGGTGCATCCTGGTGCAAACACTTCCCTAGGTAAACGATGCACACGTACCCTGCCGTCCACATGGTGCAACAGGAAACGAGATTCATCGGACCAGACGACCTTCTTCCAATCATTCAAGGTCCAGTTTTGATGCTCGTGTGCCCAATGTAGTCGCTTTCAACGGTGAACCGAGATTAACATGGGCACTCCTAGCGGCCTGCTGCTACGCAGCCCCATTTTCAGCAGGGTTCGATGTACTGTGTGTTGTGACACATTACTCCTGTAACCAGCATTCGAATTACGGGCGAGTTGCACCACAGTATCCCTTCTGTTGCCTCGTACCATACGGGATAACCTTAGCATCGATGAACCGTGGTCTGCCCCCACCTTGCCCGGCGGTTCGTGGTTTTTCCTTCCTCAGACCACTTTTTGAAGGTACTAACCACGGATGACTGTGATCACCACACAAGCCTTGTCGTATCGGAATACTCTGACCCAGTCGTTTGGTCATTACAATTTGGCTTTGGTCAAACTCACTTAATGCCACTCCCTTTCCCATCCGAAGAACAAGAATAACACTGATTAACAGAGCTCAGTATCAGATGTTATTTATACCGTTTCATGACTTTCACACGCGCCATCGTTTACCTGCAGTTGCTTCGATTCGCATAAAGACGCACTGGTCATAACGTTTTGGCTCTGTATATATATATATAGTTAGATGCAATAATAATTAAATGGGTTAAAAGTAACCTAACATCCATAATCCGTCTTAAGATCATCCATATTACGTCTTAAGATTTCGAAGGGGGAAAGTCATGTGCCTGAATATTAGAAAGCACAATATATCAGTATGCGTTAGCCTAAGAGTGATGATCTAATTGTGGTTTAATAGTGCATATCGAAGAATAAAGAAAAGTGCATACCGTAATGCAGTGAATTTGTTAACTTTTCTTCGATCAGCTCTTTCAACTTTAAGCATATTTAAATAATCCGATGCAAAATTAGTCAACTCTTAACTCGAATTTAAACTAAAATTTATAATTATAATTAATTTTAAGAAATTTGTTAAAAATATAATTTAAAAAAAAAAACAGATTAATTAGAGTAATTTATTCAGGAAAAAAAACAGATATTTATAGAACTCAATAGACCAGACTGCTGTCGCTTTCACTTACTACTGGTCACGAAAAAATGTGTGGAATTTGTAACCATGTCATTTGAAAAGGTACTTTTACAAATCCTACTTGGTACTATTTTGACAATTTACAGAGTAACAGACATGCACTTTGTCCAATGCAATACAAACGTAGCATATGGAGTAATTAAATTTCAAATTTTTAACCTTATGACCAATGACTACTAAAAATAATTTTCAGCGGAAAGATATAGTTTCCAGCAAGAAAAATGCACATAGAAGCAAAAACAACTGAAAAGATTTTTCTTATTAGCGAAAAACAATACTGTTTTATGATCTAGATCAGTGGTTCCCAACCTTTTGGGAGACGAACAATTTTTCTAACGCCCACCTTCAAGGAAGCTAAATCTAAGAACTATTCACTACTCAATCTATTTTCACAGAAACTCTCAAGAAAATGACCGCACAAGTATAATTAAAAATTTTCAAAAAATACCTGTCTTCCTATAGTGCCCTTAACAGTAGAAAACAAACCTAAAGCATATCGATGGTACAATCACTCACTGAATTTGTATTCGCTTCAAAGGAAGATAGGACGTCGATTTACCTATTCAACAAGATTGCCGACGCCTATCTTCACTTTGAAGTGAATATGAATTCAGTGACTGATTGCACCATCGATACGCTTCAGGTTTATTTTCTACCTTTTAGAGCCCTATAGGAAAAGAGTTATTTAAATTAAATTTAAATTTTTCTTTGTTGTCACAAAAATACTTACTTTCAAAAACTTTGATATGCGACTCATAAACATCTAGCACATTTACCTCCCATTTGGAGTCATGTTTGAGGTAGCCCAGGACATTGGAGACGTCACGAGCTTTAACTTCAGATACGATTCGTTAAAGTCGAACCCACCGAAAATCCGCCCCCCCCCTCTTTATCAGGGGTGGATAGTGGGGGCAAAATTCGAAATAATTTACGACCGTCATTATACTAGCTTTCATTTAACAACAAACTCATAACTGTAGGCCCTCGCGTTCGGAAGATATAGTAGAACGACTATCACACTTCTCGTTTTTTTAGAGGGAAAGAAAGCAAGGGGTCATTTTTTATAGCCTACGACACTCATAGCGTCACAAGCTTTCATTCGATACATAGTTTGTTACTTTCTGCACTCGCGTTCAGGAGATATAGGGGAAGAATCATTTTCACATTTCCTCTCTTTTTCAGGGGGGAAGAAAGCATGGGGGGTCAATTTTCATAGCCTACGACATTCTCCGCGTCAGAAGCATTCATTTGACGTATCGCTTGTTACTTTTGGCATTCGCGTTCTGAAGATATAAAAAACTTAAGAAGTTTTCACATTTCCCCTTTTTTAGGGGGGAAAGAAAACACGGGATCAATTTTTTATTTATTTCATTTTAATTTATTGACCAGAAGGTATAAAAATATACGGTAACACGACTCAAGACATCAAAAACAGAGAAATGGTTAACGTTTTGAAAACATATAATTACATACATAAAGAAGGTTAAAACTTAAAAACGTATTAGAAGTTTGGCTAAGTCGACTGTATTTTAGTGGATCATTGAAAATACGCAAAGTTGAGGACAACACAACATCTGGAGGGAGAGAGTTCCAAACACGACCAACTCGGCATATGAAGGAATGATATTTACAATTTTTTCTTGCATGATGAATATGTATACACTGAGGATGCCTCCTTGTTCTGCTAGAGTCTAAGACATGAATTAATAATGGCACCACCGGATTTGAATAGAGAAGATTGTTAATAGGGCTTCATTCTCGGGATTCCGGGATCCCGCATGTTTTTATCGGTTTTTTAATTCCCGGGAATTTTTCGGAAACTTTAAAAGAAAAAAGAAAAACTGTAAAAATATTCAGGAAATTTGCTCTCAAGAATGAAATTCTTCAAAACTAAGTGAAGTTAGAACATGGTTGCGAAAAGATGCTAATTGTATATTCGAAAACTCCGCTGGGAGAGTTTATTAGGTATGATTGAGAGATTTTTAGAAACAAGAGAAGCAGTTTCTAAAGCATTAACTGATATTAAAGAAAAACAAAGTTTAACTAATGATGAATTTGATGCCCCTGCAAGATATTGTTTCAACTCTACAGCCATAAAAATCGGTGAAGAGAAATTATGAGCCGTGATGCAACTTTGTTAACTACTGAAGGAGTATTTGCTTTCATTATTAATGAGTTACAACAACAAATGTCAGAATTCACCAAGGAGATGAAAAACTCTCTTATAAAACTGATTAATGAGAGAAGGAATACGATTTTTAGTCGACCCGTTTCAGTATTTAAATACTGGGGAAAATTTTGTGAATTCAGCAGTGTCCTCCCAGCGTTACCAAACAAATATCCATTATTTGAATTTGCTAAATGACATTGATTAGACTTTTCCGAAGACGGATCTCCATCTTAGTCCCAACTCTTCAAAATCAGTAGATGAAGAAAATCAAGAAATTGCACAACCCATGAGTCTTATAACGTTTAGAGACAAGTAAGAAACAGCGATTGAATCTAAGACAAAACTTACGCAATCTTCAACTTTTTCTCAGGATCATAGTGTTTAGGCCTGGTTTTGAAGCAAGAATTGCAATTATTCGAGGCAAATGGGGACATAGCTTCCAAAATTATGCATTTAGTTGATTCACTAAAAACAATTCCACCGACCTCTTTTCAATCAGAGAGAACATTTTCTGTAGTCGTTTTATTTATCTCAAAGTTGAGAACTAGCCTTAGTGATAGGAGTATCGATGCTTTGTGTTTTTAAGGAGTTATTATCAAAATACACAAAAAAATTTAATTTTTGATTGTAAATATCGAAATTTTAAATAAAAAGGCTTTTTTTTTTTTTAAGTTTTTTGTTATTTTTTCAAAAAGAAATTTATTTTAGTTGCAAATAAAGAAATATAATGTTCATCTTCCTTTGTTTCCTGCAAATTGTTTAATTTTTTAATATATAAACATAAACAGTCGATTTTTTGTAAATTTATACTACCATTCCCGGAATCCCGGGAATCAGGAAAATTTTCGGGGAAATTCCGGAAAGAAAAAAAAACTACGTATTTGAGAAACCCTAATTATTATGATTTTACAACAAATTTTTAGTTCGTGAACCAACCTTTTCCATTCCAAGGAGTGAATATTGAGCACTTTCAGTCGCTCCTCGTAGCCTGAGTTGGAAAATCCATGTAGTATCTTACTGAACCATCTGAGTGGACGTTCTACAAGACTAATGTCAGAGATCACATGGGGAGACCAGACAGGAGATGTATATAAAAGAACAAGCATAACAAAAGTAGTGAATGCCGTAAAAAGAGTGGGCCTTTTGCACTTCTTATAGCAGCGCAAATTCATGAAGGCGACACGCTTGGCTTTTTCGGTGATGTTTAGGCAGTGTAAATAAAATGAGAGGCTGGGAAAAAATTATAACACCCAAATCCAATTGAGATGATATACTGATGATTGGGGAGCCATTGAAAACATAATTTTACTTCTGATTGCTACGACTCAAGTGAATGATAGCTGTTTTGTCTGCAGAAATTGGTAACTGGTATGATAAACTCCAGTCTTCAATGCTGTCGCATGCAAGCTGAATGGTACGACAAATGTCTGAAGAAGCAAAATTGGCATAAAATTTAATGTCATTAGCAAATACGTAGCAGGCAACTGGCCGTAGAACAGAAGGTATACTTGAGATGAACAATGTGAAAAGTATAGGCCCAAGAACAGATCCTTGAACAACATCACTGCTGACATCCTTGATTGGAGCCTATGATACTCCTCGCGTCACAAGCTTTCATTTTGCACATAAATCATTAAGTTTCTCCATCGCGTTCGAAAGATATGATGGAACAATGTTTTGTCAAAGCCACAAACCGACACACCGACTAACCGACAAATGTCAAAGCCAAAAGCAATAGGAAGATACGTAAAAAAGCTTGCTTTCTATACGGAAAACGCTTTCAGTGCACTATAGACAGTAAAATGCACCTTTTATATGGTCACTTTGCGTTATCAGCGGAATTCAGAGGACACGACACTAAAAGTTTACACAAACATGGCTGTCTTGGGACTGACTAATCAGGTTTAATCACTGCATGGCCATTTTTATTATTACCTATTTTATTTTACCGGTTTCTCAAATATACAGTTTTTTTTTTTCTTCCCGGAATTTCCCGGAAAATTTTCCTGATTCCCGGGATTCCGGGAATGGTAGTATAAATTTATAAAAATCGACTGCTTATGTTTATATATTAAAAAATTAAACAATTTACAGGAAACAAAGAAAGACGAACATTATATTTCTTTATTGCTTTTGCCTTTGGCATTTGTCGGTTTGTGGATTTGACAAAATATTGTTCCACAATATCTTTTTCGCGATGGAGTTCCACCACATTTCGAAAGCGATGGAGAAACTTGATCATTTATGTATCAAATGAAAGTTTTTGACGCGAGGTGTGTCGACGTCAGTACAAAATTGACCCCGTGCTCTCTAAAAAAGGGGAAATGGAAATCAATTCTTAAGCTATATCTCCAGAACGCGAAGGCCGAAAGTAATGAAAAATGTCAAATGAAAGCTTCTGACGCGGGGAATGTCATAGGCTATGAAACATTGACCCCCATATGCTTTCTTACCCCCTAAAAAACGGGAATTATGAAAGTCGTTCTACTATATCTTCCGAACGCGAGGGCCTATAGTTATGAGTTAGTTCTCAAATGAAAGCTCGTATAATGACGGTCGTAAACTATTCCGAATTGCTCCCACTATCCACTCCTGATAAAGAAGGGAAGGGCGGATTTTCGGTGGGTTCGAATTTAACGAGTCGTATCTCAAATTAAAACTTGTGACTCTCCAATGTCCTGAACTACCTGAAACAAGACTCCAAATGGGGGATAAATGTGCTCGATGTTTATGAGTCGTATATCAAAGTTTTTGAACGCATTTTTAGTGACAACAAAGAAAAATACAAATTAAAAATTAAAAAATACCTATCTTCTTATAGGAAGATAGGTATTATTTTAAATTTTTAATTTATTATACTATCAGCTCTCTAATCTGGAAGAGTTAGTAGCTCCCACAAGAGCAAAGTTAGAGAACTAGTGATGTAAAAATTTATTAAAATAGGATACTATGTAATTTGAAATTAAATATCACAGGGAGGAAACCTTTATTGCTGAAAGATAAGTGAATTATTAAATATTTAATAAAAAACAATATTTACTAATTTAGAAAAATATATCCTTTTGCAATATTAAGAAATAAATGTATTTATTTGTTGTATAAATGTATTTATACGCCATTTCCCATTACCATAATAAGCGCGTATCAAATAAGTTCATTGTACTTATAATATAAATAAGGTCATCGTACGTGCATTTGGCTGCAGACGAAATGACACATAATATACATATATAAATAAATACAAAATATAATAGACTGATACCTTTAAAATTAGTCTCGTTCAAAAGTCCGTTAAAATATATTAAGTGAATTATCTCTCTCTCATATTAAAAAAACTTTAAAATAGCGGTTCTTAAAATTGTAACTGTTATGGATTTTTAACGGGTTCGCAAATTCGGAATTGCATTTCGACGCAGTTTTTCAATTTAAACAATATCGAAACGCCTAGGGATATCTAAATCTAAACAGTTAAAAGGTATCGATATCGCTTGGAGGCTGCCTTGTTTTCTAACTAAAAGTGGGTGTCTGCCATTTCTGTCAATTAGAAATGGGATCAGGAATAGACTCAAGTTTAAGAACCGCTACTTGAAAACATTACTTGCCAAATTAGTAATGCAGAGTAAAATTACCAAAACACTGATCAAATAACTCTCTTCTTATAGGACATATTCCCTTTAATCTGGCTTGTCTCTGCTCCAAATATATATCCAATTGATGTTGAAGGTTTAGAACATCCATGCGGGTAGCTGGTTCACGGGATAAAGCCAAAATGTATTTCTTTCCCTCTTCTTCGTACTCTCTGAAGTTTTACAAAATATTTAAAGAAATCATTTTATCTATTGTTCTAAATTTATCTTTGAATAATAACAAGTAAAACATTAATGGAAACAACAAAAGGCCTATAAAAATTACACATGCTTTTGTCAAAATAAGATGTATGATAAAGTCATGCTGGGCAAACTGATCTTATAAAGTTTTAAATCAGAAGCCTAATATTCTGTGGTTGATTAACCTTAAATAAATAAAGAGTTGAATTCGTTTCTCTTCATGCTTGTAACAGTTTTTACAAAAGGAACTCAATGTCCCTAAGCATTATTTACTGAGTCTTGTACCTAAAGACTACATTAAGACATAATAATTTTCAGAACGAATAGTAAATCTTTCTGCTTCAACTTAAAGTCTCCTACCTAGCTGGCAAAAGCTGAAAGGCTACACACTGAGATAATACTGATTATAGTAACCGTGTTTCTTATGTTCTTTTCAAACAAGCTTGCTATATATTAAAATAATCTCTTTCCACAAATTTTATATCTGCGACACTCCTCGTAAATTTAAAAAAGATAAAAAGAAAATTGTGATTCTAACTTTAAAATTAAACACAATATGCGATCTTCAAAAAAAACCTATTATATGAATTCATATTCTTCTAATTTCGTAGCCAGAAATATTAGTTTTCAATTAGTTTTCATTTAGATGAGCAAGAAAATTGCAATAAATAACCGTTTCTATAAGTGGAATAGAAAACCATTACATATGTATGAAATATAGCCTTATATAGGCCTAAATACAGCCTTATACAGGTCGCCCTCTAATTATAGTAATTGAAACAGATAGATATTCATTAGCACGGGTATGGACATGCAAATACAGTATATGCCAATAATACTGCATTGATATACACTGAGATCCAGTTTACTAGGTACACCTATTTAATAGCTACCTAGTTGTGCCTCTTTTGGCCTTCAGAACAGCACGAATTCGTCGGGCATGGAACTTGCGTTCAGATGCAGCTGATGAGTGCTTGCGCGGTCATGTGACGTATTACGTACGACGAGGGGTGGTGTACCTAATAAACTTGCATCTCAGTAGATATACTGATATTTATTTTAATATTTTGGGAAATTATGTAAGGATAACATTTGTAAAAAGAAAAGTTTTTATGTCATACAGTGTTAATTCGACGTAACGGAAAATGCAAAACGAAACTCTATTACTAGACAGAAACGGATTGGGTTGGGTTGTTTTACCTCTTACTATAATAGGAACAGCAAATAGCATCGCCACTTTTTCGCCTTTCAGCCACTTCGGAAGATTTCTTGCATACATAATGTAGCATACGTGTGAGGCCCAGGCCTTGTCCCAGTCCCTGATCTTGCATCCAAAATAAAACTCATACGCCACTTTCACTATTCGAGTGATGGCCCTTTTCTGGCTTGCAAATGTCACTTCCCAGCAAATGTAACAAAATATATCTGCACTATTAAAACATTTACGAGGCATCACTACTGCTGGATTAAAACTGCAAGGATCACTTGTGTTGTACTTATGACTCAGGGGTAAATGGGATTCGTTCAAAAGACTTGCTCACCCTACGAGACGTAGCTTACAACTAACGATTGCATCATCTTTTGTCCGCGATCATAAAGCCGCGATGTCATGACTCAACTACATTGCATCAGAATATAGCGAATTTGTAAAGGAGTGTCAGCAAACTCTGGGGTTGTGTGTATGGCAGGCTGATGCAATACAATGCAATATGTTGCAATCTGGAGTTTAAAATACAGTGTTGCAAAATGGTTACTTATGTACTCAATGCGGACTGAGTCGTTTATACATGACCATTTGTCTCTCCTAAACAAGAGGCAACCGACAAATTTTATTGTCATTTTCGTGTTCAGTACCTCGAAATTAGTAAAGATTGGCTATTTTCATTTCAAAGTATTTTTGTGTGTTGCCCATTGTTATCTGTGATCTACAGAATGTTAATGCACATTCCCCAACCTAATGGGGCGGGAGTGGCTCAGTCGGTAGCGCGCCAGGCTCGTAATCTGCAGTTCCCAGGTTCGAGTCAGCTGGGTCAGCGTTGAGATTTATCTCCGCAAAATTCCCCGCCCTGCCCACGGTCAGTAGGGGACACCGATGGGATTGGAAAGGCCGCCGTCCGTCGGATGGGACGTTAAGCCGTGGCCCCGTGTGTGGGAGAGCCATACCCTGTGCACGTTAAAGAACACGCTGGATGGCCTTGACGGGAGGCTACCATCTGTCTCCCAACAGCTGTTCCAGTGGGTCCCCTCCCCCAATCTTCTCTGAGCCTTCGGGGTCCATGTGACCTGGCCATTTAGCCCATGGTGTGCAAAAAAGTGCCGCTCAGAGGTAAAACAACCAACCAACCAACCCCAACCTAATGATAGGTCGGCCAATGCATATGCTGCTATAGACCTCTCAAAATGAAAAAAAAGCCTCAAGAAAACAATTTTGCTCGGAGTTTAAGCAAATCTTAATACCGACACTGAAGTTGGTGTTAGAAAATTTAAAGCTTCAGAACTTCATTGAAGAATACCTGAAATAAACCAGACAAAGAAACAAACGGTAGAACAACTAAATTCGTATCATTTCAACTACATCCAAATGCGACATGAAAGCATCAGAACTTGGATAGTCTGAATGCTAGAAAAAAATTAATAAATCGAAACTCTGGGTTCAAGTTAGAAAATAATCGTTAGTGAAATACACCATTTCAAATATCTAGAGAAATTCAAGCATTGGACTCGAGAGGAATTACCAGTTTGGTGTAGTATCGTAATGGTTTTCTTTACGAGAAAGGATAACTTCAATACTAATATATGTCTGTTACTTACACTGCAATAGTAGTGTAAATATAAAGTTAAAAAGAAATCAGATTTAATACAGAAAAATGTTTCTTGGAAAATATATCCCTCAATGAGCTGCTTGCCACAAAGGTCAGGTACTTCTCTGTTTAATACGCCATAGAGAAGATCTGTGAGGATAGTAAGACCTTGGCAGAAAGACAACAGAGACATCCATGCCTTATCCGGGATTCAAACCCCAATCCCTTTGATCAGTAGCCAAGAACTCTAGCCACAGTTATAAACTATTTTGTTAGTGCTGCCATCTAGTGACCTGTAATGGAGTAATTGTTTTGCTCCAAGAAACAGTATGGTAAGAGTTGGATCCACTACCAACATCTTTATTCTGTACGTCAACCATGGACAACCCGTAGCCAAAGGGCCCGCGGACACTTTTCAAGTGGCCCACGAATATTGAATCGCAAATTATTAAGTTTTTTATCTATTATTCTTCAAATATTTTGTAGAATACCAGTTTTTCTATCTTTCCCAATCTACCTTTACACTGTTTTTGAAAGTGTTCTTTAGCAGACTAAATTAATACATAATGACATCGGCCCACATAGAACACTTTGAGCATAGGGATAGATCGAGTTTTCTAAATGTACTGTTCAGCTCCCGATTAAAGAGCTCAGTTCTCAATGAAATAGACACTATATCAATATCGTTCTAATTATGAAAGTTATCAAGGCCAACAAGGAAAAGAAACATTTTTGAAACTTACGGTTACATTAAAAAAAATTCATTTACCCAAAACTTGCACGCACAATAACATAGAAGACTTAAAAAGTCTTCGATGCAAACTGTGCGTGCAAGTTTTGTTATTAGCGAGAAAACTGCAAAATATTGCAAAACTTATTTTGATAGCGAATTTGTAAAGGAGTGTCTGCAAACAGATTTTGGTATGTTTTGTCCAGAGAGAAAAAATGATGATAGCATAAGTTTATCCCACAGAATCGTAATTAGGTGTATCGATGAACTTACTGCCAATATAAAAAATAAATTTACAGAATTTGCATCGAAATTTTAATTTCCTTGAATCTTGATGAAAGTACCGATGTTACTAATACAGCTTAATTAGAGGTATTTGTATGTGCAGTCGATGTTAATTTCCATTAAAATGCGTTTCATTTATCGAAAATCAGATTTACCCAGCGTTGCTCGGGTCTGAAATTCTTTTCAAGTATATAGAAATGTCATTCCCCACATCAAAAGCTTTGGCATAAAACCCATTACGATCGTTTCGACTCCATTCCGACAGCCTCCCCCCCCCCCACACACACACCACCCTCCTTGGCAAAAATATATCACCCTCTTTTATAGGATAGATCTGAAACTGTAAAGTGTACATAGGAAATGGCATTACCTACGTCGCAAGCTTTCATTTGGCATAAAACGTATTAAGATTGCTCGTACCCCTCCTGGTACCTTAATGATAATTATTTTATCTCTCTCTACTAGGGGAAGTCTGAAACTCTCTAAGCTATGTAGTAGATGACAATCACCACGCTGGACATTTGGCATAAAACTCATTATGATCGATTCTTCCCTCCCTTGCTCCCCCCTGGTAAAAACTTTATCCCCCTCTCTTGTCGGGGAGATCTGGAATTCTCTAAGTGTATAATTTAGAGTAGATGTCACTCTCCCATGGTTTTGAATAACTGATAATGCTAAGTCTATGAGAGACACCGATGCTTAACCAATAACGTTAAGTCTATGGGGATTGAGAGAAATTCAAACCCGCCCACCCCAATTTTGGTTGACCCCAGCGGTTCGCACATAGCCTATATTCTTCCCCTAAAGAAATGAACGTTCATGCAAAAGTTTGGTGGCCCTAGCTCTTCTGGGGTCTGAGTGCGTAAGAGAACAGACACAAACAAACCCGATGCTGTTTACTTACACTTTCTTGTATATTTAATCTTAATTTTAATTAAAAATAATAGTTGTTTTCATTAACATCATAAAAAGTACATTTTCCTTTTTGAAATAAATAGCTATATATGAAAATTTAATTGTTTACGCATATTATCTACTCAGGGCGTATGGCATAGTGTATATGTGTGTGTGGGGTGAGTTTAATGCAAATAAGTAAGGTTCTGGCCCAGGGCACGTTAAAAAAACGTAATCCGGCCTGCCAATGAGAAAAGGTTGCCCATCATCCCTGCTGTACGTTCATCACAATTTTAAAAGCATTGTGGTTGGTCATTTGCAGCTTTTTTAATAACTATTTTTTTTTCAGTTTGTCATCAATATCTCTATATATAGATATTATTTTTTGTTGTTGTTTTTGTTTTTAGAGATAAATGAAAACACTCTTCAGATTGGACTTGTACTGATGAAATACAACTATTCGCATTTTCAGTACAGCTAATTTCCAATGTTAAAGGGCGCTAAAATAGAAAAATGGGAATTTGATGCGAATACTGAAAGCGATCTAATTATGGAAGAAGCTTGAAGTTTAGTTTGTATAGTGAGGTAGGTAAAGGGTTTATATTGGCAGCACCGATTCGGACCTTACCTGCAGCGGGTGGGAACAATGAATTTATTGTTTTTTTTTCCAAAGAGATAAAGAAAAATAGTTTTTGGGTTTGGTAAAAAAATACCCCTTCAAGCAGCTGCTTGCCACAGAGGTCTGACAGGAGCCTGTCAGTTTATATGCCATAGTAGAAGGTCTGTGAGGATGGCAGGACCTCAGCAGAAAAACAACACATACATCCATGCCTTACCCGGGGCTCGAACCCAGGTCCCTTAGATCACTAGCCAAGCGCGCTAACCACTCGGCCACTAATAAAAAAATTATTATTTGCAATTTCCGTATTACCCATTAGAATTTCCATCGTTAATAATACAATAAAATCGGAAATGACAAACTTATTTTCTTTGGAAACGAGCATTTCATATTTAGTCAGAAGCGATTTGTCTTTTTAGTTAAGGATCTTCGAATATGGTTTTACACCAACATAACAGATGCATTATTCCTTAATAACCTTTCTCATTATAAAATATTCCATAGTGCATCTTCGGGAAATTTTCTTCCTTTTTCGATTTGAACAAACCGTATTTTGTCTGTATGAGCGAGGTGTTTTTGGAGTCACAAGCTGTCTACATATGAAATCATCAGAGGTTTTCACGTCTTTCATTGTATTATTTCTTAAACTCCCTCCTTCCAGGAGAGCCATATCCTGTGCACATTAAAGAACACGTTGATGTCTTTGACACGAAGCATCAATTTGTCTCCTAACAATTGGCCAGTGGATTCCCCTCCCCACCCTCCTCTGAACTCTTCGGGTCATTGTGACCTGGGAAGTGGGGCTCATTCAGTAACATTCCAGGCACATAATCTGCAGTTCGCAGGTTCTAGTCCCACCTGGGCCAGCATTGATATTTATTTCTGCAAAACTCCCCACCCTGCCCTCGATTAGTAGGGAACACCGATGAGCTTTTAAGGGCCATCTCCGTCAGATGGGACGTTAAGCTGTGTCGTGTTAGGGAGAGCCATTTCCTGTGCTCGTTAAATAACACGCTGGATGGCCTTGTTCAGGGTCCTTGTGACCGGGCCATTGAGCACATTGTGTGCAAAAAAAGTGCAGCTCCGAGGTAAAACAACTCAACCTTGTGACCTGCCTTTCGCTTGTGTGTGCAAAAAAGTGTCACTCAGAGGAAAATAAACCCAATTGCTAAACTATTCCACAGGACCGAAGGGAAGGAAAAATTAAAATAAAATGGTTAAAATGATATGCTATATAGAACAAAATTTTATAGTTGTTTTTTAAACCTATTTTTAGTGTCAGACATACTAAAATAAAATTAGTAAATAACCTGTTTTGTAAAGCTGAAGAGCAAGTGACAAGTTTTGCACACAACTTATCCTATCATGGATAAACTTATCATTGCGATGGGCAGATGGTGAGCAGCCAAATGCCAAAATGGAAAGTCAATTTTATTGACAGATCCATGTCCACTGATGAAGTGGTCTCGCTTTAGAGGGTTTGTTAAACCATGATCAACCCTCACATCTTCACATCTTGAACATTGCAGTCACACATGAATTTCAGTTACTCTCACATATGTATCTGTAGCATTAAACCATTTCTTCCCAGTGTTGCGTGTACGCAACACTTGGGAAGAAATGGGTTAAGAGCAGACATGTTTTAACAAAGATCTATAAATTGACAATATCCAAAAGATGTTACATGTTATTAAGACGTAAGATAATTTGATTATCATTCTCTACAGTTAAAACCACCCTCTGAAGTGGAAATATCGTGAAACCAAATAGTTTCGAAGGAATAAAACATATTTTTGAAATAGCACAGGAGCCAGGATATATGAGTAAATATATAACATAAACATTCTGAAGAGTAAAACAAATATAGATACCTAATTCAAAAATACAAGTAAGTAATGAAATAATGTTTTCAGCAGCTGTATATCAGCAGTGTTTTCAGCAGCAGCACATATCAGTGTAACTGACATTGAAAGCAAAATTGTGAGGTAATATAAAGTAAAATTAATTTATGGTGTAGGCACCATCAACAAAAAATAAACTTGTGGAAAAGCATAGGGATAACAAAACGAATTGGAGGAGTATATTGCATTTCATAATACACAATAACAATTTGGTGCTATCTAACATATTTCCTACAAATTAGGAGGGAAAACTACAAGATATTTGTTAAATAAGATAAAAGGGCACAGATACGATAGAAACTACTAACGGATAAGAGCATTAGTGAGATTCGCTAAAAGCACCAGGTCCATGCAGTTTGAAGTTCTTATATCTTGCCCAGAACCAGTATTTCAATCTGAGGGAATTTCAGTTGATTTATGGATAGTATCGTATCATTAGCAGAAAAAGGAAAGTTTTATAATGAGATGTAAAATCTACTAAAAAATTGTATTTTATGAAAGCAGTTTTCCCCCGTGAATGGAATTACATTTTTTATGTTGTATTTTGACACTTCTTTAAGCAAAGAGGGATGTTGATTAATCTTTAATAATGAAGTCAGAGTAATGACCTGTTTTGATTTAATAGAATCTGCATTTCAAATAAAAGGAGATTACTTAAAGTGCTTTGTTTATCTTAATGTTAGTACATTTACAAGAAAAGATAGACAAAAAACCAAATTCTTAAATTTTCCAGTCTATAAATTTCTAATTGAAGTTAATGAATGGCAAAAGCATATTTAAACCAATTGCAAATATTGCCATATAATTATCATATACGAAATGAAAATTACGCATGAACTAGAGCAGTTCAAAACGTAAACTTATACATGCAAAAGAGTGCGTGTGCTCTACCATGAGTTCCTATATAATGAACTTATTGCACCTTCCACATTCTATTACTACATTTGAAAGGACTTCTCCAGCTTCCAGTTCTATAAAAATTAACCAATAAAAATAATCTTTAAATGCTTTTGTCTAATTATTGCATTTTAAATGTACACTAGTAGTACTTGGCAATTCAGTTTTACTGTGGAAGACGATAGTCTTGAAAATTGCATATTAATTTTATGATGAAAATGATTCTAAAAGTTAGATTTTAGAGGCTCTTAAGCAATATTCTTACAATATATCTAATATATATAGACGACTGTATATGATTGATGGCTGACAGGAATCACGGTATTTCTAACTATGAAGCAGAAATGACAGAAATCTCAAAATTTGCAGAGGTAATTCGGATCGTAGATCTCAGAAAAAATCCGAAATTTGACTCAGACGTTCCTTCAAGGTCAAACAGAGGTCACGTAAAAAGTTAAACCATGATCTACGTGCTAGAAACGTGAAAATTGGGACCTGGGAGTGTTTTGAATTGCATATGTCGGAAACATTATGAAATTTCAGATCCAGAGGGTCTTTCGAGGTCAAAGGTCAAATTTAGATCTATCAGTATTAGAGAGCAAAAACTTGGTTTCTGCAAGTATTTTGAGTCGTAGATCTTAGAAATGTTGCGAAATTTTGGAAGTGATGTGTCCTTCGAAGTCAAAGGGCAAATGTAGATCTAACGGTGTTAGAGGCTAACAATTGGTTCCTGGGTGTATTTTGCATTAGAGATCTTAGAAATCTTGCCAAATTTTGGATGTGATGAGGTCATTCGAGGTCAAAGGTTAATTCGATATACCGATGATGGAGAGCTACAAATTGGTGAGTAGGGCTATTTCAGGCAGTGGGACTCAGAAATAAGAGTAATATTTAAATCCGGCGTCGCATTCAAGGTCAAATAGAGGTCGGAATGACGGGCTAGAAATCAAGGGGTGACGAAGGCACCGATTGATTTTTAGTTTGTAATATACACTCACTGGTTATTAAATATGACCACCCAACCCTACACTTAAGAATAAAATGTACGAGAGAAATAAAAGCTGGTGTAGGCCAATATCAACAGCATTTACGCCATGGTGAAGTTTGTGAGGCATGAGAATTAAAATGTGACAATGCAAATACTGCACAAACGACGGAATTTATCAGAATTTAAAAGCACGTCATGTTGGTTTTTCCATAGCACAATGGTGTTCAAAAGTTAAGCAACACTCAGGTCCATGATCTTGTATTTACTCACTAATACGTTATCCCACCAACACCTCAGAAACAAACGAATTCACGTGAAAGTCCAGAAACAGGTAATTGAGATATTCAAATTAGAAAAATATTATCTCAAAAAGCATGCAAAAGTTCAATGATAATATACCTTTAATATGGTGTGTGATCAAATCAGACAGCGATAGAGGCTGCACAACGAATCGTCATGCTGCAAATCAGGGTGTCTATGAGAGTTTAAAGGAATAATTGCCATTCAGGTATGAGTGTAGATCGGGGCTCCTGGAGGGTCCTAGGAGATGGTTTGAAACAGGCGATGCATCGCCTAGAGAGTTCCAAACATGTTCTATTGGATTTAGATCAAGTGATCGGAAAGGCCAGTCCATACGACTTATGGTTTCACTCTCAAGATATTGGTCCACCAAGCGAGCTCTGTGAGGACGAGATTTATCATCCATTAACGCAGAATCAGAACCCACTGCTGCAAGAAATAGACTAACATATGGTTTGAAGATCTCATTGCAATACTTTACAGCTGTTGCAGTCACTCCTCGGAAGACAAGAAGGTCTGTGCGGCCACTGAGTGTGATGACTACTTACACCAACACACAACCAGCTCCAAACTGTCTTTTTCCTGAATGTTAATGGGATGATATCTGGTTCCAAGCTGTCTCCAGACCTACAGTCATTGAGAATCGGTTTTCAAACTAAATAGGGATTTATCGGTCAGCAGAACATCGCCTCCACTGACTTTGAGTCCAGTTGCAATGTTATCAAGACCAATTCCGTCGCGCTCTATGCTGGCCGGACGTCAAAGGAAGACACATAACTGGTTTTCTTGCGTAAAGATGACCTGCATAAAACTTTCTGGACACAGTTTGCCGAGATGCAGTCTGTTCTGTGGATGAAACGGGGTCAAAAGCATACAGGAGGGGTTCTATGGCACCTTGCATTTAGGAGCAAATAACGGTCTTTCTTAGTCAAAGTAGTCCTCGGAAGTCCAGAAACAGGTCTTCTAGTGATGGTTTGGCTGTTTGAAATCGATTCCAATGGCGGCGACTCACATTTAGCCATCTGGCTACCTCGGACTGACGTTGTCCGGCCTCGAGCCTCCTGATTGTTCACCACCTCATTTCTTCACTCAAAAGATTTCTTCCGGCCATTATCTAACGGGTGATTATCTCGGATGTCTTACGTCAAAACTCTAACATGAACTGACGCGCATATACAAATGAGGTGTTCTTTATACTGATCTGTTTTGCATGCGCGATAGTGTTTACTGCAAATTTCGTGTGCATATTTCAACTCGGCGTCGTATTTTATGTAAAAAAAATTGACTTTTTTTATTTATTGTCAATTATCGCACAATATATGACGTTTTTGCATTTGTTGCTTAACTTTTGACCACTAGTGTAGTTGTTGTAGAGAAATATGGAAATGCAACACTAAGTAAAAAATAACCAGTAAGCACGTCCGTTTCTCACTACACTACAAAATGCTTCTTACATGGTGCCAGGAATATCGCAATGGGCGGTAAATGCTTGGAAAAAGGTCCGTTGGTTTGATGAATCGCATTTACTTTTGCAACATTCCGATAGACGGCTACATGTATGACGAAAAATGAGGCAACGGTTATTATGCACGTTATGCAGAATGCAAGCCAGTGGCTGTGGTATTGTAGTCTGAAGGATGTTCTGTTGACAAGCGTTGTGTCTCTGATTCTGGTGCGACAATATGCGAATGGTGTGGACTAATTGAACATTGTTGCAGATCAAATACACCCTTATGTTATTACCCAATAGATATGGCGCTTTCAACAATTCTTTTCGCCAATTTATTAGATAACCAGACTTATCTACATTGGAATGGTTTGCAAAAACATTCAGACTTCATCCTTTTCATATGGCCAGTCGGCTTTCCAGATATCAATCTAGAACAGTGGTTCTCAACCTTTTATGCTTCACGTACCCCCTGGAAATGTGTATGTAACTAGCGTACCCCTTGAATAGATAGAAAAGCTATAGTTATAGTATAACAATGGGAATAAAATAAAACATATATAATATATGTCTAGCGATTTTTGAGCTCTCACGGCGTACCCCAAAAATTTTACCGCGTACCCCACGTTGAGAACCCCTAATCTAGAACATCTGCGATGTGTTGTTAAATGGAAATGCGATGGGCTGATACACCAATATAAACACATAACAAGGTGAGGGTGTTTCTTGGGGCCGTGTCAAGGATGTTCCTACTTCACTGTATGCTGCATTGGGCGAGAGCCATGTGTGACCCATGTTGCCTCTTCACTGTATGCTGTATTGGGAGAGAACCACGTGTGATCCGGATGACCTGAGGAACTCTAACCGGCGCATCGTGGAATCAAAGAAAGCCGTGACGCGGGGTATAAGACGCGCTTACAGCGGGAAGGAAGGGGGAAGTGGAGCCCATCGGAAAAGAAAGGAACTTCTCTCCTGACCGTCGAAAGGGTCGGAGGGAAAGCGGAAGGCTGTGCTCTGGGAGATAGTATAATTAAAGGACTTTTTAATAAAGTCGAGTCAACACTCTGGGAGTATGTGACTGGATATTCTCGGTGGAGTAGTGAATTAAGGCTGCTCCCAATTAGAGTTGTTCTATTAGTTTATGTAGAGGGTTATTCATTAAACGTAATATTTAATCAAGAGATACTGGGTTGATGCTTTTGTTGTTGAGTACGTTAACTACTATGTGATTAATATCCAGTAAAGGCATTCGGCTAACTGAGCTCTCAAATAGAGAAAAGAGATCTTGACAGTCCGGTTTTTCCTCTCGCCTCTTCTCCCCTCCCCCTACAAAAAAATGTAAGGTGGTAAAAAAATTGGATTATTTAAAAAACGAATGCTTGTGATTCAATTGTTTTTAAGCCATCTATCAGTATATTAATATAATTATATATTTCACCAAAAGTAAATAAAAAATTTTAAACCTATAGCAAAAACACTTCTTTATCATAATATTTCTTTTTCATTTTATCTTACTCCCTCGAAAACATTTTCTAGCTACGTGCTGCACGTACTCAGAAAACGGATGTTTATAACTGATGGATATAATATCAAGTGGCTGAATATAATTCAGTGGTCACTGTGTATATATATTTACTACTTTTTCCACTTCTGTTCCGCTTTTAAAATTCTCCAATATAGAGGGATATGACTTCTCTTGATCACAGTTTGATATAGTTCATATCGTAACATGATGAAATGCTGATTAAAAACTCAGAATTTTCATTGATAACAGCAATAATTTGCATTCTTATAGTTAAATAATTATAAAAATTAACTTTCAGCTATAAACATTGCCTAAAAAACCCATTGTTTGCTTTTCTTATATTTATTTAAAGTAAATTTGTATAACATAATAAATATACACTTCGTAGAATTATTCGGTAATAGAATTACAACATAAAAAATAAAATATGTTAACCAGATGGCAGCACTAACAAATCTTTTTTCTTACTAAAAATTAGGTTTTGCACCAGGAGACTTGGTTGTAAAATAAAATTTCATATTATGTTAGCAGAGTGATTACCATGTTTAATTGTCGCGTTAGGAATCCGAAATTAAACTCTGTTTAAGACATGCAATATTTGCATTATTATTTCACTTAAACCTCACTTATTTCAAATGTCTTCTTTATGGTGAATGATAATGAAGGCCCCTGCGATACTTTCATCTGCATAATAAGATTTTAGAAAGTTTTAATGCGAACTTTATCCATCTTCTTCCGATCTTGACACCACTGAGCACAGTGTTTTGGCGTAATTCGTAAGCACGGTCTTCAACTTTTGCGACACTCCTGTTACAATTTCCTAACTTTAAAGCAGTGATTTCTTTTTCTGTGCTGTTGCTTGCTTAATTCCGTTTCCATTTCGTTATCTTCAAGTAGCACTCTTCACGTAGCATTTCAAATAAACTGAGCATTCCATTTCTGATGTAACAGTATTTTATTAATTTTAGTTCCTCAAAATTTTATAGCGCTCCGGTTGAAAATACTGCTTTGATAGGGAACAATACGAATAAAAATCAATATCGAAAATAAAATGCACAATTGATTCCTTCAGCTGGTTTCCCTTACTCCTAAAAAGCACCATTTTTTGTTGGTAGCATATTCAGTAGTTTTTTTCTCCTTTTAGAAGGGGGTGGGGGTAATTTAGGAATTTAGGGTGCTGAACCTGAAATATTTTTAACAGCGTTGAAAAGGAATCTTGGCAGCCAAATACAGTAGCATTGTAAATAGACCGAAGAGCCAAAACATTATGACCAGCGCGTCTTTATGCAAATCGAAGCAACTGCAGATAAACGACAGCGCGTGTGAAGGTCATGAAATGGTATAAATAACACCTGTTACTGAGCTCTGTTAATCAATGTTATTCTTGTTCTTCAGACGGGAAAGGCAGCGAGCTTAAGTGAGTTTGACAAAAGCCAAATTGTAACAGCCAGACGACTGGGTCAGAGCATTTCCGAGACAGCAAAGCTGTATGGTGCTAATGTTCAGCCATGGTTAGTACCTTCAAAAAGTGGTCCGACTAGGAAAAAAACCACGAACTGCCGGCAAGGTGTGGGCCGACCACGGCTCATCGATGCTAAAGGTGATCGAAGGCTATCCGTATGATATGAGCCAACAAAAGGGATACTGTGGAACAACTCGCCCATAATTTGAATACTGGTGACAGGAGTAATGTCTCACAATACACAGTACATCGAACCTACTGTAAATGGGGCTGCGTAGCTGCAGGCCGCTCCGAGTGGCCATGCTAACCTCGGTTCACAGTCGAAAACGCTTATAATGGGCACGCAAGCATCAAAACTGGACCTTGAATGATTGGAAGAAGGTCGTCTGGTCCAATGAATCTCGTTTCCTGTTGCACCATATGGATGGCCGGGCACGCGTGCATCGTTTACCTGGGGAAATGTTGGCAACAGCCGGTGGAGGAAGTGTAATGCTTTGGGCAATGTTCTGCTGAGAAACCCGGGGTTTAGTCATTCATGTGCAGGAAACTATGACGTCTACCACCTACCTAAACATCATTGCAGACCAGGTACACTTTTCATAGCAACGATATATCTCTCTAGAAGTGCCTTCTTTCATGTATATAATAATGTGCCATGCCACACTGCCCGGATTGTTCGAGAATGGTTCGCAGGACACGAGGAAGACTTTCAGGTATTGACCTGGCCTACAGATTCCCCAGACATCAATCCAATCGAGCATCTGTGGTTTGTGTTGGAACAGCATATTCGATCTGCGGCGGCTCAACCACGTAACTTACTAGAGTTACAGGATATGCTGATAACGTGTTGGTACCAGATAATACAAGACACCTTTAAAAATCTTGTAGCGTCCATGCCTCGCACGGTAAGAGCTGTTTTGGTGCATGTGGAGGACCAATATCATATTAGGCAGGCTGTCATAATGTTTTGGCTATATGGTGTATATTTGTGTTGTCGCATAGGATGGGTGTCATTGATTTCAGTCATGCATTAAAATCAGTTTATACAAAATAAGCTTATTCTTTTTTTAACCATAAATGGTGGCTTACCTTTTTGAAAAAAAAATGTGTGGTGCTGGCGAATCTAAAATTTCACAAATTCAATAATTTTATCGCTTGCGCATTAAGTCATTGGTTTCATATTAAATATAAGAGGTAGATTATGGCCCAATTTCTATACCCTGATAAACCGCTTTACTATCCTTTTACTCAATGATATAATAATGGTAAAACTGTTAACAGCTTTACCATTATTCAATTTTGGGCTTTCAAAGTTTTAAGGGAGGTAGTCTTAAGCAGACATATAAATCCTGAATGCATGCACCGAGAATATCTCGATTTTCACAAGTACTCGAAAACCTGTAATCAGTAGCGATGAGCGCTATCCATTTTGCTACTGATGTTTCCTTCCCCACCAATGACAGAACAAGGACATTCGCACCAGTGGCACTGTTAGAACTCAAATCTGCAAAATCCAGTTAAAAGCCGATACAACATGATTCTGGTACTTTGTTCTTTTTCTGCATTTTACTCATTTGAAATACTTTTGACCAGTATTTATAATTACTAAAAATGTACTGCAATGAAATTGCTAAAAATAACGAGATTGTGTCACCGAAAGCCAGCAGCGAAGCCTCCACTGAGCAGCGAGGCGGTGGCGCAGTGGTATCGCGCTATCTCGCGGTGTCAAGCAGCTGCAGGGGTCTAGATTCGATTCCCGGGATGTATGGTTATGTTTGTATACTGTATGAGGTACTCAGACAAGCCGATAGCTTCTAGGTTTTATCTATACTTTATGTTAAGGGTGTGCATTCTTTCCTTTCTTTACATTATTAAAAATTTGGTTACTTCGAAGGTGTTTCCCTAATCATTTTTGATCACGACCCAAAATTTAAATACTCTGCACCTTGTGACCCATAATTCAATTTTTCATTCACCTCGCGACCCAAACAATAGCGACATCTACAGGCTAATTGGCCAGAACAAGATCTTTTCACGAATCACTAAAAGGTTCTCGTGACCTTAGATTAGTGAATCCCTTGGTCACGGAAGGATTTACGCATAAGGTAACTGGCTACAGCTTAGGGCCTAGCAATATGAGGGCCCTCAAAGAAATGCGTTTAAAATTTCCCTGTGTCACGAAAATTGTTTTTCAATATTGAATCTAATATGCAAACACTGTTTGTCTCAGCTTTGGGGTCTTTTAAACTAGCCACAGTTTTGGGCCTCTTTAACTTGCCACAGCTTAGGGCCTCTAAATAAATCGTAGCTTCTTAGAACCTCTTAAATTTATTTTAGTTTAGGGCCTCTTAAAAGTTTTATAGCTTAAGGCCTATTAAACTTGCCACGGCTTAGGGCCTCAGAATGGGAAGTCCGGCCCTGTCCCTGGCCTACAACAGACTTAAGATCTTTGTCGTTCTATTTTTATTTTTAAAATAGGCTGAGCACGGACAAGAGCAGAAATTTTTGATAGCAGTTAAGTTCGTCAATACCATAAATTTAGAGAAATACTGAATCCATTAAGTGTGATGCATATTGTAAATGTTTCGAAAAACTATAAAAATATTTATTTACATTTTGTATCAGATTCTTATTTTTAGTATCAGTTTCATTAAAATAGAATGTTTTCAGCACTATCACCAGAACTGCAAGGTTTGGGGGACAATACCTTAGCAGTTCAATATACTAAGGTAGGAAAATTTAAAGTAGTTCTGTTATATGGCATCATCACTTGAAGCATTTATCTTCCGTTAGTCTTTGTTGAGAACTTTATATTCCTGATATTATTTTTAAATCACAATACTTTCAAATATTTGAAGTATGTGATTTAATTATAATTGTAACGTCAACTGAATCTTCAAATGATGCTTATTACTTCTGATGTACAGGCAATAAGCATTTAAAATCATATTAGTTAATGTATCGTTTTAATGTCGTTAGAAAATAGGGTCTTACTATTATTTTAGGCAGCTCAATCAGTTTGGCCTCGTCGGTAAAAGTTTTTATTATTACTTGTATGCCGACAAAGTTATATTTGGCCTTTGCTAAGGAACCATGTTTAGTACACCATAAATATTAGCCACAGGTTGTGGGTCTTTAATTTAACAGATATCACTGCATTGGTAACATTCTCCTCAAACGCTTTGAAAACTATTCTATTTCGTTACGATATTTACAATTTTGAAATGAATGTTTCATTGCAAGATTTTACGTGATTTCATACGTCAGTTCAGTATTTCAACTTCCTAAGAGGCTGTACAATATATTTATGGTCAATATATTTATTATTATTATATATATATATAATAATATTATTATATTATAACTGTACAATATATTTATGGTCAGTTTATTGTGTGAATTAATTATTAAAACAAATCACAAATATTAAAGAGATTTTAACCGAAACTGAACAATGCATAAACCAGTTCAGTGAAACTCCTTTTCTTACTCAGACCACTAGACTTTTAAGATTACTATTATTTGCCTTACTAACTTTAGATATTAACTAATACGAAGTATAACTGAAACTAGTTTAAAAATATATCGTAGCAAAACGGCTTTTTATGTTATACTTTACTGAAAGAAGTTACCAAAAAATGAATAACTACAGTTATGAGTAATCTTTACGAATAAATATATTTTAGCGAAAGAAAAAATACGCTTACAACCTTACATAAAGATGTGTATAATTAAAGATGAATTCGGGCTCATTCATTTAGATTTATAATAATAATTGTGAAAAAAGTAAGTACAAATGTAAAATAAATAAATAATATGATTTCAGTCTTTATCAGTCCTTTCTAATTGAAATCAATAAACACAATTCAATCTTTGAATATCTTTTCAGGTATTTTTAAATCAAAATTGCCAGTCTTTGAGAAGCATTTGTCGATATCTTTAGTGCAAATAATACCAGGTAGAAGACAATAATGAATCGCTATTAGGTTTTTAACGATGTAACTCAAGAATTTTCAGCTTCTTCAGATCATTTCTGCTATTTTTCATTCCACATTATTTAATGATTTTAATTTCGCCTTAAAATAATTATAATTAATATAAAATTTGCAATAGTTAATATTAAGAATTACAATAATGGTTTAGCGACATTCATTTCTATTTGCAAATATGTGCTTATATATGTTTACAATTATTTGCCAAAACATTATGACTACCTGCCATACGATATTGGTCCTCCACGTGCCGCAAAAATATCTCTTGCCCATTATGGACGCTACAAGATTTCTAAAGGTGTCTTGTATCTGGTACCAACACGTTACCAGCATATCCTTTAACTCTTGTAAGTTATGTGGTTGAGCCGCCGAAGATCGAATACACTGTTCCAACAAAAACCACAGATGCTCGATTGGATTGATGTCTGGGGAATCTGTCATCATCATCATCCTCAAGCAGCCATGGGCTACGGAGGTCCAACCAGACCGCGCAGTTTAATTCTCCAAGCATATCTGTCCTGAGCTACATCTGCTGCATCCGGCCACTGTACACCAATTCTAACAAGGTCCTGTTTGACATTGTCTGCCCACCGCATCCTAGGTCTCCCCCTCCTTCTGAGGCCTCTAGGCACACTGTTCATAACCCTATTCGCCAATCTATAATTATCCATACGGGCAACATGGCCAAACCAGCGGAGTCTCTCTCTGCACAATATGCTGCTTAAAGGAGGTTGCAGACTCCTTTGCCTAACCTCATCATTAGTTACAATGTTAAACCACCTAATACCCAAGATACTGCGTAAGCATCTAGAATCAAAAGCATCTAGTTTCCTGTTATCTTGTTTACACAGCGTCCAAGTTTCACTACCATAACTAACCCTAGAAAGAACCAAACTACTATAAAGTCTAATTTTAGTCTTTAGGTGTATACGCCTATTTCTCCACACTCTCCATAGATTCTTAAAAGTCCCGGCAGCAATACCTATTCGTCTGTTAATCTCATGCCGCACATCACCAGTATCAGTTACGTAGCTCCCAAGGTAATTAAACTGTGACACCTGCTCAAGACTGCAACCATTCAGATTAACTGAATCACAACCTGCCTGACCAATTTTCATCACTTTAGTTTTCTCTCTGTTTATAACCAAACCTACTGTACTACCAGTCTCATCAACAGCTCGAATGAAAGAGTTCATCTCATCAACATCATTTGCCAAAAGGGCTAAATCATCAGCATAATCTAAATCAGAAAGTTTCGTATCTCCAGCCCATTTAAGGCCAAAAGCTTTCCCTTGAAGTGAATTTCGCATAACATAATCTACAACCAAACTAAAGAGAAAGGGAGACAAAATGCACCCTTGTCGAACACCAGAAGTAATGCTAAACCAATTGCTACAAGCCTTACCAACTCTCAAACGTGACTCAGTGTTATTATAGAGAGCTTTCATTATGTTAACTAACTTGTCTGGTATGTCATAAGATCTCATGATAAACCACAAATTATGACGATCAACAGAGTTGAAAGCCTTTTTGAAATCAACCAAGGTAACAACCAAAGGTTTCTGAAACTCTAAATATTTCTCAAGAATCTGCCTATGTGAAAATATCGATCCACACATCCCTACCACTTCTGAATTCACATTGCTCATCACGCAATTGACTGTCAACCAGATTCTTAATTCTATTAAGTACAATCATGGAAAGAACTTTACCTGGAACAGAGAGTGGGCTGATACCCCTATAGTTATCACAAGAACTACGATCACCTTTTTTGAAAATAGGGATAATAATAGCTCTGGTAAAATCTTTAGGAACCATGCCTTTATCATAAACGTTATTCAAAATTTCAGTCATCCAAATGGTAACTGAAACATTCCCAGCTCTAAGCATTTCCGTAGTAATTTCATCCACCCCTGGGGATTTACGAAGTTTAAGTTTAGAAATAGCCAAACTAACTTCAGATTGTGTTATAGGGCCAACATTAAAGCCAACAATGCATCTATCATCATTGCAAACAATGGGAGTAGAATTAACCACATTGTTTAGAACATCACTGAAATGCTTAGCCCACCTAGCCATGACAGAATCCTCACCTTCTATAACCTTACCTTGTTTATCCTTCAATCCCTGTATACCTGTTCGTTTTCTACCACACAAAACATTAACTATCTGGTACAGCTCTCTGCTGTTGTGCTGTCTAACTGCTTCCTCAGCTTTGTCAGCCAGGCCATCAAGCCAAAGATTCTTATCAGTAGCTAACTGATCCTTTACCCGTTAATTAAGTTATTTGTAATGCTTTCTATTAGGACTAGTAGGGTACTGATTAAGGACATTCCTGCAGTTCCTTCTTTCTGAAATAAGCTCAAGTGCCTTATCACTTAAATAATTCTGTCTCCTCAGCTCCTTTTTCCCTAAAAGAGTACTGTTAGTTTCCAAAAAAGCCTGTTTAAAATGGCCCCATTCTTCCTCAACTTCAGTATTAAGCAAACCACGACTGTCATAATGACTAAGTAACCTATCATGGTAAGCTTTGGCTATAACTGGGTCTTTCAGAGCTTCAGTATTAAAAACAAATTTTTTAACCCTAGCACAACACTTTTTAAGTTTAAGTTGCAAGACACTTTTAACAAGGTAATGGTCAGATCCAATTTCAGCTCCCCTATATGACCTGGTATTCCTAACAGAACTATCCCATTTGCTGTTAATTAATATATAATCAATCATATTCTTATGCAGCCCATCAGGTGAAACCTGATGTGTACTTATGTATGTCACTTATGTATGTGTACTTATGTATGTCACGGTGTTTGTAATAAGTGTTATTCTGAAGCCGTTGAGTTTACTTACCTGTAGGTGATGTTGCCCATTGCAGCTACCAATACAAAAAGGGCCTATCACCCCTCCCCAAAGGTCAGAGTCAGTACCAACTTTGGCATTGAAGTCACCTAAAACAAGGGTAATATCTCCTTTTTTGACAGAATTCAAAATATCCTGAAGTTGTCCGTAAAACCTATCCTTCTCATCTTCATCGGCATTCTCAGTGGGGGCATAACAGCAGATAACATTCAAGCCTTTAACGCTTGTCTGAAATTTTGCTGTAAGAAACCTTTCATTAATGCACTCATATCCTAGAAGAGCATCACTAGCATGTCTGCTGAGCAGCAGACCCACGCCTTGGTGATGCTTTCCATCCTCCCTCCCTGTAAAGAGAAATTTTAAGTTATTTTTAAGTATCTCACCTTTACCTGTCCATCTGGTCTCTTGCAAGCCTAGAATATCTAGGTTATAGCGCTGGAATTCCTGCATGAGGACACCAAGAGAATAATCTCTATGTAATGTCCTCACGTTCCACGTTCCTGCAGAGAGAAAATGATTAGTAGGATTTTTAAAGAAATTAGGTTTATTGAGATTGGTAGGGCCAACAATATCAAACAGCCCCCTGATCGCAGGCATGGGGCAAAGACCTGTTACTCCTCCGCTGAAGGCTGAAGTCACCGATGCTGGTAGGAACTTCAGGCACCAACTTTTCAAGTGGACTTTTTCAAGAGCCATATGGCCTGCATGAGACACATTACTCCAGTTTAGGCTTGACGATGCCCAACTAGCTAAGTAAGGTTCAGGTACCTGCGATGGCCTCTGATTAGGATTATCCACCAGCTGATATAAGGTATCCCATGCCTCTGTTCACTTAGAGCTGGCAACCCAGAAGCAAACAGAAAACACAGCAGCAGACTGCACTGACAGACAGCAGACTGCACTGGTGGGCCTCAACAGAGGCTCAACAGAGGCCCACCAGTGCAGCAAGTCCAGGATTCATAATCAAGCTCAAATCCATAAACAAGTCTAGTAGTATAAATGGTCAGCACCAGGTCAGCATCCGTCTAGTAGTATAAATGGTCAGCACCAGGACCCTGTGAAGTTGACCACTCCTCAGCAGGGTTGAAAAAAAAAGAAAAAAGTGGCCATAGATGACCAGATCAGTAGGCCATACTGAACTGGCAGCCCTCCCCTTCCGTTCCCTTCCAAAAGAGAATATCTCTTTTGAAAGGTACTAACGGCCTGCACCACGAGAGGTGGGTTCGGACATTAGGTGCTAGACCTGGCCGGTTGTGTGCATCATCACTAGGGATTGGTATGCCACGAAAAGTGTACGTGCTCTGCAATGATGTTTAGGTAGGTGGTAGACGTCATAGTTTCCTGCACATGAATGACTGGACCCAGGGTTCCCAGCAGAACATTGCCCAAAGCATTACACTTCCTCCACCGGCTGTTGCCAACACTTCCCCAGGTAAACGACGCACGCGTACCCGGCCGTCCACATAGTGCAACAGGAAACGAGTTTCATCGGACCAGACGACTTTCTTCCAATCATTCAAGGTCCAGTTTTGATGCTTGTGTGTCCATTGCAAGCGCTTTCGACGGTGAACCACGGTTAGCATGGGCATTCGGGACTGCCTGGCGGCTACGCAGCCTCATTTTCAGCAAGGTTCGATGTATTTGTATGTCGATGTACACATTACTCCCCTCACCAGCATTCAGATTACGGGCGAGTTGCGCCACAGTATCCTTTCTGTTGGCTCGTACCATACGAGATAGCCTTCGCTCACCTCTGGGATCGATGAGCTGTGGTCGGCCCACACCTTGCAGGTCGTTCGTGGTTTTTCCCTCCTCGGTCCACTTTTTGAAGGTACTAACTACGGCTGACCGTGAGCACTCTACAAGCCTTGCCATCTCGGAAATACTCTGACCCAGTCGTCCGGCCATTACAATTTGGCCTTTGTCAAACTCACTTAAGGTCGCTGCCTTTCCGGTCTGAAGAACAAGAATAACATTGATAAACAGAGCTCAGTAACAGGTGTTATTTATACCGTTTTATGATCTTCACATGCGCCGTCGTTTACCTGCAGTTGCTTCGATTTGTATAAAGACGAGCTTGTCAGGTTTTGGCTCTTCAATGTATGTTTACAATATAAAATAATTTTTTTCTCTAACTGGGCTCGGGCTCTGCAATTATATAAATATTACGAGTCGCGAAGGTTCAAATTCACGAAATTTGATTCCAAAAATTCGTTTTTAGTGCATTCTATTAGAATCCCTGAAGCTACCTGATGTAGATATATTTAAGTCCTCAAAAGAGGTTAAATTAGTTTGTTTCAAATTATAATATCACAGCTCCATATTTTCATCTCCATCTGCATCAAGAAAGATGAAGAAGATAAAAAAAAAGTATTTCTCTTGACTCTAATGACATACAAACCTAAATACTTTTCCACAACGTAAGCAGTGTTTTCCTACTCTCTTTTGCTGCTTAATATTTTTAGTATTAAGAAACAGCTCATTAACATATACAAAATTTATACAGCTCAAAAAAATATGTGAATACATATATATATACGTATGTAAATAATTGTAAAAGTTATTGTATGAAAAACTATAATGTTTTGTTTTCACATTCAAAATCACCATATTCAATGTACGAATTCATTGATTTCATAGGTGTCGTTATAAAGCTCGGATTTTAAGACATTCATGCATTAACATATAGACCCAACTTCTCGAATAGTCTCGTGAATGAAATTCTTCGGTATAACATTTGTCATAATTCCCATTTTGATGTAAAGCAAAATTCCTATTAAACACAAGGAATTTGAAACTGATGTTATGGTTCTCTTTGTAGCGCACAACATAATAAAAATTATGCTGTGATTAAAATCAGGTAACAATACGAATATTATTATTACAAAAATAAAAATAACAATGATTCTAAAGGTTTCACTAATTTATCTTGTGATTGTTTACCATGCTTTAGAAATAATACTATAGTGGAAAAAGAATAAAAATGACGTTAATAAAACAACATGTTTCCTTCTGTCATTGGACAGAAGTAAAACCAAGTGACATAAAAAAAAAAGAAAACAGCTACAAAAAATGAACAAAATTCATTGCCTCATTATTCTTTATGGCCTTTGAAGAGTGTCAGGAAAGCAAGTCACTGTGGAGAGATTTTTCCAACTCATTGTCGCATAACGGATATACTAAAAAACTTTTATAAATAAGCCATTTGTGGCGTATTCCAAGTAACTGAGAATCTTCAACGAAGCTTAACGAAATTCAACGATTCCACAAGTGTAAATTTCACGCAGCATATAGCTTCCCATTATGACCCATATTCTGTCCCATTCAAACACCAGTGTTCAAAAGAATAATATAATTTTGAACTAGTTTATCGTTGTGATTCACATAACATTTCGTTTCATTCGCTAAAAAAGCAGAATAGGAGAAAATGCACTTTAAGTGTAAAATTAAAAATAATATTTCAGATCCGTATATATTATTTAACCCAAAAAGTTCTGGGTCATATATTTGGGGTTGTTATTGTGCTTATGAGAGGTTCGTTTTAGACACAAAAAGATAGAAATGGGTAGGCATAAAGGCCTCAAGTCTCAGAATAGGGTGAGATTAAAAAGGCACGTTGCAGAACTGTTGCAATCTAGACATTTAACCAATTGCACAGAAAAAAAATTGCGACTCAAAAATAAAGGGTGTCCCATCATAGAAAAAAATTCATATTTTGCCATTTCTACAGGCCAATTAAATTAATAAATTAATTTTTATCTCTGGGGCCACTTGTAAGCGCTGGTATACGCAAAGAAAATTAGGAGTGTTGAACATTTGCGAGAGCGCGTTATTGAGGGATGTAACACCATTACTCCTGACATCATCCACTGTAGCTTTTGTTTTGCTTTTTTTTTAGCGTTTTTCCTATGATGCCGAACTTATGGAACATCCTTATCTGTGGCGACTCAGGACGAATATTAAAGTTAGGTTTTGCAAAAGGCTGAACTTTTGGGTATCGGTCCAAAAGGCTGAACTTTTGGGTATCGGTCCAAAAGGCTGGACCGATGGGTTCACTTCTACAGTACTGTTCAGCCGCGACGGTGGACAGTGGTAAAACATGGCATTATCCCAATAGATGTAGTGCATTATTGCGGAATATCTGGGTCTTGTCATTAATCATATTATCTGTATATAAAACCAACCCAATTAGCCTTTTGCGAATGTTACCTTGAAATGAATGATACGATTCATTCCCTTCAAATGAAAACAAATAAGTTTTTGATTTAAATTTTTGTCTTCATTTCTTAAAATAATACAAGCTATACATAAATGCTGTCATTTTAAATCGTGTATCAAGATTTAAATAATTAAAACAACCATTTTGTTCAGATACCAAAAAAGAAAATGCATTCAAATGCGAACAAGCGAAAATAAAAGTTTATCCTTTTTTTTTTGAATAGGCCTAGAATAAGAGTGACCAACTCAAACTTGAAGCAATTACAAAAAAATATTTTTAAAAAGGCGGAGAAAAAAAATTTTTACTTGAACACGAGAACTGCATTTTTAATGAGTAATGAAAGATGGGAAAAAATAATATTTTAAAGAATCAAGAAAATATCTTGATTAAAACACAAAAATGTAAATTTTTAATGAGTACCACGAATTGGCAAAATCGTTTAGTTATTTTACCTAAAAATCTTTGGTCAAAAAGAAAAACTGGAAGAAATGAGACATTCAGAATACTGATGATTTGTTTTATGAGTTGCTGGTTAGCCAGGCATAACCTAGAAGCATTTCATCTGTTGACTGTCTGTTGACTTAAAGCTCCACTATTTACCACTGGCATCTTTACGATGATCGCATAACTATCTTTTTTTTGCAAAACATTTTTATTCAATCTTTATGTACTGCGTTATCATTACTGGTCTGAAACAGCTGAAAATCTTCTAGTAAAACATTTTAAACAATTTCTTTCCAGAATAATAACTCCTCTTTCGTATCTTTAGATTCCAGTGAGTTAAAAAAGAATCAAACCATTTTATTCAACAAAATTATATTGGAAGTTTTTGCCTCTCAGAGGATTTTTTTCTTTTGACACAATATAGTAAATGTCCATTACAATGCCTCCGTGTAGATAGCAATACGGGTTTAGGGAACACACCAGACATTTGTTAGCGAAAAACGTAAAGACTAACGGTTGTCTTAGTATATTAATTGAGCATAATTGTCGTTCTCCAACAAACAGACTCCAATGGTATAACATCTCATGCAACGAAACTTGAAACTCGTTGTTATTGTTTCATTTTTTTTTTTGTTTTCTCCTTCAGCAGCAAAATTCGCGGAAATAATTACAATGATAGTGACATGTTACCAACTTGGCCATTTGCACTCCTTTCTCTAGTGTTAGAGAATAAAGATGCATTTTTTAGGAAAAATTAAAATATTGATTTTCTAAGGATTTGTCTACGTCATAAAAGCGGTGTTAATTAAACTGGCCCTATTGATCAAAGTTTTCGAATTCTATAATACATTGTTCATAAAGAATTATAAAGACGTGTTTTCTTCCTTAAGTATTACTAGTAAATTCAGATTGTTAGCAAACAACATCAGCAATACCTTGGAGGCACTATGCAATCAATTATCTCTTCAACAACATCCTCATCTGTTCGAGCTGGTGGAAACTGAGGCGTAGGAGTCACTGGTCTCGACTGCCTGTTGCTGTCTTCTGGAGGTAGTGGCGGAGAGAAACGTGGGATCTTAGCCTCCTGTGAAGAGAAATAATAAAATGAGATTAATTGAAAGACTATAAACCAAAAAAGTTGTGTAAATTTTGAGTCCAACCACAAAGGATGAAGAACAACTCTAACAACTGACACAGGTAGAGTACGAACCCTCTAGTCATGGGTTCGAATCTAAACAGGACTATACATATATTTTCATAAGTTTATCGAAAATCTATGAAATCTATGAGAAAATCTTCATATGATTTCGAAAATCCAGAGATCTCATATCCCCACCCCCCTTGCAATACCGACACATAAATAGAATTCACATGACGCTATGGATGAACTATTCCTTCAAAATGTTTCTGCACAAAAGAGATATTGTTTATCATCAGATTTTAGGAGGTCATGGGTTCTTTGGCCCATAAGATTTAAGATAATATTTCCATTGTAATGAAGAGTATATATCGAATATGCTGGAACACTTATTTCAAATTTGGCTGAATGATTTGGATGAATTTGATTAAAGGTTAAAGTTACAACTTCATCATTTAATTTCAGTTCAGTTGTCTGAAGGATATTTTTATTAAAGGATTCGAAATTTTAGAAAAAAAGAGCAGAAAAGGTTCACGATATCTGTTTTCATCCGAAAGATATACATTTGGCTTTTAAAGTTACATAAATACAAAAGTGCACAAAATCAACAGCTTATTTGTCATGTTTTGTGTAATTTAGACATTGTAGTCTATTAAACTACTGCCCGAATAGGGGCGGGGGTGGCTCAGTCGGTAGCGCGCCAGGCTCGTAATCTGTAGTTCCCAGGTTCGAGTCCCAGCTGGGTCAGCGTTGAGATTTATCTCCGCAAAATTCTCCGCCCTGCCCACGGTCAGTAGGGGACACCGATGGGCTTGGAAAAGCCGCCGTCCGTCGGATGGGACGTTAAGCCGTGGTCCCGTGTGCGGGAGAGCCATACCCTGTGCACGTTAAAGAACACGCTGGATGGCCTTGACGGGAGACTACCATCTGTCTCCCAACAGCTGTTCCAGTGGGTCCCCTCCCCCAACCTTCTCTGAGCCTTCGGGGTCCATGTGACCTGGCCATTTAGCCCATGGTGTGCAAAAAAGTGCCGCTCAGAGGTAAAACAACCCAACCCAACTGCCCGAATATTTGTAATCTTCATAGAAGATGTATATAAGCTTATCTGTGGGTCAAATTAAGTCATATCTTGTTATTTGTATAAATATATTTAATTCAGAACGTTATATTTTTTATTGAAAAATATAGATTCATTAAGTATTAAACTCTTTTCATTGATATTCCTTAAACAATGTTCATTTACAATTCGTTTCTGTTTAAAGAAACATTTTTATTTTAAATCTTAAAACAGATGCTAATTTTTTGTTGACGTTTAGCTACTACCATGTATGGCTGAATCTCAATGGTCTGACCTTTTCCAGTTCGGTGTTTGGAAAAATGTCAATTGCCAAACTTATAGCCTGCACATCAATGGCCAAATACTCGACCGATATAAAGTACGTATTCTTTTACCTCTAATATTATGAATGTTTACTTTTAGGAGGGTGATACATCACAGAATTTTCACGCGTTTCTTCCACAGGATGCAGTGACACACACAGCAGAAATTCCGATTGTCCTTTTCTTTATCCGAAAAAGGCCCGTGAACTTTCCGTCACGTCGGATATTGAGCAATTAGTAGTTTATGTTGAATTACATTTATGTAGAAATGATGCGCATATTTATATTAATTTATTTGAGATATATAAATAAATGCAATACGTCACGTATAATTAACGATGCTACACAGAGCTTTCCGTGATGTTAATGAGGCGGGGTGGCTCGTAATCTGCAGTTCCCAGGTTCGAGTCCCACCTGGAATAGCGTTGAGATTTATCTCTGCAAAACTCTCCGACATTCTCTCAGTCAGTGAGAGATACCGATGGGCTTCGAAAGGTCGCTATCCGTCGTATGAGACGTTAAGCCATGGTTTCCTGTGCGTGACAGCCATACCCTGTTCACGTTAAACACACTGGATGGCCTTGACTGAACGCTCTTCTATCTGTTTCCTAATAACTATCGAGTGGGTTCCGTTTTCCCAACTTCTCTGAGCCCTCAGGGTCTTTGTGACCTCGACATTTAGCCCATTTTGTCCATCATGATAATATGTTATATAATAAATTTCTAATGTTAAAATAAATTTCTAATATTAAATAATACTAACACAAAGCTCATCTAAATTTTGGCATCTAATCATTCATATATCAGTTCCCAATTAGGGTACACTGCATTTCGCCTTTCCCCATGATTTTTGTTTCGCCTCTTTATCACTGTTTGAAATTTCATTTAAACTCCATAAATACTCACGAGTTTCCGACACTAAAAAAAATTCTTCGTGTCAAACATGTCGCTTGCAGTCATTGGCCTTAGTGTTATTTTCTTTTAGCATACATTTTCAAACAGCATAGAAGGTGAGAACTCGGCAGAAAGAAAACATAAATAAAGAAACATCCATGCCTTATCCAGCTCCCTTTGATCAGTAGACAACCGCGCACTCTGCTATCGGACGGCTATTTTCAGTTAATCCATAAAATATTGCGTACACGATGTGTAATTTATAAATAAAAAGACAGTTCACAAGATTCATCACGCATTTTTTGGTAATAAATAACACCACTAGCATCAAACCATGAAACTATGAGTTCATGCATCAATAATCTTGATCGACTGGTAACGGCCATTTCATCTTTTATTAGACTCCGTCAAACTCAAGTAACCTTTACAAGTAGGTATATTTTTATTATAAAAGTATCTCTTTTTCAATGTAGTTATTTTTTAGTTTCTCTATTCGTAACCATTAGTATTGATGATCATAGTGATATAAAAGTTGAAAGCGCATCTTATATGAATTATATATAACTTTTCATTGTCGTGAAAATAATACTTCTCACTATCAATTTTGAGAGTTTGGGGATACTGATTGCACATTCTGTCCAAGAAAAAAAAGAAATGGATGGTTGCGTCAAGCATATAGCATACATGATGCTATTCGATAGGACATGAAATGATACGTTTCAGGACAAAATAATGATATTTAACGCTAGGAAACAATACAGACTTTGTACGAAGTTGGACTCTCGTGGGCGGAGATACAGGTACTGATGCATGCGGGATCGACTCGAAGAGATGCTTGATGTCATCCTTAGGTATAGCCACCACGGTTTTATAAGGTGGTACCGCAACGCCGACAGTTTGGACAGGATGAATGTATGGCCAGAATATGGATGTGTGACCAGCCGTCACCCAATCATGTTCTAGATATGTACAACAGAGAGATATAAGGATCATGCCAATGAAAAATGTCCATTTCACGGAGACAAGTCTCTTGAGATGTTTTGTGTGTGTACAAACATCTCAAGAGAATGCACTACGGATTATAATCGACGGAAAAAGGGTAACTTTTACTGATGAATTATTGCCTTACTGGAAATAAGAGTTGTGCTTATGTAAGACGGCCGCACAAGGAAATTCAGCTCTTAGTATCTTAAAGTTACTGTGAAACGTCCAAGCAAAGTCGTGGTACGGGGTGCATGTCTTGTCAGGCTGTTGAAGGGCAACATATTGCAAAAAGAACAGTGACAGCTAGTAACCAGATTGAAATACCGAAAACGAAATTGTTGCTAACAGCAAGAGATCTTTTAGGGAATGAACTTGGCATTTTCCATGGGGATAACGTAACGCTCCTTATCATCGTGCAGTTTGTTCACAAGTGGTTAGCAGATAGCACCATTAAAAGGACAACATGGTCTGAACCATTTATAAACCTTAATCCTATCGAAAATATTTGATACAAATTTAGTAAGAATTTGCAGTTAGAGACCTTCAGATAATAGTGAATTAATTGAGGCTTTGCTTTTTTCTTTTAACCATAATGTTACAGAAGAACTTCTAAAATTAGTGAATTCCATACCAAAAAGATGTAAAGCGGTCATTAAAACAAAGGTTGGCCTTAAAAATATTGTTTTTAAAACGTTTAATATTATCATTAGCATGTGTAACAACAGCTGAATAATGATTAAAATAAGGATAAATTAAATATTTCACGAAATTTAAGTTTCAATAGTATTTATACTACGACATAATATACATTAGCGTTAATTACGTATATATGTCGTAGTATAGAGATTGAGTATCTCTAATCCGAAATCCGTAACTTCGCTCTCACTGCAAGCAGCCCTTTGAGATAGGAATATGACTCACAGTTTGAGGCCATCCATGAATCACGTGGTCTAATTTAGGTCAATTTTTGACACCCCCTTCCCCTCCGTGGTCCATCGTGGTTTTTGAGAATCCCCCCCCCCCCCCTTCTGACCACGTGGTCTCCCTAGAGCAAAAAATTCCGCATCTTTCGTACAAAGGGACAGTTAAAAGAGAGAGAATCTCTATGGGAATTCCAAGGACGAATCGCATTTTTTAGTTTTACATCCAGAAAGGGTTTTAAAACAAAAACTTTGGCAACGAGGCAAATGAACTACAAGAATTCTTTGTTTGTTACATTTATATTCACGTTTTTGATGTCAAGTAAAAAGTTATTTTTCTAAAAGTCTGAATTTTTTTCTCACTTCTCTTCAACTCCACCATATCATGTGCCTATTCCAAAGTCCAGAAAAATCCAAAATCCGAAACATTCTCGGTCCCAAGTATTTCGGATTAGGGATACTCAACTTGTACTATATTTTCGACATCTGCCGCTCGTAGCCATATGTGATACCTTCGAATCCTTCGTCAGTAGCACATATCATGGTATTATACAGGAAATGAAATGATACGTTTCAGAACAAAATAATATTTAAACCTAGGAAACAATAATAAAAATAGATGAAAAAAATGAAAAAGTAAGGTAAATTAAATTACTACCGAAATGTTTAAAGCTCGGAAAGTTTATTGTTTATATATAGGGTTCAAAGCAATTATATATGAACAGTCATCACATTTTATCGTTATCTGCTGTTATGACCCCACTGAGGATGTCGATGAGGATGAGAAGGATAGGTTTTACGGACAACTTCAGAATATTTTGAATTCTGTCAAGAAAGGAGATATGATCCTTGTTCTTGGTTACTTCAATGCCAAAGTTGGTACTGACTCTGATCTTTGGGGAGGGGTGATGGGCTCTTTTGGTATTGGTAACTGCAATTGCAATGGGCAACGTCTCCTACAGGTAAGTAAACTTAATGGTTTGAAAATAACTAAAACCTATTACAAACACCGCGAGATACATAAGTACATGAGTTTCACCAGATGGGCTGCATAATAATATGATAGATTATATATTAACAGCAAATGGGCTAGTTCTGTTAGGAATACTAGGGCATATAGGGGAGCTGAAATTGGATCTGACCATTACTTTGTTAAAAGTGTCTTGCAACTTAAACTTAAAAAGTGTTGTACTAAGTTTAAAATTTTTACCTTTAATCCTGAAGCTCTGAAAGACCCAGTTATAGTTAAAGTTTACCATGATAGATTACTTAGTCATTATGAGAGTCATGGTTTGCTTTCTACTGAAATTGAGGAAGAATGGGACCCTTTTAAACAGGCTTTTTTGGAAATAACAGTACTCTTTTAGGATAAAAGTAGCAGAGGAGGCAGAATTATTTGAGTGATAACGCACCTGAGCTTATTTCAGAAAGAACTGCAGGAATTCTTTAATCAGTATCCTACTGGTCCTAATAGAAAGCATTACAGAGAGCTTAGTAAACGTGTAACGGATCAGTTAGGTGATAATAAGAATCTTTGGCTTGAGGGCTTGGCTGACAAAGATGAGGAAGCAGTTAAACAGCACAACAGCAGAGAGCTATATCAGATAGTTAATGTTTTGTGTGGTAGAAAACGGACACGTATACAGGGATTGAAGGATTAACATAGTAAGACTATAAAAGGTGAGGATTCTGTCATAGCTAGGTGGGCTGAGCATTTCAGTGATGTTCTAAACAATGTGGTTAGTTCTACTCCCATTGTTTGTAATGATGATAGATGCATTACTGGTATATACTTCAGACTAACACAGTCTAAAGTTAGTTTCTAAACTTAAACTACATATATCCACAGAGGTAGATTAAATTACTTTCGAAGTGCTTAGAGCTAGGAATGTTTTGGTTACCACTGGATGATTGAAATTTTGAATATCTTTTATGATAAATGCATGGTTCCTAAGGATTTTACCAGAGCTATTATCCCTATTTTTAAAAAAGGTGATTGCAGTTCTGGTGATAACTATAGAGGTATCAGCCTACTTTCTTTTACAGGTAAAGTTCTTTGCATGATTGTGCTTAATAGAATTAAGAATCTGGTTCACAGACAATTGCGTGATGAGCAATGTGGATTCAGAAGTGGTAGGGGATGTGCAAATCAGATATTTTCACTCAGGCAGATTCTTCAGAAATGTTTAGTTTCAGAAATCTTTGGTTGCTACCTTTGTTGATTTCAGAAAGGCTTTCGACTCTGTTGATCGTCAAAATTTGTGGTTGATTGTGAGATCATATAGTATACCAGACGTTAGTTAACATAATGAAAGCTCTCTATAATAACACTAAGTCGTGTGTAAGAGATGGTAAGGCATGTAGCAATTGCTTCTAGTGTTCGACAAGGGTGCATTTTGTCTCCTTTTCTCTTTAGTTTGGTTATTGATTATGTTATGCGAAATTCATTGCAAGGGAAAGATTTTGTCCTTAAATGGCCAAAAGATTTCAAAATTTTTAATTTAGATTATGCAGATGATTTGGCATTGTTAGCTAATGATATTGATGAGATGCATTCTTTCATTAGGACTGTTGATGCGAATGGTAATATAGTTGGTATGGTGATAAACAGAGAAAACTAGAGATGAAAATTAGTCAGGTAGGCTGTGATAAAGTCAATCTGAATGGTTGCAGTCTTGAGCAGGTGACGCAGTTTAATTATCTTGGGAGCTATGTAACAACTGTTTAATAACAAAATTATTTTTTATCTTGGGAGCTAAGAAACTGGTGACACGCGGCATGAAATTAACAGGCGAATATGGATTGCCTCTGAGACTTTTAGGAATTTATGGAGAGTGTGGAGAAATAAGCGTATACACTTAAAGACTAAAATTAGACTGTATAATAGTTTGGTTCTTTCTAGGATTAGTTATCATAGTGAAACTTGGTCACTTTGTAAACAAGATAACAGGAAACTTGATGCTTTTGATTCTAGATGCTTACGCAGTATCTTAGGTATTAGGTGGATCAACTTTGTAAGTAATGAAAAAGTTAGGGAAAGGAGTCTGCAACCTCCTCTGAGCAGTATATTGTGCAGAGAGAGACTCCGTTGGTTTGGCCATGTTGCCCTTATGGATAATTATAGATTAGCGAATAGGGCTATGAACAGTGTGCCTAAAGGCCTCAAAAAGAGGAAGAGACCTAGGATGCGGTGGGCAGACAATGTGAAACAGGACCTTGTTAGAATTGGTGTGCAGTGGCCAGATGCAGCAGATATAGCTCAAGACAGATATGCTTGGAAAACTAAACTGCGCGGTCTAGTTGGACTTCCGTAGCCCATGGCTGCTTGAGGATGATGATGATATCACATTGCAATTTATATTGATTGCGTTTCGGTATTTATTTCTCAAAAAACGTTTAGAGTGCAAAAAAACTAAGTTTTGAAATTAGCATAAATATATTATTTTGTAGTGAATGATAAATGTTATACATATTTTATAATTTTTTGGCTAGAGATAAATATGAACAAAAGAAACATGCAAAGACTCTTTTTGCTACCACTCTAAATTTCCCTTCCATCAGCTGCTGCCACAAAAGCCTGTTAGTATAAATCGCCACAGAGGTCTATGAGGAAAGTCCAAACAGTATTTTATCAGAACGTAATTGGAAACGGATCCCTTGTTACAAAACAGTTGCATTTTCGGCAGAACTGCAGTATTGAGTGCTCAGCCGCCATCTTGTTTTATTTCGCCACGGTGAAAAAAAAGTGTTAATTGTAAAAGTAGTCCGTTCCGCATCTACCTTACGATACATATTGAGAATATATATATATAATTTAAAGAATATATATAAATATATATCTCATAAAAACAAGATTTTATTAAAAACTCTTATCGCTACAAAATGAACCCTCGTTTCGCATTTAAAAAAAACCCCGAAAATTAAACAATTTCATCAAAATTAGATTTTATTAACAATTCTTATCGCTAAAGAATAAACCTTCGTTCTGCACTTAAAAAAAGCCCCAAAAATTATATTCTCATCAAAACTGGATTTCATTAACAGCTCTTATCGCTAAAGAATAACTCCTTGTTCCTTACTGAAAAAAAGCCCCAAAAATAAATAATCTCATCAAAAGATTTCATTAACAACGCTTATCGCTAAACAATGAAACCTCGTTTCGCACTTAAAAAAAGCCCCTAAAATAAATATCAAAAGTAAATATTCTTAATAAAACTCATCACTAAAGAATCAACTGAAGAAAATCCCCGAAAACAAATAATCTCATTACAGAGAACTATTCTAAACGCATATATCAGTCGTAAACATTGGAACATGCGGATGGATATCATATTGCAACGTTACAGTCCTGGAGAAACATCCTGGAGAAAAGTACATGGCGGCTGAGGGCCCAATACTGCACCGTAGCCGCATTTCCTCACCCACCCGTGAGGGTAAGGGGGCAAATCGCTACTGTCAATTTCCGCTCCGTGATCACCACCTCTACAACAAATTGTAGTATGGACTGTTTGCTATATTCGTTTAAAAGTTTAGAGTTTTCGAATTTTAGGGCCCTATCCCTTAAAACCAAAAAATTGCATTTTACCACCTTATGAAAATAAGAATGTAGATGTTTACTGCAAATATTGACCACACACTCTATCGCCTAATTTATTCGCAAATATATTCAACTATTATATATAGAACTGTATAAATATTTAATTATTCACAAATGATCGTGCACTGCCCTATACAGACAGTAACTTTTCGTTTGTCCTTCTTTAGAAACACAGACAAGAGCAAAACACAAGCATATTATGTTTTTAAAAAAATTGAAGTTCTGCAAGATACAAAAGTAAACATTACGGTTTGAATAAATTTGTTTTTATATTTGTTCAGACTAAAGCTCAGTTTTAAATAATAAGAATTATACGAAAATAAAAATGTAACAAAAATAGTAATTAAGGTGAAATATGTAGATTATTAAACAGATAATTTAAATTTGATTTGAAAACAAGTAAAACTCTGATTTAATACTAATTGTTCTAAATTATAAAATTTCAAACGGAAATTAGGACTAAATAGTATTACGAATACCTTCGATTCTAAACTTTCTTCTTCTTCTTCTACCTCATCTTCTTCAAGTACAAGTATTGGACTCTCGTATTTAACAAGAGAGCTCATATATAATTCCATCTCTGAAACATACTATTAATTCAATAAGAAATATAACTGTTGAACAGATTTAAATACTTTCAACAAAACATTTGCTTCCGTTAAGGCAAAAGATAAATGTTACTGATGCCATTTCGCAGTTGCTAATTATGAAACAAATAAGTGTGAAACGAAACTGGTCAAAGAAGAGGTTTATTTATTCACCCGGAAACATGAGTATTATTTAATTTCATTGCCTTTATTTTTAATATTTAGCATCCAACACAGGGATTTGTTTATAATCATGTTTAATAGCATCTAAAAACATTTGATTTGTCTAAAATGAAGAAATGACTGCTACGCAGTCCCTTGCTTCGCAATAAATTTCTAAACTATATAAGAAGTAGAACCGTGTTTTTGAAATACATTGAGGTGAAATCTTAAGAAAATTAGGAAAATTTAATTTTATTTTGAATGATCCAAAATAAGTGGTGGTGGGGAAAACATTACAGTATAGAAAGATTGAAGGTGAGGATTCTGTCAGAGCTAAATGGGCTGAGCATTTCTGAATTGTTCTGAACTATGTGATTAGATCAACTCGGGTTATCATACGTCCTTCAAAAGAAGGATATGCCCTCTTTTATATCTCATCCTCCCAAAATTTTGAAAACTCATGAAAGTAGGTATTTTTATGTACTTTCCTTTTTTAAATTTCTTGAACCCACGGATGGCTAAAATATAATTTACTGTTAACTGTGAAATAATTTATGGTAAATGCAAATCGTGAATGCTAAAATAATTTTGTTAATGTTGTAGAAGTTGATATTTTCCGTACTTTATATATGTTTAATTTGCCTGCCAGACTGAAAAAATATGAGCTTTAGAAAACTGCAAAAAATTTGCTTCCGCGCACGAATAGATGGAGCTATGAAAGTTGAGAGCGGTTTTTATTTTTGCAACATAAACGACAGCGAAGGAATTAATGACTACTCCTAGTTTCTAGGAGCCTTCTCTATAAGCACATGCCCAAGTAAGCACGAAATCTTTGCTGACCACTACTTCAGTCAGAGTTCATAAAAACAGAGAGTTTGCATCCTGTAACATCAGATAGCCGTCTCGTGGCCGAGTGGTTAGCATGCTTGGCTACTGACCTAAGGGACCTGGGTTCGAGCCCCGGGTAAGGCATGGATGCATGTGTCGTTTCTCTGCTGAGATCCTGCCATCTTCTCAGACCTTCTACTCTGGCATATAAACTGACAGGCTCCTGTCAGATCTATGTGGCAAGCAGCTGCTTGAGGGGGTATTTTTATTTTTTAACATCAGGTAGTTACTAATTATGATGCCACTTATGGGATAAATCTTGATTGCTTTATCAAGTATGAAAAAATATATGCATATCATTTGTTTTAAAGTGCATCTAATAAGTACTATTCCTTTTTCAGAGTCAACTATTAGTCAGTACTTGAAATAAAATTTAGTAGGAAAGCATTTATTTCTCAAAATAAAAGTATGTCCTCCTTTTGTCCTTCTTTTTCCCTCATTTCTAGCTCTTTTGTCCTCCTTTTAGAACACTGGCATCTGGTAATCCTATTCTACTCCCATTTTTTATAAGGAGGGATTTGAAGTTACTTTTACTTTCTAAAAATCAAAACTACACAAGTCACAAGGTGTTGATTAATAGACTACCAAAATGCTTATAGTTCTGAATGTTTCTGTTGTCACATGGCTGACTGATATTTTGATCATATTGTTATAAATTTATAATCGATGAGTACTGAGCGCGGGTATAAGTAAGTATTTTTATAATACAAATTACAAAACAATGCAATTTATTACAAAAGCATGGATGAAATTACTTATAAACAAATTAAATATTATCATAAATAAAGTAATCTTTTCTTACAGAATAGTTAAAACTAGGTCTCTCTACTCAATTGATTAATGTTTACCTCTTAATTCTTTTAGACAATATCCTTCATAACTTTAAAGCTGGGGGTGGCTCAGTAGGTAGCGCGCCAGGCTCGTAATCTGTAGTTCCCAGGTTCGAGTCCCAGCTGGGTCAGCGTTGAGATTTATCTCCGCAAAATTCCCCGCCCTGCCCACGGTCAGTAGGGGACACCGATGGGCTTGGAAAGGCGCCGTCCGTCGGATAGGACGTTAAGCCGTGGCCCCGTGTGAGAGCCATACCCTGTGCACGTTAAAGAACACGCTGGATGGCCTTGACGGGAGGCTACCATCTGTCTCCCAACAGATGTTCCAGTGGGTCCCCTCCCCCAACCTTCTCTGAGTCTTCGGGGTCCATGTGACCTGGCCATTTAGCCCATGGTGTGCAAAAAAGTGCCGCTCAGAGGTAAAACAACCCAACAACAACAACTTTAAAGCTAAAATGACTAAACGATTCTTTGTTTACCTTCAACAATTTTGTCTTCCTTTTAGTCTCCTTCACAGTTTTCTTGTTAGCTTTGACTCTCTCCTTTGTTTGTGCTATTTCAGACCCACTAGTGCTGAACTTCTTTTCACAAATCCACAACTCTAATATTACAATTCTATCTTTCTTAAATTTCAGATCGGTTTTATGTTGCAATTCGTTTGTTGCATAAATCTCACGCGGAAGTATAGGCGAGGTTCATGTCACGTTTTTCATAAAGTCACTGCAGCACTTTTATCTGTCGTAACAATATTTTATGTACAGGGTTTTCGTCCTAAAAATTTACTTGTGCCATTATTATTTTTATTTTCAAAAAACGTTATCATAGTTCTGGTGATAATTACAGGGGGGGTCAGTTTGCTTTCTGTTCTAGGTTTATTATGCTTCATACGAGGAGGTTCAAAAAACGTTCCTGACTTCCATCTACAGAACACAAACTATTGCACTTTTCCTCAACAAAGCTTTTACACCTATCCCTCGATTTACACGGTACTCTGTTCACACAATTTTGGCTTTGCATGGTCAAAAAATGCAACCAGTTTCGATTTACACGGTACTGATTGAGACGTATATAGAAAGGAAATCTCAGTCAGTACCGTGTAAATCGAAACTGGTTGCATTTTTTGACCGTGCAAAGCCAAAATTGTGTGAACTGAGTACCGTGTAAATCGAGGGATAGATGTATTGTCTTTCAAAGTACTTCCCTCCAGCATCTATGTAAAGTTGCAGACGTCTACAATTCTGGAACGCTCGTTGGGGAATTCTGGTACTCTGAATGAATGTATTTTGCAAGGTCTTGTGACTTGAAAAAAAGTTTCCTATTAAGTTCCTTTTTAATTTTTGAAAACAACCAAAAATCGTATAGAGCAAGATTGGGTTATTGTGAGGGATGGGATAGTTGTTTGATATATTTCCTGCTCCAGAGAGGCCGTAATTACTCGTGTTTTGTGAGCACTGGCATTGTCTTGAAGAATCATTGAGACGCCTATTGTTGGATGCTTCTCTTTCATATTCTTAACCATTTTGGGCAAAACAATGTTGGTGTAGTATTAGTCATTTATAGTCATTTTTTCAGGTAAGGTATCCATGGCTACCACCCCTTGGGAATTTAAAAAAATTGTGAAAATTTGTCTCTTCCTTAAGCGAAAGTCTTGGGGGAGGATTAGGGAACGCGGTTCATCTTTCACAAACCAAACACAATTGTAGATCATTCTGGGAGTTGTATAGCAATAAAACTACTCTCATCAACTGTGATAATGTCTGTTAACGTTTGAGGCCACTAGGTTCAAACACTGCCAACATTTCCTTGTACGAGTCGACTCTTGCCCTTTTTGCTGTTCTGTCAGTTTGTGTGGTACTCATTCGGCACAAATCTTTCGGAACTTTAAATGTTGATGAATAATTGTTTCCACACTGGCAATCGATACACTGACAACTAAACTTATTACCTTGAACGAGACGTGTGGGTTTTCCTTGATGAGTTCACGAACAACAGCAGTAATTCTCTCGTTCACGGCCTCCATCGGTCTTCCTGCACGAGGGAGGTTTTCGAAGCTTTCCTGTCCTACTCTGATTTTGCGCGTCCATCCCATAACAATGCCATATGAACAGTAATGATCCCCATATGCTTGTAATAAATCGGCATGAATTGTTTTTGCTTCGTTCCAAGGCTGCATCCTTGTGAAAACATTAAATCTTTCCATGTTTAGTAGGCTCCATAATAACCACGCACAGATTTCGCAGACCGAATTTTTTCTCACCGCCAATAAAGAGAGAAATGATAATAATTCCTTCATTTTTAACACGTAATGTCAAGTTTAGACAAGCTTTCAAACAAGTCGTAGCTCGTTTATTTCGGAGGAATGAGTGCTTTATGAACTGAAGTTGTAATTTCTTTTAGAATTCTTAAAGTGCGAAGTGAAATAGTAAACTAGCTCCATTTACACAAATTACAAACACCGTTTCAAGTAAATTACGAACAAATTAGCCATAAATTTCAACTTGTTGATCGAACTTCATGGTAACTCTAAACTAAAGCAAACTTTCAAGATTTCTTCAATAATAGTGGAATTCTATAAAAGTCTGAACAAGACAGCATTTTCAAATTTAGTTGATCATGCAGTGAACATGATGTCCAGGCATCTACCCAGCATTCACTTTCGGGGGGAGGGGAGGGGGGAGGATCCCAGAATTTTTTTGGACCCCGTAGGCTAGGTAGGTAGGGAGGGGACCCACTGGAACATCTGTTGGGAGACAGATGGTAGCCTCCCGTCAAGGCCATCCAGCGTGTTCTTTAACGTGCACAGAATATGGCTCTCACACGGGGCCACGGCTTAACGTCCCATCCGACGGACGGCGTCCTTTCCAAGCCCATTGATGTCCCCTACTGACCGTGGGCAGGGCAGGGAATTTTGCGGAGTCCTCCGCGGAGAGTTAAAAGGGAAAAAGATGGTACTCATAGTCCAACTGCTCCTCTTTTCCTCATAGCGTGATATTAAGATTGGAAAACGTGGTAAGACAGTAGCCGATTTCTACGGTAATCATTTAGTATGCTTTTGACCAAGTCCGGATCTGCGAAAAAATATAGGAGGGAGGCCAAGCGAGTCAATCGAGAAGGAGAAAGGGAAGGGGGAAAGATTGGTTTTTCCATTGCAGTGTAACATTTGCTCCCTCATTTTAGAAGTTTTCAAAATATTTCATTAAAAATGATTGACAGTATTCGCTTCAAGTTTTAAACGATAACGAATATTTTCTTTTAACTTTATTTCCAACGTTAGAGAACGTTATTGGGAAATTGGGAAAATGTGAATCGTACTATTTCCTCAATAATTTTTAAAATATACATACATACCTATATACATACATACATACATACATACAAAATTCTCATGCAGCCATGGGCTACGGAGGTCCAACCAGACAGTGCAATTTTCCCCTCCAGATTTTCCTCATTTACTCAAAGGAGATTTGCGAAACATTCGTCAGATTTTTCTGACTTTCTTTCTGAGATTTTCCAGACGTGTTTATTCTGACCTACTGCTGCTACATTTGGCCACTCTATGCCAATTCTAGCAATGTCCTGTTTGACATTGTCTGCCCATCGCTTCCTAGACCTTCCCCTTTTTCTGAAACCCTTAGGCACACTGTTCATAATCCTGTTTGCTAAATCTGTAGCTATAAGTACGGACAACATGACCAAACCAACGCAGCCTCTCTCTGCACAATATGCTACTCAAAGGAGGTTGATAAACCCTTCTTCTAACTTCATCGTTACTTACAAAGTCAAACCACCTCATGCCCAGATACTACGTAAGCATCTAGAATAAAAGACATCCAGTTTCTTGTTATCCTGCTTACAAAGGGTCCATGTTTCTCTACCATAACAAACCTTAGAAAGAACCACACTATTATACAGACTAATTTCAGTCTTTGGGTATACACGCCTATTTTTCCGCACTCTCCTTAGATTATTAAGAATCCCAACAGGAATCCCAGATCTTCTTTTTATCTCATGCCGCACATCCCCAGTATCTATTACATAGCTCCCAAGATAATTTAACTGAGACACTTGCTCAAGAGTGCAGCCATTCAAAGCAACTGAAGCACTATCTATTTGACCAAGTTTCATCACTTTAGTTTTTCGCTGTTTATCACCAAACCAACTCTATTACCATTCTCATGGACAGCAGTAATGAAAGATTTCATCTCATCAACATCATAAGCCAAGAGGGCCAAATCATCTGCATAATCTATATCAGAAATTTTGAAATCTCTACACCATTTATGGAAAATATCTTTCCCTTGCAGTGAATTTCGCATAACATAATCAAAAACCAAATTAAAGAGAAAAGGAGACAAAATGCACCCTTGTCGAACACCAGAAGTAATGCTAAACCAATTGCTACAAGCCTTACCAACTTTCACACACGACTCAGTGTTATTATAGAGAGCTTTCATAATGTTAACTAACTTGTCTGGTATACTATATGATCTCACAATCAACCACAAATTATGACGATCAACAGAGTCGAAAACCTTTCTGAAATCAACAAAGTTAGCAACCAAAAGTTTCTGAAACTCTAAACATTTCTCAAGAATCTCCCTCAGTGAAAATATCTGATCCACACATCCCTACCACTTCTGAATCCACATTGCTCATCACGCAATTGACTGTCAACCAGATTCTTTTCTATTAAGCACAATCATGCAAAGAACTTTCCCTGTAACAGAAAGTAGGCTGATACCCTTATATTTATCACAAGAACTGCGATCACCTTTTTTTTTTAAATTAAAAAATAGTCCATTTGCTGTTAATTAAAATATAATCTAATTATATTCCTGTGCAATCCATCAGGTGAAACCCATGTATATTTATAAATGTCACGGTGCTTGTAGTGTGTGTTAATTATTCGCAAACCATTTACTTATCTGTACGAGACGTTTCCCATTGCCATTGGAACAACCAATACCAAAGGGGCCTAAAACTCCTTCTCAAAAATTAGAGTCAGTACCAACTTTAGCTTTGAAGTTACCTTACACAAGAGAAATTCTTCCTTTCTTCACAGAATTTAAAATATTCTGAAGCTGGCTGTAACAACAGATGACATTCAAGTCTTTAATTTTCGGGGCGGGAGTGGCTCAGCCGGTAGCGCGCCAGGTTCGTAATCTGTAGTTCCCACGTTCGAGTCCCAGCTGGGTCAGCATTGAGATTTATCTCCGCAAAATTCCCCGCCCAGCCCACGGTCAGTAGGGGACACCGATGGGCTTGGAAAGGCCGCCGTCCGTCGGATGGGACGTTAAGCCGTGGTCCCGTGTGCGGGAGAGTCATACCCTGTGCACGTTAAAGAACACGCTGGATGGCTTTGACGGGAGGCTACCATTTGTCTGCCAACAGCTGTTCCAATGGGTCCCCTCCCCCAACCTTCTCTGAGCCTTCGGGGTCTATGTGACCTGGCCATTTAGCCCATGGTGTGCAAAAAGTGCCGCTCAGAGGTAAAAGAATTCAACCCTTTAATTTTTGTTTTAGATTTTGCTGTAAGAATTCTTTCTTTAATGCAGTCATATCCTAGAAGAGTATCATTGGCGTGTCTGCTGAGAAGCAAACATACACTTTGGAGATGCTTTCCATCCTCCCTGCCTGAAAAGAGAAATTTAAAGTTATTTTTAAGTATCTCACCTTTACCTGTCCATATGGTCTCTTGCAAGCGTAGAATATTTAGGTTATAATACTGGAATTCCTGTGTGAAAACATCAAGAGAATAATCTGTATATAACGTCCTCACTAGTGTTGAAGAATAATCGAAAATTTGAAGGCCGGGTTTTAATCGATCTGTTTTTTAAAAAATCGGTTTTAGCCGGTTTTGACCAAAATGTATAGTAATTTTTAAACGCCAAAAATGAATGGTACTGACTTTAATTCTTAGTAAACATAGCTTATTGCGTATTTTTTGGTAAAAAAAATGCAAAAATGCAGCATCATACGCATGCATATGAAAAAGTAAATGACAACTTTGACAATTGACATATTTTATTTTTGCCAAAATAATACATCATTCAAACAATTTAGAATTGAATAAAAATTAATAAAAGATATATACTTAGAAAGCAAAAATTAAACTTTTTTGCAAAAAAATTATAAAGAATAAAATTAAAATTTATCTCTATTATGGAAAAAAAACATTGAAATAAAATTTTTCAATAAAAAACTTTTACCTAGAAAACAAAAAAATAGACCCTTCTTGTGGGGCGGGGGCGGGGGTGGCTCAGTTGGTAGCGCGCCAGGCTCGTAATCTGTAGTTCCCAGGTTCGAGTCTCAGCTGGGTCAGCGTTGAGACTTATCTCCGCAAAACTCCTTGCTCTGCCCACGGTCAGTAGGGGACACCGATGGGCTTGGAAAGGCCGCCGTCCGTCGGATGGGACGTTAAGCCGTGGCCCCGTGTGCGAGAGAGACATACCCTGTGCACGTTAAAGAACACGCTGGATGGCCTTGACGGGAGGCTACCATCTGTCTCCCAACAGCTGTTCCAATGGGTCCCCTCCCCAACCTTCTCTGAGCCTTCGGGGTCCATGTGACCTGGCCATTTAGCCCATGGTGTGCAAAAAAGTGCCGCTCAGAGGTAAAACAACCCAACCCAAGACCCTTCTTGTAAGAAAAGATATAAAATTAAATTTACATTTTATTGCTATGTTGAAAATGACATCTTAAGAAACAAAGAAACAAAATCTATATTTATTTTAATTATTTATTATTACTTTATTATTATCCTTGAACAAAGCTTAGATAAAAAAAGAGCCCTCAGCTGAAAAGCCTCTTTCTGATTCAACCCTCGTTGGTTTAACGGTATGTAACGCATTATGTAAAAGTCTAAATTTGTACTCTTTATTTAATATCGCTTCAAAATATTTAAATTCATCGTTGACATTAAAATCTCTGGAATCTTTAATAGGCATCATTTCTAATTTATTCACTTCGCTCATATACTCATGCGTTAGTCATCATCTTCGTCAGTTTTAGCAATGCTAGCTGCACCTTGCACTTCTGACTCAGCGTTATCATCTACCTCAATGGCTTGCCATTCATTCAGAAAAAGCCTAAGAAATGTATGCGATTTTCTTTATTGTTTGCCTGGATTATATAGGGAATAAATCAGACGATTCATTTTTAAAATCCTTTGGCTTGATTAAACATCTCAACAATGAAATGATTTGCTTTTGTCGTCTTGATCGCATTCTTTGAGATTGGCTGCAGTAGGATTTTCCTTATTGTCTAGTTTCTTAAGACAAATTTTCATAAGCATGTCAGCTTTAAGTATAGTTGCTTCTTCAGAGCATAGAAGCTTCAAAACAAATTCAAGTGGACGAAGAGTTTTCAAGTGGACGAAGAGTTTCAGCGAGAATATCTAACAAATTCCATTCCTCTTCAAACACATTTTCTGTTGAAGCTAGTACTCGTAGAACCTTAGGAATGCAGTTCCTTAGCTTTAGAAAGCGTTCAGTCATAGAAAGGAAATTATTCCACCGTGTCTTGCAGTCTAAGATAAGCTTGTTTTCTTCTCCATTGAATTCCTCCTTTACGAAATCTTGAAGCTTGTCATTACTCAAAGGAGATTTGCGAAACATTTGGCAGATTTTTCTGACTTTCTTAATTCTCCCAAATAATCTGCACTAAGTCGAATGTTTCGAATGCCTCATTTGTGTTAATATTTATCTTATACATGAGATATAGGCTTTGATTAACATCATCTTCATCTTCATTTAAGTCTTCATCATCATCTTCAATATTGTTCGAGTAAATTTACTATTAGTAATGCAATGAAAACTTAATCTATCAGCACTAGTAAGTCTCGAAATTTCTTCTTCCATAGATTTCTCCCAAAGTCTTTTTCTGGGTCAGCGTTGAGATTTATCTCCGCAAAATTTCCCCGCCCTGCCCACGGTCAGTAGGGGACACCGATGGGCTTGAAAAGGCCGCCGTCCGTCGGATGGGACGTTAAGCCGTGGCACCGTGTGCGGGAGAGCCATACCCTGTGCACGTTAAAGAACACGCTAGATGGCCTTGACGGGAGGCTACCATCTGTCTCCCAACATCTGTTCCAGTGGGTCCCCTCCCCCAATCTTCTCTGAACCTTCAGGGTCCTTGTGGCCTGGCCATTTAGCCCATGGTGTGCAAAAAAGTGCCGCCCAGAGGTAAAACAATCCAATCCAATCCATCTTCAATATCAACATCCTTTTTCATTGGCACTTTCATTAATTTTGGAATACAAAATATCTGAAACTGCTAAATGAATGCAATGCGCAATACACTGTTGGTGAACTGAAGTTATTTCCTTACCAAATTTAACCATTACGGCTGTTCCATCAGCCGTACATCAGACAACATGGATATTAAAACCTAACCCAAACTCTTCTAATGTTTTGCTAACTATCTCTACAATTCTGGTGTAGTTTAGAGAGTTAGATATTTTAATCATGCCAAAAGACCAATGCTAATTCTCTCTCTTATGAACATTTAAATTCATGTATCGTACATTTTGTGAAGTTGTGTACTCATCAAAAGTCAATGAGAAACGGATACTTTTACTCACTTGTTCCTTCAAAAAGCCAATAATTTCCTGTTTCTTTTTCTCATAAAAACCAAGCAGCAACTTTCTTACACCAGTATGGGATGTTGGGTGAGGTGTTATATTAATTTTTCTGTAAACTCTCTTGAATAAATTTACTATTAGTAATGCAATGAAAACTTAATCTATCAGCACTAGTAAGTCTCGAAATTTCTTCTTCCATAGATTTTTCCCAAAGTCTTTTTCTTCTTGAATATAGAAGAACTTTAAACCCAGAAAAGCATTCAAGATGTATAAATAGTCATATCAGGGTTGGGTTGTTTTACCTCTGAACGGCACTTTTTTGCACACCATGGGCTAAATGGCCAGGTCACATGGACCCCGAAGGCTCAGAGAAGGTTGGGGGAGGGGACCCACTGGAACAGCTGTTGGGAGACAGATGGTAGCCTCCCGTCAAGGCTATCCAGCGTGTTCTTTAACGTGCACAGGGTATGGCTCTCCCGCACACGGGGCCACGGCTTAACGTCCCATCCGACGGACGGCGGCCTTTCCAAGCCCCTCGGTGTCCCCTACTGACCGTGGGCAGGACGGGGAATTTTGCGGAGATAAATCTCAACGCTGACCCAGCTGGGACTCGAACCTGGGAACTACAGATTGCGAGCCTGGCGCGCTACCGACTGAGCCACCCCCGCCCCAGTCATATCAGGATAATATGGCCACCTACCATAGTATATGTATGGTAGGTGGTCATATTATTCTGATACGACTGTGTATATATAACATCTTGAATACTATGAACATTTTTAACGTGCGAATTCAGAGTTGACGTTGATCCTCCACACTTTAAAGTCTTGTTGCATTTCTTGCATTTAGAAGTTTCTTTTGTCTTATGGAAAAAATAACCCCATATTTTAGATCTATTCTACTATCCCACAAATTTATAAGGAGTTTCGATTACTAAATTAATAAAATCCAAGTTTTAAAATTTGTAATCGACACTGAACACTCCAAATATGTTCGATTAGTCGACTATACGACAGTCTACATGATGAAACAAACTAAAGATTGAGTTGCCAGATAGGCAAAAATTATACTGAACAGCAGTGGCCAGTTTGTCACAAATCAACTTAGTAGGTAATGTACTCAAAGTTGAAATTTCTTTATCATATTTCAATTACTGCATTGTAATTTTCAAGTTATCATTTTCATTACTGCATTGTAATTACTACATTGTAATTTCAAGTACCGCAGTTATAATTAATATTTAAGATATAAAATTATTACCATTGCAATCTATTTCATAAAATGATGACTTGTTCACGTAGGCATTCATTCTCTCTCACTCTCTCTCTGTATACAGGGTGTCTCAAAAATATAGGTACAAACTTTTAGGGGCGGTAGATAACATCTAAAGGAATGAGAATTGCATAGGAACCCATAACCGGAAACGTCATGGGGAAGTGGTAGCAGAGGTACAAGATCTGAAAGGACACAAGACAGTGATTAATTGGAAAACATTTATTGGACATAATTATTACAAATGGCGTACTAGATGGCCTGCCCTCACTTCTGCTACCTCTTAATTACCCATAATCGCACAAATTTTGATGAGCACGCGCAAACAAACAGTGGCCCGGTACATGTCTGTGTGGGAAGCGTTCTTGATACATTCGTTGAGCGGCTCGTCCGTTGCCCTCAGCTATTCCATACACTAAGTGCATGTCTGCCAGCTCCCTGTTCGAATACCTTTGCATGCTCTTCGTAAGCCGACTACCGCTCGAATGAGGAAATCCGAAATTTCCCCTCTAGCGCACTGATGAACAGTGCCGCCTATTGACTTACGGTGACGTTTCCGGTTATGGATTCCTATGCAATTCTCATTCCTTTAGATGTTATCTACTTCCCCTAAAAGTTTGTACCTATATTTTTGAGACACCCTGTATATATATGGTGTATAAAATTGGAACGGAATAAAATTTCATGTGTGTGTTCTTTCATTATTTAAATGACCTTGAAGGGTGTTCATTTCCTCATTTTTTTCTTTCTCCCTCTCTCTATTTCTATAAAAAACATTTGTAAAAAATTCAACATTACTGTACCCAAATAAAAAAATCAATCTAAAAAACAGATTTTTTGTTTTCGATTTTCGATTTTTGGGCAAATTTTAAAAACTGGGTTTCAACACTAGTCCTCACGTTCCACATACCTGCAGAGAGAAAATGATTAGTAGGATTTTTAAAGAAACTAGGTTTATTGAGAGAGGTAGGGCCAACAATATCAAACATTCCCCTGTTCTCAGGCATGGAGTAAAGACCTGTCCTTCCTCCGCTAAAGGCGGGGCGGGAGCGGGGGTGGCTTAGTCGGTAGCGCGCCAGGCTCGTAATCTGTAGTTCCCAGGTTCGAGTCCCAGCTGGGTCAGCGTTGAGATTTATCTCAGCAAAATTCCCCGCCCTGTCCACGGTCAGTAGGGGACACCGATGGGCTTGGAAAGGCCGCCGTCCGTCGGATGGGACGTTAAGCCGTGGCCCCGTGTGCGGGAGAGACATAGCCTGTGCACGTTAAAGAATACGATGGATGGCCTTGACGGGAGGCTACCATCTGTCTCCCAACAGCTGTTCCAGTGGGTCCCCTCCCCCAACCTTCTCTGAGCCTTCGGGGTCCATGTGACCTGGCCTTTAGCCCATGGTGTGCAAAAAAGTGCTGCTCAGAGGTAAAACAACCCAACCGTCCTCTAAAGGCTGAAGTCATCGATGCTGGTAAGAACTTCAGGCACCACCTTTTCAAGTGGACTTCTGCCTGAGACACATAACTCCAGTTTAGGATTGACGATGCCCAACTCACTAAATGAGAGTTCAGGTATCTGCGATGGCCTCTGATCAGGATTATCCACCAGCTGATATAAAGTACCCCGTGCCTCTGCTCACTTAACGTTGATAACCCACAAGCAAACAGAAAACACAGCGGCAGATTCTCCCTCAACAGAGGACTACCATTCAACAAGTCCAGGATCCATAATCAAGCTGAAATCCTTAACCGGTCCAGTCTAGTGGATATATTAACTGTTTTTTCCTTATAAAGGAGATTCTCTTTTAAATTTGTAAATGTTAAGTATGGTCGCTAGTTGGAACAGTCGATTTAATGGTTCTGAATTTCACTCGTGCTTTTTCTATTTGCTTTTGTGATTGAGTTCTCATACAGCCGGGTCGATTCGGAAAGCTAAAAGTGAAAAAGCGCAAAACGTTGCTCCTACTGAAACTGAACTAGAATAATTTACATATCAAGAGACCTTTCAACAGTTTTCGTATGAGGAAGAAAAGAAGCACAGACCTCCATGAAGAACTACTTTTAAAAGGAATACGAGAAAATTATTACTTTCAACGATATATTTTACAAAATTGCATAAAGGAAATTGAATGCAAAAATAATGCAGTGTGTCGTCCTAGCGATGCACAGTTGTATAGACATAGTTTTTACTTTAATAGTGTGTTCTCATATGCTGAAGATTGCAGGGAACCTTAGAGTAATAATAAAAATTAATAATACTTTAAAAGCAAAAGTATGACATTCGTTTTAATAAAGGAAACTTAACTGTGTTAAGTATCGTTCCGTTTGAAAATAATCTCTAATTTCATATGCCTTGTCTATTATCCAAGACCACCACTGACAAGCAAAATTTTCATTATGCTCGTACCCATATTAAGGGTTGAGTTGTTTTACCTCTGAGCGGCACTTTTTTGCACACCATGGGCTAAATGGCCAGGTCACATGGACCCCGAAGGCTCAGAGGAGGTTGGGGGAGGGGACCCACTGGAACAGCTGTTGGGAGACAGATGGTAGCCTCCCGTCAAGGCCATCCAGCGTGTTCTTTAAAGTGCACAGGGTATGGCTCTCCCGTACACGGGGCCACGGCTTAACGTCCCATCCGACGGACGGCGGCCTTTCCAAGCCCATCGGTGTCCCCTACTGACCGTGGGCAGAGCGGGGAATTTTGCGGAGATAAATCTCAACGCTGACCCAGCTGGGACTCGAACCTGGGAACTACAGATTACGAGCCTGGCGCGCTACCGACTGAGCCACCCCCGCCCCTACCCATATTAAGCCTTGTCTCTCGAACGACGTTCTCTCTAGGCTTGTGACTCAGAAATAAACGATAAATTGCATTTCTTCTTTACTACGGTCTCCCTGAGTGCACATGGGTTGGAACGATTTGATTTACCGATCTCTGGCAAACCTAAATGCATTCCCCAAGGACACTAGCGACTCCATGCTTCATCAGCCAAAAGTCTTCCACGGCCAAATATTTAAATCAAATAAAAGGAATAAGGAAGAGAAAAAATATCATCATACTATAATAATTCTTCTCGAAAATAAATGTCTTTTCTCCTTTGAATGACGCTATTGTCGTGTATATGTGTGCGGAAGCCCATGAGGTATTGCGTCACATGGCAAGTGTTTATGTATATGGCGGCACTTCGCTGTGATTGGTTGCACGTGCGAGGCCGCGCAGAACGCACAGCTACCAGGCCCGTCAAGCAGACAGCGTTGAGTGTACGTCTGTGAAACATGGCGGTTGATGGCTGCGGTACCGGTGTGTAGGGGTTATGGACGTAACATTAGAGACGAGCCATCCGCCCAAGAAACGCGCTTACAGACTAGAAGGATTGCCTCGCATGTTCTAGTGCTCCAGTAATGAAAAGGTTTACGCAGAGAAATGTAGCAGAGAACCAGTTTTTTTATTATATCGAACTTCCAAGGTCGAGACAACGTGCATGCCTGGTTCAGTAGAGAGATTGAAGGCGTGTCGTCCTAGCGGTCCACGGTTGTATAGACATTGTTGTTTTTGTTTTAAGAGTGTGTTCTCATGTGCTGAAGATTGTAAGGGAGCCTTAGAGTAAGAATAAAAAAAAGGAGAAAAAAAAACTGTGAAATCCTCCAGTGCGTCTAGACGAGATACTGGATGTAGAACTGTTTGAAAGAACGTCGGCATCTATGGCTATCGATTGGTAATGGAAGTATTCGCCTTCAGATTACTAGATCTCTACTGTGGAATACTTCAGTTTAGAGAATATCTATCCTTACCGCTGGAAAACAGAGAGAATATATCGCATGTAGGTTATATCTTGTAGGAAATAAAGAAAGAATTAAATGAAAGGAACACGACCGATAGATGCTGGTAAGTAGCGCTACTTAAAAGTAGAATGACTGACTGTTTTAAGGCATTTTAATTAAAACAAACTTTTGGTTATCAATATGCATTTATTGTCTATTGTGATTATAAAGTTTGAAAAGTAAGGAAAAATACACAAATTGTACAGAAGAAACATGTTCGTATTTCCTTTTAATACATTATGACCCTATTTAAGTCTGAAATTCGCTTTTTAAGTAGAAGTAGTTGTTTAATGCAGTTGTAAAGTACTTTGATCTAAATTTTAACATGGAATCACACACCGTAGGCCTTAAGAACAAATTGCATTTTTATTCAGTGAAATGGATTGATGTAAATTGAGATTATGGCTATCATTACTCCAGGAAATTATTTTCTTAGTTACTTTACGCTGTTTCGTTTAATACAATGAAACTTTGTCATAATTAAGAAGGTCATATTATTGTAATAAAATTCTAAAGCATATTATATAGAATATCAATTATTATGTACCGTAATTGTAACTCGTTTAGCATATCGTACGTTGTACAAAATCATAATTTTTCAAAGCAATGTTTTATAAAACACTGGTGATCTTAATTCGGAAAGGGTAAAAATATAAGGTTTTAAAGAAAGTTTTTTTTTTTGCAAAAATCCAGCCTTTGATAGCTCTGGGATTTAAATGAAGTTTATTATGCTTACATCAGCTACATCATTATAGACGTATAAGACAGAAATTGTTACATTTTGGACTAATAAAATACATCGAATGTATACAAACAATTTGGAAAGAGTTGAATTTAGTCATAGGAGATAAATACAAGTTATTAATAGACATTATGCAGCTTTTTTTTTTCTCTTTTTTATTCAAATCTTATTATTATTACGGTAAGTATCATTTAGATCGTTTAGAAATTTTTTTTCGGGAACCTACAAAAGGAGCCCCGTTTACCCAGCTGAAAGTTTGCCAGGGATATATTTTAAACCTTTTTAAGTGTTATTTACAAAAAAAGCTCCCCGTGTGTGCCTCCTTTATTTTATGGCATAAAACGTAATGCAAATTGCGTCATTTGTAGGAATTAATTTGACATTAGGATTAAGAGAAGACTCAAACATCGTCGAGTATATGCAATAAAGCATTGATTTTTCACAATATTTTATGCTTTACTTGGAACAGTGGCACATTCTTTCAACCAAACTTGGGGTGAGAGTGGAGCAGTCGGAAGCGGGTTACACTCGTGACCTGCAGTTTCTAGGTTCGTGACCTATGTTTGAGTTAAGATTTATCTGCTAACAGTCCCACCCCCCTTGCCCTCGGTCAGTAGGAAATACCGATGGGCTTGGAATGGCTGTCATCCGTTTGATGGGATGTTGGGTTGGGTTGTTTTACCTCTGAGCGGCACTTTTTTGCACACCATGGGCTAAATGGCCAGGTCACATGGACCCCGAAGGCTCGGAGAAGGTTGGGGGAGGGACCCACTGGAATAACTATTGGGAGACAGATGGTAGTCTCCCATCAAGGCCATCCAGCGTGTTCTTTAATGTGCACAGGGTATGGCTCTCCCGCACACGGGGCCACGGCTTAACGTCCCATCCGACAGACGGCGGCCTTTCCAAGCCCATCGGTGTCCCCTACTGACCGTGGGCAGGGGATTTTGCGGAGATAAATCTCAATGCTGACCCAGCTGGGACTCGAACCTGGGAACTACAGATTACGAGCCTGGCGCGCTACCGACTGAGCCACCCCCACCGCGTTTCTCGCTTGAGAAACAAGAGGAAGCACAAGAGCAGAGATGACTTTTACCTCAAGCGATAACGATTAAAAGTCGTGCATTTAGTTAGTTTTTTTGATTAAATTTGTACAAATATGTTTCATATGAAAACTTTTAATTGCGTTGTTTAATCATAGTATATTGCACTAGAAACAAGATCACGTGGGAATTATCATGTACCTCATTAATTATATCTGCAAAACCTATACTATTTCTTTTTGCGATACCTACTGATGTGTATGTTTATATATTATGTCAGTGGTTCTCAACCTTTTATGCTTCACGTACCCCCTGGAAATGTGTATGTAACTGGCGTACCCCTTATATAGATAAAACTATAGTTATAGTATAACAATGGGAATAAAATAAAACATATATATATAACATATATCTAGCGACTTTTGAGCTCTCACGGCATACCCCAAAAAATTTTACCTCATTCCCCCGAGGGGTACACATACCCCACGTTTAGAACCCCTACTCTGGAGCAGTGGTTCTGAACCTTTTATGCTTAACGTCCCCCCTGGAAATGTGTATGTAACTGGCATACCCCATTTTATAGATAGATAAAACTATAGTTATAGTACAAAAATGGGAATAAAATAAAACATATGTATATTTACACATTAATTTTTGTATTCATAAATAACGTATATCGATAAACGCAAAAAAAATGACATTTTTGCACAGCAGTGTTGCCAACTTAGCTACTTTGTTACTAGATCTAGCGACTTTTGGACTCCTACGGCGTACCCGAAAAAATTTTACCACGTTACCTCCAAGGGGTTACGCGTATCCTACGTTGAGAACCCCTATATTATGTAACTATGTTTTAACTATAGCAACAATTTTAATAGTTTATCAATTCCACCATTTTCAAACATCGATTGATACACCATCAATTATTGGTATAAATTTTACGATAATCGGATATTTTATATTTCAGTTATTCGGTGAAAAAGACATCCTCATAATTTTCTCACTGAATAGATTTAGTGTTTAAAGTTCAATTGATAATTCCTTAGAAAATTTCCAGGATATTCCCACCATTTTCGAATATGTTACGGACTTATACACAAAAATTTTTGTGTCAAATGTTTGGATGAATGAATAATTAATGTTTCAGTAATTCAAAATTTTCCCACTGAATCAAATTGTCAAATGTTTGGATGAATGGATAATTAATGTCCAAAATTTTCCCATTGAGTATCATTAGAGATTGAAGTTTATATAATAGTTATTTAATAAATATCCAGTATATTTCCATCATTATCAAATATCTGACGTTTTGCTACAAAAACAGCTGTCGTTTCAAATTTCAAGATAATTGAACAATTTTTAAGCGAGTTGTTAATTTTGATCACCTTTCTTGCATTTTGAATTGTGCGTTGTTTGAGTTTCTGATGTTTTATGAATAATCCTGCGTGATTGTTGCTGGGACTTTTAAGAATCTATGGAGAGAGTGGAGAAATAGATGTATGCACCTGAAGACTAAAATTAGACTGTATAATGGTTTGGTTCTTTTTAAAGTTAATTACGGTAGTGAAACGTGGAACCTTTGTAAATAAGATAACAGGAAACTTGATGCTTTTGATTCTAGATGCTTACGCAGTATCACTAGGACATTAGGTGACTTTGTAAGTAATGATGAGGTTAGAGAAAGGAGTCAGAAACCTCCTTTGAGCAACATATTGTGCAGAGAGAGACTACGTTGATTTGTCATGTTGCCGTATGCATCGGTTGGGTTGTTTTTACCTCTGAGCGGCACTTTTTTGCACACCATGGGCTAAATGGCCAGGTCACATGGACCCCGAAGGCTCAGAGAAGGTTGGGGGAGGGGACCCACTGGAACAGCTGTTGGGAAACAGATGGTAGCCTCCAGTCAAGGCCATCCAGCGTGTTCTTGAACGTGCACAGGGTATGGCTCTCCCGCACACGGGGCCACGGCTTAACGTCCCATCCGACGGACGGCGGCCTTTCCAAGCCCATCGGTGTCCCCTACTGACCGTGGGCAGGGCGGGGAATTTTTGCGGAGATAAATCTCAACGCTGACCCAGCTGGGACTCGAACCTGGGAACTACAGATTACGAGCCTGGCGCGCTACCGACTGAGCCACCCCCGCCCGCCGTATGCATAACTATAGATTAGCGAATAGGGTTATGAACAGTGTGCCTAAGGAAAGAGGGAACAACCTAGGATACCGTGGACAAATAATGTCACAATAAACCTTGTTAGAATTGGTCTCCAGTGGCAGTATCTGCAGTTCAGGACAGATGTGTTAGAGAACTGAATTTCACAATCTGATCGGACCTCCGTAGCTCATGGCTGCTTGGGGATGAGAATGATTTACAATTCTTAATTTTTTTTATTAATATATGCATATAAGAATATAATGCGATAACCTTTATTAAGTAACCAAGGTAGTAAGAGGGGGATAGCACGATTCAAATGTCACGGCTTAGGCTTTTTATTGATTAAAGCAGTAGTTTATCAATCTTATTTTAATTAAGGAAACCTAAAATGTGATTGTGAAATTCTCAGTAATCGTGATAAATTTGCAAATAAAAAAAAGTACTGCTCTGTAAAGATTTATATATAAGATTGTAAAACATTAAATACTATTTAACACTTGCATCAATAATTTGTAATATGTTTTCTGAATTTTACATTGCTAGCGTAACATGATCCTTCTTTTTAATATTATGCAAATTATTTTGCAGTTTAAGAATCATAGATGTCATAACTTTCTTGCTAAACTTTTTTAAATGACCGAAAAAAAAAAACTTTTGTCCCAACTGTGCTTGTGCAGAGATTTTCTCCACTAACCCTGTTCTGCTGTTGGTGAGGAAGAAGACACTGAGAGCTAGAAAAGGTCACCGTTGTTGAATGAGATATTAAGCCGTAGATCTGTCTGTGTGCAGGAGATGCATAAAAAAAAATACCCCCTCAAGCAGCTGCTTGCCACAGAGGTCTGACAGGAGCCTGTCAGTTTATATGCCACAGTAGGAGATCTGAGAGGATGGCAGGACCTCAGCAGAAAAACGACACACACATCCATGCCTTACCCGGGGCTCGAACCCAGGTCACTTAGAGATGCATACCTGCATTAAAAAACAGATCGATGACTTTGAGTAAACTTTCATCTGTTCCTGTCACATGTTCATTGGATTTCTTTTTCCCAACTTTCTCTCAGACCCTGGGTACTTATGATCTGGTCATTAACCAATTGTGTGCAGAAAAATTTCCCCTCAGAGATAAAAAACAACTTGCAGAATTATTAAGGGATGCCTGTTAAACTCTAGTTGAAAAACACTAATTTAAAATGGCATTTTCAAATTCCTAGAGGTGGGTGTAAAATGCCTTTTTTTTTTGCACTTTATTCTTCTTTATTTTTTTACAACAAAAAGGAGAACATTTTCCTGATTGCTTGCTGAAAGTGAAATATTTTGCCAGGAAACTTTTGTTTAAAAAAAAACTAATGTTATATTAATTCGATTATTATCAAAGAAATTTGTTTTCTTAAAAGGATTATTTTTTGCAGCTCATAATTAATGTAGTCTTCTGCGGAAGATTCATAATCAATATCAAACAACCAGAGATGAATCAATAATCACTTTGAACAAAGGCCATTTGATTTTGAAAATTTGGATACCATTCAAACATTCTGGGGATTCTGTTTAATTATTAATATTCGTTGAGTAATTTTTACAAATTACTCAACGAATAATCTAAAATATTAACATGTTTTTTGTATTGTTAAATATTTAAGAAATAAAATTTTTGCCAATTGTAAAAAAATTTCCTTTATAATTAAAGAGTAATAAAGATGCGAGCTTTTAAAGAAACATGTTATTTTTTTTTGTCATAACTTCTTATGAAAAGAAAATGCTTTCGGATGCCCTCAAAGGATATTGTACAATCGCTCAAAAAAGTATCCGAACACTATGGTTGATTACAGAATTCAGAAAAAATATCTGGCAACGATTTTTTGATCAGGCAACCTTCGTGTCACGTAATACGAAGGTTGCCAGATCACTAATTTCTAAAAAAAATCGTTGCCAGATATTTTTTCTGAATTCTGTAATCAACCATAGTGTTCGGATACTTTTTTGAGCGACTGTACACAAAAAGAAAATTTTCGACCCCGTCCTAGAAATCTAAAAATAATATTTCATAAACCGCATTTCAATGAATAACTTGAATTGATGGATTAAAAAATATATATAAACTTTTTTAAAATAACTAGGATATATATAATATTGGAAGTAATAATAAACTATTATTGTATTGTGCTTGGAAGTAATAAGACAAGATATTTCAAAAAAAAAAAGTTTTTTTTAAAACTCACATCAGTTTATTAACAGTAAATTAATTAAAACAATTTCCAGAAAAAAGAAGCAAAAACATTTCCCGAAAAGCTATTGATGAAATTAAATAATCGGGAAGAAACGAGGGTTGGGTTGTTTTACCTCTGAGCGGCACTTTTTTGCACACCATGGGCTAAATGGCCAGGTCACATGGACCCCCGAAGGCTCAGAGAAGGTTGGGGGAGGGGACCCACTGGAACAGCTGTTGGGAAACAGGTGGTAGCCTCCCGTCAAGGCCATCCAGCGTGTTCTTTAACGTGCACACTGGGCGGGGGTGGCTCAGTCGGTAGCGCGCCAGGCTCGTAATCTGTAGTTCCCAGGTTCGAGTCCCAGCTGGGTCAGCGTTGAGATTTATCTCCGCAAAATTCCCCGCCCTGCCCACGGTCAGTAGGGGACACCGATGGGCTTGGAAAGGCCGCCGTCCGTCGGATGGGACGTTAAGCCGTGGCCCCGTGTGCGGGAAAGCCATACCCTGTGCACGTTAAAGAACACGCTGGATGGCCTTGACGGGAGGCTACCATCTGTCTCCCAACAGCTGTTCCAGTGGGTCCCCTCCCCCAACCTTCTCTGAGCCTTCGGGGTCCATGTGACCTGGCCATTTAGCCCATGGTGTGCAAAAAAGTGCCGCTCAGAGGTAAAACAACCCAACCCAACTTTAACGTGCACAGGGTATGGCTCTCCCGCACACGGGGCCACGGCTTAACGTCCCATCCGACGGACGGCGGCTTTCCAAGCCCATCGGTGTCCCCTACTGACCGTGGGCAGGGCGGGGAATTTTGCGGAGATAAATCTCAACGCTGACCCAGCTGGGACTCGAACCTGGGAACTACAGATTACGAGCCTGGCGCGCTACCGACTGAGCCACCCCCGCCCCTTTAAAAAATCATTGGACGAAATTAATGATATTGCATCCAATGATGAAAGCTGATGTCCCTTTTCTCTGAAGAAACGAGGACGTAATATTAAATTATTTCAATTAACATACAGAACAAAAGAACAAGAAACAAATAATCTAAATTAGTTTTGTTTTCATCAAGGCAGAAAATAAAATTATGAAAAGAAATGTGTTTCAAACAAGAGCTGTCTCTATGGGGATCGAATCCGTTCCACTTCCCCTTTCAACAACACTAAGCGTGAAAGCTAAGCCGGTATTAACTCTAAATAGAACACCGAGAGACTGCGTGAGCACTGTCGAAAACAATCTTATTAGATTGTTTCTAACAGGAACAACTTTCATTCTTTACGTCTATAATAAACTTTAGTTAAATATGACAAAAAGTGAGAAATGAAGCCATGCTTGTTGACTCGTCAGGATGTAAAATTCATTCAATGAAGTGGGCTTTGGGTTGTTTTACCTCTGAGCTGCACTTTTTTGCACACCATGGGCTAAATGGCCAGGTCACATGGACCCCGATGGCTCAGAGAAGGTTGGGGGAGGGGACCCACTGGAACAGCTGTTGGGAGACAGATGGTAGCCTCCCGTCAAGGCCATCCAGCGTGTTCTTTAACGTGCACAGGGTGTGGCTCTCCCGCACACGGGGCCACGGCTTAACGTCCCATCCGAAGGACGGCGGCCTTTCCAAGCCCATCGGTGTCCCCTACTGACCGTGGGCAGGGCGGGGAATTTTGCGGAGATAAATCTCAACGCTGACAATGAAGTGGGCGTAGGCATTGCTCCCCGGAGGGGGAAAAGTCTTTTAGGGGGGGATGGAACAAAAACAAGCAATTAATGTTTTAAGATCGAAACATTTAGGTGGAGCAGTTCATTAATGTGTGTGGTGGCGAATACAACAATCAAGCATATATCATAACATAATACAGCTAATAAAAAAAATACCCCCTCAAGCAGCTGCTTGCCACAGAGGTCTGACAGGAGTCTGTCAGTTTATATGCCACAGTAGAAGATCTGAGAGGATGGCAGGACCTCAGCAGAAAACAACACGAACATCCATGCCTTACCCGGGGCTCGAACCCAGGTCCCGCAGATCAGTAGCCAAGCGCTCTAACCACTCGGCCACGGAACGGCTAATACAGCTGCACCGAAAATAAAAAAAGGACACTTATTAATGAAAATAGATGTAAAAATGCTTTTTTGATAATATTAAATCTACCTGACTACACAATAGTTAAACTAATCGCAAGTCGCCCAAGACTCATAGAAAGTTGGCGAACGGAATCCTATGTACTCCACTCTGGTCTAGTGGTTAACCTACCTGACTAATAATCCAGCAGGCATGTTCTTGTGCAAGTGTTTGTATGTTATGAGTAATCTGGACAAGCCACATAAAGCTTCTAAATTATCTTCGTTCGTTGTGTAGAGGAGTAACTTCTCTCCCTTTAAAAGTAAATAAATGTTTCCAGGAAATGAAAGACAACATAAAATAACAACATTCGTTATTTACATTTCGTTAAATAAAACAAAAACTTAATTTTCACTTTGGTACATCTGATTTTCTGTATGAGTATCTTAGTTGGGTTCTGTATGAGTATCTTAGTTATCTGAGTTGGGTTGTTTTACCTCTGAGCGGCGCTTTATTTGCACACCATGGGTCAAATGGTCAGGTCGCATGGACCTGAAGGCTCAGAGAAGGATTGGGAGGGGACCCACTGGAACGGCTGTTGGGAGACCGATGGTGGCCTCCCGTCAAGACCATCCAGTGTGTTCTTTAACGTGTAAAGGATGTGGCTCTTCCGCACATGGGGATAAGGCTTAATGTCCCATCCGATAGACCGTGGCATTTCCAAGACCGTCGGTGTCTCCTACTGACCATGGACAGGGTGGGGATTTTTGCGGAGATAAATCTCAACGCTGACCCAGCTGGGACTCAAACCTGGGAACTACAGATTACGAGCCTGTCACGCTACCGACTGTGCCACCCCCGCCCCTCTACATATGCGGGACAGTCATACACTGTATACGTTGAACGCTTTGACGGGAGGCTACCATCTGTCTCCTAACAGCTGTCCAGTAGTTCTCCTTTCCGCAACCTACACTGAGCATTCGGGGTCCTTATGACCTGGCCATTTAGCCCATTACGTACAAAAAAGTGCTGCTCACTGGTAAAACAACCCGTCCTTGTTGGCCTGGCCATTTATAGTCTTGTGTGCAAAAAGTGCCGCTCAGAGGTTCCGCTTAAACACTTACATTAAGAGAGAATACGGGGGAAGGGCTATACAATTCTTGCCAAGCCGCGAGATAGCTGTTTGAGAAAGCACTATTCGTACCATAGCCAACCATTTGGTCCATTGGGCAGCAAAAAAAGATCAAAAGTCAGTGCAGTAAAAATTTTCTGCTCGTTTCTAAAAAAAGAAGTTCTAGACCCAGCTATTCGAATTATCCATATTTTTCTCCAATCTCCACCCTCTTTCTTCAATGAGAAATGGGACACAAAATGGGTTTGGCAAAAGTCTCAGTCTGATTGATGAGCTTTTAAACCTTGGCCCAATATATAGGAGAATGTGGGAGCCTTGTGTCTTTTGTGATGAAACATCGCATTGAAATGAGGAGATGAGTCATATAGTCTGCACTTAAACATATCGGGTGACTTTCAAGGGAAATTATCAGTTACTTCCTAGCAGTTTACCAGTAGATTTATTTACTCCGACCGTCATCTATGAAAAAATAAAGTTTACTAGAATAAAAGGGGTTTGGAGTGACTCAGTCGTTAGCGCGCCACGCTCGTAATCTGCAGTTACCAGGTTTAAGTTCCAACTGTGCCAACGTTAAGATTTATTTCCGCAAATCCACCACCCTGCGGGGCGCGGGTGGCTCTGTCGGTAGCGCGCCAGACTCGTAATCTGTAGTTCCCAGGTTCGAGTCCCAGCTGGGTCAGCGTTGAGGTTTATCTCCGCAAAACTCTCCGCCTTGCCCACGGTCAGTAGGGGACACCGATGGGCTTGGAAAGGCCGCCGTCCGTCGGATGGGACGTTAAGCCGTGGCCCCGTGTGCGGGAGACACATACCCTGTGCACGTTAAAGAACACGCTGGATGGCCTTTACGGGAGGCTACCATCTGTCTCCCAACAGCTGTTTCAGTGGGTCCCCTCCTCCAACCTTCTCTGAGCCTTCGGGGTCCATGTGACCTGGCCATTTAGCTCATGATGTGCAAAAAAGTGCCGCTCAGAGGTAAAACAACCCAACCCACCACCCTGCCCTCTGTCAGGACACCGATGGACTTGAAAAGGCGGCCGCCCGTCGGATGGAACGTTAAGCTGTGGCCACGTGTGGGGGAGAGCTATAATTTGTGTACATTAAAGAACACACTGGATGGCCTTGATGAGAGATTGCCATCTGTCTCCTAACAGTTATCCAGTGGATCATCTCCCCCAACAATTTCTAAGCCTTTGAGATCCTTGTCACTTGGCCAAATACCGTGGAGGTCATAAGGAGGTGACTACGGTGGCCATGGCCCCTTTCAAGAGACCCGCAAACGTTTCATTTCAACAGCCAGCCAATTTCTTTCCCAAGAAGGCACACTCCTGACACCTTCACTATCCCATATGAAGGTATATGTAAGAATATATAAAGGATTTTGTATTCCAGAAATGTGGTCGGGGGTGGCTCAATCGCTAGCGCGCCAAGTTCGAATCTGCAGTTACCAGGTTCGAGTTCCAGCTGGGTCAGCGTTGAGATTTATCTCCGCAAAACTCCCCGCCCTGCCCACGGTCAGTAGGGGACACCGATGGGCTTCGAAAGGCCGCTGTCCATCTGATGGGATGTTAAGCCGTGGTCCTGTATGGGGGGAGAGCCATACCATGTGCACATTCAAGAACACGCTGGATGGCTTTGACGGGAGACGACCATCTATCTCTCAACAGCTGTTCCAGTGGTCTCCTCCCCCAACCTTTTCTGAGCATTCGGGGTCCATGTGACCTGGCCATTTAGCCCATGGTTTGCAAAAAAGTGTCGCTCAGAGTTAAAACAAGCCAACCCAAACAGCAACTCCAGAAATGACACTTTTCACTACAAAATCCTTCTTATGTCCTAAATGGCCCCCTTCAGGATTGAGCCTTATAACATCCCCTGGCCATATAGTCCATTGTATGCAAATGACTGGCACTCAGAGGTAACGCAATATCTCCAGTGCATTTTTAAGAACTTTGTTTCTTCTAGTAATTGTAATATTTTTCGTTCCAAATAATATTAAGATATTTACTTTCTCATAGAAATGATTATAATTATTTTTAAAGTTGTAATAGTCAGTAATACTAAGAATTAAAGCATTGTTTACTTTTGAGCGGCACTTTTTTGCACACAATCGTCTAAATGACCAGTCACAAATACCCCGAGGGTTCAGAGAAAGTTGTGGAAGGGAGAACCAGTGGACAACTGTTAAGAGACAGATAGCCTCCCGTTAAGGCCATCCAGTGTATTCTTTAACGTACACAGAATATGGCTCTCCTGCAAACGGAGCCATGGATTAACGTCCCATGTGACGGATGACTGCTTTTCCAAGCCAATCGATGTCCCTTATTAACTGAGGAAAAGGCGGGGAGTTTTGTGGGTTGGGTTATTTTACCTCTGAGTGGCACTTTTTTGCACACCATGGGCTAAATGGCCAGGTCACATTGACCCCGAAGGCTCAATGAAGGTTGAGGGAGGGAACCCACTGGAAAAGCTGTTGGGAGACAGATGGTAGCCTCCCGTCAAGGCCATCCAGCGTGTTCTTTAACGTGCACAGGGTATGGCTCTCCCGCACACGGGGCCACGGCTTAACGTCCCATCCGACGGACGGCAGCCTTTCCAAGCCCATTGGTGTCCCCTACTGACCTTGGGCAGGGCGGGGAATTTTGCGGAGATAAATCTCAACTCTGGTGGGACACGAACTCTGGACCTGCAGAATATGAAATTGGTGCGCTACCGGCTTAGTCCCCCCTCCCCCATTGTTTAGCGACATGCATTTCTATATATTTTATTTAGCATGCTGCTCTAGAAAAGAATTTTCCTCAACTGGGGCCCGAACTCATCTCCAGTGTATTGCACTCTTACTCGTTCCCTTTTGATCTGAAAGTATGAAACCAGGGCAAGAGATTACCCAAGGATTAAGTCTTATTGAAACAAAGTAAAACACGATGCATCGAAGAAATGGTATCATGTCTTTTTTGAATTTTTTGCCGAAAACTCTAGAACGTTGGGGAAAGCACAACTTCTATTGTAAGCTGGTTTCACAACTTCCCCGCTAAGCGTAGCCAAGAAGCCAGCCTACATTATTTTTTGCAGTCGAGAAGCCAATCTTGTAAGATGGTACTCATTCAGAAACTTGACCTAAAATGCCGTATAAGTGAAGTTTACTGTTTTTCTCCTCAATTCACTTAACTCTTTCACTCATTTTTCCATTTCGCTGAAAACGACTTCTTCGGGCTACTGTTGTATCCAGCAAGTCCGGTCTGAGCCTTCGGGGTCTTTGTGACCTGATATATCAGAGTGAACTAATGGTTTTTACTGAGAAATTTTGGATTTATCAACTAGCATATTTCTAAAAGCAATCTGTATGTTCTAGATCGGGGCGGGGGTAGGTCAGTCGGTAGTGCGCCAGGCTCGTAATCTGCAGTTCCCAGGTTCGAACCCCAGCTGGGTCAGTGTTGAGATTTATCTCCGTAAAATTCCCCGCTCTGCCCATGGTCAATAGGGACACCGATGGGCTTGAAAAGGCCTCCGTCCGTCGTATGGGACATTAAGCCGTGGCTCCGTGTGCGGGAGAGCCATGCCCTGTGCACGTTAAAGAACACGCTGGATGGCCTTGACGGGAGGCTACCATCTGTCTCTCAACAGCTGTTCCAGTGGGTCCCCTTCACCAACCTTCTCTGAGCCTTCGGGGTCCATGTGACCTGGGCATATAGCCCATGGAGTGCAAAAAGTGCCGCTCAGAGGTAAAGCAACACAAATCTAAAAATTTTGACGTTTTCCTGTTGTACGTAGGACTGCAATAATTCTTAGTATTACTGACTATTACAGTAACTGGTTAAGAAGTAACTTATTGTAGTTCCCAGTTACTATATTATAGTAACTGGGAACTGCAATAATTCTTAGTATTACTGGCTATTACAAACTTTAAAAATAATTATAATCATTTCTATGAGAAAATAAAGATCTTAATGCTATTTGGAACGAAAATTATTACTATGGCCAAGAGCATGAACATTTGAAATGGTCAAACCCCGATGACGTGATGGATGTGCTTGCTTTAATTTTAACTCAGTATAATAATGCATTTAATGTAAAGTGCTGAGGTCTTTGCAAAACTTTGTGAATATAGTAATTGCGAAATCCTGTTGCTAATGATTTAACTGGTATTTTATTTCAATCATGGAGGGAGGGAAATGTACAGTAGCTCAAAAAAATATCCGAACACTACAGTTGATTACAAAATTAAAAAAAAATATCTGTCAACGATTTTTTTAGAAATTAGCGATCTGGCAACCTACGTGACACGAAGGTTGCCAGATCACTAATTTCTAAAAAAATCGTTGCCAGATATTTTTTCTGAATTTTGTAATCAACCGTAGTGTTCGGATACTTTTTTGAGCGACTGTAGGTGGTCATATTATTTTGATACTAGATCGTGTGGGCTCACTCACGGAAATATTGATCGTGTGCAGTTACCGTTCACAGCAAACTGGAGCGTGTGCAGTAACTGCACACGCTCCAGTTTGCTGTGAACGGTAACTGAGGCGTGTACAGTTGCTGTACACGCTCCAGATATTTTTTCTGAATTCTGTAATCACGTGACACCAAGGTTGCCAGATCACTAATTTCTAAAAAAATCGTTGCCAGATACTTTTTCTGAATTTTGTAATCAACCGTAGTGTTCGGATACTTTTTTGAGCGACTGTAGGTGGTCATATTATTTTGATACTAGATCGTGTGGGCTCACTCACGGAAATATTGATCGTGTGCAGTTACCGTTCACAGCAAATGGAGCGTGTGCAGTAACTGCACACGCTCCAGTTTGCTGTGAACGGTAACTGGGGCGTGTACAGTTGCTGTACACGCTCCAGATATTTTTCCTGAATTCTGTAATCACGTGACACCAAGGTTGCCAGATCACTAATTTCTAAAAAAATCGTTGCCAGATACTTTTTCTGAATTTTGTAATCAACCGTAGTGTTCGGATACTTTTTTGAGCGACTACACGGTGCCTCAAAAGTTTTAACTCATTTGAGACGATAAGAAATGATACAATCGCTTAAGGAGGGAAAATAAAATTTGGGAAGAAACGAAATTCATTGAGTGGGGAAATTGCCTTGACTTGATTCATTTGTGGGCGGCAAAAAGTAAATTCGTTTGGGGAGACAAAATGTCATCTCGGTAGTGATTGGGTTGTTTTAGCTCTGTACGGCACTTTTTTGCACATACTGGGCTAACTTGTCATGTCACAAGGACCCCGAGGGCTCAGGGAAGGTTGGGGGAATGGGACCACGGAGAAGCTGTTGGGATATAGATGGTAGTCTCCCGTCGAAAGGGGAGGGGGTGACTCAGTCGGTAGCGCGCCAGGCTCGTAATCTGTAGTTCCCAGGTTCGAGTCCCAGCTGGGTCGGCGTTGAGATTTATCTCCGCAAAATTCCCCGCCCTGCCCACGGTCAGTAGGGGGACATCAATGGGCTTGGAAAGGCCGCCGTCCGTCGGATGGGACTTTAAGCCGTAGCCCCGTGTACGGAAGAGCCGTACCCTGTGCAAGTTAAAGAACACGCTGGATGGACATGACGGGAGGCTACCATCTGTCTCCCAACAGCTGTTTCAGTGGGTCCCCTCCCCAACCTTCTCTGAGCCTTCGGAGTTCATGTGACCTGGCCATTTAGCCCATGGTGTGCAAAAAAAGTGCCGCTCAGAGGTAACACAACCCAACCCACAAGGACCCCGAGAGCTCAGAGAAGGTTGGGGGAATGGGACCACGGAGAAGCTGTTGGGATACAGATGGTAGTCTCCCGTCGAAGAATCCAGCGTGTTCTTTAACGTGTACGAGGTATGATTCCCACACACGGGGCCACAGCTTAGCATCCCATCTGGACAGCGGCCTTTCCAAGCCTACTTGCCTCCCCTACTGACTGAAAGCGGGAGTTTTGTGGAAACCTCAACTCTGCTCCAGCTGGGTCTCGAACCTGGAAACAGCAGATTACGAACCTGGCGCTCTACCATCTGAGTCACTTCTGCTGTTCTTGGATAGGTCGCCGTCATTTAGATGGGTTAGGGCTACCATGTATTTCCTATCTGCTGTCTAGTAGATGCCCTTCACCTAAACAACTTTGAGCTTTGGTATCCTCGTGACTGTCACGTGAGTCACTGTGCCCACAAAATGATCGCCATTTATTAAACATAAAAAATAAATAAATACCCCCTCAAGCAGCTGCTTGCCACAGAGTTCTGACAGGAGCCTGTCAGGTTATATGCCACAGTAGAAGATCTGAGAGGATGGCAAGACCTCAGCAAAAAACAACACGAATATCCATGCCTTACCCGGGGCTCGAACCCAGGTCCCGTAGATCAGTAGCGAAGCGCGCTAACCACTCGGCCACAACTCAATTGAAAACGCTGCACAAATATCTGAAAGACAAATTTCAGAAAAAACCAGACAATTATAAAACCCAAGTGATATCTTTATACATCGGTCAATTTTTCTCTAAACAAATATTTTGAGCGACAAAAAAGAAATATCCAAAGCCATCTAATCGATGTTTTGCGAGATCCAAGATTACTTTCCCCATTTCCTAAAAGGCGGAGTTAGAAAGTTCATTGTACGTGAAGCCTTCATTTTCGCATTTGTTCACGTTTTTCCTTTTAATGGAAGGCTTAGCGTTTCGTTATTTAGTTTCCTCTAGAGTCCGCCTTTTCCCCCTGCAAGCTCGTTTCTCTGTAGCAAACGCTCCGCTACGATCGATGACATTCTCTGGTGTTCCAAGGTCACGTTGCAACACCTACAAGGGAGTTTTCTGTCCGTCGTCATGAATCTGCTCCTCAGTTGTTTTCATCTTCAGGGAGAGAGAAACCCGTTCGTTTCTACATTTGTTAAAGCATTGTCCCACAGTCTTTTTGTGTGTACGTGGGGTCATTTAAATCCCAAATCCTGTAACGGCGAGACAAGCTCTTAAATTGCACTTCTCAGGTTCGAGTCGCACATGGGCAACATTAAATAAAGGCAAGTCCCAGATGAACCACAGCATATCGCTGCACACCATCTATAGGGAGAATGCCATGAACACCACTAACTACGCCGGGGCAAGACAGTGCCACAAGGACACGGCTCATCCACGGCTACCTATGGCGAACAATCCTATAGAAGGAAGGTTCATCCATCGATCAAAGCCTAAATTTAATCTGTTCCCTGGTTAGCCACAAAAATGGATATATAGATCCAAGTTGACTCGGCTCCCGGGGTGGAGACTCTTCGTTTGGCTTTTCCATCGATAAGCCTGTCAACCGAGGATCTTTTCCAGTCGCAAGCCTTCAACTTCGTCCTCTCCATCAGTGCCACGCACCCGCTGTCCCACAGAAGCAGTCTGTACCCCATCTTCACTGAGGCTGCTCCGATGAGCCCACTGGACCGTTGCCCCCCAACACCAGTCCGCAGTACTCTCAGCCACAGCCCCTCCATCGGGGCTGTGAACTTAAAGCTTCCCTGAGCAAGCGGGGCGGGGGTGGCTCAGTCGGTAGCGCGCCAGGCTCGTAATCTGTAGTTCCCAGGTTCGAGTCCCAGCTAGGTCAGCGTTGAGATTTATCTCCGCAAAAATTCCCCGCCCTGCCCACGGTCAGTAGGGGACACCGATGGGCTTGGAAAGGCCGCCGTCCGTCGGATGGGACGTTAAGCCGTGGCCCCGTGTGCGGGAGAGCCATACCCTGTGCACGTTAAAGAACACGCTGGATGGCCTTGACGGGAGGCTACCATCTGTCTCCCAACAGCTGTTCCAGTGGGCCCCCTCCCCCAACCTTCTCTGAGCCTTCGGGGTCCATGTGACCTGGCCATTTAGCCCATGATGTGCAAAAAAGTGCCGCTCAGAGGTAAAACAACAACCCAAATCCCTGAGCAAGCGAATAAGCCCACTGGACTGGCCCACCCAAAACCAGTCTGCAGACCCTCACAAGCCCTGATACCAAAGGTCACATCCCATCGTGCAAATGAGGAAACAACGGGCCGTGACCCTATACTTCACAGAGGCACCATCACCCCCCACCACCACCACCACCACCACCACCACTACGTCAAGGTGGTGGTGGTCCCCTATCATGGGGGGGGGGAGTACGTGGGCCTACATTGAGATTTATTTCTGCGCTTATCACTCAACCCACACTCACGCTGTAGATCAGGGGGCGGTTGAGGGGCTCAGTCGTTAGCGCGCCAGGCTCGTAATCTGCAGTTCTGAGGTTCGAGCCCCAGCTGGGCAACATTTAGATTTATCTCCGCAAAGCACCCTGCCCTCGGTCAGTAGGGAACGCCGATGGGTTTTGAAAGGCAGCCATCCGCCGCATGGGATGTTAAGCCGTGGCACCGTGTGTGGAAAGAACATGTGGATGGCCTTGACAGGAGGATTTGGGTTGGGTTGTTTTACCTCTGAGCGGCACTTTTTTTGCACCCCATGGGCTAAATGCCCAGGTCACATGGACCCCGAAGGTTCAGAGAAGGTTGGGGGAGGTGACCCACTGGGATAGCTGTTGGGAGACAGATGGTAGCCTCCCGTCAAGGCCATCCAGCGTGTTCTTTAACGTGCACAGGGTATGGCTCTCCCGCAAACGGGGCCAAGGCTTAAAGTCCCATCCGACGGACGGCGGCCTTTCCAAGCCCATCGGTGTCCCCTACTGACCGTGGGCAGGTCGGGGAATTTTGCGGAGATAAATCTCGACGCTGACCCAGCTGGGACTCGAACCTAGGAACTACAGATTACGAGACTGGCGTGCTACCGACTGAGTCACCCCCCCCCCCCCCACTTGACAGGAGGCTACCATCTGTCTCCTAATAGCTGTACAGTGGGTCCTCTCCCCCCAAACTTCTCGGGTCTTGTGACTTGCCATTTAGCTCATTGTGTTAAAAAAAAAACTGCTGCTAAGACATGAAACAACCCAACCTTAAGAAGGCGGGGTGGCTCAGTCGGTAGCGCGCCAGGCTCGTAATCTGTAGTTCCCAGGTTCGAGTCCCAGCTGGGTCAGCGTTGAGATTTATCTCCGCAAAATTTCCCCGCCTTGCCCACGGTCAGTAGGGGACACCGATGGGCTTGAAAAGGCCGCCGTCCGTCGGATGGGACGTTAAGACGTGGCCCCGTGTGCTGGAGAGCCATACCCTGTGCACGTTAAAGAACACGCTGGATAGCCTTGACGGGAGGCTACCATCTGTCTCCCAACAGCTGTTCCAGTGGGTCCCCTCCCCCAACCTTCTCTGAGCCTTCGGGGTCCTTGTGACCTGGCCATTTAGCCCATGGTGTGCAAAAAAGTGCCGCTCAGAGGTAAAACAACCCAACCCATCTTGACTGCTATATTTTTAAACGCTTCTGTTTTAATCTTGTTTAGATACTATCCTTTGAAGTGAGCACTTCAATATTGATTTGGGATCTTCTACAAGCCTTAGCATGTTCATCTGCTAACTCGTTTCCCGGGCAGCCTTGGTGACTTTTAACCCAATGGAAAAGTATCTTCCTGTCTTCTTCTAGTTCGGTTATTAGTCGTTTAATTTTATCCCCAATTGGGTCTCTGTGGTTTATCCTTTGTAATGCATATAGTGCTGATTGACTGTCTGAGTACGTCCACTTGTTTCTCTGAACTAGTGGTTGCAAACCACTCAACTGCCTTTAAAATCGCTAAAACTTCGGCTTGAAATACCGTGGCCGAATCTGTTAATCTATATTCGTCTTGAACTATGGGCATCACACCCTTATATATGGGATTATATATGGGACCCTTATATATGGATGCTCCAGTGTGTTCTTCCATTCTTGACCCATCTGTATATATTTTTATTTCATTGTCTGAGTCCTCTGGTGGGATATTGTCCCACCTGATTTGAGTTTGTTTTGCTGGGTGTATTACCCATTTATTAATTTGCGCCGAGTGGTTAGCGCGCTTGGCTACTGATCTACGGGACCTGGGTTCGAGACCCGGGTAAGGCATGGATGTTCGTGTTGTTTTTCTGCTGAGGTCCTGCCATTCTCTCAGACCTACTATGGCATATAAACGGACAGGTTCCTGTCAGACCTCTGTGGCAAGCAGCTGCTTGAGGGGGTATTTATTTTTTTTCTAATAGATCATTTTCTATTGTTTCCTCCCATAATTCCACATTCTGGCCCAATGTGAAACTTCTATAAATCGCTGCTTCTTGTTCAATTACTAGTTCTAATGGGAATGTTCCTGCTAGAACTTGAAGAGCTGATGTAGATGTCGTTTTGAAACATCTTGTTATTCCCAATAGGGCTAACTTTTTAACACATGTGTATTTCTTTTGCTCTTTGTTTCGCCATTGTGGTACTTTTCCCTGGTGTAAATCCAAATTGGTTTGGATTTAATTTTCCATTACTATGGAGGAGGAAGCTTAATCTGTTTGTTAATAACTTGTCGAGCACCTTGCTCCATGCCGACAGTAGACATATTGGTCTGTAGGCTGAGAGATTTTTCTTATCTTTTCCCTTCTTGTTAAAAAGGATAAGTTCAGCTTCTTTCCAACTATCTGGGAAAATTCCTCTTTTAAGGCATTCGTTTAAGATACAAACCATATTCTATTCACCTCAAAAAGTTGTTTTATAATTACAAGGGAAAGTCCTTAAGGAATTCGTTTAAGGTACTTACAAACCATATTCTATTCACCTCAAAAAGTTCTTTTATAATTACAAGGGAAAGTCCGTCCGGGCCGGGCGCTTTTCCCTTGTTCATTGAGTCCAAGGCTTCTTCGACCTCAATTATAGTGAATGGGCTGTCATCCTGCGTATTAGCAGGTCTCCTTGATCTGTTTCTTACATTTGTGTGAAATTCGTTATCTTCTTCCCTATTGTCTAACGGGAAGTGATACTCAAGCAATCTTCTTAGCGACTCTCTTGCACTTTTGGTAAGAGAACCATCTTCTTGAATTATGGTTGATAATTTAAAAGTTCTTCGGGTTGTTTCTTTTGATACATTGAAATGCATCCCAAATGGTTGTTCTTTAGTAACTTCTAATAGTTTTCTAAGCTATTATTTTTAGCCAAATTTATGCTCTTTTTACATTGGCTTCCCATAAATTAAACTCTTCTCTCAGTTTCTTTCTTTGGGTTTCATCTGCATAACATCTTTAAAATCTTCTCCTTTTGTTTTTAACTTCTTTTCTGAGTTCTGCCAGTTCTTTACTCCACCATAGAACTTTTCTGTAACCTGATTTTGTTTCTTGGTTTTTCTGTTTCATGTTATTTCTGCAAACACGTTGCAGTATCTTGGTAATATTTATAATATAATTATCATATCTTTTTGATCCTCGACTTCTATAGAAGAGAGAGTCGAAACTTTTTCTGATAGTTCTTTTCTAAATTCTAGCCAATCTAGGTTCTTAATAGAAAACCTTTGTTTTGTACTTGTACCGAAAGATTCTTTGCAAGAAAATTTCCAAATAATTCTAACCAATCTAGGTTCTTAAATCATCAGGTTTTTTTTTTGGCAAAGTTTAAATGAAAACTTATATATGAGTGATCACTACAGCTGATCTCATCTTCTATTGTCCACTCTGAGACGAAGTCTTGGTTTAAAACTCTGTGTAACGTAATATCCATCCAACTATCACCCAAACTACTGGTGAAGGTTGGTTCACTATTTGGATCATTTAAAATTGGGAAGCCATTTTCATTGATAAATTCTAAGACTTCTTTACCTCTTTGGTCCTCTCTCTGAGGACCCCAAAGTCTACTGCTTGCGTTAAAATCCCCTCCTAGGACTATGTCCCAGTCAGGGTATATCTGAACCATGTTTGAAGTGATTTGGAAATTTTCTTCCAAAGAATCTTTCGGTGGGCATTATATTGAGATCATAACATATTTTCGATCCCATTTTTCAGCTGTAATAACAACTACATCCCTGGAGATGTAGATATCTGTGACACTTATGTTTCTTTTGCCAATTACAATTGCACATCTTGGCATTGGGTGGGATGCTCCAAAGATCCTCCACCCGGCTGGAAATCCCCTTATTTTATCCTTATAAATATAAGGTTCCTGGACTAATGCCATTTCAAAATCATTTTCTTCCATATATAGCGCCAGTCTGTTTGTAGCAGCTCTGGCATGGTGTAAATTTATTTGAACTATTTTAGACAAGTGCATTTCGGTATTGTATACGCTTGACTAATAAATCGAGCTCTATTCTGTAACAGGGGCAGTCCACGTCCAAACTGGAATGTTGGACATCTAATTTTAATCTGTATTTGTCATTAGCTACTTTACAATTTACACAATTTAGGCCTTACAGTCCCAGTGTTTGTGGTCTTTCTGACCACATTTTCCACAAGTCCGGTCTTCTGTGCAATTGGTCTGAAAATGACTATATTTGTTACACATAAAACTCCCACAACCTTTAGGTATTCTTTGACATTTAGGCGGGATCATCCCACATTAACTTTTTTCTCTTTCATAAAGACTTTAAAAGTCTCAGAGTCAACCTGCACTACCCAGTGTTTCTTATTTTTTGCCTTTTATCGAGAACTTTGTCTCCATTGAGGCTTCCATCAAAGCTATATTCTGTGCTCTGATTCTTTCTATTAGAACTTCTTTTTCAATATCACCATCAACATCATAAATTATTATTTGTGGCAATTTCTTTTTGGGCTCTCTTGCCGCACATTTGTCTTTTAAGACTGTATTTCTCTGTATTTCTGTTTTTGATATCTTCTTATCAAACTCCTCAGTACATTCTATTAGAACTCCCCCTTTTGCAATCTTTTTGACATTCTTAATGCCAATTTTCATCTTTGTTGGGTCTAAATTCTTCAAGAGATCCTTCTTGAGTTCTTCTGAGCTCTTACCTCATTGGGAGGGGGTGGCTAAGTCGGTAGCGCGCCAGGCTCGTAATCTGTAGTTCCCAGGTTCGAGTCCCAGCTGGGTCAGCGTTGAAATTTATCTCAAGTTCTTACCCTGTGCACGTTAAAGAACACGCTGGATGGCCTTGACGCGAGGCTACCATCTGTCTCCCAACAGCTGTTCCAGTGGGTCCCCTCCCCCAACCATCTCTGAGCCTTCGGGGTCCATGTGACCTGGCCATTTACCCATGGTGTGCAAAAAAAGTGCCGCTCAGAGGTAAAACAACCCAACTCAACACCGAGGTGACGGTAAAAAAATTATTCGAGTTAAAAAGCGAGAAAATGCATTATAAATATATAAAGATTTGGCTGGGAATTAAAAAAAAAATGAGTTAGCGAGAAGTTCGAGATATAGAAGTAGCATGTAGCATAATTGGGATTTTTCAAAGTACCAGGATCTAAGATCCCATAACCTTTTCCACCGGAAAGTGTCCAATAAATGGTATGAGTCAAAAGACAAGAAAATAATCACCAAAAAGGTGAGCCCCGAAGAGCAGTAAAAAAAGTAATAAATATGATAGTTCAGGAAGTCAGAATGAAAAGGTTTCCAGTTCGAAAACCAAAGGCCTGCTAACTTTCTTGAATCGACTCATAGGATCGTAATCAATAGATAAAAAAACCCAGAGTCAAATATTAAATATATATATAATTTTTTTAAAATTCTACTGGTAAGTATTAATTGTTAAAAAACTGGTAGTCAATTTTAAAATATTAATAAATATTTTAATATAGTCTTAACGAATAAATTATTTTATTCTACGTGATAATTAGTTAAATTTTTGACAAATTAAATCGCTTAATTTCTGAAAATTTAATTTACTTTTTCTCTTCCCTTCTTTTACTGAACTGCTCTCCTGGCCTGATGAATAAAGGCTGTCTTCACCAGGCTATTAACCCGGGTCTGTTAACCAAATGTGCGAAATTCAAGATACGTTTTCGTTCAACCCTATTTCTTTGTCGGTAAGAGGGGCGGGGTGGCTCAGTCGGTAGTGCGCCAGGCTCGTAATCTGTAGTTCCCAGGTTCGAGTCCCAGCTGGGTCAGCGTTGAGATTTATCTCCGCAAAATTCCCCGCCCTGCCCGCGGTCAGTAGGGGACACCGATGGGCTTGGAAAAGCCGCCGTCCGTCGGATGGGACGTTAAGCCGTGGCACCGTGTGCGGGAGAGCCATACCCTGTGCACGTTAAAGAACACGCTGGTTGGCCTTGACGGGAGGCTATCATCTGTCTCCCAACAGCTGTTCCAGTGGGTCCCCTCCTCCAACCTTTTCTGATCCTTCGGGGTCCATGTGACCTGGCCATTTAACCCATGGTGTTAAAAAAAGTGCCGCTCAGAGGTAAAACAACCCAACAACCCTTGTCGGTAAGCAAATGTACACGGTTGGGCTTCAAAACCTGCCATCCATCTTATTAGACATTAAGGCGTGGTTGCATGCACCAGAACCATGGTTCGAAAAACTGGAGGCAACTAGATAGGACTAAAATTGCTCACCTCTGAAAAAAATGGAGGAGAGTTAATATAATCTCTAAATTAGTATTAACTTTTCTAACTCAGTATGACCTCAAAAGTGATAAAAAAATATGTAATTCCTCAACTGTCTCTGGTATATCCCTGACATGGGGCTTTGGGTTGTTTTACCTCTGAGCGGCACTTTTTTGCACACCATGGGCTAAATGGCCAGGTCACAAGAACCCCGAATGCTCAGAGAAGGTTGGGGGAGGGGACCCACTGGAACAGCTTTTGGGAGACAGATGGTAGCCTCCCGTCAAGGCCATCCAGCGTGTTCTTTAACGTGCACAGGGTATGGCTCTCCCGTACACGGGGCCACGGCTTAACGTCCCATCCGACGGACGGCGGCCTTTCCAAGCCCATCGGTGCTTAGATGCAATTTTATCTCAGCAAAATTCCAGGCTGGGAATTTTGCGGAGATAAATCTCAACGCTGACCCAGCTGGGACTCGAACCTGGGACTACAGATTACGAGCCTGGCGCGCTACCGACTGAGCCACCCCCGTCCCCTGACATGGGGCAGCTGCCCACCAAAAATAATCACAATAAATAATAAGCTAATTTTAAAATTTATTATTCATAGTTAATAATCTGTCTTAAGAATAAATATCATTTTTATGTTCGTTTTCTGATCATTATTTGCTGGGTTACGTAGACAATCACATCATTCACTTTGTAAATCAAAGCAATATCGTCTGCTTTAGTTTATATACGAATTTGTATATTTCGGGCATCATCAGAATCTATGCATTTTATGGCGTAAAAACATGCGCTGAAATACAATAGAAATGAACTGTGAAGATATAGGCCACCGATTCAGAGTGGCTCGTTACATTTGATTGGTTGAATCAACCAATGCAACGAATAGTCGGACCTTTTTATTTAGCAAAAATCTTCCTTGACCTCTTGAGGTCTCTCGTTCTTCCTGGATTTTCTTGGAAAATATATGCTATTTAAGCGAGCATGAAGATGATTAATTTCTTCTGATTAATCCTCCTTCCTCCTTAGGTAGATCACAACAGTCAAGACTGACTGTTCACGGTCTAGTCCATGTGTGACTGATGATCACTTATACATACATAAGTGATCATCAGTCACACACGGACTAGACCGTGATCAGTAGTACTTAACCTTCGATACATAAGTCAGATCATGAGAAGTAGTTCCAAATTTTTCCCATACACAAACGAGACCATGAGCAGTAGGTTTACACTGTCCCATATACAAGCCAGACCATAAGCAGTAGGTTTTCACTGTCCCATATACAAGCCAGACCATGAGCAGTAGGTTTTCACTGTCCCATATACAAGCCAGACCATGAGCAGTAGGTTTTCACTGTCCCATATACAAGCCAGACCATAAGCAGTAGGTTTTCACTGTCCCATATACAAGCCAGACCATAAGCAGTAGGTTTTCACTGTTCCATATACAAGCCAGACCATGAGCAGTAGGTTTTCACTGTCCCATATACAAGCCAGACCATGAGCAGTAGGTTTTCACTGTCCCATGTACAACATATACAAGCCAGACCATGAGCAGTAGGTTTTCACTGTCCCATATACAAGCCAGACCATGAGCAGTAGGTTTTCACTGTCCCATATACAAGCCAGACCATAAGCAGTAGGTTTTCACTGTCCCATATACAAGCCAGACCATGAGTAGTAGGTTTACACTGTCCCATATACAAGCCAGACCATGAGCAGTAGGTTTTCACTGTCCCATATACAAGCCAGACCATAAGCAGTAGGTTTTCACTGTTCCATATACAAGCCAGACCATGAGCAGTAGGTTTTCACTGTCCCATATACAAGCCAGACCATGAGCAGTAGGTTTTCACTGTCCCATGTACAACATATACAAGCCAGACCATGAGCAGTAGGTTTTCACTGTCCCATATACAAGCCAGATGATGAGCAGTAGGTTTTCACTGTCCCATATACAAGCCAGACCATGCGTAGTAGGTTTTCACTGTCCCATATACAAGCCAGACCATGAGCAGTAGGTTTCACTGTCCCATATACAAGCCAGACCATGAGTAGTAGGGGCGGGGGTGGCTCAGTCGGTAGCGCGCCAGGCTCGTAATCTGTAGTTCCCAGGTTCGAGTCCCAGCTGGGTCAGCGTTGAGATTTATCTCCGCAAAATTCCCCGCCCTGCCCACGGTCAGTAGGGGACACCGATGGGCTTGGAAAGGCCGCCGTCCGTCGGATGGGACGTTAAGCCGTGGCCCCGTGTGCGGGAGAGAAATACCCTGTGCACGTTAAAGAACACGCTGGATGGCCTTGACGGGGGGCTACCATCTGTCTCCCAACAGCTGTTCCAGTGGGTCCCCTCCCCCAACCTTCTCCGAGCCTTCGGGGTCCATGTGACCTGGCCATTTAGCCCATGGTGTGCAAAAAAGTGCCTCTCAGAGGTAAAACAACCCAACCCATGAGTAGTAGGTTTTCACTGTCCCATATACAAGCCAGACCATAAGCAGTAGGTTTTCACTGTCCCATATACAAGCCAGACCATGAGTAGTAGGTTTTCACTGTCCCATATACAAGCCAGACCATGAGTAGTAGGTTTTCACTGTCCCATATACAAGCCAGACCATGAGCAGTAGGTTTTCACTGTCCCATATACAAGCCAGACCATGAGCAGTAGGTTTTCACTGTCCCATATACAAGCCAGACCATAAGCAGTAGGTTTTCACTGTCCCATATACAAGCCAGACCATGAGTAGTAGGTTTTCACTGTCCCATATACAAGCCAGACCATGAGCAGTAGGTTTTCACTGTTCCATATACAAGCCAGACCATGAGCAGTAGGTTTTCACTGTCCCATGTACAACATATACAAGCCAGACCATGAGCAGTAGGTTTTCACTGTCCCATATACAAGCCAGACCATGAGTAGTAGGTTTTCACTGTCCCATATACAAGCCAGACCATGAGCAGTAGGTTTTCACTGTCCCATATACAAGCCAGACCATAAGCAGTAGGTTTTCACTGTCCCATATACAAGCCAGACCATGAGTAGTAGGTTTTCACTGTCCCATATACAAGCCAGTCCATGAGTAGTAGGTTTTCACTGTCCCATATACAAGCCAGACCATGAGCAGTAGGTTTTCACTGTCCCATATACAAGCCAGACCATGAGCAGTAGGTTTTCACTGTCCCATATACAAGCCAGACCATGATGAGCAGTAGGTTTTCACTGTCCCATGTACAAGCCAGACCATAAGCAGTAGGTTTTCACTGTCCCATATACAAGCCAGACCATGAGCAGTAGGTTTTCACTGTCCCATATACAAGCCAGACCATGAGCAGTAGGTTTTCACTGTCCCAATAACAAGCCAGACCATAAGCAGTAGGTTTTCACTGTCCCATATACAAGCCAGACCATGAGCAGTAGGTTTTCACTGTCCCATATACAAGCCTGACCATGAGCAGTAGGTTTTCACTGTCCCATATACAAGCCAGACCATGAGCAGTAGGTTTTCACTGTCCCATATACAAGCCAGACCATAAGCAGTAGGTTTTCACTGTCCCATATACAAGCCAGACCATGAGCAGTAGGTTTTCACTGTCCCATATACAAGCCAGACCATGAGCAGTAGGTTTTCACTGTCCCATATACAAGCCAGACCATAAGCAGTAGGTTTTCACTGTCCCATATACAAGCCAGACCATGAGTAGTAGGTTTTCACTGTCCCATATACAAGCCAGACCATGAGTAGTAGGTTTTCACTGTCCCATATACAAGCCAGACCATGAGCAGTAGGTTTTCACTGTCCCATATACAAGCCAGACCATAAGCAGTAGGTTTTCACTGTCCCATATACAAGCCAGACCATGAGCAGTAGGTTTTCACTGTCCCATATACAAGCCAGACCATGAGCAGTAGGTTTTCACTGTCCCATATACAAGCCAGACCATAAGCAGTAGGTTTTCACTGTCCCATATACAAGCCAGACCATGAGTAGTAGGTTTTCACTGTCCCATATACAAGCCAGACCATGAGTAGTAGGTTTTCACTGTCCCATATACAAGCCAGACCATGAGTAGTAGGTTTTCACTGTCCCATATACAAGCCAGACCATGAGCAGTAGGTTTTCACTGTCCCATATACAAGCCAGACCATGATGAGCAGTAGGTTTTCACTGTCCCATATACAAGCCAGACCATGATGAGCAGTAGGTTTTCACTGTCCCATATACAAGCCAGACCATGAGCAGTAGGTTTTCATGTCCCATATACAAGCCAGACCATGAGTAGTAGGTTTTCACTGTCCCATATACAAGCCAGACCATGAGCAGTAGTTTTTCACTGTCCCATATACAAGCCAGACCATGATGAGCAGTAGGATTTCACTGTCCCATATACAAGCCAGACCATGATGAGCAGTAGGTTTTCACTGTCCCATATACAAGCCAGACCATGATGAGCAGTAGCTTTTCACTGTCCCATGTAGAAGCCAGACCATGATGAGCAGTAGGTTTTCACTGTCCCATGTAGAAGCCAGACCATGAGCAGTAGGTTTTCACTGTCCCATATACAAGCCAGACCATGAGTAGTAGGTTTTCACTGTCCCATATACAAGCCAGACCATGAGCAGTAGGTTTTCACTGTCCCATATACAAGCCAGACCATAAGCAGTAGGTTTTCACTGTCCCATGTACAACATATACAAGCCAGACCATGAGCCGTAGGTTTTCACTGTCCCATATACAAGCCAGACCATGAGCAGTAGGTTTTCACTGTCCCATATACAAGCCAGACCATGAGCAGTAGGTTTTCACTGTCCCATATACAAGCCAGACCATAAGCAGTAGGTTTTCACTGTCCCATATACAAGCCAGACCATGAGCAGTAGGTTTTCACTGTCCCATATACAAGCCAGACCATGAGCAGTAGGTTTTCACTGTCCCATATACAAGCCAGACCATGAGCAGTAGGTTTTCACTGTCCCATATACAAGCCAGACCATGATGAGCAGTAGGTTTTCACTGTCCCATATACAAGCCAGACCATGATGAGCAGTAGGTTTTCACTGTCCCATATACAAGCCAGACCATGATGAGCAGTAGGTTTTCACTGTCCCATATACAAGCCAGACCATGAGCAGTAGGTTTTCACTGTTCCATATACAAGCCAGACCATGAGCAGTAGGTTTTCACTGTCCCATATACAAGCCAGACCATAAGCAGTAGGTTTTCACTGTTCCATATACAAGCCAGACCATGAGCAGTAGGTTTTCACTGTCCCATATACAAGCCAGACCATGAGCAGTAGGTTTTCACTGTCCCATGTACAACATATACAAGCCAGACCATGAGCAGTAGGTTTTCACTGTCCCATTTACAAGCCAGACCATGAGCAGTAGGTTTTCACTGTCCCATATACAAGCCAGACCATAAGCAGTAGGTTTTCACTGTCCCATATACAAGCCAGACCATGAGTAGTAGGTTTTCACTGTCCCATATACAAGCCAGACCATGAGTAGTAGGTTTTCACTGTCCCATATACAAGCCAGACCATGAGCAGTAGGTTTTCACTGTCCGATATACAAGCCAGACCATGAGCAGTAGGTTTTCACTGTCCCATATACAAGCCAGACCATGATGAGCAGTAGGTTTTCACTGTCCCATATAAAAGCCAGACCATGATGAGCAGTAGGTTTTCACTGTCCCATATACAAGCCAGACCATGATGAGCAGTAGGTTTTCACTGTCCCATGTACAAGCCAGACCATGAGCATTAGGTTTTCACTGTCCCATATACAAGCCAGACCATGAGTAGTAGGTTTTCACTGTCCCATATACAAGCCAGACCATGAGCAGTAGGTTTTCACTGTCCCATATAACAGCCAGACCATGAGCAGTAGGTTTTCACTGTCCCATATACAAGCCAGACCATGAGCAGTAGGTTTTCACTGTCCCATGTACAACATATAGAAGCCAGACCATGAGCAGTAGGTTTTCACTGTCCCATATACAAGCCAGACCATGAGCAGTAGGTTTTCACTGTCCGATATACAAGCCAGACCATAAGCAGTAGGTTTTCACTGTCCCATATACATGCCAGATGATGAGCAGTAGGTTTTCACTGTCCCATATACAAGCCAGACCATGCGTAGTAGGTTTTCACTGTCCCATATACAAGCCAGACCATGAGCAGTAGGTTTCACTGTCCCATATACAAGCCAGACCATGAGTAGTAGGTTTTCACTGTCCCATATACAAGCCAGACCATGAGCAGTAGGTTTTCACTGTCCCATATACAAGCCAGACCATAAGCAGTAGGTTTTCACTGTCCCATATACAAGCCAGACCATGAGTAGTAGGTTTTCACTGTCCCATATACAAGCCAGACCATGAGTAGTAGGTTTTCACTGTCCCATATACAAGCCAGACCATGAGCAGTAGGTTTTCACTGTTCCATATACAAGCCAGACCATGAGCAGTAGGTTTTCACTGTCCCATATACAAGCCAGACCATGAGCAGTAGGTTTTCACTGTCCCATATACAAGCCAGACCATGATGAGCAGTAGGTTTTCACTGTCCCATATACAAGCCAGACCATGATGAGCAGTAGGTTTTCACTGTCCCATGTAGAAGCCAGACCATGAGCAGTAGGTTTTCACTGTCCCATATACAAGCCAGACCATGAGTAGTAGGTTTTCACTGTCCCATATACAAGCCAGACCATGAGCAGTAGGTTTTCTCTGTCCCATATACAAGCCAGACCATAAGCAGTAGGTTTTCACTGTCCCATGTACAACATATACAAGCCAGACCATGAGCCGTAGGTTTTCACTGTCCCATATACAAGCCAGACCATGAGCAGTAGGTTTTCACTGTCCCATATACAAGCCAGACCATGAGCAGTAGGTTTTCACTGTCCCATATACAAGCCAGACCATAAGCAGTAGGTTTTCACTGTCCCATATACAAGCCAGACCATGAGCAGTAGGTTTTCACTGTCCCATATACAAGCCAGACCATGAGCAGTAGGTTTTCACTGTCCCATATACAAGCCAGACCATGAGCAGTAGGTTTTCACTGTCCCATATACAAGCCAGACCATGATGAGCAGTAGGTTTTCACTGTCCCATATACAAGCCAGACCATGATGAGCAGTAGGTTTTCACTGTCCCATATACAAGCCAGACCATGATGAGCAGTAGGTTTTCACTGTCCCATATACAAGCCAGACCATGATGAGCAGTAGGTTTTCACTGTCCCATGTACAAGCCAGACCATGAGCATTAGGTTTTCACTGTCCCATATACAAGCCAGACCATGAGTAGTAGGTTTTCACTGTCCCATATACAAGCCAGACCATGAGCAGTAGGTTTTCACTGTCCCATATACCAGCCAGACCATGAGCAGTAGGTTTTCACTGTCCCATATACAAGCCAGACCATGAGCAGTAGGTTTTCACTGTCCCATATACAAGCCAGACCATGAGCAGTAGGTTTTCACTGTCCCATATACAAGCCAGACCATGAGCAGTAGGTTTTCACTGTCCCATATACAAGCCAGACCATAAGCAGTAGGTTTTCACTGTCCCATATACAAGCCAGACCATGAGTAGTAGGTTTTCACGGTCCCATATACAAGCCAGACCATGAGCAGTAGGTTTTCACTGTCCCATATACAAGCCAGACCATGATGAGCAGTAGGTTTTCACTGTCCCATATACAAGCCAGACCATGATGAGCAGTAGGTTTTCACTGTCCCATGTACAAGCCAGACCATGAGTAGTAGGTTTTCACTCTCCCATATACAAGCCAGACCATGAGTAGTAGGTTTTCACTTTCCCATATACAAGCCAGACCATGAGCAGTAGGTTTTCACTGTCCCATATACCAGCCAGACCATGAGCAGTAGGTTTTCACTGTCCCATATACAAGCCAGACCATGAGCAGTAGGTTTTCACTGTTCCATATACAAGCCAGACCATGAGCAGCAGGTTTTCATTTTCCCATACACAAGCCAGATCATCATCAGCAGGTTTTTATTACCCATACACAAGCCAGACCACGAGCAGTAACCCTCACGTTCCATGCACAAACCGAATCATGAGCAGTAATTTTCTCAGCCTTTCAGCTGCAAAACTTTCATGGAAGTAATGGAGACTGCGCAGAGGACGTATCGATGATTTTCGTAGAACATTGGTTGAATGAACTATCGATCACTTGCCAATCAACAAATAATCTTGGATTTAATAGATGATTGGTTGATTCGCAAGCAAACTACGCTCAATCGACTTTTGACCTATGAGAATCGTCGATGAGTTCACTGCACAGTCTCATTAGATTAATCGCTTACATGCACGCTTTCAAATTGATATGAGAAAAAGACAAAAGATCAAAGTTCATTTGTCTACTGGCCAGTGATCGATAGTTCATTCAACCATTGAACCACAGGATTGGTCGATGTGAAATGCATCCATGAAAGTTACATCAGCAAGGGACTTTTTCCCCAAGATTATGAAAGAGAAGGGGTGGCTCAATCGGTAGCGCGTCAGGCTTGTAATCTCCAGTTACCAAGTTCCAGTCCTAGCTGGGCCATCGTTGAGATTTACCGCAGCAAAACTGCCGCCCTGCTCACGGTCAGTAGGGGACACTGATGGGCTTTGAAAGGCCGTCGGATGTGACGTTGAGTTGTGGTCTTGTGTGCGGAAGAGCCATATCCTGTGAACGTTAAAGAACACATTAGATGGCCTTCACAGGAAGCTACCATTTCTATCCTAGCAGCTGTTCCAGTGGGTCCCCTCCATCCAATTTCTCTGAGCCTTCGGGATTCTTGTGACTTGGCCGCTCAGTGGTCATTGAATTGAAGTTCGAGTCCTAGCTTGGCCGGGGTGGGGGTGGCTCAGTCGGTAGCACGCCAGGCTCGTAATCTGTAATTCCCAGGTTCGAGTCCCAGCTGGGTCAACATTGAGCTTTATCTCCGCAAAATTTCCCCCACCCTGCCCACGGTCAGTAGGGGACACCGATGGGCTTGAAAAGGCCGCCGTCCGTCGGATGGGACGTTAAACCGTGGCCCCGTGTGCGGGAGAGCCATACCCTGTGCACGTTAAAGAACACGCTGGATGGCCTTGACGGGGGGGGGGGGCTACCATCTGTCTCCGAACAGCTGTTCCAGTGGGTCCCCTCCCCCAACCTTCTCTGAGCCTTCGGGGTCCTTGTGGCCTGGCCATTTAGCCCATGGTGTGTAAAAAAGTGCCGCTCAGAGGTAAAACAATCCAATCCTAGCTGGGCCATCGTTCAGATTTACCGTCGCAAAACTCCCGTCCTACCTACGGTAGTAGGACGCACCGATGGTCTTGGAAAGGCCGCCGTCCGTTGGATTCTCATTTTCCCATACACAAACCAGACCATGATCAGTATGTCCTCATTTTCCATACAAAAGCCAGACCATCAGCTACTGCTGACCATCAGCTACTGTTTCCCCACCTTTAACGTACAAACCTGACCATGAGCCAGCAGCTTCCCAACCTTTCACACACAAACTTGACCACTTCCTTGACCATGAGTAGTTAAGCCGTTTTTCCGCGTGCGTGAGAGCTATACCCTGCGCCATATAAGCGTTGGATGGCCTTGACGGGCCACTTAAATATTCCATCTCTGTGATTTTTGGGGCGGGGGTGGCTCAGTCGGTAGCGCGCCAGGCTCGTAATCTGTAGTTCGCAGGTTCGAGTCCCAGCTGGGTCAGCGTTGAGATTTATCTCCGCAAAATTCCCCGCCCTGCCCACGGTCAGTAGGGGACACCGATGGGCTTGGAAAGGCCGCCGTCCGTCGGATGGGACGTTAAGCCGTGGCCCTGTGTGCGGGAGAGCCATACCCTGTGCACGTTAAAGAACACGCTGGATGGCCTTGACGGGAGGCTACCATCTGTCTCCCAAAAGCTGTTCCAGTGGGTCCCCTCCCCCAACCTTCTCTGAGCCTTCGGGGTCCATGTGACCTGGCCATTTAGCCCATGGTGTGCAAAAAAGTGCCGCTCAGAGGTAAAACAACCCAACCCAAGCCTTGACGGGAGGCTACCATCTGTCTCCTAACAGCTGATCCAGTGAGTCCCCTCCCCCAACCTTCTCTGAGCCTTCGGGGTCCTTTTGACCTGGTCATTTAGCTTATTATGTGCAAAAAACTTCGACTCAGAGGTAAAACAATCCAATCCTATAAAAAGCTTATTTAAACGTTACACAGCTTCTAAGTTAGCATTCCACGGACATAACATGAGCTCTGATAGTCATAATACAATGCTGACTCAGTGTACATGTGGGCATTAGCTGCATTGAACGGAAAGATTGGCGTCTCAATTGAAAAGCTAGTAGACAGACGGATGTCTCCAATAAAAAGGAAAGAGACAGACCGTCTCAAGTATGATACGTCTTGACAGAAAGGAATCTGTCTAGCCTGATTCAATGGCCCAATTGGAAATTGCAATCTCCTCTGGTGAATACAGAATTCTCGTTTTTAAAAAACAAAAACAAAAGTTTACTTTCTTACCCCCCCCCCCCCCCTACCTTGTTCCCGAAGAAGGGGACAAGTCCCGACTCTAAATATTCCTCCCCACAACAGTCTATTATCTTGAACACAACAGTCTTTGCGCTTGATGTCTGCCACCAAATTATCAATTTCTGGCATAGACACAGTTGACAGTATTCAATTTGAATGCTTCTGCTGTTGGAGCGACCTTTAAAAATAGATTGCTGCCAAAATGGACTATTTAGGAAATTCGGATTGTAATATTTTATTGGTACCTATCCAATAAGTTGATTCTTCGAGATCTTGGGGCGGGGATGGCTCAGTCGGTAGCGCGCCAGGCTCGTAAACTGCAGTTCCCAGGTTCGAGTCCCAGCTGGGTCAGCGTTGAGATTTATCTCCGCAAAATTCCCCGCCCTGCCCACGGTCAGTAGGGGACACCGATGGGTTTGGAAAGGCGCCTTCCGTCGGATGGGACATTAAGCCGTGGCCCCGTGTGCGGGAGAGCCATAACCTGTGCACGTTAAAGAACACGCTGGATGGCCTTGACGGGAGGCTACCATCTGTCTCCCAACAGCTGTTCCAGTGGGTCCCCTCCCCCAACCTTCTCTGAGCCTTCGGGGTCCATGTGACCTGGCCATTTAGCCTATGGTGTGCAAAAAAGTGCCGCTCAGATGTAAAACAACCCAACCTTCGAGATCTTTATTTCGTTTAAGGCAAATTTTAAATGTCTAGAGATGCATAAAAAAGGGCAAAATATCGCATATAAAAAAATTGGTGAAAATTGATTATATTGATTTACCTCTGAACCCCATGGGCTCAGATAAGTTTGGGGGAAGAGGACCCGCTGGACAGCTGTTAGGAGACAGATAGTAACTTCCCGTCAAGGCCATCCAGCGTGTTCTTAATGTGCACAAGATATGGCTCTCCCGCACAGTGGGGACGATTAACATCTCATCCGACGGACGTCGGCCTTTAAAGCCCTCGGTGTCCCCTACTGACCTCTCTTTAATACGGAGTGGGTCCCGAAGGACCCACTCCCCATGGGGAAAGCACGTGCTCCGTCTCACGACACTACACGTGCTTGACAAAGAGAAGCCTAGAAGTAGTAGATGAAGTTTGTCTCAGAGGAGACCAGTAGGGACTTGGAGTATGGATGGTATTAAAGGGGGTGCTGAGTGCAGCCCGGGGTGAAAGTAGGAAAATAAGTAAGAGAGAGAAAGCAGCTCCAGACCTCAAAGAAGAGAATCCCGGAGCCGGCAGACAAGCCAGCCTATGTCCCTCAAGTGCGCCCTGACACTGGCACTCTCAATGGACATTGAGACCAACTCGCCTGCTACCTCATTGATCGGTCCCCTACTGACCATGGGCAGGGCGGAGAATTTTGCGGGGATAAATCTCAATGCTGATCCAGTTGAGACTAGGACCATTGAACTGCAGATTACGCGTTGCCGACTTAGTCAGCCCCCGCCACCAGGTCACAAGGACCCCAAGATTGGGAGTAGGATTGGAGCAGACCTAACTGAACGGCTGTTAGCAGTCAAGGTCCACTAGCAACTATTAACGGCTGTTAATAGTCAAGGTCCACCAGGTCACAAGCATCCCAAGATTCCGAGTAGGATTGGAGCAGACCTAACTGAACGGCTGTTAACAGTCAAGGTCCACTAACATGTTTTTAAAGCGCACAGGAGATGGCATTTTGTTAATCCATCATTGGAGAGCAAGAATAAGAGTAATGAACATAAAAATATGACTTAAAGGGAAATGAGAAAAAAAGTTAAATTTTGATCAATCTTCACGAATCGGCGAAAGCTTTTGTTTCTCAGGAATTCAAGTGGCTGAACTCGAAGCACGTGTTTATAAGCGACGTTTTCGTGGCGATGTTTTCATCACTAAATCAACATGCCACCATCGTAACAACAATGTCACTGCTTTGTATCACCCACACTATAATATCACTCTCGTATCACTCTATCAATCCCAGCTGGGTCAGCGTTGATATTTATCTCCGCAAAATTCCCCGCCCTGCCCACGGTCAGTAGGGGACACCGATGGGCCGGATGGGACGTTAAGCCGTGGCCCCGTGTGCGGGAGAGCCATACCCTGTGCACGTTAAAGAACACGCTGGATGGCCTTGACGGCAGGCTACCATCTGTCTCCCAACAGCTGTTCCAGTGGGTCCCCTCCCCCAACCTTCTCTGAGCCTTCGGGGTCCATGTGACCTGGCCATTTAGCCCATGGTGTGCAAAAAAGTGCCGCTCAGAGGTAAAACAACCCAACCCACTCTATCAATCATTGTCATATTCACTTCTACAACTGTGTTATGCAGCCGTGTCATCTCCTAATAACACTGAGCAACACACAAAAAGAAATTGAAATGAAAATAGCCATTTACTAATTTCGAGGTGCTCAACACCAAAATGACAATAAAATTGGTCGATTGGCTCTTATTTAGGAGAGATAGAGATGATCATCTATAAACGACTCAGTTCGCATTGAGTACATAGGTAAGTAACTATTTCGCAACCCTGTATTTTAAATTCCAGTTTGCAACATATTGCGTTGTATTGTATCAACCCGCCATATACACAACCCCAGGAGGTATTGCATCATTGTCTGATGCAATGTAGTTGAGTCATGATATCGCAGCTTTACGATCGCGAACAAAAGATGATGCAATCGTTAGTTGTAAGCAACGTCTCGTACGGTGAGCAAGTCTTTTGAGCGACTCCCATTTACTCCTGAGTCATAAGTACAACACAAGTGATCCTTGCAGTTTTAATCCAGCAGTAGTGATGCCTCGTAAATGTTTTAATAGTGCAGATACATTATGTTACATTTGTGGGGAAGTGACGTTTGCAAGCCAGAAAAAGGCCATCACTCCAATAGTGAAAGCGGCGTATGAGTTTTATTTTGGATGCAAGATCGGGAACCATGACAAGGCCTGGACCCCACGAAGCTGCAATACGTGTGAATGAAATCTTCCGAAGTGGCTGAAAGGCGAAAAAGAGTCGATGCCATTTGTTGTTCCTGTGATTTGGAGAGAGCCAAGCAATCACGCAAATGATTGCTACTTCTGCATGGTTCCATCTGTTTCTGGAGGTATCACAAGGAATAAGATGTGGACAATAGCGTACCTGAATATACAATCATCTCTGACCAGTTCTGCAGGGCAAAGGCCTTCCCGAACCTCCAAAAGAATTTTCCATCGATTCAGATGATGAGGAGGGAGGCGAACCGGCGTCGGGTTCTTTGCAGACTTCGGTGTCTAATGATGATCTATACGTCTGCCACGGTGCTTCATCTGCGCCACACATTCTCATCGAGGAAGAAATGAACGATCTTGTTTGCAGTCTGGAGTTGTCCAAGGCCAAAGCAGAGTATACTTCGATCAAGACTTAAACAATGGAATCTTCTCAAGGAAAATATCCGGGTGACTTTGATTCGAACTCGTCATGAGAAGTTTGCGCCTTACTTCAGAAAAGAAGATGACCTTGTCTTCTGCTCCGATCTAGATGGCCTGATGAATGCCCTCGGAATCAAACATGGCCCTCAAAAATGGCGACTATTCATAGAATCCTCGAAATTGAGTCGCCTTGAGACCACCTTGACGTGGTGGTGGTGGTGGGGGGGGCTTAATGGTGCCTCTGTGAAGTAGGGTCACGGTCCGTTGTTTCCTCATTTGCACGATGGGATGTGGCCTTTGGTGGCAGGGCCTGTGAGGGTCTGCAGACTGGTTTTGGGTGGGCCAGTCCAGTGGGCTTATTTGCTTGCTCAGGGAAGCTTTAGGTTGCAGCCTCGATAGAGGGGCTGTGGCTGAGAGTTCTGCAGACTAGTGTTGGGGGGCATCGGTCCAGTGGACTCATCGGGGTGAAGTTGGGGTACAGACTGCCTCTGGGGGGCAGTGGGTGCATGGCACTATGGAGAGGACGAAGTTGAAGGCTAGCGACTGGAATATGGCCCGGTTGACAGGCTTATCGATGGAAAAGCCAAACAAAGAGTCTTATTCGTTTGCTCCTGGGAGCCGAGTGAACTTGGATCTATGTATCCATTTGTGTGGCTAACCGGGGAACAGATTAAATTTAGGTTTTGACCGATGGATGAACCTTCCTTCTATAGTATTGTTCGCCATAGGTAGCCGTGGATGAGCTGTGTCCTTGTGGCACTATCTTACCCCGGCGTAGTTAGTGAAGATTACGGCATTCTCCTCATAGTTGGTGTGCAGTCATATGTTGCGGTACAACTGGGATTTGCCATTACTTAATGTATAATGCTGCATAATGGAAATCGACTTCCATCCATTCCGGTCGGACACGCTGTCTACATGAAAGAAACCTATGACAACCAAACACAGCTGTTGAAATGTCTTCATACAGCAAGTATGGCTGGCATCTCTGTTGTGACTTGAAGGTAGTGGCTCTGTTGATGGGTCTGCAGCTGGGATATACGAAGTACTGCTATTTCTTATGTGAATGGGACAGCCGAGCAAAGACTTTGTACTACGTGAAGAGAAACTGGCCTCAGAGGAAATCTCTGAAGGTCGGAGAGAAGAATGTAGAACACCCAGCACTGGCAGAAACGCACAAAATCCTGCTACCGTCCCTACACATCAAATTCGATGTGATGAAAAACTTCGTAAAAGCCATGGACCGGACTGCATCAGCTTTCAAGTACTGACTGACAAATTCCCTCGACTCGGCGAAGCGAAAATTAAAGAGGGAATTTTGTGAGTCTTCAGATCCGAGAGCTGTTCAGAGATCAGATGCTCGACAACATGCTTCGGGGTAATGAGAA